>OY720308.1:2190129-3685139 GCA_963082785.1 Philonthus spinipes
TTTCAAAAGCCTATTTTACGAGCGAATTGAATCAAAACTAATAACTCAATCTTATTCAAATTCTCACAGTTAATGCTCCTACACTTTAGCTACATTTTGGTATAAAATGAGCTCGTTTGGCGATTTTTGGATTTTCATCGAAATTTCAGTTTTTTGCATTTTTTTTTTTAATTCCGATGAATTCTTTTTTCTTTCAAAAAAAAAAATAGAGAAAAATTTTAAAGATCCTTAATGATGGTAGAAAGGATGTGGACTATTTATTTTCCCAAGAAATAATTATTTTCCAACACTTAAATATGTCGGCGAAATTAACATGGGGCCTTATGGGAACGGTTAAGTGGAAACCCGCAAATTGCTCGTTTTGAACACATCTGAGGTTGGACTAAGATTACTAAATTCACATACAAGATAGAGATAGAGACATTCGATTCTCAAGGAATTCAGCTACGTTTTCATAAAAAATCATATGTTTAGCTCGCGTGTAGTCGTCAGAAAAAAATCGCAAAAATGAGATAAAATTTCGTCCATTTTTCAAAAGCCTATTTTACGAACGAATTGAATCGAAACTAATAACTCAATCTTGTTCAAATTCTCACAGCTTATGCTCCTATACTTTAGCTACATTTTGGTATAAAATGAAGCCGTTTGGCGATTTTTGGATTTTCACCAAAATTTCATTTTTTTCCATACATATCCGAAGAACACGGCTGTTGAACAGATTTTAAATGAGGTTTATTGTATTTAAATGGAAGGCATTATTAATATATATTATTAACAATACCCTCCATTTAAATATCGCCAAGTTTATAACTCTGACTTTTGGTAGAAAGTTAAAAATAATTATAATATTAATGAAAAAGTCTCAGAAAATGTACCTGTTTTCGCGATTTTAGTGTGTATTTCGATACTGAGCTAAATTTTAATCATCATATAAATCAGAATACTAATTCCACCTAAAGTTTACTTGAACCTATACTCTGAAATACAAGGTTAACTTAACATTTCCCATACGGAATAGCCCCGAATATTGTTCTATAGTTTGGAATCCCAGTTTTCAATTCTACGTTATTAAGCTGGAAAGGCAAGATTTTGATGATTCTGTATTTTATAACGCACAAAGAATATCCTATTAAAGGTTATCCCACATCTGACCTTGAAAAATAATTTAAGATACCCTCCCTTAGGAAAAGAAGAAATAGAGAAAAAAATAATCACTGAAAATGGTTACTTTGATTTTATTTGAATTGAAGTAAGTAAAAGTGAGCATTTTCAATTAAAATTAGTATATTTGGTGTTAGATAAAAAGTATGTATTTTAAACAAATATTTACTCAAAGTGAGAAAAATGATTCGTTCTTTACTTCCAACAAGGAAAAAATTAAAATAAATAAAAAGTGAAATAAGGAACGATTTTTTTTTTCATTTCATCAAACACACTTCACATAACTCATTTAGTAAATTAAA
This sequence comes from Philonthus spinipes, assembly GCA_963082785.1. Taxonomy (NCBI): domain Eukaryota; kingdom Metazoa; phylum Arthropoda; class Insecta; order Coleoptera; family Staphylinidae; genus Philonthus; species Philonthus spinipes. Next base: position 2,191,593 of record OY720308.1, read on the forward strand.
TAAAACACTTTTTCACTTTGTTTGTATAAAAAGTTATACAATTTACTTGGATGGTTTGTATAAAATGTTATACAAACAAAGTGAAAAAGTATTTGATTTAATAAACTCAAAATGTATAACCAAGTGAATACTTAACAATCAACAAATTCATTTAGTAAACTTGAAATAAATATTTACTTACCAATAAATATAATAAAGAAGTAAATACAACCGTAGCATTAATCACCTTTTCAGTTGTAATAACTTCTTCAACCATTATAATCACATTAAAAAAGCAAAATATAATACTGAAAAGTAAATGCATGCCGAAAATCCCGTTGAACAATTCCACGACATCCGTTAACAAATTATGCAAATTAATAAGAACTCCCGCGCAATTCCGTTCCACAAACCTGAAATCCAACATCGCGTTAAACTCCCTAAACCTATCCTTAATCCACCTCAACAAGTAAAACTCAAACGTCACGAAAATGAGTACCCCGTAATAGAGCCAATAATCGAAAAACACGAGGAACGTCGCAGGGTTTTTCCAGCTGAGAAACTCGTGTAGGTAATAAAACATGGAAAGCACCAGCGTGATTATGCTGAATAGGATTTTGAAGAGGATCCGCGGGATTTGGAAGTAGTTAACGTTGAATGCTTGGTGGAGTATGTTGTCGATTGTGTTGATTTTTGTGAATAGTTCTTGGATGGTTTTCGTCGCGACGGTTTTCGTGGATAGGTACATCGGGATGGAGTTTGCGAGGAAGCCGCTGAGTACGTAGTTGATCATTAGGTTGGCTTTTATTTTTTTGTTGATGAGAATTGTGTTTTTGATCGAGTTATAGGAGCTTGCAGTTACTCCTGCTGTGAATATGATGAATATAAGATGCGTATAATATTTTTTCTGGGTGAATGTGTGCGTGCTTTTGTTGTAGGTTGGCATTAAGCCAAGCATACCCACAAATTTGAGTAGGGATAATATGCTTGTTTCAAATTTATACATTTTTTATTGTATAGTTTTAATATTCTTTATATTTTAATGTATTTATTTTATATTTTATTATGTTTTTAAAATTAATTTCTATTCATCAATTTTTATTTACATAATTGTCTTGTTATTGGGAACATTTCCTGTGGGGCAATAAATATTATTATTATTATTATATCAAATGTAATATTAAATAAAATTTGAATTATTTTCTAATTAAACACTATACGAAACATTCTTTGCAATTTAATGAATTTTACTTCATTTCTTAAAAATAAAATTACATCAACAAAATTAGAACTTGCTTGGTTTATCTAGAATTTACTTAACTCTCTAAAAACAAAATTACGTCGATATTTCCAGAACATAACTGATTCCTTAAAAACAAAATAAAGTCTTTATTTCCAGAAAATAATTGGCTTAATTGTTTGTTTGTTTATTTTTTTTTTTTCCTTTCAACACTTTTTTTTATTTTTTTATTTTGTCAATTGTCCCAATCAAGGTCGATTGTTTCTACTTGAACCGCTTCGGATTTTCTTTAAATACACATTGTTCACACTTAAGTGACCTTTACAATTGTAAATTGTAAATCACTCGTAAGTTATGTTGTAAAATATTTAATTCCATTATTAACGCTTCAACGGCCTTTAATTTAAATGCACAAATATTATGATAGTTAGAAGTTTTTATTAATTTTAATATACCAATTTAGTTTGAGTAGATTCCTGTAGGTTGAGGAGATTGAAATTTACATTATGTAAGGAGTTTTTATTAATTTTAATATCAATTTAGTTTGAGTAGATTGCCGTAGGGTGAGGAGGTTGAAATTTACATTATGTACTGCACGCGTATATTATTTTTTATGTGTGCAATGTTTACGAACGATTAATTCATTAAAGTGCTTGGCTTTAGTAAATTAATCGCGATCGATTCAACGGAAGCTAATGTAAATTGAAGCTGCGTAAATTATACAATTCAATTCAATTATTGACGGATGTTTTTTTTAGGGGAGTATTTTTATCAATTTACGTAATAAATTAGAAATCCTGTAAAAGATAGCGATTGTTTTGATTTGTTTATTACTTTAAAATGAGACATTTGCGAGATTTTGTTTGTTTAAAACCTTGATAAATATTTCTGGCTAATAAAATCGATTCTAATCAGCGCCCAATAATTTTGATACAAATTATACAAATTTCCTCAACTATTGCAATTGTTTATTTAAAATAAATATTTTTAACTTTTCAAAATTATTAAACTATCTTAGGTGTTTGGTTAATTGTGAATTGATACAATTTTGTAAATAATTATTTGAGATAATATCGATTTTTTATGTTTGGTTAAATGGTGTAGGTGCCGGATACATGGCTTGAAATCCGTGGCCAACTTCTATTCTGTTAAATTCTATTCTGTAAATCCGTGGCCAACTTCTCTTCTGTTAAATTCTATTGTGGATATCCGTAGCCTACTTCTTTTTTCTTAAATTTTATTCTGAAAATCCGTGGCCAACTTCTTTTCTCTTAAATTCTATTCTTAAAATCCGTGGCCTACTTCTCTTCTGTTAAATTCTATTCTGGATATCCGTGGCCTACTTTTCTTTTCTTAAATTCTATTCTATAAATCCGTCGCCAATTTCTCTTCTGTTAAATTCTATTCTGTAAATCCGTGGCCAACTTTTCTTCTGTTAAATTCTGTTATGGAAATCCTTGGCCAACTTCTATTCTGTTAAATTCTGTAATGGAAATCCTTGGCCAACTTCTCTTCTCTTAAATTCTATTCTGGATATCCGTGGCCTACTTTTTTTTTCTTAAATTCTATTCTGTAAATCCGTGGCCAACTTCTATCCTGTTAAATTTCACATTTCGGACAATAAACATCCATTACAACTGTACATTATTAGTTGTACTGTTAATAATAATGGACACAACAGTATAACACCAGCTGTACTATTGGTAATGGACGATTAATATCAAGGCATTGCACACGACTGCTCTGACGAGGTCCGAAGGACTAAAATTGTGATTATCCATATGTTAAATGAATGCTAATTGAACATTTTATTAAATAAACCCTGCAATACAATGAGCAATATTCATAAAATTAATTATATACTTATTTTTACAATAACAAAAAGCTCGGATACTTCAACTTCACCCATATTTAAATTTTAGTAATCCAGTTAATTAAAAAAAAAACATGAATAAATTATTAAAAATCAACCAATAAAACACAGATTAGATTGAATAACTTTAAATTCTCAACTAGTTTCGGGTTATCAGCCCATTTTCAAGAGAATTTAAAATTTTGTTTTTTTAATTAAATTCTCTTGAAAATGGGCTGATAACCCGAAACTAGTTGAGAATTTAAAGTTATTCAATCTAATCTGTGTTTTATTGGTTGATTTTTAATAATTTATTCATATTTATTTCATACAATATGAACTACCAATGTCTAAATATTAAAACCATTAATTATATTAAAAAAAAAAACAATTAAAGAAATCTGAATTTAAACGAACGCAAGTTTCTTGTTTCTTATTTTTATTGCCAGGCATAAATTAACGAAAAAAGAAAATTCGATTAAGCCGCTGGTTATTTATTTTTATATCATTCCCATTTTGAATTCAGACAGAGTGTGAAGTGGATAAGGAAAAAATTGGGTCGTAACGAATAATAGACAAACCAATAAATACTGTCTGACTGGAGAAAATCCGTCCGGCTTGGCGTATGCGTATGGAGAAAGGTTCCAACAACTTAGATGTGATAAAGCGTGAAAAGAAAGTGATTAATTACCGAAATATTGCTGTGACTATACATAAAAGATAATTAGTTTATCTGTATTTTTTTTTTTTTCGAGCGTGCGTTTCGGTCGTGTTAAATATAAACGTGTTGAATCGTTTGTATTTAATTAACATTTTTTATTACTGTTCGATCGTTCACATGTTCGAACCGTTTAATCTTTTAATCTTATTTACGTTTGTTCAAATCGGTAGAATTTATTTATTTAACCTTTTTAAAAAAATACAATCTTTAATTATTTAATTTAAAAAAAAAGACAGGAGGTACTCCTGCCACCCATTTTTTTGTAATCGCTATCGATTCAACTGAAGCTAATATAAATCTTTGTTGGAACTACGAGAATAATATATTCTATTACTCAAGTTGCGTGGAGTTAAGTGAAGATATATGAATAGAAGTATTAAAAAAACTGATTTATAAAAACAAATGAATATTTCGTTCACAATACTTTATTCTTTATTTATTCTTTATTCAAGTTTAGTGGAGTTAAGTGGAGATATATGAATAGAAGTATTAAAAAAAAAACTGATTTATTAAGCCAAATGAATGTTTCGTTCACAATACTTTTTTTTAATACATTCATCCTGTAATATATGTATTATATTATCTATTTTTGTTAAATATTGTATTCAAAAAGGCTTGGGCGTTAATAAATAAATAAATATGTATGTCCACAATTGACAAGTGGAGGCGTCTACTTCATAATACATGTTTAAATATGATAATAAAATTGTAAAAAGTTTATACGTTCAATAAATAAATAAATAAAATAAATAAATATTAAATATTAATACTACCAAGATTATTAACCCATTGTTAGAACAATTTGACTTAACTATATCCTATAGTTCAATAAAGGAAAAAAAACAACTTCTAACCTTTGTTTTGTATAACACTTTATAAAGTGTAAAAAAAGTTCAATAAAGAAAAAAAAGACAACTTCTAACCTTTGTATTGTATTACACTTCATAAAGTGTAAAAAAAAACAGTTCAATAAAGAAAAGAAAAAACAACTTCTAACATTTGTTTTGTATAACACTTTATAAAGTGTAAAAAAAAGGTCAATAAAGAAAAAAAAAACTTCTAACCTTTGTTTTATATAACACTTTATAAAGTGTAAAAAAAACACGTCTTTATAAAGTGTTGTACAAAGCAAAGTTTAGAATTGTTTTTTGTTTTATTACAATACGTATTTTGTTTTGTTAATACACTGAAATCTACTCAAAAAAATAATAATTAAACAAACCATTCCAATAATTCAATCCATCCGACTCGATTATACAACCAACCATTACAACACCAAACAAAACCAAAAAAATTAAAACAATTTCCTTTTGGGAAGCAAACACGACACACTTCGGAAGTGCTAATCTAGTTTCGCGCTTTTTTTCCACCGTTGCGTTTTCGTCTAGTCCTTTTTTTTTCACCTCTCGCAAACTCGGACAATCGGAATGAGATCACCGGCGCAAACCGAATTTCTTTTGTGATGCAATTTATTAATAAACAAATTAAATAATCACGGTTAATGAAACCGCGAAAGAAAATCATAACACTTTCCCCGTGAGTGGAGATTAGCGCCGGAGAGGATCGTATGACGTAATGGCGGGATAAAGAGAGAGAGATGTAGGAGAAAGTCTGGTATTGTCAATCGGTATTGGTTTGGTATCGATTGATCGGTGCACGATTTTTCCATCTTGTTGTTCGGGTGATTTCTCTGGATGGGTTTTTATTGGTTTGTTTTGTTGTTTAGCTTTAATATCTAAATAAAAATGATTTGAAAATATTAATAAATTATTTTCACATTTAGCTCTGTGACTTTTGACTTACGCTACGTAAGTACGTTAAAATAATTTAAATAATTTATTAATTATTTTCAAATCATTTTTATTTAATATATTTAAATAACTGTGACCAAGTGAATGAATACTGTTTTCTATTTAATTTAATATCTAGTTAATCTATGGCTGATGTTTGTTTCTAAAATTTATTGCAGGATTAAAAAATAATATTTTTTATTTTAAACTAAGCCTCCGAAATGTTTTAAATATTATCACCTCATTACTCTAGTGTAAATCTTTCGCTAATATTTCCAGAACTAACTTGATTCCTTCCATGAGACCAATATGGCGATATTTCCAGAACTTACTTAATCCCATCCATGAGCCTAAACCTGTATGTGTAAAGCTAAATGCCGTAACGGCCCTCACTGGTTAACAATAACTCCTATCAATTACTATTATATGTCTTAAAATATATGTCCAAATCTATATGGTCTAAATGGTTGTGGTCAAACCTACACCAGGATTATAATTCGAAAGAGTCTCCTCCAAAAGTTTTGCTGCAATATCTTTCACTGCAATGTCTTTTGCTGCAATGTCTGCAATGTCTTTCACCACGGGTGAGAAATTAATTCAAAATATAATGTCTTCAATGTTTAATTAAATTGATAATAAATGCAATTCAAATAAATTGCAATTACATTTTTTAAATTAAGGTAATAATAATTCTAATTCAATCAAAACATCAACGACTGTCATAATTATTTTTTTTTTTTTAATTACACAAACCCGAATTGAAATGCCAGCGATGAGTACATTTCGCCTAAACGATCGGACGTTTCTGAAATCATTGTATAATTGGTACTCGTCGAATTTATATATATTTTTTTGTAACGACTATTAGGAAAGTGGCGTTGCGGAATTGCCGCCTCTTATTAAAATTTCGCAAGCGGTGGAAATTTCTTCTCAGAATGTGCGACCTTTGCTGGAGCCTTTGTGTCGCGCACAACGCGCTTTTATGTAACCAATTCCGAAGCCCGTTTGGAGAATATCAATATTTGATCTGGCTGGCAGGAAGTTTGTTTTGCGGTGTTTGTCCACCGAAATTTCCGAATGTGTTACCGCGCTTATAAATATTAATGGAAACAAGAAAAATTATATAATGTTGCGTCTTGTAGAAATTTATTACCAAATATATATTTAATATAATAATTCACTACATATGATATAATGATGGATAATATAAATTCGGTACCGTTATTTATTTATTTATTTTTTTTAATTTCATTTCATCACATTATACATTTTGGTATAACTTGAAGTTATTCCGCGAGTTTTTTTTTACCAATTTTTTTCTTTTTTCTCTTTGAAAATATTAAAGTCCATATTTTCAATGAAAAAAACGAAAAAAAAAATGGTGAAAAAAACCAAAATTCGTGGAATAACTTCAAATTATACCAAAATGTTCTCAATGAACGACAGCATCTACTGTATAAATTTAAGCGAAATTGAATAATTCGTTTTGAAACAGCGTGCGTATAAATTGGGCCTTTGAAAAATTTGACAAAATAATGACCAAATTTGTGAATTTTTATAGGCAAGCAAAAACATGCTATTTTAATAATTTTTGGGTGAAATATAGATAAATTCTTCCTGAATCCAATTCTTCAAGTTCCAAGCTTCTATCTCATATACGAACAAAGTTATCTTATTTTAATTAACGTCGCGTCGAAAAACGCCATTCGGCGCGTCCCGCTTTAACCGTTTCCATAAGAATCCATGTAAATATAACTCATTACTTCAAAAGTCTTTAAAGAATCGGAAATTTAAAAAAATCTGACAAAATTAATATTCTACTCGGTTCTTAACATCACCAAGTATTTTTGAGAATTTTTCAAATTTTTTTGCAAAAAAATAAATTTCATCAAAATTTGTGTATTTTGCATTTTGGTGAAAAATCTAAAACTTGCGGAATAACTTCAAATTATACCAAAATATTCTCCAAGAATAGGAGCATCAACTGTGTAAGTTTAAGCAATTTTGAGCAAGTAGTTTTTTCATAGTATGGGTGTAAATTCGGCCTTTGAAAAATGAGCGAAAAAAAGTGTCCAAATTGGGATTTTTTTTAGGCGAACATAAAACCGCCATTTTAATGATTTTTTGGGTGAAATGTAGATAAATCCTTCTCGAATCTTATGCTTCAAGTTCTGGCTTTCTATCGTATATATGAAGAAAGTTATATTATTTTAATCAACGTTGCCTCCGAAAGTGTGTTTCGACACGTCTCGCTTAAACCGTTTCCATAAGACTCCATGTAAATGGGGATTATCAACTCGAATGGCGTTAATGAACTAGAAATAATTTATTTTCTGAAAAAATAAACATCCCGCGCTCTTTCTAACATCTTGAAGAGTCTTTGAGATTTTTTTCAGATTTTTTCGGAAGAAAAAAAAAATCTTTAAAATTTGAATATTTTCGATTTTGGTGAAAAATCCAAAACTCGCGGAATAACTTCAAATTATACCAAAATGTTCTCCAAGAATAGGAGCATCAATTGTGTAAGTTTAAGCAATATTGAGCAAGTAGTTTTTTCATAGTATGGGTGTAAATTCGGCCTTTGAAAAATGAGCGAAAAAAGTGTCCAAATTTGGGATTTTTTTAGACGAACATAAAAACGCAATTTTAATGATTTTTTGCGTGAAATGTAGATAAATCCTTCTTGAATCTTATGCTTCAAGTTCTAGCATTCTATCGTATATATGAAGAAAGTTATGTTATTTTAATCAACGTTGTCTCCAAAAGTGTATTTCGACACGTTTCGCTTAAACCGTTTCCATAAGACTCCATGTAAATGGAGATTATCAACTCGAATGGCGTTAATGAACTAGAAATGATTTATTTTCTGAAAAAATAAACATCCCGCGCTCTTTCTTACATCTTGAAGAGTCTTTAAGATTTTTTTCAGATTTTTCCGGAAGAAAAAAAATTCTTTAAAATTTGAATATTTTCGATTTTGGTGAAAAACCCAAAACCCGCGGAATAACTTAAAATTATACCAAAATGTTCTCAATGAATGGGAGCATCTACTGTATAAATTTAAGCAATATTTAATAGTTAGTTTTCTAACAGCAGACCCGCAAATTGGACCTTTGAAAAAATGGACGATAAAATGTCCACTTTTGGGAATTTTTGTAGACAAGCGCAAAACCCCCATTTTAATAATTTTTGGGTGGAATGTAGAAAAATCTTTTCCAAATTATATTCTTCAAGTTCCAATATTCTATCTAATCTGTGAACAAAGATATATTTACTTAATCAAGGTCGCATCCAAAAGCGCCAATCTGCGCGGCTCGGTTAAACCGTTCCCATAAGAATCCATGTAAATAAATAATTTGAGTCTTTGAGATTTTTTTCAATATTCTTTGCGCTCTTTTTAATAACTTAAAGAGATTTTGATTTTTTTTTTTTTTTTTCAGAAGAAATAAAAATTCTTTTAAAATTTTCAAAAAGTGGATTTTAGTGAAAAATCCAAATCTTTCAGAATAACTTCAAATTATACCAGAATGTTCCCAATGAATACGTGCGTCAGCAGTATAAATTTAAGCAATACGAAGTAAATCGTTTTCGAATAGGAGCCGTGTAAATTTGGCCTTTGAAAAAAATGACCAAATTTGTGAATTTTTATAGGCAAGCAAAAATACGATATTTTAATGAGTTAATGGGTGGAATATAGATAAATTCTTCACTAATCCCATTCTTCAAGTTCCAAGGTTCTATCTCATTTGTGAACAAAGTTATTTTTGCATGTGTACGTTCAAAAATAAAGATGTAGAAATGTATAGCACTCTTTTTAATATCATTGAGTATTGATGATTCTTGCAAGATTTATTCAGAGGAAAAAATCATAAAAGTTAAAATTTTATCAAAGGAAATTTTGGCGGAAAATTCGAAACTAGTGGAATAACTTCAAATTATAAAAAAATAAAGTTAAGTTGAAATTGTTAAAAATGTGTAAGAATTTCTTACAAAATATGTAATGATTTATAACCAATGAGCAAAACAAAATGGTATCTAAATAAGGTATGCTAATTATGTAATAAATTCTTTGAAACAATTTTAGTAAATTGGGTTTTGAATAGTGCATAATTGATGAATATTTCCTTTGGGCGCAGTTAACGGCCTCAAAATCCGATCTGAGCTGAACTGAACTGAATCAAATTACCAAAACCATCGGCAGCAAATACCAAAAGTACCTGCCTGAAATTCGCACACGAACTGAACCAAGAATGCGGTTACGCAACGATCATTACAAGGGAATTCCATTCCATTATAGAACAGAACCGGGCGAAATAATTATAAACCGCTCCTCCCGTTTTCGGTGCACTCCGGTTGCGCAATGTTTTCACCAAAAAAGAAAATAAGATAAACGAAATGTAGGTGAACCGAGAGCCGATCGGCAACTTCTCACTTTTACACACTTTCTCCCAATGCCGATCGCTGCGGCCCGGCTCAGACAAGGTCGGGACACTTTTCGCGCAAACACGAAAAGTTCTCCGATGGATTGCGCAACGGTTGCAAAATTTGCGACTCACAATGGACGGACAATTTTCGGGCGCCACCGCCACACCGCGCTAATTAAGTCCACCGCCACGTTCTGCACTAATCAATATACAGAGCCTGCATACAATAGAGATATTTGGGACGGGGTGTTGCGAAAGAGATCTATCTTGTTTTTTTTTTATTTATTTCGGACATTCTCGCCACTTTCAAGGTTCGCGCATTTATCAAACGCATATTTTTTTATGAGAACTAGATTTTTTGTGTTGGTAAGCTGAATATTTTTGCACGATATTCATACTTGAATTAGGCTAATGAAAGCAGTAAACATAAATACACGTGCAAAAGTAAATATGATTTTAATATCATCATTACATACTTTTTTTGACAGGGATTATCTCTAATCAGCCATTAACGAAGACTTGACTAAATCTAAGAAATTGACATAAAAAATCAAGATTGTTTCACTATTATCAATAATATTTAGTAGCAGCTAAATCTTTATTATCTGAGAAAATATGTGGAGCACGCTGGTCCGATAGACCGAAATGATCATCACTATTTATCCAAACTAGATAAATGTTACTTAAGAAACTCACTATAATGTATGAATTAAAATAGAATCCTCAATAATCAATAATAATTCAATAAATCATCATTAAATTGTTCATTTAAATTAATTACGCGCTATTATTCAATATTAATTAGAATCAACCTTAAACATTTGCAAATTCTAAAATAAATAACTTACCTCAGAATCGAGGATTGTGAATTAATAAAATCCTCCATCCGAGACTCTCGACTAATACATCACAGCCATCTCCGGCTATACGAATAATACGCGTTAATTAATCTTAATGAAGCGTTTGTGCAACGTTTACTGGGAGCGAAACATTTTGAGGGATTGCGTTATTAATTGAATTGATTACACCTCCGCCGATAAATTAACACAATCGATTAAATAATAAGAGAGACACGCACGGAATTAATTTATTACCTTTCCGCGCTTGTTTCGCATTTCACAATTGTCTCATAGATCACACGGCGTTAAAAGAACGTTTCGTAATGGTTTTAATTAACGAAAACTTGGGGTTATAATTAGGCGGAGATTTTTACATAGACAGCGCGCTTTGTTATAAACGTGCGTGCTTTGTTGTAAAGTTTTATTATTTAGAACAACATATATACAGTAAGGATTTTATAGTTTTATAGTGGAAATAATTTATTAATTATTTTCAAATCATTTTTATTTAATATATTTAAATAACTGTGACCAAGGGAATGAATACTCTTTTCTATTTATATTTTATATTTTTATTTTTTCATTTGCCAGATTTTTTTTTGTTTCATTGATATTAAGGTTAAATAAAATAGTACACGATATAATACGTAAAAAAAAATTCTGAAAACAAATTGTCAACATTTTACCTATTTAAGATTTTAACTCTTAAATTAATTTCACACTTGAAACAATAAAGACTTTTGGCGCACATATTTGAGTTTAATAGACTTTACTCTACCTCTCTAGAGGGTTTTAGCCCTTTGTAGCACAAAATGAATTTTTTATGAATTTTGTTGGAAGGGGTACATATTTGATCTTTTTCGCCTAACTTTAAAAATTCATAAAAAATATTTCTGAACGAAATAAAGACTTTTTTCGCACATATTTCAGTTCAATAGACTTTAATCTACCTCTCTAGAGGGTTTTAGCCCTTTGTAGCACAAAATGAATTTTTAATGAATTTTGTTGGAAGGGGCAGCCCTTGGAACTTTTCCGCCTGATTTTAAAAATTCATAAAAAATATTTCTGAACAAAATAAAGACTTTTGGCGCACATATTTGAGTTCAATAGACTTTAATCTACCTCTATAGAGGGTTTTAGCCCTTTGTAGCACAAAATGAATTTTTGATGAATTTTGTTGGAAGGGGTAGCTCTTGGAACTTTTCCGCCTGATTTTAAAAATTCATAAAAAATATTTCTGAACAAAACAAAGACTTTTGGCGCACATATTTTAGTTCAGTAGACTTTAATCTATCTCTCCAGAGGGTTTCAGCCCTTTGTAGCACAAAATTAATTTTTGATGAATTTTGTTGGAAGGGGTACATCTTTGATCTTTTTCGCCTAACTTTAAAAATTAATAAAAAAATATTTCTGAACGAAATAAAGACTTTTGGCGCACATATTTGAGTTCAGTAGACTTTAATCTATCTCTCTAGAGGGTTTCAGCCCTTTGTAGCACAAAATGATTTTTTGATGAATTTTGTTGGAAGGGGTAGCCCTTGGAACTTTTCCGCCTGATTTTAAAAATTCATAAAAAATATTTCTGAACGAAATAAAGACTTTTGGCGCACATATTTGAGTTCAGTAGACTTTAATCTATCTCTGTAGAAGGTTTCAGCCCTTTGTAGCACAAAATGAATTTTTGATGAATTTTGTTGGAAGGGGTACATCTTTGATCTTTTTCGCCTGATTTTAAAAATGCATAAAAAATATTTCTGAACAAAACAAAGACTTTTGGCGTACATATTTGAGTTCAGTAAACTTTAATCTATCTCTCTAGAGGGTTTCAGCCCTTTGTAGCACAAAATGAATTTTTGATGAAATTTGTTGGAAGGGGTAGCCCTTGGAACTTTTCCGCCTGATTTTAAAAATTCATAAAAATATTTCTGAACGAAATAAAAACTTTTGGCGCACATATTTGAGTTCAGTAGACTTTAATCTATCTTTCTAGAGGGTTTCAGCACTTCGTAGCACAAAATGAATTTTTGATGAATTTTGTTAGAATCTTTTTCGACTGACTTTAAAAATTTATAAAAAATATTTCTGAACGAAATAAAGACTTTTGGCGCACATATTTGAGTTCAGTAGACTTTAATCTATCTCTCTAGAGGTTTTCAGCCCTTTGTAGCACAAAATGAATTTTTGATGAATTTTGTTGGAAGGGGTACATCTTTGATCTTTTTCGCCTGATTTTAAAAATGCATAAAAAATATTTCTGAACAAAACAAAGACTTTTGGCGTACATATTTGAGTTCAGTAAACTTTAATCTATCTCTCTAGAGGGTTTCAGCCCTTTGTAGCACAAAATGAATTTTTGATGAAATTTGTTGGAAGGGGTAGCCCTTGGAACTTTTCCGCCTGATTTTAAAAATTCATAAAAATATTTCTGAACGAAATAAAAACTTTTGGCGCACATATTTGAGTTCAGTAGACTTTAATCTATCTTTCTAGAGGGTTTCAGCACTTCGTAGCACAAAATGAATTTTTGATGAATTTTGTTAGAATCTTTTTCGACTGACTTTAAAAATTTATAAAAAATATTTCTGAACGAAATAAAGACTTTTGGCGCACATATTTGAGTTCAGTAGACTTTAATCTATCTCTCTAGAGGTTTTCAGCCCTTTGTAGCACAAAATGAATTTTTGATGAATTTTGTTGGAAGGGGTACATCTTTGATCTTTTTCGCCTGACTTTAAAAATTCATAAAAAATATTTCTGAACAAAATAAAGACTTTTGGCGCACATATTTGAGTTCAGTAGACTTTAATCTATCTCTCTAGAGGTTTTCAGCCCTTTGTAGCACAAAATGAATTTTTGATGAATTTTGTTGGAAGGGGTACATCTTTGATCTTTTTCGCCTGACTTTAAAAATTCATAAAAAATATTTCTGAACAAAATAAAGACTTTTGGCGCACATATTTGAGTTCAGTAGACTTTAATCTATCTCTCTAGAGAGTTTCAGCCCTTTGTAGCACAAAATGAATTTTTGATGAATTTTGTTGGAAGGGGTACATCTTTGATCTTTTTCGCCTGACTTTAAAAATTCATAAAAAATATTTCTGAACAAAATAAAGACTTTTGGCGCACATATTTGAGTTCAGTACACTTTAATCTATCTCTCTAGAGGTTTTCAGCCCTTTGTAGCACAAAATGAATTTTTGATGAATTTTGTTGGAAGGGGTACATCTTTGATCTTTTTCGCCTGACTTTAAAAATTCATAAAAAATATTTCTGAACAAAATAAAGACTTTAATCTATTTTATATTAATTCTCCATATATCGATAGTCAGTAAATATATAACGACGTATAAAGAAGCGGAAGCCTGGATAATTAATGAATTTTACGAAAGTATTTATTGGATTCATCTAATAAAATTGTACCAAAATAAACTATTTAACAATGTACATCTTCCATTCAAATAATCATTGTTGATATGCAACGCAATAAATTATTGATTTCGAAAATATTGCAAACGCTCCGTAATTGCATAATTGAATTTACTGGGAAAAAGAGATGAGGTTAAACGATTGTTAGCAGCCGACGAACGAGCGCCGCGTTGCGCAAGAGAGCTTTTCAATTCAATGTGACGGAGCTAATTGTTACATTGGCCGCGCTGTTCGCGAGCACGATCCTCTGAGCGCGTTTTTCCTCCTCCCATCGCATTTTCCGTTTCTCACACTGTGCAATTTGCCGCAATGATAACAATAATTATTATGTAGAAAGTTTAAAAGATTTAATTAAGAACGTTCAGGTGTTGAGAAGAACGCTCAGGAATTTATTCTAAAAAAAAATAGTAATTATACACTCATGTAGGAAATTATATTAAATTATGTAATTTGTTGATTTAATTAATGCAATCTTCAATTCAAACAAATCTGCCCCCTATTAAAAAAATATTATTATCCATAATTACAGCAGAAATTTAGGATTAGAGGAATACAATATTAATAGAAAAGAGTATTATTCATTCACTTGGTCACAGCCATTTAAATACATTAAATAAAAATGATTTGAAAATAATTAATAAATCATTTTCACATTTGTTTTAACGTACTTACGTAACGTAAGTCAGGGGTCACACAGCTAAATGTGAAAATGATTTATTAATTATTTTCAAATCATTTTTATTTAATAAATACAATATTTTTATTGTATGAATTTTGAGCTAGTAAAAACTTGTTTTCTACTAATAATAAAGGGTGTCAAATTATAAGTAACCCCAGCAAGACGGTTGTGGATCCTTTTACTAGGAAAAAGAAGCTGGCCAACGCTAAATGAATAAATATATTTTTCTTTATAGTATATAAAGAAAAACAAAATTACTTTTTTATTATTATTTTTTTGATTTAATTTTTCACTTAACCCGTGGTGAAACATATTTAAACATATTAAATCAGTGAAACAAACCAAGTGTTTTAATCAAAGTTTATTACTTTTTTATACCACTTGGATTTTTTCTTTGTTTATACAACACGGTCTAATTTATTTAATTGATTGATAAGGCTGATAAATGTTGAAAGTTCATCTTCACTTTTATATAAATAAAACAATTTATAACTTTCAAATATATTGTAAACTCGCTACAATTGAAACAATTGTAGCGAATTTACAACATATTTGAAAGTTATAAATTCTAATTTATTATATAAACAAAGATAAACAGTGGTTTTAAAAATGTATATATTAATTTTTCTTTAAATAAATTCTGCATTTTTTGTAACCTAGATTTCCTTTAATCGGCTCATAAAACGACTGCTTTATTTTCCATTAAAAAAACTTTCAATTAAAAAATCACTTGATAATAAAAACGCACAATTCAGAAACTTTCCGCCCGGCTTAAATAAACACACTTTCCGAAAATGGCAAACCGCGCGCTGAAAAGAAATCAAATTCGAATCGCGACCACAATAAATCATTTGCCCGCTCGGAAATTTAAATGATTTATTACGGTTTAATAGATGGCATAATGTTTATATAATAAGCGAAACAATTATACAATGTTAACCCAGAAGAATGGATGTTAAGTGGATTAAAAGACTTTCACCGTGACGAACGTTATGCAAATCCGCCTTTATTCATCATCTTAATGAGGGGTTAATTGTTTAATTCGCACCTTATAAAGAAAAAAAAAAATATAAAACTCACTTTGTTTTTTTTTTTAATAATACCTTAATAGACCAGCGTAATCATTCGAGTTGGAATATTTTATATAAATAGAAAACAGTATTCATTCATTTGGCCACAGTTATTTAAATATATTAAATAAAAATGATTTTATTTATTAATTATTATTATTATTAATTATTTTCAAATCATTTTTATTTAATATGCAACAGCAGGTGTACATTATGTAATTCAATATCCGTCGGGGTATTTGCCCGAGAAGTAGTTGTGTCAATGTGGATTTGTTTAAGTAAGTCAATATGTCACAGAGCTGTGGAAATAATTTATTAATTATTTTCAAATCATTTTTATTTAATTTATTTTAAATATCCAAGAGAATGAATAGTCTTTTCTATTTAATCGGAAACTAGTTTGACTCTAAAATGTAAAAAGTGCTAAAAAAATGTATCAATTGTTTTCTTAATAACTGAAGTTAATTGTTTAATATAATCCCCACAATTACCTTTGCAACAACAACAATCCAGCAAATGAATAATTAACATTATTTTCAATTCATCATACGAAATTGTCCAACGCTATTATTTATTCATATTTAACAATCATTCAAACGGCACTTAAATCAAAAAAGCACAATGAACATTCGAAACCACCGTAATAAACCAACACTCGTCGAGCGGTTAAAAAAAATCGCCATCCTTCATTTAAGGTTAAACCCGTCGAGAGAGTGTCATCACGATGCACAAGTATTTGCTCATCGAATTTCGGAAAAACATTATTGATTGGCGCCTTGGGAGAATTTGTCGGATTCCGTTTCGGGAACAATCCACTCGTTCAACGCGGTTGCAATTAAGTTGCGTCATCCGGTTGATAATTAAATGGTTAAAAGTAAGGTTGTTGAAAGAAGGAACGAAACAAATAAAAAAAAATACGATGGAATTACAATGTGAATTTGCGTTGATATGTAATTATCTTGTTTGGTGAGGGATTGAATATGGTTGCGTTTGATTGATTGAGCGTTTTTTTTTTTGAAAAATTTACAAGGGAATTTGAGTGAAATGTACGTGTACGTGAAAAAAAAAACTATAAATGGTGGAATTACATAAGTTATTGAAAAAAAAAGAGTAATCATACAAATTATTCAGCACCTTCTGAAAATTTGCATTTTTTTTTTGATAAATGTTAGAATTGATTTTGTAATAAAACATAACATAAGTTTTTGAAAAAAAAAATGAGTAATCATACAAATTATTCAGCACCTTCTGAAAATTTGCATTTTATTTTTTAAGATGAATGTTAGAATTGATTTTGTAATTTTTTATATTCCAAAATATCGTAAATGTTAATTGATTTTTTTCTGTGTTTAGCCTGGTGGAAGACCTGAAGCTGACTTCACGTTGGACATCCCCAGATCGGAATTGCTGTCGAAGCGGATGAAGCAAGAGAAGAAATGGCGATGCAGGTGTCGGCTGCTGACGACTTTTTTAGGCCTCGTCTTCTTCTTGCTGTCGGTCATGGCCGTTAGTCTGATGCTCACGCGGGGACAACGAATGTTCGGTTCGATGCTCTGACAATGAGATTTCTCAGCAAAAACTTGTCAATGTTTTCAAGAAAAATCAATGAATACATCAAATAAAAAAATAACAGTTTAATATTAAAAAAAAATTGAGAATGGATGACAAAATAAGAAAAATATATCAAAATGTTTTTAAATTGCGAATTGTTGACAAAAGAAGAAAAATGCATCAAAATGTTTTTAAATTGCGAATGGTTGACAAAAGAAGAAAAATGTATCAAAATGTTTTTAAATTGCGAATGGTTGACAAAAGAAGAAAAATGCATCAAAATGTTTTTAAATTACGAATGGTTGACAAAAGAAGAAAAATGTATCAAAATGTTAGATTTGTGATGGAATTTGTTCTTAAAACAAATGAATAAACGTATGACAAAGTAAGGTTTGTGACATCCGTTTTCGTCTTCAACAACTTAATATTTATACGAAAGTGATATTTTCTTATTAACTTAAAGTAAAACACTTAATGATTTTCAACTATATTCTTATTAAATTACAAATGATTGAGAAATGTGGAAAAAATATCACAAAGTTAGGTGTATGTTCTAATACTAGCAATTATAATACTAATTAATAGTATTTGATTCAAATTAACCTCGACACCCAATACGAGTAAAAAAGGATAAAATTAATAAAGAAAGATTCAAATTAAACCCTCCGCTAAAACGAATATAATTTATAATTGATAAAAAAAGGACTAATAACCTTTCTTCACACTTTTATTTTAAATTCTATATGAAGAAAGGTTATTAGTGCTTTTTTTTATCAATTACATTTGATCTTCACGTAACTCACCCAATCAATTTAATATAATTTATAATTGGAAATATAATAAATATTAATACACTCCTTGACAATGACAAGAGTCGAAACTAGTCGGAGGAAATAAATTCAGTAGTAATCAAGTGTATTTTTCAACCCATTAATATTGTGATCATGTTTCATCAAGTGATTAATGAGAAAAAAAAAAAATATTTGAACAATCTGAAATGGTGGATGCGCCGGGCGCAAACATAGTAGATAGGCTGAGAAATCAATAATTTTATATAGAAACATCACATTCCTCCCTGAAGATGACCAATGGTCGAAACTAGTCGGAGAGATAAAATATAAATAGTGATAATATATATATATATATATATATATATATATATAAAAACATCTTTATTAGCATCATAAAAATAATACAAAAAGTAAAACTTTTGATTTTCTTCTTTATTTTACATTTTGTTGGAACGAAATAAAAAACAAATAAAACATCACATCTGTTATATGAAAACACTTTGTACACTTTTCATCACAGTGAAGAAAAGTGAACAAAGTGTTTTCATATATCTTTCAAATCTTTACGAAACTCACATTTAATTAAGTGATCACATCTGTTATTATTTATCAAATCAAATTATTCAATTTCTTAGAATAACACAAACTGAATACTTTGATTCAGTTTGTTAGAATAAGATGATGGCTTTCATTGCCAACATCATTTTTAATTGAAAAAATCAACGATCTCTAGAAAAGCATATTTCTCAATCATTTGGTGTAATATAAGATATATCTGGTGCATCTACTGTGGAGGAAGCACCGGGCAAAACAAACTTCACATCGGTAAATCATTCACAAATTAAACATTTATTTTAAAAAAATGTAATTCTATTTCTGTTGTTAATTTATATTAATTTTCTTTTTCTTCAAACATTTGTTTAAAAAAAATCTATTCTATTTCTGTTGTTAATTTACATTAATTTTCTTTTTCTTAATCATTTTTTTTTCTTCAAACATTTGTTTAAAAAAATCTATTCTATTTCTGTTGTTAATTTACATTAATTTTCTTTTTCTTAATCTTTTTTTTTTCTTCAAACATTTGTTTAAAAGAAATCTATTCTATTTCTGTTGTTAATTTACATTAATTTTCTTTTTCTTAATCATTTTTTTCTTCAAACATTTGTTTAAAAAAAATCTATTCTATTTCTGTTGTTAATTTATATTAAGTTTATTTTTCTTCATCATTTTTGTTTTTCTTCAAACATTGACAAGTTTTTGTGTGAAAAAAAAAGTTCTCATTCGTATTTATAAAAAAAAGAAGCATTGAATCAATTTAGCCATGAATGTTATTGCTCAGTTAAGTAGATTTAGTGAAGTAGAATCTAAATAGAGGTGCCAAAATAGTTACCACTTAACGTTAGTTTCTCCCTATCTCTCTTATGCAGTATTGGCCCATAAGTTTGTGATAATGCGAGCGACAGTGTTAATTAATAATAATAATAATAATACTTTATTCTCATTATAAATGCAACCTGCAAAATATTTTTAAAATAAATCATTCTGAATTACTTATTGAAGAGCTCAGGAAAATAACATAAAAAAATTGGCATACAGATAATTTAAAAAAATATATGAAAGGAAAGAAATATTCAATATTTTCGAGCGATTAAAATTTTTAATTCAAATACAATTGTGATGCTTTTAAATTAATAATATTAGTAAGGTTTTACTGGACCATATTTCATGCACCAATTAGATTTTGGATTTTATCTTTTTTTTTCTGTAAATTAAATTTATATTCTAAAGTGAAGATTCCATGAAGAAATAAGTTTAACAAAAATTAGTATTTTTTTGTTAAACACTCTTCATTGAGCAGGACATGGATGTAACACCGATTAATTATTAACTTAATTTTTCTATTATAACGGTCTACGCCGCTTTTTAATAGTTATATATATTCAGAGAATGTGAATTTAATTAACAACGTACACGTTAAACTTAATATTTCGCGTTTAGAATAGTCCCGATTGTAACGTTTGTCAAATTCAAATTACTTTCAACTTTGAAAACGATCGTAACGGTTCGAAACACGTGAAAATAAAAATCTGGAACAAAACAAGTGTATCAATTCACCCAATATTAAAACAAAACGATTATATTTATTGTAATAAACGCTGCTATAAACTACGTTAAATAAAATAAATTAGCAATTTTTTTTATAGATGGTACAAAATTTTATGGAAAAATTAACACTGTTGTTGCGCAATAATTTAGATTTATTTATTAATTATAAGTGTACAGAATGAAGTAAATTAATAAATAATTGTGTAGTCTAAATTAAAAAAAATATATATATAATCCAAAGCTAATGGATTAACGATCGGTTATCTTTTGTAAGCACATTTTTTCCAGATAAATATTCGTAGAAAAGCAAAATTACAATAAATAACTTTAATTATAAGAAATATTAACTTGAGTGTATTTAGAATAAAAATCCGTGCAGAAGCAAAATTACAAAAATTTTAAATTGAATGTATTCAAAATTACAAGAAATGTTAAATTGAATGTATTCAAAATTACAAGAAATGTTAAATTGAATGTATTCAAAATTACAAGAAATGTTAAATTAAATGTATTTTTTAAGGGGTGATGCACACCTGAATATGTTAGAAAAATCGTTGGTTTTTTATTGCTTAATTTGAAAGCGTGTACATTTAAAATTATTTCCTAAAAAAATCATATTGGTTGGATACAAATTGCT
This sequence comes from Philonthus spinipes, assembly GCA_963082785.1. Classification (NCBI taxonomy): domain Eukaryota; kingdom Metazoa; phylum Arthropoda; class Insecta; order Coleoptera; family Staphylinidae; genus Philonthus; species Philonthus spinipes. The sequence goes on from OY720308.1 coordinate 2,212,698, forward strand.
GAAATTATACAAGTTTGTGCAAAATTGTATGTGCACATCTCAAAACTTTAAATGCGATTATCTCGAAACCATATTTTTAAAGTAAGTAAGCGTTAATTCAACGTAAATTCGTCCAGTACGACAGTGGCTTTTGCCTCCCATTTTTAACTTCTTTTTCAAGTCCTTGATTGTTCGAATATCGCCTATTATTCATTTTCTATTATTAGTAGCAAATCAAAAACGAAAAAGCATTTTCTTACTCAAAAGACCACCATTTCGTCCAAAAATCGAAGAATCAACGACAGCATTTACTCATTTTTAATGCAAAACAATTGATGATTTCTGCATCTTAAAGAGCCGTCACCACAAAAGATCTTCTCAAAAGGGTGTTCTACGAGGAGCTGTGTTACGGGTCCTCAGGGCCTTCAGAGATGCCTAAAAATTCTAGACTGACTACAAATGTGTATCCAATAAACTGGGGTAATTGGATTTTATCTCTCTTGTTTCGTTTTTTAAGAAAGACATCCCGAATTTTAGATTTTTTCGGCCTTGCAGGCCGGCAGAAGTGTTAATTTTTTTACAAAAGCTAAATTTCAAGAAATATTAAATTGATTTAATAAAATGTTCAATGATAAACAGCTCAAGTTCGCCTTCCTTTAGTGATGAAACAACGATTCTTGATTGTCTACCTTGTAGATCCAAATTGTTATCGATGCCACATGAAATTAGAGAAAAGATGGCGGTTGAATTATCTTTCCAATTACATGATTAATAATAGAAAAAAATGAGTTATTCACTTGGTCACAGTTATTTAAATAAACTAAATAAAAATAATATGAAAATAATAAATTATCTGCGATATTTTGAATTATATTACAAAACATTTGTTTAAAATACTTATGTAACATAAGTCAGAATGTGACAGTAGCTAAAGAAGAAAAAGATTATCAAATATTTCATATCCAAAATGTGGAAATAATTTATTAATTATTTTCAAATCATTTTTATTTAATATATTTCATATCCTTTTTTATTTAATTTATATAGAAATATCTTTATTCAGACAATTACATTTTTACAAACACTGAGTATATATGTTGTTTATACTTATTCCGGGAGAGGAAAAAAGATATGTGTTTGTACTAGGGATCAGCAAGAGCCTAACTGTTTATTAACACAAATAATAATAGATGGCGCATGCTTTGCGCTCTGCCAACAATATATATTAAAATAAAGGTCTGTCTTGTGGCTATTACCCCACCCTACGCGGGCAAATGCAGCAAATCCAGGATTTTCCCATTAAAATCCTGGATCCTCCCCAAGAGAATTAATCATAGCCTGAGGACTGAAATTAATTAAAACAAGGAAAAAAAAAAAACTTGTGGCTATTGAACGGAAGTCTTTCCGCCCAATTTAAATTATTAATATTGAATTCATTGATTGATTCAAATATTTCATTTGGATGTATTTTTATTTATTTATTTACAACATTCTGTACTTTTGATTTATCTTATAACGGTTTATTTTAACTTACTGTGTATACCTCTGCATCGATCATGCTTCAAATGCATTTTGTTTTGTTTGTTTGTTTTTTTTCTATAAGATTGATGCTTTCCTTTATTTACAGAATTTGCGAAACGAAAAATTAATAAAGTCTGATTGTAAGTTATGCGTTTATATGAATGTGTATATAAATCTTATTTAAATATATAATTATTGATGAAAATTGTGTACCTCTTTATTTGTCCTCATTATAAAAACACTCAAAATAATGTACTTATATGTAAAACATACCCCTACACCACCATTATGGTAGATGGGGATTTTAGATTATATATATATATATATATAGAGAGAGAGCTTTTTTATCAGTATACATTAGGGGAAGTGTATACCTGCAAAAAACGCGAGTCAAACGCATTGAACCGATTAATGTGTGTATGTTTAGTTGCCTATTTGGCATTTGGCACATGTGTGTTCAATTGCGTGTTATAGGCAACTAAACACACATACACTAATGCATTTGACTCGCGTATTTTGCAGGTATACATAGGGAAAATGTATACTGATAAAAATGATAAAAAAGCTCTCTCTCTCTCTCTATATATATATATATATATATATATATATATATGTAAAACATGATAATCTTGTTTTGGAATTGGCTACCGATCAGAGGCCTTTTTGTAACATTTTATCCTTAATATATAATGCAAGTTATTATTTCTGTAATACTGTTTAAAATTGTGTACAAATCTTTATTTTCTTTATTAGTTATCATACAATACAGCATCTAATCTAATGTCGTGGTCGTGAACTGGGATTTTGTCCATAACTTGTTCTTTGAAGCAAATCCCTATCGTTGCCGGTTTTTTCTCCTGGGCTTTGAACAATTTCGAGAGAAACGAATCGTAGTAGCCTTTCCCGTGGCCCATGCGCCAGCCGTCTTTCGTGAAGCCGACTCCTGGAAGGATCACCAAGTCTAGTCCACCTTAAAACGATAATTAAGTATATAGAAAAATAAAATTGTAAAATCTGTATGTAAAATATGTTCATTTACGATTCCTTGATTTTGTTGATTGTTTTGGATTTTTGGTACGAAATTTCGAAAAAAAAATCCACAGATACAGATTTGAAAGAGCAACGAATTTTATTCGTTGTGAATTTCTAAAAAATAATTTCCGCAGGTACAGATTGGAAAGGGCAACGATTAAAGAATGAAATTTCGAAAATAAATCCACAGATAGAGATTTTAAAAAGCAACGAATAAAGTGAGGTGAATTTCGAAAAAATACTTTCCACCGATACAGATTTAAAAAGGCAACGAATAAAGAATGAAATTTCGAGAAAAAAATCCACAGATACAGATTTTAAAAAGCAACGAATAAAGTGAAGTGAATTTAGAAAAAATAATTTCGACAGGTACAGATTTGAAACAAACAACGAATAAAGAATGGAATTTCGAAAAAAAAATCTACAGATACAGATTTGAAAGAGCAACGAATAAAGTGAGGTGAATTTCGAAAAAAAATATCCACAGATATAGATTTGAAAAGGCAATGAACAAAGAATGAAATTTCGAGAAAAAAATAATCCACAGATAGAGATTTGAAAAAGCAATGAATAAAATGAAGTGAATTTCGAAAAAATAATTTCGACAGGTACAGATTTGAAAAAAGCAACGAATAAAGAATGAAATTTCGAAAAAAAAATCCACAAATACAGATTTGAAAAAGCAAGAATAAAGAGCTCAATTCTCGCAAACAAGTCCACAGATTTGTATGCTGTATTCCGGTTCTGTACTTTTTGAAAACTCTATAATAAATGATTATAATTATTAATCGATCTTATTAATAAACAATTGTGTTGCCCGTCACAAAACCAACAGTACATAATAATTCGTCCGTGACAGGACAATTAGGATAAATCCACCGATTTTACGAAATCCACGTGGATAAACCAGGTAAAAATTATCGCCTGGCATTTAAGTTGTCACGACCCGTGCCAGCCCGAAACGATACGTCTTCCATTGTGAGCATCCACTAATGAACGCCGTTATATAATGGTAGGTGCGTATTACCGGCTTGCGACTCGTGGAACAAATAGGTTTGTTTGCATAGGAATTAAGTCTGTTTTAAATGGCGCAAAGCAATAAATATAATTGTCTAATAAATAGTTTTATAGGTTGCGTTTGTTGCTTAATATACTTGAAGCATGTAAAATATATTTCGTGAGATTTTCCACTGCATAAATTAAAATGGCTCATCCGAACATTAACATTTCTTGTTAGAGTCGAAAATATTCTTCACCATTTCCCCAGTGCTTACTTCATCATCAGTACGGAGATAAATGGATATACGAACGCTGTTTAAAAATAATCTACGAAAATAAAAAAATAAAATATCAGTAATAATAATGGCTCATCCGATGGAATAAATTAAACGAAATATCGAAGCTTCAGAAATCGATATTTTCAATCATAACACTACAAACCAAAGCATGGAAACTATTTTCCACAGAATAAATTAAAATGGCTCACCCGATAGAATAAAGAGTGGATTATTAAAGGATTTCAATCATTTTCTTTTTGTGTTTCGAATACAAATCAATCTACCCTTGATTCGTAATTCGAATTCAAATAACTTTAGATTTCTATGATTAAAAAAAATGTTAAAATTAAACAACATTTATCGTGTTACAAATAATGTATATTTATTTGTAACAACAAAAAATAATAAAAATAAATAAAATAAATTAAACAACATTTATCTTGTTACAAATAATGTATATTTTTAACTCTTTGTAAAACTTAAAAAAAACCTTGCTTAATTTAAAAATATTATATTTCATGAAGTAAAAACCTCAACCATATGATATATTATAGACAATTGTTATGTTTTATTGTATAAATGCTAACAAATATCTTTTATTTCATTCTTTGGAATAATTAAATAATTAATAATACCTGTTGTTAGTGCATCCTCCCTAAATTCCTTTAACGATGGCTGTTTAATATTCCATTTCGTAAGTGGTAATGTTTCCCAATCTTTCATGCACTGAAGTTTCACCATTTGCATCACATTGCCATTGTAACTAAAAAAATTAAATAGTTTTAAATCTACTGCGTTATTGATGTTAAGAAATATCAGAGCTGATATTACTAAAAACTAAATTACTTATTTTCTGACGTTCTTTACTTGACTGATTTTTTCATTATCAATAGCCAACAAAGTAGTATTTTAAAACGAGCAAAGAACAAGAACTTTATTTTAATAGTTAAACAGTCTACACAACTAGTTAACAGAAAAATTACAACATGTATTTCAATAACCTGTTTAAATATCGAGAATTAATTTCTCACTTAACCCGTGGTGAAACATATTTAATTAATAGACCAAGTGTTTTAATCAAAGTCTATTAAATATCGAGTTTGTAGTCGCAGTATTAATTGAATAAAATTCTAAACGTGTAGGAAAAAGGCCTAGAATTTTATTCAATTAATACTACGACTACAATATTGATATTTAAACAGGTTATTGAAATACATGTTGTATTTTTTCTGTTAGCTGTTATAAATTAAATTAAAGAACTAATAATTATTTGAAAAAAAAAATATTTTACTTACCGAGGCACAAAACATTTCTTGTTAGAATCGAAAATATTCTTCACAATTTCCCCAGTACTTACTTCATCATCAGTACTGAGATAAATGGATATACGATCGCTGTTTTTAAATTGCGGGGAATTAATAATCTACGAAAATAATTTTAAAAAATAAGCAAGCTTCAAAAATGTATTTGTATATTAATCAGTAATAATAATGGCAATTATAATACGGGATAACACTGAATTCAGTTGAAAATTTAACAATTGAACCACAGAGGAAAGTGGACACAATATTTTGTTAATTTTAACGTTGATTATGAATATATATTTCCATAAATTTTACAATAACATTTAATGTTGATGCAACAAATATGAAGACAAATTATTTATGGTTTCTAAAAATAAAGTGCCTAGTATACTTTATTACACTTTATTATTATTTTTAAAATAAGGTACAGTTGTTATATGTTGTTATTTACAACAGTAAAAATGTACCACAAATCAACGCCTTCAACACAAAATAAAAATGATGGTGTTTTATTTTCGCTCAGTCAATTGGCTATCGATCAATAAATGGTCTTTCAACCTAAATTGTTTTACTTATTGTCGTCATTATGAAAATACGCGAATAAAATCATTATCGAAAATATTTGTTGGTGAATACGTGAAGTTTTATTGATGGTAATATTATATAATACTCCTTTCTACACTTCTTTATTTTAAAATACTATATGTACGTTTCAAGCACAGTGTGCTCAATATCAATATTTATTTAGTATTAAGCTAAATTATAAATGGTCCGCCGTATATTGAATAAATAAATAAACAAAATTTAAAAATAAAAAAAAAACTTATATATATATATATATATATATATTTAATTTTGTTTAATTAAATATAAAAATGTGATGTATTTGAAAATCATATAAAGATAGATTATTAAAAGTGAAATAAAATTTCAATTTCAATTTACTTTATTAACGGAATCTCCATTTCCAAAATACAATTATTATTACATATTAAAATATTATTTATATTTTTATTTTAAATTTTATTTTTTAATTCAAATAAAATCATTAAACGCAATCATTTAAATAAAACCCTTTTCTATTATTAAACTTACCTTATTCAAAACAACAGCCGACTGCCTCGTCTTCTCCTCGGTGGTCATCAGTTTGATTTTCTCCTTAATCTCCTTCCGGAGAAGCGCCTTGCTCGCTTGAATCCCTGCCATGTCCATGTCAACTAGAAAATTTTCGTACGTTTATCGCAATGACCTCTACGCGAACTAATCGCTCTGTGTGTGTCCGTTGTTGACAGACTCAAATGCTCGTCTGAGCGAACGTAAAAAATATATATAAATATGTTTTCGATTTTTGTAATATCACGGACGTAAGAAAAATAATTGCAGTAATAAGGATTAGGTCAAATGTTAAAGTGGATTACGGATGTTGATAATATTGATGGATTATATTTTTAAAAAAAATAGGAAGAATTAGTTGCTGTTATTGTTAAAAAATGTAGAATAAATATGATTTGAATAACTTCAATTTACAATGAAATTAAACAAGGAAAATTTTCTGGCAATGATCAATAAAATTCGATCAATCCCATTTTCTAACAGCAAAAAAAAATTTTCCTTGTTTAATTTCATTGTAATTTAAATAGCTGCAAATGTGTGAATCATCTTTGTTTCATTTCATTTTATTTAACTTCAATTTATTAATTATTAATAGTTTAGGAATATCTACCTAAATATATACAAATATGTAAATTATTGTATAATGTAAGCAATTATAATGGAGAATTCCGTAAAATAAAGTTAAAGATTATTGTTGGTGAGTACGTGAAGTTTCTTGATATAATATAATAATATTTTATTCCTTTCTTATTGTGCTCGGAATGTACATTTAGTGTTAAAATTACAAAAGTGAAGAAAGAAATAAAATTTTATTATAAATAGAAAAGAGTATTCATTTTCTTGGTCACAGTTATTTAAATAAATCAAATCATTTTATTTAATTTATTCAAAATATTCGCCATAAATTATTTATGAATGCTTAGCTTGGTTCCGGCCTCGGTTATTCCAACAAATTGAAGAATTTGCTTAACAATAACAAACGTGACTTTTTATTCACTTTTATTCACTGGTGCGAACAAAATGTAAAAATTAAAGCACTCTAGAGAAGAAAAGTTTTTCATTTTCGTTTTACGAAAACATATTTTAGATACAAACAATTTAGGTTTATATCTGATGTACCCTCCAACCACACCGCAGCACTTTCAATTCGGGTTATCTAGTTCTTGTCTATTTCTAACAGTTATACATCCTAACGCTCTTGTCACTGTCCGATTGATGCAATTAATTCATGAATTATTATGGTTGAATATAGTAGGATACACATATGATTTAAGAAATATTGAGATTAGTGACAAATTTAAGAGCGAAATATTCTTTTATATGAACAAATAATTTATTGCTGAATTAATCGATAATCACAGACAACTGTTTACAAGCGCTGTAATATTAAACAAACAGAAATATATGTTTGATCATACTGTTACAAATAGACAAGAACTAGATAACCCGAATTAAAAATACCATGATGGGGTTGCAGGATACATCAGATACTCAGATTGAGTCTAATTTATTATTTTATTTATTTTACATTTTTAAATTAATGGACTAAAAAACCCGAAACTAGCGAGAATTTAAATTCAATTCAATTTAAACTGTGTTTTATTGTATTAAATAAAAATGATTTGAAAATAATTAATAAATTATTTCTCATTTTTTTATGTTTTATTGGTTGATTTTTAATAATTTATTCATGTTTATTTCATAAATACAATATTTTAAAAGAAACAAATGTTTCCATACGAGATATACAAATTCCTAAATTATTTTATTCAAATTTATTAGAATTATTATATAAATTAAAACACTGACAAATTCCTAAATTATTTTATTCAAATTGATTAGAATTCTTATATACATTAAAACACTGAGAAGTTTATTGAGTTGCATATATTCAATTTTCAACATTATTACTCGACTATTTTCGCCTTTTACAGTATTAAAAAGGCGAAAATAGTCGAGTCAATTATTTACGAAACAAACCAAGTGATTTTAATTTAACTTTATTTACCCTTTACATTCAAAATGTTTCACCGACAAGTGAGAAAGTTTTCAAGATCTCATTTTTATTACAGGTATCTGTTTCTCATCGGAACACACCATTTGCGTTTAAATAAAAGATGTCGACTGGAGTCCTTACGAAGGATTTTCCGGGTTAATTAAATAACCTAATATTCATAAAATAAATACAATTACTTACTACACAGGCAGATTGGGGAGTCCAACGTGGTCCAGGAAATCTTCCTTCCAACGTCGTTTATCGTGAAAACGAAAGTAATACAAATCTGTGTACTTACCGCACACGTTCTCGTTAGAAAAACATTTTTTTACACAATTCCGAGCACAAAACGTAGAATCACTAAATATTTAATGGATTTTACTTTTACAATAATGACGCTTGTTCGGTTAGACGCGGAATTTATAACACGATTATTTTAAATAAATGCGCATGCTCGATTTTTTTACATGAGCCGTTAATTACAGTTGAGTCTGGTTTATTAGTATTTAAATACAATTTTAATGTATGCGTATGAAATATATAATATAATAAAATATATACATAAATTTATAATTAATCTTTATTTCATTTAATTTAATAATTATTAAATTATTTCTAAACAAACAAAAACAATCATAAAAAAATATTTCCGGGGAGAACTTGATAATATCCACATAGTATAGTATAATTTATAAATAACAACTGATAATTTATCTAAAAATAAATTAACTCTGTTTTTTTATATAACAACTTAGCCTGCTTTGCTTTGCTAGCTTAATATAAAACAAACTATAAATATAAAACACTATAAAACAAAAATATGTACATAAATTAATAATTAATTTTTGTTTCATTTAATTTAATAATTATTAAATTATTTCTAAACAAACAAAAACAATCATAAAAAAATATTTCCGTGGAGAGTTTGATAATATCCACAAAGTATAGTATAATTTATAAATAACAACTGATTTCTCTAAAAATAAATTAACTGTTATTTTTATATAACAATTTAGCCTTAGTCTAGAGCTTTGCTAGCTTAATACAAAACAAACTGCCACTGCAAACAGTTTTTTTTTACAAACTTCTTATAGTGGCAGTTTGTTTTATATTAACGTAGCCTTAGCCTAGAACTTTGAATGAATTTTTAGTGACAGTTTGTACCAGTTTGTCTATGGTAATACATTTTTTATATTAATAACAATTCTAACATTTCGTTGCTCTTCGTATTAAAATCCAAAACGTAAATAAAATGTACCATCGCTTCGGCGTTTGTGATTTGCTTCCTAAACGCCAAGAAAATGCTATATTTTTGAAGCCTATTATCACCGGGAACGAGAAATGAGTTAATTCTTTAATTTTCCGGCGTTAACTTGTGGTACATTTTCAACATCGTATATAAAGAAAGGAAGGAGTTACAAAGAGACAGAATACGAAATGTAGACATAACAACGTTGGAATACCTTTAATTTCAAGAAAAAAAGATATTTTTTCTTGAAATTAAAGGTGTTTTTCTTGAAATTAAAGGTATTCCAACGTTTTTTTTTTTTTCAAATAGAACTAATGGTATTCCAAATCAATAGGGTTTATTTATGGATTTTGACGTTCTCTACAAATCTAACTGAATTAATTACAGATAAAAAGACGTTTAAAGTCTTTCTTCAAATTAATCTAAAGATATTCCAAAATCAATGGTGGTAGTTTGAGACTGATCTCAAATGTAGGAATTGATGGTTAGAACCATCAAACAATAATATCTTTAAATATTTAATTTTATAGAGGTTGCTCGTTTTCCTTAAATCAGACTGAAGGTATTCTAAATCAATAGAGTTTACCCCCAACGTTAAAATATTGTCTACAATAAATTAATTAAAATGTATTCACATTTAATGAAACGTTCAGGACAAGTTCGCCTTCCTTTAGTGGACGAAACAATGATTCTCGGTCGTCTACCTTGTAGACCCAAATCGTTGACGATGCCACTTGAAATTAGGCAAAAGGTGGCGCTTGCGTCGTCTTTAATTTATTATGATTAAAATGTATTCATTTAGAAATATGAAATAAAATTCAAGTTGAATTACCTTCAACACAATTTAAATAAAATCCTCAATAACATTTTTGAATATTTCATTTTGTAGAAGCTTTTCATTGTAAAACGATATCTTTACATACAGAGAAGAATATTTAAAGTGTTTCTTTTTATTTAGATAAAATTGAGGGTATTCCAAATCGATACAGTTCCCCCCTCGTGTGACAATAATTTAAAAAAAAACTGGTTATCGAAACGCCAGTGATTCCGAAACCAACCACAAGAGCGCCCCGGCGGGACAAGAGAATACCCGGAATACCTCTCCCACCATCACCTATCTATGCAATGCGTCAGTTGTGTTGCGGACGTCGTGGTATGTGTATCGCGCGTGGACGCGTGTTTCCTGTGAATACGCAACTGAACATTTTGGAAATCGTATGAAAAGGTACCACCGCTCAATTCACACACCCATTCACGCCTAAACAAATCATCATCGGGTATTCCGGCGCACCGCCAAAACAAAAGCGCAACAATTTAATATAAAAAAAAGAGAAAACGAGTGCGTTTTTGATTTGTTAGTTTTTTTCAAAAAAGTGGCTTGTTTAAACGCGATTCCTTATCGTTTATCACGCAATTTCAGTGTGTGTGTGTGGGTAAACCCGTGGGACTGACAACGCGGTGTTACCCAGGTTAAGTTAATTTTAACTTTTTGGTGAAGTGTGTGCGCGGGTTACTAATAATAGTTGGCGGAAGGTGCGGGTTTTACACTTTCCAAAACTGGTGGTTATTGATTTTTCAGTCAAACAAATTCATTAGCAACAAATTCCGTCGGTGCGGCATTGACACTCAACGGCCGACGATTCCCGGTCAAGTCGATTGTCAATTAACCTCGTTTGCTGTTTGGCGGTGTGCATGCACGTGCATGTCTTGTTATTTACTTACCCATTGAGAAAAAAATTGACATAAAAAAAAACAACATCGCATCAATGCTTCATTGACGTTAAATATTGTTGCAGATTTATTTGTCAATATATATTTTTTTCAATGGGTATGTAACATAGCGTACACTACAGGTACTTACTTACAACCAAACTTTATTATTAGTACTTTATTAAAAAAAACTGGAATTAATTATTATTTTTATTTCATTCAATCGCTTATTATCTTCAATGGGTAGGCCGCATAGTATACACTATAGGTACTTACTCACCACCCAATTTTATTATACAAATATATAAAGTACTGTTATAGAAAATTAACAAGAAAAAGTTATTATTTTTTAAATAATTTCACTCCAATGGGTATGTCACATAGAGTATGACCAATGGGTATGTCATACCATATGTAGTGTCACATAGAGTATGACATACCCAATGGGTATGTCATACCATATGTGACATACCCATTGGAGTGAAACAAACGATTGAGTGAGTACAGGTACTTACCTAAAATTATTATAAGTACTTTTTAAAAAAAAATATATATATAAAAGTTATTGTTTTTCAAATTATTTCACTCACTCGATTTCCATGGGAGAGTCACTCACTCAGTTTTCGATTGAAGCGCCTGCCGAAGGCCGTAATTCTTTTGTTTGATGTCTGGCATCCGCTTCGGTTCATTCAGCTTGTCGGAACTAGTTGATATGCAGCAGCCGGCCGTTTTGTGTCTACACATGTTGTAATAGACGCGGCGGGCCTTTGTCGCCCGTAATTCGTTTCCTGAAACAATTCCCCCGCGGGTTCGTGTCAATTTTTTTTTTGAATCGGCGTTTTCGCATTGACGAAATTCAATCAAAACTTTTATGAGCGCGCGCGAATCCATTCGGGTATTTATTTTTTTTATTACAGTGGGGTATTTTAATTAAAAGTTAAAATATTCAAAACTCTCGTTCCACACACAAAAAAATGTATACAGGTTATTTCAAATTCTATTCTATTCATTACGACCTCGCTTAAAAAATAATTATTGTCATTACCTATCAATCTATCAACTTATCAGCATTAAGTTGTGGAAAAGAATTAAATTTATTATCTATTGATTATAATAAATTAAAAAAAATAAATTTATTATCTATTTATTATAACAAATTTTGATGAAATTTTGCTTCCTTCCGAAAAAAAAAAACCTGAAAAAATTCTAAAAGACTCTTAAAGATGTTAGAAAAAGCGTGGGATGTTAATTTCATCAGAAAAAAATAATTCCTGTTTTTTAAGACTATATGAATTGATGCATCCTATTTACATGGAGTCTTATGGGAACGGTTTAAGCGAGACGCGCCGAAAGACGCTTTTGGACGCGACGTTGATTAAAATAAGATAACTATATTCACAGACGCGATAGAATGCCAGAACTTGAAGCATAAGATTCGCGAAGGATTTATCTATATTTCACCCAAAAAATCATTTAAATGAGCGTTTTGTGCTCGGCTACAAAAATTCTCAAAGTTCGGCAAATTTTTCGACCATTTTTCAAATTCCCAATTTATACCTCTGTTGTAGAAAATATATTTGCTCAAAATTGCTTAAACGTATACAGTTGATGCTCCTGTTCATTGGGAACATTTTGGTATAATTTGAAGTTATTCGGAGAGTTTGGGATTTTTCATCAAAATCCACTTTTTTCCAAGGGGTACCCCTTTCAAAATATTCAAATTTTGATAAAAAATTTTTTCTTTGGAAAAAATCTGAAAAAATTCTCAATGACTCTTAAAGATGTTAGAAATCGTGTGGGATATTTATTTTGTCAGAAAAAAATCATTTTCGGCGCATTTGAATTGAAAACTTCCATTTACATGCAGCCTTATGGGAACGGTTTAAGCGAGACGCACCGATCGATACTTTTAGACACGTCCTCGATTAAAATAAGATAACTTTATTCACAGGTGCGATAGAATGCTGGAACTTAAAGCATAAGATTCTAAAGGGATTTATCTACATTTCACACAAAATTCATTAAAATGGCGGTTTTATGTTCGGCAAAAAAGAATCCTAAAATGGGACAATTTTTTCGCTTATTTTTCGAAGGCCTAGTTTACATGCTTGATGCAGAAAAGCTATTTGCTCAATATTGCTTAAATTTATACAGTTGAAGCTTCCATTAATTGGGAACATTTTGGTGTAATTTGAAGTTATTCCGCGAGTTTTGGATTTTTCATCAAAATCCACTTTTTTCGTAATAAATATTCAAATTTTGATGAAATTTCGTTTACTTCCGAAGAAATCTGAATTATTCTAAAAAGACTCTTAAAGATGTCAATAAGAGTATAGGATATTTATTTTGCCAAAAAAATGTTTACTTCCGGTTCATTAAAGGCATTTGAATCGAATTGTTCCATTTACATGGAGTCTTATGGAAACGGTTTAAGCGAGACGAGCCGATCGATACTTTCGGACGCGGCTTCAATTAAAATAAGATAACTTTATTCACAGGTGCGATGGAATGCTGGAACTTAAAGCATACGATTCTAAAGGGATTTATCTATATTTCACACAAAATTCATTTAAATGGCGGTTTTATGTTTGGCTAAAAAAAATCACAAAATTTGACAATTACAATCTTACAGAATAGCACCGACTGTCCTGTTATTAGGAAATCCTGTTGGACAAAAAAGGCTATTATTATTATAATGGATGCTTAGTATCCGAAACGTACATTTAGTAAATATTTAAATATACAGTAAATAGTGAATACAACGGGTCTTTCCTTATATTGTTGTGGTTTAAATCAGGAGCATCCATTATTTTTCAATTGCGTATGTTCCTGATACCAACAAAAAGCAAACATTTTAATAGTAGCTTTATAGAATTTCCAATGTAAACAATAAACGCGTTTAAACGTGTTTGTATAATTGAAATTGAATTCGTTTGGTAAACACAGCTTGTCGGTGTCAAATTCGTGTATAAATAAAACTCCAGTTATTCAAACAAAATTAACCTGTTTTTTTTTTTATTTTACTGTACATTTCACTACTTATAATAATATATTTTTTTTCTTCTTTATTTTACATTTTGAATAAAATGATCAATAAAATTCGATCAATCCATTTTTTCCAGTTGCAAAAAATAACTTACACTGTAAGTTTTGCAAACATCTTTTGAAGCAACTACTTCATCAAGGCATTGCACATGGAACACACTAGTCTGCTGAGGTTCGAAAAACCGAAATTGTCATCACTAGTTATCCATGTAGATGAATGCTGGCTGTATATTTCATTAAAAATCAATAGTAAACACAAATTTGGAAATCAAATAATTTTATTTAAAATGTATTCATGAAAAAGTGAATTTTCTTACTGAATTTAAAAATCTATGTAAACACAAATTTGAAAATCAAATAATACATAGAGTTATACATAGATTTTTAAATTCAGTAAGAAAATTCACTTTTTTATGAATAAAATTTAAATAAAATTATTTGATTGAAAGCCTCGCCAATTAATAATTTAACAAGTCTGTTTGTTATCAGGTAAAGGTCGCGCACTAAAACAGCGCGGCCTTTATTTAATTTCGTTTTATCAACGTTTTTTGCGTTCCCGGATAAAAAAAAAGTTTTTTTGTTTTATTATTTGATAAACAACCGTGTGTCGTACGGTTGAGTTGTTCGTTAAGCCCCGGGTAAAATTTTACAGTAGATTAATGGAGTCCTAAAGGGCGCGACGCATAAAACCGCCATTTTCTTGGCACTGATTTACCTACCGCTTTTACTACTCCCTTATATCGTATTTTCGTTTTATGACCGCCCCTTCCCCCCCCAAAGTTATCATTTCGAAATATGTGTATGAATAATATTGGAAATGCTGTAATGTCTATAAAATTTTAAGAGAGCGGGAGTGAGGAAAATCGTAACATATTTTTGAAAAGTTATTTTAAGAACATTGGGGGAGCGTAGAAGAAATTGAAATATAAACAAACCTTCCCCTTACTTAATAATATTTTAATACTTTCCAAATGTCTTGATTGGATATTAATTAGGTATTTCTGCAATTCGATTGACGAGCAGAAGTCTTTCGGCCTTCATAACCATAATTATTCCGATATTAAAGCATTAAATACAAAGCTTTAATATCGGAATAATTATAGTTATCTTTGTCTTTAATGCTTTTAAAAATCAATAAGAAACTTAATCGATACCCCCATTAATGTATTGATATATTCATACCTTAAATTAACAATTTCAAAGTGGCTTTTAATTGCGCTGCATGTAAAATTTACGAGCACTCACTCACGCTTAAACACACACACACACAACGGACGTTAAAGAATTTCCCTCCAGAGAAACCGCTCCCCAAGGTAATCCATTCATCTTGCTCGGTACGTAGGTCGGTTCCAGGAAGGTTAGTTCGGACTACCTGAGTTCAAATAGGAGGCTCATTAACATAAATTTACCTGGCTGGCGATGACCGTTCATCGCTGGGAATCTTAACGAGATCTCGCTCGGAATTTACGAAAATTCACAATTTAGATATCATGCTTTTGGAAATTGCGAATTGGTGATTCCACGCGAAATTTGAATCTCTTGATAAATGGGTTAATAAGCGGAAACTAGCCGAGAATTTATTATTAATTTTAATCTGTGTTTTTTATATATTTCATCGGTAGATTTTTAAGGATGATTTTTTTAATTAATCTTGGAAATAATATTATTAATTTTAATTTTAATAACATATAGAATTAAATCACATCAAATCACATCAAATCAAATTAGCCCCGATTGGTATCTAATGGTGTCACACACCTAAATTTATTATATTTTATAGTAATTTCTTGAAATAAATATGAATAGATTATTAAAAATCAACCAATAAAACACAGATTAGATTGAATAACTTTAAATTCTCGACTAGTTTCGGGTTATTAGCCCATTTTCAAGAGAATTTAATTTTTTTTCACTAAAATTTGAGAACTTAGACAATGACGTTAGCAATCATGACGATTAACTAAAACGACAAGAACTGGACAGAGACAGGCAGAAAGACCGACGGTCGATAGCCATTTTCTGAGGTCTAACAATCTGTAAATGATTGTATGTATATGTATTATGAAATTATATAATGTAATACTCAGAAATAAAGATTTTCAATATATATAATAATTTCAGACAGGGCAGAAATACCGTCTATTGAGGTTGACGTTTTTTTTTTTTTTTTAATTTACATATTACAATTTCCAAATTGTTTTTAATTGAAATTCCGGCGAGCCCGTCGAATTAATTCCGAAAGCGACAACAACAAAAATAAAACCCCAGCAATCTGATAATTAACACCGCTATCAAACAAACACACCAAACGACAAAAACTTTTCGCTCGGGTTCATTTAACAACCTCAAACGGGGCCGCGTCACGCGCAATGAAATACACATTCGTATAGTTATTCGATCGCGTGTTTATCTATGCAAAATTCGAGACATTGTTTCGAAAGATTGTTTGCGCATTTTTCCGTGACTTTTTTAAATTTCTTTTTCCATGGGATCGTTCGCGACGAAAAATGAGACTGCTTTCCGCGACGATAAATTGGACGGCTAGTGCTGTTTTCATTTTATTTCATGGATCGTGAAAGGAGTTGAGTGAAAAGCCGTGTTTTTTTGAATGTGAGGGATAATGATTTTTATAATGTCGCATTCATGGGGTTATTAATTATATCCAGGATATAATTTATAATATAAATAATATTTTTATTTATTTAGTCTTACATAACATCGTTATATGTTCCTCTCTACTTCTCAGTGTGAAGTGCATATTTATTTATTTATAAAATAAATATATAAATAATATAAATTTTAATATCACTGCAAATTGCAAAAACAAAATTATAAAAATTGATATGGATTATTTGTGCACTCTATTTATTAGTGTTGGGCAAAATCGAATAATATTAGTAATCGAGTATTACTAAATGTGTCATTTTAAGTATTTAAAACGAAGAAATGATTTCAAATTTATGTTTATTTATAAATGGGAAGTTATTCTTGATATTTTTATAATAAGTAACATTTATAAAATTATAATATACTTAATCCACGCCGGACATTGGATTACACAATAGATATTTGTTGTTGCATAACAGCACTGTAGCTGTACTGATGAGGGATGAAATCCCGAAACACGTGTCTACAGATAGCCTTGTAACTATTATTTGTTGTTTCCTTGCATTAAATAATTTCGACTCAAACCGTTGCAATTCGCAGTAGTAGCAGTACTACTGCGAATTGCAACGGTTTGCAACAACAAATATCTATTGTGTAATCCAATGTCCGGCGGGGTAAATGCTCGGGAAGTAGTTGTTTCAATAGATGTTTCTAAAACTTACAGTGTAAGTATTTTTTTGCAGTTGGAAAAAGGGATTGATCGAATTTTATTGATCATTGCCAGAAATTTTCCTTCATTAATTTCATTGTAAAAGGTTTTTCTATTTTGTAACAAAACACGCAGCGTAGTAATCCGTTTCAAGTACTGATACAGGTATTTAAACATTTTATTTTTTTGAACGTATCGTTTGTGCAATCCGGAGTGGTTCAATATAATCCTCTCGCAAAACGCTGGCAATAAAATTGCATTTACAACCGTGCAGTGTAAACGCCAATGTTATTTGCCCGAGTTTGTCACGCGATAAAAATCACCAACTATTTATCTTATCTGTATAATGTGGAATTCGTAATGGATTTAGGGTTGGTTTTTATATTTACTATTTTATAAAAAAAAATATTTAAAAATATAAAAGCAGATGAATTGAATAAATAAATAAAAAACAACGACGAGTAATTGAAAACGTAAATAGATTTGAATTCGTTGCGTGTTTATTTCCATTCCGTTTTCCACCTGTTTGTCTCCATCATGGACAAGGTTTTTTCCATGTAACCATTCGGATACGCTTTTCACTAAAATGGAAATCGTTAGAGCTGGAAAATCTTTTTTGTTACTGAAAAATTAAGTATATGAAAATTTTATTAATGCAATATTTTCTATTAATATCAGTAACTATTCCCTATTTATTGAGAAAAACGTCAATTTATTGTTAATTATTGACTTATTATTTATTTAAAATTGCTTATTTAGAAATACTCGATTACTAATATTGCACAATTTTGTCCAACACTAATAAAAATCATCTTTTACATAAAAAAATACCTAAAAAAATTCTCTGATATCCCTTTCAGATTTACCAACTCTTATTCCATTCCAAAATACATTTTGAATTAATGTCATTAATATTAATATTTCACTGTATTTTCACTTGGAATGAGTCTATAGTTTTAGTTATGGGAAGACGATGCCTTGAACTTTTCGCTATTTAAATTGAAGAAAATAACTCAAAAAACGAGGGGAGACTTTGAACTTTTCGCGATTTAAATTAAAGAAAATGACTATAAAAAAACGAGAGAGGTCTAGAATTTTTCACAATTTAAATTGTAGAAAATAACCCAAAAAAAGGGGAAGGCATTGAACTTTTCGTGATTTAAACTGTGGAAAACAATAAAAAAAGTTTGATAGTTACTAGCTATATTAATATTTATAATAATATTTATAATATTTTTTTTTTGTTATTTTCTTCAATTTAAATCGTGAAAAGTTCAAGGTCTCCCCTCCCTATAAAATTCACCTCAACCGCCAATATAAATTATCGGATAATAAATGGCTTCATTGTGTGCGTTTGGGTGTATCGTATTTTGATAAGGAAAGGAAGGCGGCTTGGGGGGAGGGGGGAAGCGAGAAGAGGGTTAAACCGATATCACGATACACCTTTCTAATTTATTATGGGACCAATCGGGGCGTCCGTTTTAAATTGTTTGCCTCGCTCGAGGAAACCATCCATCGATCAATCAATCAATCATTGCGCGCTGGATTTTTTTTTATGCGGATTCGTAATTATTTTTCGTTTATGGGTATTTGATACTCGATAAAAATGGCGCGGTGTGAAAAATGAAAAGCTACTTTTATTTTTATACCGATTATTTTTTACAAAATAGAAAGACTGTTATTCCTTACTTCACTTTTTATTGATTATTTGTTATTGATAATTGAGCACTTTGTGTCTCGAAATGTACATCTAACATAAAAATCAAAAGTGAAGTAAGATATAACAGTCTTTCTACTTTACTTTAATTTTACAAAATAATATTTAAATTATCCTGTAATTGGCATTTTGGCTGTTGGTTTAAATAAATAAATAATTTTATTAAACCACTAGCAGCTGGTAACAGTTTTTCCAAACGAAATTTCGATTTAAAAAATACCTATCGTAAGAAGAATTTATAATTTAATTCATCGATAGCTAATTTTATGTATTTTTTTTTTATTATTTCAGAACCACACTCTCATGGTGGTCCGTAAAACAATGAAAGAAACGGTGTCCAGTGAAATCACGCGCAGCCAGCATGAAGTCCAAATCGCAATCCAAAAATGTAAGTACATTTCCTCCGTATTTAGAAATTTATTATATTTTAAATGAATTGATTATTAATTCAAAAATTAAAAGCCTCAACAATTAAGTTATAATCATTATAATTAAAACTTGGTTTCTTCAAGTGAAGAAAGGAATAAACTAAAAATTAAAAGACTCAACAATTAAGTTATAATCATTATAATTAAAACTTAGTTTCTTCACGTGAAGAAAGGAATAAACTAAAAATTAAAAGCCTCAGCAATTAAGTTATAATCATTATAATTAAAACTTAGTTTCTTCACGCGAAGAAAGGAATAAACTAAGTTTTAATTTATTGATATAAAACACTTGACGTAAACTCAAACCAATTCATAGTAATCATTAAAATTGATAGAGAACAGCTGTCAAGTAACATTTAATATTGAATCTATTGATTTGTGTATATTCAATTAAGTTAGTTTTAAAGAAATTCGCGTTAAAAATAAACGGCCTTAATAAAGTATACACGCGAGTTAACTTCGTACAAAGTCAATAATTTAAAATATAGATAATTGTGCAGCGCATGCAACAGAATGTACTTGACCCACCCAACCTTGATGCTCGATTTTTTTCCCTTCTTACTAGCATTGCAATAAACTCACAATGGGTAGGTCGCGAATGGCGAAATGCATAAAAGGTGCTTTAATTAATATTCAATAACAAAAGACGAATTTTACTCGTATAAAATTACACCAGAGCTTTTTTTTAATTATTAGGAATTATTGAGTAAATTTCACTTCGTTTAATTCGACGAATAAAGCACTAACTTCGTTTGTTTTACACGCAATTTTCGACTAGTTTCGGCACTTTGCCATAATCAAGAATGTTTTTTTAAAGAATGTATTTTCTTCTTTTTGGCTAGTTTCTTTAAAGAATGTATCTTATTGTTTAAAGAAACTATTCAAAAACTAGGCAGAGTGCTGAAACTAGACAAAAATAATTTTTTTGCATGCAAATCCTAATTTTACTAAAATGTTTTATCAAGTGATTAATGAGACTCATTTGTTTTATTAAGAATGTTTTTTTAAATAATGTATCTTCTTCTTTTTGGCTAGTTTCTTTAAAGAATGTATCTTATTGTTTAAAGAAACTATTCAAAAACTAGGAAGAGTGCCGAAACTAGACAAATAATATTTTTTTTGCATGCAAATCCTAATTTTACTAAAATGTTTTATCAAGTGATTAATGAGACTCATTTGTTTTATTTTTTTAAACGATTCAAACGCCGTTGCCTTTAAGAAATTTAACGCACAATCCAGCCAAAACAAATTATTTGTCCTACGAATTAACAAAGAAATAATTTTGTTTTTTGTTAAATTCCCAGGCAACAAAATTCAATAAAAAGACGATTCTGTCACTTATAATTAATTATAGGAGAGTTTTTTTTATCGAAGTTGATAATGAACTGAAATTGAAATGCCAAATTCAATAAAAAAAAGACGATTCTGTGACACAATTTCAAGTGAGCTTTTTTATTGAAGTTGACAATGAAATGAAATTGAAATGTCAACTTCAATAAAAAAGACGATTCTGTCACTTATAATTACAAGAGAAATTTGATCGAAGTTAAATGAGAATTTTGTTGCTTGATAATTTAACAAAAAATAAAATAAAACTAGTTTTCTATGAATTCATAGGACGAGTAATTTGTTCTAAAAATTAATTTTTTTTTGTTGTGGGAGGGGAAAATCCATTTACAGACGAAACTAATGATAAAATAAAATAAAAACCATGTTTTCATCTAATAACCGTATTTTTCTAAATATCTGTAATTTCAACAATAAATTATAATCCGTAATTATACCGTACGAACTGTTAAGTTTAACGTTTACGTTATTAATTCACATTTTATGTATAAACATTTATTCTATTATTACAAAAGTTGTATAGACTGATGATAAAAACTTAACATTTTCCCCTGCAGAATAGCATTTTAAATTAACAATATAAAATTATTTTTATTACTGCGTTCTTATTAATCACTTCGTTAATAAATGATTAAATATAATTTAAATAAAAATCGCTTGATCTGTGTCAAGAAAATGCGCAACACAATGAAATACGTAAAGCGTGGTTTTATTAATTAATTAATATTTTTATTAATTGCAACAGTAATCGTGTGTTATTAATATTAAATACAGCAAATCATTGCCATCGGAGATAAAACTTTAACAGGCTCCACACACGTGCTGGCTTGGTAACAATAGTTGGGCGTGAAAGTTAACGTTACAAGTAATAAAATATAATCTACAAGTCGTTATGAAAGTACGATGTGTGCAATTTACTAGAAAAAAAAAAATACGAATCGCTGACTGTATTACAATGCGCGTCAGCGATTCACAATAAATGTGACGAATAATTTAACAAATTGTAAAACACGGGATCATTTGCATAACATCTTAATTCTGTGCAATTTCATGGATATTATAATAAAAAAAATATATAACAAGGAAATTTATGTGTTATGATGGAAATACTTTCATTTTCATCGATTACAAATAAAAAAATAAAAAAATATATAACAAGGAAATTTATGTACTATGATGGAAATGCGCTTTCATTTTCATTGTTTACAAATAAAAAAATATTATTATCGAAATTAAAACACTTTTCACTCTAATCTTCTTTATGTTGGTTGTTTGTTGTGTAGACTTTAATTATTTAAATAAAAATACTTGTCCTTTCTCCTATTATTTTTTATTTCACTAGATATATTTCGGAAACTCTGTTTCCATCTTCAGCAGTTGAAGTTTTTTTTGTTGACTCTATTTCGTATTTTTATTTATTATTCCTGCACTGGAAAATAGGAATTGAAATGGAATTAACAGTGCACGAAATGTGGACATGTTGCAAATGCTTTTAAGTGGATGCCATCGTTCAACTCCAGTTACCATTAGATATTACGTGGTTTCAACAAGACGGTGCAAGTCCTCATGTCTCAAATTTATCCTGCGAGAGATGTTTTCGGGTCGTCTGTTATGTCAGCGTGGCGATCAATCGCGCTCTCCGGATTTTACAAAAGTGTACCAGAACCGATCTCAATCACGGGAAGACTTAAAAAAATAACATAAGACAAGCGATTGCTGAGATTATGGCTGAAATGCGTCAGTGTGTAATGGGATTAATATTGCACCACTCGCAGATATGCATCGATAGAAATGGAAGTCACTTGATCGATGTCATTTTTAAGTATTGAATTTAAAATTAATTAAGAATACAACTTGGAGTGTCGATCTTTAATTGAAATTGAAATAGAAATAACAATTAAATAGCATATTTTCATTGCCTGTAAATGGGTTACTTATAATTCGACACCCTTTATTATTTCACAATATTTTCAATTATATGATGTTCATAATAATAAATTATTTCACAATATTTTCAATTATTATGATGTTCATAATAAATTAAAGACGACGCAAGCGCCACCTTTTGCCTAATTTCAAGTTTGCTTCAGCGATTTGGGTCTACAAAGTAGACGACCGAGAATGGTGGCTGAACATTTCATTAAATGTGTATTATGATATTGCTCAATCAATGAGAATGTATACATCCACTGTAATCCCTCATGAATACACCTACAGGATTTTTTTTGCAAAGGCGAATATCCAATTGGCCTGCCGACAATTGCGCTCCGCGCAAAAAGGGCCGAAGCGAGCATCGTTTCCATTCAGAGATCCCATCGAGTTTACGCAAATATTTCAGATTGAAAACTGCGCGTTTCTTTTGTAAAACATCCGCAATTCGCCTGAAAAGATCGCTCTCCCAGAATCCGCACAGAAAAAGAGGCTTCTGTAATCGTTTGTATCGCCTGGAGGAGCGTTATTAAAAATAAATAAAAAAATTAAAAAAAAACGGGGGAGGAAGATAAATTCGCGTTTATTGTGGCGATGTAAATATTGAAATGAATAACGATTGAATGGGATATTAAATGGGAAATATTGCGAACAAGGATATTAAAGGCCGATGAAAGTACGTAATTAAAAGAAACAAAAAATTAATTCAGAAAACTTCAATCCGTTTTTTAATCTGCAACAGTTAATTTCAACGATCATTTCGTGTTTTTATATAAAAATATACTAAGTGATATAGAAATGCTAACACCCAGTATTAAAAATAGAAAAGAGTATTTGATCACTTGATCACAGTTATTTTTTAATTTTTAATTTAATTTTAATTTATTAACGGAATCTCCATTTCCAAATTACAATTATAATTACATATTAAAAATTTTATAAGAAAAGTGTGACGCTCTAAAAAGATTACAAAACATATGTATAAAAAAAGGCAAATTACCAATCACAAATTACGACAAAATACAAAATAAATAAATAATATTTTATTTAAATAAAATATAAAGAGAAAAGAGTATTCATTCACTTGGTTACAGTTATTTAAATAAATTAAATAAAAATGATTTGAAAATAATTAATAAATTATTCTCGCATTTAGCTCTTTGACATTTTTGACTTACATTACGTAAGTACTTTAAACAAATGCACATTGAAACAACTACTTCCCGGACAAATACCCCACCGTACATTGAATTATATTTTATTCCAACCCTCCACAACTCAAAGATTTTTTTTTAACACAGACTCTACAGGGGTTGAAATTAGGCGTAAACTGTTTGTTTTAAAGTATTTACACGAATTTCACTCCAAGAAATATTAATAACAACCATTAGTATAAGCCTCTAATCAAATTAATACCGTCTAGGAAAACAATTTGCTAGATTTGAATTAGCGATCCGTTGTCTGAGGTCAGTATATGCAAACCGGTTTTTCTTTTTTTTTGCTACTTTTCAAATTATATGGAAATCGCATAATCGCGAAACTCGCTTTAATTAGCGTCCGATATTTAATGAATGGCAAAAAAAAAGCGTACAGTTCCAGTCGACGCTGGAAATTGCCAATTTGCCGGCGGATCATAATGTAAATGTCAAATAACGACTAGTATCTGGTGGTAATTACGTAAAAATGTCATTCCAATTATATTTTTTCGTTTCGGGAATTACTGCTGTTGAAAAAAAGAGCGTGTACTATTGATTTGTATAAAATTAGTAAAATGCTCTGATTCAATATTTTTTTGTGCAAATTAATACGATTTAATTAATTTTAACTTTATATAACTGACATTTTTATTTATTATCCATGGTAACTGTTAATAAAATGCGTTTCAAATGAAAGGTATATGAAAAGACTGGATAAAGGTGATTTACCGTAAATAAAGGAATTGAATTCAATCTTTATTTATTCTTCAATACATTACGGAATACTAAACTAATTATAAAATTGTTTACAATCGAGTTTCTTTACATGCGCCCCCGATTACATGCTCTGTTTATTAAAAAAAATCTAGTTTTACACACAAAGGATTCCGTAGCCGGTGAGCGAATTGCAATCCAGTGCCTTTCGAGCATCAATAAAACGCGTACGTGCCTCG
Organism: Philonthus spinipes; assembly: GCA_963082785.1. Classification (NCBI taxonomy): domain Eukaryota; kingdom Metazoa; phylum Arthropoda; class Insecta; order Coleoptera; family Staphylinidae; genus Philonthus; species Philonthus spinipes. The sequence continues at coordinate 2,237,810 of OY720308.1, forward strand.
ATATTTTTTTTTATAAAAATAAAAAAGTGCGTTCGTAATAAAAAGAGTGTGTTTGTATATGAAATTGAAATTCGCGTGTGGTGTAATAATGGCGGATTCAGTTAAATAATAAGCAAAGGTCGTTCACTTCGAAAGGTGAAAATAATGTAATTGGTTGAATAATTGCGATAAAAAAAACACTGTGTTTGTTTCGCTGTAAATATGATTATTCAATTGGTTTGAGTTTAAGAAATAGTTTAGTTAAACTGTGTTTTTTTTAGTAGTGTGTAGAATATGTTTAATTAATTTCTCACTGAAACATTTTTGAATTAATTCAGGATGATTTAATAATTTCAATTAAATCAGTGTGTAGAATTTTCTTTGAATTTATTTAAAACAGTGGTTATGCTCAATGGACATTATTGTGTTATTTTTAAAGTAATATTCCAGGAAGTAAAAATACTTTTAATAATAATGTTTTAATCATAATAAATGAAAAACGACGCAAACGCCATCTTTCGCCTAATTTCATCGTCAAGGATCTTAATCTTAAAACTTACAATGAAATTAAACAAGGAAAATTTCTGGCAATGATCAATAACAATAATAAAGAAATTTTCCTTGTTTAATTTCATTGTAATTTAAATAACTGCAAATGTGTGAATCATCTTTGTTTCATTTCATTTTATTTAATCTTAAAACTATTGACGGGTAAAATCTAGTAATATTAGTAATCGAGTATTTCTAAATGAGCAATTTTAAACAAATAAAGTCAATAAGTAACAATAAATTGATTTTTTGAATAAATAGGGAACTGTTACTTATTGTAATAGAATATGTTGTATTAATAATAATGTCATACTTATTTTTACAGTACCAAAAAAGATCGATTTTGTCCATCTCTATTTACAACACAAATAGGTTGATTGATAAGGCATTGAGGTGTTGAAAATCCATATTCACTTTCATTCACCTGAAGAAGCAATAAATTTTCAAAACCATTGTTGTGAAAATAAACACACTTTTTGAAAATCAAAAGTTATTCAGAATTTTATTTATACAAAGTACAACACAAATAATTCTGATTAATGAAAATCCGTCTGATTAAAAAAAATCTGACTTAGGTCTTACTGCAACAAACAGCACTAGATCACAACGTTTTCCAAGCGAGTAAGCTTTTATTGTATGCAACTGAACACGCAGCACAACGCGTTGATAAGCTGTATACATTAATCATATTTCAACGAATATTCGCCGGAATAATTAAAAGGTGCCTCGCAAAATTTTGAATTATTAACTTTTTTTTTCGAGCGTGTTTGTGATTTGAAATTGCTTTATCGATCGCTCGCGAGGCACGTATGAAAATTGCATTAATACAATTTACGACCTTAATTGTGTCCGTTACTCGCGCGCCCGTGACAATAAATAATCATTTTTTCCACTCTTTGCGAAACACACGTTCGCAGTTGGAATTTCAAAATTGAAAATATTCAACTCTACGTAATTGTTTCAATTATTCCCAGCACCCTCTTTCTTATATAATAATTAGAAACTTCATTCAAATTGAAAATATTCGACTCTACGTATTTTTTTTTTTAATTATTCCCAGCAGCTTCTTCCTTATATAATAATTAGAAACTTCATTCAAATTGAAAATATTCGACTCTACGTATTTTTTTTTAAATTATTCCCAGCAGCTTCTTCCTTATATAATTATTAGAAACTTCATTTAAATTGAAAATATTCGATTCTACGTATTTTTTTTAATTATTCCCAGCATCTTCTTCCTTATATAATAATTAGAAACTCCATTTTCATAATTATATAAAAAAAACACACCAAAATCAGATATTCCCAGAATCCTTTACGTAATCCTTGAAATCCACTCCTATATGAACTCACCAGCATCACCCATTAAAAAACACCTTCTTTCCTATCTCACATATTTGTCTCAAATCCCGTAGACCTAGAACTAATAAACTCCCTATATATTCCACGTAATTAAACTATAAGTCCTAAACGTAAGCTTTACCCTCCATGATTTCATCACGTCATTTCACAACAGTCAAGACATTTAATGGTTCAGGCTGTCACTTGATGAAGCTGCATATTCACAATTAAATAAAACAATAGGGCAGAAAGACTGATGGTCCATAGCCATTTTCTGAGGCTTAACTAGATGTTTATGATTATGTAAATATTGTAATGTAATTTAATGTATCTCTCAGAAATACAGATTTTCTATTTAAAACAATAGTATTTTATAATAAATTCAAGACATTACACTTGGAACACACTACTCTCATGAGGTTCGAAAAACCGAAATGGCCATCACTAAGTATCCATACGGTAGATGAATGCTGGCTGAACATTTCTTTAAATGTGAATAGTATTTTAGTTTCACTGTTTTTTTTTTTTAATGAAGAAACTGTGTTGATTGTTAAATAAAACCAGTCAAAACAGTTAAGTAACGTCCACGTCTGACAGGGACTTTCGACATATATGTTATATATTCGTATATTTTGACATGATCGATAGACAATTATTGTAATATTTGATGTTGTTGATTGATAAGGCGTTAAGATGTTGAAAATCCATATTCACTTAGCATAGATAAAAATATGAATATTTTTTTGATTTTCAAATGAGTGTGTTTATTTTCACAATTTTCTTTTAGTATAGATAAAATTATGTCCAAATTTATTGCTTCTTCAGTGAATGAACGTTAACATAACAATGTTAAAATGAACGTTAACATAACAATGTTAACGTTCATTCAATGTCATTCAATGTTAACGTTAACATAACAATGTTAACGTTCATTCACCTGAAGAAGCAATAAATTTGGACATAATTTTATCTATACTAAATATTTTATGTTATATGTAGACATAGTATTGTGTTTATCGCATTATTTTTACTCTAATAAATAGAAAAGAGTAATAATTTATTAATTATTTTCAAATCATTTTTATTTAATATATTATTTTTATTACAATGAAATTAAAGAAGGAAAATTTTTTGGCAATGATCACAAAAAAAATCCTTGTTTAATTTCATTGTAATTTAAATAACTGCAAATGTGTGAATCATCTTTGTTTCATTTCATTTTATTTAATATTATTTTTAATCAAATGCTTCACAAAAAAAAAGATTTAATTCTTAATTTTTAATTGAGCACTGATGGTTTAAGTAAAAGCGTTTTCTGTGTAAATATTTAATTAAATGAACAAAAAACAGGTTTTATTAATATTAACTAATAATAATGTTGAAAATATAACAAATTTATCGATCGCACAGGAACAAATAGCCCGAGTGTTGCTTCGCCGCGCGCGCTCCCGTGTTTAGTTAATTACGACGCTCGACGGGATTTATGCAAACGTCTAAAATTTCTTTCATGAATAATGAATTTCGCTCGGAAAAATGATAGAAATGCAATGAGCCGTATGAATTATTCAGGTAGAACCTGACGAGGAGATGGGGGGAAACGAACGAGACGGCACACGTTTTGTTTTTTATGTGCGATGTGGATGTCGCCTCCTCAATTTCATTCGTAAATTGGATATTTACAATGATAATGCGCGAAAATTTACAACGCAGATGGACGCGGAATGTATAAACAGGTGTGTGTGTGCTGGAGGAAATGTGTGAATTTGCTTCTTTTGGTGGATATTCGGCCACGGGCCGTTTCCCGGTTTCAGCCAGATCGAAGAAATCTGCAGTTCGGAGTTTTTTTACCAGATCTTGTAATGAAACTATGAACTGCAAATAAATGGAATCATTAGGCTGGTCGACGAACACTGACCCCTTTCTCGCCAACTTGTCATGGACAACTTTAAACAAATACTTGTAAAATAAATCACTAATTCAAATGTAAAGGAAACGTCTATCAAGGAATTTAAAGTAGAGGGAGCGAAGCTAGTAGCAACCAAATCAGGACCAAGCTCAAATACAGCTATCGTGTCATCGACTATCAAACCTGGAACTAGATCCACAACTGTAAATACACCATCTACCAACAAATAAATCAAAAAGATCCACAACTGCAATTACACCATCCGCCAACAAATAAATGCCAAAGCTCAACTGCAGCTATCATACCTGTGCCAAGCTCCACAACTGTAACTACATCATCCACCAACAAACAAATGCCAAAGCAGAACTATAGCTACCACACCTTTGACCATCAAACCTGGGCCAAGCCTGGGACTAACAACCTGCGCAGACCAGAAATCAGCAGCCATTTATAAGCTGGGACTAGATCCACAACTGTAAATACACCATACACCAACAAATAAATCAAAAAGATCCACAACTGCAATTACACCATCCGCCAACAAATAAATGCCAAAGCTAAACTGCACCTAGGCCAAGCTCCACAACTGTAACTACATCATCCACCAACAAACAAATGCCAAAGCTGAACTATAGCTACCACACCTTCGACCATCAAACCTGGGCCAAGCTCCACAACTATAACACACCATCCACCAATAAATAAATCAAAAAGATCCACAACTGCAATACACCATCCGCCAACGAACCAATACCAAATCTCCACAATTGCAACTACACTATTCGTCAGCAAACCGATGCCAAAGATATACTGTAACTACACCATCCGCCAGCAAACTTTTGGCTTTGGTATCTCCACATCTGCTCTACTACAGCGGCCACTAAATTTGCTTGAAAGAGTACCAATAGAACGGAAACCAAATCCAAACTATCTAGGACTGACTAATAACCTGCGCAGACCAGAAATCAGCAGCCATTTATAAGCTCGCAACTCGCAACTTTATGATGACCATAAATCTCTATGTCATGTCATCATTGTGATCATCATTTGTGGGTGTGAGTGAACTTCTAAATAGCGTTGTCAAGAGCGCAGATGCAAACAAATAGATTTTTCTTTTATTTGGCAGCTCCGTAACATCTTGACATTTCGGAGTTTCCTTACCAGATTCTACCTTGTAATGAAACTCTGAACTACAAGTGAATGAAATCATGCGACTAAAGCTGCCAAATAGAAGAAAATTCAGAAGCTCCATAAGATCCTGACATTTCGGAGTTTCCTTACGAGATCCTGCCTTGTAATAAAACTCTCAACTGCAAGTGAATGGGATCATTCGACAAAATCTGCCAAATAGAAGAAAACTCAAAAGCTCCGTAAAATCCTGACAAAAATTCCTTCTGTTGGGAGTTTTTTTTTTACTAGATCCTGCCTTGTAATGAAACTCTGAAATTTAAGTGAAATATATTTTTAAAGTCTATTTGAAATATTAAAAATACTTAGATTTTTCGTAGTAAATTTTAAATTTTGGTATAGAGAAAACATTTAACTTTATTTATTTTTATTTTTTTTTATATAAATAAAAATAGTGGAGTAAAAATATTAAGTGTTTGCTAATATCAACATTAAAAATACGCTGCTTGCAGCTAAAACAAATGTATCTATTTTAAATGAGTTTCGCGTTTTACGTATATTTAAATAAGGCAACACAAACAATGTCGTTAATTTTTAATAAAAAACAAAATTTACACAGGACTTAAAACGCAATCCGCGCTCCTGCACGGATTATCCCGATTCGCTTTATCTCTAAATCCATTATCCAGAAACAATCAAGACACCAAAACAAGCGCACGCCTTATCACTTCAGACAATTTTCGGCCGTATCAAACAGATTAATGCAATCGCACAATCTAGAAAAAAAAAGTTGTATTAAAATATATCAACACAATGTACGAATCAGTAGCGTGTGAAGTGCCAGCGGGCGGAATGGCGATTGTTTCGCCGGAAAAAAAAAATAATACTTCAAACACTCCGCGCCCGTAATTAGCAATTCCCGATTAATTAATGCCGGTTGATAATTGTGCCGTTACGCAACCGCCAAGTCGTTTAGGGACGCCGGTCTGTTATCGAGAAATACAATATTGTCGCCGTGTTTAATTGCAATCACGCTTATTGTTTGCGACTACGTGTGTGTGTTGAATCACTCTTTCGGTCATTACGGTCGAGATGTTTATTGTCGTGTGAATGAATGAATAAATGAATGAACAGCGCCGGTTTTGCTGTTAGCAAGTGTTTTGTGCTCTAAAAATTGGTGCTTCGCGGAATTTATTAGTCGATTAGTGTAAATTCAAAAAAATCAAAAAAAAGCTTGACCAATAGGTTAAAAAGGTATGACTTCGATTATTTAAAATGGAGAAGTAATAATAAACAACATTTCATCCAACAGTGGAAAAAGTGCATTTAAACAATTTTACTTTAATTAATAATTAAATATAATCCTTGGTCAGAAAGACCTTTGGTTGATAACCAATAATAAAACATATATGTGCAATGAACCATACACCTGAAAGGATAGAAAGGGTCACTGAATATATATATATACATATATATACCTCTCTGTATATATATATATATATATACAGAGAGGTTTTTTTATTAGTATACATTAGGGGAAGTGTATACCTGCAAAAAACGCGAGTCAAACGCATTGAACCGATTAATGTATCTTTTGTTGATTATTTGGCATATATGTATTCAGTTGCGTGTTATAAGCAACTAAACACACATACATTGACGCGTTTGACTCGCGTATTTAGCAGGTATACATAGGGAAAATGTATACTGATAAAAAAAGCTCTCTGTATATGTGTTTGTGTGTAATGAATATCGAAGTATATTTGTTAAATTATTGGTAACACAAAAGATTTCCATACTCCCAGTCATTGCAAGCTCAAATATCCTACACGATGGATAACGTCAAGAAAGGTCTAGTACATACATAAATAGTTTTGGATGAGTACGTGAACATCAAGACTATTTCAATTATTACTTGTTTCTAAAATCTTAAAAAAATTGTCCAGAAAGTAGTTGTTTCAATTGATATTTCAGTTATTATGTTATGTTAATCAAAATTGTATTTTTTTGTACAAAAAATTAAGTCAGCCTTGGATTGGATAAGGGACAGTCAACTTCAAAATGAAATTTGATAAACTATCGCGAGATATTTTTTTAGTTCTTATTTTATTATTTTTAATAGATTAATTGGCAATAATTTAAAGCAATTTCCAGAAATAATAATTTTTTAACAACAATTTAAGCGAACCATCGATTTCACCATAAGGGTCAACTTCAAAGTGAAAATTGACAAACTTTTCACGAAATAAATTTTGTTTCTTATATTTTATTGTTAAATGATGCATCAGCAATAATTTAAAATATATTTCCAGAATTCTGCATTTTTTTATAATTTTCTAACAAAAAGCCTTGGATTTTAATATAAGTCAACTTCAATGTGAAAATTGACAAACTTTATCGCGAGACATTTTTTATTTCTTATTTTATTATTGTTAATAGATGCATTAGCAACAATTTAAATCAATATCCCGAAGGCTGCGTTTATTAATAAACTTTATAACAAAAATTTAAACAAGCCATGGATTTTATCACTAGGAACGGTCTACTTCAAAATGAAAATTGACCAACTTTATTCCGAGATAAATTATATTTCTTACTTTTTTATTGGTGATAGATGCATTTAGAACAATTTAAAATAATTTCTATTAAGTCCGAATTTTGTAATAATTTTTGTACATGAATTTAAGCCAGCCATGAATTTCCTTTTATAGAACAATCAACTTCAAAGTGAAAAATTGCAAACTTTCTCAAAAGATACACTTCATTTCTAATTTTTCTATTGTTAATGGATGCATCAGCAATAATTTAAAATAATTTCTAGAAGTCTGCATTATTATTATTGTATACTTTTTTAATAAAAAATTAAGAAAGAAAAAAAATTATCACCCTTAATTTCAAAATGGAATTGATAAACTTTGTCGCGAGATTAGTTTAATTCCTATTTTTTTTTATTGTTAAATGATGCATTGACATTAATTTAAAGTATTCTTCAGAAGTCTACATTTAAAAAAAATACAAAAAATTAAGTCAGCCATGGATTTTAATATAAGGGACAGTCAGTCAACTTCAAAGTGAATATTGACACACTCTATCGCGAGATATTTTTTATTTCTTATTTTATTATTGTTAATACATGTATTAGCAATAATTTAAAGCATTTTATCGGAAAGTATTTCTTTTTGTTTGTTTGTAGTATTGACATTTGTAAAATTATCTTTAAATATACTCAGTTCCCTGTAATTTAATTAGTTTTTCAATTTGTAAAGATATTTATCGTTTAATAAATAAATAAATAAATTATCCAGAAGGCTGCATTTTTTAATATTTTTTTAAGAACAATTTAAGCAAGCCATGGATTTTATCATAAGAAACAGTCTACTGCAAAGCGAAAATTGACCAACTTTCTCTAGAGATAAATTGTATTTCTTACTTTTTTATTGTTAACAGATGTATTAAGAATAATTTAAAATAATTTACATATGTCTATATTTTTTATTATTTTTTTTACATGAATATAAGCCAGCCATGGATTTCAATATAAAGAACAGTCAACTTGAAAGTGACAAATGACAAACTTTTTCGGGAGTTAAATTTGATTTCGATTGTTGTTATTGTTAATAAATTTATTAATAATAATATAAAATTTTCAAAAAACTGGATTTCTTTATAATTTGGATTATATTTAATAATTAAAATCGGGTTAATTTTGGTGAATGCGCCGGGACAACAAGTAACTATCTTAATATAGTTATCAAATACAGAATCAAAATGCATACAATTTTTAATCTATACATTTTACGAACTTCTTATATACTGTGTTAGCAAATATAAATTGAAATCAATATTCAAAACGCTTATTTGGTCGAAAACAATTTAATAATATTATTAGTTTGTAAATCGGGCAGTAATTGATATTTTTCACGCTGATTTAAATTTCTTCCACGCCAATATTGCGAAATCGAAATGGAAACAACTTTAATCACCGCCTCATCCCATATCTGTTCCAAATCTAAAAATAACCAACTGAAAAACACATCCACACAATCAAACCAATTGCCCGTGCGTTCCAGCGCCGAATTAATCGGGTCCTCAAAAACAATCAAATCAATTCTCTCGTCTGCAAATTAGCATTAATCAATCAGACGATAATATTTATAAATCTTACACATCAAAGTCCTTCGACTGAAAAAGAAATGTCTGGTTGGATATGGAATAACAAACTTTAAGTGAGTGAGGATATTAATTACTTAGCTCGGTTTTTAAAAGTTGTGTTAAACGTGAAAGTTTTAGAAAAAAAGGATTATTTTTTAAATGGGGTTTTTAACTACGAAATAAAAAAAGGATATATTTTTGGTGAAAGTGCTTCGAAACGTTCAGATTTTATGGAGTAAATAATTTAATACTTAACCCGACACCATATATTAGAAAGGGGATACCGATTATATATATATATATATATATAATTTAATACTTTTAAACTTGATTTAAATTGAAATATCTTTGTAATTAAATAAAAACAGTTTTTTTTATACGAAAACACAATAGTTTTCTAATTTCACAGTTTTTTTTTAATGTTGTTGATGAAAGTGTAATAAAAAAGAACTATGAAAATAAAAATGGAGGGCAGAAAGACCTCAGGTCGATAGCCCAAGACAGACTAACACCTTCATACAAACTTACAATTGCATTATATAACTGAATATTATATAAAGTTATTGTCTAAATAAAGATCTATATATATATAAATTTTTATCTTTAGCAAAAACTAAAAAAAAACACAACACGAAAACCCGTAAATCACATTAAATAACGAACATAACATACTTTGTGCTATTTTAATACAATCGAATAATGAATAGAAAATGCGAAACGGGGCAATCATAGAACCTTGGTTGGAATAGCTGGAATCGCTCCGGGTGATAAGGCGGGCGTTTTTTTTATCATCGGTGCACAAAGCTTCGAGTGGACTCGCCATTAATAAACATTGAGTGCCCGGCGTGAGCCACGTGTGTTTTTGTTTTGGTCATTCTCGGATGTTATGACACTTACCAGGAAGGACGTCGTTCTGTACTCGAAGAAGTTTGGACACAGCTTGCAAGAATTGGACGCTTTAAAGTTACTCAGGCAGCATTACAAAAAGGTAAAGCGTGATTTGTTATTAATATGAATTATTTTAAAAAAAATATTTTATTATTTAACATGAATAGAAGCACGCCCTGTTGAAGACTATTTATTTCAACTGTAGATAAAAAGAATCAAAATAAAATTTTATTGATTGGATAAAGTCCGTCACACATTTACTTGTAAAAAAACATATAATTTAAAATTGAGTTATACTTAAAAAAAATGGCGAAATGTAGTCCGTCTAGGCTATATTTCTGCCCTGTAATGAATTTCTGATGATGCCAAAGAAAAAATAAATCTATACTCTAAATTCTCCTTATGAATCGCAGAAATCAATTGATGAATAGAAGGATGGAATAATATTTTTTTATCAATCCATTCAAATTTTAAACTCAAACTTCACACAACACAAATTACCTTTATCAAGGCAACTACATTAACTTTATAGAAGGTATTATCAACTTAATGTGGGTGACCAGGGGGTGGATGCTTCTGAAATTATTACTCCCAAGGGATGTCGAACTTCTAATTATCTCTTCGCCGAGGACGATGACCCTCGCTTTATCTCAATTTTCCGGAATGTAAAATGGTGTGCTCATTTCGGGAATTTTCTATTCAAACGTAATGAATGAGATATAATTTATTCAATGTGTGTGACAGTCTAACAAAAACATTAACAATTGTTTCGCGTGTGTATTTTGGCGGGGAATTAACAAAGGTGTTTCTGTAATTACGTGTATTCCGAGAGGGAAAATATAAATGCTTTCCTTTTATGTAAATGAATTGTATTCAAGACGAAAATATTTTTGTTATTTTTTTGTAGATGTAATTTATTAAAAATTTATACACATATACAGAGAACTTTTTTTATCAGTATGCATTTCCCCTACGTATACCTTCAAAATAAGCGAGTCAAACGCATTGATTTATGTCCGTTTAGTTGCCTATAACACGCAACTGAACACATATGTCAAATAATCAACTAAACATACACACATTAATCGGTTTAATGAGTTTGACTCGCATTTTTATGGGTATACACTTTCCCTAATGTATACTTTTAAAAAATCCTCTCTGTACAAGTTTACCTAGTATGTGCAATCTTCTTTATGTTTGTTGTGGAGACTTTAATTATTTAAATAAAAATAGTTTTCCTTTCTCCTACTACTATTTTTATTTAAATTGTATGTGCAAATTGAAAATAACATAACGTAAGTCAAAAGTCACAGAGCTGGAATGTGGAAATAATTTATTAATTATTTTCAAATCATTTTTATTTAATATATTTAAATAACTGTGACCAAGAGAATTATATTTATAATAACATGCTCTTTAAAAATCTGTAGAAATATACAGGAAGTCCCATTTAAATTTTAAAAAAAGGTGAGGGTATTTCCGGTTAAATCGAAAGTATATTATTAACAAAAATGTACATCAGATGCAATTTGCTCTATTGTGTAAAAGTCAACAAATCTCTGGGGGGAATTGTACGTTCCTTTAAATTGTTATTTTTAAGTAAATAAACAATTTAAACACTTAATATTATCTAAAAGAAGCTTCAGAAATTTTATTAATAATTATTCAAAAAAAAAATCGATTCGCTTACCAAATTTTTCTACCCGACTTAAATGACCTCTGATTGGCCTAAATAGCAATTTCTGAAAGAAATAACGCTTGAAAGGTCTTTCTATTGCCGCAAAGAAGCTTCATAATTTTTTTCAGAATTTTTCAAAAATCAAAAAAATTGACTCATTTTTGTAATTTTCCTATGGATTTTTGAGAAAAAATCGAAAATCTCAGAATGACGTCATATTATACCAAAATGAAGCTGAAGAATCGACGAACATAACCTGCAAATTTTTAGTAAAATCTAGCTGTTGGTTTACGAGTATTTCACTTGCAAAATTTACCTTTGAAAATTGAGCAAAAAAATTGGTCATGTTTATTCTATTCTCATGGGTGAATCAAATTGCGTATACGCATGATTCTTGATGATAATATAGCTGCGTCTATTACGAATCGAATACTTCAAGTCGCAGTATTCTAAGTCATCTGTGAGCTGAGATATTTGAGATGAATCGACGTCACGTCAAAAATTAACAATCGGCCGGCTTGGCTTAAATCATTCCCATAAGGCTCCATGTTAATTCATTTGGACGACTTAAGTGACCTCTGGTTGATCAAAATGGAACTTTTTGAGTGAAATAGCCATTGCAGACTATTTCTACTGCTACAAAGGAGCTTAATGATTTTTTTCGTATTTTTTCAAAGACAACAAAAAATCGTCCTATTTTTGCAATTTTCATAAAAAAATCCGTTTTTGGAGAAAAAAACGAAAATCTCATAATGACGTCATATTATACCAAAATGAAGCTAAAGAATTGACGAATATAACCTGCAAATTTTGCTCAAATCTAATTCTTGGTTTACGAGTATTTCACTTGCAAAATTTACCTTTGAAAATTGAGCAAAAAAAATTGTCATTTTTATTCTATTCTCATGGGTGAATCAAATTGAGTATACATATGATCCTTGTTAATAATATAGCTGCGTCTATTACGAATCGAATACTTCAAGTCGCAGTATTCTAAGTCTTCTGTGAGCTGAGATATTTGAGATAAATCGACATCACGTCAAAAATTAACAATCGGCCGGCTTGGCTTAAACCGTTCCCATAAGGCTCCATGTTAATTGATTGGGACGACTTAAGTGACCTCTGGTTGATCAAAATGGAATTTTTTGAGTGAAATAACCATTGCAGACTATTTCTACTGCTACAAAGAAGCTTAATGATTTTTTTCGTATTTTTTTCAAAGACAACAAAAAATCGTCCTATTTTTGCATTTTTCATAAAAAAATCCGATTTTGGAGAAAAAAACGAAAATCTCATAATGACGTCATATTATACCAAAATGAAGCTAAAGAATTGACGAATATAACCTGTAAATTTTGCTCAAATCTAATTCTTGGTTTACGAGTATTTCACTTGCAAAATTTGCCTTTGAAAATTGAGCAAAAAAAATAGTAATTTTTATTATATTCCCATGGGTGAATCAAATTGCGTATACGCATGATTCTTGTTGATAATATAGCTGTGTCTATTACGAATCGAATACTTTAAGTCGCAGTATTCTAAGTCTTCTGTGAGCTGAGATATTTGAGATAAATCGACATCACGACAAAAATTGACAATCGGCCGGCTTGGCTTAAACCGTTCCCATAAGGCTCCATGTTAATTGATTGGGACGACTTAAGTGACCTCTGGTTGGTCAAAATGGAACTTTTTGACTGAAATAGCCATTGCAGACTATTTCTACTGCTACAAAGAAGCTTAATGATTTTTTTCGTATTTTTTTAAACACAAAAAATCGAGCTATTTTAGCAATTTTAATAAAAAAGTGGTGATGTGTCTATTATGGTATTTTCACCGATGCTTTCGGTAAGATACATTTTGAATGAACATTTAACACTGGGGTCCGGGGAAATTAAAAATACGATTTTTGTGAAAAAAAAAAACGAAAATCTCAGAGTAACTTCATATTATGCGAAAATAAAGCTAAATAACTAAAGCTAATTATATATATTTTTTTATTTAAAACTAATTTAATTAAAATGATATTAAATTTAATTAGTAGTATTAATAGCAAAACAAATAATAATAATAATCACTTATAATAAGTGAAACAAACAAAGTGTTATAATTTCAATTAAATCATCCTGAATTAATTAAAAAAATGTTTCACCACGGGTTAAGTGAGAAATTAATTAAAGATAATAATAATAATACCAAATAAAAAAAAAACTTGGGTGTCTGTTTCACAATTATTCTGCATTTTTTTACAAATAAGTTTCAACATGTAATCGTTATCTACATACCTTGATGATGATTACATTAAAATTAGTTTCAGCGTGTAATCATTATCAAGGTATGTAGATAATTACAGGTTGAAACTAATTTGTAAAAAATACAGAATAATTGTGAAACAAACATCCAAGTATTTTTCATTTAGTAATATTATTTTCTTTGCTTATAGTGTAAACTGTGTTGCGATCACAGCTGGATTTTTTTTGGCACAGCTTTAACGGTGAACTACTAGAAGTATTTAATCAGATGACATGGAGTGCAAATAAAACAACTCCTGTGATGTCAACGTCATGTTGTACTGAGAGTATTGGCACTTATTTCATATACACTTTCTCTTTTCTGCCTAATTGAATGGATATATAAACAAAAGTGTCTGAAATAGAGTATTTAAATTAATAAAACGCTTGAAAGGTCTTTCTATTGCCTCAAAGAAGCTTCATATTTTTTTTATTTTATAAATTTGTTACGAAAGATTCAATACACATTTCTGTAAAAATAAATTTAAAAAAAATATTTTTTTAACAATATTAAAATGAAATTCATAACACAAAATTTGCATGGCCTAAAGGGGGCGTTGAATCATATAAAATATATATATATAAAATTTAGTGAAACGAAAAATATATATATTCTATTTACAAAAAATGCATCAATAAAAACTCACTTAAGTTCAACTTATGTTATCAAACGCCGCGCGGAAATTAATTTGCCGCAATTAAAGCTGTTTGATGTATTTCCCCGATAAAATTCAACCCGAACATGAATGGAAACGTTCACGCCCGACTCCCGCTGGAGCTATACGCAAATATTTGCTTTAATTATCTTCCGATAATAACAAGTGCAAATTGCACCTCTTATCGTATTTTTTTTTGTTTGTTCACATTTATTAGATTTTTCTCAGTTAGTGCGCGTGTTTCGCTCGGGATTATTTGACAGGGAAAAATGGACGCCTCGCGGGAGAGCATTTTCCGAAATGTGTATTCGAAAAATAGTACGTTGAATAGAAACAAGGTAGGCCGAAACTTGATGTTTACACAGAGATAAGATTTAAGGATGTTTAGTGTAAATGATAACGCTTCATTTGTTTCACTAAAACGACTAGTATATTCACTTGGCGCAATTCAAAGAATCAATCGGTTTCTTTTATGTACCACTTTAAAATAAGGTTTGCTAGCCAAACTATCTTAATTGTTTTTACTACAAACAATTAAGACAGTTCGAATTAGTGAATTGTGAGAGGAGTTTTTAAATTTCATATCCCAAGAAACCTACAAACTCCTCACATTTTGAGAGAAAGGGATACATTTGTATTTTTACAAAATTAAATAATTGTGACCATGTGAATGAATACTCTTTCATACTTATATTTTTCTTTAAAACTGCAAGAAAACACCCGGCTCTAAAATTTAATCAACAAACCTCATCCGTTCCACCTTGCTAATTTCCTATCCCAGCAAAATTCTAATTAGCGAGGAAAAACACCCCCGAATGAATGAATACACCTATTCATGCGCCACGGAATGGCGTGCGAGTTTGAGTTATCCCTCTATCCCGGCGTTTACAGTCGAACAACTTGAGCAGGTCCGACTTAGCCTTATTCCATTTTCCGAATCTCCAAACACTCGCACATATCCACGGGCGGAATTTCGACGCTGCTCGCATAATTGGGTGAAATTGTTCGTTCGTAACTTAACAACTTAGACCGGGGGACTTTAAGCCCCAAAAGCGACACGAGCAAGGGTTTTAGGAGAGGGTATTGTGAAAAGTTTCGCTCTTGTGTGCGCTCCTTATCGGCGGCCGAAAAAATTAATGGACATTTTAATGGCTCAATAAAAGTTTAATTTATTAATGTAATAATAAGCGAGTTGAGTGGATGATTATATATTATGCAAGATTTTAAAATAAAAGTGAAGAATAAATAACATATTTTTTTTCCATTTAATGAAACAGTCACCATTCATCTAGCGTATGGATATCTAGTGATGGCCATTTCGGTGGCGCTTGCGTCGTCTTTAATTTAATATTTTTTTTCCTTTTATTTTATTTCATTATTTATTGATTTTACTTTCCTTGGACTGTATGCTTCATGTTTTTTTTTTTTTTTTAATCGACAACAACCCACTTTTAGTTAATCAACAAATCGCACCTAAAAAAAACCTGAAAACTCGAAAAAAATGTTAAAATTTAGTTTTAGTGTTTTTCCTACCACAAATTATTTAACACTGGCTTAATATACTGATTTAAAATATTAAATAAAAATTATTTATGTAAGTCAGTTAGGTGTTCAATTTTTTTCACTTGAAAAAAAAAACTCATTTCACCCCGATTTTTCTTTATTTCTTTATTTATTTATTTATATATTATTATATTTTCTTTATTATTTTCGCAATACAGATTGTTTAAAAAAAATAAGGAAATAATTATTATAATCCATTGCGCCCTTCAATAGTTGCAGATTTTTGTATTTCTAATGCTATAAAATCATTACTGATAGAAATAAATATTTTTCACTTGGAAAAAAAAAACATTTTTCTTAAAAATGTTCACTGGATATTATTACAATAAGGATTGCATTAACAATTAGTGAAAGAATTTTAAAAATCTATTGCGCCCTTCAGAAGTTACATATTTCTTAATATGAACCATTTGATCACTAAACTCAAGATTATAAATTATAGACTCGAATATGTTCGAATTTTATTATTTAAATTGTTTACTTTAATTTTATTATTTATTATTAAATTTATTACTTAATTTGCTTTAATTTATTATGATAAAGCTTATTTTGTTTGTTTATTTCACGATTACAGCTTTATACATTTTGTTTTCATTTTGTAAAATGGTGTACCGTTTGAATAAATAAATAAATAAATATTTCAGTAAATTATAATGAGCCCGGCGCATCCACCATTTAAGGATGCGCCAAGCTACAATATCCGTATCTGATAAAATTCATGCAGCTTCTTTTACACAATAGAATGTTTTTGAAAAAGATATTTCACTAAGCTAAGAAAATTCTATTTTTACCGCTCTGTGTTCATTCAATTCCGTCTGAACCAAGAACATGGAGGGAGCCTTATGAGAACAATTCAAGTTGAGTCGGTAAAATGACAATTTTTTACGTGTTGTTTGTTCAGCTCAAATTGCTCGGCCCACAGAAAGTTTAGAAAGCTGGAAATTGAAGCATTCGATTCCTGAAGAATTTATCTCTATTTTCTTTCAGAATCATGCTGAAAGACCAATTGAGTCGCTTTTGAGGATGGAGCGAATTCTATCAATTTTTCCGCTCAATTTTCAACGTGTAATTTTGCTAGTAAAATATTCGTAAATTAACAAATAGATTTTGCTAAAATTTTCACCACATATTCCTCAATTCTTAAGCTATGTTTAGGTATAATTTGAAGTCATTCTGAGATTTTCATATTTTTTACAAAAATCGTATTTTTTCCTTCAGAACATTACAAAAAAGGGTCAATATTTTTTCCTCTGAAAAATTGTAAAAAAAATCAAGACGCTTCTATTAGATAATAGAAAGGCTTTAAAAAGATTATTTCATTAAGAAGTGTTCATTTTGACTTCCTTGAAGTTGTCAAATTCCAACTTCTGAATCGTTAACGAGAACGCTTCAATTTGAACCGATAAACATTTTTATACGCGTTGATGGTTTAGCTTAAATTACTCAGCTCTCAGAAGGTTTAGAATACTGCGACAAAAAGCATTCGATTCCTAAAGGATCTATCTGTATTCTCTTTCAGAATCATGATGAAAGACCAACTGAGTCGCCTTTGAGGATGGAGCGAATTCGATCCATTTTTCCTCTCAATTTTCAACGTGTAATTTTGCTAGTAAAATATTCGTAAACTGGCTAATAGATTTTGCTAAAATTTTCACCTCAGATTCCTCAATTCTTAAGCTAAAGTTTGAATGCTATTGAATTAAAAAAATGTGAATGTGTGAAATAAATACATAAAAATGTTAACAAAATATAATGATATAAATATTTTATTATTTCACTTAGTATCTATTTTCGGTTTTTCAATCAACATGAATTGTTTAAATAAATCAATTTAAGAAGCATATAGGAATATTTTAAATATTTTTCGAATAATAACCAAAAAATATAGTTGTTGTTAGTTTTTAACAATTAAATTAATCATTTATTGAAGAAGTATGTTTAACTGCACCAGTGTTACAAAATATAACGTAAAATGTACTTTACTTACTAAATATGATATTAAGCGTAACTTTCACAACTGAATAAATTAATTGTTCTGGTGCGGCCTACTTTGGTTAAAAATTTTATACCAAATTATTTAATCAAATGCAATTTTGGAGAATAAATTGATGATAATAATAGGAATCGTAAAATCTGTTTAAAAATAAATTATTAATATTAACATACCTTAATAGAAAAAATAACTTCCAACCCATTCCTGGTGAATCGAAAACCAACTCACCTCCACCACTCACTAATTACCACTTGTTCATAAACAAAAATAAATCGCGTTTTTAATTATTAATAATTTCTAACGTTAAAAATTAAACCGGAATAGTGAACACTGCGCGTTTTCGGACGACTGAATCGAAATACAAGAGCGCAATTATCGCAAATCAAGAAGAAAAAAACGATCGATGACTCACTCCGAGAACGCATTCCTGAGATAAGAAGATTCGTTGTACCTGGATCCTGGCGCACAGCCAAGAACATACCTATTTCAATTGTTGTATTTTCAATATTATCGTGTGTTAAAATAATTACAGCTTAATATTTATTTACTTTTTTTATTAAATTCTCAATTATCCCGTGGTAAAAAATAGTTGCTTAACGATAAAAAAATGGGTACTTTTATTTTAGTGAAACTAGGCAATAATAATTGTGAAGTCAGAAATATAACTGTGTTCAATAATTCAAATGGTTCAACTTAAAAAAAAACTGACAAAAACACAAATATATTTAAACATAATAATACGTTATTACCCGTATAAGGATGTGTAAAATTAAAATATTTAAGATAATAAATTATTATTCAAGCAATATACAATTTCTCGTTCGAATAAAAAAAATCCGCGAAGAATTCCTAATGACTAAGTCGCGTATGGTTGAAGTATGACGAAACAATACCCGGCATATTTTCGAAAGTATGTTAATGATAACTATTTTTTCTATGTAGTAAAGTGAAATATGTCGGTTTTTTTAACAATGCTTTCGAACACTCTGTGGAGTAAACAGATGTTGTAGTGCAGCGATGAAAGTCGGGGGGATGAGTATATTGTTGGATATTTTGAAACTGAATAATTTTGTAAGTATTTTTGAAAGAATCAAATTATCGACTGTCTGAAAAAAAAAGAAATGTTTAACTTCGTAAGTACATTTGAAATAACGAATTTATCGACTGTCTGAAAGAATTGTTTAAACCGCACAATTATTGTATATGAATCCATCCCTCGGGATTGGGATTGGGCAATGAAACAGTGTGCCCTAAGACTACGAATATATCAAAAATAGAATAACATGAACAATACATATAATTATTTAAATAAAAATACTTGTCCTTTCTCCTACTTATTTTTTATTTCGGAAATATATATAAAATAAGTAGGAGAAAGGACAAGTATTTTTATTTAAATAATTAAAGTCTCCACGACCAACAACCAACATAAAGAAGATTAATACATATAATTTCTTCAAAAACGATATATCTTAAGAAATGAAGAAACATTTGTGCGGTTTAAACAATTGACGTACATTTTCATCGAATTTTCACACTTATTGGCAGTTTATAATTTATAACAACTTTAGTTTGATTAAAAACCCCATATTGGTTAATTGGTAAATCATGACGAATCATCCCAGGACAATCAGGACAATTGACATTGGTCACTCGGAACATTATCCCTTCAATAATCAATCCCGTAATTTTCCTGTTGACATTTCCAACTTTCGTAACGTTAACGAATCTAATTCAACAGAAAATCGCCGGCTTATTCCACCCTACCGGTTCGGAATATCAGGCGAGTAAATATTTAACTTCTTCATCGCGTGTCTATTCCGGAAAGTTTTCGGCAGCCCGTTATTAGTTGGTCCCGGAAACACTTCATCAACTTGTTGAAGAGCCACGATGAATACAAAATTAAGTTGTTTTTTTTTTTCGTCGTTGTTGTTATCGCGTTATGTTTTATACATTCTCGCAAATTTGGTGCTATAAATGGTAATTTCCCGGGTAAAGAAAAAAAAATATATTAAATTTCAAATTCCTGTCATCAGGTTGATAGGAATTTGAAACTTGAGGAAAGCTATTGTTAAACTCTGCTTTAGTTATTATAGTTATTCGGTCAATATTGACCGTTACGTTCTACAATCGTTTATTTTTTTCGATCTGATAACTATCCGAGAATTATATGAAGATTGGTACTAAAACAAATTTTAATAGAAGTAAACAAAAATGATTAAATCCTTATTATTTCTGACGCTTTCAATTAGCGCTTAGATTACTTATTGTAATTTATATTGTATTATAATAATCTACGTAAATTTTATTGAATTGAATAAAAAAAAATATTATTTAATATGAACTAGAGTAGAAGGATAACAGCTATTCTGCAGACGTCCTTCGCGGGGACCAAGAGCAGCCCGGTGGAGCAGCAGTTTGCGCAGACTGCGCCAGAGTCTGACACAGTGACCCAGATTACCTGTTGTGCTCCGCTCCGCTCCGGTCTGGTCTGGTCTGGCCTGCTGGTACATTTTTCGGTAACTCCGGGTGTGCGGTTGTGTAATTCGGACTTGCATGCATTTCTAGGAATGCCGCAGACTACGGCGGGCATGCGCCTCAGAAAAGCGACCCCCTTTCGAAAGGGCGCGGGGGTCGTTTCCGTATCGCACATACCGATCCCCGTCGATATATCGGGAGCAAATATTCAGGATAATAAACACGGGGGTTAATAACGAGAAGTCGCGCGCGCAGTTTATTGCAAACTGGCGGTGCTATCTATAAAATGATCGACAAATGCGAGGAAGTTCTGGGGACGCGATTTTCATTTTGACCATAATGGTCTTTCTCATTGCCTATTATTGACAACAGAATCACTTTTAGTCACTCTGATTGCCTAATATTGTCCTTAAGGTCACTTTGATTGCCTGTTATCGCCATTGAAAACACTTTAAATCATTCTGATTGCCTATTTTCACTTTAAAATCAGTTTTAATCAACCTCATTGCTTAACTTTCCACAGAAAGATCAATTTAGTCGCTCTCATTGCCTTTTTTTGACACTGTAGTTATTCTGATTCATTCTCATTATCTAATATAGAAAATACAATCATTTTAAGTTATTTTCATTGCCTATTTTTACATTCAAGTCGCTCTTATTGCCACATTTCAACATTACAATTATTTTAAATCAATCTAATTGCATAGTTTTAACAATAAAATCACTTTAAGTTACTGTGACTGTGATAATTTTGGCAGTAATGTCATATTGAGTCATTATTATTTCCTAATTTTAGCAGTAAAGTCATTTTGAGTCACTCTCATTTACTAATTTTGGCAGTAAAGTCATTTTAAGTCACTCTCATTTACTAATTTTGGCAGTAAAGTCATTTATAGTCATTCTCATTTCATAATTCTGGCAGTAAAGTCATTTTAAGTCACTCTCATTTACTAATTTTGGCAGTAAAGTCATTTTGAGCCATTATTGTTTCCTAATTTTGGCAGTAAAGTCATTTTGAGTCATTATTGTTTCCTAATTTCGGCAGTAAAGTCATTTTGAATCACTCTCATTTACTAATTTTGGCATTAAAGTCATTTCTAGTCATTCTCATTTCATGATTTTGGCAATAAAGTCATTTTGAGTCACTCTCATTTACTAATTTTGGCAGTAAAGTCATTTCTAGTCATTCTCATTTCATAATTTTGACAATAAAGTCATTTTGAGTCAATATTGTTTCTTAATTTTGGCAGTAAAGTCATTTTAAGTCACTCTCATTTACTAATTTTGGCAGTAAAGTCATTTCTAGTCATTCTCATTTCATAATTTTGACAATAAAGTCATTTTGAGTCAATATTGTTTCTTAATTTTGGCAGTAAAGTCATTTTAAGTCACTCTCATTTACTAATTTTGGCAGTAAAGTCATTTCTAGTCATTCTCATTTCATAATTTTGACAATAAAGTCATTTTGAGTCAATATTGTTTCTTAATTTTGGCAGTAAAGTCATTTTAAGTCACTCTCATTTACTAATTTTGGCAGTAAAGTCATTTCTAGTCATTCTCATTTCATAATTTTGACAATAAAGTCATTTTGAGTCAATATTGTTTCTTAATTTTGGCAGTAAAGTCATTTTAAGTCACTCTCATTTACTAATTTTGGCAGTAAAGTCATTTCTAGTCATTCTCATTTCATAATTTTGGCAGTAAAGTCATTTTAAGTCACTCTCATTTACTAATTTTGGCAGTAAAGTCATTTCTAGTCATTCTCATTTCATAGTTTTCGCAGTAAAGTCATTTTAAGTCACTCTCATTTACTGATTTTGGCAGTAAAGTCATTTTTAGTCATTCTCATTTCATAATTTTGGCAGTAAAATCATTTTGACTCATTATTGTGTCCTAATTTTGACTATGAAATCATTTTAAGTCACTCTCATTTCATAATTTTGGCAGTAAACTCATTTTTAGTCACTTTTATTTCATAATTTTGGCAGTAAAGTCATATTTAGTCACTCTCATTTCATAATTTTGACAGTAAAGTCATTTTAAGTCACTCTCATTTACTAATTTTGGAAGTAGTCATTTTCAGTCATTCTCATTTCATAATTTTGGCAGTAAAGTTATTTTGATTTACTCTCATTTCATAATATTGACTATAAAGTCATTTTAAGTCACTCTCGTCTCCTAATTTTGACAGTAAAGTCATTTTAAGTCACTCTCATTTACTAATTTTGGAAGTAAAGTCATTTTTAGTCATTTTCATTTCATAATTTTGGCAGTAAAATCATTTTGACTCATTATTGTGTCCTAATTTTGACTATGAAATCATTTTAAGTCACTCTCATTTCATAATTTTGGCAGTAAAGTCATATTTAGTCACTCTCATTTCATAATTTTGACAGTAAAGTCATTTTAAGTCACTCTCGTCTCCTAATTTTGACAGTAAAGTCATTTTAAGTCACTCTCATTTACTAATTTTGGAAGTAAAGTCATTTTTAGTCATTTTCATTTCATAATTTTGACAGTAAAGTCATTTTGAGTCATTATTGTTTCCTAATTTTGGCAGTAAAATCATTTTGAGTCATTCTCATTCATTATTTTGGTCTTTCTCTTTGCCTAATGCTGTTAAAAGAAACACTTGAAGGACTTTTCATCGCTTAATTTGTACATTAGAATTATTTGAAATTACCCTCTTTGTTAGAATCAGTTGAAATGATCATCATTGTCTAACATTGACAATTAAATCATTTTAAGTGACTCTCAAAACTTAATTTTGACCATAAAAGCACTTAAATGTTCTTTAAAAATTTATTTAAACTTTGTATTTAGATTGCAATTACATTCTATTCCATTTAAATTATTTCATCTCAAACCGGAAAAAAAATCTGAAAATTAAGATTTGAAATAAAACGCGTTTAATCTAATTGATCCATAGCATTCTGAATTAAATAAACGTTTTTATTTGCACACTTAAAAAATAAAACGAAAACTAATTATTGTAATATTGATTTTTGTTGCATATGTTTTGTAAAAAGGAGATACCGTAAATAAATAAATATATTATTTTCTGAAAGATTTTTTTTAATAATCATCGATAAAAATATAATATGCTCTCAAAAGTTTCCTTGAATATTAGAATGTTATTTGAACACGTGCACGGATGGGGCATTTATTTTGCGGTCTCGAAGCCGCCGTGTCTGTGAAACGCATACCAGACATTCGATATCAGACACACCGCTGGCGGTATTGGATATCTTGTCTACTTTATCATCAAAGTCTAACATTACATTCCCGCTCCCTGTTTCCAAGTGCCGCTTAAATGCCTAAATTAGTCGGTTTCGAAATCGAATATCGTTACGCTCAGAATAATTTCACGAAATGCACCACAAAATAATCCTCCAAAAAAGTTTACCTATTTTTGTTTTGTTTTTATAGTTGCATTTCGTTTTTATAAAATCATTGACCGTTTGATAATTCTATTTTACCATGTATGTATGTTACTGTATGCAATGGCCTCTGTTGATTAACTAAATAAATAATGACTGTACTAAGTCGAAACTAGTTATGAAATGAAGTGTTTGATACAAGCAGTATTGTTAAAAAATTTGTGAATACAACAAGCTTACAAAACTGAATCTTTTTTGTATGTACGCAAAACCCCCAAGGATTATTCAAATTCGACAATTTCTTTTCAACGAAAGCAATATTTTTTTCCATCGTATTTTTTTTTTTTAACATTTATTTTTTTATTTTTCCGAAGGGATATCGTGCGAGATTTAAAAACGTATATTTATCCGGGGAATTCTTTATCTGCTTACACGAGCCGAGGGGTATGGGTGGACCTAATGCGCATCCCCCGTGGAACGGATAAAAAAGAAAACACGACACAAAGGGAGAGGGGGCTAGTGCTTTATTTAAGAACATCATGCACGAGGTAATCCCCAATTGCACCCGCTTTAAAGTGCGCCACTCTTGCATGTTGTTTTCCTTTCATTTTTATAACAAACAAGGTCGATATGGATATTTCTTAGCTTCGTATCTGCAGAGAATGGAAAGGAAGGAGGGGGTGATTTTGAATATTATGCATGACGGAAAGAGTTTGAATTGTTAAAATTGTTATTAAAACGTTGTTTATAAAATCTGATACATTTAAATAATACCGTGTTTTAAAAGCTCTTCTTTCAAGTAAAGTACCCTTAATTTTAATGATAGGCAGAATTAAAATACATCCAATTATTAAACATTGTATTTCGTATTTTGTTTCGTATTTTTCGTATTATGCAAAAATTAAAAAATTCATATGGAACAAGGATTTTCCATGTGAATTTTGTGAATTAAATTCGTAATGAAATCCAAATCCTTTAATGTAATGCATTTATTTAATTACATGAAAAAAAATGTGAATACAACAAGCTTACAAACTTAATTTAATTAATTATTAATTCCAGACATTTCCAGGGCCCTGATGTCATGTATTTGACTAGCTAACTTCAATTGTTTCACAGATATACGTCAAAATTAAAAAAATCATATTCCTCAAAATAACTTTGTTTAACTCTAAATTCATATTTTAATTAACAAATGGTGGATTTTGGGTTTCGTAAAACATTTTCGCTGACATAGTTTTTACTTTCCCCATACCCCTGTCCAATGGAAAGTATTGTGATCGTAAAAATTTTCAAATTTATTTCATGAATATATCTTAAGACGAAAATGATTATAAGATACAGCAAGTTAAAAAAATATGCTTGTATATTAGCAATAGTCGCAGCTTTCATAATAATTACTAACATTATATTTAATAACCAGTTTTAAAATTCTTTCGCTTTGCGGACCAGAATGAATATTCGAATTATGAAAACTAATGGTTTTTAACATTAAAAGCATCGTTAGTAAATAACTAACAAATGGAAGTATTTTAAATTGCAATTTAATTGCTTCAATGGATTTTCACCGCTAAATAAAATATTTATATAAACTCGTTCTTATTGAAATGATAAAATCCTTGTTTTGTTTCGGCTAAATTATTCAAATTTCCGATGACAGTCGATTTGTTTGTAAGAAAAATGAAGGAAAAGCATATTTCGTAATTTGTGTTAATTATTTGAAGGATACAATTTATTACCTTAAAGTATTCTTTGTTATTATTTATAATATGCATTTTTTTCATCTTGTAATTAACATCGAATGCTCGCAGAAAGGCAACGGTTCGTAATTGATGAATGGCAACGGTAATTAAGTCCGTTCAGGGACAAATTTTTGTTTACAAACAGATTAAATGCATTCATGAATTAAATATTATATTGCACAATGATTCGCTTTTTTATAACACTTCGGATTATTATTTATATTATTTAAATAGTAATTATATATAAAAATCAGTATAACATAAATAATTTCAATAGTTGTTAGTGTGTATGGGCTATTGTCATTATATATTCCTGAATAAGGGCTATTGATTGGTCTTTTTGCCTGTTAAATAATAATACTATGCTTTAACTTTAATTAAATTATATTTTCATCGTTTTTTTTTTTTCAATTTAATTACGTACTTTATGGTTTGAAGCCGCTTTTTGAAACGTAAGGTTTAATAGCTCTAGAATGGCGGTTGTTTCGCGAGCGCATTAGTGAAGTGCAGTTAAAACTCTGAACTTCATTAATAATTAAACATCGTCATTAAAACTTGACAAACTCCGACGTTGCCTCCTAATGAACAGATGTGCCGATCAAGTAATCAAGTACACTCGCCCACCTTTGCTCGCGGAACTTAGTTTAATCACTTCAACGCTTTAGTTTCAAGCAAGCTTGCTGATTTGCTTCAAATCAGAAAGTTTATGGATTTTACATAAAAATTTTTAATAATTTTTAAAGGTATTTCTTACATTCAATAAATTTCAGATCATATTTAGGGATGCTTATTTTCAGTTTTATTTAATTAATTCTTGAATCAAAGCATTTAGATTAATATTAATCAATAAAATAATTTACACAGCCTTTATTTTTTTAATTTATTTTCAAAGCAGTAATCGCGAAATAAATTTTAAAATTGTCTCATTTTCCAAACCACTTGATTTATTTTTGATAATATAATTACTTTCACAGCATGCATTTATTTTATATTTATTTTACAAGTTTTCACTCAATATTGATAGTTTTCAACGCGCTGCATTTTCTAAACTGAGTGGTTCATTTCTAATTTTCTTGAATTAATTGTTTAAACAATGCTTCTAGATGAATATTAAACAATAAACTCACTTTCACAACATTGATTTATTTTTATATTTATTTATCAAGTTGGCGTGGCCTAATCGTGCTATTCACTCAATATTGTCAATTTTCAACGGTCCTTATTTTCCAAACGGGGTGGTTTATTTCTAATTTTCTTAATTTAATTGTTTGAACAAAGCCTCTAGATGAATATTAAACAATAAACTCACTTTCACAACATGTATTTATTTTATTATAAATTTTACAAGTTAACATGGCGTGATCGTGCTATTCACTCAATATTGGCAATTCTCAACGAGCCTTATTTTTCAACCGGGGTGGTTCATTTCTAATTTTCTTGATTTAATTGTTTAAACAAAGCCTCTAGATGAATATTAAACAATAAGCTCACTTTCACAACATGTATTTATTTTTTTATAAATTTTACAAGTTGACATGGCCTGATGGTGCTATTCACTCAATATTAGCGATTTTCAATGGGCCTTATTTTTCAACCAGGATGGTTTATTTCTAATTTTCTTGAATTAATTGTTTAAACAAAACCTCTAGATGAATATTAAACAATAAAATCACTTTTACAACATGTATTTATTTTTTTATAAATTTTACAAGTTGACATGGCCTGATCGTGCTATTCACTCAATATTCGTAGTTTTCAACGGGCCTTATTTTCCAACCGGGGTGGTTTATTTCTAATTTTCTTGACTTAATTGTTTAAACAAAGCCTCCAAATTAATATTAAACAATAAACTCACTTTCACAGCATGTATTTATTTTTTTATAAATTTTACAAGTTGACATGGCCAGATCGTGCTATTCACTCAATGTTTGCAGTTTTCAATGGGCCTTATTTTTCAACTGGGGTGGTTCATTTCTAATTTTCTTGATTTAATTGTTTAAACAAAGCCTCTAGGTTAATATTAAACAATAAACTCACTTTCACAACATGTATTTATTTTTTTTTTATAAATTTTACAAGTTGACATGGCCTGATCGTGCTATTCACTCAATATTGGCAGTTTTCAATGGGCCTTATTTTTCAACTGGGGTGGTTCATTTCTAATTTTCTTGATTTAATTGTTTAAACAAAGCATCTAGATTAATATTAAACAATAAACTCACTTTCACAGAATGTATTTATTTTTTTATAAATTTTACATGTTGACATGGCCTGATGGCGCTATTCACTCAATATTAGCGATTTTCATTGGGCCTTATTTTTCAACCGGGATGGTTAATTTCTAATTTTCTTGATTTAATTGTTTAAACAAAGCCTCTAGATGAATATTAAACAATAAACTCACTTTCACAACATAAATTTATTTTTTTATAAATTTTACAATTTGACATGGCCTGATCGTGCTATTCACTCAATATTGGCAGTTTTCAACGTGCCTTATTTTCCAACCGGGGTGGTTTATTTCTAATTTTCTTGAATTAATTGTTTAAACAAAGCCTCTATACCAATATAAAACAATGCAATCATACAACATTTATTATTATTATTAATTTGTATCCATTGTAGTCTTCGCACACATCTATTCCTTAAAAATCCAGACACAACAAAACAAAGGTCAATTATTTTAACGCCGAACAGAAACAAACAATTCGCGTTACGTTATAATTCCCCTAATTTCTATAACCGAAAACACACACACACACAAAGCAGAGATCAACACATCCAATTACGGATTTGGTAATTAATATTCCACCGCTTGTTTCATTCAGTCTTGATTTTTGTTTTGCGCACAATGTTTAGACTCGCACACGAAAACAATCCACCCTGCGTAATTAACAAACAACTGTTTCGCGTTACGCAAACGTAATCAATCCTTCGTTTTCCGAATAATCTAAACCCGAAAGAATCAAATTCATTTATATTGTTGTTAAATGTAGGAGTGTTTTTTTTGTGTAATTTATTATTTATATATATATTTTTTTAAATGAAAAATGTTGTAAATATACAATACGAACAAATCTAATTATTTCGTTTGCTACTGAAAGGGCAAAGGTTTCCTTTTGTCCTTTCAACTGGGTTGGGTTTATTAAATCCCAGAGCAACAAGAGCTTCATAAAATCACAGAGTGGAAAGTTAAATGAAATTTTATACTATTGTAAATTAAGAATCGCAAGTACAATAAAATATGATATGACTAAATAATATATAAAATTAAATAGAAAATGATTGTAAACATTATTCAAATTACTACAATCAAATTAATGTTTGAATATTACTAATAATAGAAAAGAGTATTAATTCAAATTAACTGGAATTGAATTAATTAATTCAATTCTGGTTAATTTGAAAAAAAAATCAAGTGCTTTTTATTTATGTTTATGAAGTCATATTTGCCCGAGAAGTAGTTGTATTGTATATGTATTTGTTGTATATTGAATTGTTTGCGTTTATACATCAGTATAAATTTTCTATCAAAATTGAAAATTTACCACGAAGTGAACTTCTTCAAAATCCAAGAATAAATTCGTTGTTATTTACTAAATTGAAAATATATCGCAAAGTAAACGCTTCTAACATAGAAGAATTATACATCAGACATAAAATAAAACCGTCGTAAATAACACAATCAAAATCACATTCGAAAATTCTAAGACTCTACTGTTATGCAACAACTTTATAAATAAACATCGCTCTTACCTTGAAAACGAAATAAACTTGAGCCGAGAGAGAGAGGAACGGAAAAAAGTCGAGCACGAGAGGAAATTTTATGGACGCTCGAACCGGTGGTACCCGGAAATAGGAGCAATTTGCCCCTTATCAGCATCACTTATGCCCCTAATTGAATGCAAATGGACTCCCAAGCTAAAAATAAACATCTTTCGTGTGTTGCACGCCATGGATTTTCACAAAACGACTTTCAGCACGTGCTGAAATATTTTTTTTACGCCTTCCCCCCAGTAGAGGTTGGACTGTTGCACGAATAACACTTGAATTTGTTCACGCGGAATAAAGAAAGTTTTACAACGCGTATAATGCGAATATTTTGTTTGTTTGTTTAGTTGTGATAATAAAAAAAAAAAAACAAGAATATAAAAAAAGAATGGAATTTTTATAATTTTAATGTGAATAAAAACAATTATATAAAATAATTATAATAATTATAAAATTAATTTCAATTATTTAAATAAATACAATCTAGTGAATAAAATTGCATTACATTTTAATTACATTAAAGTGTGCAGAATGTAAAATTATAAATTTTAATTTTCAAAACAGCGAATTAATTACAACTAATTTGCTTTCATCTACATCAGGATTAATTCGTTGAATTAATGGTTTTGTGTTAAATTTATTATAAAATTATTATAAATAAGGAGAAGTTTGTATCAAAATTAAATCGTTGAATTAAACATTTTGTGTTAAATTTATTTAAAAATTATTATAAATACGAAATTTGTGTTAAATTTATTTTAAAAACCCCGACACCAATTGGTAAAAGGGGACATCGACATCGATATATATTTATTTTTAAATTATATATGTATTAATTTTAAATTAATATTAGAATGAAATAGTTAAATTAATAATTTTCGTTGAATTAATAATTTTGTGTTAAATTTACTACAAAATGTATTTTTTAATTATTTTGAAAATGAGCTGATAATCCGAAACTAGTCGAAAGTTATTAATTTGATTTATTTTATTGGTAGATTTTTAATAATCTATTCATATTTATTATTATAAAATTATTACAAATACAAAATTTGTTTCAGGATTAATTCATTGAATTAAAATTTTTGTTTTAAATTTATTTTAAAATTACATTTATTTAATTAATAAGGATTAATTCGTTAAATGAACAGTTTTGTGTTAAATTTACCATAAAATTATTATAAACAAGAAAAGCGTATTCTCCTAATTAATTAAAACATTATATTTTTACGTTGGTTGAAGTTTGCGTGGAACTAAAATTGTGTTTTTAAAAAAAATAAAGTTTTGCGAATGAGTGATGCCGTAAATGACTCAAGTTTAAATGTTCTTTCAGGCACCGGCCCGCACTTGGATAGAGTCGAATTTTCAGAAGAGGGAATGCGTCACATTTATACCCTGCCCCTTAGATGAGCTAAGGTAAGTGAGAATTTGCTAATTATACGCGTGAATTTTGTATGTATATTGTCTTGTAATTGAGATGTAAATTTCCTGTTGAGCAATAAAGACTTATTAGATTGTTGAATTTTTCTTCCGGTGGAATATCCCGAAGAAAAATTCAATAATGTAACGGAA
Organism: Philonthus spinipes; assembly: GCA_963082785.1. NCBI lineage: Eukaryota > Metazoa > Arthropoda > Insecta > Coleoptera > Staphylinidae > Philonthus > Philonthus spinipes. The sequence continues at coordinate 2,268,874 of OY720308.1, forward strand.
GTTTTATTTCTTTTGCAATAAAATAACGTTTTTTGTGGATCTTCAAAAATCACAGTCGGTGAATTTTCTAATATAACAAAATTCGCCAACGAGAAATTGGCCGCGAATTTCCAGGCAAAGTTTCTGCCCGGCACATCCGCCATAACACAAATTGCGATAAATTACACGTTGATCTCAATGGTTTAATTAACGTGTATATTATTTATTATTTTATGAATATATCTGTTACAAAAGCTGCTTAGACTGTGATAATAAAACAATGATTAATAAAATGATAATTTTATTAATCATTGCCAAAAAATTTCCTTATTCAATTTCACTGTAATTTTTATTTAAATCAAATCTCTAACATATCTCATTCCTAACACAAAAAATTAAACATTTCACAACGTTACAAAATCCCTCGTCGCGTCATCATTTATAATCCTCTCGCGATTTGAATACACGTTACAACAACAACAAAAAATGACGATTATGCAAATTTGAACAAACTTTACAACACGAATAATCACCGACGCCGTGTCTCAAGGTGTCTGCGAAAACTGTCTTAATCTGTTTACTTGGAAATTTTTCAAAAAAAAACGAACATATATGTATCAGAAAGTCAACAAACATGCATTATAAAAGAATTATGTACAAGTGGAATTTATTTCCTTGAATCGCTTAACGACTCCAACAAGCAAGGTGATTAATACTGAATAAATCATAGATTCGAGATGTTATGGTAATCAAGGCGGCGGATTATTTTGTTATCTACTTCTTGTTTTATGCGGATTTATATTCGGTTTTTTTTATGAGAACGGAATGTAAATTATGTCCTCTTTGGAAATCGCTTACTTAGAAGAGTGGATGTTCTCATAAAGTAATACAAAAAATTCTTGGAAATCAAGAGAGCCATGAATGTTCAATTTTATTGTGCAATATTTGAGAATATAATTGATCTTCATATTAAATGAAACGTTCAGCCACCATTCATCTAGCGTATGGACATGGTGGATGAACGTTTCATTAAATGTAAATTTCGTTTTCCTTGTTTGCTTAAACAGGACAAGTTCGCCTTCCTTTAATGGACGAAACAATGATTCTCGGTCGTCCACCTTGTAGACCCAAATCGTTGACGATGCCACTTGAAATTAGGCAAAAGGTGGCGCTTGCGTCGTCTTTAATTTATTGTGATAATTGATCTTGTCTAGATTAAATTGAAAGGCTGAAAAATGCTTTCCCTTATGATATAAAATTTCGGTGATTTTTGTTTTCCTTTACAAAAAATCTCTAAAACCTTTAACGATTCTCCAAAAAAAACTTCACTATTTAGTTAAAAAAAACAACGAAATAAAAGAACTTTACAAAGCAACAAGTATAACAGGAGTAGTAAAAATGCAAAGGCTACGCTGGTTAGAACGTATACAGAGAATGGACGGGGCCAGACTACCAAAAATAGGAGGAAGAAGGAAGACCAAGAACACTATGGAAAGGAGAGGTAGAAAAGGATATGGAGAAATTAGGAATGGAAACAACAATTTCAGAATAAAAAGACATGGAAGAAAATTATCAATCAAGCCATGGGCCAGCAAGGCTGGTAGTGCTAGTATATATATATATTTTCAGTTATTTCGGACCATTTCAATTACTCAAATTTCTGTGATTTTTGTTATATTCATAAATAATTTAAATGGACCTTTTATTAATGATACATTGAAACTAATGAATCCTCTTATAAATTAAGTCCCTCGACACCCCAATACGGGTAAAAGAGGATAAGATTAAGAAAGATAAATTAAGTCTATAAGTACGTTTAAGAATAGCAGAGAGCTGTTGATTTACGAAGCAACGTAAACATCTTTAGAGTTTACATCGGACTTGCCATTACTTCAACTGGTTATTAATGCCTAATTGAAAACAAAAATTAATTGGTCCACATCTCGGAATCTTTACATTCCGTAGACACCTCTCGTGTTATTCTGAAACCATAGAAAGGGAGTCGCTTCTTAATAATCATCCCACCAAGCACTCAACCTTTCAAAACGCTGCTCGACAAAAGAAACTTTTTCGCTTGCGGATCATTAAACTAACAGCATCTCGTGAACGGCAGCACCTTCCATCTGGCCATCAAGCGAGGCGAACAAAAAAACGCACACAAATGAGGGTAAACTTGTTGAGCGGTGAAAAATCGTTACGTGGAGTGCGTGTGTGGAAACGAGCAACAGTCTGCATTTATGCGGGGCGGTGTATAAAAAAAGGCTCCTGGTTACACCCTCCGTGCTCTTATCATCATCGGCTTCACGCTTCGAGATGAGCGCAGTTTTCTTGCCGCCGCTCTAATTAAATTCGAGGGCGCGTGTTTTCGGAGGGTGTACTTTAATTTCGGGGTAATTATAGAGATTAGTTAATTTATATGAAAAAAAAAATAAATAAATGGGTTTTAATTAAAGAGATGAATTCGTATAATTAGGTTTTCAATTTTTATAATTAAGAGACCCTACATCCATATGGATAGAAAGGGTCATTGAATATATATTGAATAAATTATGTCAGTAATATTTTTTTTGTAAATTTCTAAATAACTGAGATATTGGACTTCATCGGAATCTTGCGCCACCCTGTATATATATATATGTATATATAACTAAGAGGATTGAGTAAAATAAATAATAATAATGTTTTATTTATGGACTGGCCATTTACAGGTAATCATACATTTTATAATTTCATACATAATTCATATCTAACAAAGGATACTTAGGCCCGCTTCTACAATTGATAGTTATACCTCTGGTAACTTAACCCAAGGGTCAAACCTTGGGCGGTGATTCTACAATTGTGAGGTAAAGCATTATTGGGACAAATGGATTAAATCCTCAAAGCTTATTCTCCAATTATTTAGCTACATTTTAGCACAATATGAAGTTATTTAACGAGTTTCGGTTTTTTAGCGAAAATTCACGTTTTTTTATATTGCAGGATTAATATCCTAATTTAATATTAAAAATGTATTACCAAGTGAGTAATGAGAAAAAAAAGTGTCCGATATATGCGCATTACTTTCATAATGGACCATGTATAATAAAGTTGACTGCCAACTACGATATATTTTGTAAAATCATTACTTGTCTGGAAGGGAATTGTGATAAAATCCGTTGCTGTAAACGTGTTGTGTTCTGTTTGTTACTATACAAACAATGTAATGTAAAATTGCGTCCGTTAGGATGATCATAAAGTCTTATGATATCATAAACCTCATATGTTACAAAATCGTAACTTTATTAGCAGTAATATTTGCAGCAATAAGACATTTTATTATTATTTAAAATATTTACTATAGCGGCGGCAAGAGGAAACTCTTTCTGTCAACTTCAAAACTAATGAAAAATCATGAAATTTATAATCTACAATTGAGCCATGTTGTAACCTTTTAATTTACATGTTATTCCTGGCTTCTAGCCAACTATCAATCGGATTTAGCCATTGACCTTAATAAAAAGTATCCCGTTTGTGTAATATAAATACACAAACGTTTCCATAGTGATAACAGTTAGGGTGAGTCGTGAACAAATCATTTATATCAAAACTAATGTCAAACAAAATTAAATTTCAAACGCATTAAATTTTCAAAGTCCGCAAAATGGTGAACCAGCGGCACAGCGCCACGCTCGCCGAGAAGAAATTCAAGAAAGCCCCCAGCGAAGCGAAATCCCTGAAATACTCCGACAAACTCAACCTGAGCAACGAACTCAACGCGACCCTGAAGAAGCGCGCGCGGAAAACCCAACAACCCGCCCAAGCCCCAGGTGGTAAACGCAAACCGAAACCGACCTACACCTCCCGCAACCCCTTCATCAACTTCTTCAGGGAGTACAAGAAGAAGCACGCGTCGCTGTCGATCGTCGAGTTGGCTTCGCGGGTGGCGAAGCTGTGGAATAGCATGAGTGCTGTTGACAAGGCGAAGTATGCCGGGCAGGGTGGGACTATACACATGTTGGAGGCTAAGGAGGCGAAGGTGAAGAGTAAAAGGGGGAGAGGGAGGAAGAAGAAGGATGCGAAGAAGAACGGTTTTGTGCCGCAGCTGATTAGCGGGGTGGAGTCCGAGGAGACTGATCGTAGTCGGTCTGATGGAAATTCTAGTGGGGATCTTAATATATTTTGTGCTTAGGTGCTTTTGTGAAATAGTTTTGTGATACAAAATGCTAAATTGTATAAATTAACAAAAAATTACTGCCTATGTTAAGAATTATTTTTATTATGTCCTTGAGATTTTATCTTAAATTAATCATTCAATTAAATCATTTTTTTATTTATTTATTTCACTGATTTATGTGGCTCAAATATAAATCAGTGAAACGAACACCAAGTAAATTAAAAAAAGAAAATAATGAATTATTTATTCTCTTGCTCTACAATTTATAGACTTACTAAATAAATATTAAGGAAAAACAAATATCTATTGAATTATACAAAAGATATTTGCACAATTGATAAATAAAGCACTAATAACCTTTCTTCACACTTTATTTGTTTTACCAAATGTACATTTCGGACACAAAGTGACCATTATCACTGAAATGTACATTTGGTAAAACAAATAAAGTGTGAAGAAAGGTTATTAGTGCTTTATTTATCAATTCAATTTGATCTTCACGTAACTCAATCAATCAATATATTTGCACAAAATTGTTATAGTAAGGATAGTAAGCATTTATAACAGAAGCATATTTAATGATACGATATCCCGAGTGGGTATTTACCCGGGAAGTAGTTGTTTTAATGTGCATTTGTTTAACTTACTTACGTAGCGTAAGTCAAAAGTCACAGAGCTAAATGTGGAAATAATTTATTAATTATTTTCAAACCATTTTTATTTAATATATTTAACGATACGTTTCAAATGGACATGGACAAATGTGAATTTTAGTCAAAAATCCTAATCTCGCCAAATAACTTCATATTACACCAAAATGTAGCTAAATAATGGGAGAATAAGCTGTGAAAATTTGGGCCATATCGAAGGAACAGTTTATGGTCGATTCGCTTGCAAAGTGGGCCTTCGTAAATTTGGCGAAAATTTTGTTGAAACTTGCGATTATTTTCTAGCGGCTCCATGCGATATAAAACGATGATTTTTGGAGAAATCTATGACCAGATTCTTTAAGAATCAAACGCTGAATGTCTCGTCTTTTTAAATAGTCTGTGAGTTTAGTAATTTTGATCCAAATGCAAACGCGTCCAAAACGACAAATCGGCTGGTCTTCTTTAAATCGTTCCCATAAGGCTCCGTGTTAATTTCATGAAACAATTGAAATTGTCTGAAATGGCTGAAAATGATTAATTTTCTGGAAAATAAATAGTCAATAGTTCTTGTAATGTCATGAATGGTCTTCGAGATTTTTTTTCAATTTTTTTTGAGAGAAAAAATTTTTCACTGAAATTTGAAAATATCATAAGGGGTATGCATGGAAAAATATGCAATTTCGGCGAAAATCCGAAAATCACCAAATAACTTCATATTATACCAAAATGAAGCTAAAGAATGGAAGCATAAACTGTGATAATTTGAGCTATATCAAGCAATTAGTTTTCAACCAGTCTGCTCGTAAAGTGGGCCTTCGTAAATTGGCAGAAAATTTCGTTAAATTTTTCGATTTTTTTCTGACGGTCTCAGATGATCTTAAGTAATGATTTTGGGTGAAAATATAGCTACATTCTTTAGGAATCGAATACTAAAAATCCCGTCTTTCTAAATATCCTGTGAACTTAGCAATTTTAGTCCAAGTACAAATACTTCCAAAACAGCCAATCGGCGGGTCTTCCTTAAACCGTTCCCATAAGGCCCCGTGTTAATTTCACGAAACAATTGAAATTGTCTGAAATGGCTGAAAATGATTAATTTTCTGGAAAATAAATAGCCAATATTTCTTGTAATGTCATGAATGGTTTTCGAGAATTTTTTTAGTTTTTTTCGGGAGAAAAAAATTTTCACCGAAATTTGAAAATATCGTAAGGGGTATGCATGGAAAAAAATGCAATTTCGGCGAAAATCCGAAAATCACCAAATGACTTCATATTATACCAAAATGAAGCTAAAGAATGGGAGCATAAACTGTGAAAATTTAAGCGGTATCAAGCAATTAGTTTTCGACCAGTCTGCTCTTAAAGTAGAACTTCGTAAATTGACCGAAAAATTCGTTAAACTTTGCGATTTTTTTCTGACAGTCTCAGACGATCTTAAGTAATGATTTTGGGTGAAAATATAGCTATGTTCTTTATGAATCGAATACTAAAAATCCCGTCTTTCTAAATTGCCTGTGAGCTTAGTAATTTTAGTCCAAATACAAATACTTCCAAAACAGCCAATGGGCGGGTCTTCCTTAAACCGTTCCCATAAGGCCCCGTGTTAATTTCACGAAACAATTAAAATTGTCTGAAATGGCTGAAAATGATTAATTTTCTGAAAAATAAATAGTCAATGCATTTTGTGGTATCATCAATTGTCTTCGAGATTTTTTTCAATTTTTTTCATGAGAAAAAAATGTTCACCGAAATTTGAAAATATCGTAAGGGGTATGCATGGAAAAATATGCAATTTCGGCAAAAATCCAAAAATCACCAAATGGCTTCATATTATACCAAAATGTAGCTAAAGAATGGAAGCATAAACTGTGAAAATTTTAGTCATACCAAGAAATTAGTTTTCGACCAGTCTGCTCTTAAAATAGGACTTCGTAAATTGGCCGAAAAATTCGTTAAACTTTGCGATTTTTTTCTGACGGTCTCAGATGATCTTAAGTAATGATTTTGGGTGAAAATATAGCTACAATCTTTAAGAATCGAATACTAGAAATCCCGTCTTTCTAAATATCCTGTGAGCTTAGCAATTTTAGTCCAAATACAAATACTTCCAAAACAGCCAATCGGCGGATCTTCCTTAAACCGTTCCCATAAGGCCCCGTGTTAATTTCACGAAATAATTTAAATTATCTGAAATGGCCGAAAGTGATTAATTTTCTGGAAAATAAATAGCTGATACTTCTTGTAATGTCATAAATGATCTTCGAGAATTTTTTCAGTATTTTTTGGGAGAAAAAAATTTTCGCCGAAGTTTGAAAATATCGCATGGAAAAATATGCAATTTCGGCGAAAATCCGAAAATCACCAAATGACTTCATATTATACAAAAATGTAGCTAAAGAATGGGAGCATAAACTGTGAAAATTTGAGTCATATCAAGAAATTACTTTTCGACCAGTCTGCTCTTAAAATGGAACTTCCTAAATTGGCCAAAAAATTCGTTAAATATTGCATTTTTTTTTCTGACGGTATCAGATGATCTTAAGTAATGATTTTAGGTGAAAATATAGCTACATTCTTTCAGAATCGAATACTAAACCCCGCGTATTTCTAAATTGACTGTGAATTTAGTAATTTTAGTCCGTGTGCAGACTCCTCCAAAACGGCCAATCGACGCTTTTTAAACCTTTATTGATTGAGTTGATAAAATAAAAATAATTAATAAATTATTTCCACATTTAGCTCTGTGACTTTTGACTTACGCTACGTAAGTACGTTAAACAAATGCACTTTAAAACAACTACTTCTCGGGCAAATATCCCGCCAGACATTGAATTACCGTCTGTGATTGCCAGAAAAAATCTCAAAACCGAGATAAAATTCCTTAAATAATGTACACCTGCTGCTGCATATCAATAACATATTGCATCATGCAACCATTTTTGATCCGAGAAAAATTCAATGATTAGGTTGAGTAATGTGAAGCGTTATGTAATTGAATAACTTTAATAAAATTCCTTACTTCCCTTTTATTATTAATTAGATATTGTCTCGATGTCATCTTGTAAAAAAAATAATTAAGTATTACGTACAAGAAAAAAATACTTTAAATACACTTTCATTTTTTTTCAATTTGTTTGTCTTATTTTTTAAATGTTATTTTTTTGTAATTTATTACTGTACCCGACGCCCTAAGGCTAAGAAGAAGAAGTAATATTTATTACTAAATCCACTGCTAATTTCACACGCGCAACAATCGGGTTTATTCTTCATAAATAAATAATTAATTTTTTCACTTAACCATTCCATTTATTTAATTAATTTTCATTTCAATCGCATCGCGCTTGTAAAAGTGTAAGGCCGTTTCGCTTAAGCAAATTTAGGGACGCGCGATAATTATTCAACGTGTGTATCGTCTTTTCCTGGGGGGTTAATGAGGGTAAATTATGCATGCGAAATTTTTGCACGGTTCGCTTCCCCGCCATCGGCTCCGCTGGACGCCGACTGTTTGACATTCAACGGTGCACGAGTGCCCCAATTTGCATTTTTAAATGCCGAATTATTTCAAGTCTGGATACTAAAAGCGTCTCACGTACCAACATTTAAGAACGAACAGAAACAAAAATAATTATAAAAAAAACACCATCAAACCAAACCAGTGTTTGTGTTAGCGTCTTTTTTTATAAATAGAAACAATAACGGTTTAGAAAGAATGTGATTTTTTTTTTTTTTTGGATGGAGGATTTTTTAGAAATACACTAGTTTTTATTCCTTCAATTTTGTTTAGTTTTCTAAACAACTACTTTTCTGGCAAATACTCCGCCACATATTGTTGCATAACAAATGATTGCAATATTTTTTTCGTCGAGGATATTTAGCTCATGTAGTTAACTGAAATACGCACAATTTCTACGAAAAACAGATAAGCACAGCAGAAACAACATTTTTGAAACATTAAACAGATAACACGCATATAACACTCGTCAACCCCTTAGGGAACAATGATTATAATTCATTGTCTTTCCCCGAAATGGATTTCGCTCTGATTAATCCCCCGCTCCCCGGCGTGAAATTTCGCTTATTTATTATTAACGCAATCGTCTTGGATTTCGTGTTTATTTTCATCGAGCCGAAATAATTCGTACGAGAAAATTAATCCGAACAAAAGAATTCCGTTAAGGATGGAAAGTTACCTGAATTATTCAAACGTAGTCGCGCTTTGTTCGCGGTGAAATTCCACCTTTTTATATTAAATATTCCACATTTCATTCCGAAAATTTTTAATATATTTTTTTCGATAAAGCATTTTATGTAATACGTTGAATTACGATAATGTATGTTATTAAAAGCGGGTTTTAATTTACTTTATAATTTACGATATTTCACAGAAAGTTACATAAGATTTTATTGAAACCTTATTTTTGTTCCTAACAGATGGCACAGAAATCAAATTTAATATAAATAATCCTGCCCTTTTAACTTTCTTTCTTAATCTTATCCTCTTTTACCCGTATTGGGTATCGTAGTGCCCTTTTAACTAATATAATATGAAGAAAGCAAAAAGTCAATAGCTTTTATTTGAGAATATATTATGAAAATATTAATTTATGTATATATAAATATATATATATATATATATATATATGTAAAATTTAAATTATGTTAAATATGCAATAATGTGTATTATTTCGACACCGAAAGGTAAAAGAATGTATAGATTAAATAAATAAATATATGTAAGACATATTTATTCAGGCAATTTTTGATAAACTTTTGTTTAAAACATTTACAAGTAATTTATTTAGTGATGGCTGAAAGACCTACGGTCGATAGCCATTTAACCATTATTTAACCATAAATGAATTACATTGTACCATATTCTGCCACAATAAAGATGTTTGTTGTTGTTATTTAGTGTTTGCTTGTGCTGTCGACCAACGGTCTTTCAGCTCTATTTTTAATATAATATTAGATACAATGCATTATTTTTTCGTAGATAATAAAGATTTAGTTGTAATATAAAGATTAACTAATCATTACATTGAGTCCATTAAGTTTAACCAAACAAAACTGCAATTTCCCGGCGCATCCACCAAAACTCTGAACCCGATGAAATAACACCAACGTATTCGCTTAATTTTACAGCCGGAGTTTAATACAATATTATTCGAGTAAATGTTTAAATTATCTATTTTATGATAACCTGACTGTATTATTAATATTGAATCAAGCTTATTTATACAGTCCATATATTTAAATAATTAATAATTATAAACACCAAAGTTAATGAAGTGACCATATATTGAATTTTCGTCAGGGAATATTATTATATGAATTTTATAATGCTTCATGCAATATTATAATTAACTTTTATTTGTATGAATGTTAGGTTAGGTTAGGTTGGTGTGGCAGCACCGCGAAGAAATACTTTTCAAATAAAAGATATTTTAAATATTGTAGCCAATTGCGAGCTAAACCAGCCCACTCCCGGAATCGAACCGGAGAATTTTTTTTAATTATTCATTTTTCGTTCGATTTTAATTAAGAAATTTTGAAATTTGTTATGTATGTATCAGTGTGTGTGATTGTATGTGTCTGTATTTGTTCATTAATTTAAGTAATTTAAATTGTTCCCTTTTAGTTCGATTAATTTTAGTTTCCATAAATAAATTTCTGAAATTTACCTTCGTGAAATGTTGAAATTATTACGCAAACACACACGCATTATAATTTCATCCATTATTTCATTGAGGTATATTTTGGAAATTTATTTATTTATGAAAATTATAATTAATTGAATTATCGTTGTATTGAATTTTGCGAGCCCGCCGCTGACATCAATACATGTAATATAATTTAATTGTACATTATTTAATTTTAAACTAATTATTTAATAACCTTTTAACCTAATATTTTACCAGTTTTTCGGAATAATTACATGTATTTAATTTCATATTACATAAAATTTTTTCGTATAAAAAAAACAGAGGACAGAAAGACCTCTGGTCGATAGTGCAGACCGATTAACACCTACATCTATTGTAATTATTTATATTATTAAAACTATCAGTATAGTCTAAATAAAGATGTGTGTATATATAAAAACATATAAAAATATTAATGTGTTGTTAATAACATTTTTTAATTAATAATAAATTAATTAAAGAAAGAAACAATATTTATTTTCAAAAAGTAAAAAAACAATATTTTAATTTTGATTATGATTGTTTTAAAGAATTCTTAGGATTTTTTTTGAGAAGAAGCAAGAAGAAAACGTCTCACAGAAATTTATAGTTACCAGCAAAGTTTCGTTTATAAAACCGACAAGATTTAATTTGAGGGCGCATTTATTATAACGTGCACTTTATTTATCTCCGCTCATCTCGGAGGTGGATTTTATTTAATCTTCGGAGTGGATTAGCATAAACGATAAATTTTCACTCGCCCCGCCGGCTCGTATTTCATAACTAATACGAAGTAATAAAAAGTCTGCGACGTCGTTACAAACAGACAACGGCGGCGAGATTGAATTAGGATAATCACAGAGAGAGAAAAAGCATCAACGCTAATAGGCTTTACACGATAACATCGAATCTTTTAATTATTTGTTAATAATGAGTTTTGGCTGTGATGCAAACTATGCCAGGATGAAAAAAAAAACGTTGTTTTATTTAGAAATAGTGTAGAGTATTTATTCACTTTTTTATTTTCAAATATTTCTATTTATTTTTTCATTAATTGCTATCAAATTTATCATTAGTAAATAATCCATCCACCAATACTACTAAATTAAACGAATAATCCACCTGTATCAACCCAATAAATCACCCGCATTAACCCAAGGATTCATTCCGGCCAGAGTGCAAGTGATTATTTCGCCCACACATAAATCTCGCCTCAATGCAATCAATTTCCCCCGGGGTGCACTTATCCCCTAACATTCCACTTCTTCTTTTTTTTCTTTATCGGCGTCTTCCCGGGGAGCCTTTCCAATTGTACTGGAAATTGGCGAATGAAATTAAACGTCGATAATTGAGAGCGAGCTTTACCTTTCCCCCTTTTTTTTATTCGATTGACATTCCGCGAACGCACTTTCCGTCCAATTTAGCGGTGCGAGTGACGACTGCGGGGGCGGATCTGAATAGAATTGAATTTCAGATTTCCATTGCGAGGGGAAAAAAGAAGAGTGTGGAAATAAGGGGGCCACGTGGGAAATCCTACAAGTTTTCTTCTTTTCTCGTGAATAATGATATATTTTTTTATTGTGGAATTTATTTTTAGTGAGAGATTTAAATTGAAAAACGAATGTATTGATTGTTTCACCAACTTAAAGTTATTAGTGAAAATCATGAATATACTGAATATGCAATAAAATCCTCGCTGTATTTCACGAAGTGAGAATCAAACAAAAAAAAGAAATATATTCGCAAATTTTATTGTAATTTTCTGTAATGTGGGAATTAAAAAAATCTTAATAATTATAATTTTGGCGATATTTTAATGAAACTTCTTGGAGATGTTAATTAAAGTATGTTCTTTCAAAATATGCAAAAAACAAAAAATACCCCCTCCATAGTTTTTGAGATATTTCGAGTTTTATGACGGATTCGACGAATTTTATTGTAACTTTCTGTAATGTGGGAATTAAAAAATCTCAATAATTATAATTTTGGCGATATTTTTATGAAACTTCTTGGAGGTGTTAATTAAAGTATGTCCTTTCATAAATGTAAAAAACAAAAAATACCCCCTCCATAGTTTTTGAGATATTTCGAGTTTTATGACGGAATCGACGAATTTTATTGTAACTTTCTGTAATGTGGGAATTAAAAAATCTCAATAATTATAATTTTGGCGATATTTTTATGAAACTTCTTGGAGATGTTAATTAAAGTATGCTCTTTCAAAATATGTAAAAAACAAAAAATACCCCCTCCATGGTTTTTGAGATATTTCGAGTTTTATGACGGAATCGACGGATTTTATTGTAATTTTCTGTAATGTGGGAATTAAAAAATCTTAATAATTCTAATTTTGGCGATATTTTTATAAAACTTCTTGGAGATGTTAATTAAAGTATGCTCTTTCAAAATATGTAAAAAACAAAAAATACCCCCTCCATGGTTTTTGAGATATTTCGAGTTTTATGACGGAATCGACGGATTTTATTATAATTTTCTGTAATGTGGGAATTAAAAATTCTTAATAATTATAATTTTGGCGATATTTTTATGGAACTTCTTGGAGATGTTAATTAAAGTATGCTCTTTCAAAATATGTAAAAAACAAAAAATACCCCTCCATAGTTTTTGAGATATTTCGAGTTTTATGACGGAATCGACGAATTTGATTGTGTGTTTCTATAATGTGCGAATTAAAAAAATCTCAATAATTATAATTTTGGCGATATTTTTATGAAACTTCTTGGAGATGTTAATTAAAGTATGCTCTTTCAAAATATGTAAAAAACAAAAAATACCCCCTCCATAGTTTTTGAGATATTTCGAGTTTTATGACGGAATCGACGATTTTTATTGTAATTTTCTGTAATGTGGGAATTAAAAAATCTCAATAATTATAATTTTGGCGATATTTTTATGAAACTTCTTGGAGGTGTTAATTAAAGTATGCTCTTTCAAAATATGTAAAAAACAAAAAATACCCCCTCCATAGTTTTTGAGATATTTCGAGTTTTATGACGGAATCGACGATTTTTATTGTAATTATCTGTGATGTGCGAATTAAAAAAATCTTAATAATTATAATTTTGGCGATATTTTTATGAAACTTCTTGGAGGTGTTAATTAAAGTATGCTCTTTCAAAATATGTAAAAAACAAAAAATACCCCCTCCATAGTTTTTGAGATATTTCGAGTTTTATGACGGAATCGACGATTTTTATTGTAATTATCTGTGATGTGCGAATTAAAAAAATCTCAATAATTATAATTTTGGCGATATTTTTATGAAACTTCTTGGAGATGTTAATTAAAGTATGCTCTTTCAAAATATGTAAAAAACAAAAAATACCCCCTCCATAGTTTTTGAGATATTTCGAGTTTTATGACGGAATCGACGATTTTTATTGTAATTATCTGTGATGTGCGAATTAAAAAAATCGTAATAATTATAATTTTGGCGATATTTTTATGAAACTTCTTGGAGATGTTAATTAAAGTATGCTCTTTCAAAATATGTAAAAAACAAAAAATATCCCCTCGATAGTTTTTGAGATATTTCGAGTTTTATGGCGGAATCGACGAATTTTATTGCAATTTTCTGTAATGTGGGAATTAAAAAATCTCGATAATTATACTTTTGTCAATATTTTTATGAAACTTCTTGGAGATGTTAATTAACGTTAACGTTAGTTTATAAAATAATATTTTTTATGTAATTTTCCCTGTAATTGGATATATCTGTTGGGAATAAAAATTATTATTAATATAATAAGATTTTATATACTGAAGGAAATGAGTTTCATATTAATATTATATATCATCTCTAATAAAAAAACCGCTTTCAGTTAATTGCTAATTTATTTTATATTACAACATTCAAGCCTAAATAATAATTATTTATTTTTAATGACAGTAATTATTATAGAATAAAAATACCTGCCAATTGACTATCTACCATCACAATACCATTACATATTTCATTTTGTGTGATTATCAAAGCAAATCATCAGTATGCATTATTTTGAAATTGAACCGAATAGGTCAGTGCTGTAATTCGGGTTAATGGTAGCGACTGAGGGTGAATTATTTATAAAGGGTCGTGCTTCCCTATTGTTCGACAGGATTGTTCATTGCGTGGAATTTTATACCGGGCTGTAATTAATTGGAAAACGAACAATGGATTTATATCGTCGCCACCGAGGCCACCACTTCATGTTCAACAATCATTGTGTATTAAAAAAGGAAACACGAAAACATTAAATTATTTCAAACGTTTATATATTTATAGAAAGTGCATTTATAGTAATAAGAAACAGTTTTTTTAATAATAGAATTTATCAGGACAGAATTAACTCTGTTCGATAGTCCACACACTAACACTTACATATTTTAATTATTTATGTTAAATTCTTTTGGTCAAAATCATCGTGATTTTAATATAGAATTTGTTATATTCTTAGTTAATTTTTCACTTAACCTGTTGTGAAATCATTAAAGAAAATTAGTTTTTTTTAGATTTACAATTTTAAATATTTCACAAAAAGAAAAACGCACGAACTGTTTATTTCTTGTATGGTGAAATTATCTGTTTTTTTTTTTTGTTCTGGAAAACGTTAACTATCCAAGATCTCTAATTTCTGAACTGCTGGTATTGTCTCGTGGAGCGAGAGCCAACACAAAAGGGAATTTATCCGGTCCGCTAAAGCCCCTTTAGCCAGAAACACCTGCGGAATTTCTGGATCTTAGCTCCGGCGTCTGCTTTTGCTTTAACGGAGATAAGGTATTGATTTGCCATTAATTAATATACGAAATGGCTGCGCGACTTGAATGCTTAACCATTCTTTAAAGGTAGACTTATATTTAGAGAGAATTCAACGTTTTTCTTTTTTGTATCTTGAAGCTTTCTGACTTAACCCTCGGCTAAACAAATTGAATTCTTTGCTGCAATAAAGGATATTAAGTGAAATAAAAGTCCAGGTTGATTTAAATCTAAAATTTAATTTGTTGAAACCTTTGCAGTTAATCCATAAACTCGTCAGTTTAACCCATTATAAATTAATAATCACGAATGAACGTTAAAGCGAGCAATTTCCCGAGCATATTCAAAAGAAATTCAAGCTGTGATTCAATAAACTTTCGCCTGGAAGGGAAAAACATAAATCCGGGTCGATACCGCCGAAAGGGGCGAAATAAAAATCAAGGTTAAAATAGATTTATCACGAATTACTGGGCCACTTATCGCCCCGCAAACACGCCAAGGACGAAATCCCCAAGAGAAATGTACCTCCCTGCCCCTGAGGGCGGGAGCACGAGCTCGAAAAATAAAATATGAAACGTCATGAATCACACGCCGATTTCTCATTAATCACGGCCCATATTGTTCGCGCTGCATTCGTGATTTTAATTACAGATTTTTGTAAACAATAACAGATTTTTTTATGTTTACAGGTGTATATAAGAATGACAGAATTTTTATGGAAATGAAACCTTGCTCTTTCAGAATATGTAAAAAACAAAAAATGCTCCATTCATAGTTTTTGAGATATTTCGAGTTTTATGATGGAATCGACGAATTTTATTGTAATTTTCTGTAATGTGCGAATTAAAAAATCTCAATAATTATAATTTTGACGATACCTTTGTGAAAATTCTTGGAGATATTAATTAAAGTATGCTCTTTCAAAATATGTAAAAAATAAACAAAAAATACCCCCTCCACAGTTTTTGAGATATTTCGAGTTTTATGACGGAATCGACGAATTTTATTGCAATTTTCTGTAATGTGAGAATTAAAAAATCTAAATAATTATAATTTTGACGATACCTTTCTAAAACTTCTTGGAGATATTAATTAAAGTATGCTTATTCAAAATATGTAAAAAACAAAAAATACCCCCTCCATAGTTTTTGAAATATTTCGAATTTTATGACGGAATCGACGAATTTTATTGTAATTTTCTGAAATGTGGGAATTAAAAAATCTCAATAATTATAATTTTGGCGATATTTTTATGAAACTTCTTGGAGATGTTAATTAAAGTATGCTCTTTCAAAATATGTAAAAAACAAAAAATACCCCCTCCATAGTTTTTGAGATATGTCGACTTTTATGACGGAATCGACGAATTTCATTGTATGTTTCTATAATGTGGGAATTAAAAAAATCTCAATAATTATAATTTTGGCGATATTTTTATGAAACTTCTTGGAGATGTTAATTAAAGTATGCTCTTTCAAAATATGCAAAAAACAAAAAATACCCCCTCCATAGTTTTTGAGATATTTCGACTTTTATGACGGAATCGACGAATTTCATTGTATGTTTCTATAATGTGGGAATTAAAAAAATCTCAATAATTATAATTTTGGCGATATTTTTATGAAAATTCTTGGAGATGTTAATTAAAGTATGCTCTTTCAAAATATGTAAAAAACAAAAAATACCCCCTCCATAGTTTTTGAGATATTTCGACTTTTATGACGGAATCGACGAATTTTATTGTCATTTTCTGTAATGTGGGAATTAAAAAATCTTAATAATTATAATTTTGGCAATATTTTTATGAAACTTCTTGGAGATGTTACTTAAAGTCTGCTCTTTCAAAATACTTAAAAAACAAAAAATACCCCTCCATAGTTTTTGAGATATTTCTAGTTAAATAAATAATAAAAACAAATGCTCCTCATAAAATTTCCATTATCCAATTATAAGTCCATTTCGCATACGTAAATATTACATAAATTACACTCGCATTAAAAAAACGGAGGTATATAAAAAAACGGGAGCCTTGTAAGCAGTAAGAAATGAAAGCGTACATTTTGCCTCGGTCGGTAGAACGTAATTGTGTTTTCGTTCCATTTTACAGGGACTTGGAACGATGATGATTGCAAGGCATTTGCATACTAAATCTAACGTTTCATTTACATTCTACCCTTCGGTATGAATTTTACGAGTACATTAAATTTGGAAAGGGAAATCTTCAGTTTATCATATTTACAATTATACGGGAAGAACGGATGAATTTCAGATTTAATTCCCAACGAAATTATTAAGTAAATTATAATAATATTTAATACACAACAAGCACATTCACATAGTAACTTAAAAAGAATTTACTAAAAAAAAGAAATTATTGAAATATATATATATATATATATATATATTATCTTATATCCTTCTACCACATATTGGTGTAGGATAATTATTGAAATATAAAGGAATTATTATTATAATAACGCAAGCGCCATCATTTATCTAATTTCAAATGGTATCGTCAATAATTTGAGTTTATATATGAATCAACAATTATAATAACAAGTAAAAAGTGTTGAAAGTACATTCACTTAATAAATTGAAAGTTGTTTAAACAAAGTGAATCAATGTTTTATTATAACTATACATTTTTGTCGTAATTAATTAATACATTTTTTGCAACGATTCATATTCATATAAAATCGATCCACCTCCACTGAATTGAATATAAATTATCCTCTCGCTAAATGCAACACTCTATTAATTAATAGGAAACATGTATGGAAACCACGTACATTACCACAAACAAGGGGATATGGGTTTGCTGTTTATTATTTATTACTGGATTATTGAGTAAATACTCGGCTTTCGTTTACACGTGTGATTGTGTCCGTTTTAATTACCATGTCTTGAAATTAAACTGTATTGTAAGTAGTAGCGGGGTGGAAATATATTATTTATTCAAAGCGTCGACCTAATAAGACACAAATGTTGTAAGTGAAGTAATCAATAAATTACGAGAGTATAAATAAATTATGAAGATTATTATGCAATGCAATGCATTTGAAATATACTTAAATCGATTATTTAGAAATGATTTGAGTTTTCATACGGAATAGCATTGATTTTAGTGGAAGACAGGCCTAAATAAAATAGAAAAAGACAGCCACTAAGGTAAGGTAGTACAATCACTGCGTCCACTTAAGAGTGAATATTAGAACCACATAAGATTTAATGTCTAGTTTAAGTGTATTCAAAAGTTATCTTTATATCCGATTTTGAAAATGTATCACCGAGTTAACTGCGACAAAATTAAAGAATTTTTTTCTGATAACATTTAATAATAATATTTTATTTATTTAGTCTTATATAACATCGTTATATGTTCCTCTCTACTTCTCAGTGTGAGGTGTAATAATAATACATTTATTTACGGAATCGCTTAATTTAATTTAATTCATAAATATAAAAATACTACTAAAATTATAATTTATTTAATTATTTTATTTCTTTTTAGTAATTTACTGAAGCCGCAAATTAAATTAAATGACTGCGCGCTTCTTATGATTTTTTTATGGCGACAATTAAAACGTTATCACCATAAAAAAATCGATGGCCCGCATCAGAATATTACCCTTCATTCGCATAGTAAATAAAACTAGCATCTTTTCGCGTTTTATAACTGCCATGAAAAATTATGGCACTGCAAAAGACGCCGAAATGAGAAAAGTGAATTGCACCTGAGATTATAATATTCAAATTTCGCTTGGAAATGCAATGCGAAATTCGTTCACAGTTTGATTATTGATATTTTTTATCAATGTATAATTAAGGGCAATGTATTTTTTATAAATATTACTAATTATTATCAATTACCCTAGACAGTTTGATAATAATTAGTAATAATTATAAAAAATACATTGCCCTTAATTATACATTGATAAAAAAATATTATTAGTGTTGAGCAAATTGAGTGAATTTAGTAATCTAGTAATTTTAGCTAAAGTTAACAAATATCAATAAATTGGAATTTATTGATAAGTAGGTGACATTTTTCAATTTTAATATTATAAATAACATTAAGGACATTTTAATACATTTAATTTTGCAGTGATCAATTTGGCCCATTTTTAATTATTATTATTACTAATTATTTCGTACGCATTTCTTTTTTAAATATGCGTCTCTTTTGTTGCAGGTGCAGCTGCGGACGGGCAAGTACATATCACGGCAAACTACCAACAGAGCCGAAAAATGAAGTATGGTTACCATCAAAACACACTCGTGCCTCACCCACAGATTCTTTTGGCACATTAGACTTCCAAGGAGGTGCACACTCTACCAAAGCACAGGTAAGTTTCTATTAATAATAAAAAAAAATCATTTACGTTTAGTGTGTGATGAATTTTATTAAAATCCATAACACTATTATTGTCCGAATAATAAAAACATCTCGACATCATTATTGAGTCGAAATTTCGAAATTTTTTTACACGTAAATTCTACCTAAAATGTTTTAAAAACAACGCGACTGTAAAATAAAAAAATCAACTTGCAAACGCAACTGCGATGCAGTATATTGGATTATGAAAACTTGCCCGTCCCGCGTTTCTCTAAAACTCCGGTTGCAGCGTTCACCAGTTGAATCCGGAACATTCGGGTTTCGTGGATCTTAATATATTCTTGGGGCATTGTTCTTCGTCAGCCGTTTGTAGTTCGTGTCTTTCGAGATAGATAGCTACGCTATGTAATTTAATTAATTCGACTGCCCCTCGACAAAAGGGCGATCAAAGACGACTTTCAGAATATTAAAAAATATATATTCTTTTATGGATAGAAAGGAAGCATTTATGAATGGAATAGAGAATTCAAAAATGTATTTTTTTGTACATATCTATCGAGTTTTATTAATATTAAAAATGTAAAAAAAAAATAAAATAAATACCGATGTGAAGTTACTTTACGGTTTTGATGCTCGGAGCCTCCACTATGGTGAATGCGCCGGGGATTTCTCTATTAATATTAGTTACAATAATACATACATAAACATCTTTATTTCTGAGATTGGAATATACAATTACAATACAATATCTAACAAAACACTAACGTTCACAATATATTTCCAACTCTGAAACTGGCTATCGACCAGTGGTCTTTCAGCCTTTACAATAATATATTTCTTTATTCCATAGAAGTAACAGAATTATTTCCATTATATAATTTTGTCTCATACATAGAACATGATTATTTTGTTCTGGAATTGACTATCGACCAAAGTTCTTTCTGCTTGTAATTTCCAAAAATAAATCGGAAAAAAAGTTTGACGTGTTAACAACATACACGTCAAACTTATTTTTGTTTTATCTTAATATTCTATGTATATACATCTATTACAAAAGCTGTTTAGATTTTGATGATAAAATATAACTTACAATTAATATTTTCTGTACGGAATATCCCCGAATAAAAATTTAGTAGTATACATTTTAAATAAATTTGTATATTCTAATAAATAAACAAATTTGATATTATCACTTAAACGCTTTGTTGTGTAATTATTTACTAAATTGATTCGTCTAGTTTGGAAGTAACGCCTGATTTTAATTATTAATCCTTGGTGTGGATAAATTAATTAAAGGGTGACAGAGTGCGAGCGGCTCGCAATCAAAAGCACAAAGGCCTTTGGGGAGCCGATTGAGCCTTCAATGGGAATTCTCTTGAAATTGATTCATCCACGCAATTACCCATCCCTGAACCGTCCCCTTTTTTTTTTTCGTCTATTACTTTCAGGTATCTATTTTTACACAGACAATGATATTGTTATAGCACAATCTACTTTAAATATTTAAAAAAAATGCGTGAATATAATTAAATAAAAAAAATATTAAAATACAATACAAATATAATTTACAAATATGTAAGTTATTGTATAATGCAATCAATTACAATGGAGAATTCCGTAAAATAAAGTTAAAGTAAAGTAAAATAGAATTGTATAACGAAATTATAAATTGTTTACATTTTTTTTAATAAAAATAATTAAATTAAATCCGTTTAAATTATATTTATATCTACGAATTGTATAAATTTTCATTATACAGCATTGAGGTATAATTTAAATTTAATTAAATATAAAGTGGAAAAGAAACATTTCTGATGGTATTTGGGAAGTTGGTTCAAATCGCATTAGAGATGTTTCTTTACCACTTTAAATTTAATTAAATTTAAATTACACCTCAATTAATTCAGGATGATTTAATTGAAATTAAAACACTTGGTTTGTTTCACTTATATATACAAACATCTTTATTCCCAAAGAATACATACATATTTAATTCAATATACAATACATGAAACAATTTAAAACAAATATATATTCTTAAGAGAAACGGCTATCGACCGGAGGTCTTTCGGCCTATGTTTCACTTATTATACCTCAATGCTGTACATTAAAAATTTCTACAATTCATAATAAAAACAATGTATAACGAAGTAGAAGCCTTTATTATCATTAATTGTTTAAATTCTTTGAATATTTTTAATTTATGCCCCACAAGTTTACGCATAAATAAATAATACAAAAATCATTTTATATTACGAATTCTTCAAACTGTTTCAATTCTTGAATCCACGGAATATCGAACCGCGCAGTTATCAAGCAAATTTTTCTACAAATTAATTAATTTATATATATATTTGTAGAAATTAATAGAAAATAAGTTTATTTCACTTAATTATTTTTTTACAAATTAAATTACATGAATTTCAACCATCACCTCACACTGAGAAGTAGAGAGGAACATATAACGATGTTATATAAGACTAAATAAATAAATATTTCAATCATGTTTCATCAAATGATCAATGAGAACCAAACTAAAAATATTTCAAGCAACATTAAAAAGAAATCACTGTTTAAGGTGTGTGTGCTTTGTAAAAGCACGTAATTCTTACAACTTGGAAATTAAAAACAAGATGGATATCAATTTATATAACAAACCCTTGAAATTGTTTCAATTCTCGATTCGTGTTTTAATTAATACTTGAACTGTTGCGATTACATTAAAAATTGCGTTTCCGGCGGGCCGTCCGGAATCTCATTCGGGAATCAATTTGATGATAAACTCGGCCCGGAATTCACAAATGAAGACGACGATTCGCACATAAATCTCTACGGTCGTGACGGAGAGGGATTAAATTCGATCCGCCGGAAATACACTTCCGCCCCCGCAGTAGATTTGCCGGCATTAAAAACGCATCAATCCGGTCCTCAACTCTTCAACATAAAATAATTAAAATTTCGGATGTTGCAAATACAATTCACAGTGATTTTTTTTGAGGTATTCGTTAATTGTATTTCCAGATATATGAAAATTTCCAAAATCCATCTTGTCCAAGAAAAAGGACAAGAAAGAAAAGTATTGTGATTTTTTGAGATATTTGTTAATTGTATTTCCCGATGTATAATTAAACTATCAAGATATACTACTATAAAATATATTTATATGTACAATAAAACATTGACATTTTTTTGTTTTTCACTTTCCCTGGAACCCTGTCCAACGTATTGTGATCGGAAAAAATCTGGAATCGCGTATTTCAACGGATATACACGTTTTGAGGTCCTCTAAGTCTATTCCATGGTGGTTGAACAAAATTATAAATTATAACTAAATAAACAAAATTAGGCGGAAATTCCAAAATACAATCATAATAATAATATAAATAGAAAAGAGTATTCATTCACTTTGTCACAGTTATTTAAATATATTAAATAAAAATGATTTGAAAATAAATAATTATTTTCAAATCATTCAAATCATTTTTATTTAATATAATAATAATATTTATTGCGAATCCACTTACAGTCTACAAGATAGACTATTAAATAATTTCTGATTTTTTTTAAACTAATTTACAATTTCAATTTATATTTCACCACAATGCTTTATTTAAATTCTGACATTAACCAGAATAATTTAATAAATATCACAGAATAGGATCATTTTCAGTTTGGCTTTTCCATTAAAGGAAATTCGATTTGAATTAAAGACTTCCGTCGAATGCACCCTTCCCCCCTCATTCATTCGCGGGAATCAAATTCTACATTAGAGATGGAAACTTGTAAGCATAATAGGATCACTGAAAATTTCCTCCTCGAAACACGATATTCATGAATATCATTTTCGTCTGCGCGCCTAAGGTTTAATCAGATTTCACGTGTACTACGTAATAACAAGAAATGTTGAATTCGTCACAACATTGATGAATACGACATTCTTGTTGCTCAAATGTATGGAGTGATACACACATTTTATTTTATTAAAAAAAAATTGTTTCCTTGTTTTCATAAACAGGACAAGTTCGCCTTCCTTTAGTGGACGAAACAATGATTCTCGGTTGTCTACCTTGTAGACCCAAATCGTTGACGATGCCACTTGAAATTAGGCAAAAGGTGGCGTTTGCGTAGTCTTTAATTTATTATAAAAAAAATTGTTATACTAATTATTTAAATAAAAATAATTGTCTTTTCTCTCCACAACCAATAAACAACATAAAGATTACACTAATAGAATGTTGTTTTATTTAATTTGTTTATATGTAAAACAAATAAATAGGATATAATCCTGTGCAACATCTTAAGAGAAAAAAACAATTATTTAATTGATAATAATAAATAAATAATATCAGAAAATAATTAATTTAATTTTCTGGTATTATTTTTTATGATTCATGAATTAAATAACTTATTTTTGATCAAATAATAAATGCAAGCCTTCTTACGAAATTAATTATTCACGATCTGTTTCTTCGTGTTCTAAATGTCTTTAACAAGTTGTAATTTATTCAATCAATTAATAATTCCATGACGCAAATTCCCTACTATTAAAATAAGCTTTAAACTCGTCGCATCCTAAATTTTATCTTATTAAAAAAACCGACTTTAACGTGGCAAACTCATCCAAGAATATATCTATGTTGGCTCCATTAAATTTATATCTGACTTTAAATTATTCACATTAAACACATGTACAGTTTACGCGAAGAATAAACTTCTACGCACGGCTTACACACGGCACTGATTAATTTATATATCCAGTGAGTTATTTCCTCCCCCTCTTTTCGCCCTCCGGGTCTGAATTATTTACATCCCGCAGACAGTTTCCTACGGGCGACCACCTGCCTCTGACGTTATATATTTTAAGGTGCACGTGCCATGAAATTGGATCAGAAAAATATACATATGTAAATTCGACGTGGATTCGTCAAATATTAATAACATCGAAATAAACGCGAGTGTATTTCGGTTGATGTAAAATGTTAAGTAAACGAGGGGTAAAACTCGTATTCCCGGCGCATTCACCATAAATGAAACAGTATTGAAATAATGTCGATCAATACTATACATATAATATAAAAGTATATAACATTATATATATTTCGTTAGTGGCTGAATGAAACATTTTAAGTTTTTTTTTGTAATTAAAAACACTATCAAAATATAAATTTGTCCTTTATTCTCGACAAAATCTCACTCACTAATAATAATGTTCTTTCAATCATCCTTCTTTAAAAAAATACAATACCTATAGGTATTAGTAAGCCCAGACAGACTAATGCCGCCTATATGTATTGTATATCTACCAGAGTTAAATTTTTCTGCTCTGTCATGAATTTATGATGATGACAAAGAAAAAAATATGCCAGCTTGCTAAAATGTTCTGATGATTCGCATAAATGAATTGATGAATGGTGACGGGAGGATTGAAATAAAAATAGTGATCATTTAATAAATTTAAGAATTCAATTATTGAGGCTGTTAATTTTTGAAAGTCCATACTTCTTAACATTTTCAAGTTTTTTTTTAAATTAAACATTCTTTCAGAATATAAATTTATCGTTCTGAAGAAGCCACAAAAGCGTGCGAAACAATTGTCGAGAATAAATTTATATTTTGATAGTGTTTTTAATTACAAAAAAACTTAAAATGTTTTTCCCAATGATTCCCAATGAGGGAATCAATTTTCACTTATTTCTCCATCCAATATTTACACCTAAATGCAATGCTGAGTTAAGCGTATTCGTTACAACTGCAATTAGGATTATACCATGGAATTTGAATTTATCGCACCGTAATAAACTGTAATTGCTGTATGCCTAATGCAGCATGCAAACACCATTAACCGATACTCAATAATCATTCAATCAAATTTAAACATCGGAATTAATTGATGCCCATTAATCTGCCCATTTAAATTGCACGCAATTGGATTAAATAGTTTTTTTAAAAGTTACAATTAGTTAATTGTAACTGAAATATCAGGAAGAAAAAAACACAATTATGCTTCATAATTTAGCTAAGGTTAAAGAGATAATAATTATTTTAAATATTTTCTATTGTTGAAGCACATCGCATTTAAATCTTTTAATTACATAGACGTTCAACAATTATCAAAATAAAACACTTTTTTTAACTTTGTATAACAGAATTATATATGTTGAAACTATAGTCACTAAATATATAATTATCAAAATTTAATATAATTTTCAAAGTTGGAGATTGGACAATGAAAATGTTAGTCTGTGAATTCATAAGCAACACTGAATCAATTCTTTGAATCGTTTGGGAATGCACTTCCCTTACTTATTAATTATTAATAGGAATACCTACCTGAATATATGTAAATTATTGAATAATGTAAACAATTGTAATGGAGATTTCCGTATATGCAAGATAAATGGAATGATCGAAGTTTAGTGATAATTATCAGTAATTCCTCCTAATTTAATTTTAATTTAAATATCTGCGAATCTCCTCTTCATTTTTATTTTATCATGATTTTATACATACATAGCACGTTGGCGTATTTTAATTCTTTCAGCTATTCGCTGAAAGTGAAGCAGGAATTTGCATAAAATTGTTTTTACATCTAAAATCTCTATAAAATTAAAACACTTGTTTTTTTATGTTTCACAGATAAAATCTCTATGTATACGTCGTATATTATTAAATTCATTTAAAATATAACTATCATTCAAAAATTTATTTTCCTTGTATATTATAAATAATTATAAAATATGTTTTTAACCTGCTTTATCTCAATTAATTCCACACACGCCCGTGCACAATTTTTTTGTTAAATTATATCCATTTTCAATTATTCAGCATAAAATAAAACGCATCAATTTAATCGCTGCCTGTGCGTTTATTTTCGCAAATAACCCCATTTATTTCAACAGATATTTTATGATTCAATTAATAAAGCTGCTCTATATTTAAAGCACTTTCGAATTGAAATAAATGCTCGCGATTCGATTTTCACTAAAAAAAACAACGAACAACTGTATATTATTTTATTGGTTTCATTTTTATAATTTTTACGATTAATGAAATTAATAATCACAAACATAAATTGTTACAAATATAATTAATAATTATTCCCGGAGTCTAATTAGATTTTTTTAATTGGAGCCAAATCTGACGGCCAACACGAAAATGACCCAAATTCAGGACGCTCTCGAGGGGTTGCAGGGTATAGAAAGTACACAAAAATTGCAGTATTTTATCTCTAGGAATCTAATCAAGCCATCTGTGTAGTTTAATTAGTTCTGCAACAGCGTTTTGATTTTTTTATGATTTTTTTTTTATTGGAGCCAAATCTGACGATCAACACGAAAATAACCAAAATTAAGGGCGTTGTGGAGAAGTTAGAGGGTGTATCAATTACAAAAAATGGCACTATTTTATGTCTCGGAATTTAATTAAGCGTATTATGTATTTTAATTAGCGCTGCAGCCTTTTTTGATTTTTTTAGTTGAAGTCAATTTCAACAACCATCACGAAAATAACCAATATTGAGGGCTCCGTGGATGTATTGGAGGGTGTATTAGATATAAAAAAATTGGCGCTACTATACTTCACGGAATCTAATTAAGGGATGCGTGTAATTTAATTAGTGCTGCAGCAGTTATTTGGATTTTTTAGATTTTTTTTAATTGGAGTCAAATCTGACCATTAACACGAAAATAACCTAAATTGAGTGCGCTGTTAAGGGGTTGAAGGGTGTGTTAAATACAAAAAAATCATATTATTATACTTCTCGGAATCTACTTAAGCGACTTATGAAGTTTAATTAGCACTGCGGCGTTTTTTGAATTTTTTAGATTTTTTTAATTGGAGCCAAATCTGACCATTAACACGAAAATAACCTAAATTGAGTGCGCTGTTAAGGGGTTGAAGGGTGTATTAAGTACAAATAAAATAATATTATTATACTTCTCGGAATCTAATTAAGCAACTTATGAAGTTTAATTAGCACTGCGGCGTTTTTTGAATTTTTTAGATTTTTTTTTAATTGGAGCCAAATCTGACGACAAACACGAAAATTACACCAAAATTGAGAGTGCTGTGGAAATGTTTGGGGGTGTATCAGGTATAAAAAAATGACACTGTTTTATCTTCCTGAACCTTATCAAGTGATCTGTGTAGTTTAATTAGCGATGCAGCAGCTATTTGATTTTTTATTTTTTTTTTAATTAAAACCAAATCTGATAATCAACACGAAAAATCCTAAGGCTGATATTTTCGTTAGAATTATTATTTAATACTATAGTTTAACTTAATTCATGTTTATTCGCAATTCAACGGGTTTATTTAATTAAATAAGAAAAGAAAGGCGGAAAGACCTGTGTCGATAGCCATTTCGTAAAATAGTAATATGTAATTCTTGGATCTTAGAGGCTTTCACTTTGTGATACATTTTCAATTTTGATGTAAAAAAATATTATTATAAAAGAGTTAAGTGTTTTTTTTACATCAAAATTGTAAACAAATGTATTGTAAATACTATTTAATTTTGTAAATTCACATGAATAAATGAAATAAAGTAAAAGTATTAAAAAAAACAGCGACCTGTTATTTACGCTTTTCCTATTGAATCAAATAAATCCGTTGAATTGAAACCCTTTAAACGAAATCCACCGTCAACAGCGTGTTCTGTTATTAACGTATTCGGGCCGTAGCGCGCGCGAGGTTCATTTTTGGGGAATAATTGGGCCCACAAAGGCTCCAGGTTATCCCTTTGTGGGCGCACTAAAAGCGAGAATATCTGCGGGATAGAGCATACGTCCCTATTTTATCACGGGATCCTCCTTTACGTATTTGGGTCAGCTCATAATTTATGATTCCTGCGCTGTTCCTTCGCAGGATTCCCGCTATGAATTTATGCCGCGCTTCGGCAAAATTTCTGTTACTCTTTTTTCTGTTTCGGATATGAAATGGGAACGTATTTTATGTGCGACAAGGGAAAATATTGTTTATATCGTAGCGAAATGCAATACGAAAATTTAATATTTGAAAATTTAAAAAAAAAATATATATACAGGGTGGCGCAAGATTCCGATGAAGTCCAATATCTCAGTTATTTAGAAATTTACAAAAAGATATTACTGACATAATTTGTAGCTACTGTAAAACTTCACATTTTAAAATTGGTTTCATATATACAGGGTGTCCAATAATCACGTAACGTATCAAACATATGATTTTTTAAATGTAATGCTATATTTTTTATGTCGATTTTAGATTCTACGCTTAAAATTAATCATTTTTGACATAAGGTTTATTAGGTCAGTTTTTAATATTTTAAAAGTTATAAACAATTTAAGGTTGAAATCAATGGAAGATTGGGGCCTTATTTTTCAAAAATGAAAAACGATGTAAACTTTCTGTTAACGCAATTTAATTGAAAAAATGCTTAATAATATAAGGAATAATCGTTTGTTACCATAAAGCAAATGTTGTGTACAGGGTGAAACAATACGCAAAATGATTTTTTTCTTTTTTCACTTAAATGAAACACCCTATATTTTTTACACTATTTCAATAGAAAATTGATTGTTCTTTAATTTTTGTATAATAAACTATACCCCTATTTGTTACCATTTTTTAACAATTTCAATTCAAAGTACAAAATTATAAGTTTCGCTTATAATCTATAATTTAAGTAGGCTATAATTAAAACAAATGCAATTCATAATCGTTTTCTGGTATTTAATAACATACTTACTCCCTAACCTAAAAGGATATTCAAATGACAATCGATATTTAAAGGCGCATGCAAAATATAAAGAAAATAGTTGCTCAACGATTTAGTGAGTTATATTGGTTATTGGGACATATTTTTTAAGAAAAAAAATGTAAAATGTTTGAATGCTATTGAATTAAAAAAAATGTGAATGTGTGAAATAAATACATAAAAATATAATGATATAAATATTTTATTATTTCACTTAGTATCTATTTTCGGTTTTTCAATCAACATGAATTGTTTAAATAAATCAATTTAATAAGCATATAGGAATATTTTAAATATTTTTCGAATAATAACCAAAAAATATAGTTGTTCGTTTTTAACAATTAAATTAATCATTTATTGAAGAAGTATGTTTAACTGCACCAGTGTTACAAAATATAACGTAAAATGTACTTTACTTACTAATAATAATATTAAGCGTTGAAAATTACTAAATAAATTAGTTGTTCTGGCGCGGCCTACTTTGATTAAAAATTCTATACCAAATTATTTAATCAAATGCAATTTTGGAGAATAAATTGATAATAATAAAAGGAATCGTAAAATCTGTTTAAAAATAAATTATTAATATTAACATACCTTAATAGAAAAAATAACTTCCAATCCATTCCTGGTGAATCGAAAACCAACTCACCTCCACCACTCACTAATTACCACTTGTTCATAAACAAAAATAAATCGCGTTTTTAATTATTAATAATTTCTAACGTTAAAAATTAAACCGGAATAGTAAACACTGCACGTTTTCGGACGACTGAATCGAAATACAAGAGCGCAATTATCGCAAATCAAGAAGAAAAAAACGATCGATGACTCACTCCGAGAACGCATTCCTGAGATAAGAAGATTCGTTGTACCTGGATCCTGGCGCACAGCCAAGAACATACCTATTTTAATTGTTGTATTTTCAATATTATCCCGTATTAAAATAATTACAGCTTAATATTTATTTACTTTTTTTTATTAAATTCTCATTTATCCCGTGGTAAAAAAAATATGTATGAATTATGATGTATTTTAATTAATACACTTGATTATTCGTTTCACTAAATTATTTTATATTTGTGTTCGCGTAACTTTCACAACTAAATAAATTAGTTGTTCTGACACGGCCTACCTTGATTAAAAATTCTATACCAAATTTGTTTTTGAGATTAAATATCTCAAAAACGGTAAACGGTAGCTATTTAAATGTTATATAAAAAATGAAGAGTGATTAATTTAAAAATAATATAAAGCAACAATTGACGAAAACTCTCATAAAATAAATCGCAGGTTGAATTTATCTCAGTGAACTGGTTGTAAATCACATGTATAGATTATTTTAAGCCCTACATTATTCTATTGAAATTAACATAAAATGTTGATTTAATTGAAAAATTGAATATGAAAATTAATCTGTTTCAAATGAATAAAATTCATATATAATACATTTACGTGTGAGTCTGTCTGATAATTAAACTATATGTGTGCAATGTCTTCGATTAGTTTCTCATTAGGCACTTGGTGAAACAATCAACTAAAGGCAGGAAAACATAGAAAGGATAAGATTTAAAAAATGTCATCATTGAGTCTTAGAGTTTACTTAGTGCAAATATATCACTTATTAAATAGAATTCATATAAACAATATATTTCGTGTATTTAAAGCAATAAAATACGAGCACAAATTGTTCCTCTAATTATGTTCCATTATGTACCAGATTTACATTATTATTTTTTTTATTTGGAAACCCCGTTATATGACAAATATTCCATTCCATCATTCATCCCCTAATAAATATTTACTTTCCCACAATATTTCTATTTCCACATTTCATTTCCTCCGCTCTGAAAATAATCAAGCACCACCGGGCGGGGGCGACATCGAACATAATCCCCGGGATTCCGCCGGATTGCCGACACGTGAAATGATCCTTTTGAAGACGGGAAACGATATTGGGGGTTTTCCTTCTCTTCTTTTCTTTTTTTTGCCTTCCTCCCCTGCCGAAAGTTGACGAGTTGAAAGAGGCAACCAGAGCAAAGATTGGAAGCGGGGGACCGTAATTGCGGGACAAAAGAGGCGCGGAAAATGCACTCAACCCGTTTCGTGTTACCTAAAAAAGGCCCTAATGGGCCCGCAGATGTCTGCTGTTTGTGCGGAAAGTTCTCGCGGTGTTTTGTGATGAAGAGTGGATTTATTGATGGGAGCCAATTATTTTCGGAAGTGAAAAGCAACTCTTTGGGATCCATAAGAGTATTCTTTATTAAAGAGAAAAACACATTTTTCAAATAATTTGCTTTTAATGCATTATTTACACTGTATAATGTTACCTTACACCTAACGGTAGAAAGGAAAAAAGATAAAAAAAAAATAATAATGTAATAAAAAATGTAATCTCTGAATAAACACTTCATAATGAATAGAAAAAAGTATTCTTTTAGTATTTCCAAATGTGGAAATAATTTATTAATTATTTTCAACTCATTTTTATTTAATTTACTTAGAATGTAAGTATCATGTTTGAAATCATTAACAAAAAATACTCGTAAACTAAATTAAAAAATAAATAGAAGTTGTAGATATTTATTTATTTAGCATCGTTATATGTTCCTCTCTACTTCTCAGTGTGAGGTGAAAAGTTGTAGATTCGACTTTTTAATATTGATCTAGACAGTTCTTCTATCGTTATATGTTCCTCTCTACTTCTCAGTGTGAGGTGAAAAGTTGTATATTCGACTTTTTAGTATTGATCTAGACAGTTCTTTTAAACAATTAATTAAAGAAATTTAGAAATAAACCGGGGTGTTTGAAAATCATGGCACTTTGAAATTTGAATAGAAATTCGGCAAAAATGGTGAATGCGCCGGGACTTTCCTCGACAACTCTCTCTTTTATACTATTAAATATAATTGAAAGTGTAATGTAAACTGAAATGAAATGAAAACGTAATCCATAATTCACATTTGTATTGATGTAGGTTGAATATGGTGAATAAATAAAAATGCAACAACAACAAAAAATTGCAGTTGCTGAATTATTTATTTGAAACGGCTTATATATACCTAAAATTCGTTTTATTTTGTGAGCTGTATTACTGCAATTATTTAATAATATTGTGTTTTAATAACTTAATTAAGTTAATTTAATATATTATTACCCTGCAAGGTATCCTCGAGCGACTATAGCAGGTACATCCTGCATGAAGTCGCATGTAAGGAATAAAAAGCGTTTTTATTTAATTGTGATTAAAATCTCTTCACATAACTCAAATTAAACATTTTACGTTAATATATTTTTTTATGTATTTATTTTTTTAATGTACATGAAGGGATAGAAAAGGATCTGCACTAATTTAATTTCGATTAGTCATGAAATTAAAGTTATTCAATTTATTATTATTAAAAAATAGAGAATTTAAATGAATAAAAAAAATATGAATCTTCTGAGAATGGGCTGATAAACAACCGGAAACCACTCGAGTTAATCAATTTAACGTGTATTTCTATCGTAATAAAAGTTGTGAAAATTCCTTACTTCACTTGTTTATTAAGTGAAGTGTACGAAATGTACATCTATCGCTCAAATAAATAAGTGAACTAAACATTTTTCACCGCTTTTATTACTATAAAAATACACGTTAATAAATCGTGTATATTCATTTTAATTTCATTGATAGACTTTTACTAATTTATTTATATTTATTTATTTTAATATAAAATGTTAACAATATTAATCGTATCAGAAATAAGTGTGTTAATTCTAACTTTATTTATTACAAAATACTCATTATCACGTAAATACAATAATTCGCATATTTTAGTCATAATTAAACAAATCACAAACTGATCCACAGTTTGCAGTACACATTCCGGTAAACATACAACATACAAATATGAACGTCGCAACAAAAAAAACGTTACATAATAGACTATACAAAAATGTATCAAAGGTATAACATTAGGAATATAAAATACGTAGCCGTTCAACGACTTAAATCACAGTTTTTTGGTTAATAAATACAGGGGATGTTTCATTCGGTTATTCGTCCAGTTTTATGACCTGCAATTTGAAAAAGACGCAATTGTATTGGTTGAGGTAGGTTCTCATTTTCTTGACGCTTATTGAAACGCAACGGCCCGTTTCGATGATTTGGTTGACGGTGAGCTTGTGGTTGTGGCACACCTCGCGGAATTGCACGTTGCGGTTGTCTAAATCACTATAGATGTTCATCTGTATATATAAAAAATAACGTTAAACTTAAAATTCCCCTTACAGAATAGCCCCGATTATCGATTGATTAATTGATTTTAGAATACTTACACTGAATTCGTACTTTTTGGCGTCTTCTGAAGGTCCGATATACTGCAATCCCCAATAAATAAAGGACAAATTTGGATCATTTTCCACGTTGACGCGTTTCATGTAAATGTAGAATAAGTTATCGTAAGCAATTATTGCCTGAAAATATAAAGAAAGTATTAAGGATTATTTTCTTTTATATTTAAACCTTACACCTGAAAAGGTAGAAAGGGTCACTGAATATATATATTCTTTATATTTATATATATTTAAGCTTAATAAACTTATTGCATTTTACATGTATGTCTTATAGTTGTAAAAATGGTATATTCCGTTAAATAAATAAATAAATTGAAAATTTATTATAGAAATATTGTTTACACAAATTTTCCATAACTTTATTTACAGTTTAATTAAAATAGATGGAATGGGTAATTGATCTTTCCGATGAAGCCGAATAAAAGTCTCAACAGAACAATATAAATCTGGAGAATTCGTTGATAAAAATCTTCTGCTGTTGAAACAGGCCTGCGAGTATTCACAGCAAATTTTACCTTATCTTAAATTTGGTAATATCAAAGAAAAAGAAATGTTCCTCACAAATTCTTAATTCCCAACTAATATAATATTGATCCAGACTGTTCCTTTAAACGATCAATTAAAGAAATTTAGAAATAAGCCGACCCGTTTGGAAAACACGGCACTTTTAAAATTGACTCATACGTGCGAATAAATGGTGAATGCGCCGGGCCGTTTCCTCGACGATTCTCTTTTTGGATAATTAAAAAATATGATTGAAAGTGTAATGAAGGCTAAAACGAAATAAAAACGTAATTCATAATTCACATATGTCTTGATGTAGGTCGAGTATGGTAAATAAATAAAAGTGCAACAACATAAAACAGCTGCAGTCGCTGAATTATTTATTTTAAACGGCTTTTAGGTATATAAAAGCCGTTTTATTTTGTGAGCTGTATTACTGCAATTATTTAATAATATTGCGTTTTAGTTACTTAAGTTAATTTAATATATTTTTAACCTATAAGACATCCTCGAGTGTATAGAAGGTACATTCCAATATTGATTAAAAAAAGAAACTTTAGTCCATTCTTTTATATTTAATAAAAAAATAATATTAAAGAAAAGCAAACGTTATTCCGTTATACTTTATAAAAATAATATTAAAGAAAAACTTACGTTAATCCATTCATTTATTTTAATTCAATTTTTGCAGTTTGTAACAATTTTTTGTAAAATATTTTATGTGTATTTGATTTACTTATATATTTATTCACGGTGCGCATCATTATTGTTATTGTGTGTACCCAATAGTTATACTTGATCAAGGAGTTATTAGTCTAAATTTTATCAAATCAATTGAATATATTGTTGTATTTTGTAATTACAGATTGTCATTAATTGTAAAAAGGTGATTTTCTGTAAATAAAGAATTAATTAATTTATGGTTAATAAAAATTATCAAAAAAGAAACTGACTTTATTTCATTCATTCATTTTTAATAAAAATAATGTTAAAGAATAACAGACTTTAGTTTATTCCTTTATATTACCTGAATATTAGTTTGCGAATTTTCCCTCCATTTATCCAAATTCTCGTTTCTCATCCACGCTTTTACGGAATGTTTCTGCAATATGTGCTCCTTGATGTCGATGCGTGGGCCCTTCCATTTGCACTTATCGTCCAAAATACATTGTGTTACTTTGTAGCTGAAATGATAAATAAACATTTATTACGCAAAAAGCAGTCATATACTAAACACGTTTCCTTTATAGAAAAACCCAAATGTTTAGAAAATTTTACTTTTTTATTCAAGTGAATAAACCTTACTTGATCACAGTTATTTAAATAAATTAAATAAAAAAAAACATTGAAAATAATTAATAAATTATTTCCTCTTTAGCTACTATGACATTTTCACTTTTATTACATAATTGTATTATGGAATTTCATAAAGTAAAAGCCTCAACCATCTATTATTTAATTACTAAAATGTTCTTCAGGTCATCTGACGAAATTGCCACAAGTTTTAAGATTACTTTAATACACAATACAAAAAAGCAGGACACTAATGCAACACAGACTAATAACTGCTAATAACTACTTCCTTCTACTTACTCGCAATCCAAATAATGAGGCACAATATGCTTCCGTCGAATGTATTTCGCGCAAGAATTGTGAGTGCAAGGATAGTACAGATGCTCGGCAATTGCTTCCAGCATGTAATTTCTTCGGTTTGTCAAGGTGTTTCGGCATACTGGACATTCGGATAGATATAACCGGCATGTTTGACACACACTATGTCCTAACAATAAAAAAAACTATTATTTTTTGACAAAAATAATATATTTTTATAATTAAAAAAATATTATTTTATTGTTTAAATAAAAATATATTTTTATAATTAAAAAAAAAATATTATTTTATTGTTTAAATAAAAATATATTTTTATAATTAAAAAAAAATATTATTTTATTGTTTAAATAAAAATAGTTGTGCTTTCCCTTACTTATTTTTTATTTAAATAATTAAAGTCTCCACAACCGACAACCAACATAAAGAAGATTATTTTATTGCATTAATAATATAAAATTATATTGTTAATGCAATAAATGCAATTTCCAAATTAATTCTCGATTATTAAATTGCATAAATATAGTAACAATAAAAAAGATCGATTTTGTCCATTCACATTTATTCTTTGCTCATTTTCTTTCTGGATATTTTTTCATATTGATCCTCAATTGAAAGTTTTTTTTGACCTTTGATTGATGAACAAGAAAAAAATATACAATCAATCATCAAGACACGTGTTGAGTTTTAGAACAAAAAAAATCTTTTTGAATTTAATTTCAATGTAATCATCAAAATATTCACGTGTTGAATTTTTTAGTCACGCCTTTTTTATTCTGAATTTAATTTCAATTTAATCACAACCAGCGGTTAATAAAATTAATTGAAAATATACGACCACGTGGTCTTAAATTCAAAAGAACAATCATCCATTTTTAAAATTGTTTGTGTTGATACCACGTGGTTTTATATTTCAATTCGCGTTGTTATTAAATTGAAATTGAATTCAGAATAAAAAAAGGCGTGATTAAAAAAATCATGACGTAAATATTTTGATCCTCGACACCCAATGCGGGTGAAGGGGAGGATAGGATTAAGAAAGAAAGAAATATTTTGATAATTGACGGTTACATTGGAATTAAATTCATAAAGAAAATTAAGAAAAAAAGGTTTAATTATAAAAATCAACACATGTCTTTATGATTGATTATATATTTTTTCTTGTTTAGCAGTCAAAGGTCAATATTTAAAAAAAATAATTACTGAGAATTAATTTTGAACAATATTTGCTTAATACATTTTTTTAAAAGAGAGTTATTCGTATTAAAATGTTTTAATAATTTTAAATAATACAAATGTGCTATAAAGAATGATTTTGATAAACAAAAATGGCTTTTAACCTTCGAATCTTGAAAAAAAAAATGTGAAAAGAAAGAAATGGCAAACGAACTTTTTGGTAGATTTTGTTGTAAATAGCAATAAATTGGTGTAAATAAATAATTAGGCAATAATTATTATTATTAATACAATCGGTAATCATCATTCTTTACGGAACATTTTTATTATTTAAAATTATTGAAAAAGTTTTATAACGAATTTATAAAAAAATGTATTAATCAAATATTGTTCCAAATTAATTCTAGATAATTATTTTTTTTTTAAATATTATTAGATCAAATAATAAATAATAAAAATATACATTTAGTAAAGAAATAAATAAATAAAAGTTTATTTTTTTTTTTTTTTTTTTTTTCATAAAAAAAATGATTTCAATTTTTGAAAATATCTAAAGATCCTATTCTCACCTAATTCGCATAAATATATGTACGAGTTCATGCTCTCGAGACAGGCCGGACATTCGACGTTTTTCAGCAGCTCCAAGTTGTAATCGAAAAGCGGTTTATTCCCCATTGCCGGGCTGCTACCCTCGTTTGCGGCATTGCTCTCGCTCGCTGCGTCAATCAGGAAGGAGTTGGCGGCGTTGTTCATTGCTGCGTCCATCTCTGCTGCGTGGAAAATACTGACCACGTTGAAATCCACACGTGTTCGATTCTGTGCTCTCGCACTTTTTGTGATCCGCAGGAAAAATTAAAAAAAAAACAGCAGGATGTTCGTTTTCGTCATTTAATTTTTATTCAAATTTTAGCGGGAATGTAAATAATTTAATAAAAATTAAACAAACAAAATATTTATTGATGTATGGTCCTTAATATTATTATAATACCAATTCTATTCACAATATACATATTTGAGAAAACAGAAGGCAACTGGCTAACGGGATAAATTTAATTTTCGTGGTTTCTAATCCAAATCATTCAACATAATTAAAAATTTCTTCTCAATAATAAAACATTTATTTATAAATGTTAAATATTTTATTATTGAGAAGAAATTCAACATAATTAAAAATTTCTTCTCAATAATAAAACATCTATTTATAAATGTTAAATGTTTTATTATTGAGAAGAAATTCAACATAATTAAAAATTTCTTCTCAATAATAAAACATCTATTTATAAATGTTAAATGTTTTATTATTGAGAAGAAATTTTTAATTATGTTGAATGATTTGGATTAGAAACCTCGAAAAATAAATAATTATAGAAAAACAGGAAATTAATTTCTCACCTAGCACTTTTAAATGTAATTTAAAGGAAACAATACTGTCTTCACAGTGTCAGTGACATTATCTTTTAATAGTGGAAAATAATTCGAAGCAAATTACACAAACCGCGGTCGATTTTAATTACGCATTAAAATTCACGCCGGAAAATCCCCTATATTAATTAAGTTCAAAACGGCTTAATAGCTTCTGTAAATTGATTGATCGCCCCGTGTTTTGAAATGTTTATCATCACCATCCACGGTTCACTCGCGGCGTGTTTGCCCTTCCTAAATCAACTCTAGAAATGATAATTTTAATTAGAACTCCCTCGGAGGAGGATTAAATTCCATTGTGTTTCGGATTAAAAGTTCGAGATTTTTGAATTAATTTATTGAGCAAACGTGGACTTTTTTTAGAAGGAATTAATTAGAGATTTTGAAACAAAAATTATTGCCATTAATTTGTTTAAATTGAATAAATATTAAATTAAGGCTGGAAGACCACTGGTCGATGGCCAGTTTCAGAGTTGGAAATATATTGTGAACGTTAGTGTATTGTTAGATATTGTATTGTAATTGTATATTCCAATCTCAGAAATAAAGATGTTTGTGTATGTATTAAATTATTTATTTTTATTTGTTATTTCAGTATGTTAGATTAGCACATGACACAAGGCCGGAACTCCTGCTGCAATTGTTCACGCGAGAATGGAACCTGGAACCGCCCAAGTTACTCATCACCGTTCAGGGCGGGAAGGCGAATTTCGAACTCCAGCCGAAATTGAAGAAAGTCCTCCGGAAGGGCCTCCTGAAAGCGGCCAAGACCACCGGAGCGTGGATATTCACAAGTGGAACGCACACAGGTAAGAATTAATTTAAAAAAAAACGTAAATGAAACGTAATGAAAAAAAAAATGATGGAAATTTTTCTATTAAAATGTTAGTAAAAATATAGATTATAGAAGAAGCAGAAGAATTTTATCTAAAAAAATGTTTTATAAAATTTATACTCACAAATTAAATAAAACACAACATTCTTTTATTTTTTTTTACTCAATTTGCCTGATGATGCCACTGTGTGAGCAAAGTAAATAAACTCCTTTTTATTATTGTGTTCTTGTAGGTATATAAAAGTAAATAAATTGTCGAATGATGTTAAAAGCATTTTTGTTGATTATTCTAGTTAAATTAAATTACAGCCAAAGGCCAACGACGTCTAAATTTCATTAACGTTAATTTAGTCGCTGTCTCGGTTGAACGTAAAGAGAACGAACGGGTCGCTTCCTTAAAACTTCCGCACCATCGAAATCTTATCGGCCCTTTTGTTGTCCCCTCGCTTTTGGCAATTAAACGGAAGCGGTAAATTAAAATTTTTAATTATCCCCGCTACAAGAAAATTGTCTCATTTTCGTGCACGATCAACGCATTACTAAATTATTTTATTAAAAAAAAAATACCTTCATAAATATAAAATATTGTACATATTAAATGGAAAATGTACTATGAAAGAAATATTTTAACAATTGTCGCGAAATGGATCGCAACGACTTACATGAATAAACTCCTAGCCTCAAAAGAATTACAAAAATAACTAATTATTTTTGTAATTTAAAACGTGCCAGGAAACTGAATATAATATTATAAATTTAAAATCACTCAATACAATTATTAAACTCAAAAAACAATTTCCCGAAATGGTCGAATATACTAAATGACTGAAATAAATTATCAAACAACTCGCTGCTAATTTATTTCAATCATTTAGTATATATAATAAATTAGCAGACAATTAGGGAAATTGTTAGCCAAATCCACTAAGCAATATTAATAATAAGAAGAAGAATTATTAAAAAATTCCTATTCAAATTTTACGATGTAAATAAAAAATCACAGGCAGAAAGACCGATGGTCGATTGCCGTTTTCTAAGGACAACGTATTACATATTATAAGAATTATTTTGTTAATTTATTGTATATAAAATTGTCTGCAGAAATAAAGATGTTATATATATAAAAAATCACAAATAATTTTGCATTAATATTAAATGTTAATTTAACATTTATGCAACGTTTTCATGCTCTTTTTGCTTAATACTATTAAAATAAATGAAATGCTGTGAGATTAATTTAATTTCAGGTGTTACCAGACAAGTCGGGGATGCTTTACTGACAGAGCGTTCTCAGAGGAGCGGGAAGATTATTTCCTTGGGTATCGCGCCCTGGGGAATCATAGAAAATAATCAAGAATTGATTGGTACTAACAGGGATGTACAGTACCATTCAATATCCTCGCCAAGGTTTGTATAATTCAATATTTTTATAAAAAAATAATGTGTAAATTATTTCCATCCTGCGATTTTTCAGGAAATTAAGAAAAAAATAAAAATATTACTTGGAAGCCCTTTAGAGTTGATTTTTTGTACTAGATGTATTGTCTGCATACTAAATAAGATACCTAAACAATTTTTAGAATACTATTATTTTTCTATTTTGTTTAAATAATTTATATCCATCGTGTATTTTTTCTCATATTTAGGTAATTTCCAAAAAAATAAAAATATTACATGGAAGTCCTTTAGAGTCGATTTTTTGTGCTACATGTATTGTCTGTATACTAAATAAGATAATTAAACTATTTCCAAAGTACTGTTATTTTTCTATTTTGTTTAAATAATTTATTTCCACCGTGCGATTTTTCTCATATTTTGGAAATTTTAAAAATAAATAAAAATATTACTTGGGCGCCCTTTAGAGTCGATTGTTTATTCTAGATATATTGTCTATATACTAAGTAAGATAATTAAACTATTTTCAGAGTACTATTAGTTTTCTATTTTGTTTAAATAATTTATTTCCATCATGTATTTTTTCTCATATTTAGGAAATTTTCAAAAAAATAAAAATATTACTTGGGCGCCCTTTAAGGTCGACTTTTTGTGCTAAATGTATTGTCTGTATACTAAATAAGATAATTAAACTATTCCCAGAGTACTATTATTTTTCCATTTTGTTTAAATAATTTATTTCCATCGTGTGATTTTTCTCATATTTACAAAATTTTCAAAAAAAATAAAAATATTACTTGGGCGCCCTTTAGGGTCGATTTTTTGTTCTATATATATTGTCTATAGACTAAAGAAGATACCTAAACAATTTTTAGAATACTATTATTTTTGTATTTTTTTTCCATTGTGCGATTTTTCTCAAATTTAAATAATTTATTTCTATCGCATAATTCTTCTTATATTTATGGAATTTAAAAAAAATCATAAATATATCATGGACTCTCTTTATGATAAATATGTATTAAAAATAAGCAAATTAGATTTGTTTTAATGTTTTATTAAGTTCTCATTTATAGATTTATTTAACCATTTCCGCCAATTAATGAACATTGGACAATATCAAACATACTTATTATCCATTCAGGTTGCGCTCCAGCCGAATAATCCCTCTGGAATTCCGTTTCAATCACAACCAAAGCCAACTTGAGCTGGTGCCTATCCTCATACCACTTCATCGCCAAACTCTTCAAGAGCACCAAACAAATCCGCCTGTTCATACTATCCTTAATCAGCTGCACCTTCCACGGCACGAAAATCTTGATGTCATTCGGCCTCAGCTGAATGGCGTCCTTCTGCAGCTTCGTCAGCTTGTACTCCATATCATTCCTCAAATTCACCTGCGCGTTCAGCGTCAGCAAATTCTTGAGCCTGTCCGGCTCGTTCCTACTAATAATTTCCGTTATCCTGCAAATGGCGGTGGTCGTTCCGTAAATGAACGCCCCCTCCGTGAACTCCGGGTCCCACATCCGTTGCAAGTACTTGAATTTCAGTTTCGTGTTGAGCCATCTCAGGAAGTGCGGGATGTAGAGGAGGTCGGGGAACTTCTTCGTGGTGTAGCTGTTCCGGAATGTCTTGATGGGCTGGGGTCTGATCAGGGTCGATGTCAGGTGTCTGCATACGAAATGTAATTTTGTGGTGTGATGGAGGAAATGCATAGTACTTGAATTTTGAGAGATGACTGACACCCCATGGTTTTGACATTACGGTGTTAATCCATAGTAACTGGGTTATCAAAATATACACCTTTTATTATTGACAGATATATATATATTTTTTTAATAATTGAATATATTGTCGAAACTAGAAAAAGCATTTCTGCAGCTTTAAAAGGTTATTAAAATTTAATTTACTGCAAACAAAATGATTTTATTGCGTTGATCCTGAGGATGTTTTTTTAGTATTTATTTATTTCATCCTGTAAACAAAATAATTTCGGTCCCAGCCGAAAAACGTGCATATTTGTTGAAATTGGCGGTTCGAAAATTTTCACGATCACAATACTTTCCCTTGGACAGGAGTCCAGGGAAAGTAAAAATCAATATATTCTATTTATATAATATTTAATTTGTAAAATAAAAATCCATAGAAATTTAAATAAACTATATTTTGAATAAACCATACACCTGAAAGGGTAGAATATATATATAATATATAATAAAATATATATATATATATATATATATATATATATATTGGATTCTCTAGACCATATAACCTGAAACTATTTAATAATTTAAAATTATTCAATTTAATCTGTGTTTTAATTAATCTATTCATATTAATTTTATTGAAAAGATTTTATTCTTAAT
Organism: Philonthus spinipes; assembly: GCA_963082785.1. NCBI lineage: Eukaryota > Metazoa > Arthropoda > Insecta > Coleoptera > Staphylinidae > Philonthus > Philonthus spinipes. The sequence goes on from OY720308.1 coordinate 2,311,815, forward strand.
TACGCAATATTTTTTTTTATATTTTTCAGATCAAGATATGCGGTACTTAATAACAGGCATTCATACTTTTTATTAGTGGACAATGGTACTCAGGGAAAATACGGCGCGGAGATTGTGCTGCGGAGGAAGCTGGAGAAGTTCATTTCGCAGCAGAAGCTCCATCCGTGTAAGTAATCGTGTTTGCATTGTGGGAACTGTACTAAACTTTGGGATGTTACAATTAAGCTCAAGGGATAGGTCTTGCGCAAAAATATCGTCCCAATGAGGCAGAATGTAAGTGTGATAGATAGAGTAGAATATTAGAAGTAGGGCACATGCTACACCACTAAATACACACTCTTCTTACACCTGCTACACTTTTAATAATCCCTCCAGTAGACACTTTTCTGCTTGCACTAATACTTCTTTGATATAATGAAATTACAGTGTGTTTCAATAACTGAGATTTCATGTTTGTTTCATAAAGATATTTCACAAAAATCTACCAATAAAATAAAATTATTTTCAACTTAAAATTCTCGATTATCTTGAGAAACAACCGGAAACTGGTCTAGATTTATTAAATTTAATTTCTATTTATATTTGTTTTATTGGTAGATTTTTAATAAACATACGCTAAAGTGCTCGATAGACGCTCTAAATATTTGTCGGCCGATTAAATAAATAAATAATAAAATACCCCGACACCAATTGGTAAAAGGGGACATCGATTATATATCTATATATATAATAAAATATACGCCTAGTGTAAATAGCAAGCTTAAAAAATGACAAATTAAATTATAAACAAACAACGTAACTTTTTCAACATTAAGAGGAAACTTTACCGGGTATAACAAATATAATGTTAACTTTTGTTCAACTAAAATCGGGATGCAGCTCAGTATAGGCCTTGGTATAGAGATTAAGCTAGCCCAGCTATACTTTCTTCAAAAAAAATAGGAGAATGCCTTTGAATTTCTTTGATGCTAACAATACAATGTTTTATTTTTCGTATTTCGCATAAATAATTTTCGTTAACGCATTCATTCTGATACAGATACATATAGCACAACACCAGTTGTGTGTCTGGTGATAGAAGGGGGCACGAACACAATCAGAGCTGTGCTAGAATACGTCACAGACGATCCTCCAGTTCCGGTTGTCGTTTGCGACGGTTCGGGAAGGGCGGCCGATTTAATTGCCTTCATGCACAAGTAAGTAATCAACCACACTTGTTGTTCAACGCTTAAACTTATACATTTACAAAAAAAATTGATCAAAACCTTCTTGCTTAATTGATTGTCCTGAAAAAAAAACCTAACCTTTTCGAGTAGAAAAGAACCCTTTTCGAGTAGAAAAGAACACAACTTAAATAAGAACGCCTAAGAAGAATGTTTACTTTTACTGCATATTATATAAATGTATCAATTCAAAAGTGAAGCAGTGCAGTTTTCTTAATTTTTTATCAAGGTAATGTTCCTATTTGGACACTTTATTAAATTATTTGCGTATTTTTGTAATTTATGTAATCCTTAATTTGGCCTAAGGACTCTTGGATTATTAAATAAATAACGCTTGATTTTCCTTGCAGGTATACTTCAGAAACAGATACTCCAATCTTAGACAACATGAAAGACTATATCTTAACTTTAATTCAGAGATCTTTTGAGGTGGATGTGGACAAGGCCGAGTGTCTTTATGGTGAATTAGTGCAGTGTACTAAACGGAAAAATTTGGTATGCATACATTTTCTGAGTATTAAATTTTAGATTTCAATAGTAACTTACTCATTGAATATAATCAAACAATATTTCACCACGGGTTAAGTGAGAAATTAATTAAAAATTATGAATCGTATTCATCCGATACCTGAAAGGGTATAATGATGCGAGAAGAAGAAGTATTCTGTTTATAGTAACTTTCGTTAGTTGTGGTTTTGATTAAATTTTTGTATGGAGGTATACAGAACAGAACGCACAGGAATGCCTCTATAGCAGAGATTCCCAAAATGACCTATGGTTTCCACGAAAAAAAAAAAAAGTAATAAGTAATGATATTTACTTATTATCCTACACCAATATATGGTAGAAGGATATAAGATTATATATATATATATACTTATTTAATCAAATTCTCACTAACACAGTTGTGAAACATTTTTAAATTACTTAATTTTTAAATTCTCAAAGATCATTATATTTTATCCCTTAAACTCCTTCAAACCCCATTATTTTTTTTTGTAGATCACAGTATTCAGAATTTCGGAACGTCTGGACTCGCGATCCCAGGAACTGGATCAGACAATCCTGACGGCCCTTTTCAAATCGCAGCAGCTCTCCCCTTCGGAGCAGTTATCCCTCGCGCTCACCTGGAACCGTGTCGACATAGCCCGATCGGAAATTTTCATTTACGGCCAGGAATGGCCGAAGGGCGCCCTCGAGGAAGCGATGATGCAGGCTTTGGAGCACGACAGGATCGACTTCGTGAAGCTGCTCCTGGAAAACGGCGTGAACATGCGAAAGTTCTTAACCATTCCCAGATTGGAGGAGCTGTACAACACGAAACAGGGCCCGAGTAACACGCTGGGGTATATCTTAAGGGACGTCCGGCCGCATATTCCCAGGGGTTATATTTATACGCTGCATGATATTGGTTTGGTTATAAATAAACTGATGGGTGGAGCTTATAGGTAAATAGCAACAAAACAAAAAAACAATTTTTAAAATAAATATTGTGTTTTTTTTTAGGGCATTTTATACTAGAAGAAAATTCAGGCCAATTTACGCGAAAGTAATGAACAAATCCCCTCACATGCACAGAAACTCATCCTCGTTTGTGAGATACTACGGGAACGCTTTGAGTCTTGTCGCAGAATCTATTCCTAAAAACGAATTCTGCCTCTTTGACTTTCCTTTCAACGAACTACTAGTAAGTGTTTATTCCACGGCCTCCTAGATTGACACGGAACGCAGTGATTCGATGGCTTGATTGAGTTTGCAAAACTTCAAGAAATTAAACAACATAGGTTTGATTTAGACGTGAAAATCAAACCTATGTTGTTTAATTTTGTTAAATCTGGAAAACTTGAAGGATTTCGCACCAAAATCAAACCTTTGTTGTTTAAATTTGCACTCAACAAAACTTCAATGATATCATGCCCAAATGAAACTTATGTATATATTTGGATCCGACACCTGAAACAGTATAAAGATTCGAGAGGAAGAAGAAGTTTATATTTGGAAAATCTGCAAAACTTTGAGGATGTCATGTCAAAAGCAATCCTTTGTTGTTTAAATTTGAAAGTCGGTAACTTCGAGGATTCCACGTGCAAATCGGGAAACATTGTATAAATTGGCAAAATCAGATAATTTCAAGGATTTCGCGTCAAAATCAAACCATTGTTGTTTAATTTTGTAGTCAGCACAGATTTGCGAATCTCACGACCAAATCAAGGCTATCTTGTTTAAATATTGAGATAATGCAAAACTTCAAGGATGTCCAAATCAAGGCTATCTTGTTTAAATTTGGAGAATATGCAAAACTTCTAAGGATGCCATCTAAAAATCAAGGCTATCTTGTTTAAATTTGGAGAATATGCAAAACTTCTAAGGATGCCATGTAAAAATCAAGGCCATCTTGTTTAAATATTGAGAATATGCAAATTTTCAAGGATGTCATGTCCTAATCAAGGCTATCTTGTTTAAATTTGGAGAATATGCAAAACTTCAAGGATGTCATGTCCAAATCAAGGCTATCTTGTTTAAATATTGAGAATACGCATAACTTCAAGGATGTCATATCCAAATCAAGGCTGTCTTGTTTAAATTTGGAGAATATGCAAAACTTCAAAGATGCCATGTAAAAATCAAGGCCATCTTGTTTAAATATTGAGAATGTACTAAACTTCAAGGATGTCATGTCCAAATCAAGGCTATATTGTTGAAATTTGTAAAATCTGCGAAAAATTCAGAATATCAAGTCCAAATCAAACTTACTTTAGAATTACTAACGACTTAAAAATACAGCCATGCAATTTATGCATTTCTTCCCGAAAAACTGACCTGTTTCAATCATTTTGAGTTTATATGAAAGCATGTTTTTTTTGTAGATTTGGGCTGTGTTAATGAAAAGGCAAAAGATGGCGCTGCTGATGTGGGTGCACGGGGAAGAAGCCTTAGCGAAATCATTAGTGGCCTGTAAATTATTCAAAGCGATGGCTCATGAAGCGGCTGAAGACGACATGGAGACTGAAGTCTACGAGGAATTGAGAAGCTACGGGAAAGAGTTTGAAACAATAGGTTAGTCTTCTTTATTTTCATCTGTTTTCGGGAAGATGTAAGTAAAATACTAGATGGTGGTAATAAGGTGGAAATAAGCTATTAAATCAACAATTTGTGTTCCTTGGTGATTTGATCCATCTGGCGCGCTTGTTCATTATTGATTTTCTTTGAACTGGAATACAAAATGTTTCATCAAGAAAAATGAATTATTCCTGGAATAGCACTGCTTATGTTGTAACTTACAGAGTTTCTCAATTGCATTTTCATGATTAAACAAGATTCACTATTACTTAAAAGAATTTCACATTGTTAAAATATGTGACAATGAATTTAATATTTGAAAAACTGGCAGAAAGACTTATGGTCGATAGCCCTTGCGAAAAGGAAACATTTTAATTTTTTTTGTTAAATAATGTATCAAGTTTATTTACTGCATTCCTTTTTTCAATAAAGATATTACAGTAGTATTATTTGAAAAACGTATTTGATATTAAGTGAAATGCAATAGAAAAACGAAAAAAAACATTATTTTTAAATCATTCCTCAACTATAAGAATCAATGAATCAAGAGAAAGTGTTGACTCAATTTTATTTGAAATTTCGGCAGAGTTATGATGTCGAAGTGGTCTTTTGTTCTTTAGAATCCCCAACCGAAATTTGTCTACAACTTTAGCGTATATTATTCAATTCAATATTAATTGCAGAAAATTTTAATTAATATTGAATTGAATAATTGAATTAATAAATAATTTAATTAGCAACTGAAATCTCGAGAATATGCAAAATTTCAAGGATGCCTTGTAAAAATCAAGGCCATCTTGTTTAAATATTGAGAATATGCAAAACTTCAAGGATGCTATGTCCAAATCAAGGCTGTCTTGTTTAAATTTGGAGAATAATTCAATTAATAAATAATTTAATTAGCAACTGAAATCTCGAGAATAAAAATGGTTTCAAAAATTCAGTTAACAAACTGCAATCAACTGAAATGTTGCGACTAAAAATATTTGATTTAGTTGGATCATATAGTAATTTTTAATCTTCTTATTTCAGCATTAGATTTATTAGATTACTGCTACAGACAAGACGACGACTTGGCCCAGCAACTCCTAACCTGCGAACTCCAAAACTGGTCCGGGCAAACCTGCCTGAGCCTAGCAGTAGCTGCCAACCACCGCGCCCTCTTAGCCCACCCGTGTTCCCAAATAATCCTCGCCGATCTCTGGATGGGAGGCCTGCGCACCAGGAAAAACACCAACCTAAAGGTAACGCGACCCGAAACGCCCACAGCACCATCCATTTCGCACCGGAAGGAACATTTTTTATTTTGATTTTTCTTCCCCGACAATCAGGTGATCCTAGGACTTTTGTTTCCGCCCTATGTATCTATGTTAGAGTTTAAGACCGTTGAGGAATTGCAGCTGATGCCGCAAACCGTGGAGGAGCATTTAGAGTTTGACGATGAGTACAATGATGACGCGTCCTCGGAATCTGAAAAGTCGGATAAGGGACCAGATATTGAGGTTTGTCGGAATTGTGGTGGTCGGAAATACGAAATAAGTGAGATAATCTACTCTGGTGGCTTCGCTTGGTTTGGAGGGAATTTAAGGATTCTTGTGCTCACGATTAACATTTCGCTTTAGCAAACCAATGACACTTGTATTAATGTTTACATAATAATTGAAGTAAACAAATTTCTTCGAAATTTAAAGATTTTTATAGAGATCGGCAAAATCGATTTTTTTTGTTGCTGCAAAATGACAATTTCATTAGTGCAACACATTTTATTAAAATCAGTAACTGTTCCCACACCTCACACTGAGAAGTAGAGAGGAACATATAACGATGTTATATAAGACTAAATAAATAAAATAAAACTGTTCCCTATTTATTGAAAAACATCAATTTATTCTTATTATTGAATTTATTTATTTAAAACCGCTCATTTAGAAATCCTCATAAAGATGATTGTATATATAATAAAACAAGGGAATAAAAAATAAATAAAAATGATTTATTATTTTTTACATTTCAAGGAATTTAAATAGCAAATATATTTGAAAAACGTATTTAATATAAAGTGAACACAAATTTATTTAAAATTCATATTATTACAGTGAGTCCACCATTATGGTAGATGGGGATTTTAGATTATATATATATATATATATATATTATTACAGTGTAAGTAATTTTTGCAGGGATTGATCAAATATTATTGATCATTGCCAGAAATTTTCATTGTAATTTAAATAACTGCTCATATTATTATGTTGCATTAATTCAAGTGTACTAATTAATGGAAACAACACTTTAACCCAATCTCAATACAAAACCTCGTAACAACAAGCTCTCTCCCCTCCGTATACTAACAAGTTGAAAATTCAGTAGAATAGTCGTAGTGATTTTTTTGAATATTATTGGAAACAGAGATGTTGGTATTTTGTTGTTTTATTCTAGAAAGGGCGTAGTCGTTCATTGAGTTCAGTGAAAGGCACGAGTAGCCAACAACAGGATTTGAATGAGGTATATTATCACATGATAATAACACTTCTAACGATCGTTTATTTTTTATACGTCTCCGACTAACACGCTAGAGAATAACACTTCTGTTTTTGGTTCTGAAGCTCAATGAATTTTCACCTTTATTTTTATTCTTTCGTTAGTTTTCAATGGCAAGATAACATAGAATTTTGGGTATAAATCATTATTAAGACGCTCTGTGTGAAATGAAATACGTTCATCTCAAATTAAATTGTAAGAATAAGAATAAGTAATAAGAAGTCGAATGTTTTAATGTACTTAAAAAAAGATTTTACTAAGAGTATTTTAATCACAACCTTCTACATTAACAAGGAATTATACAGAGAGTATGCAGGTTGGGGGGGAAGGGTATCCATAAGCGATTTTTTTTAAATGCCAGCTATATTTTTCCTTTCTTTCTTTCTTAATCTTATCCTCTTTTACCCGTATTGGGTGTCGAGGAGCTATATTTTTTACGATTTAAAAAAAAACACATATGGATGTGTCTTGTAAAACTGAATACTGGGGGATATTTTTCTTAGCAAATTTTATCAATCGACTAAAAATAAATCTAAATAGAAAAGAGTATTCATTCACTTGGTTACAGTTATTTAAATATGTTAAATAAAAATGATTTGAAAATGATTAATTATTATTATTAATTATTTTCAAATCATTTTTATTTAATATAAAAATAAATCTCTAAAATAAACTGATTTGTGATCTGCACATTAAAGAAAACTTGTCAATTTAGAAGGCTCTGATTATAATAGCTTATTTTATAACTAATTTAGACTTATCCTCAATCGTATTGTATAATACTTTGCTTTACCTTATTGTACAGAATTAATTTATTTCATTTTATTTTGAAATCATCTTTTAATATAAGCATTATTTAATGGGAAACTAATCATTTTCATAGCTTTTCACGCACTCTGAATAAAACAGTTGGTTTGTTTCATAAAATTCCATTAAGTCAGAAACATTCATAATAAATGAAAGATAACGCAAGCGCCATCTATTGCCCAATTCATTCAAATTCGAATTAAGTCAAAAATAATTAATCACAAAATAACACATTTTGAAGAACACGTTTAAAATCATTAAATTCAAATTAGTTTCGAATTATTCATTCCTATAATGTATTTATACTCAAAATTATTAATCACACAAAACGCATCATAATTAACATACGGGATTCCTGTTTACATATAATTTACATTTATTTTATTTTTTTATTGTTTAAAACACGCCGAATTGTACTGATTCGTGTTGTATTATTATAGGCCTTACTCTCAGATAATTTTATACCTAGAGACACGATCGTTCAAGAGAACGGAAAAGTGCTTCCAGACTTCGAGGAGACCCGCTTCCATTTCTCGTTCGAGGACAAGTACCTCCAAAACGGCGTGAAACCCACGAGGCCTCTCAAGCTCAAGAAGAAGGTCTACGAGTTCTTTACGGCTCCCATTACTAAATTTTGGGCTAACTCTGTAAGTTAAACAATATACATATAATACAATTTATCGTATCTAAAGAAAATAAAATTACTTTTTTACACCACTTGGATTTTTATTAATCGTGACTAGTTTTGTTTACACGGTAATCATTCTCAAATAATATTGTCCGAATGGTATAAAAAAATAATTTTGTTTTCTTTAGATATGATATTGAAAATGCATTACCAAGTTAAGGCCGACAAAATTAATACAATTTAATTTCGAGAACTTTAAACGGAAATTATTAATTATAAATAAGCATTGTGAACTTTCATTCTATTTATATTAGAATATATTTATATAAAATGAAAGGTTTCTACTAGTTCTCCAGAAAGTGGCGAGTATCTATTTAAACGATGCCGCCACAATAAAAACAAATATTTATAATTATTTTCATCTTTCACGCACTGAAAACAGAAATTATTAATTGAAAGGCCTCTACTTCGTTATATATTTTCAATCAATTATTTAAATCATTTTTAACTTATTGAATTATGCAACATTAAACGTTAATGTAATATGAATTAAAATATATGGGGTCAGGATTCTATATATCATGGCAAAATATGTTATGTAGGAGTGGGGCTAAAGGAGAACCTTGTGGGACGACTTTTAAGATCGGAAATGAATGGGAGAAAGTTAGACGTATTCTTACTTGGCAGGATCTGTTGGAGAGGAAGTTATGCATAAGAATAATTAGGTGACACGGGATGCATTTGTAAAGGAGTCCAACAAAGTATATTTCAATTTAACGATTATTTTAAATCATGCACGAATCACGTTTAAAGCCTTAAAAACTGGTTCTGATGTCTGTGAGAAATTCGTGTGAGACACAAAAGTTTATTCACTTTTGTTTCTCACAAAAAAGTGAATAATAATGTGTGAAGATAGTGTGTTTCAAATAAACCGTGCACAAATCACGTTTAAAGCCTTTTTGTACATCCAAAAATAATATTGCCGATTGTTGATTTTCCAAAAGTTTAGTTTGCATATTGGTAGTGACATTTTGGTATCCATTTTACTTTGTGAAGCCTCTATAATTACTGAATTAAAAAAATCTACAAGCTCATTAATACAGCTTATTAATACCAATAAAAAAAAACAAAATTCTGAAAATTAAAACATGAAATTATATCATTTACAGATATCCTATCTCCTCTTCTTAATAATCTTCAGCTACACTGTTCTCGTGCGAATGACTGAAACGCCCACGTGGCAAGAACTGTTGTCGATATCCTACATATGCGCGCTGGGTTGTGAGAAAATCAGAGAGATCATCTCCTCGGAGCCGGTGGCCGTGACGCACAAATTCGCCGTCTGGTCGTGGAATATGTGGAACCCCTGCGATGCGTTCGCCATCATATTCTTCCTGATCGGTCTGGCCCTCCGTCTGAAACCGGAAACCATGGAAATCGGCAGAGTGATGTATTGTGTTGATAGCATTTACTGGTACCTGCGCATTCTGAATATTCTCGGTGTAAATAAATATTTGGGTGAGTTACTCATATTTTCTTCAAATAATTTGTTATTTACAAATGCTGCCACCTGGAGAACCTGATTGATGAATTCATAAAAAAAAATCGAAACTCTTTCTGGATGTGATTCACTTTCATGGAATGAAAACTATAGTTTATAAAATTAAATAATCGCGCATTCTAAATATTCTCGGTGTAAATAAATATTTGGGTAAGTTACTCATATTTTCTTCAAATAATTTGTCATTTACAAATGCTGCCACCTGGAGAATCTGACTGATGAATTCATAAAAAAATCGAAACTCTTTCTGGAAGTGATTCACATTCGTGGAATGAAAACTATAGTTTATAAAATTAAATAATCGTTAATCCATTGAAATGCATAAATATATCTGGCCCGTCAAGAGAAATTTAATTTTATAATATAAAAATCAATAATCAACTCTTTCCATTTAGAAGCAGCAAGTTTAAAAATCTGCTTCGTAGATAAAGATTTATTTTCTTCGAAAAAGAGTTTGAAGAAATCCAGATCAAAAATTTGCAAATACAACTACAAGAACCCGTGTTTTAATTTTTTATTTGAATTTAAATGAGACTATTACTGTGTTTTTTTACCACTTTTATTAATTATATATATGAAGCTTTCGAAATTTTCAAACATTCAAAAAACCTTTTTTAGTTGAATTTAGAACCCTACCAGAAAATAAATCTTTATCTACGAAGCATAAAAATAATTGGAAAATAATAAATTGTATAAAATAAATATGAATAGAGTTTTAATTGAATTTATTATATTTGTTTTATACAATATGAAACTACCAATGTTTAAATATTAAAACTATTAATTAGAATAATAAATGATTTCCTCTTTAGTTACTGTGACATTTTGACATATTGTGTTACAAAAGCTAAAGAGGGAATAATTTATTAATTATTTTCAAATTATTGTTATTTAATTTATTTTACTGTGACTAAGAGAATAAATTCTATTTTCTATAAAAATCAAATTATTTCACACCAAGATGATTTCAACTAGTATTGTGTAATCAAATATCCGGCGATGTATTTACCCAGGACGTAGTTGTTTCTGTGGATATTAGTTTTTAAATACTTAGGTTTAAGTCAGGGTTGCAGAAGTTAAAGACAAAATAATTACTTAATTAAAGTAATTATTTTGTCTTTAACTTTAATTAAAAAAATACTTCATTTAAAAATCGACAAAGAAATTTAAAACTTATAAAGTAATAATAATTACTTTATAATTTTTAAAAAAATATTCACATTTAATGAAACGTTCAGCCATCATTCATTTAATAATATTATAATATATAATAATGTTGACGATGCCACATGACATTAAGCAAAAGGTGGCGCTTGCGTCGTCTTTGATTTATTATGATTAAAAAAAATACTTCAATTGAAAAAAATAATTTAATTTGTAGTAGAATCTTCACTATAATTTTGTAATACCTTTTTCGAAACAATTAATTGTTGCTTTTTTTGTAGGACCACTTGTTACCATGATGGGTAAAATGGTGAAAAACATGATATATTTCGTAGTGCTCTTATTGGTAGTTTTAATGAGTTTCGGTGTATGCAGACAAGCAATTTTATTCCCGAATAAAGAGGCTAGTTGGACAATTGCTAGAGATGTAAGTTGCTGATATTTTTTTAACTTAAATACAAATTATTCATAAATTGATTGATAACCTTCATAAATTAAGGTATACACATTGTAACACATTTAGAAGTAAGTCAAAACTTTTATAAAAAAAAAAAACATTTACAACATTTTCAGATAAATATAAAGCACTATGAGCCATATGCATAGTCTAATAATCCTATCCTCACAAAAATCCAATATCCAAACTTGGGTTGGCTAATTTCTATTAACTTCAAAAATAATGGAAAAATCCAAAAATGTATAATTTACGAACCAATTGGCGATTAACCGTAATACTGGCACCTATAGACATATATAATATCGAGCATATAACAAAAATCGACAACGAAGTTGGCGTTGGAAGTCTCGAGTCATGACTTTAGATTTCCAATGCCAACTTCGTCGTAGATTTTTGTTAACCGCTCGATATAATAATATTTATTCCTTTCTTCACTTTTGTATTTTTAAACACTAAATGTATATTTCAAACACATTACGATCTTTATCAATAGTTTTTTTTTTATATAGACATGTAGCAATAAGATAGATTGTAATTCTTGACATTACCCTTCAATTAATCTCATTTAGCACACTATGCATATGGTTCTACGATATTAAAGAAAATCTTTATGTTTTTTCCTTTTTTAAATGAACACGTAAGCTTTTACAAAAATTGTCCAGGTATTCTACGAACCATACTTCATGTTGTACGGAGAAGTTTTCGCGGACAGCATCGATCCCCCCTGCGGCGGCGAAGACGAAATAGAATGCGTGACGGGCCGTTGGATAACCCCAGCCGTGATGGCAATATACCTCCTCATAGCCAACATCCTCCTCATCAACCTCCTCATCGCCGTCTTCAACAACATCTTCAACGAAGTGAACGCCGTGTCGCACCAGGTCTGGATGTTCCAGAGGTTCACGGTGGTCATGGAGTACGAGCAGAAGCCGATCCTGCCGCCGCCGTTCATCCTCATCTGCCACATGTATTTGCTCTTCAAATACTGCCGGCGGAAAATGAAAGGGCTGAGGGAGACTTATGATAATGGGTTGAAGTTGTTTTTGGAGCCTGAGGATATGGAGAGGTTGTACGATTTCGAGGAGGACTGCGTGGAGGGGTATTTCACGGAGCAGGAGATGAAGCTGCAGCAGAGTACCGAGGATAGGATTAAAGTTACAACGGAGAGGATTGAAAATCTTTGTCAGGTAATAAAATCAAAATCAATGGAGTACATTACCAGCTTTTATGGTACTTAAACTTAAATATAGCATTTATTTGACAATTTTGAAATGATTTCACGCAACAACTTGATTTTCATTCCAACTTGTAGAAAGTGGACGACATCAACACTAAAGAGAACACCCAAGCGAGTTCACTACAAAACATGGAATTCCGCTTGAGGAAAGTGGAAGAAGTCGCGCAGGATATCCTCAACCATTTGGGCGTGATCCATCGATTTATGGCGACCAGAGTGCAAGACGACAGCACGATGGCGAATCTCGTGCCGCCAATAACGGGGGATAGGTTGAGGAAGAGCAGCGAACGATCGGACGTTCCTTCGGAAGAGTCGCATTTGTCGTTGCAGCCTCCGCGAAAACGACCCACCAGGTCGCTCACGGAAGTGCGGAATGATGTTTACATTTTCAACGATGGCGCCGAGTATGAAGTGAGAACCGTTCCGGAAGCGAGTGATGAGAATATGGACACGCTGGAGACGTTATCAGCAGCAGGTGGGTGGATGTTGTTTGTGATTGAAAACGGATTTTAAAATATACTTATTAGATAAATAGATCCTCGACACTCAATACGGGTAAAAGAGGATAAGATTAAGAAAGAAGAAAGATAAATAGATTTATGCATCTGGTATGCCACAAGGATCCAATTTAGAGCCTTTATTTTTCATTTTGTTCATTTAGGAAATCCAAATGATTATGATTCATTTAAAGGAGATATAGTTCTTCTGTAGGTAATTTTGTTGAACATCGCTGGATTTTGTTGGAGCCAAGACTAGGTTACATGTCAAACACCACCGCATAACGATAACTAGTGGCAAACTTCTAATGCTTAAGAAGAAAAATCTTCTTTATGTTTGATATACTTTAAAAATCTATTTTCTTAATGATGTGATACATTTTCAATTGTGGGTGTTCATATTTGAATCATTTTAAGAAAATTCCAGTATGCAATATGAATGTGATTAATTTGGGGTATAGATTAAGTTAGGTTGTAGTGGCAACCATTGAATGTAGTTGTGTTACCACAGTAGGAAATAAGTTATTTTTGGAACTACTTGAAGCCCTTAATGAAGTTGATCCATTCTGAGTGGTATGAAACCTATCAACCCATTGATGTGTTGTAATCGCAGGAAATGAATCCTATTCCCTTGTAAGGCGATGCATTAACCAAGGAAGTGGAGAATGCTTTTCCTAAATTGGGGTATGGTTGTCACAAATTAAAGTGGTTATTTTTTTTTTTTAGAAAGCAGAAAAGATTTGCATTTCTTCGAAGAACGTCAAAGAAGTTACGAATCTAAACCCTCTGTTGAAAGCGATGTAGTCGAAGCTGACGAAGAAGAGGATAAAGTCTCCAATTCGGCGGCTGTTCAGCTGGATTTCAACGCCCGTTTCAAGAGGCGCCGAGACTCTTTTGGGGGCAGAAGGAACTCTGAAGGGGGCGGAGGTAAGACCTTACACAAATCACGCATGCCTTTTATTATTTCTCATCCGGTAACTTTCAACTGGGGGTATTGCTTATATTTTCGACCTAACACGAATTAAGAGGAGTATTTGATTCATTCAATTTTTTCGACTAACGCCTTCACATCGCTACTAACCCGAACTCACCGAAGTGTTTTATATTTTGAAAATAATTGACATTTGTTAACTGAGCGTTTGGTGGATTCCACAGGAGAGGAGTCCTTGCATAGTAGCAGGCCGAGCCTGTCGCGCAGGCAGCTCTCGCAAACACAATCAGAGCCTGATAACACTGAGCAACTAACGAACGCTTGTATGTCGATGCGGCCGATCGGGGCCGCGGAGCGGAGCGTTACGTTCGCCGAGCCCAAAATCAACGTGATACCACCGGCGGCGACGAGTTCAGTCGGTGGCGCGCAAAACGCTCGCGCTATGCTCATGGCCATGCACACAGAGTACGCGAGCATTACAGATGAACTGGAGTCTGTCTGCGGTCTGTTAAGCCCCCCTAGAACGCCCAGGCTGCTCTCCCCGCCGAGACCCGGACAGTCGACCAACGTTCACAATCGTTAGTACATTCATTCATAAAAACTTAGGTCTCTTCTTCCTCCTCGTCTTTTCTCTACTTTTTTATTTATTTATTACTCTAACCACTCTATCTCTCTCTACAAAAGTACAGTTGTGCGTGCTTACGTGGAACGTGATGCATGTCGCTTTTGCATCCCCTTGCTGCACCTACAGGAACTTACTAACCCGATTTTTGGGCTTCCCTTTGTGAAACAGCATTGCGCGCACCGGAGCTTTCACGTGTCTGCTTGTGGTGTAAACACAACATTTATTTTGCTTACAGCCCAGCGGAGGCGGTGCGCTTCGGAAATGTCCAATCCGGAATTTGCGCTCTTTATGGAAAAGCAGCACCTGCGCAGCGCTGAAGAATACGACTATATGTTGATGGAGGATCTAATTTTGAAAAAGCATTCCGAGGAAGAGGAGGAGGAGGAACAAAATCGGCACAAACCGATGCTGCTGACTGTTGTGCAGGAATCGAGGGAGTTCAGAGGACCTCTGCAGAATAGATATCTAAGGCGGGCCAGTGCTATTGAAGATGACATTACTTTACCATGTCCTATTCCAGGTAAGATTAATTGAATCACCTAAAACATACAAATATTAAGTATTACAAAAAAAAATTGGTTTATAGAAATTTTTTTTAAACATGCATGTACTTTCTTGTAGGGAATTTAAGGCAAGAATCCGAAGAAAGCTCAGGAGACCAAGTCCTGCTGGTCCCGCCACCTCCACAAAGACCCACCATAGTGGTCGACTCGTCTCAACTCCCCCTACACCAGGAAGTCGTCAAAAAGGCTGATAGTAACGCTAGTTTGCACATGCAATCAGAAACAATGTGCTAACCACCTTAACAACCCACATCTACTTAATCAAAACAAAAAACAATAACACACAAAAAAAAATCAACGAATCACTAAAATTCCCCATAGAGTGGAATCTAACAGTAAACAGTGACAATATTTTATAGCTAGTCAAAGTATATAAGTGAATTGATCTGCATAAACGTATTTATTCTTTTTAAAATCGCATTTTTATCTCTTCTACTTATCTTTATTTTTTAATTTAGTCATTTTAATAATTGTATTTTTAAATCAACTATGTTAACACTGAGATAGTGTCAATGTACAATCAATCAAGTCTCTCCAAAAAGCCTTCAAAATAAGAAAATATTTACATGTGTGAAAATGTACTCTATTAAATTTTAGGAAATTTGTACATACGATTTAAACAAAAATATATATATATATATTATAAAAAGTAGATGCTCAAGTGGAATAATTCCCGAGGAGCGCTCGGACTCGTTCAGTCAGCAATACCCCCTTTTATCTGTGAATTGTAAAATATTAACAAACAAAATGTAATCATGTGAGTGTAATTTTTTTTAAAAATATCTGTATATCACTTTTTAATATTGTATATCTTATACTGTAGCGTCTTGGTAATGCATATCTTCAATCATATCTCTTGTACCACATTTTGAACCTGTGCGATATTTACAAATTTTACCTCAGATTAAAATATATTGTCTATACATATATATATTATATACAGAAAGAATATATATATACTGTTGTGCTCTATAGAGGAAGAAAAAAAAAAGGTCTCATTCATATGGATAAAATCTTGTTTTAATTAGTGTTACAAGGCGTAGATTATATTTTTACATAATTGTTTGTATTTTCGAAAGTTTATTTCTATTTGAGATAAATATATATTTTGATTTTTTAATCTTTTAATTGTAATTCCTTTTTAAACAAAAAAAAAATAACTCTGGTAATCTTTTATTATTGTTAATAAAAAGATAAAAATCGATTGATTTATTAAAATACCAACTTTCCTTTTAACTTAACATTTTTAAAAAAATTATAAACAATTAAAGTATTGCAGAAATTAAATACCACTACAATAATGTTTTTACAGTGAGGATTTTATTTCATTGAACATAGCCGAACATTCAATTTAACTTTTGTTTTGATAACGATACATTAAGGTTGTCGAAAACAAAAGAAACAATAAACATTTGTTTTGATATTGTCACACTAAGGTTATTGAAAACAAAAGAAATAATAAACATTTGTTTTGATAATGTCACACTAAGGTTATTGAAAACAAAAGAAATAATAAACATTTGTTTTGTTAATGGCACCTAAGGTTGTCGAAAAAAAATAAGAAACAATAAACATTTCTTTTCTTAATGACACACTACAGTCAACAATAAACAATTGAAGTTCCATAAACAAAGTGAAAAGTGTTTTGTTTATTAAAATTTCATCCTCAACAGTTCAAATTTATTCAACTCAAATATATTTACAATATTATTTGTATGTATATATGATCAATATTTCCATTGTAGCCTTTCGGGTGTTGGGTGACTTCAACCCATAATAAGTTAATTTAATAAAAACCTAAATGCATGGATTTTTTTTAAATTAATAATTTTATTTTTCATATTCAAGTAATCAATGAAATTTCATTGATATGAATTAATTCAGGATGATTTAATTGAAATTAAAACACTTGGTTTGTTTAACTTAAGTGAAACAAAGTGTTTAATTCAAAAATGTTTCACCACGGGTTAAGTAACAAAATAATTAAACATATTCATTGATATGAACTGTACACATCTCATGAGTTCGAATTTGTAATTTACTGTCCATTGTGTTCTTTTACATGAAATAAAGTACAATAAAGAAGAATAAATTGTTATTAAAAACTGCAATTTTTCTAAATTTAAAAAAGTGGGCTTTTTTTAGGTATATTTTCCAAAAATATTTCCATTGTTTTAACATGATTTTATTTCATTGAACATACGCTCTATGTTAAATTTAATAAAATCCATTAAATTGACCATGTTTAGTAAAATAAAATTATCACTGTATAATAATTTAATGTAAAAAAAATAAGAGTAATAACGAAATATTTTTTGTATATAATTATTTTAATGACTTTGTGGGATCTATTACCTTTAAATTTGTTATATCTAACAATTACCATAAAAAAAAACATGATATGATTAAATCACTTATCGTGGATAACGCAAGGCACTGCATCGTCAGCTGTGATGTACGGCTTTGTTTTACAACCCAATTTCAGCCCGAACGAATATCCTGCCGAGCAGCTCTTCGGAAGATTGGGCAAGTAAGCAGCTGGACCCGGATTCGGCTGACATCTGTTAAAGTCGTTCCTTGCCCGCAGCGAGTAAAGCGGCGCCCTCGACTTGTATATGTTTCTGCTAATGTCATTGTAAGCTGCAGGCCCCGGAGACTTGCATTTCGATGATAAACCATGATTGCCGATGCTGACGATAAAATAATGTTTAATTACAAAAAACACCTCACACTGAGAAGTAAAGAGCAACATAAAACGATGTTATGTAGGATTACATAAATAATTACAAAAAATTTGTGGTGGTTTAATTCAAAGATTGATCTCACACTGAGAAGTAGAGAGGAACATATAACGATGTTATATAAGACTAAATAAAATAAATAAAAATAATTCAAAGATGTTGAATATGTGAAAACTGAATTTAATCACTTTTTCTTCACTCAATAATTAGAAGTTTCTAAACATACATAAATATAATTATTATTAATGGAATTGCTTCAGAAATCAATTGATTGATTGATTCTAAATAATCCTTGACCTACCAAAAATATTTACGAATCCGGGATTCATCAATCCTAGATTGAACCAAGGATTAATCTGTAGCTTTTATCCATTAGTGATTTCTAAATAACGAATGAAGAAAAAGTGAATCATTTTACTAATAATTACAATATATTTATATTATCAAAAAAAACTTTATACCCTTGTAGTGTCGGGTATATTTTAATATAATTAGAAATAAAAGAGATATAACTTACAGACTATAAGCTGCACCAGACGGTTTATTGGGTATCTTAGGTCCTATCATACCAGGAAGACTATAAGCATTAGGAGCAGGAATCTGTTGCCGAGTTAAATCCCCCAATCTCGAATACAAACTATAAGCAGGGTTTTGTTTCTTCGATTCGACCGTGTATGTGCCAGGACCAGGTCCGCAAAATCTGGTAAGTTCCTTAAGGCGAGATGATATGCTGTAAGCAGCTGGTGTTGCTTTCCCGAAACGTGTGTACCTCCCCGGATCGTACGTGGGTCCTGGACCGGAACATCCCCTCAGGGGCTGTAGTTTTGGGGCCATGCTGTAATTGGGATTCCGGTACCTGCAGGGGTCATGCTTTTCGTAGCCGGTTTCCCTTGGGAGTACATAAGCCCCCGGTCCGGGGCCCACACCTGAAATTATTGCGGTTGTTTAAAGTGTTGGGAATTTTGTGTAAATCGGATACTTACTATCACACATTTCGATACTAAAATTTCAAAGTATAGTCCCAAATTTTATGAGTAATGATCAGTTGATGAAGTTGTGGTAAAGGTTGTAGAGCATTGGATGTTATTGAAACAAAAGTCACTTGAGTGTCAATCAAAGTGACTAGATTGTATATTGATCATAATAGTAAAATTATTTAAAATAGTTATTTTTGCAGTTAGAAAAGTTTTCTTTTAAACTATCTCACATTTAATTAAAGAAAATAAACAAAAATTCATTAACTACTTTACAGAACTAACCTAAAGCTACTTCAAATAGTTTAAATACCACTTTGGAAATGTGTGTATTTCATTCTATAAAACAAGTGAAGATTATAAATATTATTTTTTTTTGTAATGGAAAGTTTGTGGTTCCAGTCAAGTGCTGAATGGAAGCCTATCCACTAAAATCACTCTTACCATTCTGGATATTGCCCAGCGCTAAAGTCCAGTAGATAAGCTTTAGGGTGAGGAATGACCAGAAATGGGGAAAATCAGGGATTTACCTGCCTCGGTACTGCATTAGGGGCCTAATGAAGCCTATGTGTGCCGCACTTCTCACAAAACTGTAACCATACCGCCACAGACAAACATATTTTGTCTGTAATACAGACTTCGACTGCTAATACAGATAATATTATTTCTACAGCCAGAATTATTTACAAGTAATTTACACTTAAATCTGCAAAGGGAAAAAAAATAATTTCATGATGTAATGATTTCAATAAAAAAAATGCACAACTAGTGTAATAACTATTTATTGAAAATGTTCATTAAAAAAACGGTTATAATATTAATTAAATCGAAAAAGCTGGTTATAAATATTGTTTAAAATCATTCCCTGTTTTCCGTGTAAATAGCACCGCCTTTTCCTGTCCATTCCTCCTTGAAGTCCACTTTGCATTCGAGATCACGTAGAGCCGCTTTTATGTCGTACTCACACTTCTTGAACTTCTTTAAAGCTGTAGTGAGAAGTTCTTCAACGCCCAAATTTATGAATTCCTTGTTTTGATGCCGGCTGCGAGACACCATGTTTCTAATCGACCAACTGGCATTTCTCTAAAAAAAAATCATATTATACAGGATGAGTTTTTTTCAATGTTCTCTATGGGGATCTCGGAAACTATAAGAGATAGAAAAACTATAATATTATTGATGATAATTTGTTATTGAAATATATTTAGTGAAAAATAAAATAGAAGTATTTTTATTAAAAGTAAATTTAAAGGGCACTGCGGCCTTATTGCATGTCCTACTCTCTTATGGCATATTTATTTAACCTCTTATTATGCAACAAATTATAAACATCAGGTTGTATACATTTCGTTTTTCGAGCGGAGAGAGAAGAAATAATTTCATCGATCCTCTGAACTTTAATAATAAAAATCGTTGAAGCAAAGGAAGGAGGTGAAATTTTTCTATTTCGACGTATATTTCATACTTACATATAAAATTTCATTATCTGGATGGTTTTGCATAAAACCAATTATCATTTTAGGAGCGCCGGCTTGGAAAAACACCTCACTGTTTTCAGGACTTCGCAACACCAAAGCCGCAACGCAACTTAAGCCTATTTGACCTGTTTGTGCAGAGCTCTGCAATGAAACCGTTCTCAATTAATTCATTTTATTGAACGAAAAGGAGATTCTTACCATATTTTTAGTCATAGCGTCTACAATTAAAGGCACAGCACCGTCCTTTACTATTTTCGACTTGCACTCGTCATTTCCAGCCAGCGCTTTTAATACTTTCATGCATTGCCTAATTACTTTCTGAAATAAAAATTAGAACACTTAGCGTACTCAATTTTGCCCCACACTAAGATAAATCTTATTTTAATACTAACTTACATCACTTTCTGAAAACTCGACCATAGCAGAATTCAATATCGGCAAACCACCGGCGTCCAGCACCTGTTTGCAAAATTCGGCTCTCACCAATAAAGCGGAGAGAGTCATTAAAATTTCGGTCATTAAAGTCTCATCTCTCTTAAACTCTACAAGTACACAAAAAAAATATATAAAATGAAAATAAAATTCCATAATAAGATCAATTTCGATCCGATTCCTCACCACGTACGTTCTAATAAAGATGTCATCGGGTAGAGTGTGTCGTTGGCAATGATCCTGGCGTGCTCGTGTGCTTTCCCGAATTCAACTCGGATGTCGTCGTCCAAGACCAGGGCACGGAAAACTGGCAGCACCGCGCAAATCAGTGCCGAATTTTTACTTTCCAGAATCGGCTTCAGATAGTCCATTACACCGGCGTTAAAAATATGTTGCCTAAAAAAAATTGAATTGAACTCACACACGGATATCGAAATATTTTTAACCGTATTATAAATTTATAATTTCCAAATAATTAAATTAAAAAAATAACTGTGACCGAATGAATGAAATAGATAAAGATAAATAAAATAGAAAAGAGTACTATTTATATAAATAAAAACATTATTTAATAAAAATACCTGTTATTTTCATGCATAATACAGCATTCCTTCATCCATTTCAGCACCTGCTTCAAAATTTGTTCGTCTTTCTTCGTTTTTAATACGTACATCTTCATTTCGACTCCCTTGGGGTCGAGAATGTCCGGGTGTTTTACACTCAAGGAAATCATCGCTCCTAAACCTGCTTTGAGCAGTTCATCGTTTTCCTTATTTTTCTCCATTACATCCAACACCGCATTGTAAGCACCTTGTTTTCCTGAATTAATAAAAAACTAGTAAATAAGCGTTTAATATGATCGCAACAGTATTACCTGCAACAACTCGAATTTGTATATTCTTGTCGCATTCCGTTTTAATAATCTTTAACAATTCGATCAATTCTTCCGGGTTTTTATTCTCCTTAACACACTCGTTGAGGTTTTTAATCGCGTCTAGGACAGGTTTTGTCTCCGTTCCCACCGCCATTAAATCCACTATCACCTTACTTAAATCAGCTCCCTTAAAGTTATAACAGCTTCAAATTTATAATATTGAAATACAACCAGAGGGAGAGTGTAATAAAAATTAATTTTGAAACTATACACGCGAGTGTTTTCACTTTATCTAAACAAGAATGCAGTTTCAACAAATAAAAGCCTCAACTATTCAATACTTGTATCGTGCAAGTAATAAAGCTACTTTAAAATTGACTTAAAACTATTTTTCTATCTATCTCTATAAGTAATAACAAAAGGAAATAAAAATATGTAGATAAAAAGAACCCCTAATAAGAAAAAACACATTGTGACAATTTATTTCTAAAAAAATTAAGTGTGCCATGGCTCTTGTAGAAAGCATCCACGCACATCACTGACCGAGTTAATTAACCAAGAACACATTATTAAGTTTCATTGTTCAGAAAGTTTGAATAAAACTTTCTAATTTCTTCTGTGATGATCTTAATTCTTATTCACATATAGAGAAGTTATTTATAATCGATGGTTGAGGCATTTACTTGATTTACTATTTGTAAATAAAACAATCCTCGACACCCAAAAGAGGATAAGATTAAGAAAGAAAGAAAACAATAGTTTTTCAGCCAATATCTTTCACGGATCTAGGATCGATTCAAGGATTAAGCTGCGACTATTAATACGGCTATTAATGAAAGATTGAGTATACTTTTTCCACTCAATCTTTCATTAAATAATAAAGTTCATCTTCCCGTAAATCAATAATCATTATAGTATAGCCATAAATGTTATGATATTGGGCCAATTCACAATCGTCCGGGATTGAAATCGGATCGTATATGTAAAGTCCATAAGGCTGTTTCTGATTACCTGAGCTTCAAATTGTTTAATCGCTTCTGAGATGGCCTCATCGACCGGCATATCGAACGTCTCCATGTTCTCCTTGACTGCATTATCGAAAGTCTCCTGAGTTATATAGTGAACCATGACGCCTACGTTTGATCAAGTTTTTTTTTTATTTCACTGCAAGACTCCTTATTAGGTGTTTGGGTGTTACTGAAATGCACTACATAATTAATCAAGGGAAACGAAATAAATGGAAGCACTCACCAATTATTGCTCCGTGTTTATTCACCGTTTTTTAAAGCGTAATTAATTTATTGTAAAAATTCGCTAAATTCAATAAAATAAAACGATTTTTGAAAACCGATGACAGTTACCACAACAATCGTGACAGCCGCGACGAGACAATCGATTAGATAAATAGAGACGTGCAACCTGTCAAAGTCGTCTTTTGCAGCGCTGCCAACTCCAGAAAATAAAAACCACCGAAACATAGCGCGGCGTTGCCGGTTCTCTTCCTCCGCGAAATCCGCATCTATGAAACCGCCGCAGCCAACTTTAATCCACGAAAATAACCAAAACACGCATTTCAAACAGTTGCACATCTTGCGAAATCATTTCTGAGTTTCATGGAGAAAGTGCGTTTCTTTTTGCTGTGTTTTGGAAGTGTTGTTATTCGATTTAGTACGGTGGTTTTGGGATAATCGGCCTGAAACGACCCTTCTTTTTATTGTTGTCCACGTGAGTTGCAATTTGTTTATTGTTTGTGCAGGGATTTAACCATAAACTCTGTTGGATGGTTGGATGAAAGTAGGTGAATGTGTGTTGCCACAAAAAGGAATAAAAGTGGTGCTGTTTTGTATTAATGTGCTCCGGTTTATTTTCGAATTCATTGCACTGGGTATTTTTGATTTAATGGGAATTATGTAGGGTTGAATACGGCGAGAATATATGTTCAGATAAATGATTATTAAAAAAGTGGGAATATTCATACATTCAACACAATTTCTTTGTTTTCGTAATATTCTGCTTAACATATTGATAACAATTATTATTTATTCAAAATAGTTTTATTTTCAATACTAAATGTACATTTTGAGAATAATGTGCTCTTTATCATCGCAGATATTTGATGGAGAGTACATGAAGTTTTCTTGAGAGTAATATTTATGTTATAATCCTTTCTTCGCATCTAGAAAAGAATATAATATAAATATTACTATTCTTTCTTAAAAAAGAAGTATTCTTGTACTTACTACAAAATAATAATTTATCCCATTTAATCTGTGGGATAAATTATTATTTTTTAGTAAGTGCAAGAATCCTTTTTTTTAATATTAAGGATAATATACAAATTCAATTAAAACAATACAGTAATTAAATAAAAATATTGATAAGTTTGAAGGTCTATATATAACGTAGCAGACACATACGTATATACAAAGCGCTTAATTATTGCACAATCTTTCTGTTGCAGTTCTTATTACAGTGGATCAAAAAAACGTATACTTAATAACACACTAAAATATTGTGCATTTAGAAAATGAAAAATGATTTCAAATAAATTAACGTGTTTATTGAATTTTCAGACAGAGCATGTATTTATAAAAAATGTCTGAGTGGATCGGTTGTGCAGTATCCATCAAGTGCTTGAAAGGGACTTACCAGGGGGAAATTTCCGAAGCCACGAATTCCCACATCGTCCTCAAAAAAGCGTTCTGCGATGGATTCCCCTGCATCAACTCAACTGTTACAATTTTGTAAGCCAATTAATTTGTATGCGTTCATTCAATCCATTACTATATGAGGCTTATGCCGCTAATAGTCAGGAATTATTTCTCAGATCACATCATTTAACGACACACACAGCTTAATCCTTGAATCGATCTAGGATTGATGAATCTTGGATTCACGAATCTATAATTATGTCGACTGAAAACAGTCGACATAATATTGGATTGCATCTAAATGTAAAAAAATACATTTAGATGCAATTCAAGAATTAATTCTCAATTCTGAATCAATCTCTGATTATTAGTACAAGCAAAATAATATCAAATTTGGGATTTGTCAATCAAAGATTGATTCAAGGATTAAGGTGCGATTTTTAGGACATACAAACACATATATTTCGTCTGTGCTATTATTATGGCTATTAATTTCTCAAAATATATATATAACGGTGAAAATAATAAAAATTAAGTAAAATTATATTCAATCGATTCATATTATAATTTTTTTTTTGTGTATTTCACAGAGCAACAGAGATTTTAGATTTAAAACTAATAGAAAAACAACCGACGCCGCCTACAGGACAGAGTGTTGTGACGATAGCGAAACCGGTGCCGAAACGCGCCGGCAGATCTCAGAGCTTATCGGAGAGCACATCGAAGACTTCGCAGCAGAATGGCGTTTCCAATCAGTCGAAATCGAAACCGATTGACATCCAGTACGTGCAGAATGATTCCCAGCACAGAAACCCGACCCCGAACAAGAGGGAAAAAGGCGGAAAACAGAAATGGCCGAAGGGTTGGAAGGACGAGGCGTGTTTCGGCTCCCCCCTCGATCAAACCCTGAACAAAGATTTCGATTTCGAGAAGAATCTGGCTCTGTTCAACAAGCAGGCCGTTTTCGATGAGATCAACTCGCATAAACCTGATTTAGTCAAACACGCCGATCAAAAAAGGACTGCAAAATATAGGTATAGCATAATGCTTGGTCGCTTGAATTGAGTTCTTGTTTTTTTGCCTCAACCGATGCCCTAAAGGGCAACAACGGATAGCAGAAGTTTTTTTATCTCACCGCATTTATTTTGCTGTCAGTGCAGAAAGTGTAAGGGCCGATTCACAATCACCCTAGAAAGAAACAGAAAAGATGAATTATAGGATTTAATTGCATCAATTCACAATTCTCACTTACAGACTTTCCATATACAATCTATTTTCATTCTCATTCTCGGGCGATTGTGGCCCTGCATTAGTCATCTAGTCAATAAACCTGTAGCCTTATAATGTAATTAATACTTTATTATATTGGTAGATTTTAATAATCTGAAATTATGTTCAATTAAAAAAAAAATTAAGCATAAATTTTGAAGTAATCAAGGTCATAAACAATACAAATGAGAAATACAATATTTCATTGAGATTACTTAAATAAATGCTTGCAATGCATCGATTTAATTAAACCTTATCATAGGGTTATGTTGAATGAAATAAAACCCTTTCTGTATATACATCCAATAGAGTACAGTATTTTTTGTTAATATAGACATGATGAAAATGTGATCCAAACCAACCCGACGACATACCGACAGATTACTGTGCCAAAACAAGACTTTTCCGAATATGTCACGGATGACGGGCTGATTATACCCAGCATTTCAAAGGCTTTACAGAAGAAGTTGTGGGCTGTAGCAGATCGTATCGGTTTAAGTTTTGACAGGAGGATGGAGTTAATGGGTAGGGCTACAACGGAAATGGCTATACAATTATTAGGTGGAGCCCATAGACTTAATCCGCATAATACTCACCAGTATCCAACCGTTGTTTTTATGTGTGGACCCAACAGGTATTAATTTAAATTAAAATCACTAACTTTGAAAATGTATTTTATTAAACAATTTTTTCGATACAGAAAAGCTCTGAATGTTTCACCAAGTGATTACTGAGAATATAGTTAAAAAATTTTTTTTGTAATTTAGGCAAGGAGCAATGGGAATCAACGCAGCTCGCCAGTTAGCCAGCCATGGAGTCAACACAACCGTCTACGTACTGTCGACAGACTTGTCCCTCATCAAACAAGAGCTCTGCTTGTACAAACTAACAAAAAACAAACTGGCCAACAGCATAACTTCCCTCCCCAACACCGCCGATCTCATAATATTAGCCCTAGTGGAAGACAGCGACACGCTAAAAATCCCCAGCACGCTAATCGACTGGGTCAACAACAACAAAGCCCCGGTGCTCGCCATCGATCCACCAGCAGCGGGAATCCCAGGAATTTCAACGAAATTCTCAATAGTGCCAGTATTACCCCTCTCCTACTCTCCCAACAACGGGAAATTGTATTTGTGTAATTTAGGATTCCCGATAGAGATTTTTAACGAGGTCGGAGTAAAGTACAAATCGCCTTTCGGTTCGAAGTTTGTCATTCCTTTACACACTAATGATAGGTAAAGGTTTTTTCAATTGCTTGTACCTGATTAAGAAACTTGTACCAACACTATTTCTTACAACAAAACAAAAAAATTAGAAAAAAGCCATGTTACAGTATTTGTTTTTTTTATATATATATTTCGCATTTATTTAAAAACTAAATTTTGTAAGTTAAAATGCCCGGTTGCATATTTTTCGAAATAATATAAAAAAAAGACATAACAAAATTGATGAAATAGTAAGTTGTTACAATTTATACAAAATTGCTCATTCTACAAAAAATACCTGTGTTATATATTTTAACTTCTGAGTGGCACAGAAAAAAATATAGTCTGGATTATGGAGGCTTCTATTTCGTTATTATCATAAACTTTCTTCTTGTAACCTTGTGGGCGTTGAAGTTCTGCTTCATTTATATTAAAGTGTGTAATCAGAGCCTACTAAATATCTCCGTCTGTATATTTAGTAGGCTCTGATTGCTATTGGAGTGGGGTGTTTACGCGAGAGAATCCATTCACCTACAAACCATTGTGACGTAAACATCTCCCATTCTCAATGATTTCTTTGCGTAAATTGTAATTTTATTTTCATCTAAAAATTACCATAATCATTAATATTTTTATAAAAAAATGAGATAATTAACGTTATAACTACATGCAAAAATAATTGTTACAATTTAACCCGCTTGCATGAGAGCAGTATGCCAGTCGAAAAGCCGCTCCAAGGCTACCTATACTTCTAGTAGTCATCCCCACTCCGACATTTCGACCTGTATGTTTAGTATATCAGAGCCTACTAAATATACTATATAATGCAGTGCAAAAAAAAGTGTTTTTGTTTTTATTTCGAAATTAATTGGAATAGAACTGTGAGACCTGAAAGGGTACAAAAAGAAAGTTTATGAGAGGTGCACAAAATTTTCTTCTAGAAAAAAATAATCGAAAAAAGTAAAATTCATCGGAGTCAATGCATTTGCATTTAAACCAACTTAATTGTTATTAAAGACATGATGGTTTTGAGCATTATTACATGGTAATCCATATAAAATTTAAATGAAATTATTACTATATTTTTTCTTTCTTTCTTAATCTTATCCCACCCTACCCAATACGGGTAGGGTGTCGAGGTTACTATATTTTTTACCACTTTCAAAAGTGATTTTGACTTGCTATGTGGAAATATTTAAATGAAACTATTAAATTTATTAATTATTAAGGCTTCTACTTTGTTATACATCATTGTTCAATCAATGAAAACAGTTTTTTATAACTGAAATTTAGTAATAACCAATGAAAATATTTTTTTAAACTTTGTTTCGTATAACTGATATTTAATAATAAATTTCTGTTATACAAAACAATGTTTAAAAAGGAGATTTTATTGATTGAAACTATTAAATATAGTAATAGTTTAATTTAAATTTACATTTAGAGAGAAATTGTTATTCATGATTGACAGCAAAATTTAGTGCACCATCTTATGTTTTCATTAAACTGAATGATAGAAATAAAATTGTAATAAATAAATAAATAATTATAACTGGTAAATGATGAACTAACTTAATAATAGCGTAACGAAACTGAGATTAATACATAATTAATTTTATTATTTCTATTATGATTTAATTAATTTTCAAACAACGTATTTACATAATTTTAAAACTGAGGCGAAAAAAATTAAAAGTTATGTAAAGTTCAGTGAATAATCATTATTACAGCATAAAATATACTTTATACTTCATTATTCTATTATGATTTACGGTATATTTATACTTTTAGAAAACAAACAATTATTATCGTCATTCATTTTTTTTTATAAACACATTGAAACATTTGAAATAGCTGTGATTTACCAAACAAGCATCTTTACTGAGATGTAAATATTAATGATATGAATGGGTATAGTCAGCCCCTCCACCGCGACCAGACGGTCTATCGTGGCTAAATATTGATATAAACGTAAGATCGTTGTATTATAACTTCTAATAAACGAAGGTTGAATTTATTAAATGTTAACAACAATCACATAAATTTGTTAATTGTTGAGGAGAATATTACATCGTGAAATGTGAGCTACAACAGTTGTTAGTTTCTGTAAAGATATCATATTAATAATAAATTGATGTGAATGTCAATGAGGTTAATGTTAAAATGTGAAACTGGAATGGGAACGAAATACAATTTGTAGATTTTAAGAATGCGGATGGATGAGTGTTAGGACAATAGTACACTTTTCTTTAAATAAGCATTTGATTAATTTTATCGTACGATTATTATTACGTATTAATTTAATATTAGTTGTAATCAAAACATGAATGACTTTAATTAACAAAGCTTGTTTAAAAATATTATATGGGGTAATATTAACCATGCAACAAGCATTAGGGACCTAACGAAGCCTATGCATGCTTGTGCGTTTATGTACACCACCCACAAAATATAGATTTTGTGGGTGGTGTACATAAACGCACAAGCATATAGTATGCAATCTTAGGTTTTGTTTTAAACAAGCTTTGGAAAAGGGGATCTTACTTTTTTTTAATAATCTGCATAATTTCGTAAAATCTTCAGAACAACTTTCATGGAATCACCCACTTAAAACCAATTTTTGTTGTGAAAAAATTAGTAAAAACGTAATACAAATTAGCCAAATTTATTTTTATACTCGTAAAATGCCATAAATTTCCTAACATTTATAAAGTACTGACTTAAAACGACTAATTGAGGATAATTAGCTGTTTGGCATTTACAAAAATTGAAACGTTTATGAAAATGAGAAACGCTTACATGTGTAAAATGAAATAATAATAAAAAAAACATACTTTTTCTGATTTTGGTTTAGATTTTAATCCCTCCTAAAAATATTATTTCATAATTAACTCTGATCTAAATGGATTATTAACCACAATTTTTGAAGAAAAAAGTCGAAAAAGTGTAATAAAATTTAAGAAAACAGATTATTGCTTGTAAATGAACGAGTTTAATTATCCAGTTATATCCTTATAAATTTATTCTAAACTTAAATAAAATCCAAATCATATAAATCCTTCTCCGACGAAGTCAAATAAATTTTCGAATGCAACCTGAACTTGCTATCGAATTCCAGCCTAGTCCTCGAGGCGAACGAATGGATTAACGGAATGCACCTGTCCTTCGAGTCCAATTTCGACTCTGATATTTTCTTCAGGATCTCGTCGCAGCTTAAACTCGTCCTTGGGTGCCTATAAAACTTATCGGTTTTAAGTACACTCTCGGACGACGCCGCTTTAAACGACAATGCTGGCAAGTACTCTAAAGAAACACGCTTCACCGAGCTGGACACGTTGTTCGTGTGCTTTATCGTGTAGGCTATTCCGTTCTTGGAAAGTTTCCGTTCGTTAATGACGATTGCGTTCCCGCTGGTGCTCGATTTTTTCTCGTTTAGTGTTACTAGTTTTGTTTTGTAAATCCTCTTGCTTTCACCTTCTAAACAAAATATTTGATTAATTAAATATTCGCAAAAAAAAATATATTCGATTGAATATAAAATATTTGAATCGATTAACTCGTTTCCATTTTTATTAATATTTCTGCTAACTTGTAATAATAAATTTGAATAAATTATTAAACCTCACACTGAGAAGTAGAGAGGAATATATAACGATGTTATATAAGACTAAATATATTATTAAAAATCGACTAATAAGGATTTTGGAGTGGGGGCCAGGCAACTCGTACACTGCACCCACTTAGACTCATGTTGGTTGTGGAGACTTTAATTATTTAAATAATGTGATTTTATTTAAAACATCCGATTGCTGAAACTGGTCGATGGGGCTTTGAAGCCAGTGCCATTGATTTCTCAAAAGGAGAAGTGTGTTTATTTTTTTATGATTTTTAATATTTTATATCAATTATCTTCAGCAAACTTTACCCAAATTCTTCGAGTTTTTTGTGTCTTTTTTCAAGTAATGTTCACCGATGAGTTTTTGCTCTTCTTTGAATTTTTTTATTTCATCAATTGCTACCTCGATATCATTTAACTCCTTATCTGAAAAAAAAAAACAGTTAATCAGTTAAAATTAGTGCAATACAAACAAAGCTACTACCACTGACAAAATATATATTTTGTGCTACTACTAACAAGTTCCATGCCAAAAGGATTTTTTTTTTATTATAAAAATTTCAACGAGCAAAGCTATTTAATTAAAAAAAATCGCCGAGGTTTTTGAAATGTTTTAAATTAATCAAACGAAATACCTTTTAACTTTAATCCAGAAATGTATTGATTTTTAATGGTATTTGGACCATCATGATGTTCTTTGGGTTTCGATATATTCATTGCATGTATTGTACCACTTATTTTTATTCCAGGCTTATTCACGACCAAATCTTTTGAAATTGCCGTCGAGACTGATTTAGATACAAGCGCGGCTTTATTATCTTCAACGCTATAAAGAAACCAAAAAATAAAATAATAAATTGAAAATAGAGAAATTTAAGGGAAGTCCGTCATGGGCGAAAAATGGTGAAAAAATCGTGAAATACCGAAAGAATGATAACAAAAAAAGAAATAGTTCTGTGGATATGTTATGGATTTATTTAAAGATTTTTTTTTAAAAAAACCATGTGGTTTAAATGTTACAGAAATTTAAAAATTAATTTAAAACACATGTTTTTTTTTTTAATCTTTAAATAAATCCATAACATAACCACAGAACTATTTATTTTTTTTTTAATAATTAAATAATTCTTTACTAATACTAATTAATTTTTAAATTTCTATAACATTTAAACCACATGGGTTTTTTTTTTTTAAAATCTCCCCGTTAGCTACAGCAACTTTATTACAATGTATGTACTTAATAAAAAAAAAAATTACTTCCTGGACAAATACGGTGTGGAGATTCGTCAGGTGGGATTTTTGTGATAGACCAGAAGTAGTTGTTTCAATGGATATTTGTACTTTTTTTTTAATTAGTGATAATTTCTACCCGAAACCGACTCCGTAGACCAAAATTGAAAGGTAAATGATAAAAAAAACAACTCCGCTGGTTTGTTTAAGTAATTTTTAGAACAAATTAATTGTTTGCAATTTGCAAATATAACACATTATAAGATTGAATAATTTTTTTTTTTTATATAAAATGTGATATACCTTTCATTCGCTGCATTGAATTCCGTAACAACGCATCCCCCTTGATTCTCTCCACCTTCGACAGCCTCTGGCTTATTCTCCTTAAAATCAATTTCATTATTCACGGCTTTGTGTTGGACATGGCCGCAGTTCGGACAAGACTTGTTTATGTTCAGAAGGACGATGCAGTTGCTCCCCAGGAGTTCCTCGATCGAGTTCTTCTTCTTCGAGACCGACTTCCTGCTGAAAATCTCCACGACCCTGGGCTTCTTGGTGATGCCTTTGCAGATAAGTAGTTTGCTCCTCCTGTACTTGACTTCGTCGCTGCGTCTCTTGAATATGCTATGGAGGAACTGAAGCATGCTTTTGGTGGGAGTCCTTTTTTATTTCACGATTGAAATTTTGAATGATTGATGATATGAAAGCTATCAGTTTTGATTAGTGTTTAAAGGGGTTTGAAATTTCTGAGAAGACTTGATTGTGATGAATGATCGTCATTCAGCACCATCTGTTGCTATTTTCTCGTAGTTAGCGCTATTCTATATAAAATATTCCTTGAAATTAAACAAGACCCGACGCCCTAAGAGGCAACAAGGGATAGCAGAAGAAGAAGAATTTAATTTCTATTTTATATAGAATAGCAACAGATGGTGCTCAATGACGATCATTCATCACAATCAAGTCTGCTAAGATAGGAGAAAGAAATTAAATTCTTTTTCTTCTGCTATCCCTTGTTGCCTTTTAGGGCGTCGGGTCTTGTTTAATTTTAATAATTTTATATTATGCGCCTTCAGTAGTCAAGCAAGTTTTGTTAATAAATTAATGCTGAATTTCTAACGACAACGGAGATATCGAAGACGGACACTTCGGTGACTCACCCTGTATAACATCGTTATATGTGCCTCTCTACTTCTCAGTGTTTGGTGTCGTAAAGTATTATAAAATGGATAAAGGGGAATTGAGTGATTAGGAAAAGGTTGAAATCTTACAAAAAGAAAAAAGAAAGACAAATTGTTAGGGAAAACTACATTTTTCGCTATAAAAAAATATAATACAAAAAATAGACTCGAATTAAATTACACAGCATCACGTTTCAGGAGTCGACGAAACAATTAAATAATATCAATACACGGCCGAGAGATTTGTTAAAAATTGACAAAACAAAAACCAACAATTCCAAACAAAAATTAAAATTATTGCAAAATACTTAGGAACAAATCTGTATATTTCTTTTTAATATATACACATACTTTCGCGTGATAATAAAAACAACCTAAAACAAAACAATTTTACATCGATAACATTATTGTCGGTTCGTGATCGGACATGCTTCCACCTATTTTTTTTTGTTTGTTTGTTTTATTTTCAATTACACGGGGCAGTAACGTTTAATTGATTTTTTTTTTAGTTTTTGTGTTTACTTACAATATGTACAAGACTTTAAATTAAAGGATTAATAGTATTGACTAGTTCTGCACCTTGGAGCCGTGCAACTCGATGAAGGACTCGAGGGGTTCGGGCACGTGGCCCTTGTACGTAAGCCTGTAGGTTTTCACGGCCATCGCAGCCATGCATTTCAGACTCAGTTTCACTTGGGTTTTTAATATTATCTCCGCCACACCTGTTGGAAATAAAAAAAAAATATGTTATATCAACTTCTATTTATTTTTATTTAGTCTTATATAACATCGTTATATGTTACTCTTTACTTCTCTTACATAACATCATTATATGTGCCTCTCTACTTCTCAGTGTGAGGTGAACTTTTATTTAATTAATTTAAATAATACCTCAATGTTGTGCATTGAAATTTTTACAATTCATAGATATAAATAATGGTTTTAATATTTAGACAATGATAGTTGATATGAAATAAATATGAATAAATTATTAAAAATCAGCCAATAAAACACAGATTAGATTGAATAACTTTAAATTCTCGACTAGTTATTATTCAATCTAATCTGAGTTTTATTGGTTGATTTTTAATAATTTATACATATTTATTTCATATAATAGATATAAATTTAAAAGGAATATTAATTTAATAAATTCCCCTTGGTCATCACACAAAACAAGCACAGCTTACTTTTTAACTGTTTCCATTTATATGTTGTGATTATAATTCTTACAGCAGACTTATGCCCGTTTGCACCGATTTTACTTTAAGGCCTCCTTAGTTAAGGATTCCTTAAAAGTTAAGGAAAGAATAGTAGAGATTGGATTGCACCGCTCATATAAAATCTCCGCTTAGTTAAGGTCTCCTTAGTTGGGGGAAAATCTAGTGGAAAGTTAGTGCCTAACTTCATGTCGTCTATTATTCTCGCTTCCTAACCTTGAAATCATAGAAAATTATTATTAATTTTAGAAAATCACAACTATTTCGGATAATTATTACCGTTATAAACATTATAGAAATCAAAAGAAACTTTAAATAATATATTTATTTAAGAATGTATACATTTCACCATTTTTTTATAACATTATCGCTCGCTTTCTCTACTTTATTCGTTATCTATAAATTTATAGGTTAGAATCAGCTGTACGTCAACGCTAAGGAAGCCTTAGTGAAGTTAAGCCGCCAACATCGGCGGCTTAAATTTAAGGAGACCTTAGACATCGTGCGCGCGCGGTGCAAACCAAATGACATATGTTAAGGATTACTTAGCACTAAGGAGTACTTAAACAAGGCGGTGCAAACGGGCATTAATCCACTTAAGCAAACTATTGCATTTTACCTCAAACTAAAAGATATTTTTAATTTTATTCAAAACAGTACAACTTTGTTTTAGTTACTCACCCGCAAAATTCTTGATGATCTTTGAAAACTTTTGCGCTAAAGTGGACCTTATAAATTTTATACACACCGCAGAAAATGCGATAAGAAAAAATCCCCTCAATTCAAATTTTTTTAAGGTTATGTTGCGAATGACGCTCCCTCAGTGGCGAAAGACTCGAACTAAATTTTAAGTTGGTACTATAGAAAGTACTGCCAACCTAAAACTTAGCCGAGGGTTGCATTCACAGATGGCGTTCCTATTTGCAATAGCGCCATCTATGAATGCAACCTACAACTAAGTTTTAAGTTGGCAGCGTTTGCCGCGGTACCAACTTAAATTGTATTTTAAGTTGGCAGCGCTTGTTGCGGTACCAACTTAAAATGTATTTTAAGTTGGCAGCGTTTGCTGCGGTACCAACTTAAAATGTAATTCAAGGTTTTCACCGTAGAGGGAGTTTCAACATTTTTTTTTAGGTTATGTTGCAAAATATACTCCCTCTATGATTTTGCAACATAACCTAAGAAAAAAATGTTGAAAAAATTAAATTATATCTGATTTAAATTAATCGTTTCTTACTTTAATAATATGTATTATTGTATATATTGCCTTGTAATTTGGACTTTTTCCCTGTTAGGTAATAAATAATTATTATTTTACTCTTGAAAATGGGCTAATAACCCTAAAATAACTAGTCGAGAATTTAAAGTTATTCAATCTAATCTGTGTTTTATTATTTATTTCATACAATATGAACTACCAATGTCTAAATATTAAAACTATTAATTATGGGATATCTATCTCGAATATTAAAATTTTGATTGAAATGCGAATAATAAAATTAATTTAAATGCCATTATTCGTATTTCAATCAAAATTTCGGTTATAATTTTAAAATTCGAGATCGATATTATCTCCGATGTACTCTCTCGGGTGTAGAGGTTGTTAAAGTTAATTTGATTATTATAGATCTATAAATTGGGAAAAATTTTCGTGAGGCACACGACCACTACATAAATAATAAAAAAAATACATTCTACCTGTGACGGATGAGTCTAGTGGAGTCTCTCCCCTGCTGTTAACACAGTCGATGTGAGCACCTGCCTCGGTCAGCTTGATTATTATGGTGTGCAGCGTCATGAAGTCCGATATCGCCTTGTGATAGTTCACGATCACATGCAACGGGGTGTTGCGCTCGGCGTCCATCGCGTTGACGTCGGCGCCGCACTGGATCAGCAAGCACGCTGTGTCCGCACACGGGAACCTAAAACAAGATTAAACCTCAAGAAGAAAAACATTAATTAAAAAAATCAAACTCGAGCCAAGGGGGAATTCGTCAACTCTTGAAGATAACTACACATGAATTATTGATTTTGGACGTATTACAGGAAATTGTTATAATTATTAATATTATTTTGCTACCACCCGAGAGGCGTGACTTTTCATTAATTATTAATATTATTTTGCTACCACCTGAGAGGCGTGACTTTTCATGGGCCCCATGATTACAGTGGATTGCAGAAAGCATTCTAGTATCATCCATAGCGCATGCTGTCACTTTTTTGGCTTTCTAGCCCCCCCGCAATATGAGCTCTAACGCCATTAGAGTTGCGCCACTGGACTACCCCACCACTCTTACAATAGGACTATAATCATGTTTGTTCATTTGTTCTGCTGTAATGAACAGTTTCAGTGCACTTTTTACACAGTTCGTGTAACGAACAAATTTTATGATTATACATACTTGATAAAACTTTGTTTAAAAGATTATTCAACAGCTGCTGAAGGCGGAACACGAAATTTACTTACTTGCAAATGTCACTAATGTGAAAATCATCGACGGGTGTCTCCGCGTTGCAGGCTAAATGCAGCAGGGTTTGTCCGTCGCGATGCTTCAAGTTCATCTGATTGAGCTTGAACACCATCCTACTAATATTGAACTGTTGCTCTTTTGTGCTTTGCGTTTTGCTCAGGAGTTTCGTTAGTATGGTTATTAAATACAGTGTCGTCGTTATGTTGTTTTCCATTTCTTCCTGCAACGATGAAAATTCAAATAAATTAAATAATAATTATTTGAAAATAATTATTTCCACATTTAGCTCTGTGACATTTTAACTTACAATACTTTAAACAAATGCACATTAAAACAACTACTTCCCGGGCAAATACCCCGCCGGACATTGTATTACATAATATATATATATAATCTAAAATCCCCATCTACCATAATAGTGGTGTAGGGGTTGTATTACATAATAATAGAAAAAAGATTTATTCACTTGGTCACAGCTATTTAAATAAATTAAATAAAAAGAATTAATTAATAGAAGAGAAAATAATTTATTAAATAATTATTTTCAAATTAACCCTACACTCTTATGGGTATAAAGATTATTTTTTTGATAATATCTATATATATATTTTCAAATTCTTTTTATTTAATTTATTGTATTACATAATGTGCGCCCCTTTATTTTAATAAAAATTTTAACATGATGCAATTATTCAAGTTAAAAAAATGGTTTCATTTCATCTTAAAATTTCAGTGCTGTTTATTTAATTCATAATATTCTTATTATCTCACCGCTATTGTTTCAGGATCGTCCTTAGGTCCGGGTTTGGCGATTTTCTGCTTATTCCTCTCTAATTCCGTGATGGCGGAGCCCAGCACTTCGACTACATGCTCGTGCATGACCTCCACTCCCACGTGGAGCATCTGGGAGAAGACCTGCGCGAACCTGAGCAGGTCCTTCACGACGGTCACGTTGTTCATCTGTCGAAGGTTGATGGCGTGCAGCCAGAGCTCGATACAACGGTCGAACCTGGCGTTGTCCGCAAAGACGGCCCCTCGGAAGATTATCGGATGGGGAAGTTCGGGATTCTTGGCACCGAGTATTCGCTCTCGTATCGTCAGCGATTCCATGTGCAGCGCGTTCGGGTTGTGCTCGATGTTCTCCAATTCCGCCAGGGTCTGACATTCCACCCAGTTTTCGTAAGCCGGGATCGGTTTGGAGAGTTTTTTTCTGATCACGTTGTTGCTATCACTATATCTGTTAGAAAAAAAAATGGTATGTTTTATTGAAAAAAATTCTTTACCTACTGGTAAATATTTTTATCATGTTCTGTTTCAATTAGTGAAATAGAAAAAAATCTGACATTTTTCATTTTCTAACTCACCTTAATTCCATAGTCCGGTATAAATATTTATAAGCACTCATGAGACAGTAATTATCCTTGTCGTTAGCGTAAGAAGCTCCGAGTAATTCCAGGGCTTCGATTTTCTCTTCTTTGGAAATCTCCGGCCTCTCGATGAGGTATTCCACCACGTGCCTCCTGGTGCGTTCCGCTGCCGCCTTCACCGGAGTCATCCCGACATCGTTCACGCTGCCCAGCTTAGCGTTGTAATTGAGCAGTTCTTTGACGATGGCCGTATGTCCGCATTCGGCCGCGAAATGGAGGGCTGTCGCACCACAGAGGGCTTTTTCATTCGGGTTGGCGTTGTTCTCTAACAAGTAAGTCACCTATGAAAACAAAAATTGAGAGTACTACTTCGGTTCGGCGATGGTGGCGCCACCATCGGTTATGTTATTCGTTAATATTCAATACCCGACACCCTGTGTGGTAAAAGGGTTATGATTATAATAATATTCAATGATCCTTTTTAACTATATAGATAAATTTGTTATCTCGACACCCAATACGAGTAAAAGAGGATAAGATTAAGAAAGAAAGATTAATTTGTTGATTGTTAAGGCTTTCACTTGGTTATACATTTTGAGTTTATTAAATAAAACACTTTTTCACTTTATTTGTATAACTTGTTATTTTATTTTAGTGACTATAGTTTCGAAGCATCATTATCAAGTTATACAAACAAAGTGAAAAAGTGTTTTATTTAATAAACATATAAATAAAGAATTCATGCTGCATCATTAATATATATATATATATATATTCAATGACCCTTTCTACCCATATGGGTGTAGGGTTCGCGTCATTAATAATGTTGTTTTAATACAATGATTCTCCTGAACATTTTCTTCAGTGGAATTATATTTTAATTTTGATTCCTTTCCTCCCACCTTTTTCAATTGTAAAGCTTATGATTATTACATACCACATCTAGATGGCCTTTATAGGACGCTATCATCAAACACGTGTTGTTGTATTTGTTAGCCACGTGTATGTCGGCGTAATGTTCCGTCAGGTACTTGACAATGTCCAGCCGACCGTCGAAACAGGCGGCCCTTAAGGGG
The DNA here is from genome assembly GCA_963082785.1 of Philonthus spinipes. Taxonomy (NCBI): domain Eukaryota; kingdom Metazoa; phylum Arthropoda; class Insecta; order Coleoptera; family Staphylinidae; genus Philonthus; species Philonthus spinipes. The sequence continues at coordinate 2,350,897 of OY720308.1, forward strand.
GTAGAATTTGTTCTTGTGGGGTGGTTCACATCGGCGCCGGCTTTCACCAGGGTTTTCACCACACTCAAGTGACCTATACGCGAAAATTAGATAGAAATCTTAAATTAACGTCTTCAATAAAAGAAGAATTTTGTTATTTAATAGTAGAATAGATAAAAATTAAATTAATTTGGTAGGATTATACATTTTTAATTTTTGACTCACCGCCTCCTGCTGCACACCATAATGCACTAGCGCCTTCGATGACGCAGCCATCGAATTTGACTGTGCCCTCTTTTTCTAAATCGACGTTAAAATTCGATACAATCACCTTAACTACACGGTTGTGGCCTTGTCTCGCTGCGACTATTAATGGTGTGCATTGCTGACCATCATCTTCAATAAAAATCTGCAATAAAATAAATATTTATTTCATTATTCTCGAAGGAATGAAAAAATTAACCGGCAGTAACATTGCCCGATTTCGACTTTAATGTCATTCTCATTGTCTGATTTCGACTTTAGTGTCATTCTCATTGCCTGGTTTTGACATTAAAGTCACTTTTATTGCCTAAATACAACTCGGAAATCACTTTTATAGCCTGATTTTGACTTTAGAGTCTCTTTTGTTTCTTAATTTTGACTGTAAAATATCTTTATTGTCATATTTTAACTTTAAAGTTACTCGATATTGCTTAATTTCGACTTTAAAATTTTATTTGTTGTTCAATTTTGATTTTGAAGTCTTTTTTGTAGGCACTATTTTTTAATTACCCGCCAAAGACATTTTAAATTGCCCGATATTGCCTAATGTCGATTTTAAAATTTTATTTGTTGTTCAATCTTGACTTTGAAGTCTTTTTTGTAGGCACTATTTTTGAATTACCCGCCTGCGCGCGCCATCTAACGCCACGGAAAGGAAATGTATTTTATGTTGGCTAGACTTATGAGATTTTAGGGGAGCTATGTTCAGGTTGAAAAATCATAAATTATTGTTAGCGATTATTAAAGTTTTAAACAAATGCAGTCTAATTTTCAATCTCACGAAGAGATAGCCGACTACATTTTGTTGGCTAAATTTAACCCTAAAGTAAGTTTTACTAAGAAAAAAAAAAAAAATAGGTACATACTTTGATTATATGTATTAAAACAAAAGAAGAATAATAAAAGATTATTGTAGTTTTTAAAAAATAAAAATTATTTAAGAAAATATTGAAAACAGGTCAAAACTTCCATTTTCTTTGTATTTATTTATAAATACGTCACAGAATCCCCTAAGTATAAAAATAAACACATTCTGTTCGCAACAACAACAACCCACAAATATTGTACTCAGCATGCTTACTCATTTATGTTATTGTCCTAAAAGAAATGACACATTGAATTTATAGCATTTCTCTTTTGTTTTTATGTTTCGTATTTTCAAAATTTCGAATCACAACCTATTTTAATGTAAATTAATTTAAATGTAACATTAATTAATTTTAATAATTGATGTTTCATTGTTTTGAATGAAACAAAATTGTGATTTTGTTTATTCGATTAGGTTTCAACCTTTGCTGGTTAATACAAAACTTTTTCAGAATGAATTAAGAAAGAAGTTAAATAATACAATTGGGGCTATTTAATACGTGCAGTGTTAAATTTAACTTTCTTTCTTTCTTAATCTTATCCTCTTTTACCCGTATTGGGTGTCGAGGTTGTTAAATTTAACTAATACGTTATATTTTATCCTCATCAACTAATCAATCAGAAAACTCGCTTTGGTTGTGACAATAAAGAATGTCGAGTATGTACGGGATAAAATAATTGATGTATTGAAAATAGTAATTCCAAAAAATTTTCTTTGTAGATTTGAATCGTTGACGATGCCACATGAAATTATGGGAAAGATGGCGCTTGCGTCGTCTTTCATTTATTATGATTAATATCAGGTATATAACCACTATACAAAATCCGTTCACCCTCCATCATCAAGGCATTGCACATGGAACACACTAGTCCGATGAGGTAAGCGCTAGAGGAATGCTGGTTGAATATTTTATTAAATAATATTACCCTTCTGAACAATCTATCAGACACCTAAAAGAGTATACGAATTCGAGAAGAATAAACTATTCAAAGCATTTTTTTTTTTTTTAATAAAGTTACATTACTTATTATTTTCTCTGATACAAATTTAACAAACATTATCCTATATTCATGTATTTGATCTTAAAACTAGAACAGTATGATTGATATCAAGTTCAGCGACTTCTTCTATTAATAAATTTTCAAATCATTTCGTGTTGTGATCAAAGGCTTTGGTTTGATTTTAAAATATCACCGATGTTTATCAATGTCTGTCATTTATAGATGAAAATTGTTATTTTCACATTTAGCGAATATATAATCTTTTCTATTTTTCTATTATATTATTTAAGAATTATTGTATTTAACAACTATGGGATAAATGAGCTAATATAAATGATTATCATTCTTAAATAAAAAAATATATTAAAAAAAATCTCAACACCCGAAAACATGAGAAATAAATCATTATATATATATATATATATTTAAAAAAGGTAATACTTTATAATTATTTATATTGTTTTATTAAAAATGATTACAATTAATTTAGAGAATAGTTTGTTTTAAATGAAATGTCAATATTTTGACACAAGTCCAGTAAGTAATATCAAACGTTTCCTTTTTTAATGTTTCCGTGGGTTTTCTTTTTAAAATAATTCGTCAGAAATTATTCACGGTTAACATTCACAATCCGAAAATAGACAATAACCCCCATAAATAACCCACAAAAATACATACATTTTCACGCGCACATACACATTTTAGGTTAGGTTCAAGGAAATATCGGTCCGTGTTTACCGCGTCCAAAAATAAAACGCGGCGGACAAAGAAAATCGCGACGGACAAGAGGAGAGCACGAAAGCGAAAACGGGACACGACAACAATGCGGGTTTTCCGCGCTCACCTCGTTCAACAGCAGATTAGCGTCCGATAGCGACACGTTATCAGTGAGCAGAGTGTAGAGAGCGATGGCCATTCCATCCTTGGCCGCGTAGTAGACGCGGTTCTTGAGGGACAAGAGGGATAGGACCATCATTCCCGTCAGCCGAGAGCGCTCTTGACTTTTCCCATGCGAACACGGACGCGAAAATACGGGAGGACGCCGGGAACAACGAGACGGGACCGACCAACATATGATCCGATGGGAATTTGCATAAGTCACCGCACGTGACTGCCCCAATATCGTCCAACGCGCGCAGCGCCAAATTCAAAATTTACCAAATCATAAATAAACTTTGATTCAGTTGCAAATTACTGACACAGCTTGATTTATTAATTTTTAATTATCAAAATCAATAACTTCAGAGAACTTAATAAATTTTCAATAAAAAAGTTAATATGATATACAAACAAAAATCTATTTTTGTAATCCTTACTTTATGTAGATAGTCATCTTCATTGCCTAAATTTGACATCAAAACAACTATTATTGCCTGATTTTGACTTAAAAGCACTTTTTGTTGCCTAATTTTCACTTTAAAATCATACTCGTTGCCTAAACATAACCTTAAAAGCATTATAATTGCCTAAATTTGTCACCAAGACAACTATCATTGTCTGATTTTGACTTAAAAGCACTTTTTGTTGCCTAATTTTGACTTTAAAATCATATCAGTTGCCTAAATATAACCTTAAAAGCATTATCATTGCCTAAATTTGGTATCAAAATAACTCTCATTGCCTCATTTTGACTTATAAGCCATTTTTGTTGCCTAATTTTGACATTAAAATTATACTCGTTGCCTAAACATAACCTTAAAAGCATTATCATTGCCTCAATTTGGCACCAAAACTACTATCATTGCCTGATTTTGACTTAAAAGCTTTTTTTGTTGCCTAATTTTGACTATAAAATCGTACCAGTTGCCTAAATACAACCGTAAAAGCATTATCATTGCCTAAATTTCGTATCAAAATAACTCTCATTGCCTGATTTTGACTTAACATCCACTTTTATTGCCTAATTTTGACTTTAAAATCATACAAGTTGCCTAATTATAACCTTAAAATCATTTTCATTGCCTTATTTGGATATTAAAATAACTCTTGTTATCTGATTTTGACTTAGAAGTCTCTTTTGTTTCTTAATCTTGACTTTAAAATCATTCTACTTGTCTGACTTTGACTTTAGTCACACTCATTGCCTAATATTGACTCGCAAGACAGTATTTAGTTCAATATTTGCTTAATTTGGACCCTTAAATCACACTGATTGCCTAATCTTGACAGCAAAGTCAACCCTGTAGTCTAATTTTGACTTTAAAGTTAGTATTTATTACAATATTTACCTTATTTTGATTATAAAGACATTCTTTTTTGCCTGATTTTGACTTAAAATTCACTTTTGTTGCCTAATTTTGACTTTAAAGTCACTCTCATTGCCTAATATTGACTCCCAAGTCATTATTTATCTCAATATTTGTCTAAATTGCATCCTTAAGTTACACTCATTGCCTGATTTCGACTTAAAAATATCTTCTGCTGTCTAACTTTGACTTCAAAGTGTCCCCTTTAGTCTAATTTTGACTTGCAAGTTAGTATTTATGATATAGTTTGCCTTATTTTACATATAAAGTCATTCACATTGCCTGATTTTCACAACAAGAAAATTTTTCTGCCCACTTTTGACTTTAAAGTTTTCCCTGTAGTCTAATTTTGACTTAAAAGTAATTCCTATTGCTTGATTTCGACTTTAATGTTAATCTAATTGCCTGGTTTAACATTAAAGTCACTTTTATTGCCTAAGTACAGCTCTAAAATCACTTTTATAGCCCGAGTTTGTTTTTAAAATTTCCTTTGTTTCTTAATTTTGACTGTAAAGTATCGTTTTTTTTTTTTAAATTTTGACTGTAAAATATCTTTGTTGTCTGATTTTAACTTTAAAGACACTAATTTATTCAATATTGCCTAATTTCTATTGTAAAGTTTTGTTTATTTCGATTTAAAACTCATTTTGTTGCCTAAATTTGACAGTCAGTTTAATTTAAGATTCAGCAATAAAAGTTACTTTAAAGTCAATTTCATACTAATATGAAAGTTAATATTAGACAAGTGCGACGTATGCAGAATTTGGAAATTTAAAGTCTCACCTTTAAATTCAAAATTCTACAATAAATTTTGAATTTAAAGATGAGAAAAACAATTCAATTGACTTATTTTAATCTTCTTTATGTTGGTTGTTGATCGTGGAGACTTTAATTATTTAAATAAAAATACTTGTCCTTTATTTAAATGACTTATTTTAGTACTGATTAAATAACAAATGGTTGCGTTCTTACAAATCTATTAATTGGTGTGTTTATATTTTGGGAAAGATTCAAATTAATTTGACAGGTTATGAGTCATAAAGTATCATATACGTCATAACTTATGACGTATATGTTACTTTGACAGTTAATTGCCAACTTTGCAAAAATTCAGTGATAAAAATCCCCTGCTGTTGAAACAGGTCTACAACTGTTAGCAACAAATACACCCCAAATTTGATCAAATTACAAAGACTTTGACAATCAATTGCCAACTTCTCAAAAATTCAGTGAAAAAATTCCCCTGCTATTGAACAAGTTTACAACTGTTCGTCCAAATTTAAAAAGAAAGCGACTTTTCATTAAAAAATTAAAGCATTAAAATCCATCATTTTTAGACGACTCAATTTCTACATAAACAAGCCGAATATCTCGCAGCGATTTCAAGAAGAAAAACAAACAGATAACCCCCCCTTCGCCTCGGAACCATAATCTCTGTAAATTTTTTCACCACTCAAAAAGCTGATAATTATAGAATCCCGGCAAAACCGCACACGCTAATCAGTCTCGGTGTCAAACTTCGAATGCAAAACAATTTCCCAGGCCGATTCGCATTGTTCGCAGGTGGACGCTGGAAATGCTCATCCAGTGAGTTTTCCTCGGTGTGGAAAAACCCGCTGCCAGATGGAGGAAGGTTAGAACGAACAGCTGATTCACTATGTTTATCATCAACCAGTATTGCATAAGTATTATTTATTCGGTGTGGTTTTTATTTTGAAACGCCGAAAAAAAAAAGGTGGAAAGCATGTTTTTATTCCGTAAAAAATCCACAGATTCCAAGTGCGTCAACGGGGTGAAGAAGAGGACGGAATCGGTCAACGATGACGAGCTGAAAGACACAGTATATGGTAAACATAACCTATAAAATTTATTTATGCTTTTTATAACTTATTTTGCAGGATAATCAAGACGTGATTATTTTGTAATATAAGTTATACTGATCTTGCTTATTCAATGCTTGTATTTGAATAAATAATTTGTATTAATTTTATATTTAAAAAAAAACGATTTTCACAAGGATTATTTCTTTCATTCATTCATAATCGACACTCATTTACCAGCATTAGCTACTGTTGAGTTGGATTATTTCTTAATACAGCTAATAAAAAAAAAACGAATACATAAGAAAATACAATTTTTTTTTATTCGAATTATTATAATATAAAAATTCAGGCTGAAACATCTAACTATCTTTCAGCCTGAATTTTTAGCCATTCGTCGATAGCCATTTATAAGTTAATAACTATGTATCGTGTAGTATACTGCAATAAAGCTGATTGTATATAAAAATTCATTTTCAACATACATGTATCGTACAACACAAAAGAGTTTTTGCATTAACCTGTTATAATAGCAACGGTTCACAATCACTCAGAAATGAAAACAGGTCTTGTGTGAATATTTTCTCGTACTCAGGCAATTGTAAACGGATTCACGTTAATAGTGAAGAAAGGATTCTAAGTGTTTCTTTTTATTTTTTTATTCAAGTTATTATCATCTTCACGTAACTCACTCAATCCAAATATTAAGATACATCTTTCCCATTTCCGGGGTGATTGTGAACCCACTCAAGAGTCAAACTTCTCTCTTCTTTACTTGTCGTGTAAAATACATTTAAATCAGATTACGTCTTTTGTCGATTAATTTTGTTGGCGATTTTTTTGTTGTTATAGATTTCATTAGGACTATCAAAGATCCTGAAAAACCAAATACTTTAGAAGAACTCAATGTTGTATATGAAGATGGAATATTTGTAAGTTCGGTTTTATTAATTGTTTCAATACAATTAATCTGCATTTTTAATATTATTTATCAAACAACTGAAAAAAATGTTCACAATTAATCAGATGTTTTTTATCTCGCAGGTTAAACCTCCGACAGCTGTGAATACCCAAGTCGTAAGGGTCGAATTCAATCCGACTGTGCCTCATTGCTCACTAGCCACACTGATAGGCCTTTGCATTAGAATAAAATTAGAGAGGAGCATTCCGTATGATTTAAAACTTGACATATTCATCAAGAAAGGTGCACACGCTACAGAAGAGGAAAGTGAGTGACGGGTTGTAAAATATACGGGGTGTTAACTATAAGCCACCAATCGGAACAACTTTTTAATTATGTCAAATTTAAATTTACCAGAAAGGATCCATAAATAAGTCAAAGAAATGCATTACCAATTTGAGAATAAAATAATACCGTTTGTTAACGTAGAATCGAAATTTGTAATACAATTCCATTTGACACTAACTAATAGTGTTTTCTACTTACTGGATACATTCATCAAGGTTTTTGCGTTTTTTGCTTCTCCACTTTTTCAATTAGACGGACTATATTCAGGTTGAAAAATCATAGAGAGTGATGTTATATTATGTGAAATTGCTTTTAGCTATTATTAAAGTTTTAAATTAATAAGCGATAATTAATTTAAAACTTTAATAATAGTTTTAAATTAATAAGCGATAAACTTTAATAATAGTTTTAAATTAATAATCGCTTATTAATTTAAAACTTTAATAATCGCTAAAAGCAATTTCACATAATATAACATCATTCTCTATGATTTTTCAACCTGAATATAGCTCCCCTAAAATTTCATAAGTCTAGCCAACATAAAGTACATTTCCCTTTCGCGGCGTTAGATGGCGCGCGCAGGCGGGTAATTCAAAAACAGCGCCTACACAATTTTAGATTATTTACTGTTTTCTTAGTTATTAATTTTTTGTTTGTAATTTTGTTATAGTTAATAAGCAGATAAACGATAAGGAGCGTATAGCAGCTGCGATGGAAAATCCAAAGTTGAAGGAAATGGTGGAGAGCTGTATTAAGGAAGAGGACTGATAATTTCTGGGATATTACAAACTTATTTATGTTACGTAAATACATTTTTAATGGACGTTTTTATATATATTGTTTTAAGTAAAATTTTAAATATTTAATTTACTTCACTTTCTGTGAATCCTATACAGTAGCCACTCCTTCTGAGGATCCTGCACTTTAATTAAACAATGCCCGTACGAATAGTCATTGATTGATCCAGAATCGAGTATTAATTCTTGGATTGCGTCAAAATGTATTTTCTTTAGTTCGTCAGATTGGACTCTAACTAAAAAATTTTAAAAAATACTAAAAACCGCTTGAGAGCTAGTTTGACTAGATGGATGTCTTAATAAGACTCCATACTGTCATATTATATGAATTGTTTGTGTTTGCTGCACCGTACAACCCCTCCATGAAACCCTCAATTTGGGTTATTTTCCCTTAGTTCATCAGATTGGACTCTTGCTAAAAAATTAAAAAAAATACTAAAAACTGCTTGAGAGCTAGTTTGACTAGATGGATGTCTTAATAAGACTCCAAACTATCATATTATACGAATTGTTTGTGTTTGCTGCACCGTACAACCCCTCCATGAAACCCTCAATTTGGGTTATTTTCCTTTAGTTTTTCAGATTGGACTCTAACTAAATTTTTTTTAAAAATACTAAAAACCGCTTGAGAGCTAGTTTGACTAGATGGATGTCTTAATAAGACTCCATACTGTCATATTATATGAATTGTTTGTGTTTGCTGCACCGTACAACCCCTCCATGAAACCCTCAATTTGGGTTATTTTCTCTTAGTTCGTTAGATTGGACTCTAACTAAAAATTTTGAAAAAATACTAAAAACCGCTTGAGAGCTAGTTTGACTAGATGGATGTCTTAATAAGACTCCAAACTGTCACATTATATGAATTGTTTGTGTTTGCTGCACCGTACAACCCCTCCATGAGACCCTCAATTTGGGTTATTTTCCCTTAGTTCGTCAAATTGGACTCTAACTAAAAAATTTTAAAAAATACTAAAAACCGCTTGAGAGCTAGTTTGACTAGATGGATGTCTTAATAAGACTCCATACTGTTATATTATATGAATTGTTTGTGTTTGCTGCACCGTACAACCCCTCCATGAGACCCTCAATTTGGGTTATTTTCCCTTAGTTCGTCAAATTTTACTTTAACTAAAAATTTTTAAAAAATACTAAAAACCGCTTAAGAGCTAGTTTGACTAGATGGATGTCTTAATAAGACTCCATACTGTTATATTATATGAATTGTTTGTGTTCGCTGCACCGTACAACCCCTCCATGAAACCCTCAAATTGGGTTATTTTCCCTTAGTTCGTCAGATTGGACTCGTAACTAAAAAAATTTTAAAAAAATATTAAAAACTGCTTGAGAGCTAGTGTGATTATATAGATGTCTTAATAAGACCCCAAACTGTCATATTATACTAATTCTGTGGATCCACCAATAACATTCGCGAATCGGCAATTCATGAATCCTAGATTAAGCTGCGGCCATAAGTGTTGAATAAACGTAAAATCTTAATTCGTAATTGTATTGTATTATGCAAAATATTTTGTAAATTATTATTTTTTAATTCCGTTTCTAAGTTATCCTTAGCGCAGATGCGTAAAAGCGCGGGTTATTCAAACATTGCGATGATGTAACTAATTAAATTAATTAGGTCCGTTTGAACGCAGAGAAATCGACACTTGTTTGTTTTTATGGGAATTTGTACGCAATAACAGTAACGAAGAATATATATATTTTTTGTATTGTAGCTCATAACAAACAGAATAAACACGACCTTGATTGGAGCGAATCGCATGTGCGAGAGAAGAGTGCCGAGAAGGCCCGAGCGCGGAAACTTTTGAAAATTCGAATTGCCGCGTTGGCGGCAATCACCTTCGCATCATGCCCCATAAGTGCACATTAAGTAATTGTGTGAGAATCCCATTCCTGGACGAACATACTTTTAATGGTAATCGATAAATCCTCTGTGCTTAACAACAATAACACAACACGAACGTGCGACGGACGTGATGCGCGGCGGGTGGGAGCGCCCGAAATATACGAAATTTTATTTACGTTGCAATCTCGCTCCGCTGGAGTTGATAAGGGGAGATAAGTGCGTGAAATAACAAAGTTTCCGATTGTTATCTGGATTATGGTTTAGATTCGTGGGATTAGTGCGTCCGTGCGTGTCTGTGTGTGTGATGTCCGAGGCAATAGCCGCCTTCGCGAACTCGACGGAGGTGGGGCCCTACATACAAAGGGGCAGGAGGCGCACTTGGTCCAGCCACGACAGGAACGTCATCCCCGTCGCTCACGTGCCCAGGAGATCGCTCTACGCTTTGGATACGGTAATTCCAATCGATTAATTATTTATGTTTTTTTCGCGCTTGGCGATGACGTGATTGTTGTTTTTCGCGTATATTCCCGAGCGCGTGTTATTAAATTTTCAGAGTTGGTGTCAAGGACTTCATTACTGGAAGAAGGGAAGGGGGATTATCCATCGATTTACCTTTAATAGCATGCTTTGCATTTTCTTTTTTCGTATCGTGTGATGCTTTCCCAGAATTAAATTATTTATATACAACCATTAAAAAATAATAATTCAAAAGAGGATCAAAGGATATTAAATAAATTATACGATTATTGATATCTTCTTCCCATTAAAGGGTCAGTTCTGAAAACAATAGACATTTCATAAGTTGGTATCTCTATCATAATTTAACCAACGTACTTTTAAAATCGATCTCATCATATTGAGATAACAAGCAAAAGTTCCTCTTAAAATTAAATATCCACAATATCAATTGCAAACAAACAGGGTCTCAAAACGAAGTGTGTTTATTTATTTTGCACATTCATAATTTGGAATGAAGAAAGTTACAAAAAGAAAATAAAAAAATGTGTAGAATATAACAATTTTATTTTTAAAAAAAGAAAAATTGTGAAGAATATAACAATTTTATTTTTAACAAAAGAGAAATTGTGAAGAATATAACAATTTTATTTTTAACAAAAGAGAAACTGTGTAGAATATAACAATTTTATTTTTAACAAAAGAGAAACTGTGAAGAATATAACAATTTTTATTTTTAACAAAAGAAAAATTGTGAAGAATATAACAATTTTTCTTTTGTTAAAAATAAAATGTTCTCTATTTCTTCATTTCAAATTAAGAATGTACAGCACAAACAAACATCGTTTTGAACCGATCTTGCGATTGAATTTATATTGTATTCATAACATCAGATCAATATTGAATTAAATGCTGGTTTATCTCATCGTTACTTCAGAAAATTATATTCGTAATTTTTTTAGAGGGGGTATTATTTCATCGTAAGCTATTCATAATAAAAAATGGGTTTTTCTAATTTTGAAAAAATATATCTTAAAAAGGATATTCTGTTATTGACTTCCCCATATAGTCGAAAACTGAAGACTTTCCCATATAATCAATAACTGTCGAACCTTTTTTATAATAATAGTTTCTTAATTTCAGTCGCATTATTATTAATTTTGTGTTTAATTATATTTTACAATAATAATTAACAACAATGTTTTAGCAATCCTTCTGTCCTTCCCATCCTAAAAAAAATCTTAAATATACTCTCTCTTTTCCCCATTGACTAAATTGCTTGAAGGAAGCATTGAATAAAAGATTCATTAAATTATTGAATACGCACTACTATAAAACATTTCTCTAATAGTAAAAATTTATATATAACCCTTCTATATTGATTGAACAAATTGTGAAAGCTATAATGAGCGCTATTACATCCGTATTTCGGTTATTTTCATTGTATTCCGTGCATGTTGCTTCATGTCCAACTACGAATTGTATTAACGTTTCCCACACACTACATTTTTACGTATTTCGGTATTTTTAGAAAGCGAATATGTTTTAAATTACATTTCCTCGTATTTTATTATTATTATTGATTCCTTTGTTGGGTGATTTACTCTTCAAGGGTGAAAAGAGATAGCTATATATTTTTAACAGTTATTAATTTGTCTTATATATTAACTCAACCTCTACACCCAATACGGGTGAAAGAGGATAATATTAAGAAAGAAAGATATATTAACTCGCATAACGAGCAAAATAAATTGTAAAAAATAATGACTCGTATAATGAATGATGTGGATATGGGAATCCTCGAATTGTGCGATAGAACCACAGATTACCTTTAGATCGTCCACTCAATGTTAAATTTTGGTCCCTGGCTTTACGTTAGTTTCACCCCATAACACCAGAGGCGTGGTAGTCGAAAGTCAGTGGGACGTGGGGCGAGAGGGGTTTTGGAGGGTATAATCTCATATTCAAATTTAAAGTAATTATATACCTTAATAAAAATAAAAAGTTATATAAATGAAAGCATTAACAAATTATTTAATTGAAATTACGCAAAAGGTGGCGCTTGCGTCGTTTTTCATTTATTATGATATTAACTAAATTGTTCAGCCACCATTCATCCAGCCTCGACGATGCCACTTGAAATTAGGCAAAAGGTGGCGCTTGCGTCGTTTTTAATTTATTAAATCAAAAAGTTTAGTTTATTAGAGAGGATGTGAAATAAATCACTCCCTCTTTACTTACGCCTACGAACATAATGTTCATCCGAAATATATAATAAAAATATATGTTTCTAATTCCTTCCACCCCTTTTTCCTCCTTCTATCGAATCCAATTTCCCTTATATTATATCCTCGTTAGCAGAATCTAACGTTATTTATTTCTGATAGTTTTATAAACTCTTTTTCAATTTGCACGTCGGTGACGGGGTCAGCGACAATTACGTCATTAAATATAAGGTTAATATCGACTCTACAAACATAATGTCATCATTTGCTCAATATTGATTACACACGGGCAGGATAATAATATATTTATTATTTATTTGTGCGTCATAACACGACACTACCAGCACTAAAAAAAATGTTGTTGGTAAATAAATTAATACATTATTCAAACAGTTTTTTTTACTACTATCTAAAAAAACGAGTATGCTTAAATTTGTAATAAGTGGGCAAATATTCAAGAAATGTAATGTTTTTTTTTCTACGACCACTACTGAAAACGATCAATTACGTACAAACAACATTATTAGAAAACGCATCTTTACACACACCCCTACACCACCATTATGGTAGATGGGGATTTTAGATTATATATATATATATCTTTACACACGACCCGCGCGTAAAATGTTCGAAAGCACAGTTAGGGAATTTTTGTTTTCTTAAATGTATGTTGGCAGAACTAATACTTCATTGACGTACAAACGTCAAATTGTCATACAAATTGTCAGTAGCAGATTTTGCTGTATTGGTTACTTCTGAAGGGGTGCACGTATCAATGTCACTGTCGCTAGACATTGCAAGATTAGATAGTGTGGTATACTTTTATCAAGCCATCAGCATATAAAAAAGTATTGGCATTTTAATAAATAACAAAGATCGTTGATGAAGATGTTAAACAATGACCGGCCTAGAATGGAGCCTTGAGGCATACCTCAAGTTGGAAAGTGTGAAGTAGATTTAAAGTTATTTATAATAATGGGCAAGATCGATCAGTTGAAGGATCGAGCCGATCAAAAAAATCGTATGGAAAAAAGTGGAATTTCGTCGAATATACAAAAATGACTTCATTTTATACTGAAATATAGCTAAAGAATGAGGGAGTAATCTGTGAAAATTTGAGCATTGACAAATAATTAGGTTTCAGCCAATCTGCTCGCAAAGTTGACCTTTGTAAATTGGGAGGAAATTTTAATAAAGTTTGAGATTTTTCCCTGGCGGTCTCAAACGATACAAAGACATTGATTTGTTTGGGAATGTAGCTGAATTCTTTGAGAATCAAATGCTGAAAACCCCGTATTTCTAATTTATCTGTGAATTCAGAAATTTTAGTTCAAATACGAAAACGTCCAATCCACTAAACCGTTCCCATAAGGCTCCATGTTAAATTCTCGGAACTATTGAAATGGCTCGAAATGATTGAAAACGATTATTATTGCGGGAGAAACTAAATAGTCAACGCTGTTAGTAGTATAACCAAGTGCCTTAGAGATTGTTTCAGATTTTTTTGAAGAGAAAAAACTTTTCAGCGAAAAATCGTAAGAAAAAAGTGGAAATTCGGCAAAAATCCGAAAATCACCAAATGACTTTATATTATACAAAAATGTAGCTAAAGAATAGGAGAATAACCTACGAAAAGTTGAGGCTTGTCAAGCAATTAGTTTTCCACCAATCTGATCGCAAATTTGACTTTCCCGAATTGGGCGAATATTTGATTAAAGTTTGCGATTTTTTCCTTGCGGTCTCAAGCGGCACAAAGACATTAATTTGAGTGGAAATATAGTTGAATTCATTAGGAAACGAACGTTGAAAACCGCGTTTTTCTATATTGTACGTGAATTTTGTAATTTAGCTGCAACTGCAGACGCGTCCGAAACGGCCAATCGGCGAGTTTCCATTAAATCGTTCTCATAAAGCTTCGTGTTAATTCCAGGGAGACAATTCAAACCATCGAAATGATTGAAAATAATTATTTAACAGTTAACGTTGTTAGTGGAATAACCAAGGGTTTTCGAGATTTTTTCAGATTTCTGCCGATACGATAAAAAAATCGTAATAAATTAAAGACGACGCAAGCGCCACCTTTTGCCTAATTTCAAGTGGTATCGTCAACGAATTTAGGTGAAAAAAAAAAATCGATCCGATCAATAAGATTGATCGACTTGCAATGATCGAGCAAACAGGAACATTTGATTGGTTGGAAGACTATTTCTAAGTATTTCATTGGATGATGGTTATGAAGGGTGATCGTCACAAGCAAGAACGTTGATTGGTCAATATTTAGGACATTATGTCACAAATAAGAGCTGTCATTGGGTGGAATATAAAGCGCTTTATTCAATTGTTGTAATGGATGTATTTTAGCTTCACATTTATTGCTGGAATCGATGAGCAATTTCGTGTAAACAAAGATAGCACAATCCAAACAGGATCAGCCAGCGGTGGCGTTATTGTAATGTTTGCGTGCGATTTATCCGATTTGTGTGAATCGATGCCCGCCCTCTTTTAAATGTGAAAGTGTCGCCGATTACGTAAGCCCTTACACATTCGCACGGTTTTCTCGCGCGCGCGATTTTCGCCGGCGCCGGCGTCCCTTTCTAGTTTCGCGCTAAATTAAATTAAAATCCGCACACCGAAACATGCACACAACCCAACAAACACTCGCGGGTCACATGCTCGCGCCCGTTCCGCAAAAGAGCGAGAGAGACGGCGACACGCACACACAGTGCGCAACTTTTTGACGTTCGTTCGCGACGTCCGTCAAAAGCGAAGTCAAAAACTGACTTCGTAAAGTGTTATTATTTTTTTTATTATTTTCGACAGGAAGACGAGAAAAGGGCCACAGCAGAGTGGACAGTGCTGCAGAATAATCCGCGACTTAATCCCGATAACCGTGGCTGTGACGAGGCGTACCGTTGCCTGATTAATGACACCAGAGCGCAGGTTTTAATGGAACCCGAAAATATTTTTGGTTACAACCCTCCGATACCCTTCGACGGTCTTGTAAGTTTCTGTTTCCCAAAAACGAAATCACCCACGGCGTGTGTGCGCGTAAGGGGCCGTCCTACCTAGGGCACCCTTCGCGGTGCCGTTTAATTTTTTGCGGATCGGCAGTGCCGTATCGATTGCGCTCTGGACCTAACCTAACTGTTTTTATTGTAGTGCGATGAACTTACTGCACGGCCGAAATATCAACTGGTTGCTTACACAAGTAAATTTATCACGTTTATTTACTTAGATCTACCTTATTTTTCTTCTTAAATTACCTCCTACGCATCCTTAACGTTCATCGAAACTAATCACACGAAGAAACACAAGAAGTTGTGCAATAATTATGTATAACTTACGTCAAATCCAATTCACAGCCTTCTTTAAAACTCCAATTTAGATATTAATAACATTCTACCATATGATCAAGAACTTTTCTCCTCTAGAATACTTTGATTTTATTTTATATTTTTTTTGTTGGCACCAGTGAATAAAAACAAATAAAACATAACATGTGTCAATATTTATGAAATTTTCAATTTCTTACAATAACATTACCTATAGCGTGTGCTTACGTTTATTACCAACATCATATTTTTGTAATAAAAAAAAATCAAAGCACTCTAGAGGAGAAAAGTTCTTGGTCGTATAGTATATGACTCGCTCATATACAGTCAGCCCCACCACTGCGACCAGACAGTCTATTGTGGCTTTCAGAACATACTCAAGCCTTTGTTTATTGCACTAAATTTAAAAATAAAGCTGCAAATTAACCAAAAAATTAATTTTTTTACTACTAACAAATCTTTATTATTTAAGAATTTACATGTAATTATATTATATACAACTTATATTACAAACTTATGTAAAGGCTATCGACCAAAAGTCTTTCTGCCCTTAAATTTTTTATATATACAATCATCTTTATTGTGGTATTTACATATACATATATTATACAAAATATTTGATCTAAACTTATAAATGGCTATCGACCTTAGGTCTTTCAGCCTTAAATTTTTTATTTTCTGTCATTTATTAATCTCGACATATCCTTATTAGGAACAATTTATCAAAAAATCCTTTATATGTATCAAGAATACAAATATATATATATTATCAAAAAAAAAAAACTTTTTACCCATAAGAGTAAAGGGTTAAGAGTACAAATACAATATAGATTTATCGGGGCGAAGGACATGATACAGATGCACTGAGAGTCCTCATTGAAAAAATACAAAACCCAACATTAATATTTCCCCGCCCTTCCTGAAAATTTTTCTAATTCGCTAAGGCAAAGGGTTAATTTAATTGCCCGGTTTTATGTTCAAATGTTGGCAATTGCCTCCTTTACCCTTAAAAGTAAGAAGAAGCTAAGAGAAGATGTTACCCTTGTGGATACGCACCTGAATCGGGGATCGATCCAGAATTGAGCATTCATTCTCAGATCACGTCGAAAATATATAAAATACTCAATCCTGGAGTACATACATACATAATCCTTGAATATACGGGAAGCAATCCATCAAAAATATTCGTAAATCCTAGATTGATTCAGTAATTAAGCTGCGACTATTAATACGCCCGTTTGATTTGTTTTTTTTTTTCAAGGTACTAATTACAGCATTTTCACGAGCATAATGTGACCGTTCTAATCCGCTTATTTCCAGTTTATGAATTTTGGGAATATAAAAAAATAATTTTTGCATTTGTAAATAAATTCGAATTCCAATTATGAGGCTCTTTTGTAATTTAATTTTATCTTATATGTTTTATTTATCTTACAGTTAAAATCGGGTAAACAGATTTTGACTGTAAAATCATTCTCATTGCCGGATATTCACTTTAATGAGATTCTTATTGCCTGGTTTTACCATTAAAGTCTTTCATCCCCTAACTTTGACTTTATTTTTATTCCTCAATTGTGAGTTCATTCATTCTCATTCGTACATTTTGACTTTAAAGACTCTTTTATTGCCCGAATGTGACTTTACAGTCTTTTCATTGCCTAAATTTGACTTTAAAGACTTTTATTCCCCAATTGTGACTTTACAGTCTTTTTCATTGCCTAAATTTGACTTTAAAGACTTTTATTTTCCAATTGTGACTTTACAGTCTTTTTCATTGACTTTAAAGACTCTTTTATTGCCTGATTGTGACTTTAAAGTCATTCTCATTGCTAGATTTTGACTTTAGAGACTCTTTTATTCCCCAATTGTGACTTTAAAGTCAATCTCATTGCTACATTTTGACTTTAAAGACTCTTTTATTGCCTGACTGTGACTTTAAAGTCATTCTCATTGCTAGATTTTGACTTTAGAAACTCTTTTATTCCCTAATTGTGACTTTAAAGTCATTATTATTGCTACATTTTGACTTTAAAGACTCTTTTATTCCCCGATTGTGACTTTAAAGTCATTCTCATTGCTAGATTTTGACTTTAAAGACTCTTTTATTCCCCAATTGTGACTTTAAAGTCAATCTCATTGCTACATTTTGACTTTAAAGACTCTTTTATTGCCTGATTGTGACTTTAAAGTCAATCTCAATGCTACATTTTGTCTTTAAAGACTCTCTTATTGCCTAAATTTGATTTTAAAGACTCTTTTATTGCTTTACTGTGACTTTACAGTGATTCTTATTGCTAGATTTTGACTTTAGAGACACTTTTATTGCCTAAATTTGATTTTAAAGACTCTTTTATTGCCTGATTGTGACTTTAAAGTCATTCTCATTGTTGGATTTTGACTTTAGAGACTCTTTTATTCCCCGATTGTGATTATCAGTCTTTTTCATTGCCTAAATTTGACTTTAAAGACTCTTTTGTTCCCCGATTATGACTTTAAAGATATTCTCATTGCTGGATTTTGAGTTCAATATTATACTCATTGTCTGGACCTGATATTAAAAAGTCTTTCATTACCAAAAACTGACTTTAAAATCCCCTTTATTGTCAGATTTTGACTTTAAAGATTATTTACTCATTTTGTTTATTCTGCACTCAGTTGATCTGGGTAACATGCACCCACATTACGGTGGATGCACCATAATGTGTTCAATTCAATTCAGTAAGTAACTGTAATTCATAAATGGGGCTGTTTCGACATGAGATTTGCTGAAGTTTTTTTATTATAAAAATTTTGTTTTCCTTACATGAAAAGTGGAGAAAGCAATGGAATAAGTCTGAAAAGCTTTAAAGAAGTTGATTTGTTAATACAAATTTTAAATGATTTACTTTTTTTTTTCAGAGTGATGAACCAACGAGTCTCCTGCGTCTAAAAGTAATCAGTGGTTATCAGTTAGCGAAAAAAGATATATTTGGTGCTAGGTAAGTTTGGCTTTACATTATTCTCCAGATCCACTAAAAGTAAATTATTTATAATCTGTAGAACTGAAAGTAATTACAAGAAGTAAAAAAATAATCATTTATCAATAAATCATGATTAATATCTATTAATACTATTATACGCCCAACACCCGCAAAGGTTTTTGATAATATATATATATATATATATGTATAATACAATTATATAATATATACAATTGTATATATATGTATATATATATATATATATATATATATATATATATATATATATATATATATATATATATATTCAGTGACCCTTTCTATCTTTTCAGGTGTAGAGTTATTAATATTATCATGATTATATTAAATAAAAAAATGATTTGAAAATGATAAATTATTTCCACACTTAGCGCTGTGATGTTGACTTACGTTACGAAAGTTATTAATTATTGTCAAATAATTTTTATTTAATTTATTTAAATAACTGTGATCAAGTGAATAAATACTCTTCTATTTATATTATCATGATTTTTTTAAAAATATATTTTTACTCCTATCCCAAAACATATTCTCATTTTGTTTTTTTTTTGTCCCAATCAGGTTGATTGTTTCCACTTTTGTCTCTTTTTCGGACTTCCCTAATAGTTCTTTTAAAAATATATATATTTATTTAATTTCAGTGATCCTTATGTGCGCGTCGACTTAAACAACATAAATGGCGATGAAACAGTGGATTCGGTACTCACGAGGACGAAGAAAAAAACGCTTAATCCACAATGGAACGAAGAATTCATATTTCGAGTAAGTGCTCCCAATTAAACATTTCATAAATTTGCAAGAGCAATGATACACTTAATAGTTGTATTCAGTAATATGGTTATGTGTATGGGAAGGATAATGGAAAATCTTTTATCATACCTTTTGTTTCTTTGCAAATAAAATTGTAATAATTTCAATAATGGTTTAGAGAACATCACATTAAATTCAGAACTTGTAAGGTGAAAATGTGAAATCGGAGATGTGTATATCTCTGGGGAAATATTGTTTAAAATGGTGTAGAAATAAATAAATTTCAGTCGTATTGTATGAAAATAAATAGTAGTTTATGTTGATTATTAATTTGTGACACGGTATCGTTTAAAACAATGCATGCCTTCTGTTAGGAATTAATTACGAGATACTGAACACAAATTGATTTATTCAACAAGTGTCTTGAAAACAATTACAGCCGACATATTTGAATAGTTTTAATTGGTCTCAATTAAAGTCAATTTATAAGAAACAATTAGAATACCATTTTTGTTTTCAAATGAGCACGGCATATTAATTAATAAAAAAAAAGTTATTGATTAAATGTAAATATTTGAAGCTGCACGCAGTATAAAAACAAATTCCCATCACTTTTTGTTTGCGTAATATAACCGGATTAATTTTTGTTTACACGTAAAGTGCATTAAATGAGCTTCGGAAAGCGAGCTCGTGCATAATTGACCAAGGTCACGGAAGCCTGACAGCGGGGTTCGTTTGTTTCAGGTCAAACCGGCCGAGCACAAGATAGTCCTGCAGGTGTTCGACGAGAACCGGCTGACGCGCGACGACTTCCTCGGGATGGTCGAGCTCACCCTGATCAACCTGCCCCAGGAGCAGGAGGGCAGGGACGTGTCCCCAGTAAAGTACATACTGCGCCCTCGGAGGTATGAACTGTACAAAGTGGTAATTTATTATTTATCAGACGGACCAACAGGACAACAATAATAATTTCATGTGTTTGTATATTGGGTTTGGGGGAGGGGAGTAATTATTGGTTTTTCATTAGTGAGAGGGGGCGTAGAGGGGAAAAGGGGGCGGAGGGAAAATGGTGTTTGTTGTTGTTGTATCTATGGGCCGGCAGTTGTTTTCACTGTGAATGTCAGAATACAGGGATAATTTTTATTATTTGAAGTCATACTACAGGTCAGTATTTTGCAATTTATTTCATACTTAATTAAAATAACAAAACATAATTAATAATGTGTATTATATAATACCTGACACTTTTAAGGGTATAAAGATTTTTTTTATAATATTCTATATGAGTGGGTACAGTCAGACCCTCCACCGCAACTAAACGGTCTATTATAGCTCAAGATATACATTTTTATGGACATTTGTTGTTTAAATAAATTAAATAAAAATAATTTGAAAATAATTAATTAATTATTTCCTCTTAATATATTTAATTCCTCGACACCCAATACGGGTAAAAGAGGATAAGATTAAGAAAGAAGAAAGAAAGAATATATTTAATTATTTCCTCTTACTATATTATGTAACATAAGTCATAATGTCACAGAAGCTAAAGAGGAAATAATTTATTAATTATTTTCAAATTATTTTTATTTATTTGATTTAAATACAACTGTGACCAAGTCAATGAATCCTTTTTCTATTAAATTATGTAATGTTGGTTTGTCTCGTATCATTTCGATTTATATCCAAACACATAAAAAAAAAATTCTAACACACTCAACATTGCCGCATAAACTACTAACACTCCCGACTTATTAAGATGGTTGAGTGTTGCATGCTTATAGTACCAAGTGGTACTGTATGTAGTGGTTACAGTGCCAGGTCGAGGGTGCGTGGCTATCTGGAGATCTACCATGCGTACCTGAAGAACAACGCGCCGGTGCAGAGCGGGGAGGTCGCCTCCGAGAGGTCTTCGGAGGAGAGGGAAGACTGGGAAATATTGAATTCCAACGGGGATGATGCGGCGACGGTGGGTTGATTTTTTTTTTGTTCTATTCATTGCACAACTCCATTTGTTTGTATTCTAAATGTGTGTTGTATTATTAATGGTGTGTTATTTATTCCCTCACCTCTGACATTTATTGTTCAATTTCGTCTACTACCTAAAAAAAAAAAAGCCTGTTGAAGCTTTTACTTTACTGCCAGCACAGAACGTGTAAAAAGTGCTATACTAGTTCAAGTAATGAACAAACCTATTGTCTGTCATTTACTCCTGTCAAAATTCACAGTAATCAAATTCAGATTAACGGTGTCTAATTCTTCCATATCATTACACTGGATTATGTTCAGGTATAAAAAAATAAGCATATTCTTTTAACAAACACTCCAACATTATTTTTAGTTTGTAATTAATTTTGAATAATGTAATTACATAAGCTGAAAAAATTGATTTTCAATTTCACAATATTTTAAAACAAAACACACGATTCTAAATGCTCGTTATTAAATCAATTCTATTTACATGGATTTCTATAAATATGGAAAAAGAAAGTTAATAATGATTTCCTGGTAATGTACATAATTCAAGTGTATTATTAACCCATTAAAGAACAGAAAGAGTAATTTGTTATTGATTTTAATTCTCAAATGAGTTTAACAAGTCTGGATAAAAAGAATTAATGGGTGTTCTAAAAATTGCCGTTTAATCCTTGAATTAATCTAGTATTGACTCGGATTCGCGAAACAATTGTTTAGACCGAAATGGCTATCCAAATCAGAATGATTCTATTAAAATATTTACAGTTGTGGAAGCTTTTACTTCGTTATTCATGTTTAAATATGATAATAAAAAAAACACTTCTAAACTTTGATTAAAACACTTGATCAGTGAAACAAACCAAGTGTTTTAATCAAAGTTTATTAATTAAATATGATTCACTACGGGTTAAGTGAGAAATTAATTCAAAATACACTTCTAAACTTTGTTTTGTATAACACTTTTCTTTTACTTGTGACTGTAGTTTCGTAAATTCAGTTCGCCATTATGAAAATTCTTTTAATTTTTTTTAGACAACATTCGTGAGCAATACAGAGCCTCAATCGCCTTTACCGCCGGGTTGGGAGGAGAGGCAGGATGCTAATGGTAGGACCTACTATGTTAACCACGTGGCTCGCACGACGCACTGGGAAAGGCCCACCTTCAGGTATTTACACAAACGACAAAACTAATAAAGTGTGAATTAAACAAGGAAAAATTTTGAAAACTGTAATTGGGGAGTATAAAGGAGTTGAGACAGCAAAAATCCTCACAGGATGTTCATTCTCCACTACCAATAGGGATTTATGGCTACTCAACAGAAAACACCTCAAACTACTAACAGGACATATTCCTATTAGGGGCTACCTGAAAAACATGGGATTAGTCGCTGATGAAACGTGTAGATTCAGTTTTATGGAAAGGAAGACTCTCATTCTATTAGGAGATGGATAACTGTCATCTCCTATCGTAGATAGTGGAGGCACTTAATTTTTGAAAATCCATGATCACTTAAAATAAAACACTTAATGATTTTCAACTATTTTTTCTGTATTTCACGACAATTGTTTCGTAACGTTGTTGCTTCTTCACCTGAAGAAGCAACAACATTAAGTGTTTTATTTTAAGTGTCATCTCCTAATAGAATGCGAGTTTTCAGCACGTGTAAGACAGGATTATAACATCCTATGCTCCCACTGCTTACTTTTAAAAATAAATTTTGTAGAATATACGAATTTTTTATCAATAATTTTCAACTTATTTCCTTGTTTAATTTAAAATAACTGCAAAAGTGTGAATCGTCTTTTGTTCTTTCGTCTTCGTTTTTTTTTTATTAAAAAATTTTAAAGGTGTGTACTAATTTTATTGGTTGATAGCACTACTAACGCCGATAACCAGTTGCAAGAGCGAGTTTTAGTCGAGCAAACAGCCCAGTTCGACAGACGGTTTCACATCAGCGCCGATGAGGAGAGTCCTAGGCAAGGCACCGCCTCAAATGCCCAGGTAAAGTTACTCATCGTCTATTTTCATTGTCATTATTTGTTTCGTTTCTAAATTCAATATGTTTATTTTAAAATTATGTGCTATTATATGAACATGTGGGAAAACTAACGTTACAATTGGATAAATCACCAGGGACATTAAATTACTCCAACTCACTACTTATTTTTATTGCAACAACCTTGTTTTAACTATGGAATAATTATGTGGACATTAAAAATGGATTTGCATCCGAAAAAATAGTGTTTAAGAAAATTAATTTTGTAATTATCACAATAATAATTTAATAATTAAGAAAACTTCATACAGCATACAGCAGGCGTGTGTAAATTAAGCCTGCTGTATGATGTACGTTACGCGATTTTTTAAAATATTATATTTGTTGATTTAGTCTTATATAACATCGTTAAATGTTCCTCTCTACTTCTCAATGTGAGATGGATTTTTAAGTATTTATTCACTTGGTCACAGTTATTTAAATAAATTTAAATAAAAATGATTTGAAAATAATTAATAAATTATATATATAACACATAACGATGTTATATAAGACTAAATAAATAAATAAAATACTTGTGAAGCGTCTTATAGTGGAAAGTATCTTTGGATGCAGGATAAACAAAGAGATCTTAGACATTAATTATAAACCACTCTTTTTTTTTTATGGGTGATTAACAAACAAAAAAACTCGCTTGTTTTCATAATTAAAACCATTAATCATCATTACGAACTAACGAAAAAAAATTAACTATGTGGGTGCATGTCTTGTTTTTGCATGGCTCTGTATAGCAGACAAGCGCGCCGCTTACCAGAGAAAACAGTGCGCCCGAGGACGAGGGTGGAGACTCGCTGACGACAGAAATCCTCGAAGACGACAACGAAGTCGCTCGAGAGACGCAATCGAACCGCCTTAGCGTCCAATCAGTGCGCTCCGTCAGAGATTCGGAGTACCATGCCTCGGCGGAGAGCGATAACGATAGCGTAGATTTCGAAAGCGAGCCTCATAATAATGTAACGGTCCTAAAGCAGGTGTTCGGACCGCACGTTTCCCGTACTAGAGACTCTAACGACAATTACAGCGATGAGGTTCGTCTCTAAATGGCTTGGCGTGTGTGCTTGTTTGGTTTTCATATTGTACATGTGCTTATGTCTATCGTGTTTTTTTTAGAATAACAATCACTTTCTTATAGTTGGTGGCTAGAATTGCATCACCTTTGAAATTTTGTGTTTAACAATTTCGAATTTATTGGGGTGAAAATTTGTTGTTTTTACAGACTGAAGATACGACGGATAGTTCAGCAAATACCTCGAGGCGGGATTCCACGATATCTACCAGCAGTAATGTGAGCGGTAGCGGAAACACTCCTGGGCAAACCGACGACCTGCCACCAGGGTGGACCATGCAACTTGCTCCTAATGGTCGGTGGTTTTTCATCGATCACAACGAGAGGACCACATCGTGGGTGGATCCCAGGACAGGTAGGGCCAGTCCAATGCCCAATCAGGCCGCAGCACCTGTCACCAATAGAAAACCTGATGATGATTTGGGGCCTTTACCGGAAGGATGGGAAGAAAGGGTTCATACTGACGGACGGATATTCTTTATTGATCACAGTAAGTTTGTTTACTCCATCTCAACAAATTTACTTTATTTAAAATAGAAGAATTAAAAGTGTGATTATTATTTTTTAATGTTGGACACAAAATGTGAGATTAATCAACTTCGTCCAACATTAAAAAAAAGGATCACACTTTTAACCTACTTATACCTTCTATTTTAAGTCAAGTAAATTTGTTGCAAATTTCACATTTTGTAAGCAAGATATTTTTTAAAGTTGGACACAAAATGTGAGATGTGAGGTTAAGTCAACTTAAATAATGTGGTTTTTAATGTTGGACACAAAATGTGAAATTTGGTAAACCATAAATAAAATCCAGTTTTTTTATGCTGGACACAAAATGTGTGACTTTAAGAATATGGTTCTTAAAGTAGAATACAAAATATGGGATTAAGTAGATTATAAGTGAGATCTAGTTCGTTAAATTGAACACAAAATGTGAGATTAAATAGCCTTTATTGATGATTTCCAGTTTTTAATCTTGGATACAAAATGTGAGATTTAGTAAACCATAAGTAAGATCCCGGTGTCCGCCATGGTGCTCAACCCTATAAGTAATATTCAGTTTTTAATATTGAAAATAAAATATCTTGGATACTTAAAAAAAAAAACATTTGCTTAACCTATGGGGACTACTGATAATTTTAGCAGTAAACAGAATAAATCAATTTAATATATGTATTTTTTTTTTTTCCTTTCTACCGTTAGGTGTAAGGAGTAATATATGTATTATTTACGAAAACTTTCAAACTTCAGCACTTTTTTTTTTTTTTTTAGATACAAGAACAACACAGTGGGAAGATCCCCGGTTGTCCAACCCGAACATCGCCGGTCCGGCCGTACCCTATTCCAGAGATTACAAACGTAAGTACGAATACCTGAAAACGCAACTACGGAAACCATGCAACGTGCCGAACAAGTTCGAGATCAAGGTCCGCCGTTCGTCCATCCTGGAGGACTCCTACCGCGTCATCAGTTCTGTATCGAAGATAGACCTGCTGAAGACCAAGCTGTGGGTGGAGTTTGAGGGCGAAGTCGGGCTGGATTACGGCGGTCTGGCAAGAGAATGGTTCTTCCTTCTATCTAAGGAGATGTTCAATCCGTACTACGGGCTTTTTGAATACTCTGCTATGTAAGTTGCGTGTGATTCACATCTTTTGTTTTGTTATAAATCACTGTTGTTATTTTTTTTTTTAGGGATAATTATACTTTACAAATTAACCCATTTTCGGGGATGTGCAACGAAGAGCATTTGAATTATTTTAAGTTTATCGGTAGAATAGCAGGGATGGCTGTTTATCATGGAAAATTATTAGATGGTAATTAATTTGCTTTTTAAAA
Source organism: Philonthus spinipes (assembly GCA_963082785.1). NCBI lineage: Eukaryota > Metazoa > Arthropoda > Insecta > Coleoptera > Staphylinidae > Philonthus > Philonthus spinipes. The sequence goes on from OY720308.1 coordinate 2,377,686, forward strand.
ATATTTTTGTCCCGGGTCTATGAAGTAGTAAAAAAAGTTTTTTCTTTGATTAATAATCGAAATAATCTTTTAGCATTTTTCATTCGTCCATTCTATAAAATGATGTTGGGCAAGACGATAGATTTGAAGGATATGGAGTCGGTAGATAGTGAATATTACAAGTCATTGTTGTGGATAAAGGAGAACGACCCGTCTGATTTGGATTTGACCTTTTCCGTCGATGAGGATTCTTTTGGACACACGACAGTCCACGAGCTGATTCCAGATGGTGCTAATATTCCCTTAGATAACTCCAATAAGGACCAATATATTTCGTAGGTTTCTCAATTAACGTTTATAAAATAAATCCACAAACATCCTAGGTGCCCATCAAAACTAACTAAGTTTGTTGTTTTTCTCCTACACAAAGTATGAAAAAAGACAACCATTTTTGTCCCTTTCTTCTACTTAACAAGTAGGAGAAAGAACAACCATTTTTATTTAAATAATTAAAGTCTTCACAACCAACATAAAGAAGATAACAATTATCTAGTTGTCTGTTCATTTTTATTTATTTAGTCTTATATAACATCGTTATATGTTCCTCTCTACTTCTCAGTGTGAGGTGTGTCTGTTTATACAGCAAAAATTATTTTCATAAATTAATTCTGTTAGGATTCTGTTGTAATCGAATTAAATCTCTAAACAATTTTAACGCAATGCTAATTTTTATGTCCGATTTCAGGTGTGTTATAAAATGGCGGTTTGTATATAGAGTGCAGGAACAAATGAACGCCTTTCTGGAGGGTTTCAGCGAGCTGGTGCCCCTGGCGATAATGAAGATATTCGACGAGCACGAGCTCGAGCTGCTGATGTGCGGCATTCAGAACATCGACGTCAAGGACTGGCGGCTGAACACCCTCTACAAGGGCGACTACCACTCCAACCACATAGTCATCCAGTGGTTCTGGCGGGTGGTCCTTTCATTCTCCAACGAAATGCGCGCCCGATTACTCCAATTCGTCACTGGAACGTCACGTGTGCCTATGAACGGTTTCAAGGAATTGTACGGTAGCAACGGACCGCAGTTATTTACTATCGAGAAATGGGGAACGACTCAAAATTACCCTCGAGCTCACACATGGTTAGTAAACACAAGAAATATGTAGGGCTGATTCACAATATTTATAATTTATTAATTTCAGCTTTAATCGCTTGGATCTACCACCTTACGACAGCTACCAGCATTTACGCGAGAAACTGATCAAAGCAATCGAAGGCTCTCAAGGTTTCGCAGGAGTCGACTAGTTACTCGTAACAGAAGAAATCCAACAAAATTTTAAAAAACAACAAAATATGCGAAGTAATTATGAGATTTCACTATATTCTGTCCAAACGTTATATTCATAAGATAATCTGCCTTTAAAAAAAAATAATTATTATTAACGGTGTATAAACAAACTCAAAAAAAATAAGCGTAGCTAGTTTTAAAAGGGTTGAAAACTTGATATAAAAAAAAATGAGGACAAATTCAGTAGGGAGCAGATAGCGCTTTTTTTTTTGGTGAATATACTTAAATTGTATCCGTACTATCATTTCAGAAAATTAATACTTTTTAAATGTCGACTTGTATATAAATATTTTTAATGAACATATTTTTTAATTAAGGTTTAAATCAAGATGTTGATGAAGAGTAAAAAAAATGAAAATAAGTATTTTAATTCATATCTTTACTACAAGAAGCTTTAAAGACTTTTCACATTACAAATTACTTATGCAAGGTGTCTAAACTAAAATTACAAAAAAAAAACAAATAGCGAGTATAATAATTTCCCCAACACTACTATGCACAGATTCCCTAGTGGATAGTTGTGGAACTACTTAATTCTGTCTAATTTATAATGTAGTAATATTTTAAAATATTAATTTGTAAATTAAATTAAATAATGGCATCGAGCCAGAAAATAATATACAAATAAGTGAAACAAAACCAAGTGAATTTAATTTACAAATTAATATTTAAAAAATATGTTTTACCAAGTGATTAATGAGAAAAAGTGTCCGATATAGTAATATTTTATTACATTATATCAAGAAACTTTACGTACTCACCAACAAATATCTGTATAATTTGTTCTAATTAAAATAAAATTAAAAGTGGCGAAAGCTCACTCTATTTAATTCTGTCTAATTTGTTCTAATTAAAATAAAAAAAAATAAAAGTGGAAAGGGCCCACTCAATATTCGTTTGCGTTCCATAGTTTGGGAAATACTGGTCTAGAGTGATTTTAATCTTTCCATATTCACGTAATTCTTGTCATGATATAATAAACGCAATCATCGCTTTTTAACTTGTATCAGCAGAATTAAAAATCCATGCTCATTATATCAATACAAAAAATTAAGTGGAAATTATAAAAAGTAATATCGAAATCTGTGATGAAAGCAACAGTACACAATATAATAATTGAGATTAATTATAATTAAAATTTGAAATTGTACGTCGTAGTATTATTTAAGTTGTGACACCTTGTATATAAATTCAAGCTTTTTGCTCACCGTGTGTTTAATGACATAACGAAAAAACAAACAAAAAAAATTATTATAATCCGAAGAAGAAGAAGGGGTAATGTGAAAGATGAAGAAAAAAAAGTATGTAAATAATTTTATTTTGTAAATAACTTTATAATTTGAATCCGATCCTCTCCCCCTGTTATTGAGATTATATATAAATAATGATATATTTTTAAATGTGTACAAACAGGAAAGGTTCACATGCTGCTGATTTCGTGTGATAAAATTTTTGCGAACGAATCAAAAGAAAAAAAAAATTAACAACTACGTTTTCTTGTAAATTTGAGCCCCTCTTTTCCTCCCTCTCTCTTATTGAAAACAATATATATCCAAATAAAAATTGCCTTATACATATAAATAATACATAGGTTAAGCGAGTATTTAATATATACATATATTTTAAATAAAATTATTATTTACAGAAGAACAAAACTTGACGAGAGTTGTGAGTGATTTTGGTTTTTATTTATTTATTATCAAAGAGTCGATTAATGTGTACGATTTATGTTTTTCTGTTGAAAGTACTCTTTTTGCCTGTTGATGTAAGGGCGGTTAATGATGTTATTACAAATATACAAGATATGAGAATGTTAGTTTTGTGTTGATCCTGCAAGTTGTTCCAGCGCTCCGTGTATTATTAATGCAAGTCCTCGGGCGAGCTGTTTGGCTGTGTACGGCTCATCAATGAGCGGCACGTGGATAAACAAAGTGCGCCTCGAGTCGATGTTGAGGGATTTGTAGAATATGTATTCGCATAAATACCTGAAAATAATGTTTGCATTTAAAAAAAAAACAGGATTAACATGATTTGAGCAATAAAATCAGCAATCTTGCAATTTTCTTGTTACGGATTTTTTTTTTTTTTGATGATGCCACTTGAAATTAGGCAATAGATGGCGCTTGCGCTATCTTTCCCATTACTTGAAATATTATCATTTGGATTAAACTCCAACGGAAATCAATTTTCATATACTTACCGTCCAGCATCTGTGGATTTAGTGAATAATAATTCTTCGCATTCCAACTGCTTACAGAGCTCGTCGACATCGATACCAGTAGGTATACAATCCTCTCCTGAAGAAGGGTCACATACTTCCCCCGTCGAATGGCAACATCCTTCGCAGTCTGTTTGTTTGTACCCGCTTCGGAAAGCCTGTGATTCTATCGTGATCGCTTTCGCGTATTTAGATACACCAACGTGTATCACTAACTTAAACAAGTATACAATTTTTTTTATTTAATTTATTTAAATAACTGTGATCAAAGTGAGTAAATCCTTTTCCTATTAAGTATACAGTTAGTTAGACTGTGACGATAAATAATAAGTACACGTTAAACTTAATATTTTCTGGGATTAACTAAATATTGCAATTTAATGCATATAATTTTGTATCCAATTGCAGCACTGGTCGGATTTTTATGACTTTTTTCCTGGGTTCATTAATCGGGGCTATTTTGTAAGGAAAATGATAAGTTTAACGTGTACGTTATATTTTGTCATCACAGTCTAAGTAATTTTTTAATAGATATATATATATATAGAATGTGAATTAAATTAATAACGTAAACGTTACACTTAACATTTGCTATACAGAATAGCTCGTTGAAATTGCAATTGGATGCATATAATTTCGCATCCAATTGCAATTTCAATGAACCCAGGAAAAAAGTAAGCCATTATAAAAATCTGATTTAATTAAAATTTTAAGACATTAAAAAAAAATCTCTAAATCAAGAAAATATAATTATTTTTACGTGTGGCTTATGTTGCTCCCACAACTGCGGCACATTCTCCTCGATGTACTTGTAAGTAACGGGAACTTCCATTTTTACAATTCTAAATCCTTCGATTTCATTTTCGCTCAGTTCCTTCACTGCTTCCCAGCTGGCGTTTACCGTGTGTTCCCTAAAGGGGCCGAAACCGGTGACGAGGATGACTCTCTCCATTATGGAAACGAAATGGTCGCAGGGTTATCCTGTTCAAAAATAAATACAGTCTTATCTGTATCACACGGATTCTATTTTAAGTGCTCTCCAGTTGTAAATACAGATATGGAGTTTTCATTTTTTTTTATTTGATTTGGAATTTGTGGAGAAAGTGAAGTTTAATAATAATCTTTATTAACTTATATATACAGAAATATATATTACCAAAAAAATTTAATCGATGGTGAAAATTTAAAAAATAAAATATCAAAAAAATCCTTAAGTGTCTAACTCAGAAAAATATACAAAATAAATAAATAATAAAAATTACAAAATTAAACGCATATTTTTTTTTGTATATTTTTCTGAGCTTGACATAATGATGTTTTTGATAATATATTTTTCTGTTAAAATGTTCATCATCGATTCGATTTTTTTGGTAATATATATTTCTGTGTATATCAGTTAATAAAGATTATTATTAATCTTCACTTTCTCCACAAATTCCAAATCAAATAAAAAAAATGAAAACTCCATATCTGTATTTACAACTGGAGAGCACTTAAAATATTTTTTTGATAATATATTTTTCTGTTTAAATTTTCATCATCGCAAGCGCCATCTTTTGCCTAATCTTATGTGAAGATTTTATTAAATATAATTTTATTCTTAACTAGTAGCCTGTACCCTGTTTTTTTACAAGGGAATTCTATAAGTGTAAAGGATCATAGTGGGTGGGGCATTTATTTTACAATTTAAGATTGCAGCGCCAAAGTGGCGAGATTCAGAACCGCTTGGGAAACGCAACTATTTCACTTGTGTTTTGATTTAGTGGAGATTGATTAATTTTATTTACTATGACTTCTTGCTGTTAATAATGTAATAGAAATAAAATAAAAAACAAATAAACAACCCACTAAGCACACATTTTATTAATGTTTCATCAATATGAAAAATAAGATCAGTCATTTAAAAGGATGGGGGGGTGTGATTATAACTGAACATATATTACCATAGAAAACCTAAATAATAACCTATAATATTACTAAATCGTATTACTCATAGAGTTAGAATTAATTAGTATATTCTACGTCTATGTTATTACTTCATAATTTTCTATAAACATAGAAAACACTGACATCTACTATTTTTTTTATAATTACTTTCAATGCTTACACTACTGATATCTGCTACTACTTTTATAATTACTTACAGACACCTTTATATATTAATTTTCTCACAAAATATGCGCACTAGATTGTAAATGTTGTGTTTCATAGATCCAACGTGAAATTAAAGCAACATAAAAAGAATGCAACTCATTATCTGCATACGTATACAAATAATCTGTATGTTTACGTAACCTAATTTTTGGTAGTTAAAACAAATACCTAGAATAACAATACTGTTTCGTGGAATCAGCAGATTCAATTCCCAGATATCTTTTTCTTTATGCATACAATTTTAAAATTTAGTGGTTTTCTACAATAGTTGCGTTGATTAAATTTAGATGGCGCTGGGAGTAAGTGAGTAATTTTCGTTCATTTTGCTCTAACATCAAAATATAGCGCTGAAAATGTTTTTAAGTAGTAAAATGCGAAGAAAAATGAAAATGGAATAAAGAAATTTGGTATTTATTTGGAAACATAAAACAAAATTTAACATGCGCCATTTTGTTCTAGCATTATGGTTACTTCTGTTGTGCATGAAAGGAAAATGCAATAAATTGAAACAATAAATTTGTTGTAGTAATTATAGCTTTGCTATGGAATTCTAAATGAAACGAAATTACGACAGCGAAACGGATTTCTCTCTCTATCAATCGTTATTTGAATTCGCTCCAACTTCGTTTTGAGTCGCTATCCACTAAACTAGAATCATAGAAAATTAATAGATAATAGATTAATAATTAATAGACTAGAACCCAGCCTTCTAAATATTATTTATGTACAGAATGATCCACGATAGTTTACCTCTATGGATTGTAGATTGATAGGTAGGCAACCAAATATACATTTTGGTATAACAGATCATATGAAAAGTAAATCCCCTAGATTATCATTGGCGTAGCAAACTTTTTTCATTTTATAGACAAATTGTTCTGAATAAACAATTTCAAGCAGCTAAAGTTAATATATATATATATATAATCTAAAATCCCCATCTACCATAATGGTGGTGTAGGGGTAGCTAAAGTTAATAAATAACAATAAAATTGAGTTTATTAATCAATAGGCAAAACTTTCCAATATTAATATTATAAATAACATTAAGAAAATTGTCATAAACTTCATTTTGCAGTCACAAAAAAGATCGAAAAGATCGACTTTGCCCATCTCTAATCTATTTATAAGGTTGGCTCATCTACTGATTACTACTTTATGATTTTGATGACGTCACAGGAGTTGACATATCTCCTATTTCAAAATTCAAAAGTAAATTTATTTTTTTAAGTGTTTGAAGTTTACAAGAATTATACGTAAAATGCATGGAACTTATTGCACAAAAAGAGACGTGATGACGCCGCTTGAGTAAGTAATGCTATCTTTGTTACACATTTTAAATAAAATTACGAGGCGGCCGATAGGCCTACCCTGTTATAAATTAGGGAAATTTACATTGAGTACATTCTAGCATGTTCGGTGTTACATAAAACTCTCTGTGTGTATCTGACTCGGCGCTGAAAAGTGATGCACCCCCCTTACGCTACAACCCTATATGTTGAATTTCAACAACACGGGGTACATCCTTTCTCTAGTTATCCTCACTCTATGCCTGCGAGTGACCAAGCAGTTCAAGCGATATCCGGAAGATGGCGCTACGGAGAATTTTGCTTGTTGGTTATAACAGATCCCTTCACACTCTTGACGGTACAGTGTTTGTGTATCGTCGAAGTTTGAATTGTTTGTAATTTTTATCCTTTGATAGTGTCCAAATTAGAAAAAGCAAACGAGGATCAGCGTAAAATGACTCCTCGGGAAAAATTTGCATCATTTTCATCAAAGAAATGTAAGTAAAAATAAAATGATTAATAATTTACTAATAATAACAAAATGGCTTCAATTTATCAAAGCCTTCTTGTTAATTTCTTATCAAAATGGCTTCATGTACAGTTGTAATTGGATTTTCGTAAATAAATAAATTTGTAAAAGCCTCCTCGACCGATTTATCCAGTATTCGAATATTTTTTAATGAAAGCTCATGTAAAATTTTCAAAACACGAAAAAAAAAAACATCATATAACAAGATGCTAAATAAATATTATTATTATAAACTGGGATGTAGGTCTAGGGCATCCCATGTCTACATTTATACCTCGCTCCTTTTCGCTTGTTTTTATACGTCAATGAAAATTTCAAATTACGATCAAAACACGAAAAAATAACTAAGCGCGGTTGTAGTCCTAGGATGATGTGAAAGATCACATCCTGTTCCCAGTTGTCTACATTCAAACTCACACGAGAGAAATTAACGAGGGTTGTTTGTAGAAAACTGGTAACGCGATATGACACTTCACATCATCCAAGGCCCACATCCATCATCATCTCTTTTGTAATAAAAAATAGTCTTTCCATTAAAAAAAAAAAAAAAAACAGGTTGCCATCCATCTTATCTACAAGGAGCAGCCGCGTAGATAGAAATAATTTTCGAGGTTAATTAAGACTTCTTACTGTTACTATTGTAATGCTTACTTAATTTCTTTATTATATATATATATATATATTTATATATATATATTTATATATATATATATATATATATAATCGATATCCCCTTTTACCAATTGGTGTCGGGGTCCTTGATTTCTTTATTAACTGTATAAATAATTCATTTTTAATGTACTTCAATGATATAAAATTTCAATAATCGCGTCTATCTATAGAAAAGGATAATATAAAATAGAATAAAAAAAAATGTGTATAGTTAATTGTATGTTTTTATTATTGTAATTATTCTTATTTTATCATATATGTATGTTACTGTATGCCATGACCTCCGTTAATTAAATAAATAAAAACGCCTAAACAAATAAAACAAAACAAGAGCAATAAAAAAACTTCGTTAATGTCTCATCAACATGGACATAACTTTGAATGTTGTTACGGCATTGCTAAAACGTTGTTTTTTTGTTATCAGTTATCAACATTTTGGGGGGGGGGGGGGGGGGGGTTATAACCTCCTAATCTCGCTCCCTCTACTCCACTGACAAGGAGAAGATTTGATCACAGTATACTGTGGTTTGATGTCATTCGATAGAATTTTGAAAACATTCACATCCAATTGAAAGAAACAAACAAAAATTCTTTCAATTGGATGTGTTTTTTTTAATTTATTTGGGAGACGCAAGACTTTCTATACACCCTTATAGTGAAAAACAATTGAAAAAAGGATTTATTCACATGATCACAGTTACCTAAATAAATTAAATAAAAAGAATTTGAACATAAAACACTGTATTTGTCGATTTTGTTTGATGTGAAGGGGTTTATGATTAAAACAACACAAACATTTTGTACAACTTATCGTTTATTCACTTATTTCCTATGCGTACCCAAAAATCTCTTACAAATTGAAAGAAAAAGTAAAGTGCGAAAGGTAGAAAGAGAGAAATAACAGGAAAAAAAATAGTGGGGGGTTGGGGGGGCTATGATACAAAAACTCTCGTCCGGGACGCGAACCCACCCACGTACGGATTAATGCCTTCGGAACGATGACGAATGGGGGGACGCACGAGTTCGGGTTGTTAAAATAAAAAGGCACATTTACAAGAGGTTTCATCTGATGTGTTTTATTATGAAGACAGATATACTATATACAAGGGTGCAATGGAGTGAGAGAGACAACGATGCTGTGTTCTTGTTTCCGTGTTGCATTGCCGCTGGATGTTCACCTGGAATAGAAAAAAAAAGGTATTTAGAATTAATATTAATAACTAGACGGAAAGACTATTGATGGATAGCCAATTAGCAATAGAAATTATCAAATACTAATATCTTGCTTCTATCTCGTCACATTATTTTTTTAAGTACCCTCTTAATCAGCATAAATTAATAACATTGAAAAAAAAAATAGCTGTGATTAGAAAAACAAATTGAATAATAATAATTACATATTCGGGGCTATTCTCCATCGAAAATGTTACGTTTGACGTGTAAGCTATTAATTAATTCACATTCTATGAATACATTTTTATTACAAAAAAAAATTTGCTTAGACAGTGATGATAAAAATAACGTACACGTTAGATTTAACGTTTTCATTACATAATAGCCTCGATTATCGTATAGCAAGATGCTAAATAAAGATTATTATTATTATTATTATTATTATTAAAGATAACAAGAACATATAACATCTTTATTGAGACTGATACAGTTTAATTATAATACAATTTTTAATTTAATATTAACAAAATGGCTATCGGCCATTGGTCTTTCAGCCGGAAGTCCTTGTTTTTATGTAAGTCAGTCGTTGATGAGATGAATCTATACAGGGTAGCCAGAAAAGGTGTGATAATCTTCAGTAAAAAAAACTAAAACGTTTTTAAAATAAAAAATTAAATTAAGAAATAAAATAAAACAAATTCGGTAATTATTTAATAAATTCATAAAGCTTTTATGAGGCCATTTATATCCTAAATATGTGACTAGAATAATTATTGCTATTAATAATCGACTTATCATTAAATAAACATTTGCAATGTTTAGCTAAATGTTAATAGAACTAATTTTAATCAAAATATTTCAAAAATATTACTAATTTCTAGTCACATATTTATTATTATTATTACCTGAAGATTATAGCCACCTTGTATATTGTGGATAAAGATAACATTTTTATATATTTTAGACGTAAAATTTAAAGGTTTGTATGCATTTTCCTCTCTTCCAACATAAAAAATATTTATTTAATGTATTAAAAAAACATTGCAACTTAAATAAACATATATTTTTTAAAAAATATTATTGCTTTTTTTAATTCCACGATTATCCCATGGAAGAAGTAGCGCAAAAAAAAAACCTTCCTTTTTTTTTGAATTAACATGAGAGTTTCGCGTATCTGCTTACTTTTTAATTAAAATAAATACGCGCGAAACGGCCGTTATTTTCACTTCCCGTCGACGGGGCTAATTTTAAAATTACAAGGAACGTTACAGTTTTTCCCTTATTTTTATTCTTTCCTTCCCCCCACTATCACTTGATTAAAGTTCGGCAATACGGCTCCGCGGGGTTAATTATATGGCAATAAAACACGTTCGATATTCTCGCACGTACTCAGACTTCGCTGGGGGTAATTATCCAAATTGATCTAGAAGCAAGCTCACACACACTGACATACGGAGAAATGCTAGTGAATGTCGCGGGGGATGATCATCTTGGCACGGGGGGCGCGCTTTAATAAGTGGCAATCTCTAATTATGGCGTTTGTTCCGTAAGCCCATTAATGGGGCTAATTACTTTGGCAAGCTTCTAGTATTTACGCAAGGGATAATTAACGTGTGTGTTAAATAGGGGCGGCTTCCTGCGTATGCATGTGTGTGTAAGTATGCGGGGTGAGTTGAGGGTTGGAATACCTACCATTGATGACGTGTACGTTGACACTTGCTGGTGCTGCTATGGTTGGGACGCATGAGTAATTCCCCGAGTCGGTCAGCTTTGCGCCTGTGATGTGCAGTCGTGACGTTAAAACTTCCGTCCAAGAATTCTAAAACAAAATAAGAAAAAAAAAATCATTCAATCTTAATTATTTTTTTCATACAGGGTGGGATATCAAACTGAATCTTGGTGTTCCACCCCCTTCTAACTTTTTTTTTTATTTTGACAGTAAACTATAATAAACAAATATACAGGGTGTCCCATAAGGTAGTGGACAGCCGATATCTCGAAAACGGTTAGTAGTACGAAAATGAAATTTGGTGGCTTTAAATGGTTGGAAATGATGCCTTTTTCTGAATATATAGATTTCATTTCCGTTTCTCTATTTCTGTGAAAATGATATCAAGTTCAGAATTTCAAATGGGACACCCTGTATATTTATAGATTTTTGGAAAAGTGATTGAAAGAAAAATACAGCAATACCATATTATTAGGGAGTTTTATTGTAAAATGTGCTGAAAATGAGTTTCTTCCATCCAATGCGGATAAGATAAGATATATAAGCAGCATGTCGACATACTTGTCATACGTAAAACTGGGAGATATTACTTACACGTAAGCAGAATGTATTGTCAACATGACATCACACATTTGACATGAAGCATTTTCAATGTTTTACGCTTTTTTTGTTAATCCATGCCACCGCGATTATCTATTTCAATTATTACTTCAATAATATTCCCTCATTTTACAATAAAAACTCCCAAATAATATGGTATTGCTGTATTTGTCTTTCAATCACCTTTCCAAAAATATATAAATATACAGGGTGTCTCATTTGAAATTCTAAAATTGATGTCATTTATTCGAAAATGGAGAAACGGAAATGAAATCTATGTATAGAAAAAGGGGCATCATTTCAAACCGTTTAAAGCCACCAAATTTCATTTCCATACTACTAACCGTTTTCGAAATATCGGCTGTCCACTACATCGTGGGACGCCCTGTATATGGTTTGTCACACCCAACACTCGAAAGGGCATACGGGTTATATGATAATATATATATAATATAAGTCTTAGTTATCAATAATATAAATTAATATGTATACTAACTCTATAAAAAAACTATCTACAAAAAAACTTTCTTCCGCCGCAAACAAATAATTTTTATCCCCCCTAGACAGACTAGGCAGATAAAATATCATCCGCGGAAGCGAAACCGAAAAATATTTACAACGGCCATCAATCACCCGCCGAACTTGTCTAATATTTCACGTCGATGAAACAAAAAATTAAAAATAACAATAAAAAAAATCGCGGGCGCGAAAAACGAAATAGAACGCGCCCGCTATTTTCCCCGAACAATGCCCCACGCTAAAATAAACAATCCGTCGTTGACATAAATTAATCCGTCACTGAACCGTTGATGATTCGATAATAATTGGCGCCGTGAAAATATTAATAACACAAAAAAAGAGCACGCACACAACAATCCGGAATTGTCGCTCTTTTTTATTATTATTTAATATAAATGGCCTGCGCACAATAAATATGCGTGGACCCGATGTAAACGCGCCCCAATGGATATCAATGCGTTCAATTTATTACAGAAAAAAGGGCGCGGGAAAAAAATTGATTTAATTTTCAAATGATATTAAAATAAACGGATTCGATGACATGAAAGTAATTTGTTAAAAGCGCTTACTGGTTATGAAAAAAAAAAAATCATTTCAATGAATTAACAGTATTTTTATTATGATTTTTGTGCATACCTACTCAAAAGAAGCAATAAATTTGCGAAACAATTGTTGTGAAAATAAACACACTTTTTGAAAATCAAAAGTTATTCAGTATTTTATTTATACAAAGTCGGTAAAAATTAGTTGATACCTTTGAAATTGTATGCAAAATTCAAGAAATAGGGGCGAAGAAGGAAATGACAAAATGACACACTTATCATTATGAAACTAACTTTTAGTTTGATAATGACAAGTGTAAATTGTTGAAACTATTGTTACAATAAATAAAATTTAGTGTTATACAAAGTTTAAAATTGATAAACAATGCATAACAAATAAAAACACTTTTTATTTCTTACTTCACTTTTATTTTTTATATATAAATATAATATATAATATAAAAAATAAAAGTGAAGTAAGGAATAAAAAGTGTTTTAATTGTGATTAACTAACTTCATATAACTCAAATTTAAACAATTAATGCATAACAAAGTTGAAGCCTCAGTTATTAATAGAGATGGGCAAAGTCGATCTTTTCGATCTTTTTTGTCACTGCAAAATGAAGTTTATGACAATTTTCTTAATGTTATTTATAATATTAATATTGGGAAGTTTCACCTATTGATTAATAAACTCAATTTTATTGTTATTTAATAACTTTAGCTACTTAAAATTGGTTATTGAGAAATATTCGATTACTAAATTCACTCGAATTTTCCCAACACTAAAATAAATATATATATATCTACAAATCTTGTAGTTAGTCATCTACTATGGGATTCAAAATGAAACGATTTTGCCCAACACTAGTTATTAATAATTTAATCCTAAAGACATTTTGTGTTAACATTTTAATTCTTTAATTAAACCCCCTGTTTTTTTTAAATAAAATAATTACTAATGAAATCCCGTATTTGTTCCACAACAATCAAATAAAGCGCAACGGTTAAACTCGAATCGCCGCATCCAGTTTGTCTAACCCACCCGAATCCGGTGGAAAGATTTACTTTTAATTTAAAAATAATTCTTGTGTGTGTGTGTGGGAGCCGCCGAAAGAATATAAATAACGAACGGGTGGGCGGGATTACCTGGATTGTTAATCTGGGAGAGAGATCGGCTTCGTTGGGATGCGGAGAAGTGATTTCCAGAATGTCGGGTCCTCGATACCAGAACACGGTTCCCAAATCGTGGGGGCCCTGATTTATGACGCACGTTAACGTCACCGAGCTTCCGGCTTTCACGTGCAGATCTGACGGGCCCAGAATGCGAGCTTTCGCTTCTGCAACAGAGAAAAAAAAATATCAACATCAAAACAGTGATACGGATTCAATATTATGTGCACACACAACGATATATTACGATTGACATATATCGTGGAATTCAATTATAGTTTCTCCGCAGAATATAATTGGAATTGCTTTAATGATATATCTGAATAAAGTATTGAAAATCTAAACTGTTTTTTATTTAGTTTTATTCATTAGATTGGACTTGTAAATTAAATTCACTTGGTTTAGTTTTAAAAATAGAAAATTCACTAGGCCACAGTTATTTAAATATATTAAAAAAATGTTTTGAAAATAATTAATGATTTATTTCCACATTGCATTATGCAATATTTTATTGATGTGCAACGGCAGGTGTACATTATGTAATTCAATGTCCGGTATGAGTATTTGCCTGGGAAGTAGTTGTTTTAATGTGAATTTGTTTAAAGTACTTACGTAATATAAGTTAAAATGTCACAGAGCTAAATGTGGAAATAATTTATTAATTATTTTCAAATCATTTATATTTAATATGGTTTAGTTTACTTATAAATAAGTGAAGCAAATTCAATCTAATATTAACAATATTTTACTAAGTGATTAATGAGAACATAGTGTCCGATATAGTTTTATTCATATTTATTTGTATAATGTGAACTACCAAGATATTTTTTTTTAATTTAACTTAAAGTCCCATGTTATAATAATGTAACAATGAATCTTCTTAGGCAACATATGTTGTACACGCTAAATAATTAACCCAACTTCTTAAAACTCATATCATTGGCGTATTCCCTGAAGGAGAGAGCATTCATCTAGCGTATGGATAAATGGTGATTATCCATACGCTAGATGAATGCTGGTTGAACATTTTATTAAATAAAATATTAGTATAAAAAACTGAGTGCAGTTATTCATATATCTATATGAAATGGATTCGTGCAAATTGTAGTAATAATGAAAATATTTTCTTTTATGCAACTTTCATAAAGCGACGTATAACTAAAATTCGAAAAAGCCCTTAAATCCACCGACCAGATTTCCACCATTATCATCCATATTCCCCACATCTCTCCCAAACTCACTCATTTGTTTACCCAATTTTTTTAATACCCCCAATCCGCTCCGAAGGACAGGCAAAAAAAATCAACCGAGAGCAGCGCACACATTCGGAACCGAGCTCGGGCGGAAATACGTGATATTCGAGGGCACACTCGGAATTATCAGATTCTGGAGTGGGCCGGGCCCTTCTCCCGGCGAAAGGGGCAAATAGGTGGCCTGGTTAGCCCGGGTAACTGTGCGATTTGTCGGGAATATTTTCAGCGAGTGCATTTTCAGCATACGCTCCTGCATCCCCCCGGAACCAATTCCGGGCTACGTTCCGTAATCTTCCCCGCTCTCCGTCGGAGCCACTGGAAAAAGTCGATTCCGTGTTGTAAATACAAATTCAATTAGATGCTGCTGTGTTTCTTAAGTAAACACACGCCGTACTGCATGTAATTTCATAAAACCGGGGTTCGAAAATTACTTATGAAGTTTTATACTGCGGACGTTTTCTCTTTGAGTGCGTTTAAATTGGGGAGTAAATAAAGGGGATTTTTATTCAACAATAACATAAATTTCACTTTATTAATTCTAAATAACTTCTTTATACATATTTATTTCACAATAGAAGTTTATATAGGGTGAATGTTCTCTATGGGGATATTGGAAACTATAAGAGAGAAAAAAAAAAAGATTAAATGGGCAAATAAGTGCAGATTTATGATGTAGTGTTTCCTTAGAAAATCCCAAAGTTGTGAAAAAAAGTTTTTTTTTATAATGATTTTTTGATAAAAGATCGCGTTGTGAAAAAAAATCAAATGTTTATTTTCTGAAATATTTACAAATAATATTTGAGTGTACTTGCAATGCCTTGAAATGGGAAACACATTCAAATATTATTTATAAATATTTCAGAAAATAAACATTTGATTTTTTTTCACAACACGATCCTTTATCAAAAAATCATCATAAAAAAAACTTGCACTCACACGGAATTTTCAGTATTTCGCCATCGTATTTGCTTGATGTGCGGATCCGTGCTTTATGACTGAATTGTATTGATCGCTGTAACGTTTTATGGGTGTGTACGACCCGATTCGACACCGTGCTCGAATGTACTCCACTCAGACAATTCCAGCACTGAATCATACTCCATGCATGTAGACACGGCCGAGTGGAAAAGGGTCCGCATTCAACGTCTAGTCTATACGTGTTTTTAATTCATTACAGTTTTAATTAAAAATAAAATCAGAGAAGCGGTGCGTATTTGTAAAGTTTCGGGTTGCGTCCCTGGAATGTATTCAGGGAGCCGGGACCAAAGGTCTTTTCCATATTTTATTCAGCCGGAATTTTTTTGGTTACTGTTAAGATTTTCTTTATATATACAATCATCTTTATTGAGGTTTTTTTGTTAAATACAATATAGTTTATTTTATTATTTCTAAATATTAACCATCGGGCTTTCAGCCAAAAAAAAAAAAAAAATAATAATAATATATACTTTATTGCCCAACAGAATAACCAATTACAGGACAATTTAATTTAAAGAAATACAAATTATAAAATATATAAATATATAAACAAATATACAAAAAAAATCATTGTCTTATGTGTCATGTCTGTCTTTTAGTCCTGGATGAAAGATGAGATGAATGTATGAACAGTGGATTCTGGATGGCGAAATTTTGGGTTTTTCTTTTAGGTTCGGAATAATCACAGTTTGTTTTTAAATAAATTCGATTGAATGTTTAAAGCGAATTTTTATTATTATATTTTTTAATGTAAATGTTAATCAAATAACAAAAAATGAGATATTAAATTATCATTAAAAAAATAAATAAATAAAATAAACAGAAGTAGTACTAAAATAACTTACTTACGTTACTTAAGTAATTTTAAGTACTTTTAAAGTAATTACGTAACATAAGTAAAAAATATCTCGACATCCAATACGGGCAAAAGAGGATAAGATTAAGAAAGAAAGAAAGTAAAAAATATCAATAGAAAAGAGTATTATTCATTCACTTGGTCACAGCCATTTAAATATATTAAATAAAAAAAAGTAAAAAATATCATTGATGCAAAATAGGAAATATATATATCCATATCTTTATTCAGACTATATAGATAATTTTAACAATATAACAATATAAATAATTACAATACATGTAGGTGTTAGACTGTCTGGGCTATCGATCAGAGGTCTTTTTTCCCTGTCGTGAATTTATGATGAAGTTAAAGAAAAATCTATACTAGCTAGCTGGAGGAAATAATTTATTAATTATTCTCAAATTATTTTTATTTAATTTAATTATTTTATTACATAATTAAATATCGGGTTGTCTAAGTTTAACGCACTTTCTTAACGAGAATTTTCTTAAACGTAATAATATCAATCCCCTTTCCTTAACTGATGTCCTTATTTAAACAAACTCTTCCCCGCTCAAAGTACAGTATTTCAAGAAGATAGCACCAGGCAGCCGTAAAATCTAATGTTTTTCCGAGGCCTTATCGCCTGCGAGGGAAAATTAAAACTGATTATTTCTTTATTTAGAGCCCCTTAATTGCCCCCCACCTCCCCTCCCGATACGTGCGTTATAATAACCGTAATTTTCGTGGTGAATAAGGGCTCGCGGTGGGGGTTTCGGAAATGATTGTAGGCACGGCGGTTTGGCTAATGCACTGTGACGATCGAACAGTCACGCCAGTTACCAAGAAGTAACGCCGAGTCTAATGACGGACGCAAATTGCTCGGTGGTTAAAATGTAACGGTTGATTAGCGCGGTCGTTGGATGTGGAAATAATAATATACGTAATCGATTTTATCATGTTGGTTTGCAGTTATGTTTTTCGGTAATGGTTTTAAGATTTTTTTGCTTGCTCATAATCAGGTTGATTGTCTCTTATTACCTGAACCACTTCATTATTATTATTGTGTTATAAAATCATCTATCTGTTACATGAATGTAAACGCTAACAGACACTACGACGTTATTTTTTATATATAAATATGTAAATTATTGTATAATGTAATCAATTATAATGGAGAATTCCGTAAAATAAAGTTAAAGTTAATTAATGGTCTGATATGATTGTTTTTTTTTAATTGTATTAAGAATTCATCCTATGTTGGATTTATTCGTTTATTATTATTATTATTATAACTTTCAATTTTTGTAAATATTTACTCACTTTAATTTGATTTAATATAGTTGATTTAATTTGACTGAGATTAATTTAATTAATTTTATTAAATATCGAGCCATTTCGAAGAAAATCAATGACACTTTAAAAATTTATTAAATATAGACTTGCTTTGAAATTATTTATCTTCTTCAAAATAGTTCGTTATTTAATTATTTTTTTTCAATTAAATATTAAATATCTGTACAGAAAGACCACAGGTCGATAGCCCGGACAGACTGACACAATATTTTTTTCTTGTTGTGTATATAACATATAAATGCATGTATAAGCTTATGTAGTGTTGTCTGAATTAAGATGTTTGTATATATATTAAGGGAAGTCCGAAGTGGTTCAGGTAAAAAGAGACAAAAGTGGAAACAATCAACCTGATTGGGACAACAAACAAAATGAGAATATCTTTCGGGATAGGAGTATAAATAAAAATGTTAGACACAGCTGTTCTGTGCAAAAAAATATCGAGCTATTTTGAAGAAGAACAATGATCTTCTTCGAAATAGCTCGATATTGAATATTTCATAAATAAAGATGTCATTACTGTATGATGAGTATGTTGCTGGGGTTGTAACATAAAACTCATTTTCAATTATAACCCAATCAAACTACTGAAACAATCCAAATCAAATAACCCGAGCACTTACAATCGCAACCAGAATACATCGAAAACATTCCACAACAACTGACAGCGGTAATTAATACCGGAACGGCATATTTGTTTTAATCGTGAGAGAATTTCAGAATTGCCCCATCCTCGCCACTCGAAATGAATACATTAAGCGATTTATACACGGGTTCCGGTGGTTTATTTATGGGACTCGAATAATATCCTAATTGTATTTGCGCAGCATTACATGCATAATGGCCCTGAATAATTGAACGTCTTCAAACAATTTGCCTGCGTATATATTTTCAATTATCGGAGTGGGGTCCATTGTGTTACGCTCGATTTTATCAGATGATGATGATGATTAGCGGCGTGTCGGCTTTTGTGACGATTGGAATTAATGATTTAAGGGCTTCGCGTTACTATGTGCCGATTGTCTGTTTTGTTTTGATGAATTGCGTTAAATTATTTATGGAATTTCTCTATATATTGGTTTAATAGTAATAATTATATTTTGTGTGTAATTATTCAATAATGGATTATTTGCAAATATTGAACAATTAATAATATTCTAATTTATCATTCATAACATAAATTATTCCGTAGATTAAATTATTTTTAACATTATTAAATTAATAATTGGAAATATATTAACAGTAAATATTGAGTCAATATTGTTTAAATTAATAATTATATAATTATATACTCTGGTCTCTCTCTTCAAAGCGAATAAATCTTTCGCCTTTTTACTACTAATTATACATTTAAATAATGGTAGATCCAATTGGTAAAAGGGGACATCGATTATATATATATAATAATGGTAGATTTACACATCTCGACACCCAATACGGGTAAAAGAGGATAAGATTAAGAAAGAAAGATTTATACATATCATTTATTTAATGTTTACAATTTCTTTGTTTTCAATATATTCAGGAATATACGTTAAAAAATCAGGGGAGATAAAATCCCGGCGCTTCCACCAAAATTTTCGCCTTTTTTATACGAACGTACCAATGTAATCACTGATTCCACAACCTCGCCAAGAATTTTTTCCTGAACCAATTTAATGATGCTATTCTATCAGAACTTTTCATTCCTAGAAATCCCTCACAGCCACTGTTTCAGTTCATAGAAAGTTATCACCATGCATAAATCACAAACTATCATCTCACATTTCATCACATTAATTAATTATTTAATTTTTTAATCCGTGGCGGAAAGGCTTCTGGTTGGCCGATTGCTGTTTTATTTGATTTCAAAATTCATTAATTTGAAATATATTGTATATCTTTTCAGCACGATTTTTAAGGATTAGTCTTATCGACATTTTAAGGATTATCCGAACTTTAGGGATCAATTTTTCAATAGATCAATTTCCGCTTGATCGATATTAAAAATGATTGATTTTGTCCATCTCTACTAAAAAAAAAAAAACAATGAAATTGATCGTATGTTTAAGTAAACGTTTTGGTGGAAGCGCCGGGATCCGGGATTTCATCTCCCCGGATTTTTAAAAAACGTATGTTCCTGAATTTTTTTTTTAACAAAATTAATTTTGCCGATTTTTAAGGATCAGTTTTAGCGGCATTTTAAGGATCATCCGAACTCCAGGGATATTTTTTTTCAAAAGATCAATCTCCGCTTGATCGATATTAAAAATGATTGATTTTATCCATCCCTATAAAAAAACAAACAATGAAATTGATCGTATGTTTAGTTTAACATTTTGGTGGAAGCGCCGGGATTTCATTTCCCCGGATTTTTTTTAAATGTTCCTGAATATTTTTGAACAAAATTAATTTTGCAAATTTTTAAGTATCAGTTTAATCGGCATTTTAAGGATTATCCGATCTTTAGGGATCAGTCTTTCAAGAGATCAATCTCCGCTTGATCGATATTAAAAATGATTGATTTTGTCCATCTCTACTAAAAAAAGAAATTGATCGATCGGTTTGGTGGAAGCGCCGGGATTTCATCTTCCCGGATTTTTTTTAAATGTTCCTGAATATTTCTGAACAAAATTAATTTTGCCGATTTTTAAGGATCAGTTTTATCGGCATTTTAAGGATTATCCGATCTTTAGGAATCAATTTTCATGAGATCAATCTCCGCTTGATCGATATTAAAAATGATCAATCTTTCTAGAGATCGATCTCCGATTGATCGATATTAAAAATGATTTATTTTGTCCGTTTCTATTAAAGAAAAAAACCACGAAATTGATCATGTGTTTATATGAACATTTTGGTAGATGCGCCGGGATTTCATATCCCCAGATTTTTTAATGTATGTTATTTTATACGTTTCAACTAAAAAAAATAAACATTTTGTTGGAAGCGCCGTTATTTCATTTGCCCGGATTTTTTTAAAATGTATGTTCCTCAATTTTTTTAACAAAATTAATTTGGCTCGATTTTAAGCATCAATTTTATCGGAATTTTGAGGATTATCTGATTTCTATGGAAATTTGCAAACATTAAATAGCAGTAACTTACTATTTAAAAATAATTCAAGAAGCAAATATTTCACCCGTAACAGAAATAAAATACATCTCAGCGAATTAAAAATAGCCCGGCGAAAATTATGGCGGAAGCGCCGGGATTCCCTCTCTCTACGGAGACAAAGTTCCCGCTCCACTCGTTATTTGTTTATATAAATTCATTGCGGATATGGCGATATTAAGGAAATGTTTCACATGTCACAAATAATAACACTTCTAGCAGAAGTTTGCGTTCCGCGTCGGCTCATTTATGCACACAAATAGAAACCGTATCCGGAGTTACGGGGCATTATATTTCGCCTTCTGCATGGAATTCGCCCGGCGACACATATTACGTGCGCAACATAGAACTTTTGCCAGCGCGAGATGTACACTTCCTAAGAAAATAATAACGCCGCGTATTTGTCAAGCCTGGGATGCAAGATATTGTGAATTTAATTATCCAACATGAATGCGAATTATTTTAAGGGTTAAACTAAATTGTTATTCCTTTTTATATTATATTTATATTTATGAATTGTTGAAATTTTCAAATAATCTCGACACCAAATACGGATAAAAGACAATAAGATTAAGAAAGAAAGAAATTTTCAAAGTATAATATTGAGGTATAATTTAAATTTAATTATATATGAAGTGGAAAAGAAATTGAATATAGGTGGATTTGATATTATATCACAGGTGTGCAATTGGGGGACGTGGGTTCAAATCCCATCAGAGATATTTCTTTTCTATTTTATATTTAATTAATTTAAATTATACCTCAATGTTGTAGTTGGAGTGAATCCGAATTACGGTTGAGAGAAAAAAAGCACTTCGACTCGCTGTCACGATTCAGAACTTCCTAGTTGTGATTAATTTGACTGATTTTATAAAAAAGAAGGGAAATAAGAACAACGGGTCCATTGAATGATTATAAAATGACGGACATAATCATTATTAAATCTCATGCAAGTGAAATATAATCCAATTCGGCGTTTAAAAGAGGCAATAAAACTCCACGTGTAATTAATCATACAACATCAGATATAAAACTCCCAGGAAAAAAAAATACGAGAGTGAGAGAACTCATTAAAACCACCACCGACGACGCGACGTTGCCGCGACAAAATGTTCGACGCTTTCGGTATTTAAAAAAAACCCCACCACCTCCCCCCGGTTTTTTCCCCGCGAGCTTTCATTCATCCATTCATTCACCGCCGCCCTGATTTATGGCGCGCATAAAGGCCCAAGTGTAGGTGTACACTTGTGTGTAAGGGCTTATCCGGGTCCGGGGCCCGAGCGCTTATCGAGCGCCAGATAGTGCGATATTGCATAATAAAATAGCCCAAAACTGCCGGGCCGCACTATACAAAACCGTTATTTATCGTTTGTTTTTGTCCCGGCAAGTGTGTTTGTGTGTGTGTTTAAGCCATTTTCCGCGCGAGCCGAAATATCGGCGAAAGGCGCAAAGGGGTAGAGAGGGCGCATCAATAAGGGTTTAATTTGTTACTGTTGTTGTTGCGCTGCCGCAGTAATTTACGCCCCATTCATGTATAATTATTGCTCGTTCGTAATGTATGTTTGCCCGGCTCGGGATTTTTTTTTTGTGCTAAATACAAAACCGGCGTAAATAAATAATTATGTTATAATGTGAAAGTGCGTTGTTTCGTTCCGGGATAAATGCGTAGATATAATGTTTGGTGGAATGAGTATAATTAGCGATGATTACTTTATCAAATCATTTATGAGGCGCGACCTCAAAGCTTTGTGTGTAGTGAAATTTACTTTATCGCTACAATTAATTACAAATTTATTAATTTATCAAAATAATACCAACTATTATTAATTGTAAAATATTATTACTCTAGCTATTTAATATAAATATATATATAATTAGTTGTTTTAGACAATTAGCAAGATCATACTAAATATTTACAAAGTTATTGACAACTACTAATTCGTATTACACTGAAGTCCTGATTAATTGACAATATTATTTAAATACATTCAAGCGATATTAAAGGATGCAGAAAATGCAATTAGATGAATTATAAATTGTTTAAATATTTAAATAAATCCATAAAAAAAGATAGTTTAATAATAGAAAAAAAAAATCTCATAACATTCCTTGGTTTGTTTATAATCCTATTACTATTAGGTGCAACTATTGCAATCAGATGAATTATAAATAGTTTTAATAATTAGTTTTACCAAAAAAAAAACAATGAAAATCAATATTTTTTCGAATAAAAATGGATGCAATAAAATATCTAGGGTTTCACTAAATTCTCCATTCGAATAACTTATTATTCAATATCCATTATTTTCAACAATTTTTTTACATATACATTCTAACAAATAGATAATCAATAATGTAGATAGATAATACATAAAACAATATTATTTTCAATATAGTTCAATTTACCAGACCACTTCGCTCCGGCACATCCAAATCGTCCTATTCCAAGTAAGACAAGAGTGTTTAAAATATACGAATATTTTCGCATAAAAGATTGTGTGAATTTTGAGCATGTAAAACGTGTGAGAAAATCTGTGGTTATAACAAATAAATTTGTGTTTTTATTATAATTATTTTTTTAAATGCAAACATGATGAATTACTTCATGCGGAATTAAAATGCGAAAGTGTACCTTTTCAGTTAATTAAAAAGTAATTCGGAGATTATTATTCTATGGGGGACGGGAGCCGTATCTATGGCCGTTATGGAGGAGGTAATTGCGCCGTTTCGCCCTGGATATTATTAATTTCACTTGTCTGCGTCGAAATTAAATTTTGAAATGTTAGACGCCGAGATAAGGCTAATTGATATTTATTCATCTTCACCTCGGAAGAAAATTATTGCCGGAATTATAAATGCGAACGGCGAAACGTGTTTCGTACACAAAAATATACATAACAAAATTACATACAATTCATTTACATTTTTTTAAATTAATATTTAATAAATTAAATAAAAATTATTTTCACATTTAGCTCTGTGATATTTTCACTTACGTTACGTAAGTACTTTAAACAAATTCACATTAAAAAAAAACGACTTATTAATTATTTTCAAATAATTTTTATTTCATTTATTTATTTAGTCTTATACAACATCGTTATATGTTCCTCTCTACTTCTCAGTGTGAGGTGTAATTTTTATTTAATTTAAGACAACTGTGATTTACAAAAAAATGTGATGTGGATTTAGAAATGAAAAAAAAAAAAAACTTAAATTTTTGGTACAGTCAGTATTTCGATGTAAATGATGAAAATTTCACACTCGGTTATGAATAAATATTTAAATAACTGTGATCGAGTGAATGAATACTCTTTTCTATAACTGAACAGCAACGTCAGAGTGACATGGTGTTGTAAATAATCAAACAGCTAAGTGTCAAACTGCGTAGTGACGTCACAGTTGTAAATAATTAAACAGCTGAGTGTCAAACTGTAATTTTGATTTTATTATTTGATTCAGACAGGGAAGAAAGAGCGTCGGTCGATAGCCCAGACAGATTAACATTAAATAATAATTACTTGTAAATATTTTAAATTGTATCATAAATCGTCTGAATAAAGATGTATGCATATGTTAGAATTGAATAGAACTTCGTTTTTTTCCTTCAACAGTCGATGAAAATAATTTATCAGAAATAATTTATTAACTATTTTCAAATCATTTTTATTTAATATATTTAAATAACTGTGACCAAGTGAGTGAATACTATTTATTCTATTTATTTTAATTAATTTTTCATCGAAATGCATTTATCCGCTTATTTTAATCGACTGTTGTAGAAATAAAAAAAGAAGCAACTCAAGAATCCGCGACGTTTAAATTAAAACATTTCTGCACAAGCTGGCCCCACCCCATTAACATCCCTCCTATACGTCCCATTCCTTGCGGGCATAAATTCTCCGCAGCCTCTTCTTTATATCGTTTTTAATACACACACAGCCGCACGCCGCGTATACATACTTTTCGAAGGGACGACTATTGGGGATTAAGATGTTGGAAGTTATGGATAGGGTCGGGAGCGGCATTCAGGAATTGAACTCGGGAGCGGGCTGAGAATACGAAATGGGATCGGCGGCGGCGACGGCGGCGAAGGAGAGGAATAAGGCCGAGGGAAAAGGGATTACTCATTTCTGGAATCGCTTCTGATGTACACGAGGAATACACGTTTAAGTAATCGACGTAACTCTCTTGGTATTAAGGATTTTTTTTCCGTCGTCTGCTCACTTTCGGACATGGGTTTTTTTCCTCCAGATTATATAGCCGGGAATTTTTGTAGGAAAAAAATCATAAGAATGTATATAATAATGTCTTGTATTTGTTTTTATTGTTAACGAGTATTTTATTATGAACTAATCTTGATATGATTACTTACTAAATTTGGCCTACTTAATATTTGTCCCGCAAAATATCTCACGCAACTACAGGGAATGTCTTATTGATCGATTCTAAACATGCAATGAAAAATTAGCTCCATTTTTTTTAATTATATTCGTTTTATTTCCCTTAATTGTTCATTTTTTTATTTATACTCGTTTTATTTCCTTTAATTGTGATTGCCACTAAGAAAATCCATGGCATTCGCTACGAAAGGTTAAGGGTGCGGTTTAGACGAAAGAAATATTGGCAATCACTAATTCGAATTAGATTGCTGCTGTGTTCAATGAACAATATTGTATTATACATTAAAGTTATCTTAAAATATGCAGGAATTTCATCAGATGAATTAAAAATTATTTTAATGTTTAGTTTGTGTGAAAATCAATTATGAAAAACAATGAAAATTCATCAAATTTATAGCAAATTTCAAATTATATATTTTCTAATAAAAACTTGTGAAATGAAAATTTAAAGGATTTTACTAAATTCTGCATTGAAATAACTTAGCAGACAAGACCTATTAATTTCATTATATCTTACAATTTTCTTTTCTAACTTGAACTAGTGAATTGACGTAATACTCGAAAATTAACGATTTATTTTTTATTTAGTCTGATACTTTATACTTGGTAGATAAAAAATCTAGATATTATTAAATCCAAAAGAATGGCCCTTTTTTCAAACGATTATTTCCATTTTACTATATATCTATCTCTTTCTACTAAACCGCAACCTTAAATACACACTTTTCTGTAAAATAAAATTTGAAGAATATAACAAAAAACTATAGCAATTGTATGTAATGGCCTCCGTTAATTAAATAAACACTGAAATTAAAATCATAACATACAAATATTCAGGGCTATCCCGTTTGCGTTATTAATTAAATTAACATTCTATGCATATGCACCAATTAAGAAAGCTACTTAGACTGTGATGATTAAAAAATAACACACACGTTAAGCTTGATTAACTGATTACACTGCATGTTTGATTTGAAAGACTTTTTAGTTTATTTTTTACAAAAGAAAAATGAAATCCTTACTTTTTCCATTCCTAATGCGTCAAAATTGTGCATTTCGCGGTAACTACTCACCGATGACGTTGAGCTTGAAAGGCAGCGACATCTTAGGCTCTGTGTTGACCTGGCACTCGTAGACCCCGGAGTCCCTCAGCTGCGGGAATTTTATCTGCAGCGTCCAGTTATCCGATTTGTCGGGCCTCAGCACTTGGAACCGCTGGTCCGACGTGTACGTGAAAATGCCCGCCGTCAAGATGTGCAGGTCCCTCTTGCGTATCCACGATACCTGTGGGAGAGAATCATAACCTTAATATCCGGAATGTACGGTATCTAATCCTCATAAAATATATATGTACGACCTACGTACACTTTCCGTAGGAAGCGTAATTCCATACGTTTCCTATTAAACTGCGTCTCGAGGCTCTCAAGGAAATAATCATTTATTTAAGTGTAACAGTTCAATATGAGAATAGTATTAATAGAAAAAGGATTTGTTCACTTGGTCACAGTTATTTAAATAAATTAAATAAAAAGAAAAATAATTAATTAATTAATTAATTATTTTCTCTTTAGTTTCTGTGATTTTATGTCATATTATTTATTTATTTATTTATAAAAAACCCAACAGACAATGTCCAATTACAGGGTTTACATTATGACATTATGTTAAATTAAATATATTAATCTATAATTTTATTTTTCAAAAATTTCACTATGAAACAAACCAAGTTAAATTAAAAATTTAACTTTATTTTTTCTTGAATCTTTGAAGCGTTTACTTCCTGTTACATTTTCAATATTACTTTCTCATTACTTTCCCATGTGTGCGATCCTTCCGCTTCGTTTCGGCCGGAATAAAGAATTAAAAATTTTGCGCGCGCGAGGGTGCATCATTAGGGAAAGATAAACGTCGAACGGTTTACGGGGGGAGGGCGCCTAAATCAAGCGCTTAATCCCCGATAGGGCGGTCTCCGAAGACGAGCAGCCGTTTCAGATGTTCAGATGTAGAGCGAGATAATCGCACCCCGGAGTGCTGATTGCGAATACCGCCGAGATCCTCGCAAACACACCCCCGCTAAGCCTTCGCTCCCGAGAACACACCTTCCCCATTTACAGACACTCACTGTTAACAGTTGCTAAACGTAAATTTTAGATACCTCCGAATGCGGACATAAAAAGGTAACGAGAAGATATAACGCTAAGTGTTATTGAACAGTCTATTTTAAGAAGATTTCTTAATTATATATAAATATATAATCGATGTCCTCTTTTACCAAATGGTGTCGGGGTTGATTTCATAATTATATTTCTTCTTAATTTCTATTTCTTAATCCATATTCCATTGTTGTGCATTTCTTTAAAGTACTTATGTAACATAAGTCATAATGTCATAGCAGCTAGAGATGAAATAATTTATTTATTGTTTTTAAGTTTTTTTATCCTAACATCCCTCCTAAATACAAATTCCCTAGCTATACCATGTCCCGATTAGTTTCATTATTTTAATCGGGCAATAGAGATGACATGACATAAAATTGACAATAAATTCTAGTGATAGGCAAGATCGATCAAAAAAAATCGACTGCTCGATCCTTGCAGATGATCGAGCCGCTCGATCTTCTCTTCTATTTGTACTATAAATTGAGTGTAAAGTCATTGATAGTCACTATTTTCACCAGAAATTGACTGTAGAGTCACTATTTGTACTATAAATTGACTGTAAAGTTATTGATAGTCACTATTTTCACTAGAAATTGACTATAGAGTCACTATTTGTACTATAAATTGACTATAGAGTCACTATTTGTACTATAAATTGATTATAAAGTCATTGATAGTCACTATTTTCACTAGAAATTGACTTTAGAGTCACTATTTGTACTATAAATTGACTATAAAGTCATTGATAGTCACTATTTTCATCAGAAATTGACTGAAGAGTCACTATTTGTACTATAAATTAACTGTAAAGATATTGATAGTCACTATTTTCACTAGAAATTGATTGTATAGTCATTGATAGTCCCTATTTTCACTAGAAATTGACTATAGAGTCACTATCTGTACTATAAATTGACTATAAAGTCATTGATAGTCTCTATTTTCACTAGAAATTGACTTTAGAGTCACTATTTGTACTATAAATTGATTATAAAGTCATTGATAGTCACTATTTTCACTAGAAATTGACTTTAGAGTCACTATTTGTACTATAAATTGACTATAAAGTCATTGATAGTCACTATTTTCATCAGAAATTGACTGAAGAGTCACTATTTGTACTATAAATTAACTGTAAAGATATTGATAGTCACTATTTTCACTAGAAATTGATTGTATAGTCATTGATAGTCCCTATTTTCACTAGAAATTGACTATAGAGTCACTATCTGTACTATAAATTGACTATAAAGTCATTGATAGTCTCTATTTTCACTAGAAATTGACTTTAGAGTCACTATTTGTACTATAAATTGATTATAAAGTCATTGATAGTCACTATTTTCACTAGAAATTGACTTTAGAGTCACTATTTGTACTATAAATTGACTATAAAGTCATTGATAGTCACTATTTTCACTAGAAATTGACTTTAGAGTCACTATTTGTACTATAAATTGACTATAAAGTCATTGATAGTCACTATTTTCATCAGAAATTGACTGAAGAGTCACTATTTGTACTATAAATTAACTGTAAAGATATTGATAGTCACTATTTTCACTAGAAATTGATTGTATAGTCATTGATAGTCCCTATTTTCACTAAAAATTGACTATAGAGTCACTATCTGTACTATAAATTGACTATAAAGTCATTGATAGTCTCTATTTTCACTAGAAATTGACTGTAGAGTCACTATTTTTACTAGAAATTGACTGTAAATTCATTGATAGTCACTATTTTCACTATAAATTGACTCTAAAGTCATTTATTGTCTCTATTATTGTCAAATATTGATTTCAAACTCATTTATAATCATTATTTTTTGCTAGAAATTGACTTTGAAGTCAACTTACTTCACTATTATTGTCAAAAATTGACTGTAAAGTAATTGATAGTCATTATATTCACCAGAAATTTACTTTAAAGTCATTTATAGTCACTATTATTATGAAAAATCGACTTTAAAGTCGTTGATAGTCACTATTTTCACTTTAAAGTAACTATTTGTACTAGAAATTGTCTTTAAAGTCATTTATCGTCATGTTTTCCCGAAGAAAATTATTTTATTATTGTAACTATTCATTGTATCATGTATGTATGTTACTGTATTTAATGGCCTTCGTTAATTAAATAAATAAATAAAAAAAATACATTTAATCTTCATTAAAAATACAAATTACGAAATATTTTTTTATGAACATTTTCATTACCAATGTTATTAAGCAAAATATTGCCCGTGGCTAACAACATTGTTTATTTTATAAGGACGAAAAAAAAAACGTTTCCTCCCTCATCTTCCGTGCATGTAAAAAAAATTATTCCCATTTATTTTTTATAAACAAAAATTCCATTTAATTCAATATGTTTAGACATCATTAAAAAACCCCAATTAATCCCAACAAAGAAAAACTTTTCAAAGCACGTAATGAGATTACCCCGACGATTTAATTCCACACACAAACACCAACTTGTGGGGGGCAAACGTAAGGCTCTAAAAAAAAAAATGAAAATAAACAAACCTATGAAACTGTTACTGCGAATAAAACAGGGCCTAAACTCGGCCCTCGGCTTGTTTATTGCTTAATTTCGGGCCGCGCGGAAGATAAATATTAAATGAAAAGTGGTATCTACACCGCGTAATATCGTATGTGTTGTTTTGAGCCAATAATTTACAAACACACACAAACATACTTGCATGCGAAAAGAGAGAGGGGAAAAAGTGTAACATAATGCAGAAAGCGCTTGAAATATTATCGCGTAAATCACGTTTATATGCCGGCCGCGCGCACACTTGTATGCGGAAATGGGACGCGAGATAAGGTGGCCTAATCACGAAATTCGCGTTTTTTTTTCTTTGCATAGGAATCGCACGGAAGTGTAATGAATTAGAATGTGAATTACTACATGTTTTTTTATTATTATTTTAATTATCAACTTCACTCATAATTAATTTAATCAAATGACAAACATTAACTAAATTTCTTCACTTATTTTTTTTTTTAATGAAAAAAAAAAAAGAATAAAATATTGTTAAATTTTGATTTATTTGAAATCAACATCAGTAATATGCGAATTTATCGCGGCAATTATTCCACCTTATTCACAAATTACACTTATTCGATGTAGTTGCAACAATGATTAAAATTTTATTGATAAACCCCGGCGTGGTACGCGGTAATAAAATTCCAATATGATTTTATTTATAACGCCATTTGAGTTTATTGGGCCGGTAAATTATATGGGCGAGACCGTGATAAATATTGATACCGGTGGAAAAGTGCTGACATTATTTATATAGCTCCCAATAAAAAATAGATAAATAAATAAAGCAAATAAATGTACGTGCGTGAGAAAAACGTATTATGAATAATAAAGAAAAGGGAGTATCAATTACAACTGGCACAAATAATAAGTGAAAAAATAGTTAATAATTAAATAAAAAACAATTTTTATATTATATATATTAAATAAAAATGATGATACTCTTTTCTATTTATATTTATATTTATATTATATAATCATGAGCTGCGTGAAGGTTGACTTAAGTATAAGGAAACACTTTTACATGACTGTATAGTTTCGAGTTTACGTGAAGTGATTAATCATAAAATAGAAAGACTGTTATTACTTACTTCACATAAAAAGTGAAGTAAGTAATACTATTATATTTTTAATATGTTTTTATTATTTTCATTATCATCAAAAAAACGTGTCAATAAATATATAAATTATTATTAAAATACATTATATAAAATCTCTCCTTTCAAAATATTGTATCCAACGAAAACTAGACATTCTTTTAAAATATAAACATCAGGGCTGAAAGACCATTGGTCGATAGCCAGTTTCAAAGTTGGAAATATATTTTGAACGTTAGTGTATTGTTAGGTAGTAATTGTATATTTCAATCTCAGAAATAAAGATGTTTATGTATGTATAAACATCCATTGTGAAGCTTATATATATACAATCATCTTTATTGTGGTATTTACATATACATATATTATATAATATATTTGATCTAAACTTATAAATGGCTATCGACCTTAGGTCTTTCAGCATGTGAAACTTAATATAATGGAAATAAGTTATTAAATATTCCATTTGATTCTTATTAATCACCTGATTAAATCGTATTAAATCAAGTTATTTAAGAAAATGAATTAAAAAAAAACTTTAGCTTTGTAGGGCGTTACCTGATTAAACCGTATTAAATTAAAATTTAAGAAAATGAATTAAAATTTTTTTTAGCTTTGTAGGGCGTTCATTTTAATGATGTCCCCCTACATTTATTATCCATATTTCAAGTAAGTATAAACGTACATTTGCGTATATTAAATTCTTCACGTATACGTATTTTTATATACTCTTCCAAAGTAAATATGCAAATGTGCATCCATGGGTGTATGTTTTTAATAAAGTTTTATAAGTCGCGCATAAAATTTATATTTAATATCGCTGACTTACACCGTGTGATGCCAGCTAAATAAAATCAAGCAATAAAAAACATTTCGCTTCGGTAAAACACGGTTTTATTAAAACTTGTCCCGGGTTTACACAGAAAGTCGAAATGGGTTTCTTTTAATGAAATGTATTTTATTTAAAAAAAAAATAATTATATATATGTATTTAACCCAACAACTCGTAAAACTACTTGGGATAATAATTGAATAATTTATTTGTTAATTTGTATTTTTAGTTATTGTTTATTTATTTGTAATAGCCTATTTACTACTTATAGTAAAAAATTGTTACAATTTTTGTAAAATGGTGAATTTTCCGTAAATAAATAAATTGTTATTATTATATACACGTTATACGAAACGGAGTATTGTGGAATTGCACATGGAACACAGTAGTCTGATGAGATTCGAAATAGCCATCACCAGTTATCCATACACTAGATCAATGCTGGCTGAACGTTTTATTAAACTGTGAAATTAGGTTTTTTTTATGTTGGAGATCCAAAATTGTATGTTTACATGTAAATTTTGAAAATGTTCGACTATATCCCACTTTGTAACTTAGTTTACCACATTTTGAACTATTAATAAAGGAAAGAACAATAATATAACTTTGACGAACTCAATAAATCTAAACAAATTATTAGTGAATGATAAAATAAGACCCGAAAACAATAATTTGAATAAAAGTGGTGTTTATGAGATTAATTGTGATGATTGTGTCCATTGCGTAGTACAATGTCTGGAGGATTATTTGCCCGAGAAGTAGTTGTTTCGATGATTTTTTTTAAGTACTTATATAACGTAAGTCAAAAAGTCGCAGTAGGCAAAGAGAACTAATTAATAGAAATATGAAAAGACTTTGTACACTTTTCTTCATTTATTTATTTATTAATAAGTGAAGAAAAGTGTACAAAGTGTTTTCATATTTCTTTCAAATCTTCACGAAACTCACATTTAATTAAGAACTAATTAATAATATGATTATTTAGTTGAGTGAATTAAATATTTTCACATTATTTTTATTTGTTTTAAACCTAGCTCGATAAGCAATTATAATAATATTTCACGAATTATTAATTTTTAATAAATATTATTTTTTTTCTGAGGTGGAATAATATTTTACGAATGATTAATTTTTAATATTTTTTTCAGATATAAATTTAATTGAAGCACTAATAGTGTATAATCCAGTGTATACAAATCAGTGCATCCTCCTCAAACAAGCGATACAACAACAACAACATTTATATCTCAAGTCAATTAACTCTCGTGCTAATGATTAGTTAGCGCTGCGTAGCGCACAATACACAATCTAAAGCAAATACACTCGTACATTATATAGCGCAGACTGAATTTACCGAACAAAGTAAATTAATTTGTGTACAATATGTATGGGGTGTATGGATTAAGGGGCGGAGGGTTGACACTGCATTTAGACCTCAACAGGTCTAATTTGCATGCTCCTTCAGGATCCCCGGCACTACATCCAGACCCTCGATTCGAACCTGTGAAACCACTAAAAGGGGTTGACCTATATCATTTAAGATAAGATTACACAAACCCCCGCAAATAAATTCCCGGAGCTCTCTCTCCTCGCCGGGGTGGGCTTAGGCGAAGAATGTAATTATTTCGCGAAACAGTGTTAGGGAAATTGATGGGTATTTTAAAATTTAAAAAAAATTAAAAGATATATGTGTCTACAATTTACATACATTATTTTTTATAAATATTCAATCAATTTGAAGTCCAATATCTCAGTTATAAAGAAATATACAAAAAAATGTTACTTATATTATTAGTAGCTACTGTGAAAATTCACATTTTAAAATTAGTTTCATATATACAAGGTGTCCAATAATCACGTAATGTATCAAACATATGTTTTTTTTTTTAAATGGAATGATATATTTTTTATGAAAATTTTCGATTCTACGTTTAAAAATAATCATTTTTTATATAAGATTTAATAGGTCAATTTTTCATAGTTTAAAAGTTATAAACAAATGAATGTTGAAATCGATAGATGTTTAGAGCCTAATATTTCAATAATGAAAAATGAAATAAACATTCTGTCAACGCCATACAAATGCAAAAATACTTAATAATAAAAGAAATACTCTTTTTTTCTCTCAAAACAAATTTTTATATACAATGTGAAGCAATACGCAAAATGATTTTTTTCTCTTTTTACTTAAATATAGGGTATATTTTTTATGCTATTTTAATAGAAAATTAATCACTCTTCATTCTTTATATAACATATTAAATAGCTACCGTTTACCGTTTTTGAGATATTTAATCTCAAATACAAATTTTGTATAGAATTTTTAATCAAAGTAGGCCGTGCCAGAACAACTAATTTATTTAGTTATGACAGTTACGCGAACACAAATATAAAATAATTTAGTGAAACGAATAATCAAGTGTATTAATTAAAATACATCATAATTCATATATATTTTTTTAAAAGTAAATAAATATTAAGCTGTAATTATTTTAATACACGATAATATTGAAAATACAACAATTTAAATAGGTATGTTTTTGGCTGTGCGCCAGGATCCAGGTACAACGAATCTTCTTATCTCAGGAATGCGTTCTCGGAGTGAGTCATCGATCGTTTTTTTTCTTCTTGATTTGCGATAATTGCGCTCTTGTATTTCGATTCAGTCGTCCGAAAACGCGCAGTGTTCACTATTCCGGTTTAATTTTTAACGTTAGAAATTATTAATAATTAAAAACGCGATTTTTTTTGTTTATGAACAAGTGGTAATTAGTGACCTCGAGTTGGTTTTCGATTCACCAGGAATGGGTTGGAAGTTATTTTTTCTATTAAGGTATGTTAATATTAATAATTTATTTTAAAAATTTTTTGATTCGAGAATATTTAACACAAAGAACTAAAAACGTTACGTAATATTTTCTTCTTATATACACTTATCTTTATTCAGACCATACAGGTAATATATATATATATATATATATAATCTAGAATCCCCATCTACCATAATGGTGGTGTCTATACAGGTAATACAAAACAATATAACATAAATAATTGCAGTACATATAGATGTTAGTCTGTCTGGGCTATCGATCAGAAGTTTTTCCGCCTTATTATTTTTATTTAATTTAAATTAAATTTTTATTAATTCCCACACACATTTCTTTATAAAACATCGCATAAAATAAAATCCATAATTTTATTATTAACATCCACATTGTAATTTACATAATGGAAAAAAACTGAGAGGGCCCGCATTAATATGAAAATTATTCGGATAACGGCACTTATTTTCAATTTTTTTTCTTCTTCCGAGGGGCCGCGAGCGAGGAAAGGCGCATTCGTTCATCTTCTTTAATGTCTATTACAATGAAATATGTGCAGCCTGATTCCATATAAAAGTAGGAACGCCTATGACCTATTTATGCCCGTAACATTGAATTATTTACTAAGCCGTGGGAGTAAAGTTAAGATTTACACAAACATAAAAACCGGATAGGAAAATACATCGTAAAAAACAGTAGTAAAATTGCGCTGCGGTCCATCATGATAATTAAACGAATAATAGGAAGTTGTTTATTGGAATAAATTGCTTACTTATTTTCTTTATATTTTTGTCATGATTTATGATATAAAAACAATATAAATTTAATAGAAAAAGAATTTGAAAATAATTATTCTTAGCTTAATTTAACAAACAATCGTCTCAACTAGATCTTAATTTATTATGATTAGATCTATATTGGCTAATCTTCACAACTTGATCTATAGTAATCAATTTTATTTGTAGTGATCAGTCTTCCCAACTAGGTTTATATCGATTAGTCTTTGCTATAATAAATTAAAGACGACGCAAGCGCCACCTTTTGCCATACGCTAGATGAATGGTGGCTGAACGTTTTATTAAATGTAGTCTTTGCTAATTGATCTATGCATTTAATATAGATTCCATTTTTGTTTCTTAAGTAGCGCGTATCAAGTTTTCAGCGCGGTCGTCTATTAAATGATGAAAGTTTAATTAAAACATCGGGCCGTTAATATATTCATGTGTTGCCGGAAAATTGTCATTCCGCACCGCCCTGGAAATTAATATTCAGCATTCGGCCACTTGAAAATTTCACCCGCCAACTCGCGCAAACTGCAGTTCGGGTGCAACTGTTGAATTAGTCTGTGAAATTTCGAAGATTTCGAGATTTCACAAACTGCCACCGTTAAACACACCCTATTTCCCACTTTGGCGCAAGCACGGTTTTCCGATTCCAACTGCGATTCATTTAATTTCGTTAAATACACGGGCTGTAGACATGCTTAACAAAATGTGTATTTGTTTGAAATATGTTTTATTTTAAAATTAACAACGATTTTTAATAAATGATCAGGACAGCCATTTGAAATGAATCCTGTTTCCTTTTTTCCTTTATTTCAAATGAAAGCTTATGATATCCTTTCAAATCAACAATGTTCATCTTTAACTTAAAAGGACGAATGTTAAAATAAAATGAATTCACTTCATTAAAAAAAAAAAAAAATAAACGTATTTGAAATGACATGATATTTTTAATAATATTGAATCATTATTTGTAGAAATATCCGTTTTGTAAAACAAATTTTTTGTACTCTTTTTTTTTATGCGAAACTAAACATTTAATTAATTTATTAATTCAAAACGCTGTTCAATATTAATCACGGCATGTTGAATTTAATATAAAAATCAATAGGCTTCAATAAATAATTCAAGCAATTCCGAGCGATGTTAATTAATCAAAACGACTATTAAATATTATTTCGCAGAGTTGTGTAGAAGTCAAGGGATGCAAATGAATGACTCAATTAGTTCGGGAGGGTTGAAGGAGGGTGGCTCTCTGAGACCGTCCTCGTTTCAGCTCGCCCCCACTTTCCTGACACTGTCATTACCGCCCTAATAATATTCCGGCCATTGTTTCGGGCACAATTACAAATTTAATTGCGACGCCGACGTATCTAATTAATTCAAACGTATATATTTTAAACACCTACGCGTTTCCGGACGGAAAAAGGGCGCACCGCAAGGATTCATTCTACTTAACGATGAATAATTTCTTTAAAACAAAATTTTCATTTTTAATAGGAATTTATTATATGTATAAAATAATCACTTAATTATCTAATTCATGTATTCTATATTTAATAATAATAATAATAATTTGTTAAGAATTCTACTTTGTTATACACTTATCTTTAAATAAATAAATAAATAAATAAATAGAAAATAAACATTACGTGGAACATTCGATTTCGAAATACCTAGAAACAAATGAATTATCCTCGTATTTCATAAAACACATCTTATAAATTCAATTTACTTTAAATTCTCTTCTTCATTATACAGTTTATTTCTGAGTGCAAAACTGCAGTATTTCATCTGTTAAACTTGAACTGTAATAATTTTTTTTAATAAAAAACAGAATGAATATATATGTGTGAAGTGTAACTCTATAAATTTCGTTTTGTGCGAACCTTGTCGTTTTATTTATCGGGGGGGTAGTTTGACCCAAATCGCGGCGCATCCTCCGAGAGGAACGGGGCGGCAGCTGTTGCACAATTACAAGTTAATGAGTTACTTTCGCGAATCCGCGACGACGCGTCGGGATTACTTTTCTATTAATTCCGGGATTTGTGCATTGCTTCCATTACGCTTAAGTGCAAAATATGATTACAATCCACCTCGCGCCGCCGCTTTCTGATATGGTATACCCCGCGCGGCGTTATTAACATTCATTGTCTGCGCGGGCAATTTGTAACTTCGTAACTCTGTTAAATATTACACGCGCCTCGGGGTCGCAGGATTCCAAAACGTTGCTACGCTGCCGGAGGAGGAAAAATTGATACGCGTTTGAATAATTGAGTGTGCTTCAAGATGCATTTATTTTTAGTTCTAAACTTTTAAGCTTGAAATCTTAAGAGTATTTGAAGATGTTGAATATAAACTTTGGTTATAAAAAATGAGAAAAATAAATTTGAAATAAATCATGTTTTTTTTATATAGATTAATGGCCGTACCAATAGTCGCAGCTTAATTCTGGAATCAATCTATGATTCATGAATCGCGGAAATCATGTTTTTTTTTTATATAGATTAATGGCCGTACCAATAGTTGCAGCTTAATCCTGGAATCAATCTAGGATTCATGAATCGTGGATTCGCGAATGTTATTGGTGGATCTACCGATTGTTTTCAATATAATCCAGGATTATGTTGACTATTTTATATATTTTGACGCAATCCATGAATCAATTCTGGATCAATCCATGACTATTCGTAAGGAGTTAGTCGGAGAAAATATAAATAAGTGAAACAAAGGAAGTGTTTTAATTTTAAAATAATTCTTCACAACCGTTTGTTATAATGAAATCACTTGGTTTTAGTTATAACAAACGGTTATTAAATATGTTTTACCAAAGTGATAAATGAGAAAAAAGTATACAATATATTAATTCTTCATACGTGTGAAGAAAGGATACAACAGTGTTAATTATTTTGATTATACTCTTCACGTAACTCAAAACCAATCGTCGATGTTTTTATTTTAATTAAATTATCCTGAATTAATTAAAAAATGTTTCTCCACGGGTTAAGTGAGAAATTAAGCATAGACATTAGGTGAGATTATTCTTCGTAGCTTCGGAAAAAGCGGAGGCGATGCATGAAAGCACAGTTTCAAAATCAAGACGCATACAAAGTAAGCTGCCAGGATAACGTTGAACAATATTCGGTGTGTAAAAAAAAAACCGGGGAGCAGTCAGTGGAATTTATTATTTTGGAAAAAATAAAAGATAATTTATTGTGGATGTAATGTGGTTATGACATGAAAAATAAATAAAGGTCGGGTCGTTAGTATGCATGCATAATAATTAAATGGTCACTCGATCCTAATTTATAGCCGGCGCCCGGGGACTGATTAAGCCTTTATGGCCACCATAAATAAAGCCGGGAATGGGACCGTCGAAAATCATTACCCCGCTCGCGCACACACCGCACAAAAAGAGGAAGAAATTCAAAACCAATGGCGGCGTCCGCACAAAATCCAATCTCCCCATCCGCCAAATCGACCCTAATAAGGCAAATAAATGTCGCCCGATTAATTCCCGAATTATATTGATCCACACCGGGTGTAATTAAAAAAAAATCTGTTAAACAACCAGCGGGCAAAGGGGGGAACTAATCACCATTCATCATCCCTAAAAAACAGTGTGTGCAAATATTTGCGGGCTCTTAATTAAACCCGGAACGCGGATTTTCGGTGCGCCCGGAAACTTTTGCATTTTTATCGGCGGTTTGCGAAATCCGTCGGCGGCGGCGAAAACGTCAATTTGCTTTATGCCCGTCATTAGTTTAATGGAAACGGCAATAAAGATTTAATCGCGCGCCCCACCTCGACACGTTGTGGAATTGCACGTTGTTGTTGTTTTTTTCCACTGCGTTTTCATTTATTCACAAACAGAACGGCATTAATTGTTTTTCTTTTTGTTTCATTATTTCCCCGGAATTTAAACAAACCCGATTTTTCAGTCCGCGCTGAAACGCTATTTTCATTCCTCTCTTCCTTTTTTGTTTTAATTAAATGAATAGAATTTATATTGCGTAATTCGTTTTTTTTTTTAATTTCGCTTCACCCAAAGGCTTTATTAATTATTCCATTTCATAATAAAAAGGAAACGATAAAATTAAAAAAAAAAAATACATTCAAACGGAAATAAAGAACTATTTAAATTACGAGCATAATTGTTGTTAAATCACCCAGATTCTCTTATCCTTCCTTAGTGTTTTGTGCTTGTGTACAAAAATTCCCAAATTTTAACATTTTTAGCTCATTTAAAAAAATGATGTGTAGAAACTATTTGTTATATATTTTGTAAATTTTCACAGTTGATGCTCCCATTCACAGGGAACATTTTGGTATAATTTGAAGTTATTCCACGAGTTTCGAAATTTTCAGTAAAATCTTACAAAATATATAATTTTTGATAAAAAAATTTTCTTTTGAAAAAATCTAAAAAAAATCTCAAAAACTCTTAATGATGTTAAAAAGAGTGTAGGATATTTATTTTGTGCGAAATTTTCAGTAAAATCTACTTTTTTTCCTTAC
Source organism: Philonthus spinipes (assembly GCA_963082785.1). Taxonomy (NCBI): domain Eukaryota; kingdom Metazoa; phylum Arthropoda; class Insecta; order Coleoptera; family Staphylinidae; genus Philonthus; species Philonthus spinipes. The sequence continues at coordinate 2,418,289 of OY720308.1, forward strand.
AAAATATATGATTTTTGATAAAAAAAAATTCTTTCGAAAAAAACTAAAAAAAAAATCTTAAAGACTCTTAATGATGTTAGAAAGAGTGTAGGATATTTATTTTTTCTAGAAAAATTTTTTTTTCCGTTTTTTCAAGCCATTTGAATTGAGGAGTTCCATTTACATGCATTCTTATGGGGACGGTTTAAGCGAGTCGCGCCGATCGGCGCTTTTGGACGCGACGTTCAATAAATTAAGATAACTTTGTTATCAGATGCGATGGAATATTGGAACTTGAAGAATGGTATTCGAGAAGGATTTATCTATATTTCACCTAAAAATCATTGAAATGCGAATTCTGTGTTTGTCTACAAAAAATCTCAAATTTTTACATTTTTTTCAATCATTTTGCAAAAGCCTGATTTATAAACCTGCTGTGCAAAAATTATTTGTTTTATATTGCTTTAATTTATACAGTTGAAACTCCCATTCATTGGGAACATTTTGGTATAATTTGAAGTTATTTCGCGAGTTTCGAATTTTTCATTAAAATCCAATTTTTTTTACAAAATATTCAATTTTCGATGGAAATTTTTTTTCTTTTGAAAAATTCTAAAAAAATTCTCAAAGACTCTTAATGATGTTAGAAAGAGTGTAGAATATTTATTTTTTCCAGAAAAAAATGATTTCCGTTTTTTTTCAAGCCATTTGAATTAAGGAGTTCCATTTACATGCATTCTTATGGGGACGGTTTAAGCGAGTCGCGCCGATCGGCGCTTTTGGACGTGACGTTCAAGAAATTAAGATAACTTTGTTATCAGATACGATGGAATATTGGAACTTGAAGTATGGTATTCGAGAAGGATTTATTTATATTTCACCTAAAAATCATTGAAATATGGGTTCTGTGTTTGTCTACAAAAAATCTCAAAATTTTACATTTTTTCCGATCATTTTGCAAAAGCCTGATTTACAAACCTGCTGTGCAAAAATTATTTGTTTTATTCTGCTTAAATTTATACAGTTGATGGCCCCATTAATTGGGAACATTTTGGTATAATTTGAAGTTATTCCGCGAGATTCGAATTTTTCACTAAAATCCAATTTTTTTAAAAAATATTCAATTTTCGATGGAATTTTTTTTCCTTTAAAAAAATCTAAAAAAATTCTCAAAGATTCTTGATGATATTAGAAAGATTGTAGGATATTTATTTTTACTAGAAAAAAATCAGTTAAGTTTTTTTCAAGCCATTTCAATTGAGGAGTTCCATTTACATGTATTCTTATGGGAACGGTTTAAGCGAGTCGCGCCGATCGGCGCTTTTGGACGTGACGTTCAATAAATTAAGATAACTTTGTTCTTAGACGCGATAGAATGTCGGAACTTACAAAATATAATTCGGGAAGGATTTATCTATATTTAATCAAAAAATCATTTCCGTAGATCATCTATGTTAGTCTACAAAAATTTTCAAAATTGATCAATTTTTTCGATCATTTTTCAAAGGTCTGGTTTACACATTAGCTGTGCAAAAAATAATTCTTTTATATTGCTTAAATTTATACAGTAGATGCTCCCATTCATAGGGAACATTTTGGTATAATTTTAAGTTATTCCGCGAATTTCAGATTTTTCACCAAAATCCACTTTTTCATTTGAAAATATTCAATTTTCGATGAAATTTTTTTTCTTACGAAAAAATCTAAAAAAAATCTCAAAGACTCTCGATGATGTTAGAAAGAGTGTAGAATATTTATTTTTTCCAGAAAAAAATATTTCCCGTTTATTAAGGCCATTTGAATTGAGGAGTTCCATTTCTTATAGGAAAGGTTTAAGCGAGACGCGCCGATTGTATGTGATGTTCAATAAACTAAGATAACTTTGTTATCACATGCGATGGAATATTGGAACTTGAAGAATGGTATTCGAGAAGGATTTATCTATATTTCACCTAAAAATCATTTATATGCAGGTTCTGTGTTTGTCTACAAAATTTCTCAAAATTCTACCATTTTTCAATTATATTTCAAAGGCCTGATTCTATTACGTATAATAATCTTTATTTTATCTTTATTTTATTTAACTTGGTATATGATAACATGCTATATTACGTATAATATTCCATTGGTACACACCTATTGTGCAAAAAATATTGCTTCTACGTTGTTTAAATTTATACACTTGATGCTCTCATTCATTGTAAATATTTTATTATAATTTGAAGTTATTCTGCGAATTTCGAATTTTTCACCAAAATCTACAATTTCTGTTTAAATTAATTAAATTTCGATGAAAATATTTTTCCTTCAATAAAATATGAAAAAAATTCAAAGTCTCTTGATAATATTAGGAAAGCGTGGATTATTTATTTTGCACGATTTCGATTTTTTCACCAAAATCTATATTTTTCGTTTAAATTATTTAAATTTCGATGAAAATGTTTTTCTTTCAACAAAATATGAAAAAAAAAAAAATCAAAGTCTCTTGATAATATTAGAAAAGCATGGATTATTTATATTGCACGAAGACAAATCATTTCCTGTTCTTTCGAGCAATTTATATTAAACAAAAATCGTCTTCTGGATAATGAAATTTTGTTTTGACTTTAAATTTCTTTAAAAAATCGTTTTCTGAATAATTTAAATTTGGTCTGATTTAAAATTTCATGAAAAAAAAATCGTCTTCTGAATGATATCAATTTGGATTGACTTAAAAAGTTCTTAAAAAATCGTCTTCTGAATAATATAAATTTGGATTGACTAAAAATTTCTTTAAAAAATCGTCTACTAAATGATATAAATTTGGGTTGACTTATTTTTTTTTAATCGTCTTCAAAATGATATAAACTTGCTTTGATTTAATTTTTTTAAAGGAATCATCTTTTGAAGGATGTAAATTTGGTTTGACTAAAAATTTCTTTAAAAATTTATCTTCTAAATGATGTAAACCTTGTACGATTAAAAATTTCTAAAAACATAAGAAAAATACACAATTGTTTCATTTTTTGTAGGTATGGTTTTTGTTTTTATCTGCGCAAACAACCACTATTTTTGATCAATTCAGTAATTCATCCTGAAAACACGAGCCGGCAGTGAATCTGCACGTTTCCCGCACATACAGAACACAGACATAGATAATAAACTATTTAACCGACGCCGCGGCGCGGCGCGCTTTGAAGCGTGAGGTCTCAACAATATCGGATCGTGTCCGGACAAGGGGATAAAATGAATAATTTAATGCCCAGGCTGTATTGAATGCGATTATCCGCCGAATGGAATTAATTAAATTATGCCCGGAGCCGAAACCGAAAATTTACAATTTACGCCCACGCGGAAATCCCAAACACCGCAATTTTGCATTTTACCGTTATCACTTGTCCATTCGGGCACTTACAATTAGCGTTATTTATTATAATTGCGAGCGCGTATGCAAATTTTCGCGCCGCACCGACGCCGAATTTATATTAAATTTAATTCGGATTTTATGGGCGCATTAAAGCGGATCGATTTTAATACAGCCGGACACATGCCGCAAATGTTTGAATCAACAGGCCTATGTTTTATAACGTTTTTTTTATTTTTGTGGATTTTTAATTATTTGTTTACGCGTTTAGCCATTTGACTAATATTTAAATAAACACGTTATATTATAAATAAAATAATTTTATTAATAAAAGTGAATCTTTTATGGTTTATGATGACATATAACATTAAGGTCATTCATAATGATGTCATATTTCCCTCTATCATATGGAACTCCTTGTTTAAATTCAATGAATCGAAGAAATTTATTTTGAAATGTTTCAATTGATTTAACACTGGTGTCCAAATACAAGATCCGAACTAATTAATTAATTAATTAAATTATATTTAATTATATAATAAATTATATTTAATTAAATTTAAATTATATTTAATTGAATTTAAATTATGGGGAGTCCGACGTGGTCCAGGAAATCTTCCTTCCAATGCCGTTTATCGTGAAAACGAAAGTAATACCCAACCTATGGGGGTAAATTGTTAGTCGCGGAGTCACCTCAATGTTGTATATTGAAAATTTCTACAATTCATAGAATCGTTTAATGTTAGTTTTATTTTAAATTAGGTATATTGGTTTGATTTTGTAATATTTTGGAAATGGGGTTACTCCCGTAAATAAACGATTAAACATTAAACAGGACACTTTGAAATAAAGGCATATTTATTCTATGTAGTAGAAGATTACAGTCAACTTTATATATCAGTTCACCAATCTCAACAAAACTAATCCGTTATCTCTGTTAATAAAATAACTTTTACTACACTTTTTTTAATTTTTCATAACCACACATCAAGAACTATAATTCCTCGCAATTATGCGAATTTGTCATATATAAATAAATAAATAAATAAATATGATAAATAGTGCGAACTATATGAAAAAACTATACAAGGAAACGTAATTTGAATTTCATTGATCATTTTCCTGTATTTTGTTAGAGAGTTTAGTTCATTCTAATTACAAATCATTCCTGTAGACCTTCACGCTCCAGCCTGCTTTAATTGGGCTGTAATTGATTGAAACGCGAACTGTAACGATTCCGTATTTATTCGTTTGTTTGTTTGTCTGTGTGCGCATTATTTTTCGTGAATTTTTAAAGCGCGTTTCATCAAGTTTCGGATTAAATGTATAAATTAAAATGTCAAACGGTAGCTGCTCAACACAAACACGCATCGAGTGAATTATAGGGCGAAATAAAGTTTCAATTTACACAGGGGGGGCTCTGCCCGGCCCGCCGCGTCCATTTTACCATTTAATTAATGAATTCCTCTAGTTGAATAAATAAAACGTAACATTTTGTTTGCGCGCGCGGCGTTGCATTTGTTTATATCAATAATTTGGAAATTATCTGTGCGCTGCCTGCTTTCTAGCTCTGTTGCTGTTTCGCTGTTGTAATTGCAAAGGTCATATTTCAATCAATTTGTGTTAATAATTTATACGTTCATGTGAAAAAAAAAATGTAAAATACTGTTGTTTTGTATTTTTGAACTGCAAGTGCTAACCAAAAGCAAAAAAAGCAAATCACCTATGGCTCGTAGAGAGCTGAACGTGATATAAATATACGGAGTTATTAAAAATCCTTTTGTTTTGATAATGACACGTTAAGGTTGTCGAAACTATAGTCAACAATAAAATCAGTCCGAGTTATACAAACAAAGTAAAAAAGTGTTTCATTTATTATAATTGAATTACAATGTATAACAAAGTAGAAGCCTCAACAATTAATAAAAAAATCCTGTATTCATCGCAATAAAGATTGTTAATTTTGGATTTGTACATTAATAAATACGGATTTTTAAAACTCTAAAAGCTCTCTATGAGCCATAGGTGATGGCAATAAAGATTGTTAATTTTGGATTTGTACATTAATAAAAACGAATTTTTAAAAACTGGTCCATCATTAGTTTGTATTTATCCAAAATTAACAATCTTTATTGCCTCAAGCAGACGTGGGGAAGCGCCTTCTCGAACGACTCTTATAAATTCTCTCGAACGATTTTATTGCCATGAATAGAGGATTTTTTTTTTTTGGTTTTCCATAATCCCGCTAGAACTTATTTGACAGGATTATGATAGGGTATGCCAAACTCCTATTCACTAAAAGAATGAATAGAGGAAGTATAAACGTTTTTTTTGAATAATATAAATTTGGATTGACTTAAAATTTCTTTAAAAAAATCTTCTAAATGATATAAATTTGGAATGCATTATAAATCATAATAAATGGAAGACGACGCAAGTGCCATCTCTTGCGCTACATAAGCAATTGTTTTGTAAATAAAGAGTATTTCCTTCCCTCTCTAGAATAAATTACAAGAGGAAGATTTATAAAATGAAACAACAAAAACGTAATTTCAATAAACGCTGTGAAATAGAACAAGAAAAAAATACAAGTGGAAGGCTTTAAAATGATCGTCATCCCAATAAACGCCCTAAACAAAAAAAAACAGAGGAAACATTCAAAATAATTCGCGAGCGAATGTGTCGACAATGGCATCGCTTGTTTTCGCATCCGGAAAACCCCAACCGGAAGCTAACTAAATCAGATGTGTATTCAGCACCGGGCGAACGGGGGCGAGACGCGCGAGGGGCGAATATATAGGTCGACGGGGTCGTAACTTTCGAAAGAGGCTCAGGGAACATAACAAATCGAAATAAAAAAGAGCCCTTACTATTTCAGATCGGCCGTAAAAACTAACTCAAAAAAAGGTATAAAATTAGGCGGACGGCTACATGCGTTCATCCCCTTCCCACCGCGCCCCACACAATAAAATGTTGGAATTCGGTTGTAAAATATTTCTAATATTTCATTTGTTGTCGTTTAAATATGTAACGTGAATGTATCTGCTGAAAATAAATTTTGCGTGAGAGACAACTGATCCATTATTTATTATCTTCAAGCGTTATTATTATTTAAATAATCCCAATCCAGTGAATTTAAATAATAATTTCAATTGAGGGAATAAACTCTTTTTTATATATAAAAAATAATATATATATATCTAGGATTTTCTATTGTCGAATTGTAATGATTTTTTTAAATTTAAACTAACAATTTAGGACTCCTTGTAAAGTAATATAGTGGGTTTTTATCAGAGTAAAAAGTAAAATCTATTGCTTTAAACAAAATTCTAACAATAACATTGTTAGTTTCCGAAATATATCTAGTGAAATAAAAAATAAGTAGGAGAAAGGACAAGTATTTTTATTTAAATAATTAAAGTCTCCACAACCAACAACCAATATAAAGAAGATTAATAACATTGATATCAGCTGTGGGCAGCCTTATGGTGCGAGCTGCGTTTTTTTGTAATACAAATTTAGATTTAGCCTTTCCATCAACCACAATGAACAGCACGGAGTACATTGGAATTTTAGAAGCTAATTTACTACCATTTTACGAACCTGAATTGATATTTCAGCATGATAACGATTCCTCAACATAACATTACTGTTTTGAAATGGCCAGTATGTACACCGGATATTCTCTTCTTGGAGTACTTAAAAAATAAATATACTTAATTTAGGGATCAAAACTAAGGAGGGGTGGTTGAGACAGTCCATGCCTCCTTTTCTTAAATTGAAGTGAAAACCTTACAAAATTTGCGTGAAAACTTTTATTTTTACTTCCCCTTATACAAAATAAAAGTTTTGTAAAGTAATTTCTTATACAATTAGACAATCGAAAGAGAACTATTATATTTGGTCCTGAGGGCGAAAAGTAATCTCCTTTTTTCTGCTAAACAGAAAAGAGTATTCATCCACTTGGCCACATTTATTTAAATAATTAAATAAAAATGATTAATAAATTATTTAGCTTTGTGATATTTTGAATTGTCTGCTATTTTAAGGGTTGAAAAATCATAGCATTGAAATACCTGAAAATCGCTATACTAAATATAGAAGAGTGCAATAACCATAAAATATGTTTTTATTTGCATCACTAATTAATGCAGCAGAATAGATAAAGAAGGTTTAATCGATAATACTTTTTTTTTTCTTCATATTTAAATTGATTCAGCCGCCAGGCAATGACAATTGTTCATTTCTGGATTAGTCTCGAAATGTGTCCTGGTGTATCTTGAACTTTCTTGTTCAAGCAAGCAAGAAAAATATATATATATATATATATATATTCAATTACCCTTTCTACCCATATGGGTATAGGGTTTTGTTATGTTTTTCTTCTTTTTCTTATTTCTTCATGAACTTCTTCCAGGTATTTCTGTCTTTTGCCATTCTTGCAGCTTCTTAAGCAAGAAAGAAACAAAGATACAATTATTTATTTTAAATATAGGTAAAACAAATAAATTTGAATAAAGATATTGTTGTGGTAGTGGCGAAAAGCGCCATCTATTATTTAATGATATTATAAGTGATATCATTAAAAAAAATGATTCTACGATGTATCAAGGTATTCCACCAGGAACAAATTGGTCTCATGAGGTTAAAAAAACTAAATAGCCACCACCAGTTATTCATACGATAAATGATAGTGGTTGAACAAATTAAATGAACAATAACAAAATTTAATAGGAATAACAATTTACAAGGGATGAGGCTCTTATCAAAAATATGTTTTTTTTTATTAACGCAAGTATAAAATTACTAATTTAAATTAAACTTAAATTACAACAGCTTTTTTTTGTGTGTTTCTACACACATAATGTGAACACGTATTACGTAATACAAAAGCTCGTAACAAATGAGACGAAGAGCACACGGGGAAAAGAACATTACGCCAGCGGTGAAAAAAATATATAATGAAAACGTAATTGAAACCCGCGAATAATGTTTCATGCAAATTAACCAAATCCCAGGGCTTGATACGTACACACACTTTCCCAGGCGGTGATCTCCCCGTGAGATTCGTTCTCGTGACTTGTATGACTGTATGCAAGTCGACTCCGCCGGGAAATATAATGCACATGCTCTGATGCCGGCATAATTGCTCGCCATGCGAAATGTTAAATGGCATATCATTGTCGCCTATGCATTATTCAATTAATACACGCCGAACTAATATGTGCTAGATTGGATTAGCGGAAACAGGGGGTGAATTCGAAGGTGGATTGATTGCTTCGATATATTTCATGAAAAGACAGCGATGATTTTGTTGAATCATAATGCTGAATAAATTCCTCACTTAACCCGTGGTGAAAGAAAAATCTGAGAAATAAAAAATCCAAAGTTTTTTTTAATTAATAATAATAGAAAATTGTTTTAATTTTCTATTATTATTATTTAAAAAAAACTTTGGATTTTTTAGAGATTTTTTGGAGAAAAATCTGAGAAATAAAAAATCCAAAGTTTTTTTAATTAATAATAATAGAAAATTGTTTTAATTAATAATAATAGAAAATTGTTTTAATTTTCTATTATTATAAATTAAAAAAACTTTGGATTTTTTATTTCTCAGATTTTTCTTTATTCTCCGACTAGTTTTGGTCTGTGAAACATAAAAAAACCAAGTGTTCTAATTTTTTAGCGTTATAATATTTATAATTTATGCTAGAATTTTATGAGTGGATAACTAAAAGTGGTTTCAACAGGATGGGGTAACATCTTTTACACCACTTAGTCCTGTTTTAAAAGGCAGTGAAGGTTTGTTGAATCATAATTTTGAATAAATTCCTCACTTAACCCGTGGTGAAACATTTTTTTAATTAATAAATAGAAAATTAAAACACTTTGGATTTTTTGTTTCACAGATTTTACTTTATTCTCCGACTAGTTTTGGTCTGTGAAACATAAAAAAAGTGTTTTAATTTTCTAGCATTATAATATTTATAATTCATATTGAATTCGAAATTATTATTTCCTTGATAATGACGATAAGTCAGAACAAAATTAGAACAGAATGACCTATGGTCGAAAGCCCTTAAGAATATAATAATAATAATAACATCTTTATTTATCGCACATTTTTTCTTATTAATCACTTGATAAAACATTGTTAATATTAAATTAAACTTGTAAATTAAATTCACTTGGTTTTGTAAGTTTAATTTAATCTTCATTTATATACAATATTAAACTATTTACGATTATACATACTTACAATAAAACACTTTTTTAACTTTGTTTGTATAACAGAATTTCTGTTATACAAACAAAGTTAAAAAAGTGTTTTATTATAATCTTACACAATATATAACGAAGTAGAAGCCTCAGTGATCAATAATTTGATTATACATACTTTTAGAATGATAAACTTAAATTTGAATGTAAATTGTTGTTTGTATTTATCAATTATGTTATATTAGATATTATTTTTTCACATAATAAAGATTTATTAGAAGTAGAACAAAAGCGGATGTTTAAAAAAAAAAACGTTTCCCTTGCTTTGGTATGATAGTGAAGGCTGGCAAATAAATATTATTTTAAATTACAACTTGCTGAAAATGTTATTTTATTTGATTTATTGTCACAATTGTTTATTTTACGTTATTTTTTTGGTACCGTAATTACGCGCGTAAAATAAATAATTTCAGCTCGGGCAGAAAACACGTAATTTGTTGAATAATGCATGGTCAGCCAGCAGCATCCCACCCCTGACACGCATCCAAGCCCGCACATGGTTCGGTATCAATTAAAATTCTATTTTGTTTAAATTTGCGGCGACCACCGGGCTGGGCTCATTGCATGAATTTCAAATGGACTCGAAATTGAGAATTAATTGATACTCGAATTTAATTGGCGAAAATTGGAAATTAACGAATATCCTCTGCTTGTAATAATAATAATAATAATAATAATCTTAATTAAAACACTTATTTCTTTCACTTATCTATTTATATGATATATTACTGTTCAGTTGATATGAACTATCCAATAGTGTAAGAAATAACTGTTATTTTTAGACCCAAATCGTTGACGATGTCACTTGAAATTAGGCAAAAAGTTGCGCTTGCGTCGTCTTTAATTTATTATGAAAAATTATTTTAATGAAATTTTTGTTTATACAATTAATTAATTTCAATAACTGTAATAATTGATAAATAAATTTTGTGTTATTATATAAAAAATATTTTAATTTCTAATTAAAAGTACATTAAAATACATACATAAAATATTACGTTATTGTTATACATTTTCCTTAATTTCACTTTTTTTATTAAACTGCTTACTTTTTCCGGCTAAAACCGACGGAGTCAACAAAAGCTTAACATCCACCGTCCTCTTCCACCAAGTGTACCAAGGAATCGCTTCGTCTTTCACCAACAGAAAAATCGTCACGAAATACCCCATCACAATCAAACTCAAAAAAATCGCCAGCACCGTTTCCGTCCACGATCTCGGCAACCCGAACCGGCCGGCTTCAATAATAAAATACTGCAACCCTAGAGTGCACACCACAATCAACCCGATTGTGATCATCGTCAGTAGAAGGGCTATAATAACATCTGATTGTATCTGCTGTCGATTCCTGGGGTGTTTGAACCACATCCTCAGGCTCTGAAACAGCCGGTAGCGTTTCGTTTCGATCGAGTTGAAGTGGTACATGCAGAGTTCGCAGTAGCTCCTGCTGGATTGGTTCAGCCAGCGCTCCAGGCAGGATAGATGGACGTAGGCCATCGAGCCTTTGCAGTGGCAGGGGGAGATGAGGGGTTCTTGGTGGGCGCTGTTTTGGCAGATTCGGCAGACTGTTGAGGCTGTGGATACCAGGCTTGGGGTTGTGGGAGGTTCTTTCGGGAGTAATGCTTTGGGTGTATCTATCGAGTCTTCTTGTATGGATATTGCTGTTTCGGGGACTTCTGTCGATGACATTTTTTGGGTTGATGTTTTGACACTGTCAAGAGGTGATGATCTAGATTGTTGCTGCCGAATTGATTGAATCAGTTGAAAACAATAATCACTTTTGCAGTTATTTAAATTAAAATAAAAAATTGAACAATTAAGAATTACTGGCAATGATCAATAAAACTCCTTTTTTTCCTTTTTCCTTTTTTTAACTGCAAAAAAAGCTTAGACTGTAAGTTTTTGAGAAACATCTATTGAAACAACTACTTCCCGAGCCAGAAAGATCGAGTCGATTGTAAAGATTGAGCCGATCAGGAAGATCGATCCGATGGCACTGATCAGAGGGATCAAACAGTCCGAGCCGATTGAGCTGATCAGAAAACCCCTAAAAAAATCCTTCATGGAATATCACTCCATCAGAAAACTACGCTGTGAAACGTATCTGGAAAATTACAATTCATCTCAAAAATCACCCCTGTAAAATTATTCCTCGAAAATCGTATAAAATCATTCACCAAACTAAAATTTACCTGTTATTCATATTAAAACATATCTTAAAAAATAAATAAAATCTGCAAGGCAAATATAAATGTGACATACAGTTACTTTAAAGTGTTTAAATTCATGGTGAAAATAGTGATTATGAATGACTTTAAAGTTAACTTTTTACCATTATAGAGACCATCAATGACTTTAAAGTCAATTTTTGACTATAATGGTGACGTATTGTGACTTTCTACCAAAAATAGCGACGAAAAGTGACTCTAAGAGTCAATTTCTAGTGAAAATATTGACTATCAATGACTTTAAAGACAATTTAAAGTGAAAATAGTGAATATACATAACATTAAAGACATTTTTTAGTGAATAAAAAGTAATGATAAAGAGCACATTGTGCTTTAACTAGTATTAAAAAATAAAAAAAAGTGAAGAAAAGAATAAAATATATTATATCAAGAAACTTCACGTACTCACCAACAAAAATCTTTATTTATCATGCTAGTAAGTTTTCCTTGTTAAATTTAATTGTGAAATAGTTCGACCCCCGATATTATTAAAATTTACAATTGAAATTTCAATAACGTTGTTTTGTTGTGATTATGTAGTAACCCTTAATTATTTAACAGGCCCGTTATTTATGTCAACATGCATTATCGGTACTTACCGTGCTTTCACCTGTAAATTAAAAGGGTGACTTGTGGACAAGAAATAAAAGACATTAAGTGAGTTTTACGGCAAGCAGCACTAATTTAATTTTAATAAGGCATTTGCAGATATTAATAAATGATTAAATTCATTGAATTTCATAAATATGTGTGCGCCTTATTTTGTCATATTTTAATTTGCTTGTCATGTGCATTTTGACTGAAAACTCAAAAAAAAATGTGTGGGACTACGCGCTTCTGCCCCGCATTTGCTTCGAGAGGACGGAAAAAACCCACTAAAACTGAACCGCCTCGGGGCATGACTATTTGGAAATTTTATGTGATTATATGAAATTACTTTATTCTCAGATTGTGTTTTCATCGCAGATCGGGCCTTACTCTCCCTATTGCAATTGCGGTAATTGTACTTGCGGTTCTGTGTGCAATAGGTCGGTGGGAACGACATCTTTGATGTGATTTTGGTTTATGTGTTTCATCTCAGATCGGCCCTACTCTCCCTATTGCAATTGCGGTAATTGTCCTTGCGGTTCTGTGTGCAATAGGTCGGTGGGAACGACATCTTTGATGTGATTTTGGTTTATGTGTTTCATCTCAGATCGGCCCTACTCTCCCTATTGCAATTGCGGTAATTGTCCTTGCGGTTCTGTGTGCAATAGGTCGGTGGGAACGACATCTTTGATGTGATTTTGGTTTATGTGTTTCATCTCAGATCGGCCCTACTCTCCCTATTGCAATTGCGGTAATTGTCCTTGCGGTTCTGTGTGCAATAGGTCGGTGGGAACGACATCTTTGATGTGATTTTGGTTTATGTGTTTCATCTCAGATCGGCCCTACTCTCCCTATTGCAATTGCGGTAATTGTCCTTGCGGTTCTGTGTGCAATAGGTCGGTGGGAACGACATCTTTGATGTGATTTTGGTTTATGTGTTTCATCTCAGATCGGCCCTACTCTCCCTATTGCAATTGCGGTAATTGTCCTTGCGGTTCTGTGTGCAATAGGTCGGTGGGAACGACATCTTTGATGTGATTTTGGTTTATGTGTTTCATCTCAGATCGGCCCTACTCTCCCTATTGCAATTGCGGTAATTGTCCTTGCGGTTCTGTGTGCAATAGGTCGGTGGGAACGACATCTTTGATGTGATTTTGGTTTATGTGTTTCATCTCAGATCGGCCCTACTCTCCCTATTGCAATTGCGGTAATTGTCCTTGCGGTTCTGTGTGCAATAGGTCGGTGGGAACGACATCTTTGATGTGATTTTGGTTTATGTGTTTCATCTCAGATCGGCCCTACTCTCCCTATTGCAATTGCGGTAATTGTCCTTGCGGTTCTGTGTGCAATAGGTCGGTGGGAACGACATCTTCGATGTGATTTTGATTTATGTGATTATCGCAGATCTGCCCAGACACTCCCTATCAGTATTTTTATGTGTATGATAGGTCGGCTGGAACAACATCTTTGATTTATTTCGATTTATGTGATTATCGCAGATCTGCCCAGACACTCCCTATCAGTATTTTTATGTGTATGATAGTTCGGCTGGAACAACATCTTTGATTTATTTCGATTTATGTGATTATCGCAGATCTGCCCAGACACTCCCTATCAGTATTTTTATGTGTATGATAGGTCGGCTGGAACAACATCTTTGATTTATTTCGATTTATGTGATTATCGCAGATCTGCCCAGACACTCCCTATCAGTATTTTTATGTGTATGATAGGTCGGCTGGAACAACATCTTTGATTTATTTCGCTTGTTGTGATTTATGATTTTACTTTTTCTCAGAATCGTTATTTCATAGGGTTATTTATAATATGTGTAGTTCTAGGAATAGCACATTATAATCGTTCGAGGTGTGCTTCATCTTAGAATATTTTGTGGATAGTAGTGAATTTTGTTGTCCTTCAACAATGTTCAATTCATTTTTATAAATTGTGTTTTGCTTTTAATTGTTTTATGTGTGGTTTTAAGAGTAGGCACATTATAATCGTTCGAGTTGTGGTTATTCGTTCGAGTTGTGCTTTATCTTAAAACGTTTTCGGGTTTTATGTGTTGTTTCAAGAATATGCACATTATAATCGTTCGAGTTTGTGGTTATTCGTTCGAGTTTGTGGTTATTCGTTCGAGTTGTGCTTTATCTTAAAACGTTTGCGGGTTATTGTGATTTTTGTTGTTTTTCAACAACGTGTAATTCATTTTATGAATTGTGTTTTACTTTTAATTGGTTTTATGTGTTGTTTCAAGAATATGCACATTATGATCGTTCGAGTTTGTGGTTATTCGTTCGAGTTGTGCTTTATCTTAAAACGTTTGCGGGTTATTATGATTTTTGTTGTTTTTCAACAACGTGTAATTCATTTTATGAATTGTGTTTTACTTTTAATTGGTTTTATGTGTTGTTTCAAGAATATGCACATTATAATCGTTCGAGTTTGTGGTTATTCGTTCGAGTTGTGCTTTATCTTAAAACGTTTGCGGGTTATTGTGATTTTTGTTGTTTTTCAACAACGTGTAATTCATTTTATGAATTGTGTTTTACTTTTAATTGGTTTTATGTGTTGTTTCAAGAATATGCACATTATAATCGTTCGAGTTTGTGGTTATTCGTTCGAGTTGTGCTTTATCTTAAAACGTTTGCGGGTTTTATGTGTTGTTTCAAGAATATGCACATTATGATCGTTCGAGTTTGTGGTTATTCGTTCGAGTTGTGCTTTATCTTAAAACGTTTGCGGGTTATTGTAATTTCTGTTGTTTTTCAACAACGTTTAATTTATTTTTATGAAATTGATCTGAGAATAAGTATTGTTCGTTCGAGTTTGTGTTATTTTTGTATTTAATTCGTTGATCAAATTTTGACTTACATTTCGTAAGTAATTAATTCATAATATAGTTATATATATATATATATATATATATATATATCTTTCGAGAGAGAGTGAAAAGTTTAAGATTAAAATCTCAATTCAGATATTAAATAGATATAGGGGTGTAATTTTATCACAGTACATACGTACTTATCATCAGATAGATAATGATATTATAACGATTTATTTGTTATATAGAGCTAGAGAATGAACGAGAAAGCTTTCTTAGCTTGGATTAAAGTTTCTGACACAATTAATCGAAAGAAAGAGTGATTGCCTTTAACGACTAGTCAAATTATCATATTCGTTACTGTCTTGGATAACATCTATTCAAGTGAAGAGAATATAATTGTTCTTCAGTGAAAGGAATTTGGTCACTAACGTGTTTAAATTTGAGAGGAGAAAGATAACAAGTTTAAAAGCTGTATTGAATGTAATTGTTCTTCAGTGAGAGGAATTTGGTCACTAAAGTGTTTAAATTTGAGAGGAGAAAGATAACAAGTTGATTATGGTAGATTTTGTATAACTAATTAACAAATAAAATATCAACTTTACAAAAACAGAACTGAATTAATTATCCCTTGTTGATTTAAATCGTAGTCCCTTTTTATATATTTTTACTTTATGCTTTATGCACATGACTTTTGAATTTATTATTAAATTTTGGTTATTAACTTTATATTAACTATATATTATTTTAATCTTTTCAGGCCCCAAAATGAAACATTAATTATTGTGAAAAATCATTGCTTTAAATAATCACCTTATATCAATTAAAACTTTTGATTCCTTTTAATAAAATTTGAACTTACTTGATTTCAGACTTGAGCGATACCTCTGCAGTTGTTTGACCCGTTTTCACAAATTTATTATTGAATTAATTCATAGCACACGTGCCCGCAACCAATTCTCTACTTTTAATTCTCTTATTATTTCCGGCTCTTTTTTAATCTACGCACGACCGCGAGTACTTTCCGCGTCCCTTCTACCCGTAATTAGTATTTAATTAATCTTCAAAAACCCGATTACTTAATTTCACGTCCGTCCCCGTTCACGAATCCCGTCGAACTCCCCGATTTTCTCTCACCATTTCTCGTTCACACAATTTTGACTTATTTGCAACTTTTCGTCCTGACCATATATGGTCATGAACGCTATTCCATTTTTGCAAGCTCACACTCGTTCTCACGCATTCAATTCTCGCTTATTTTCCAATTCTGCATAAACTTGGGTTCAAACACGTGCGGGACTTCCCCGTCTGAAATCTCAACATTTATCTTTTACAATAGTAAGTTCTTTATGCATTATGTCAAGTTTACGAAAATTGAGGCCAGACACGTGCGGGATTTCCCCGTCAGAATATTAACATATTAAATTGTATAAAAATAAACAGTTTTAACTTAATTGTTGATTTCGCCTAAATTTGGGGTCAAACGCGTGCGGGACTTACCCGTCAGAATCTGAATCAATTAAATTGTATAAAATATAAACAAACAAAATTGCCGCAGCAACGATACAATGTGTGGATAATTTCCCTTATTTAATTATTACTTTTTAATAAATTTTATCGAAAAATAAATTCTGCATACACCCCAGTTGAAACTATTACAGACGCCCCCTTTTAAAATTCTAAATTAAAGATTTTGTTAATTTTGACATTTTAAAACTCCCTAATTTTTAGTATATATACGCATTATGTCTTCTTTGTTTATTTTCCTTTTGTGAATAAGAATCCTCCCTTTCCACTCTTGTCACTGGATGGTCCATTGGTTTCTCCTGGTTTCGTGGCATGAGTCTCCAAAACAACGGCCAGACCCCAAACAGAAGTTTGATAATTCTGAAAATTTGAAAAGAACTGACAGGCCACTTCTTATCAAGTAATGTTTCTTATTTTCAATGATTACGAGACTATGATTTTGTAATTTTTTTTCTTTTTGTTTTTGAACCTACATGTTTTTTTTTTTACTATTTATATTATTATCACTATTGTTTAGTGTATTTCTTTCGACTGAAGCTTTATTTGGCCTCTTAAAAAAACAGATGTACGTCTTATAAAGAACTTTCTACTACAGGGACTAAGATATACTTATTTTATAACGTAAATTTGCAAATATGTATCATCTTCGTGTAAAGATTTATTTTGATTGAATTCTTTAAATGTTTAGATAACAAGTTCATGAATTTAGTAGATATTGCTATTGTTTATTTCATCTTTTTATGTTTTTATCAATGCAAATTTTATATAAATTTTTCAAACTGAAGAAATGAACTAAATTCTTTCTTAAGATTAATATCTTTACTTGAAATCTTATGTCTTCTTTTCCTTTTTTTTGTAGTTGGAAAACTTTATTATTATTATTATTTTTTTGTGAATTTTAAGTTAGCAATTTTATTAGATGTGTGGAAATTTGCTCATGTAAGATTTCATTCTTTAAGTTTACAAACTTTATTTCTTTTCTACATTATTGAATTTATGTTGTATTAACTCTACAGATCCTGCATTTATTCAATTATTTTTTTTTTTATTGTAAAGAAATTGAGGAAACTGGTTGATTTTCTAATTGCTTAATAAGACATTTACTGGTTATTGACATTGACCCTATATTCCGCAGTTTAGAAATAGTTTATCCATATTTTCTTGTCAATTGTATTGTTAATTTTTTTTTTTTAGTATTACAGCCCTTTTAATTTACAAATATCTTCGATGTATACACAATTTTTATGTCATCATTTTGTTCAATAAGATACCTATTACTTTAAATGAATCGTTTTCTCTATTTATGGATTAACTATGCTTTATGAATAATAGATTGATTGATTTTTTTTTTTTTTTAATCAGCAACATATTTTCTGGATCTTTACTATTTATTTTTGATTTTATATTTTTTTTTTATCATTTTGCTGTGCGATATCGGATTACGACATTAAGACAGTCGATGTGGAAATTGGAACTAAGTGCACTTCAAACAACTACGCTTGATGATGGGTTTATGAATGGAGGGCGAAAACGCCGAAGTTTTCGATTTTATGTGGCAGTTATTGATAGATGTATTACTTCTCCCTTTTTTTATAGTGTCAATGCACTGTAAATTGATAGAATGTATGGTTTTCTATAAACGAAAACATTATGAAGATTTAGTCCCTAATGAAATGTCTTCCCTCAAACATGGTTTGAGAACAGTTTAAAATTGCGCTACGGTATTTTATTTTTATTGTTATTATTATTATTTTCGATTGGTTCGTCTAAAGAAAAAACAGTAAACTCGGGTCGGGTCGTGCTTCTCTACACCTTTGTGTAGATGTGTGTTTTTTTTTTTTTTTTTTTTTTTTTTTTTTTTTTTTTTTTTGTGAAATACAATTTATTATTAAGAATTGATAATTCTGTTAAGAAAAATCGTGAATGTTTTTTTTTTTTTTTGCTCGGGAGTGTTTGATTTTGCAATCTGTACAATGTGCATAAAGTGCTTTTCTTTGTGACCTACTTTTTTTTTGGAATAATTTGAACTGAATACGTTAAAATATTTGGTAAGCAATACAAAACTTTTTATTTCGCTGATCTGTGCACACAATTTGTAATGACTGATTTTTGGATGAGGGATATCATATATCACCTAAAATAAACATATTTGTTCACTTCACCAAGAGTAAAATTCATTTCAGAGAAGCACAGCTTCTCAAAATCTTTATAAAGATCCATTTTTTTTATGTCATGAAAAGTCGAAAAGTCTTTATAAATTGAACTGTGTTTATATACCATTTTTGAATTATTATTTTTTTTTTTAATTTTATATGAATCTCCCCTTTTTTTTTTACTAAATTGACTCAAGCAAAAAGATAACAACAAAAGATTCTGAAAGGACAATTCCGATTATTTTTTTTTTTTCTTATCTTAAATCATATAATGTTCAAACCAACAAACATTTCATTTTTCAATTCGAAATTTTTTTTTTTTTTTTTTTTTTTTTTTTTTTTTTTTAGGTCAACTCAATGTGTTTATGCTTAAATTCCCTATCTCAAAGCTATCTGAAAGGATCACAGTTATTTGAATTTTGATGCAAATTAATTTAAAAAGCAAATTTTTAATTAGATTTATAACCTCGCTTCTTTTCTTTTAACATAATTTGTTACGATTTATTTTCTAACTATATATGTTAAGAGTGAGAACAGTCGCTTTTTTTTTTTTTTTAACCTTTGTTTTTTTTTTTTACCTTTATTTAGTTGATTACATAATTAATATTATTTAAATTAATTATCGTAAATTTCTTTTATATTTCTGTTTATTATTGTTAACTATTATTATTAACTTTTAACTATTCTTTATTTTTTTTTAACTTACAACTATTAATTAATTCAAATCTAAAAGCAACTCAATCACAACAATTAACACTTTCTAATTCTGGCACTTGACATTTTGTTCCCAACAAACACTATTCTCATCATATTTTTTTTTAGTATTTAATCCCGTAATCAACTCACGTATTATTAAAGCCTAATTCAATCAACTCATTTTTTTTTATTATTATTATTATTATTATTATTATTATTCTCGTTTAATTTCTAAAACGTCGAGAAATGCCAATACAAGATGAAATGTTTTTTTTTTTATTATAATTTACTTTTACCTATATTTTTTTTTTAGTCAACTTAAAATATTTTTTAATATAGGCCGTCGATTTTTTTAAACAAATCAATTGAAATGCGCAAAAGAAATTTTAGTTTACACCATGACTCATTTCTTTTGTGAATACTTTTATTCATCTATTTCTCTTTGTCTCTCTTTTTTTTTTATTTCAAATCGATACTTTCTTTTGAAGATTTAAACTAGTGATATTTATTATTAACTTGAAGACATTTAAATTCAATTCATTTTATGAATTCAAAGCGTTTTTTTTTTTTTTTTTTTTTTTTAAATAACATATTTATATTTTTTTAAAGAAATGTTTTACTTATTAATTTATTATATTACTTTAACTATAAAAAAATACTTGATTCAAGAATTCATCTATTTTTATTATTATTTTTTTTTAAAAAACCACGAGATTAATTTTTGTATTTAATTAGAATAAACTCAATTTGAAGAACATATGAATTTTCATGTTTACACGACAATTAATGAATAACATTATCATTGCATTTTAGTCAACTGATTATCGACAAACTATCCTTGCGCCTATTTTTTTTTTATTTACTTTTTTTTTTTGAAAATTGTAATTTGCTGTAAATAACAAAAATCTTAGATTCTTTTTATCATTTAAACGAAACTAGTATATATTTATAAATGAATTTATGGTTTTAAATATCGATTTGAAATTTAAATTTTGAGAAAACAATATATACATTTTCTTTTCGTCCAATTCATTCAATTCATGTCATTTTCTCTCTCTCTTTAAATTAAGCCAAAAAGGTACTCCCCTGTTTTGCCATTCCTGTTTTGGGTCTTAAAGATTCCCGTGTTGTTCCTGATGAAATTCCATCCTCCGGTCATCCTGGTCTCCTCGACCCTTGATGATGCTGATCGCCCTTCTTCTTCCATGGCCTCCAATGATTGTCTTCTTCTTCTTCTTCTCAGGACTCGAGATCCGGACCGATTTCGCGTTATTGTTTTCTCGATTTCGCGTGATTTACTCGACTTTACGCTATTTTTCTCGGTTTCGCGTATATTTACTTTTACTTTCGAAAATTGGTTGGGTTATTATTTAAATTTTCTGTTCCTCACAACCCCGTCGCCCCCATTTCATAGTAACTTACTTATTTTTTTTTTTTTTCGCCCCCATTACAAAAATCCCCTAGTTGTTAATATGCTTTCTATTTGATATTTATTTCTTTTTTTTTTAAGAATATTTACATCTTCTTTATGATTTTTTTTTGCTGAACAGTATCATTAAGAAAGAACACGTGTGTTTGTTTTCTCTTTAGGGCATTGATCTCCTCTTTATTATTTGAAAACGGTTATCTTTAATTTTTCATAAACAATCCGCCGAGTCGATACCATCTCAAGAATTCGTCAAGTGTACATTAACGAAAACATCGAAACAGCATCCACCTAACGACTGTCGTTTCAATCTGATTTACTTATAATTATTTGTATTTATTTTATTTAATATTTTATTTTATTTTCTGCATTTGATTTTGGAAAATTGTTAGATCAAGTCTGAAATCATTTTACAACTTATTGCTGCATTAGTAAAACTCTAAATATTTATTGTCCACAAGTTAACACGGCAAGATTTGAAAATTATGTAATGCATGTTTATTTTACTCATAAATGATCCTGGTCACGGCACCAATGAAATAGTTCGACCCCCGATATTATTAAAATTTACAATTGAAATTTCAATAACGTTGTTTTGTTGTGATTATGTAGTAACCCTTAATTATTTAACAGGCCCGTTATTTATGTCAACATGCATTATCGGTACTTACCGTGCTTTCACCTGTAAATTAAAAGGGTGACTTGTGGACAAGAAATAAAAGACATTAAGTGAGTTTTACGGCAAGCAGCACTAATTTAATTTTAATAAGGCATTTGCAGATATTAATAAATGATTAAATTCATTGAATTTCATAAATATGTGTGCGCCTTATTTTGTCATATTTTAATTTGCTTGTCATGTGCATTTTGACTGAAAACTCAAAAAAAAATGTGTGGGACTACGCGCTTCTGCCCCGCATTTGCTTCGAGAGGACGGAAAAAACCCACTAAAACTGAACCGCCTCGGGGCATGACTATTTGGAAATTTTATGTGATTATATGAAATTACTTTATTCTCAGATTGTGTTTTCATCGCAGATCGGGCCTTACTCTCCCTATTGCAATTGCGGTAATTGTACTTGCGGTTCTGTGTGCAATAGGTCGGTGGGAACGACATCTTTGATGTGATTTTGGTTTATGTGTTTCATCTCAGATCGGCCCTACTCTCCCTATTGCAATTGCGGTAATTGTCCTTGCGGTTCTGTGTGCAATAGGTCGGTGGGAACGACATCTTTGATGTGATTTTGGTTTATGTGTTTCATCTCAGATCGGCCCTACTCTCCCTATTGCAATTGCGGTAATTGTCCTTGCGGTTCTGTGTGCAATAGGTCGGTGGGAACGACATCTTTGATGTGATTTTGGTTTATGTGTTTCATCTCAGATCGGCCCTACTCTCCCTATTGCAATTGCGGTAATTGTCCTTGCGGTTCTGTGTGCAATAGGTCGGTGGGAACGACATCTTTGATGTGATTTTGGTTTATGTGTTTCATCTCAGATCGGCCCTACTCTCCCTATTGCAATTGCGGTAATTGTCCTTGCGGTTCTGTGTGCAATAGGTCGGTGGGAACGACATCTTTGATGTGATTTTGGTTTATGTGTTTCATCTCAGATCGGCCCTACTCTCCCTATTGCAATTGCGGTAATTGTCCTTGCGGTTCTGTGTGCAATAGGTCGGTGGGAACGACATCTTCGATGTGATTTTGATTTATGTGATTATCGCAGATCTGCCCAGACACTCCCTATCAGTATTTTTATGTGTATGATAGGTCGGCTGGAACAACATCTTTGATTTATTTCGATTTATGTGATTATCGCAGATCTGCCCAGACACTCCCTATCAGTATTTTTATGTGTATGATAGTTCGGCTGGAACAACATCTTTGATTTATTTCGATTTATGTGATTATCGCAGATCTGCCCAGACACTCCCTATCAGTATTTTTATGTGTATGATAGGTCGGCTGGAACAACATCTTTGATTTATTTCGATTTATGTGATTATCGCAGATCTGCCCAGACACTCCCTATCAGTATTTTTATGTGTATGATAGGTCGGCTGGAACAACATCTTTGATTTATTTCGCTTGTTGTGATTTATGATTTTACTTTTTCTCAGAATCGTTATTTCATAGGGTTATTTATAATATGTGTAGTTCTAGGAATAGCACATTATAATCGTTCGAGGTGTGCTTCATCTTAGAATATTTTGTGGATAGTAGTGAATTTTGTTGTCCTTCAACAATGTTCAATTCATTTTTATAAATTGTGTTTTGCTTTTAATTGTTTTATGTGTGGTTTTAAGAGTAGGCACATTATAATCGTTCGAGTTGTGGTTATTCGTTCGAGTTGTGCTTTATCTTAAAACGTTTTCGGGTTTTATGTGTTGTTTCAAGAATATGCACATTATAATCGTTCGAGTTTGTGGTTATTCGTTCGAGTTTGTGGTTATTCGTTCGAGTTGTGCTTTATCTTAAAACGTTTGCGGGTTATTGTGATTTTTGTTGTTTTTCAACAACGTGTAATTCATTTTATGAATTGTGTTTTACTTTTAATTGGTTTTATGTGTTGTTTCAAGAATATGCACATTATGATCGTTCGAGTTTGTGGTTATTCGTTCGAGTTGTGCTTTATCTTAAAACGTTTGCGGGTTATTATGATTTTTGTTGTTTTTCAACAACGTGTAATTCATTTTATGAATTGTGTTTTACTTTTAATTGGTTTTATGTGTTGTTTCAAGAATATGCACATTATAATCGTTCGAGTTTGTGGTTATTCGTTCGAGTTGTGCTTTATCTTAAAACGTTTGCGGGTTATTGTGATTTTTGTTGTTTTTCAACAACGTGTAATTCATTTTATGAATTGTGTTTTACTTTTAATTGGTTTTATGTGTTGTTTCAAGAATATGCACATTATAATCGTTCGAGTTTGTGGTTATTCGTTCGAGTTGTGCTTTATCTTAAAACGTTTGCGGGTTTTATGTGTTGTTTCAAGAATATGCACATTATGATCGTTCGAGTTTGTGGTTATTCGTTCGAGTTGTGCTTTATCTTAAAACGTTTGCGGGTTATTGTAATTTCTGTTGTTTTTCAACAACGTTTAATTTATTTTTATGAAATTGATCTGAGAATAAGTATTGTTCGTTCGAGTTTGTGTTATTTTTGTATTTAATTCGTTGATCAAATTTTGACTTACATTTCGTAAGTAATTAATTCATAATATAGTTATATATATATATATATATATATATATATATCTTTCGAGAGAGAGTGAAAAGTTTAAGATTAAAATCTCAATTCAGATATTAAATAGATATAGGGGTGTAATTTTATCACAGTACATACGTACTTATCATCAGATAGATAATGATATTATAACGATTTATTTGTTATATAGAGCTAGAGAATGAACGAGAAAGCTTTCTTAGCTTGGATTAAAGTTTCTGACACAATTAATCGAAAGAAAGAGTGATTGCCTTTAACGACTAGTCAAATTATCATATTCGTTACTGTCTTGGATAACATCTATTCAAGTGAAGAGAATATAATTGTTCTTCAGTGAAAGGAATTTGGTCACTAACGTGTTTAAATTTGAGAGGAGAAAGATAACAAGTTTAAAAGCTGTATTGAATGTAATTGTTCTTCAGTGAGAGGAATTTGGTCACTAAAGTGTTTAAATTTGAGAGGAGAAAGATAACAAGTTGATTATGGTAGATTTTGTATAACTAATTAACAAATAAAATATCAACTTTACAAAAACAGAACTGAATTAATTATCCCTTGTTGATTTAAATCGTAGTCCCTTTTTATATATTTTTACTTTATGCTTTATGCACATGACTTTTGAATTTATTATTAAATTTTGGTTATTAACTTTATATTAACTATATATTATTTTAATCTTTTCAGGCCCCAAAATGAAACATTAATTATTGTGAAAAATCATTGCTTTAAATAATCACCTTATATCAATTAAAACTTTTGATTCCTTTTAATAAAATTTGAACTTACTTGATTTCAGACTTGAGCGATACCTCTGCAGTTGTTTGACCCGTTTTCACAAATTTATTATTGAATTAATTCATAGCACACGTGCCCGCAACCAATTCTCTACTTTTAATTCTCTTATTATTTCCGGCTCTTTTTTAATCTACGCACGACCGCGAGTACTTTCCGCGTCCCTTCTACCCGTAATTAGTATTTAATTAATCTTCAAAAACCCGATTACTTAATTTCACGTCCGTCCCCGTTCACGAATCCCGTCGAACTCCCCGATTTTCTCTCACCATTTCTCGTTCACACAATTTTGACTTATTTGCAACTTTTCGTCCTGACCATATATGGTCATGAACGCTATTCCATTTTTGCAAGCTCACACTCGTTCTCACGCATTCAATTCTCGCTTATTTTCCAATTCTGCATAAACTTGGGTTCAAACACGTGCGGGACTTCCCCGTCTGAAATCTCAACATTTATCTTTTACAATAGTAAGTTCTTTATGCATTATGTCAAGTTTACGAAAATTGAGGCCAGACACGTGCGGGATTTCCCCGTCAGAATATTAACATATTAAATTGTATAAAAATAAACAGTTTTAACTTAATTGTTGATTTCGCCTAAATTTGGGGTCAAACGCGTGCGGGACTTACCCGTCAGAATCTGAATCAATTAAATTGTATAAAATATAAACAAACAAAATTGCCGCAGCAACGATACAATGTGTGGATAATTTCCCTTATTTAATTATTACTTTTTAATAAATTTTATCGAAAAATAAATTCTGCATACACCCCAGTTGAAACTATTACAATTGTAAGAAAAAAAAAATGTTTATTGTGAATAAAATGGTTTCATATTAAAACAATTTTGTGTAAAAGTTTAAACCATTAAAAACGCACTACTAATTATTTCTTGAAAAAAAAAAAAACAAT
Organism: Philonthus spinipes; assembly: GCA_963082785.1. Taxonomy (NCBI): domain Eukaryota; kingdom Metazoa; phylum Arthropoda; class Insecta; order Coleoptera; family Staphylinidae; genus Philonthus; species Philonthus spinipes. The sequence continues at coordinate 2,444,262 of OY720308.1, forward strand.
ATATACAAATTTGTTTCTCATTAGCGCGCTGTTATTATTATTATTATTTTTCATGGCCCAAATAAATCGCCGCGATAAAAGCGATAAATCATCGTGGTTTTGTCGAAGTAACTGATTTATCAGCGGGGTTGCATCCATTGTCGATAAACGGGCGCGGGGGCGGCGAGGGCGTTTTATAAAATATGCACCGGCCCCAGTAATTATTTACTCTGATGACTTCCATATTTGCATGATTTATATTTAGCGGCGCCAATACGCAGATAATTGTTGACCGGCCTTATGTTTTATGCCCGGCTTTATCGGCATCATTAACACATGGCAAATAATCCATAATTGCGGATCGTGTAAATTACACTAATTCCTAGTACGGGAATAATATTATAAAGAATTGCGAATATTAATAAATTCCTTGTTTTTATTCACGTCGTAAAAACGTTTTAATTACGCATTTTTGCAATTGAACAAAGGAATTGCTCCAACGTATTCCAGGAATTTGTGTTTAATTTATGTGTTGGAGTTATTATGAATACCTCGATATGAAAAGAAAACCTGATTGCACTTATAGATAAAATAAATATTAATATAAAATAAAAATATGTTGTAGCTGTTATGAATATCTTAACGTATAATAAAAATCTGATTACATTTTAGATAAAACATTATATATTTATTTTTTTAATAAAACACTTTAAACTTTGTTTGTATAATACTGTATTTAGTGTTATACGACCTTCACATGCTTCAATAATCAGGCGTGGATTAAATTTCTAGTCATCTGATGAATATAAGGATGGAAAAAATGTGAGGTAGCCGCCTTTTGAAATTTATGTGCGGCTTTCAGTGGATTTCTCTGATCTTTTTTTTACGTCGCTGGAATGAGCGTAATTACGTTCGCAATTAACAAGTGCCTCTGTGTAACGGAATGAGCAATTAATGTCGAGGAAAAATTATGTAAGTATTTACTTTGAAACGGTTCTGAAATTATTTAATAGGGCGTATGATGGGAAGTTTTCATTTCATTTCATTTATTTTTTTTCTGATTCTAAAGCTCGAATATAGTTTTAGAATTTACATAAAGGTATTGAACATTAAATATAAAAAAATATTATATAAAAAATGTTCAATATTAATTATTAGGCTGACCTCCGGTCAATAGCCGATTCATCTACAGAATATAATTCTAATTTTTGTATATTATTGTACATACATATACACATTTGAATAAAGATGGTTAGTTAGTTATTAATTATTTATTACTTTATGTATGTACACACATCTTTCATTCAGATTATACACATAATTTTAACATAAATAATTACAATACATGTAGGTGTTAGTCTGTTTGGGCTATCGACCAAAGGTATTCTGTCCTGTCATGAATTTATGATGAAGTCAAGGAAAAATCTATGCAAGCTAGCAGAACTGTCAGGATGATTTGCGAAATGAATGATGAATGGCGATTGTAGGATGTTTGTATTAGGGTTAAAGGGAATACAGAATTTTGTAAGAAATGGTAGGTTATCAAATATTTTACTTAAGGCTAATATATGCTGGGATATGGATGGGATTTAGGTGAATTCATAAAGTTATTCAGTACTTGAATATATTAGCTTATTTTTGCTTCCTGAAGATGCCATTAAAGTATTTCCACTTCCTCCCGAATCACCCTGTATTATTAATAATTAAGCTTATAATAATATAATAATAGATTATATTAGTGCTATGTGTAAATTGATATGACGTGTTTCCATGTTTGTGCTGTACCAACTCTATATTTGTATAATATTTAATAAAAGTTTAAACTATTAAAAATGCGGTACTAAATATTTCTTGAAATATATATATATATATATATATATATATATATATATATATACAAATTTGTTTCTCATTAGCGCGCTGTTATTATTATTATTTTTTTATAATAATTGTTACTGTACATGCACCGAAAATAAATGATATTATTATTATATAATCCATTAATAATTCATTCTATTTATTGAATTTATTTACTCAACTATGACCAATTAAATTCTATTATTAATTCGTACGTTTTACAATTATTTTTTATTTACTCAAATAATAACATTTCAAACATATTATCCATTCACTCTACACCACATCAAGATTATAATATACACAATAAACCCATTAACAATTAACCGTAAACAGTTAATTCTTAATGGGGTTTAACTCTCTTAACGTATAATATTGTTGGCAATAATTTAACAGGAACAAATGCCGGGAGTAATATACTGCGCCCCCGAAGTGACATATTTCACGTAAATGGGCCCGCCATCGTTTAGGACCCAAATCTATTACAATAATATTAATCTGTTTAGCGCTGGAAATCTTAATTTAAAACGGCAATGGCCGGCGCGATCTGCGAAGTACAGTCCTTCCTTCCTCGGGCCGGAACAATTATTTCGGGTGGAAGGGCCAGGAACGGTCACTATTAATTATGGATTGTTTGCTTAGGGTTGTTTACCATCACTTTTGGCCGTGTGGCCGCTAATAGTGTATTACGGGGTTGATTAAACGCACCTATAAAACGAGGCTAGCTACAAAGCTTAAAAAAAAGTGTTTTAATTAATACAGTTAAATTTGTCAAAACTATAGTCAACTATTGCTGACTACAATCCAAGTTATGTGAACAAAGTAAAAAGTGTGTAATTTATTAAAATTGAATAAAACCTCGTAATATTTCAGTATTAACCCGGCGCATTCACCAAATGTTGAAAATATGTATTTATATATACAAACATCTTTTTGTAGGCAACATTACATAAGCTTATACATACATTTATATTTATTTAATAAGAATAAATATTGTGTTAGTCTGTCGGGGCTATCGACTTAGGGTCTTTCTGCCCTTATGTATTTATTTTATTTAATTGAATTTGACGTTTTTAGGGCACTAGGGCAACATTGGTCAATTGTCTATTTATTTTATTAAAAATCATTTATTTTTACAACAGTAATGAAAACTACAACTAAGGTTACATCTATAACAATACACATTTAATGAAATCGTTGAAGATACCACTTGAAATTAGGCAAAAGGTGGCGCTTGCGTCGTTTTTAATTTATTATGATCTATAACAATAATTATTATTTATTTAATTTATTGTTATTTAATTTTATAAAATAATTTATGTGTTTAAGTTGCCGTACGTAACCAATACAGTACAATTAATTTTATGTGTATGTTAATTAATATAAATGTGGTTTCTATAACGTCTGTTAATGCAAATTTTGTTAACCACATTTTAATTGAATTATTAAAGCCCTACATTTGTATTTAATTATCCGTCATTCCTGTGTTACCAAAGAGAGAAATATATTAATAATTTATGAACGAAAATGAAATTAATATTCATGAAATGAGATTCTCGAAGCCTTTTACATCAACGTCTCAGTTTGCTCCTATAAAGGCAAAGGTTTTCATTTCCGCTGATATATGTAAATATGCGTATTTACCGATCTCCTTTCCCGGCGAAAACTTTAATAGCCCTTGATTGGATAGGCGACATATATACCGCGCTGCGTTTTTTTTTTCTCTTTAGAATGATGGAGGAGCTACGTGTACGTAGAGAGGAAACTTTCAATAACTTCTCGAGCCTTTGAAGTTATCGACGACTTACCGGTTTTCTGGGCGGGCGGGAAAGGAAAGGAAAAAAAAAAACGGGAACTTTTCCTATGGAATTTTCCCCGGATTGATTTTCTTGACGTTTTGTTCCTCAATTTCGGGGAATCTTTCCCGGCACCGATGTCGCCCGGTATAATGACGCCCCGGAGTTGATGGCGGCGGCGGCGGTGGTGGCGTCGCGACGCCCGTCTGATATATAGGCGTTTAAACGCACCTATATTGCTTTTTGATGCGGTCGTCTCCCGTCTTCTATACACACACTCACACACGCCCGCGCCGAGGGAATGATATTGTTCTGAAAGTAATGTACTGAAATTTGCTATATTGCTTTTTGGATGCATCACTTTAAAGGCCGTAACGATATTATCCGCCATTATGTTCAGCGCGCCAAGGAGGAGGAGGAAAAAATGTACATGTACACACACACATGGCCCGGGCTATCCTGCATTATATTGTCTTTTCGTGCAGTTAAGGGAGATGATGCCATTAAAGGTTCAATCTGTCTACAGGCGATCATTTTCTGCTTTGCTTACCAAACCTTTAAACAACACACAGAATAATTTAAAGAGATTTAAACGATAAAAAAATATAAAATATTTTAAATAAAAAAAAAACCTAAATGAAAAATGCTCAAATCATATAAAAATTTAAAAAAAATGTTTTATTTTTGATTTAATTTCTTTTAATAACTTCTCGTGTCTTTGAACTTGGTTTAGTTTTAAGTAAAATTAAACCAAGTGAATCATTATAAATGGAAGGCGACGCAAGCACCATTTATTAAATATAAATAGTTTTTGTCTAATTTAATATATTAAATAAACTAAGTAAATTTAATTTACAAGTCAATTTAATATTGGAAATATTTGGTTTAAGTCATTGAGTATTCAAGCTTTTCCTTCATACACTATTTGAAAATAAAACAACTCAAAAAACTTTCTCAAAAAAAAATGCCGGAGAAAAAAAATTAGCAGGGTCTATAATAATTTGTTTGTGAAACTTAAAAAAACGTTGTTTTACTTACAAATTACTGTATTTATTTATTTAGAATTGAATAGAATATGTCTTTATTTCAAAGCATCATTTACAAACAAAGTGAAAATAGCGTCAAAATATCTTAACAACTTAAAATCTATTTTTTTTGTATACAATAATTATATTTTACATGTTATTTTATATTACATTATTAGATGTTAATTTATCTGTTTATAAATTCTTGGAGCGAGTACGGCTAGATTTCTAATATATATTTGTTTAAGCTTAATTTTAATTTCTTAATATCATTTTTATTTATTTATTTATTAATCTCCTTTGTACAAAATACGTAATATACAAAAATAACTTAAAATAAACACTATATATATATATATATATATAATCAATGTCCCCTTTTACCAATTGGTGTCGGGGTTAATAAACATAATATAAAATAAATATGAAGTTTCATCAAGTAAAAGCCACAACATTTTTTTATATCAAATAATGTTTTATATAAAAAATATCTGCTATTTTTTTTTTTCAAGATTGCATAAATACTTTTAGATTCTCCGAAGGAATAAATTGTGGAGCGAACTAAGGCTATAAGCACAATAACATACATTGTGTTATGCAATTATGTAGCTCTTTAGGGGGCAAGAAACAGGAAAGTTACAATCGCATTACCGAATAATTTAGTCAATTACATCAACTAAGTTTACTTAGTATACGCGCGGAGCGAAACTTTGTGCAACTCAACCGTAAGTAATTTATAAGATTTTACACTCGAAGCTAGCAATGGATTAAATTAATTTCAACAAAAAAATAAGGATAATGTAGTGTTTTACACGGATTATATTTAAGATTTTATTAAAATGATGATAAAATTATTGTATTTTGTTGATTTAGGTGAAAAATCCGAAACTCCAGGAATAACTTCAAATTATATCAAAATGTTCCTAATGAATGGGAGAATGAATTGTATAAATTTAAGAAAAATAGAACAAACAGTTTTCGTACAGCTGGAGTGTAAATTGAGGCTTTTAATAATTAGCGAAAAAAATGTCGAATTTTCGGAATTTTTCTGGACAAACACAAAATTTCCATTATGATATTTTTTGCGTTTAAATATGGAAAAATTCTTCACAAATTCAATTTTTCAAGTTTCAGCTTTCTATCGCAACTGTGAACAAAGTTATCTTATTTTAATCAGCGCCGCATCCAAAAGCGTCGATCGACGTGTCTCATTTAAACCGTTCCCATAAGACACCATGTAATTGGGACTCAATAATTAATAATTCGAAGTAGCTTTAATAAACGGCAAACTTTTTTTTTTTTTTTTTTTTTGGGGGGGGGGGGGATTAAATAAATATCCCACTCTCTTTCTAACATCTTCAAGAATCTTTAATTTTTTTTTCGGTACAAAAATTATAAAAAATTCAATATTTTCATGGAAAAAAGTGGATTTTGATGAAAAATCCAAAACTCTCGGAATAACTTCAAATTGTACCAAAATGTTCCTAATGAATGCTAACATCAACTGTGTAAATATAATCAATATTGATTAAGTAGTCTCCATATAGCAGGTGTGTAAATTGGATCTTTTAAAAATGCTTGATAAAATTGCCCAAATTTGAAAAATTTTGTAGAAAAGCGCAAAACCCCAATTTTAATGAATTTCGGATGATATGTAGATAAAATCTTCCCGAATGTAATACGTTAAGTTTCAATGTTCTATCACATCTGTTAAGAAAGTTATCTTATTTTAATCAACACTGCATCCAAAAGCGACGATCGAAGTGTCTCATTTAAACTGTTCTTATGTAATTGGGATTCAATAAGTAGCTTTAATAAACGGGAAGTGATTTTTTCCTATATTCTTTCTAACATCTTCAAGAGTCTTTGAGAATTTTTTTAAATTTTTTCTAAATAAAAAAAAAATCATCGAAATTTGAGTATTTTGTAAGGAAAAAAAAAGTGGATTTTGGTGAAAAATCCGAAACTTGCGGAATAACTTCAAATTATACCAAAATGTTCCCAATGAACGGAAGCATCAGCTGTATAAATTTAAGCAATATAAAATAAATATTTTTTGTACAGTAAGTATGTAAATCGGACCTTTGAAAAATGATTGAAAAAATTGAACAAATTTGAGAATTTTTGTAGATAAATATAGAAGCCCCATGCAAGTTATTTTTTGTTGAAATATAGATAAATATTTCCTAAATTGAATTATTTAAGTTCCAAAATTCTATCGCAACTGAGAACAAAGTTATCTTAATTTATTCAAGGTCGCATGCAAAAAGGCCGATCGGCGCGTCTTGATTAAACCGTTCCCATAAGACTACATGTAAATGGAACTTCTCAATTCAAATAGCCTTAATAAACCGGAAATGATTTTCTTCTGAAAAAATAAATAACCTACACTACACTCTCTCTAACATGATCAAGAGTCGTTGAGATTTTCTTAGATTTATTTCGAAAGATTTTATTAAATATTTGCATGGAAAAAAAGTGAAACTCTCAGAATAACTTTAAATTTTACCGAAATATTCCCAATGAATACACTTTTTAAATTTATACAGTTCAAGCTCTCAAACTGTAAAAAGTCGATATTTATAACATCTTTTTGTTATAATTTTCTTTAAAACATTTACAAGTAAATAATATTTAATTGGCGGAAAGACTATAGCAAGCAAGAAAGAAACAAATATACCATAATATATTGTAAATATATGTAAAACAAATAACTTTGAATAAAGATATTGTAGTAGTAATATTTAATGTTAGCCTGTCTGGATTATTTTCAAAATGCGATTATATACGTTCGACTCCATTAACGCGTCATTATCAAACTGTCGCTTTACTCTATAGGCTTTAAATAAATATCAGTTACATAAAGATAAAAGTGTTTTTATTAATCAAATGGAAATCCATTACACAAACACGCATTCAGGTCACTTTTTAAAGATACACAATGCATTTTACACTATGATAGCCATTAAGCGTTTACAGTAATAAAACACAATGGATAATGAGTAACATGCATTAGTATAGATACAGTAATATTTGATGAAACAATATAATTAGCAAACTAAATAAACACCGGAAGAAATCATGATTTTTTGTTTGTCAACATTACAGTATTTAAATAAAAATTCTTGTCCTTTCTCCTACTTATTTTTTATTTTACTAGATATATTTCGGAAACTATCTTTCCATCTTTGAAGTTTTATAAATATAAAACTACAACTATTGAAGATGGAAACATAGTTTCCGAAATATATCTAGTAAAATAAAAAATAAGTTGGAGAAAGGACAAGTATTTTTATTTAAATAATTAAAGTCTCCACGACCAACAACCAACATAAAGAAGATTAGAACATTACAGTAATTTACGAATAAAGGATTTCCAATTTTTAATAATATATTTTTACAAACTTAAATACTAATGACGCGGGGGAAATTAATTTTTGCGTATAATGTTTCCCATCTTTATCATTAGTGCTATTTTGTGTGTGTGTTGCTATAAGTGAGATAAAATTTCCGGTTTCCGGATTCTCGCTGAAACATTTTCGGTGCTTTATATTTTAGCATGAAGTGTAATTATAAAGTTTGGCCTTAAAATCTTCAGCGGTTTTTTACGATAGCGTGGACACAGCTAGACTGTTATGAAAAAAAAGTGTGTTTAATGGACTGGGGGGACCTGTAATTATAATTAGTTTTTTTTTCTTTTATGACGGTAATAAATTCCTTTTGTATTATACGCGGGTAAAGTAAGAACAAACAAACAAAAAATTTTAATGAAAATTATTAAAAATCTAGGAACAAAAAATATTCGAGAGATTAAAGTCATCCATTCAATTTAATGTAATGATTAATATGAAGGTAGAAAATTAAAAATAAATGAATATAATTAAATAAATAAATATTTATTAACGGCAACGCCATTTGCATAATACAAACAAAATATATAAAATAATAAATTCTAATTTTATGAAGTTCGCCCCGTTTTCAGGAATAACCGCTGAAGATTAAAGTCATCCATTCAATTTAATGTAATAATTAATATGAAGGTAGAAAATTAATAAAATCCTTTGTTTATATCACACACGTTTTTTTTTTCCTAACTAGTTTCGACATCGTGTTATGAAGTCATTTTAAGAAGAAAATGTTATATGAAGATTGGTCACCCTGAATATTTAGGTGCCAATCTTCATATAACATTTTTTTCTTTATATTTTTTCATAACACGATGTCAAAGTTTTGTATACATATTAAAAATCACCCTGTATTTCTTTTTATTAATATGAATGGGTATTGTTTTCGAGCGTCCTATTAATCTAAACTAATTAATTCAGACAATTGATTTCGCTAATTAGCAATTACAGCGGCATAATTCCATCCATTTAGTTTTAAAGAAAAACATTTTGCATATTATAATATTGACCTTTCATCTATATAGTTAAAAAAGTATATTATAATATTTTTTTATAATAATAATAACAGAAGTTTTTTTAGTGGTATGCATACTAAAAAATACAATATAGGTTTTATAGAGTCATTGTGAGGTATGTTAGCCTCTCTTAAACTGCGATTTATAAGATATATTCTAAAATACAATACATATAAACATGAAATTGTTTAAATAAATACGAATTGTTAATAATAATTATCTAACAGTTTACAATTTATCATTTACAGGATAATATTGCTTAATATAGGCTGACTGGTCGATAACCAATTAACAGATATAAATTATACATTTGAGTTTGTTAATATTTATTACTTATTTTGTATACTTTCTGTATATATCTGTTAATAAAGATTATTATTATTATTATTGCATAATACAAATAAATATTGTGTTGTTATCTATATATAGGTAGGCATTGTAATAAAAAAATGCATTTTTCAAGTACCTGATACATCTCCAATTACATCAATTCCACTCCCCGTCTTTGTAATTTCATCTTCATCCATATACACACACGCGAGAAAGATAGATTACACTTAATAGATTCAATTCCGCTCTCCTCTCGCACTGCGAGGAGGAGGAAAAATAGATCCATCGGCGGAACGTATATTTCCCATTTTCCATCGGCTGTCTGCTAATGTAGTCCGTATGAAAATGTCGAGATATCGCCGCTCGGGATTACACACACACACACAGACATGGATGCATTCATCCGGGGCTTGATGCTCTTGAAGGAAATAACAAATCTATATATCAAGTTTAAAATGTCCCATAAATCACGCGCGCCCACATAAATACGTACACGTTTTAGGCCCTTCTAATATCGCCAACTTAACCCACATGTGCTGCGGGCCTCGGTTATTGCTTTTTCATAAACATACGGCATAAATCATGCGCGGGGTAAACATGGAAATGCGGGGTTAGTATTTCGGGGAGGATCTCGTTTATACGCTTTGTAAGGTGGATTTTGTTTTGTGGAACAATCATTCGGAGTTAATTAAGAATTGGAAGAAACAAAAAAATCAGTTGAAATAATTAATTCTCATAGAAAAAAGGATTTTTTTCTCTTGGTCACAGTTATTTAAATAAGTTAAATAAAAATAATTAATAATTTTTTTATTTAAATTTCTATGGATACAGAATTTTGTCAGGAGGAATTGGTTATAGGGATTCTTTAATTAATTATTCTCTTTTTCTATTTTAATTAAATTTCATCTGGGGTAAATATTCCGTTGCGATTACATTTCTTTCATAAAGCATTTAAGGGATAATAATACGTTATTTTTAAATATTCAGGTCAATATACTTGTCCAGTGGGAATTTCCATAAATAGTCCCTTCAGTAATAAATACAGAGGTTTCAGCTCTATAATTTCTATAATTGAAAGGTTCCGTGCGGGGAAATATTATTACATCACACACACACACTCTCGGCAGCTTTACACGAAATTATAGTTATTTTACTCCGAAAGCGTGAATGTAACAATTGCATTAAAAAAAGTGCGAAACACCGCACATATAATTTTAATCCAATTTATGGGTAATATTTTTTGAAATATATTACTAATCGAGATTAAACCGATTAATAATAACAGACGTAATCGACTTTTAATAATAGCAAACTATGGCTTTGGTAATGAAACAAATCAAGTATTTTTTTATTTATACTTATACAAAAATGTTTCAACAAAGTTTTAAGTGAGAAAACCACGCAATTTTCACGGAAAAAATAATTGAATTGGGACATGCACGTTATGGCCAAAATTAGAAATAAATTCGAAAAGTTTTAAAGCAATTTGAAAATACGTTTGATAATAATAATTCGATTATACCGATAAGAAGTAGCCATGGATTTTGTAGCCCGGCGCATCCACCATTTTTGCAACTTTAATTTTTCATCGAAAGTTATTTTTTAGTAAATCGGTAAAATTCAGAATAGGTATACAAAATTATTTTTTCGGCTTCCACTATTAAGTGAAGATGTTTAGAGTAATCAATTTAAAAAAAATCATTACACAAATTTGCATGAATGGATTTTCGATTTATTTGTTTTAATAGTTAATAGAAAGCAAAATTTGCAAATTTATCTGAACGGTTTTTTGATTTTTTTTTGTTTTAATTGTTTATATTGAGTATTTTTAACAATAATAAACAATAGCCACGGGGTAATGTCTTTTCGAATTATTTTTATTGCGTCAACAAAAACGATCTCTCAAGAAAGGTTAAAAATTCGTAACTCAAATTTATGAAAACAATTTTTTTTCAGACAAAACCATTTTTCAATTATAACTGCGACATATGCCAAGGCGTATAACTAAATATTAACTGACAGCTAAAATATATATATCGGGTGAAATGTAACAAAAAAAAATCGAAAATTCGTTCAGTCTAATTTGAGTAATTTTTGAAATTTTCTTGAGATATAATATTAGTTGGTGTAAAAAATATATTTCAAAAAGAGATTACGTGGTGGCTATTTATTGTTATTGTTAACGATGCTCAATTTTTTTTAAAATCTTTTTCCTTTCTACCGTTAGGTGTAAGGAGACGATGCTCAATATAAATAATTAAAATAAAAAAATCGAAAATCTCTTGAGGCAAATTTGAGTTATGAAATTTTGAAAAATTCTTAAGAGAACATTTTTGTAGTTGATAAAAAAAAATTGTTCCAAAAGAGATTACGCCGTGGCTATTGTTTATTATTGTTAAAAATACTCAATATAAACAATCAAAACAAAAAAAATCGAAAATCCGTTGAAGCAAATTTGAGTTATGAATTTTTGAAAAATTCTTAAGAGAACATTTTTGTAGTTGATAAAAAAAATTGTTCCAAAAGAGATTACGCCGTGGCTATTGTTTATTATTGTTAAAAATATTCAATATAAACAATTAAAACAAAAAAAAAATCGAAAAACTGTTGAGGCAAATTTAAGTTATGAATTTTTGAAAAATTCTTAAGAGAACATTTTAGTAGTTGATAAAAAAAATAGTTCCAAAAGAGATTACGCCGTGGCTATTGTATAATATTGTTGATAATAATTGATATAAATAATTAAAACAAAAAAAATCGAAAATATTTTGAGACTAATTTGTGTAATATTTTTTTAAAAAATTGATTACTTTAATCATCTTCGCTGAATAGTCGAAGTCGATAGCCCGGACAGACTAACACAATATTTATTCTTGATAAGTATGTATTAGCTTATTTAATGTTATGTGAATAAAGATGTTTGTATATATGTATTTCTTTTGTATTTGAGGATAATATATTTTAGTAAGTGATAACTGAGAAATGCTTACTCTTTATTTTTTTTTTGTAAAAAACTGCGATGAGAAAAAGGAAGTCGTGATGAAAACAAATATATCCAATGCAATACACTTGTATTCAAATTTATGTGCTTCCCAAATGTTCCGAGATTAGGGAGGAAACAGGCCGTCCGGCCATATTAATAATATCCCGGTAAGCCGGCAACAGCCGGATGCGCGTCGCGACGTCAACACAACGAAACAAACAAATTTCCTTTATCATAATGGACAGAGGCCATAACATCTCTTAAAACTGAAGAGGAGGAGGCCCATAAAAGATAACTCTGTGTGTGTGTGTGTGTGTGTTTGGGGACGTAAAAACCGAAATTACGGCCTGAGCCCGTTTAGTGCCCGGTTTTAGTGTAGGTTTTCGGCCGGCAGACTTGCAGGTCGTAAAGTTAGCGGCGGCGGTGGGGGTGGGATTCAGGTATATAAGTAATATAAGGTGGTGGCGTCGCGACGCCCGTTAACTTTCTTCCTTCGGGGTATTCAGGTGGCACAATGCTTATATTCGTTCCGCCCTATATCGGCGGCCCCCTTTTTTCTTTTGTCCTGCACATCCAAGTCCCTCCGGGTGTGGGTCGGGGGAAATCGCTGGGATGGGCGCGCGTTTGGTTGCCTCTTCGAAGTGCACTTTGATGTCTTTTATCTAAACGCATTTAGCTAATGCAGTAAATATCATTACGGTTACGGAGTGCCGGATTCCGATTTATTGTTGAATTACTTGAGAGCTTTCTGTAAATGTTTTTCTCCTTATCGTCCTTTTCTAAAGCTTCATACTTAAAATTATGTCTTTCTACGAAAAGTGCTGTTACGTGACTAAAATTAATCATTTTCTAATAGCAACAACTAATCTTAGCAATATTTTATTGATATGCAACATCAGGTTTACATTAAGTAATTCAATGTCATCATTTGATCGAGAACTTTTATCGTCTAGCGTGCTATGATTTTTTTAAAGCTAGTAAATAGTAATAAATGTTACCAGTATGATATCACAATTATGGGCGATCGGGATTTCAGATTCACAGGTTGTTACCACCCACAAAATTACACAACAGGAGACAAACGCTTTTATCCTCTATAGTTCAACATTGGAACATTAAACCCTTTACCTTTTTCGTGGATCCGCGCCTTTTTACTCGTATCACATATAAATGAACCAAATAGGTAATACATATTATTAAGTTGGAAACTAATTTTGTGAAAAATCCTGCGGAATCCTATAAAAAAATTCGATGATATTAAAAAAGAAATTACTTTTTTTATTCCCTTTAATTATAGCAAAATACGGAATAAAATAATCCAATTTATTTAATAAAAAAATATAATTGAATCAATTTGCCTCGGGATGTAAAATAAAAACAAAGCAAAATAAATGCACAAATAAATAAAAACGTAAATACATGAAATGGAAAAGTCAGGGAAATTAATAATAATACAATATTCCTATCTATATTGTATTATTATTATAAATCGAAAACGAGTTTTGAGCATAATCCTGCGAAAACCTCTGCAAAAAAGAAATCGATCCATTCCGCATGCAATACCATTTAAAAACGAAAAGAAATCACTTTTTATTTCCTATAATTACAGCAATATATTTTTTACACCACCGTTGACTTTCACATTGACTTTCATCGAAACACAAACTTTATGCAAATCCCTCAACAAAAATAACTCCCACCGCAATAAATCCAACGCAATGCACATTAAGAAACGGAAGAATTAATTAAATATAAATAAATCCCGTTCGCGTGCGCCGCGCTGAAAACCCGCGCTGTATTTTCGTCCCGGAAAAGTTGCCAAGTCGGGGGAAAATGTGCGCGTGCTAAATACTCTCGTGACATTACCTAATAAAGATAAAGTCTCTCCCTGTGTTTCGTTTTTTTTTTTTGCGTTTCGAGTGTGCCATTGTTTTGCGGCGATGTGAATTTGTAAAAATGTCATTCGGGGATGATTGAAACACAATAAATCAACGGCACTGACGTTATACACGCTAATTAATCGTTTAAAAAAAATGGAGATAGGACCGGTTTGGGAATTAATGAAAGGGTGTTGCGTGGGAATAAGCTCGGTGTTTTGAATTGGATTAAAGTTATCACGCTTATTTTATATACACGTAAAGTTTTTTTTAAAATATAAAATATTTAGTTAATTATCTCTGATTTTCTTTTACGCATTACAAATAAAATCCTTTTTTTCTCTAATTCTTCTCTTATTTCGTCTTTCCATTCCTTTCTTGGTCTACCTTTTCGGTTTATGCCCAATTTTTATTTAATTAATTAAAAATCTGTAAATATCACGCATGAGAGTAAGTAAGTCAGAGCATTTTATATATCTTGAGACTGGCTAATAACCTAAGGTTTTAATGGGCAGGCTTCCAGTCAACGCTTTACTAGAGCGAGCTCCACACTCAGTCCGTAACTGGATTTACCCTTCCACAGATGCCCCCCCCCCCTCAAAAAAAAATATATATATTTTGGGACATTTAGGGTATTTGTATATTGTAACGAAAGTAAAAGAAGCAACTGGAAAGAACATTCTGGAATGTTCCACCGAGCGCGCGACTGTAAACGTGGTTCCATGGAAACTTCTGGAAAATTCGAGAAACATCCACGTTATATAAGCGCGCACTAGCGGCTAGGCAGTGAGTCACGAACGTCTGCTCAACATTTAGTTATAAATGAATAGTGTCAGTGCGATGTTAATAAATGTGTTAAGTGTACTTTATATAAATAAATATACATTGTTTTATTTACTTCCGGGTCCCACACTCAGCCCGCAATTGGTTTTCCCCTTCCACCCACGTCCCCCCCAAAAAAATATATTTTGGGACATTTGGGGTATTTGTAGATTGTAACGAAAGTAATAGAAGCAACTGGAAAGAACATTCTGGAATGTTCCACCGAGCACACGACTGTAAACGTGGTTTCGTGGAATCTTCTGGAAAATTCGAGAAACATGCTCGCTATATAAGCGCGCACTAGCGGCTAGGCAGTGAGTCGCGAACGTCTGCTCAACATTTAGTTATAAATGAATAGTGGCAGTGCGATGTTAATAAATGTGTTAAGTATACTTTAAATAAATAAATATACATTGTTTTATTTACTTCCGGGTCTGATTAAAACCCGATTTCGTAATAAAATATTATTTGGAATGCATACAGAAATAATCGGGTTTAGCTTTGTGGGATTTGAGGCGAATTTGCACTTTTTTATCAATCATTCCAAATACGATAAAATTTCGAAAAAAGAGTAAACTGATGAAATCGAACGCAAACATTTGTTTGTAATTCTATTTATTTATCAGCGCATATCGTAAAATTAGTACGTATTAAAACCGGGCATGATTTATAAAACACGCTGCGGTAATGATGTTTGTGCATCGATACATTAAGCTACATAGGTAAAACGCACAAATGCAAATGTAAACACACAAGCCGCTGTTTATATGTGCGAGTGTGCGTGTGTGTTGTGTTGGTCGCGGTATTATCTACTAATAAATATTGATGCCGGGAAATATGTACAATTCGTAATTTTTGAACATTCCGCGCGGCATTCAGAAAATATGCACGCGGCCAATTCAATATGAACAAATGTTTGCGCGCGAAATGCAACCTCTGTATGCGATGAATTTGTGCGTTTTTCGCTGCCTGGAACAAACAAAATATAACACTTTTTTTGTCTTTTTGCAGTATATGCGCTGTTCCGGTGGATGGAATTTATTTGTTTGCGTAAAAATATTTGGTTTTATTCATGGGAAATAACAGCGACGTGCTTTTATGGTTTTTTTTATAAATCCACAATTTTTACTTAACGAATTAATATGAGGGAAATGGCTGTAAATAGTGTTTTTAATACGCTTAATTACTGGTTTCACTCTTAATTTGCATTTTGTAACAACGATAATTTCCATAATTCTGGAGGCTTGTGCCTTCAGTTAAATATATCAATGAAAACTCTTTGAAATTTTGTTATGTATAACAATTTGATAATAATTCAATTATTACAGAATCTCCTTTTTACAAAACATATACTATAAATATCATTATTTATAGAAAAGAGATTTTTTTACTTGGATATTTAAAATAAATTAAATCAAAGGATTAATTAATTATTTTCAAATTCTTTTTATTTATTGTATTTAAATAACTGTGACAAGTTGAATAAATCCTTTTTTTTATTATTATAAAAGAAAGGAATTTGAAAATAATTAATTATTAAACATAGTAAATAAAAGACGACACAATGATGAAGGCAACTGAACGGATCTTGTATTGCGGTTATATATCTGATTTTAATCATAATAAATGAAAGACGGCGCAAACGCCATCTTTCGCCTAATCTGACGATGCCACGTGAAATTAGGCGAAAGATCATGTATTGTGGTTATATATCTGATATTAATCATAATAAATGAAAGACGACGTAAGCGCCATCTTTCGCCTAATCTGACGATGCCACGTGAAATTAGGCGAAAGATCTTGTATTGTGGTTATATATCTGATATTAATCATAATGAATGAAGGACGATGCAAGCGCCATCTTTCGCCTAATCTGACGATGCAACGTGAAATTAGGCGAAAGATCTTGTATTGTGGTTATATATCTGATTTTAATCATAATAAGTAAAAGACGACGCAAGCGCCATCTTTCGCCTAATCTGACGATGCCACATGGAATTAGGCTAAAGATGGCGCTTGCGTCATCTTTCATTTATTATGATTAATATCAGATATATAACCACAATACAAGATTCTCATCATCAGACTAGTGTCTTATTCTCCTAATTTCATGTGGCGAAAGATGGCACTTGCGTCGTCTTTCATTTATTATGATCAAAATCAGATATATAACTACAAAACAAGATCCATTCAGCCGCCTGCATCATGGAATACACTAGTCTGATGAGCTAGATGGATGAGTGGTGGCTGAATATTTTATTAAATTAATTATTAATCAATTATTTTCCATTTAGCGAAAATGTACTACAAATTTTGCTAACACCATAATTAAAAATAATCAGCCTTAATTTCCTTCTGTTCAGTTCAATAATTGCACAAATTTCAATGTTTACATAAATGAGTTTAGTTTAAATAAATGTTGTAATTAGAACAGTTGTATTTTTTGTTAAAGGGTTTTGCAAAAAAAATGTTTTATTCTGATTAAAAATTGTTTTTTTGGGGCCTCGAAACATTGCCGGAATTGCTCCGCGCGTCTCTCTTGCTCGTTCCAAAAACCATATTTTTTTGTCATAATAAATCTTTTGGGTTTTATTCAAAACAAATATTTTTTATAACATAAATGCTTTCGATAATATTCATAAGATACTTCTTGAAGTATTTTTTTTAAATTTCATAAAGTATTTTATATTATCTAAAGCATTTATGTTATAAAAACTATTTTGATAATGTTTTTTAAAGTGATAAGTGGGAAAATGTTTGAATAAATAAATCCTTCCTTTTATTCCTCAGCTTTAATTTCAATAAATTATCCCTCTACAAATCCCAGCCGAGAATACTGTTTCGCCCCACATAACAATCCGACTGATTAAATCATAAAACTGCTTCCCCACAAAAGAAAACCAAACACGCTGATTATGCAATCAGAGGGAAAACCCCCTCCGGCCGCGCCGGTCGGTCGGTTCGTTCGTTCGTCCGAAGTGCGGCACTTTTCTTTTACGTCCCTCAAGCAAGCAAATTATATCCACTCCCGGGTCCGTTCGCCCGGTTATTTAGTTAGTTTGCGGAATTTCGAGTTCTCGGGGACCTTAAATGCAAATGCGGGACAGTATAAATTGCATAATGAAATTTTTTCCGCGCCGGGCGACGCGAAAAATTCGAATAAGTTTCGGGACGGGGGGAAGGAGGGGCGTTCATGCACTCCCGGATTTTTTCTTTGCATATTCATGACGCCGCTTAATCCGTCTGTATCCTATCTGCATGTATACAAATTAAAACTTTTAATTCCGTTTTCCCGTAGATTCAATTAATTAGGAAGTTTCGCGTGAGAAGGGGGGACTGGATTAACCGGAGCAGCGGAGGGGGCGTGAGAAATTGCCTCCGGAGGGAGACGAGGGAATGATAACAAGAGAAAAAAAATACGAACTTAAAGCGCAAGGGGGCTTTCTATATTCGTTTATTTTTTTGTTGTTTTAAATGAATAATCTTGTCACTTTTGATTAAGAGATTAGAAAAGTATGTTAATAAAATACAGTTTCTAAACCACAGTAAACTTTAAGTTTTATTATTTAATTCAGTAGGGAAAAATAAAATAATTTTATAATTATAAAATAAGGCTTCCATTTCGTGACTATAATTTCAACAATTCTAACTTATCATTATAAAACTAAAACTTTTAACAATAGAAAAAAGGATTTATTTACTTGGTCACAGCAATTTATTAATATAAATAGAAAAGAGTGGGCAGAAAGACCCCAGGTCGATAGCCCGGACAGACTAACACAATATTTGTTTTCTTATTTAAATATAAATCCTACACCAATATGTGGAAGAAGGATATAAGATTATATATATATATATATATATTTAAATATAAATGTATATATACGATTATGTAATGATGTCTGAATAAAGATGTTTGTATTATAGAAAAGAGTATTTATTCCCATGGTATATTTAATTAATGTATTTAAATATACCATGGGAATAAATACTCTTTTCTATTTAAATATAAATATTATTTGAATATTATTAATAAATTATTTCCACATTTAGCTCTGTGACATTTTATTATTACATGTTGTATATGTTAATTAAATCAATAATAATTTTGATAAAAGTTTTTTAAAAAAATAATAAAAATTGTACGTAATTAGATACGAGTAAATTTATTCGAAGCAAGAATAGCATTTTCTTTTTTAAATTTTTTGTGTTGTTGTTATAGCATGCGACAATGAGAAACGACAGTAATTCTAATTAAAAGTGATTCGTCGACTTTATCACGTTCCTGATTTATATTTCCAGTTAGGGCGCATTTGCATTCATTCTTATTCACATGCAGGTCACCGCTCAATTTGCTTCTATATCCGTTCGTTCGCCGGTCGGTTCGTTTCTGTGTGTTATTTTTAAATTGCATGTGAGGCATAATTATATTGCAGCAACGGATTACGTTTGCGGCATGCGATATCCATCTTTCCGCGCACAAACACAATACGGCACAATACGGGAATGCCGTACTATTATAGAAAATTACACATGCCTTAAATGGATCCCGTACATGGATCCCTTTGAATTTCAAATGCGCACAAATTGAATTTCACGGGAAATTGTTGACTCACTTAAAAACACTCGGGTACAAGGGGCGGCCTTTTCACTCGATGGGATTCTGTTTTAAGTACATAAATTATATTTTACATGGAACTAAAAATAAGCAATTTTTAAAAGGGAAGCATCAGGCAAACAATTAAATGAATGAAAAATAAGATAACTTGATTTTATTTGATCGAGCCGAACACAAACTGAGCATATTTTGAGCTTACTTTAGCAGCTTTTGAACTACTTGTAATCGTAGACGTGAGAATACGAAAAGTGAGAATTTAATTAAAAATTCATATTTCTTGAACAACTTATGGTTTATCAAAAAATTGATAACACCTCCCACAATCGGTTATTAAAAATTTGATAACTTGGTAAAACATTTTGAACTAATAATATTTAAATAATTAATCCTTTAACCTATTGTGGGGGGTGTTATCAAATTTTTGATAAACGATAAGCTATTCAAGAAATATGAATTTTTAATTAAATTCTCACTTAACGTATTCTAATGTCTACGATTACAAGTAGTTCAAAAGCTGCTCAAAGTAAGCTCAAAATATGCTATATGTTATTCAAGAAATATGAATTTTTAATTAATTAACATTATATAATTTAGCTAATTTAATTAATTAGCATTATCAAACAAACCAAGTGAGAATAGTTATATTATATATATTTGATAATGCTGTAAAAAAAGTAAATATAAAACAATAGTGCAACAAACCAGATGTTTAATTTATCCTTTAAATATTATTAAAAAATCATTTTATTTAGCCTACATCAATTTATTTTGTTTAATATAAATTAAGTTAATGCGGTTTTTAAATAATTTACTTTCCCGTTATTAAACCAATTCGCGAGAATTACATTTAATTTATCCATAATTCCATAAAACCGAAACAATTAATCACAATCGAACGCTAGCACGGCAAAGTTTGTTTCTCGCACAACTTATCCAATTTAGGTGAATTCGTTTCCACTCGTTTTTTTTTCTTCTTCTCTCCACCAGAATGAAGCCGATTAATGACAGATGAAAAGGTTGTAATTGAATGGTGGATGAATGGAGGCCCCGGGACGAAAATAAATAATGGCGGCCGACGCGCGCAACTGCATCGAACGAACGGGGAAATTCGGTTTTGCAAAACTGGCGAAACTAATCGGCCAAGTTTCTGCCGCCCCCCGCAACCTCCTCTTCCTTTTCCGTCTCTCTCTTGCGAGCGAGCGAGGCCGGTGAGCGCGCGGGGGCGGTAAATATTAATCAATCATCAATGTTATTTCCCGAAGTTCTGGCTATCATTAATAATTATTAGACTAATTATCTGACTACACATCGAGCGCGCAAACACGTTTCTCTAATTATTTATTACAGTGATGGACGGTTTAGTTTGGTGTTATTGCGTTGTAATTACTAGGGATTAACTTTTATCTTCATTACATAAAGTGGTTATTGATTGTTTTTTAAAACCAAAAAAATAATTGTATTTATATTAAAACTAAATTCAAATAATTGATATATGTTGTTAAGTTTGAATATTTAACACTGTTGTATCCGTTCTTCACACTTCATTTTCTAAAAAAAAAAAAACAAATAAATTAATTTTAATTATTTTTCAATATAACTTAAAAAATTTATTCACTGACTATAGAGGCTTCGCTATGCATTATTAAATTTTACTTATTAAAAACTACACATACCTCGACACCCAATACGGGTAAAAGAGGATAAGATTAAGAAAGAAAGAAAGAAAGAAAGAAAGAAAGAAAGAAAGAAAGAAAGAAAAAGTACACATAATTTTTAATAATACACATGAAGATTTTTTTTTCCTGAAAATATTGCTGTATAAACTTTGTATAAATATTGATACCCGGCGCATTCACCATTTTTCCCGAGCATATATTATTATTTCAGGAAATATTGCCGTGTCTAAATATATTTTTTTTTTTACCCGGCGCATTCACCATTTATATATATATATATATATATATATAAATAAAGATTACGAAAATTATTAAGAAGATTATTTAATACAATCAAATATGTTTTAACATGTTTATGTTAAACATATATATAATAATACATGGATAGGTTCAAGATTGGTTAGCGATATTCGTTAATTTATGTATGCTTGTGAGAAATGGTGAATGCGCCGGGTATCAAATTTATACAAAGTATACACTGCAATATTTTCTGATAAAAAAATTAATCTGCATACGTATTATATATACACATCTTTAATCTTACTCTACAGACAATAGAACATAAATAATTATAATAAATGTAGGTGTTAGTTTGTCTAGATTATCTTTTAAATATTTTTCTGCCCTCTTCTTACATTATCTCTATTTGTGCTTTTTTTCCACTCAATTTAAGGATCACAGATTTGTTTTTTAACAAATATTTTCTTTATGCAATGTATTTCTAACACATTGCAAATATAATACATATGGATAGACTCAAAACTGGTAAACGATATTCATTAATTTATACATGCGCGAGAGAAATGGTGAATGCGCCGGGTAACAATATTTAGACACGGCAATACTTCCTGAAAAAATAATTTAATCTGTATACCAATTATTATTCTATCAATTTTATTAGCCGATTTATAAAGTATTTACAGTTTTATATCAAAAAAAAATTGCAATATGTTAAATATCAAAGAGAAATAATGACAAGTAAAAATTGTTGAAACAACCCCTTCCAACAAAATTCATCAAAAATTAATTTTGTGCTACAAAAGGCTGAAACCCTCTAGAGAGATAGATTAAAGTCTACTGAACTCAAATATGTGCGCCAAAAGTCTTTATTTCGTTCAGAAATATTTTTTATGAATTTTTAAAGTCAGGCGAAAAAGATCAAACATGTAACCCTTCCAACAAAATTCATCAAAAATTCATTTTGTGCTACAAAGTGCTTAAACCCTCTATAGAGATAGATTAAAGTCTACTGAACTCAAATTTGTGCGCCAAAAGTCTTTATTTCGTTCAGAAATATTTTTTATGAATTTTTAAAATCAGGCGAAAAAGATCAAACATGTACCCCTTCCAACAAAATTCATCAAAAATTCATTTTGTGCTACAAAGGGCTGAAACCCTCTAGAGAGATAGATTAAAATCTACTGAACTCAAATATGTGCGCCAAAAGTCTTTATTTTGTTCAGAAATATTTTTTTTGAATTTTTAAAGTCAGGCGAAAAGATCAAACATGTAACCATTCCAACAAAATTCATCAAAAATTCATTTTGTGCTACAAATGGCTGAAAACCTCTAGAGAGATAGATTAAAGTCTACTGAACTCAAATATGTGCGCCAAAAGTTTTTATTTTGTTCAGAAATATTTTTTATGAATTTTTAAAGTCAGGTGAAAAAGATCAAACATGTAACCCTTCCAACAAAATTCATCAAAAATTCATTTTGTGCTACAAAGGGCTGAAACCGCCTAGAGAGATAGATTAAAGTCTACTGAACTCAAATATGTGCGCCAAAAGTCTTTATTTCGTTCAGAAATATTTTTTATGAATTTTTAAAATCAGGCGGAAAAGTTCCAAGGGCTACCCCTTCCAACAAAATTAATCAAAAATTCATTTTGTGCTACAAAGGGCTGAAACCGCCTAGAGAGATAGATTAAAGTCTACTTAACTCAAATATGTGCGCCAAAAGTCTTTATTTCGTTCAGAAATATTTTTTATGAATTTTTAAAGTCAGGCGGAAAAGTTCCAAGGACTACCCCTTCCAACAAAATTCATCAAAAATTCATTTTGTGCTACAAAGGGCTGAAACCCTCTAGAGAGATAGATTAAAGTCTACTGAACTCAAATATGTGCGCCAAAAGTCTTTATTTTGTTCAGAAATATTTTTTATGAATTTTTAAATTCAGGCGAAAAAGATCAAAGATGTACCCCTTCCAACAAAATTCATCAAAAATTCATTTTGTGCTACAAAGGGCTGAAAACATCTAGAGAGATAGATTAAAGTCTACTGAACTCAAATATGTGCGCCAAAAGTCTTTATTTCGTTCAGAAATATTTTTTATGAATTTTCAAAATCAGGCGAAAAAGATCAAACATGTACCCCTTACAACAAAATTCATCAAAAATTCATTTTGTGCTACAAAGGGCTGAAACCCTCTAGATAGATAGATTAAAGTCTACTTAACTCAAATATGTGCGCCAAAAGTCTTTATTTCGTTCAGAAATATTTTTTATGAATTTTTAAATTCAGGCGAAAAAGATCAAAGATGTACCCCTTCCAACAAAATTCATCAAAAATTCATTTTATGCTACAAAGGGCTGAAAACCTCTAGAGAGATAGATTAAAGTCTACTGAACTCAAATATGTGCGCCAAAAGTCTTTATTTTGTTCAGAAATATTTGGTAAACGAAATTCATTAATTTATATACATGCGCGAGAGAAATGGCGAATGCGCCGGGTACCTATATTTAGACACGGCAATATTTCCTGAAAAAAATAATTTAATCTGTATACCAATTATTATTCTATCAATTTTATTAGCCGATTTATAAAGTATTTACAGTTTTATATCAAAAAAAAAAAAAAATTGCAATATGTTAAATATCAAAGAAAAATAATGACAAGTAAAAATTGTTGAAACAACAGTTATTGAATATAAAATTCCTCTAACTGAATTTGATATTCAATAGAAATTTGTTGCAATAAATTTTACTTGTCAAACAATTCTGAAAAAATGTTTTATTATTTAATCATACACAATTTGTATATATATTTATTTAAAGCGGATCGTTGTTGAAATGAAATGAAACAAGCTGTGTGTGTTATTAATAAAGTTATTATTTTATTTGAAAAGCACATTATTGCCTTTACGAGTGCAATAGAAAATGATTTAAATGTTCGCCGCTGTTTCTCACGGTGAATTAGAAGCTTTAGTGATTGTAATTATCTTTTATTTTCATTACATAAAGTGGTTATATATTTTTTTAAAAACAAAACAAAATTTTAATAAATTAATTATAATTACTTATTGCTATAATTTAAGTAATTTAAACAATAATTTTATGTGCTGTTGGCTCGTTTTTTTTTTAATTTTAAATGAAGGATTATAGATAGTGAATATATTTGAAAATAATGACTAATTTAGATGGAAATAATGTAGATATTGAATTTTACAAAACTATGATGACACAAACGACAAGGATTTAGAGGATGTTCGTTTTTGAGCTAATCTTTCAGTGAGTTCGATTTTTTTATTACCTATTGCGGGTGGGGGGTGATTAACGACTTCCAACTCAAATATCCTGCAACGTTCACCAAAGCATATACTGTGCAAGTGCTCAGAAGAGTATTACGAAGACATTTTCATTTAAATAATACATGTATATATTCTCCGTCACTCAAAATATAACATTGTCCTTTTTTACTCTTATTTCATGGCTATTTATATATGTTTTTCTATTGATATCTCGTATTGTTTTGTAATTGGGTTTCCTGTTGAACAATAGAGCTTATATTATTGTTATTATTTAATT
This sequence comes from Philonthus spinipes, assembly GCA_963082785.1. Lineage (NCBI taxonomy): Eukaryota > Metazoa > Arthropoda > Insecta > Coleoptera > Staphylinidae > Philonthus > Philonthus spinipes. The sequence continues at coordinate 2,469,451 of OY720308.1, forward strand.
ACTGATTATGGGGGAGGGTGTCATCAAAATTTTGATAACCGACTGTGGGGGGGCGGGCGTTATCATTTTTTTAATAAGTGATTCTGATTTTTTAAGTTTTCAATAACCGATTGTGGCGGGGCGTTATAAAATTTTTGATAACCGATTGTGGGGAGTGGGAGTACGTTATCAATTGTTTTATAACCGATTGTGGGGCGGCGTTATCAATTTTTTGATAACTGATTGCGGGAAGGAGGACGTTTTTAAAATTTTTGATAGCCGATAATGGGGCGTTACTAAATTTTTAATAATCGTTTATGGGGGAGGGCGTTATAAAAAATTATAGCAGTGTTTTTAAATGAAATGGATGGGGAATAGTAAAAAAAAGTAAGTTCCTAATCAGTCATCTAAATAAAGAAAACGTCGTCGCGGGAATAAATATAAACACTGCGAGAAACAAGAAGAAAAAAATCGGCGCTCGCATTACCCCGAAGGGGCGGAATATTAAAAAAGTTCGCGCCAATATAATGGAGGGGCGAAAAGACGTATAACCCCGGTATATAGGTACACAGAGAGATTCCGGAAGGTCGTTAGTTACCGAGGCGCCGATAAATATCTGGCAAGTCGGGGAGCGTCTGGAATCAGTGTCGCGTCCCATTGTCGTTATTACGGAAAGTTGTGAGAGTCCAACAACTTAAAGGACGAGGCCAAGTTTTCATTATATGCATTGCACGGAACAAGAAGAAAGAGGATGAGGGGGAAGAAGAAGAAGAAGAACGCTCCATAACGCACACATGCACACCGCAAACTTCCTCTCCTCCCCCGTCCACGGGTAGTTCCGCTCGGCGACACGAGCGCAATTTCGAAAATTCCAGACCCCTGGAGGTAATTACTCATTTGCATAATGGAGTTGATGCACTTTGAATGGATTGAGATTCCGCCACGTGATGTTTGGGGCTATGAATTGATCGGAGTGTTAGCGTATCCGTGTATCCTGCGATGGAGTAATTTATACATTATCCATTTATCCTTTCGTTTTAATCAAAGCGTGCACGAACTAAGCCCGGAGGGATGAAATCGACGTGAAATTATACGGAACGTTTTCATTTACGGTAAAGCGTGTTTAATATAATGATTCGACTTATATCTATTGATTTTTTTTTCTAATCATACAACGTATCTATTTTTTTTTTTCACTTAATTTTAGAAAAATTAATACTTGTGTTTTTTTTTATAAAAATATAATACCATAAGTATAGGTTTTATTATATTTTTATTAAAAAAACACAAGTATTAATTATTCTAAAATTAATTTTAAAATTAAAATTTCTTCAATAATAATAATAATATTCTTCAAATGTCCATTGTATAGTTCGATCTTCGGTGGGGTATTTGCCCAGGAAATAGTTGTTTTATTGGATGTTTTAAAGAACTAATATAAAGTAAGTATCTAGAAAGAAAATAATTAATTCATTATTAATTATCAAATTAGTTATTAATACAAATATATACCCGTAGATGTTAGTTTGTGAAGTCATAAGCAACACTGAATCAATTCTTTGAACCGTTTGGGAATGCACTTATCTTACTTATTAATTATTAATAGTTTATGAATAATTACCTGATTATATGCAAATATATAAATTAATAATGTAATAATAATGGAGAATGTAATCAGTTATAATGGAGATATCCTTAAAATAAAGTTAAAGTTAAATGCTCTTATATGTTATTATTAATTATTTAGTTATTATAAATTAATTATTTTCATATAACTGGAAAGTGAGCACAAAGCGCCATTTTTTGCCTAATTAATATAAAATTTAAATTCTTGAATTTTAATAAATTTTTTAATAGTTCATTCATTTTATTTTTAAAAATTTTTGAAAATGGGCTGATAACCCAAATGTAGGCGAGAATATGAAGTTATGTTGTTGAATTTAATCCGTGCCTTTATCTGTTTTATTGGTTAATAATTTATTCATTTTTATTATCGTTGATAATACTTAAATTTTTTTGCAATGTTTATCATCCACATTCCTTTGAGCACATTAATAGTTATAATATATTCACATACCTTAGCAGAAAAATTGGAAATATAAAATTCGAAAGATAAACATGTAAAGTAAACGATTACATTTTATTATCCATCAAAGCCCTGGACGATTCCATCTCAAATATTGCGAGTTTATTCAATAAAAAAAGAGAGAAAACGGCGGGAGGCGGAATATTGGATCTTCTCTAATTTTTATATGCATCCCTCGATTTCGGGAGGGAGGGGGTCGAAAAACGGAAGCAATTCCACCCTGCACTTTTATCGCGATATTATGAAAGGAAATTAGTTTTTGTCCCGGCGTCTCCTTGAGCAATTGCCGCGGATTATTGTCCGCCTTGCAATTTCCCAACTTTGATCCACTCGAACGGCAGCCGAGGAGAGGAGTTTGTTCTTATTTCGAGTGCGCACTTGGACGCGATAAATTCATCCCGGGAATTCTCCGGAGTTTGATAATTCGAATACTTGTCTCTTCCAGATTAGTTTTCATCGGTAAAAATAATAATTAAACGCGATTTTGTAATTTAGGTTTTCATGAGTAAAAGTAATAATAATGCTTTTTTTCACATTTAATGAAATGTTCAGCCACCATTCATCTAGCATATGGATAACTAATTATTATTTATGTATTTATAGGCAAGAATTATAATAAATCGCGTTTTATGGTTTTAGTCATCCAGTTGAATTTTCAAAGCTAAAGTTAATAATAATAATTTGATTGATTGAATTACGTGAAGATCAAATTAAATTGATAAATAAAGCACTAACAACCTTAATTATAGTCCCGAAAGCTTGGTTATACAATTAAAGTTTGTAAAGAAATTTAATTCCTGGCCCTTTTTTGGAGGAGTCTTCTCTCCGATCGCCCTTGTATCTAATAACTTTTCTTCACACTTTAACAAATCCATTGATAATGTTCACTTTGTGTCCGAAATGTACATTTGGTAAAAGTAAATTGTGAAGAAAGGTTATTAGTGCTTTATTTATCAAACTAATAATAATAATTTGGAGGTTTTAATAGATACAAATACTAATAAAACGAGTTTTGTTATGATTTTCATAGGTAAAAGTCATAATAAAAATAATTGTTATATTTTTGGATTACATAATTTTTCCAGATCATCTTCAATTCGCCTTTCATTTATTGCATATACTTATTACAGTCGAAACTGTTGTTTTTTATTAAACTCTTTATAGTGCTTTTTTTCAAGCCCAGATTTTGTTATTTTGTATATTTAGCTATTTATATATGTAATATGTACAGTATGTAGATTATGTATGTGCTATGAATTTACACTTTAAAATGTTTAATAAAGTTTTTTCTAATATGTATGTAATTCAATTTTGTATTTTTTTTCTACACTTAGTGAAAAACTCTTTATAGTGAAAAGTAATAATAAAACGTGTTTCTGTAGTTTAGGTGTTTAAATATTTCAAGTTTTTATATATAAAAAAATAGACAAAAAAAATTAAACTCACGAGGAGGCGACGTTTTAATGAAAAGCCATAAAATGAGTTGCAAACTTCTTTTATTATCCCCTTATTACTTTATCCCACGGCCAGGTACTCGACTTATATCTCAGACACTTTAATAAACTTTAGAGACTTTCGCTGCCGGCGCGCTGCTCGTCTTAATTTCTCGGCTCGGATGTTGATTGAAATATTTGCGAGGGCTGAATCTGTCGTCGTCTTTCTCGGGGACGGAAACGGGAGGGCTCCGCTTATTCGATTACAGGATAAATTGCCGAATTATTAAACCCCTTTTGCGCGAACACTGGGCGCGAATAATGAGATCTCTCGTGGCGGGAACGCCGGCAACGGTTTTTCCCTCGGCTGTCCCGGGCGAAAAAAGGGCCCGAATTGCCTGAATTGATTCGCAGCGATTTTTTACAAAGACTGATTATCGCGCCCCTAACGAATGTCCCCGCTTTGTGCGCTTCAAAAAATAAATAAAAAAGTTTACTTTGGAAAATTGAAGGTAGTGATTTAATAACTGAATGGGATTACATTTAGACCTGAAAAATATTAACGAAAATAATAAAATCATGAAATAGCTATTGATAATGGACATATAGTGCCCGAAATGTACATAAAACATAAAAATAAACAAATGAAGAAAGAAATATTTATTTTATTATATTATAAAATATATTTAATTTTATTTTCATATATTTACTTCGTGATATTGCCATGTCTGATGTTCCATGGGAACGGAATTCCCATGGGTTCGAAAATAACCCAGACGCTGACATTACTTTCCCGGACAGTTTGATTCGCGTTCTGAAATTTTCAAGTAAGCAGGTTGCTAAGTACGACTTGGAACTTGCTAATTGGTTGATGGATGCCGGTGGGGTAAATCAAATTGATAAAAAAAAGGTAGCAAGAGAGACAGAGTCATTAAGTTGATTAAGTTAATCAATAAGATGGTAAATGTAAGTTAGTATGTGGTAAAATTATGTTTATAAGTATAATAACATAAGAAGTAGCACGGACCCAAGGTGGGCGCGATAAATGGTGAATGCGCCGGGCATTCCCGAATGTGTACTTGAATTTTTTACACGTTAGCAAGAAAAATATCGGCCTGATTTTTCTTAAAAAAAAAACAGTCAATTATTACGCTAGTGAATGACGTAATAATTGACTGTTTTTTTTTTAAGAAAAATCAGGCCGATATTTTTCTAGCTAACGTGTAAAAAATTCCAGTACACATTCTTGTTAGAATAAAAAATTGGAAGATATAATGAAATTAATATGTAATCAGTGTAAAGCTATTTTAATGAAGAATTTAGTGAAACCATTAAAATTTTCATTAAGCACGTTTTTGTTACTAAAACTGTACATTAAAAATTGACATAAAACTGACAGATTTAAATTATTCCTTACATAATTGTTTTCTATCAAATCTAATTAAAACAATACGTTTTAATTTATCTGGTAAAAATCTTGCATGCTTTAAGATTTCTTTAATGTATAATACAATATTGTTCATTGATCACAACAGTAATGTAATTCGAATTACTAACTGCCTATCATTATATAGCCATCTTTTTCTATGAAACCGTACCCTTAAAAGAAGCGCATGAAAAATGGAAAGACGATAAAAGTGAGATATTGGAACGGGAGGAAAAACTAGGAAAAAAAAGACCGAAAAGGTGAGAGAAAAGCTGAATCATTTTTTATACGATTAATTTTATTGATTATCCTTACTAATTCTTGCCACAATAAACGAGCACAGACAAAAGGCGATCCCCGCATCGAGCATATTTTCTATAAGCAATGAAAACCGCCGCCTAATTCCTCATTAGTGTAAGCCCTCCGTCGTTCAGCTCTTAATATTCGTCTGCGAGCATTTAAGCGGTCCCGGGCCCTCTGTTTCCACACGGTTTCTACACGCCGCGCTAGTTTTGTTTTATAATCCATGTCTCAGTCGCACACACACCCTCCTCCGCGACATTTACTACTTCCATCATTCACCATAATTTTATGCGTAATTCCGACGCGATTATCCTCCCCCGAGCTTTCTTAATCTCGCCTCATTCGCCGCTGAATTATTCATACTTTTCTGCTTTAATACCCTTACCGGGACTCCCACACTTTTGCAATGATACGGGAATACACGCAGAACAAAAAAAATTGGAGGGAGAAAAGTACGGGGGGAAATAAATGAAATTCAGATTGCGGCTTTAATAGCCGGTGCTGAAATTATTGACAAAAAATACGTCTACGTTTGGAATAATTTGAATACTACACATATTTCTTTATTTTTGTGTGTGTATTGCTGCTTAAAACACAATGGTGTGGTATGAAAAAATATGCGAGATAAGTTATCTCTTTGCATTATCACCTCTTTGTATACATTCAAAGCAGAGATGCTTTGTGTAACTACTAAATGTATGAATACATAAATAACGGCGAAGCTTTGTAATAAATTTAAAGAAAGTAATAATTTAATTTTCTTAAAGGAATTTAATATATTATATTCCCTTTAGAAACGTGTTTTATACGGAATTTTCTTCAAGTAATTTTTGCACACCCTCCAATTTCTCCAGATCACCTTCAATTCGGGTTTCATTTTATTACATATACTCAATACAGTCGAAACTCTTGTTTTTTTAAACTATTTACAGTGCATTTTTTTTCAAGCCCAGATTTTGTTATTTTGTATATTTAGCTATGTATGTATGTAATATGTACAGTATGTAGATTATGTGTGTGCTATGTATTTACAATTTAAAATGTTTAATAAAGTCTTTTCTAATATGCATGTAATTCAATTTCGTATTTTTTTCTCCACATAGTGAAAAACTCTTTATAGTGAAATTTCGGTCAACATTTTGCTCTTTCATTATATAGAGTGTCGACTGTAATTGTAAAAATGTATATAATTGTCTGAAAAAATAAAACAAAATTTTTATATACAAATAATATACAGAGAGTTTTATGTAACACCGAACATACTAGAATGTACTCAATGTAAATTTTCCTATCTTCGATGTGTACTGGAACGCATCAAAGCATTAGGTGCGATGTGATTGGCTACGATTTCTAATGGTAATATAGTCAACCCAATTTACACGCCTCCCATCAGAAATAAATTATATTTGTCAACTATTATGTCAAGTACAACATGTTTTATTATGGATATTATACTTAACCGCAATGCATACCATAAAAATCTCCTTCTTCTTTGTATACATTATTGATACGTAAAGATGTCCAACTCTTCACCTACGTCTGCTTTAAGCGCCAGAACAGTAAATATAACTTGATTGCGATAACTGACAAGTGTAATTCATTTTTGACGTGGAAGGGTGTAGTTTGGGTTGACTATATTATTTTTAGAAATAGTAGCCAATCACATCGCATTCAATGTTTTGATGCGTTCCTGAACAAATCGAACATAGGAAAATTTACATTGAGTACATTCTAGCATGTTCGGTGTTACATAAAACTCTCTGTATAATATTGCTAATTACATATTTATTTATTCATTTATTATCCAAGAGAGACAGTACATCCAATAAAAGGGTAACACCAGCTTAAAAGTAACACAAAATTGGTATATATTAGATATACAATATGATCGAGAACTTTTCTCCTCTCGAGTGCTTTGATTTTTTTCTTTATTTTCGATTTTGTTGGCAGCAGTGAATAAAAACTAATGACACGTCATTATTTATCAAATCAATTTCTTCAATTTGTTAGAATAACATAACCTATAGCTGAACTGACAACTGATCGCCAACAATGAAATGGGTGGAAAACCCGCGGCGAGAGACGCTCTAGACATTTATCGACTGATTAAATAAATAATAGTTACTTTTATTACCAACAGCATTTTTTTAACAAGAAAATTCAAAGCAGTCTAGAGGAGAAAAGTTCTCAATCATATGGTAGAAGGTAGAAAAATTTTTTTTTTGATTTTGTTCGCATGTTGACAAATCTTAAAATGATTGAAATAAATCTGTAATCCGTATTCGTAATTCCTAATATTAGGTTACTGTGTTAAAACAGACAAAGACAAATTCACTCGAAAGATCTAAAGAAGCGGGTCCCATCCGACCCGCCAAACGAAACAACACCTCCCATTAATTATTCACGAAGGGTCCACACTGGCTAACAAAACAATTCCAAGTTGTCTACTGTACGTGTGAGGGCGCAGTAAAACTCACCGCTTTGTCACCCAACTGTTCGACTCTGCAGTGGAGGAAGGCCGTCTGTCCCACCGCCGTCGTGACATTCCGGGGCACGTTGAATTCGAAATAAGGGTAGGCGCTGATATTGCCGCTCAGGAGGCCCGTCTCGTCCTGGTACGACTCGGCCACACCTGAAACATGTGCAACACGCGAGAATTAGAATTAGGATTAATCCGCAGCCACTCAGCGTCGCATCAATAAAAGATGCGCGCCCCCAACCCTAAGAATACCCTCAGATACGTACTCCGCGCGAGATCCTCACCTCGGGGAATTAAATGTATGGATCGGATAGGAAAGTAATGAGCTTGATTTAATATTTATGCCATGCTTTTAATGTATTTATTCAATATATATGCATAAATTACTGGAAATATCAATACTGTAAAATCCATTTCAGATACATCAACTTTTCGTTCCAAATTATATCATAAACAGATTCCATGCAATAAATCTGTAATTATCGTAATGAACAAATAACATTAAAAACAGCGTGTACTTTTTAAATAAATATATATACTAAAATCTTTATTCCCAAAGAATACATACATATTTAATTTAATATACAATACATGAAACAATTTAAAACAAATATATATTCTTAAGAGAAACGGTTATTGATCAGAGGGTCATTCGGCCTTGTGTAGAATATTTTATCAACATCAATGAAAATGAAATAATTAGGTCAGAAAGACTTCTGGTCGATAGCCCATGACATCAATACGTATTGTAAATATAAAAATTTTTAAAGAATTGTAATTCTGCTGTCTGAATAAAGATGTTTGTATATATGAAATAATTAATAAATAATTTCCACATTTAGCTCCGTGGAATTAATTATTTTCAAATTATTATTATTTTCATCAGCATATTACATTAATTTGCAATAAACAAACACAATCCTACAACAAATAACAATCTATCACCGATATTCCACCGTGTCGGTAATAAAATCATTGCATTGCGCGAACTTAATAATTTCCTTTATTGCAAGAGTGAGTGCGATTGTTGTTCCAAATTAAAACCCATTGTGCGCGAAGAACAATGGCGCTATTTTAAAGGAAATCAATAGACGCGAGAGGGAACTGGTATTTAGTTTCCCGTACATCCAATTACTTACAAGTAAATAAATATACCTGCATCATCCCTCGGGTTATTCTATTTTTTTGTTTTGTGATCGTTTTCAGCCAGTTCGAAGGAAGCAATTGTTTGTTTAAAGCGATTAATTCTTGAAACGATTCGATTTGTTAAAAGGTGATTTAATTGTAATTGTTGAAATGTGAAATTAAATATGATTGCTGTATAAAATATACCATACGATAGAGAATTTTTCACTTTTTCTATAGTGCTTTGATTTTTTTTATTTAAAAAAAGATGTTCGTAATAAAAGTAGTCTGAATAAATTCCTCAAAAAAAAAAAAATCAAAACACTCTATAAGTGAAAATTTTTCGATCATATTGCATTTAAAAATAATGACTTTTAGTAAATTTAATATTTTGGTAATAAAAATAATAAACTATAGAGTAACCCCCTTCATATAGCATTATTTGTCCATGTAAATTATGAATATTACGACATTCATTTCATCATTGTTATAAATTATACAGGGTCGCTACAAAGTATGGAAACAGGACTCTCACGTGAAAACGGCTAAAAACGTAACCATCAAAATTGGGATTTCTAAATGTGATATTTTCTTGAACAATTTGGCGTTAAAAAATTAAAAAATGATACTCAGAATTTTCACATACGGACGCTATTTTGATTTTTTTTAAATGGAATTCGATTTTTTTTATTTTACAACTTTTATAGACCTTATAATTCTGATTACAGAATTTATGTTTTGTTTTTGCATTAAAAATTCCGATTCAAAAATTGTTGCATTTTACAATATGCTATTGTTATGCAACAGCAAATATCATTTGTTAAAGTACTTATAAATCATAGTATCACAGTAGCTAAAGGGGAAATAATTTATTAATTATTTTCAAATTATTTTTATTTATATTAAAATAATTTATATTACGTAACGTAAGTCAAAAGTCACAGAGCTAAATGTGAAAATAATTTATTAATTATTTTCAAATCATTTTTATTTAATTTATTTAAATAACTGTGACCAAGTGAATGAATAATACTCTTTTCTATTTTTTATTTTTATTTAATTTAATAACCTATTATTTAATTAATTTTCTTGGATTACAAAAAATAATATTATTAATTATTTTCAAATCATTTTTATTTAATATATTTAAATAACTGTGACCAAGTGGAGTGAATACTGTTTTCTATTTATATTAATTTTCTTCTTTTGCTACTGTAATGAATATTTTTATAAAAAAATATTAGAATAAATCTGGGTTTAATATAAAGCATTCCATTTCATACAAAGTTTGATTCTTTGATGGAATCCAATTTCCCCGCACTCCACACACATGCACCGAAATCGGCTTTCGCTTAAAGTAGTCATTGTGACCACTTGAAAAGTTTGACGGTAACTGCCGTAAGCACCGTCCAGGGGATATTGTTATTGCATTCCGGCGATCTCTTCCCTTCCCTTCGCAACCCCCCAAATCATTCTCAGGCACCGGGAACCGGGGGAGTGTGTCAATTATTTACGTCGTCGAATCGTTTTCCGCGCGCAGTGTACTCTGCCGCATCATCACACTATTTCCAAATCGAATTGAAATTGCGAACGCTTGTAAATAACTGAACATCCGCGAACACGAATCACGAATTTACTGTTTAACGACCTACGAAAGCACCCTACACGCCATTTACGTACTGCACAGTTCACAGTGCGATTGTACTTTTCGGAATGCACACACAAACACACATGAATTTCGCATCGAGTTTATAACTGGGTGTGTTTGCTGTTCCGTGCTTTCGTTTTAATAAATCCTGCATGAATTATTGGTGTTTATAGTTAAATAATGAAATACATTAATTGGGGACGCATACGGGATTTGTATAGTAAATCCAAGCATGACATACTCTCATCAATTGCTGTGAAACTAGCACTAGTTTTTTTTCTTCTTTTTTGTTGTTGTTATTATTTCTTTATTTTTGTTCTACAATCCACTATACATAAATATTATTAATTATATTGTAGATTTGTAAAAAGGTAAATCCGTTAAATAAATAAATAAATAAATAAATCCAAGAGTTTAGAGATAACTGATTGTATGTCTACACATATTAAAAATTTTTTTAAAAATAAGAGATTTTTATATTGATAAATGTTATTTTGAATTTAAATATGTTTTATATACAAGCTTAAAATATCAGCTTGTATATAAAATATATTTATGAGATCTACCTAAAAGTAATAACATTAACGTTAAATTAGTATTGAAATCTTCTTTGGTAGGACTTTTAATTCATACATGAAATACACAAGGTAGAAGGGAAAGAAGTTTAGTACCAAGAGCATTCTATATAGCACTTAATTATTAATAAACTTTATTTTCTCACAGACTACATACTATACAGTATAAATGATACATAAATCTTACATTCTGTTAAAGAAAAATAGATGTAATTCAAATGTGTACGGAATGTACATTCCGATTTTCCATTACATTTATAAATTTATAAATAATAGGATAAATATTATTAAATATATTACTAATTACACTGTTCAAGAAATTTATTTATTATTTATTTAACCGGCCGAGAAATGTCTCTCGAGCGCCTTAGCCGCGGGTATTCGACGCGCAACAAATAACATTTCAAATATACGCTTTCTAAAATTTAGTTTGGAATTGATATCAATAAAGAACATGGGTAAGTTATTTAGGAAATCGACAATTGTAAAATGAAACGATAATGCTGTTTTATGTGCTGGCGGCGATAATCTTCCTCGACTTCTAATATTTATATTATATACATTATGTATTATTATTAATTAAGTTCTCACTTAACTCGTGGTGAAACATATTTAAATCGATATATATATATATTATTTAAATAAAACTCTTGGTTTGTTTCACTATTTATATTGTATCTCTCCGACTAGTTTCGACCATTCCTCCCTGAAGATGACCAATGGTCGAAACTAGTCCGAGAGATAAAATATAAATAGTGAAACAAACCAAGAGTTTTATTAAAATAATATATATATATATCGATTATGTATTATGTTATTATACTTAAACGTCTGTAATTTTCTATATTACTTCGATTAAAAAAAAACAGGAAACGTTTTTCAAATTAGGTAAATTAAAAAAAAAACATTTGTTATGTTCTATAATTTTATTCGCAGTTGACTGACACATGTTTCGATCCGTTAACACATGTCAGTCAACTGCAAATAAAATTATGGAACATAACACGTGTTTTTTTCTTTCTTAATCTTATCCTCTTTTACCCGTATTGGGTGTTTTTTTAATTTACCTAATTTGAAAATCTGGTTCCACCAAGAAAGTAGCAAAACAAGTATCGAATATAAGAACAGAATCGGAAAAAAATCCCAAATTAATAATAAGTACATAATATTAATCTATGCTAACATGTTTTCCTCCATTAATTATATCCATAAAATTTAAATTACACCACGTATTAAATTGAGTAAATTATAATCATTAAGACAAAACCTTAATACACGCTGGTCGGTCGTTGTTTATGTGTTTCAAGCTTAATTCTCTCAGAATCCAGGAAATGTGTGCATACACCTATATTTGCTCATATAGGCTTTTATACAAACTTATTTGCGTTGGAGTTTACAACAAATCCGTTCTGCGTATGTTGAAATCTACGGTAAACTGAATTAAGTTAAGAGTGTACATAACCTGCGAGTATGTTATATACTATTTATGAGATAAAACTTTTAATAAACCAATAAACAAGCTGGAGTAGAGAAAATTATTTATAACTTACATAATTTCCTTAAAACACTGAGAACGGTTAATTCGGCAACTTTCTGGTTTGTCATGTGAGTGTTGGTTTGGATTAGACCAACATGACAATACTACTAAATCTTTATTATCTGAGAGTAAAATACATTGTATATAATCTAACATAATATAAAAAATAAATATATAAACATATTTATTCAGATAATACAATTACAATTCTTTAGAAGTATTTATATTTACAATACATATAGATGGGTTAGTAATCTGTCATGGGCTATCGACAAAAGGTCTTTCTGCATTAAAAAATAAATATTTTCATAGTAAATAAGAGATGCCATCGATTATAGGTCTAATAATAATAATATATACAGAACAAAGTGTTTCTATTTATATATTTATGCATATATAACGAAGTAGTTCAACGACGAAAATACAAAATCCAGGCGGAAAGACCACTGGTCGATAGCCAATTGGCAAACTCCTACAGTATGTATTGTAATATTTTAAGTTATATGTAGGTGTTGTATTACGTTTGTCAATAACGATTATATATATGTATAACGAAGTAGAAGCCTCGAAAATAATAAAATATTCCAATGAAATATCTCAAGCGAAAATAATATAAAAAGGCAAAACATAATACGAGTAAATTAGAATTAATTAATTAAACTTAAAACGTTACTTTCTGAAAACAAACAACAACAAGAAAAAAGTTAAATTTTGAAAACAAACAAGAAAAAAAAACATCACCCGGTCCAGATATTCAGAATTACAATTAATTCTAGTTTACTCGTGTTTTGTTTTGCCTTTTTATATTTTCCCTTCCCCGCTGTATTTTTTTTTTATTGCCGGTTTTATATTTTTTGATATAATTTATTAAAGGCGTAAAGCGATTTACGTCCAGCAATTACACGGACAATAAAAGTAACAACCGGGGTTGTTTCGGGCCTCTGAAATGAAGCGGAGCCGTAAACCGGACGATAAAAAGTGCTCCACTGAGTGTGTATGCTGGGCGGAGGAGGGAAGGCTGTATGTGTGTGTAATATCTACTGCACTTTAATCCCCTAGAACAAGCTAAAAATTATTCGGTCTCACCCGCGCCGGCAGATTTACCCCCTTGAAAAAGAAAATAATCGAATTTATGTGCGACTATTAACGGGATTTATGTATTTTGCGAATGTGATTTTAACATATTTCGAAAAAGGGGGTTGTCAGATGCAACTAACTGCGATTCTCGCGGAAGTGTTTTTAATTCCGTTCATAAATTTCGGGTCGGGGTGTTTTAAACCGCTATGTTGAAATACGGGGTTTTATAAAAGTTACACTTTTGATTTATTTTTTGTTTTTTAACACTTAAAAAATCAATTTAAATATAACGCAGTTCTAGATGTCAGGCAGCCAGCAATGAATAGTTGGGATGAAACATTAACTTTTATTCCGCGAATACGTTACTTACACCTTACTTGCAGATTGTAAAACTGGGCCTTAGTAATTTTGATTTTAACATTTAAAAAACAATTTAAAGATAACGCAGTCAGCAATGAATAGAAGAGATGAATTCGACGAATAAATAAATATTCGTCGAATTAATTTGATCTTCACGTAACTCAATCAATCAGTTTAGAAGAGATGAAATTCCTAAACAAGCAGATAACCTTATATTACATAATATTTTTATTTTGTTTTTTTTTTTGCATTAAATATTTTCGATTCAAAAATTGTTGCATTACACCATATTCTATTGTTATGCTACAGCAAATGTCTATTATTGGGCATTTGTTAAAGTACTTATGTAAGATAAGTCATAGTGTCACAGTAGCTAAATAATGTATTAATTAATTATTTTCAAATTCTTTTTATTTAATTCACGAACAGAAGAGTCGAACTTTTGATATTATATGGTCTACTATAGAGTTATCTTAAAGCCTACTAAGTATACAGGCCGGAATGTCAGAGTGGGGCAGACTCCGAGATGCATACGTATATCTGGCCTTGGAATGCCCGCGCGACTCGGGAACTGCTCTAATGTAAGTGGATTAAATTATAACAATTATTTTTGTATGTGGTTATAATGATAAATATTTATTTTTCATTAAAAAATTAATGGTTATGGTATTTAAAATAGTTTAATTTAGATGAAAATAAAATACCAAACTTGGTAAACAAATGATTGTGAACGGCAGATGTTTCAATCACAATGGTTCGTAGGTCAATGTATCCTCCCGTGTCAAATCTGAGTGGACTCCGAGATTTCGAACTCCCCACTCCAATATTCCGGACCGTATATTTAGTAGGCTCTGGATATCCCCATTACTATCGAGTCTGATATTTTATTTTATTTATTTTATTGTGTACATTACTATTCCATATATTTAGTAGGCTCTGGATATCCCCATTACCATCGAGTCTGTCATTTTATTTTATTTATTTTATTGTGTACATTATTATTCCATATATTTAGTAGGCTCTCGTTAACCCCATTACTATGGAGTCTGTTATTTTATTTTATTTTATTGTATACATTATTATTCCGTATATTTAGTAGACTCTGGATATCCCCATTACTAACGAGTCTGTCATTTTATTTTATTCATTTTATTGTGTATATTATTAGTTTGGTAAATTTGTATATATATATAAAGAAATTTAAGTAAGTTATTTAAAGAGAATTAGTTTCATCTCTATATATAGGGTTGTAAAAGTTCATACAAAATTAATTATAACCGTGGGCGGGCAATAAGAGCAGTAAAAAGAGAATAAAGTAAACGAGAAGTGAACGGAAGTTGTCTTAGTTAGATTGTCTCCGGAAAGCAGTCAGGCAGGCAGACAGGAGGACCGGCGTGTATATACACATCCAGGGCGTAAACGACGGGACGTTTTAATATTATATAAGACATAAATCCGGGCGGGATTACCGGCACCGTACTATAATATAACTTATAATAGACAATTACGTTTCGCAACTTGCTGCCTTATTTCCAAATTGGATTTTTAAGGGCCGCCCTGCATAAATGAGAAACTCTTCAAGCAACCCGTTCTTTATATTATGCAAGTCTATGCATCTGCACTTAATCTCGGAGCATCAAGATTTCAACGACAACGACAACAAAAAATTTTAGGGAAGATTAAAAGGTTTTGTATAAGCATTTTTTTTTAGTTTTGAATTGCGACATAAAAATTCAATACAAATACACTAAAAATATAATAATAATTAAAATGTTGAATTCTCTTAAAAATAAGCTGATAATCAGAAACTAATCGCGAATTTAAAATTATTTAATTTAATCTGGTTTTTTTTTTGTAATATTCATACTTACTTTATAGGAATGTTTACTCATTCTGTGTCTGTATGTAAATAAATAAATAAATAAATCTGTGTTTTCACCAATTAAGATGAAAAGATGGGAAGAAGAGGTCGAATCAGATGCGAGTGAAGTATATTCATACTAGTGAAGTATATTATACTTATTATAATTCCTTCTTTCTTTCAATCATGCTACAGCCCAATTCTGGCCTACTTCATTAAATTCCCCCAAGAGATTCGCTCTCGCATCTGATTCGACCTCGAATTCTGGCGTTTAATAATTCAGGCGTTGTAATCGAAATTAGGAATATTATAGGTTAAATATCAATAATTGTTAAATGTAGTATGAGTTAACATAAGAATAGTTTTTAAAAACCTGAAACTATTTTCATTTTGTATATGTAAATGACACTTTAAAAATAATTATTATTATTATTTATTAATCTGATGTACTGCGATATACTTCATGGTTATACTATCAATGTTATCAACATTATAGTAAATATAAAATCAATAAAAACAGTTGAAACGAGTCTACATACGATTTCTCAATCCCGGCGCATCCGCCATAATTTAAAGAATGGGATTGATGAATGTAATAAAAAAAATCTTGCGTTTTGATTACATTTGACAATTCTATCCTATTTTCCAGTCTTTAATCACATTATGAAACCAATTCTCGAGTCAACACACAAAACAATCAAAGCCAAATATTCGTCATTTATTTTGTGCATTTGTTTACCGTATAAGTACGGTAAACAAATGCGTATAAGTACGGTAAACAAATGCACAAAATGTAAGAATGTAATGTAAGTCAAAATGTAAGAAAGCTAAATGTGGAAATAATTTATTAATTATTTTCAAATCATTTTTATTTAATTTATTTAAATAACTGCGAGCAAGAGAATACTATTTTCTATTTATATTTCAGTGCGAGGTTTCAAATGAATTCCTCCCGCCAATAAATCCGCAATTAGTTCCTTCCGGTTGCAGCAAAACAAATTTTTGCGCCGAGTGCAAACTTTAATACGTTTTCATCATTTTTATAATGGATATTAATCATAAGTTTGCGCATTACACGGACGAAATATAAATGTGCAAAATCTGCAACGTTTTCACCGGATTACACTCCCAATGGACGTTCGCAATTTGTCACTGTCATAAGTGTTTTTAGTTTTAACGAACTATACATTATATGGTAACGTTTTAGTGCCTACCCCCGAACTTAGGTGAAATGGATTTCGAGGAGGAGGAGGGAAAAAAAAGGTGGCGGTAAAAAGTTTAATAGAGTTAGTTGGGAAATTAATTATGGTTGTTAAAGTCATTGGGAATTAATTTATAAGCAAAATTATAGTGAGAAATATGTTTTTTTTAAAACTGAAGTTGTATATAATTTAGTTATAATAATAATAATCTTTATTCACAAATTTTCATTACAAATTTAATACATATTATTATGAGGAGGAAATATACAACAAAACAAGTGAATCATTAGGTGGGATTCAGTTAAGCTTACGCTCACTGTTCTTCCATCCAAACCTAATTATTAAAATTACACGATTTATAGTTATAAAGGACATAATTTATAGTTATAAATAGCAAGTATTTCCTGTAATTTATTATGAACCATCACGCAGAAGAAAATTGTTTTTTTAACTCATTTTCACCTTTCACACAGAATAATTAATAAATTCAATGGAAACCAAATCAGTATTATTTGTTCTAATAGTATATACAGGATGATTATTGACTTATACACACAATTGCGGGTAATTATATTTCGTGATGTGCAGTGATGTGAAATTAAATAAAATCTAGTAAAACTTTTTTTATTAATAGAGTTAACGAACTAATTATGTAACTTAATCAGAAATATCACAATAAGTGTTCGAAAAAAAATAGCTAGCAGCTAGGTTTTTAGACCTTTCTTCACATGTAAAATGTGAAGAATAACGTTTTGGTTAAAAATTTGTTCAACGAATTAAACTAAATAGAATTGTCTAGAAAATCGGCAATTCTATTTAGTTGAATTAATTTAGTTTAAACTTGTCGTGAAAGCCAACACAGTTTGATGAATTAACCTAAATTCCCGACTGTTCACAATATTTTCTATTTAAACAAATAAACGAAATCATTCGACAAATTCATGCACAACGAATCTGAATTTACGGCATCGCAATGTGTCCTCGTGGATAAAATTCAAGCGAAAACGCGCTGTCATTTTCAATAAAACGAGCGAGCGCGCTTTTTTTTCCTATCATAAGGACTAGCGCGCTCGCAAAAAGGACTGGAACTAAGAGCTTAAAAACATCTTTATGGACGACGGGAAGTCCTGGAGGAGGCCGCCGGGAGGGATGCAAAAGGGAAATATCTCCTCCGCGGAAGCGAATCGTAATTACGCGGTCCTTCTCCTAGGTAGATATACCGGGGATAAGGATCTGCGAGGGATACGGTGTAAGCAAGAAAATGTCTGCTAAACTTGGAGAAGGATATATTTAACATTATATATATATATATATATATATATAAACACTAAGGGAATATATATATATATATATATATACATAAGAAGAAGGAGTATGAGAAAGAGAGAGAGAGAGAGAGAGAGAGAGAGAGAGAGAGAGAGAGAGGAATTCTTAGTAAGGCGCCACTGTGACTACATCCCGAACTGTTTGCTTGCGTTTTCAAACCATATCTCTGGAAAGCGGGATAGTACGGGAATAGGAGTCAACAACACCGTTCCCAACTAGGGCGACCGAGACAGTAACTTCTGTTTGAGGGGGAAGGGGGGGGGGAGGTGAAACGTTTATTTTCTTATCGGTCTAAAATTAAATTTTATATAAGCCCAGTACCAAACACCAATATCTGCATCTGCGACATCAATTTCTCGATGCAATTCCGGGCTTATCGCGTCAACACTCCCGCTCTTTGAATAAACATAACTTTCGAGGACTTACATGAACTTATTTTTATTTAACGCAATGCATTTTACAAACTTATATTACATCCAATTTATTATACAAATATGTAATGTACTAAATATATTATGTAAAATATTACGTGTATACTAAAATTATTTAAATTCAGAAAATGGCTAGTGATTTTTTGAAGCTTAACCATCTGCAAATAATTCTACGGTAGAGACTGTTATTATTCACATTTCGAAATGGAGAAATAGTTAAAAATTTCCATCGAGAATGAACAAAAATATTGCATAATTTTAATTAATCCCTATCTATCCGCATTTCGCTTTAAAACGAAATTCTATTAACTTATTCAAATCAATAAAAATTCACCCACAGACACACGAAAGTACTGATTGATTGATTGTTGCATGTGCGCGGAGAATGAAATGAACGAGAGAGAAAGAGACGGCGGTAAAAGAGAACGAGAGGGCCAAAAAAAAAAAGTGGAACGTTTTCAGTGTAGCTGTCTGGTGCACGTTCCACTGGACGTGATCCACTTTAAAAATTGAATTAATCCTTTTATTGCTCGCCTAATGCTGAATGTATGTTTCCTGCTGTGAATTCTCAAGAAACTAAGCAAGTAAGAAAGTAGATGGCCGCGATAATGGCATCAATCACACTCGCTCACTGCGAACTAGTTCGAACAACTCGCGCCCGGGGTTTTGTAAATAATTTATCAACGGATTAATTGACGTTAAATAATAGTAGATATATATATATATATAGTCAAATTAAATAAAAAGAATCAATGAATTAAATAAAAATGATTTTAAAATAATTAATAAATTATTTCTACAGCTATTATGTAGTAGCTTTATAATCAGAGATTCGTGTTTTTTTTTTCATTAAATAAAAATGATTTGAAAATAATTAATAAATTTTTTCTACAGCTATTATGTAGTAGTTTTATATTCAGAGATTCGTGTTTTTTTTAATGAATCAAGTCAATTTTTCATACGATGTTTCAGAAAAAATGTATTCCAGTTTAAACGTTCTGCATCAATCGAAATAAATGATAGATTTTATATGCAATTTTTTATATTTTGAGAACTGTGAATTATTGTATTTCGTTATAAATGTTGATTAAAATAAATAAAACACTTCAACTTTGTGTGTATAGCAGAACATTATTACAATAATAAATAATTTGTGTTATACGCACAAAGTTGGAGTGTTTTATTTATCTTTGTATTTTGTTTCGTATCATTGGGATTTAATTTAGTTTTAACATCTATTGTTGATATATAATTTCCATTTATTGTATGAATAATAAATTAATATAAACTTCAGAAATTTAACTAAGCGTATATTCTGCAATTATTTAAAGAATATTATTAAATTAAACATTCGTTTCGTGCGTCACCGGTGAAGCTGCGATCATTTAAAAGTCCTTTACATATTTTTTTTTTGGAATAAAAGTTTTATTTAAGAGAAAAAAATCTATCGTTTTGTTATTCCGAGAAAATTTAGTTATAGAAAGACAAACAAAGTTTGCGTTGAGAGAATTTGATTCGAATTTTTAGTTAGGGCTTTAAATTTAGTGGTAAAAAATTGATTACCCAAATTAATGGTAAATAGTAAAGCAAATGCTGAAAGAATCAATGAATTAAATAAAAATGATCTGAAAATAATTAATAAATTATTTCTACAGCTATTATGTAGTAGTAGTTTTATACAAAAAAAAAATGATTACCCTAATTAATAAGTAAATAGTAAATAGTAAAGCAAAGGCTGAAAGACCTCCGTTTTCCTGAAGTACATTGTATGTATATATATTGGTTTTAAATATTCTGTATAAAAATATAAATTTGTTGGTTACTTTTGGAAATAAAGATTTTTATATACAGAGAGTTTTTTTTATCAGTATACATTATGGGAAGTGTATACCTGCAAAAAACGCGAGTCAAATGCATTGAACCGATAAATGTGTGTATTTTTAGTTGTCTATTTGGCATACGTGTGTTCAGTTGCGTGTCATAGGCAACTAAACACACATACATTAATGCATTTGACTCGCGTATTTTGCAGGTATACATAGGGGAAATGTATACTGATAAAAGAAGCTCTCTGTATATATATATATAGTAAAGCAATTCGTGAGAGCAAACTTTATAATTACCACGAATTTAATTAAATCCATCAATTTATTAGTTTCAATATCGCGAGTAGGCAGTTTCTAATATTTCGAATCTGTTTCTAATAACAAAATAATTCACCGCGATAAATCGTTTGTAATTGCGGCCCGGGCCGTCGGGCCTCTGGAAGGGGGAGTATAAATCCACGGGCACAGAGAGAGCGGAGGGTAGATCGAGTTAACCTTATTGCCGAAATATATCACCACTTGCTCACGTTCACTACCCTTTACCATTGCCGTCAAATCGTTAGCTAATTGTTGGTTGTAATTTAGTCCCGTGTTCGGGTTCAGTGAAAATGTAATATTCAGTGCATTACCTCCAATCCCCCCCCCCAACGCTTTCTGAATCAAATTATGTGCATTTCGGGGATTAAAATATTGAAGTATCTAGGGCGAGGGAAATTAAAGGTGATTGATTAAAAATTATTTAAATATTTCGTATGCACAAAATTAATGGAATAAAATTATTGCCCTTTCTTTAATTTAAATAAATATAAATTTTGGATTGTATATTGTTTACTTCAATATACGAATATTTCATATAATTCGTGTATAAACAATATTTTTCATTCGCATTATTACGCGCTGTAGTTTTTAATAATTATTTCGCAAAACAGCATTTATTAGCATTAACAAAAACAATACATAATAACTGTACATTGAAATATAAATGAGCTGAAAACGTGGATTTTACACGACGGGCTTAATTGTATTCCCGGCGCATTCACCATTTGTAGCAACAATGGAATATTAAAAATATTATTATGTTACTAAAGTGCTTAACATAATAACGTTTTAATAAGCGAAAACATTTATGATAAATATTATTTTCAAATAACGGCGAGCCGGATTTGACGAAACTGCATTCACAAGTGAAAATAAATTATACAAATTAAAGTTTATTACTTGGTATAAAGTGTGGAAATGAATTGACGGATGCTGCTGCTCTATTTCAATTTCTACTTTCATTTCATTTATAAAAAATATTGATTTATAAAAAAATGAAACGAAAGTAGAAACTGAGGTTTACTGATCAAAAATTCGACAGACAAAAAGTTACATTTAATATTTCAACACATAGAACCAATTATATACTGAAATCGCCAATACTTATTATTTTCAATTCTTTACCTTCCTCTTGCGATATATTCTATGATACAATTAAATCTCTGTTATCACAATTTTACCAAAGAGCAGCTTAATATTCTATTAATTTATATTTTAGCATTAAGTTAGTTTATATATTATATTATACACACACGGCTATGGATTTATGTATATTGTCTTGTAATTGGGATGTATATTTCCTGTTGGGCAATTATTATTATTATTAAAAAAAAGGGTATTGCACTCTTTATACCTTGTTCATTACTAAACCTGTGTTTCTGCTGTGAACTAACAGTTTCTCTCGTTTCGTTTCAATTTCTACTTTCATTTTATATATGAAAATACATTAATTTATAAAAGTGTTCTATCGTCTAAAATTCCCGTTACTTCAGGGGTTCCCCAAGGATCTTATTTAGGCCCTCTGTTGTTTAATATTTTTATAAATGATGTGCTCGATTGTTTCCACCACGCGCAGTGTTAACTATTTGCTGATGATATAAAAATGTAGTTGCGAATTTCTGTCGAATGTTTTTCAATTCGATTACAAGATGATTTGAATAGAGTTTCCATCTGATGCAGGGAAAAACCGTATGAAGCTTAACTTAGATAAATGTGAGAAATGTGTGTGAGTGAGAAATTATTTCAAAAAAATAGATAAATGTCGCTTGATGTAAAAATGAAATGAAAGTAGACACTGAGGTTTATTAATCAACAGTGCATAAAGTGTAGAAGTGAAATGACAGATGTTCTCGTTTCAGTTTCCACTTTCATTTATAAAAGAGATTGATTTATATAAAAAAAATGAAATGAATGTAGAAACTGAAATAGAGCAAGAGTATCCGTCAGTTCACTTCCACACTTTATACCCTGTTGATTAATAAACCCATTTACCTGGAACACAGGTTGCAGCTAATATTAAAAAACATTGGCGCCGGGTCCGCCCTAGGGGCAATATAGGGAGATTAAATACAAATACCGCGCTATACACCGGCTTAAAGTATCCAAGGTAAGTTGCACGTACACAGTTATACTTGAGTTATGGCGCAATATATCTCCGGCATACCTCCTCCAACGGTGTTTTATTACTGTTAACTCTCCCTCGCGCTTTCCCACACACACACACACATTCAGATGCGCACAAAAGAGGAATAAATAATAGTAATTGCAATAAGTTGCAAAGTGTAAACACTGCCCCCCGGCTCGGATACAGCACCGTTGCGGAAACAAAACGGATGACTGAGGTCGGGCCGCCCTTTGAGACGTTTCTAAAGAGGGTGGGCTTTAGTTTCGGGCCAAGTTTTGTCTCTTGCGCGTAAATTTCCCAAGGAAAGTTCTGTTGAATTGGGGATTAAATCCTTTATACACAGAATGGATTTTAAACGCTGTGTAACGCTACAACAATACAAAATTTAGGAAATAAATATATATATATAAAAAAAAACTCTACTTATGGTATGCATGAAATTAAAAAAAAAGATTCGTTCCTTACTTGTGTATACGAATTATTTATTTATTTATTTATTAACGGTGGTCTACCATAGAATATTACAATAAAAATACAATAAAATAGTTATCTTAAAATTTATTTTTATTTCACAAACAAATGAATAAATATCGACGGAAAGACCTTCAGTCGTTAGCCATTTCATATAATATATGTGAATATAAATCTACAAATACATTGTAAATAATTATCTAAACTATGCATAAATGTTACATGAATAAGGATTTTTAGTAGTATCACTTATTAATTGTTGAGGCTTCTACTTTGTTATGCATTGTAATTATATAGAAAAAACACTTTTCTTTCATAATGAGACGTTAAGATTGTCAAAACTATAATCAATAATAAAACAATCCGAGTTATATATAGAAAAGAGTATCTATTCACTTGATCATGTTTGGTTTAAGCAGCTAAAATTCACACAGTTGATACTCCCATTTATTGCCAATATTTCGGTTAAAATTTTAAGTTATTCCGTGACTTAGATTTTTCATAAAAATCCACTTTTTCAATGAAAATCTTCAAATTCAGATAATTTTTGTTTTTTCAGTAAACTGAAATATACTTGAATATGTTAGAAAAAACATGGGATAGTTATTTTGCTTGAAATAAATCAATTCCACATTGCACCCTGACGTCATACAAAAAAATCAGACACCTAATCCAAACACAAAAAAAATATATTAATATCATTTACATTGCAGAAAGGAAATTATATAAAAATATAATGAATGAGGGTGGTATTTGATAAAAAAATATTTTTAAGCGATGCAGTTAACGATTAAATTTAAAACGTTTCGCTTTTATTCGCTTTATGTTGTTTTTAATGTTAATGCAATGTTATTTGTGAACATTTTGTTCAGTGGGATAAATCATCATGATGGTTTAAATAAAAAGAATTTGAAAATAATTATTTAAACGAAGTAAAAAAGTGTTTCATTTATTAAAATTAAATAAATATCATTTTTTCTATTATTAATAAAGTATTTAATTTTGTTCTTTTTTGTAATTATTTTTATTTAATCTTAATTGGCAGATTATTTTTAACAAAGTAATAATAATAAATAAATACAATAAATAACTAACATAAATAAATTCTTCTGCCAATTGGCTATCGACTGTTGGTCTTTCCGCCTTAATTTAATATTTTTTGTGAAGTAATTTATTCGCTCTAAAACCGTAACAATTTTATTTTGCTGCCATATAAACCCCATATTATTTTGTTTTGTTTTAAATAATCAATGTGTTTGGGTTCGACGACTAGTTACAAACCAAATGAATTCGCACAGTTATTTAAAAAAAAATAGTCTGGATAAATATTAATCGAATTTAAAACACATACTGTTTATTCACGCACGAACTCAAATCGCTACAGTGCTTGCAGCGGACACATGAAAGCCGAAAGTAAACATAACAGGTATTAAATAACACCATTCGTAGAAATTCCCTGCCGTGTGTACAATCCGTCCATATAAAATTCATAGTAGCCAGTCGTAGGTAAAGACCCCTCCGTGATGAGTTTACGTAAGTGCACTCGAAAGAAGTCTTTTACATGAGCAAATACAGGTACGTTTGTCTCCACACCCTGCGGCTATGAATATTATATCCGCCCGAGGGGGTGAATGCACCCCCTCACTCCACATGCCGTGCTCCGACGGCGACGTGCGCTTTTTAATATTTGATTGGGGCCCGCCCATCAATCTCGGCCGACCGCTTTGTTTCCAGACATTACGACTTTGCATTCCGCGTAATAATGTAATGCACCAACGTGTGGTTGAGAATGATCGGTGTGGGTTTTTGATTAATTTTGATGGTTTTTACAATTTACTAGATATTACACAAAAATTAATTAAAATACAGATATTTGGTTATTCTTTAATAAAAATGCATCCTAATTATTAACTTGTTTGGATATTTATTATTTATTTATTTAGTCTTATGTAAGATCGTTATTTCTCTACTTCTCAGTGTGAGGTGTGGATATTTATTAAAAACACTAAATCCTCCCTAATGATCTAATTATTACATAAAAAATATTTCACTACTGGATAAGTGAGGATTTAATTGAAAATATAACTCAAACAAGTTGTTTTAAAATGTATGCAAACAAATATTTACATCTTATTATTAATTCAGGATGTGCATGTTAGAGTAGGGGGCGTTCTCTTCTTCGAAGCCACAATAAAACATTTCTGGCGCGCGATATGATCCGAAAACAAAAATAAAGTATTCGCAAAGAGGGAATCCTTTCCAGCTACGAACAATTTATCATGTTTATTGGATCTAATGTAAATCCCTTTGAATTTCATATGTATGTATTACAGATATAGTTGGAACGGAATCCGTAACGCCGGAAGGGGCGCGCAAAAGAAGCACACAAAGTGAATAGATTTGGCAAGAGACTCCAAGTGGCGGAATATCAAGTGCTAAAAGCATTTACACTAATAGCGGAAAACTTTCGCGGCGAAAAACTTTATGTGTGCAACTTTACTGCAGCGGCGGCCCCCGGAAATTGAGTTTCGAAATTATAATTTCTTTTCATTGCGAATGTACGGAGGAAATGAAACTTATCGGCGCACGCCACTGATTTATTGATATTTGCAACAACAAGCTAATAAAGTTGTTGTTTGTATTTCACCTAATTAATTATATTATTACGATTTTAATTAAATTGAAATAAAATATTCTGTTATATAAAATAAACGAGTTGAAATAAAAATGTTTTAAAAATATAAAATAAATAATTTCCAAATTAAGTTCTGTGACATAACAAATGCACATTAAAACAACTACTTCCCGGGCAAATACCCCGCCGGACATTGAATTACATAATGTACACCTGCTGTTGCATATCAATAAAATATTGCATCATGCAACAATTTTTCTATTGGAGAAAAATTCAATGCAAAGAACGCAAAACATTCGATTAATGAAAACACTTTTTTAACTTTGTACAACTGAAATTTATTTCTATATATCCCAGTTTCTTTATATATTTTCTAGATTGCATTTTAAATTATTGGCTAAAGTATAAGACCCACTTTCCACCGCATAAACTTGTATGCTTCATAAAAAAATACAGTACGTATAATACAAAGGTCAAGGGTTATTGAATAATTTGAAAAAAATAAAAGAGTTTATACTGGGTTTCTACCAGTATTAAATTATGTTTAGTAACCAACCTAACGTACATCAAATTACTCTGAAAATTGTTTAAATGTCTTATTTAGAGTACAGACAATATATCTAGCACAAAAAAATCGACCATAAAATCCTCCCAAGTTGAATTTCTGATTGTTTAAAAAATGCCATATGTAAGGAAAGAATCGCTTAATTTAAATAAATTATTTAAACAAAATAAAAAAATAACGGTACTTTGGAAATTATTTAAATACCTTATTTAGTATACAGGCAATACATCCAGCAGAAAAAAAAACAACCCTAAATGGCGCCCAAGTTGTATTTTTTCATTTTTTTAAATTCCCCATATATGAAGAGAATGGCGTAATGGAAACAAATTATTTAAACAAATTAAAAAAAATAATGGTCCTCTGGAAATTGTTTATTATCTTATTTAGTGTACAGACAATACATCTAGAAGTAAAAATCGATCGTTACTTTTTTTAAATTCCCCATATATGAAGAGAATCGCGTAATGGAAATAAATAATTTAAACAAATTAAAAATAAATAATGGTACTCTGGAAGTTGTTTAAATGTAATGGAAAGGAAAGTAATTTTATTAAATTATTTAAGTAATTTATATTACTGAGTGATCAACAATGATTGCAGATAAAATCATGCCAATGAAAAATAACTATATGACTATATAAATATTGATTGCTAACGCTAACTTCACGTTTGAATCCAAGTGACGGTGGCGCTGCCATAGACCAAGTGCCAAGGCCAAGTACTAAATAGAAGCCACATAATGTAAGGCCATCTGCAGAAGATGCAGAAATTTATTCCTATTTAAGAGTTTTAAAATTTTAAACAAAATCGCTTTACAAAATATTTGATTTATTCAGACTATTTTCGGCTTCCAGTCATTATCAAGGAATATACAGAAATTACATTTAATGACAACGATGAACTCTCCCAATATTAAACGCCCTTATTTTTTTTTTCATTTTCTAATCATTTCTAATATTTCTTAATTATGTATATATATTTTGTAAAAAAATGAAATTTCTGTATATTCTTTGTTAATGGGTCGAAGCCGAAATTAATCGGAATCAAAAAAAATATTTTGTGAAACACACTAATTTTTATTTAACGTAACATTCATACATATATATTTCTGAGTGTTATTTAATTATTGTAACGATAGTGAAGGAAGCAACTGGAAAGAAGACACATTGTTTTACTTTTTTCTGAGTCTGATTAAACCCGATTTCGTAAAATTATTATGTGTGTAACTACAATAAGTCTAATTTAAAGTAATATTGTTTTACTCTATCGAGCACAACAAAACACTCAATAAAAATCCGCTTGAAACTAATTAACGACTTTACTCCATCGAGCAAAACAAAATAACACACTCAATCCAAATTTAAGTCCGGAAAGAAAATACACGACGATAAATTTTATTTTCAAAGTTTAGATTAAACGTAAACAGCAATTTTATCCACGTAGCAAATTATATTCGGCATCGGCATTGTAATTAAACGAAAATACAATTAACTCCCACATATTAATAGAATCCTTTAATCCGGGAAAACCGGAAGAGCGCACCTTATTACGTGACAGCTCGAGACGAATAAATGGCACTAATTAATACACTAATTAAACGAATTCGAATTCATGATTTGCCCTCGATCCCCCCTCTAATTTTGAACTAATTACATCCCTTAATCACATATTCAATGCGGCTGCCATCAATTCATATACATTGCCACGTTTTCGCTGTTGTTGCACATGCACGGATCGAAACATAAAACTCGCGTTGTGATTTGATGTATTGACGGAATTAATTCATCAATCAATTGTTTTAAAGTCGTTAATTAGTTTAAAGCGGATTTCTATTCAGTGTTTAATGCTATTAGGTTTGTTGTCCGTTTATAAATTGTTATTGGACAGTATTAAATCTTTAACATTATTTGTAACCATTTTTTTTGCAGTAAATTGTGGCCTTAATAAAAATTATTAACCTCGACACCCAATACGGGTAAAAGAGGATAAGATTAAGAAAAAATAAAAATTATTTGTGATTCAATTCTGATAGTTGTAGCATATTTTTAGATAATTACTAATAATTTACGCTGATACAATTCGAAAGTATGAATTTTCTTGCCCGGAATGACTAATCCATTTTTAATACACCGAAGCTAATTACACAAATCCCATAATACCACTTTCATCTCCGGAAACGTTCCCCCCAATCTAATTACGACTTACATCCGTTATTTTTTTCCCTTCGAATTATTAGCCACACGCCAACAAACCCGTAATCCGACACGAAACTTTCTATGCGGATAAATACATAAACAGGGGCGGAATTAATGACAGCCCCCGAGGAGTGAATAATTTTTAAAGCGGACGGTTTTGAATTATTTACCAGGGCAAATCGGCGCTAAGATGGCGGAGGATTCCTTTGCAAATTTATTCAGCGGGGAACAAGCAAAAGGGATATTCATCTCGGCAGTGCCTAGATAAATACACTGTTGAATTATAGCCGCGTTCATGGCCGTGATTTTTCCGGAAGCTGAAAAACACGTCCTGTCCGAGATAACTTATTGCGACGGTTAACCCAGAGTTTTCGTTTTTTTTTTTTGAGGAACTTTCGCGGATTTGATTGAGTGGATTATGTTGGTTTTATGATGCGAAACGTCAAATTTAGTGTTGAATAACTCCCAGTTTTATTATTAATGATAAATATAAAAAAAATGAAAATAACATAACGATTGTAAAGATAACGCGAGCGCCATCTATTGCGTAATTTTATCCTTAATCAATTTGAATCTAAAAGGTAGAATTCTTTCACTTTAGAATGTGGAGCGCTGTTGAATTCACTAGAAAGTTTTCAAAATTACTGTAAAAGCACAGTCTAATCCCGAAAGTAACTTTTTAAGCACAGACCATTAATTAAAATCACTATAGAGTCTTTAAAGTTTTTGTGGAGTCTTTAGAAAGATTTTCTTTGGCCTTTGAATTTACTAGAAAGTTTTCAAAATCACTATAACAGCACAGTATAATCCTGAAAGTCGCTTTATAAGCGCAGGCCATTCATCAAAATCACTGTAAAGTCTTTAAAGTTTTCTGTAGAGTCTTAAGAATGATTTTGTGAGCACAGTTTAGCCGTTGACTTCGCTGGAAAGTTTTCAAAATCACTGTAAAAGCACAGTGTAATCCCGAAAGTCACTTTTTAAGCACAGACCATTAATTAAAATCACTGTAGAGTCTTTCAAGTTTTCTGTGGAATGAGGATTACCCGGTGTAATCCTGTTTATGAGAACAGGAAAATTGAAAATAAAATTTAATTTTTACTTTCCCCAGACCGTTTTCCAAGGGATCGTAAAAATGTTCGAATCGCCAATTTCAACGATTTTGAGGTTTCCTGAGTCTATTCAATCGAGTTGATGTGTGAAGGACACATTACCATTTTTTTTGCATTTACATTATATTTATTTTGGTTGTATAAATATTTTTTTTTGTATAAATAATAGAATCTAATAGTACAGTTAGTTTAGTGGATTGTGTTACGTGTTGAATAATTCCCGCGCTGAAATCATTTCATTCAGCAAACTCTGAACCGGTGTTTTTCCTGTCACTTATATTTCATTTATGCTCACAGTGAAACCCACCGTGCGAAACGTATTTAGCCTTTATGTAATTTTCCATTTGATTCCGCGCTAGCAGTGGGGGTGGAAAACGCGAAGGGGTGGGGGAGGGGGGTGCTAGATGTGCTCGAGGCAGGGCGCAACGAAAATATTCTGTACCGAATTTGAATAAATCATGAAGCAGCGCGGAAGGTGGATCCCGCGCGTTTAGAAATTAAGTCACACTCACACACGTGCGCGTTTCGTTCCCATTTCCTTGAGATGGAATGGAAAAATGGGAAATGGAGG
Organism: Philonthus spinipes; assembly: GCA_963082785.1. Lineage (NCBI taxonomy): Eukaryota > Metazoa > Arthropoda > Insecta > Coleoptera > Staphylinidae > Philonthus > Philonthus spinipes. The sequence goes on from OY720308.1 coordinate 2,500,114, forward strand.
GTTATTCGTGCTGTCTGCGAGCGTCCTGGATGAATTTGTTATTCATAAAGGGTTGCGTGACTCCGGGCGGGCGGGGATGAATTTCCCGCGCGAGTCTCGGCGAAAACACCTTTCACACAGACTGTTGCCCGTGCAATTTCCACCGTACCGAGTATGCCAGGCAACGACGCGACGCGACGGCTTCATTATATAAATATAAACGAAATATTCAATTTTCTTATTTCGAGTACACGCAGACGTGAGAGTATTTTTAATAAAATAAAACAAAAAAATAATCTTAGGCTGAAAGACCGAAAGCCAGTTAAATAAATACATACAATGAGGATTTTATTTCATTGAACATGTCCTCATGTTAAAATAAAAAATAAATATTGGATATAAAGAAAACATTAATAAATTTTAACGAATGCTAAACTGTACTTGCAAAATCGTTCTAAAGATTCCACAGAAAACTTTAAAGACTCTACAGTGATTTTAATGAATAGTCTGTGCTTAAAAAGTGACTTTCAGAATTAGATTGTGCTTTGTCAGTGATTTTGAAAACTTTCTAGTGAATTCAACGGCTAAACTGTACTAACAAAATCATTCTTAAGACTCTACAGAAAACTTTAAAGACTTTACAGAGACTTTGATGAATGGTCTGCTCTTATAAAGCGACTTTCAGGATTAGTCTGCGATTTTACAGTGATTTTGAAAACTTTCCAGTGAATTCAAAGGCTAAACTGTACTCGCAAAATCTTTCTAGAGATTCCACAGAAAACTTTAAAGACTCTACAGTGATTTTAATTAATGGTCTGTGCTTAAAGAGTGACTTTCAGGATTAGATTATACTTTTACAGTGATTTTGAAAACTTTCTAGTGAGATCAACGGCTAAACTGGACTCGTAAAATCTTTCTAGAGATTCCACAGACAACTTTAAAGACTCAACAGTGATTTTAATTAATGGTCTGTGCTTAAAAAGTGACTTTCAGGATTAGACTGTGCTTTTACAGTGATTTTGAAAACTTTCTAGTGAATTCAACGGCTAAACTGAGCTCAGAAAATCTGTCTAAATATTCCACAGAAAACTTTAAAGACTCTACAGTGATTTTAATTAATGGTCTGTTCTTAAAAAGTGTCTTTCAGGATTAGACAGTGCTTTTACAGTAATTTTGAAAACTCTAGTGAATTCAAAGGCTAAACTGAGCTCAGAAAATCTTTCTAAAGACTCTATAAAAACTTTAAAGACTCTACAGTTTATTATAATTAATGGTTTGTGCTTAAAAAGTGACTTTCAGGATTAGACTGTGCTTTAACAGTAAAAAATTTCTAGTGAATTCGACGACTAAACTGTGCTCAGAAAATCCACAGAAAACTTTAAAGACTTTATAGTGATTCTAGTGAATGGTCTGCACTTATAAAGAGACTTTTAGGATTAGACTGTACATTTACAGTGATTTTTAAAACTTTCTAATGAATTCAAAAGCGTTCCAAATTCTAAAGTAGTACAAAAAAATGTTTTGTTTTCTTTATACCCGATTTTGGAAATGTACCACCATGTTAACGCCGACAAAATTAAAGAAAAATATTTTTTTTAGCATGGGGATTAACATATCTCTTATTATTTTCTTATTTAAATAAATTGCAAGCATATATTCTAGCAACGAACAAAATACACCTTTTTTTCGAATCCAACAAGTTTTTGCCGCTAAAGTTTTATTTTTATATTTGCATTACTAAATGTAATTTCAGTAGTGAAGCTTTAGATGTTGTTATGAAAGAACAAATAACATTAATGACAATGTGCAACCAGCAGCTTTGAGTAAAAACATGTTTTTCAGAATTAATGAAGTATTCTAAAAAAAAAATAATAAAACAAGAAATTAGGCCATATATAGCCTAATTTCTTTTTATTATTTTTTTTTGCGTTATCTCCCATTTACTCTAAAACAGTGATTCCTAAAATTGACTGGGTTACGACCCATCTAACATAAATTTCCAATCACATCTTAGCTATCTTAGAGAAAAGTAGGCATATATAATTAATGCTCAGATTCCCTAGTGGCGAATCGTGCTATCTTATATATAACATCTTTATTTCTGAGGACAATTTTATATGCAATAAATTAACAATATAATTCTTATAATATGTTATACGTTGTTCTTAGAAAACGGCTATCGACCATCGGTTTTTCTGCCTTCGTGCTATCTTATTTGTTCTAATTTAAATTAAAAACAAATATATATACAAATATATTCAGACAATTAAATTTTTATGAACATTGAGTATACACACTAAAATAAAGGTTTGTCAGTCCTTTGCTATTATAAAAATAAATATTGTTTGTTAATTTCTTAAATTAATGTATACAGTGGTGAGGGCCTATTCAATATTCGCTCGCGAAACACCGGTCCATACTTTAGGAAAAATATATTTGTTTTCTTATTAGAAGAAAACACTTAATTGTTGAGAAATTGTTCCATAAATATTTTTTTTAATAATTTTATATTTAATAATAATAATAATAATCTATATTGTCCAACAGATATACCATAAAAGGACAAATATCAGAAACAAAATACAAATCAATTAATTATTAACTGAAAATGGTTACCATTTTATATCTTATACTATTATACTGTAACTATAATATAAAAGCAAAATTGTAAATGTGAGAATAATTTATTAATCATTTTTAAATCATTTTATTTAATTTAGAAAAATTGTTGGTCATCTATTTTTATTTAAATAATTAAAGTCTCCACAACAAACAACACACATAAAGAGGATTATAATTTTATATAATAACATTAATTTTTATTATCCCTCTCACAATTATTCCATTTCATTAAAAGGACATTACTTGCAAACAAACGGTGAAATAAAAGAAACAAAGAGTAAAGTCGCTGAAAATTCGATCACGGAGATAATTCCGTCCCTATTTCATTATAATCACACTAGCCACTACTGTTATAAATCACGTTAATTACCCCTGATAACACACGTTCTATTTTAACCCCCATTCTTCCACCGCGAATAAATTACACTGGTTTTTATTACAATTAAAGATGTAATAAATCAGGCTTATTATTCGTATTATTCAACAAAAAAACAATAATAACGAGGTAAACCTAATTTTATGATTGTAATAATAATGTGCGTGTAATTAAAATGATCATGAGAGAAATAGTTATGTATATTAAGGGAGATTTTGTACGAAAAGACCTGATACCTTCGGTCGACAACCATTTCCCTAATATATATATATACAGAGAGCTTTTTTTATCAGTATTCATTTCCCTTATGTATACCTGTTAATTATTTTTAGAATCGTCCTAACCGAAGTATTCAGCCGCTCTTGAGTCATTGAAAAAATGACTAATCCTCCTCCAGTACTGTTGGAATTGTAATACACGCTTGAAAGTCAACATTTTCTTCATGTATATATTTTGAATCAAATATTTCACACTATTTGAAGTTTAACGTTTGACAATTGCGTGTTATAGGCAATTTTTTGGTATACACTTCTCCTAATGTATACTGATAAAAAAATCTCTCTGTATATATATACAGGGTGTCTCAGCGTGCGCGCCGAGTAGCTTTACGGCTAAATGGTTTATTTTTTTCAAAATCGGCTTTCGCAGGCGTGTGTAGGTCTATTAGGACCACATTTTAAAATTAGTATCAAATATACAGGGTGTCCCATAAAAGCATGGCGTATCATAGTTATATTTTTTCTAATGGAATGACCCATATTTTATATTTTTTTCAGATTCTACATCAAAAATAAAGTTAACTTTCATTATATGTTCATATGCCTAAACCTAATAATTTTTGAAATATTTAAATATTTTTGGAAAAATTGACGTTTCGAAAAAAAATCATAACTTTGAAATGGATGAATGAAAACAAATGAAATTTTGTGTCGGTATATCTGACTAATGGGTGAATATTTCAGACTATTAAGAGGAATTTAAAATCTTAAGATGTTTTGATAATTCAACATATCTCCAGAAGCACATTCAAGGTTAAATTTCGTGCTTATTTTAAATGGCACACCCTATATCTAATAGGCCTATCTTGTAGGAAATTGTATTGTCTTTTAGAAAGTATAAAGGTATTCTACACCTAAACCTAATAGTTTTCAAGATATATCCATTTTTGTTAATTTTCGTCATTATCATTATTATTTTAATACGACAATGTAACATAAAGCGCCATCTATTGCTTAATTTAATAATTATTATTGCCAGTTATTCTAATAGGCTTTTGTTTATATGCAAATTTAATTAACACATTCGTATTATTACAATTGAAAAAATAATGTTCCTTTAAATGAAAGAATTAACATGATTCTAATAATAATGTAATGTTATTAAGATTGTCTCTTAGTGTACAAAATGTTCTCTGATGGAAGACATCCTAATAAGAAGACTGTAGAGGAAGTTTTAAATACATTCAAAACTGTAGGCAGTATGAAGTATTTGAAAAAAAAAAAACTACCTTGAATACAGTAACTAATAATGAGGAGACACAATTACAAGTTTAATTCCATTGAATATTCGTCAAAAAAGCTGGTTTAATAAGCAATGAATTGGAAGAATACATGGAAAGCAGAATTAATAAATTAATAATACATTTAGATCAATTATACCTAATATGCTGAGAAATGTCAAAATATCATTTAAAATAAAATTGAATTACGTATTCGATGGTAGTATTTTTGAAAATTTATTATAAATTACTTTTAATACTATTTTGTCAATTTATTTGATGTATTTCGTTATATTTGTTTTACAATTCTAACAAGTTTTTATCAAATAATTTACACATGTGTAAATAAATAATGCAATTAGTATATTCACAATTAATAAAATTAGTGTATTAATTTAGGAAATATCTCGAAAATCATTTGTTGGGTCAATTGACTTTATTTATAAACAATAACTAAACTCTTGCCTTTATGGAATAATAATAATAAATATTATATTGAACAATAGATGGCGCTTTGTATCGACTTTCCATGTTATGAATAATAAATATTATGTCAAAAGTTAACGAAAATGCATATATCTTGAAAACTATTAGGTTTAGGTAAAAAATATCTTTATACTTTTTGAAAGACAATATAATTTCCTACAAGGTAGGGCTATTAGATATAGGGTGTGCCATTTAAAATAAGCATGAAATTTGACCTTGAATGTGTTTCTGGAGTTACGTTAGATTATCAAAACATCTTAAGATTTTAAATTCCTGTAAATAGCCTAAAATATTTACCCATTAGTCTAATATACTGGTACAAAATTTCATCTGTTTTTATTCATCCATTTGAGAGTTATGATTTTTTTTCGAAACGTCAATTTTTCCAAAAATATTTAAATATTTCAAAAATTATTAGGTTTAGGCATATGAACATATTATGAAAGTTAACTTTATTTTTGATGTAGAATCTGAAAAAAATATAAAATATAGGTCATTCCATTAGAAAAAATATAACTATGATACGCCATGCTTTTATAGGACACCCTGTATATTTGAAACTAATTTTATAATGTGGTCCTAATAGACATACATACGCCTGTGAAAGCCGATTTTGAAAAAAATATACCATTTAGCCGTAAAGCTACTCGGCGCGCACGCTGAGACACCCTGTATATATATATACATTGTATATATACATTGTTGTTTTGAAATATTCTGTGAATGTGTTTGTTTGAAGGATTTACAAAAAAATGACGATTTTTTTATAAATAGAAAATAGTATTTATTCACTTGGTCACAGTTATTTAAATAAATTAATTAAAAATAATCTGAAAATAATTGATAAATTATTTCTTCCACTGATAATGTGGAAATAATCATTTTCAAATCATTTTTAATTAATTCATATATATATATATATATGGATTGTAGAAATTTCAATGTACAACATTGAAAGTTAATTAAATATAAAGTGGAAAACGCATTAGAGAGTCTTAAAATCAACAAAATCCCCGCTCTTTAATATTAATGGCACCTAGAACCTTCACATATTTATAGTGTACCCTAATTATTATTCCAGCACTACTCAATAATCAAAATAACGGACAACAATAACACATAATTTTCGGGGCTTTTAATTAATCCCGGCCTCTTTCGTGGAAAGGCGTCTACGAGGGTGAGGATAATTAATTAGAAATTTGTAATGTGGGTCGGTGGGATGAGGGGCGAGGGTGTAGGGGGGAGTGAATGCGGGACCTCATTACTAGCACCCCCTTTGTGTAATCGAAAACATTGTCTGAACATAATCACCTTCGATAATCGACTTGTAATCAAATCATAATTACACGGCGCTTCTTACGGATTTTCATTATGCAACGTCTACGACATTGGATTTAACGATTATAATGGGTGTTCGATTTAATTCTGTTTACATTCACAGGTAGATTTAATAGATTAATTTGTTTAATGGAGGAATTTGCGGAATGGATTTTTTTTATCTGTGAAGATATTGATATCCAATGGTTAATAAATAAATTGAATAAAAATGATTTCAAAATAATTAATACACAATATAAATGGTTGATTGTTCCTTTATAGTAATCAATAATAATAAATGATATATATGTGTGTGTGTGTGTGTGTATTATCATATAACCCGTCTATTATTATTATTATTATATTATTATTTATTCGAAGTACTTATTCCAATGTACTTCAAATAAATGCAAAATAAAAGCGAACTAATGGAACTACATGGTGAAATAATATAGCGTTTCGGATCTGTAATCTGGCATCCACATAAAAATGTTTACGATTTGATCGAAAAAGTGCTAAAAAGTGAAAATTTTGGTTGCTAAAAGTAATAAAGAATTATAAAAAAGGCAATTAGATTTATTTAAAATTAAGAGCATTCTCCAAAACCTACACACAGTTGATTCATAACAATGTTGATTAAGTGTTTTTCCAAAATAAAACTTATTTGAATTGGTGTGTATGGTGGGTTTCAAATAATTCATCTACGTGAAGTTAGATTGAATTTCTAAATTCAAGCGAATGAATTAATTTTCGATAAAAAACCCGTAAACGGCGAAACCCGTGAATCCAAATAAAATCCCGCACGGCCAAATCTGACCGTGTTATTATTTACATCCGGAATAATCTGCTTAGGGACCCGGCGAGCAAGAAGTTGTTTCAGCAAATTGGCTCCGGGGGTGGCGCGCGCACAACAGAAAGACGTCAAAAGGCGGAAGTGCGTCAGCCAGCCCTAGCCGTCCGTCGATCGCGATTGAATTTGATCCCATTAAACAGGAAAGGACCGCTTTAATCCCTTCAATATATACCTTCTTCGCATGCACACATTAGGCCCTTTGTAATCCGTTGCTACCTCTGCCGCCGTGGCTTCCGGATTTATGTAATATCCGGTCGCATAATTCAAGCGTGGCCCACGAATGCCGTTATGTTTCTGATGCGGGAGGGCGCGGGGGGTGCTTACAATATTCAAGGGTGCGAATTAATTCAGTCGGCTTTTAATTAAATAATACGCGATTAAATAAACACGTTGCCAGCTAGTGAGCTAAAGGCGTAATCTGTGTCAATAATTAATGTTCGCCGGCATCTGGGCCGTGTTTCGGATTCGTTTCGCATTCTATTTGATTTACATCTTTTTAATTTATATTTCCTGGCTCAAAACAATATATATTATTAATTTAATTTAAAAAAATGTGTTTTATTAAATTTATAAACAATGTATAACAAAGTTGAAGCCTCAGTTATTAATAATATATTATTAATTTATCAACAGACAGCCATTGACAATAGTCACTTTGTAATTTATTGTTTAAAAGATGTACATTTCTATTTACATTTTAAACAATAAATTTGTGAAGAAAGGTTAAAAGTGTTTTTTATTTAAAACTTTCACATAACTCACACAATTTTTTTATTAATTATTTTCAAATCATTTTTATTTAATATATTTAAATAACTGTGACCAAGTGAATGAAATAAATACTCTTTTCTATTCACACAAATTTCATTGATTTAAATATTGTCATGAAATTTAATGTAACTTTCAAAAATATAAACTTTCTATATATTACAAACGATTCAAGCAAATATTAACGTTTAAATTATTGAAACAAAAGCATTATTAGTGCGCGCACAATTAAATATATCGATTCGTGAAGGGGCACTATTTATCAACGAGTAAATTACATTTAACCCCGTTCCGAAAATCTGTAAGCGACAATCGAGGAATAATAATACACAATTTAAAGAAGATTGATATTCCCAGCGACAATCGCCATTCGCCCTTAAAACTTATTAAAACTTCCCAGTCGGAGGAAACCGTTTCCCCGGAGGAATCAAATAAAAATAAATCAATCACCACCCGGCGCTTTCCCGCCCTATTTTCGGCCCGCTCTTTCCCACCCCCCCTCCGCGCTGATCTAATCACAATTAATCACGTATTTTCGAAATAAAAAAGAAAACAAACAAACTTTCAGTATTTAAAAAACATTGGTAGTTTTTATTATTAAGAGTAAATATCAAATAAAACGTAAATAATAAATTATTCAACTGAGTAATTTAATTATTTTGAATTTTAATTATATATATAATTGTAATATACTTACATTTTTAATGATGATTGATTTTCAATGATGATTGCGGAAAGCGTTTATCGATTATCGAGGTCTTTGTTGGTCATTGTTTAAATCATTTTTTTAATTTACCCGAAGATATATATATATATATATATATATATATATAATATAAATTAAAAAAATCATGATTTAAACAATAACCAACAAAGACCTCGATAGTCGCTTTCCGCAATCATCATTAAAAATGTAAGTATATGTATTTTAAATATATTTAATGTTTGGAAATAAAGATTACATATGTAATTGATTTTTTATTAGCAATTTTTTAATACATTAATAAGAATTTACTAATTATTTCATATAAATAGAAAAGAGTACTTATTCACATTTATTTAAATAAATTAAATAAAAATTATTTGAAAATAATTAATAAATTATTTCCACATTTAGCTCTCAGACATTTTGACTTATGTTACGTAAGTACTTTAAACAAATGCACATTTAAACAACTACTTCCCGGGCAAATACCCTGCCGGACATTGAATTACATAATGGAGAGTCCGACGTGGTCCAGGAAATCTTCCATAGAATGGTGGAAATCGTGAAATACGATAGAGAGAATGATGAATAAAACCCATGTAGCTGATGTTGCATATAAATAAACAATTTTTTGATGCGAGAAAAAATATTTAATTCCACTTCGTTATACATTAATGTAATAAAACTCTGTTTTTAAAACTTTTTTTATAACTGTAAAAAATAATTTACTAAGAAAAAAAATCTACGCACTGATGCGATTGCATCCACTGTAAACACAAATTGCGATTGTCCTTTTGAGCGGTGAATGAAAAACCCTGATGAAAAAAAAATATATATATATAATAAAGTTGAAATACGAGCGCACGGGATTAAGCCGTAATTTTATTCATTACTTTATTACTGAGCTGCAATGTTGTTTAATAAAATTGCCCTTTTGTGTGTCTGCGAGTGTACGTGTATTTGTATGCAAAATACTTTATGGCGTATCGAGATTATCTGGTGCTATTTCTGAATTCTGGGTCAGCGGTTATTTATGCTTCGGGCTCACATTACAAGATTAAATTTAGTCTGATGCGCTCGTTTTGTGTAAAGTTTAATGGTGGTTCGAAGTATTAATGATGTTTATAATTAAAGTGCGTTATACATTAACCAACATTCCCCCCCCTTCGAAACACTTCGCTAACTGTACTCGTTTTACAGTCGTTAAATAAATAAACAACAGTGCAGTATTAACAATTAATAAATGGATGTTTTACCATTGAATTTTAATTTCGCATTATATCGAATTATTTAATAAACTCAAAATGTATAACCAAGTGAAAGCCTTAACAATCAACAAATTTATTTTTTGTTTGTTTTTGTTTCAGGTGTTCTATCCACTAATATTGACGTCATCTCTACTCCCTCAGAAGGTCCTATAATATCTTCAACTTCTCGCTCCATAACTTTCGAGTTTTAGATTTGATTTGAGCTAATGTATGGATATAGTGATAATTAGTTTAAAACCCTATTAAGTAAGTTGTATCCACAAAATGATATAAATAGTTAAATTTTAAGTATAAATTGACATACCGACAGATTTTGACTGTAAAATCGCAATTTTTGACCAAAAATTAATACAAACAGTTAAAATTTGAGTGTAATTATTTCAAACCGACAGATTTTGACTATGAATTAGAATAAATAATTTTATTTCTAATATAAATTGATACAAACTGTTCAATAACTCTCCACTCCGACATTCAGGCCTGTATATTTAGTAGGCTCTGGTTTAGTAAAAAAATAAACACGTTTTATAATCAATATTTTGTTTTACTTAATTATTTACCAAGTGTTAAATACAAATTTATTTATTTATTTAATTAATTAACGGAGGCCATTAAATACAGTAACATACATACATGATACAATGAATAATTACAATAATAAAATAATATAATTAGCAAAAAATTGCTAAATAATGTTTAAACAATTAAGTAAAAAAATATTCATTGTGAAACGTGTTTATTTTTTTATTAAATCAGAGTCTACTAAATATACAGGCCTGAATGATAGAGTGGAGAGGACTCCGAGATGCACACGTATAGCGCTTGCTCTTCACGCGCACTGCTCTAATGCAATTAGATTAAATTGTAAAAATTATTTTTGCATGCAGCTATAATGATAAATATTTAAATTTTCTAATAAAAATTACAGACTTATGGTTATTTATTAAAATAATTATTTTTTGGTGAAAATAAAATTCCAAATTAGGTAAAGAAATGATTGTGATGGGATCTGCCACGAGGTGCGTAGGCGAATTAATTCTCTAGTATGGGCTTTGAGTTATCTCCGAGATTTCGAACTCCCCACTTCAATATTCCGGTCTGTATATTTAGTAGGCTCTGACCAAACTGTTTAATTTTTGGTATGCATGATTAAATTTCAACCAACAATTGAAATAAATAAACGCGTGAGCGCCCGTGTTAATCTGTTGTATTCATGAAAAAAAAAAGAAAGAAAAATACATGAAATTACATTACAATTTTTATTCAAAACATTGTTTTTAATAATACTATCAGTATTATGTGAATTATTTTTAGACAAAATGTATTTTTATATTTTAATATATTGTAAATAAAAATTTACAATTCCCAGAAAAAAAAAATTAGTTTGTAATAAATTTATTTTGTACAATCGATTTGATTTCGTGCCGTATTTATTGATATACAATTTCGATAGGGAATTTAATGTCGCATCACGAAAACCCCGTGCATAATCCACGGTTGAATATAATCCGAGTCTCCCCCGATTGGGTAATAAATCCACGCAAAACATTTTATAACGCATAAAACTCTCCCGATATAACCGGCGGGGCTGCGTATTCCTGATGCCTGCCTATTTGCTACCCCGCTCGCTTCTTTTTTATATATATATACACTTTCTCGTTCCGCGCCGACGAAAGAAAAAAATAAATAAATAAAGAAGGTACAATTTCCTATTGGCATTTAATTTATCTGCGAAATGGAATCGAGAGAATCGAATGTGCATAAACAAATTTTTAAGGGGGGTATAAAAATCGTGAAAGAGAGGGGGAGGGGTGCTTTTTATAAAAGGGTATTCCATTGCTATCACGTACGTAAAGTAAATGTGATTTTTTTTAACAAAAATGAACGAATATATTATTAATATATGTTTGGAATAAATAACTGCAATTGTTGGCTATGAAAAAAAACAGATGTAACTGTTTTTTTTCATAGCCAACTTTTTTCATTAATGGTAAAATTAAAAACGATTGTAGCTTACTTAACTTAAAAAATATCTACGGCATATATTTTATCGGATTAAATGAAAAAAAAAAATTTCTAATGAGGTCATAGCCAAGTTGGAAGAAAGCTTCCGCAATAATAATAAATTGGACGAGATAAGTAAAATCTCCTTAACCATTGATTTTTTTCCTTAATTGTTTTACTTCATCCAATTTATTATTAACGCGGAAGCGTTTTCCCGTCTCTACAGCTGTTACTTGATGAAATTACATATGCACGGGCTAAATAAACATTTCAAGTGGGGCTTCCCCAAGGATCCATCTTAGGTAATTTTTTTCTATACATACAAACCAGTTTACAAAATTTATAAAATATTTCACTACTCGCATTTATGTTGACGATACGCAATTGTATTATTCATTTGATTTAAGTAATCTTAATCAAACAAATGCACTAATTAATTCAGACATAAATCAATTGGTCTCAGTATCCAGTAAACACTAGTAATCGTTCTTGATAAACGCAAAAATGAAATATTAGAAAAACTCAACATTGAGATCGAAGGCTTACAAAGTTGGAGTTGTAGATTCAATCAAGATTGCCTTTGCCTTTTTTGTATACATATGTTTTCTAATTTTTTTAGAGCGTCACACTTTTCTTATAAAATTTTTTAATATGTAATTATAATTGTAATTTGGAAATGGAGATTCCGTTAATAAAGTAAATTGAAAATTGAAGATTATTTTAGATTTCAGTAACATTAACAAAAAAATAAACCATGTTTCAAAATTTTTGACTTAGACTTTATATTAATCCTTTCACAGTAGTCAAGGAAATTTAAACTAGTTAGAATAAAGTGTAAAAGAAAATATGAAACAATTTTAATAAGTTTATGATAATTAATTTTATTTTATTTAAATTAAATATATGTCTGAAGATGGAAATATAGTTTTAGAAATATATTTAATTAAATAAAAATTTAGGTATATTTCCTTTAAAAAAATATTAGAAAATCTGGCTTCTTTTTTTATTTAGGTCAGCACGTACTTGTTTTTAATTCCGATCTTCATCACTGGCTCATTATCAACTCCTCCTCGTGCCTAGAAAACGCTTATATAACAATGTTTGTAGGGGATTCCAGAAAAAAAAAATCCCGACACTTTATATAAAACTCCATTCTTTCAAATTCTCACCCCGTCGTCCTCTTAACGTCGTTTCGCCCCGTCTTTGATGTAGCCGACAACGACTCGGAGCCATTATGTCCCGGGGAGCGGGAAAAAATCGCGCCTGCGATCGGGGGGCCGCATAATTGCTGTTTGACAAATCCTTTTGCCGAGCCGCCCGTGCGCCTCGCTATTCCCGCGCGTGGAACTTTTAATGAAGGTTAATTCTTTCCGGTAAATAAAGTTACTCTGGGAAAGTTAGATTGCGTTCCCTGTTCCCTCATTAAAAATCCCTGAATTTATCGTTTCGCGCACTAATTGAGCTTTTGATCTCGCCGCGGCGTCTAATTAATAATGTGCACGTTTAATTCTATTAGCTAATCGCATTTTAGGGAGAGGGATGATTGATCTGATCACTCCGGTGGTTGCTGTTTAACCGGAATTCGCTCGTGGTGCAATTTCGAAACGGTTAATTTAGGTTGATTATTTCGAATCATTGATTCCCTTAATTCATTCAATGAAATCTTTTATAATGGGTAATTATCACTAAAATGAATGTTCCTCCCTAAACGCAAAACAACAGCAACAGATTATCCCCCCCCTTCAAACAGCACGAAAAATCTTAATAATCCCGTCCCGTTCGCCCGCTTGTCGATTATCCTCCGGGAAGCAGGAAAGGAAAGGTTCCTGTTTTCCTGCTCTCCCTTAGCGCAATGCGGCATCTGTTATATATTGAACATTTTCTTCCTCAGCAGTAATTTACTGCTGCCAGTGTGTATAACGCAGGGCCGCCCATGATTGCCTGCTCCCTTCATCCCCCCCGACTGTAATGACACTTGTCTTTAGCGTAGGCCCCTACATTTTCCATTTCATATCGGTGTTTAAATTAATAAAATAATAAACCCCACGGAGTACACGTCGCGGCTCGCGATTTTCCCCGCCTCTTTCTATTTTTTTTTTTCGTCTTGCTTCTCTTATTATTTTAGCTTCGCTCCGCGAAAAATATTGCGGACAAAGTGGAAAACAAGCCGGGGGAAAAGCGGAAATCCGGCAAAAAGGATGGCTTATTTGACAATCGGCTTATAAAAATATATAAAATTGAAATCGGATTTCGTGCGCTTTTTATGTGGACTAGCCTTCATTTTCTCGTATTCTGGAATGTTAAACGTCATTATATAAAGAGGGTAGGATTAAATTAAAAAATGAAAATACTATGATTATTTCACTTATTAATTTATTTTGTTTACATTATTCAGATAAAAATGATTTGAAAATAATTAATAAATTATTTCCACATTTAGCTCCTTGATATTTCGACTTACGTAAAGTAAGTACTTTAAACAAATGCACATTAAAACAACTACTTCCCGGGCAAACACCCCGCTGGACATTGAATTACATAATGCACACCTGCTGTTGCATATCAATTAAAAAATTGCATCATGCAACACATTTTTGAGCCGAGAAAAATTCAATGCTTTCATTACTTTGCCTGGAAGTAGAAAAACAAATAGGGAATTAAACTTGTAAATTAAATTCACTTGTTTTTGTTTTACTTATGTTCACCAATTGAATTTAAGTTGCAAGTTTAATTCAATATTAATGATGTTTTACCAAGTGATTAATGAGAAAAAAGTGTCCGATATATAACAAATAGGGGTTGAAAGAAAAAAATATAAGGGTGATTGTAAAAAGCGGGGTGACTTTATTTTTTACATTATTGATTCCGGAAGGAGCATTTTATAACTCCGAAATAATTGATTTTTCTTGAGTGTTTTTTTTACAAGCTTTCACATCGGTGCAGTTTCATTTGAAACACTTTAGATTTTAATAAAAACAAAAGACAAACCAAATAATTCAGGTCTACGAAAAGCGTTTCGTAGACCTCAATTATTTGCTGAATTATTTGGTTTGTCTTTTGTTTTTATTAAAATCTTAAGTCGATCTTAAGTTTAGCGAAGCGAGCTCAATTAAAACCTTGGAATGGATTAGCTAAGTATCAAGTTTGCGAGCGAAGTGAACTCTATTAATATATGTTTCGAATAAACAACTGCAATTGTTTTACATCTGTCTATTTCATAGCCAACTTTTTTCATTAATGGTAAAATTAAAAATACTTGTCACTTAATTAACTTACAAATAACTATGGCATAAATTTTATCGGATTAAATGAAAAAAAAAAAAATCTAATGAGGTCGTAGTCAATTATTGTTTCCATTTTAAAATAGGTGAGTTTGTGTCATATATCCGAAAAGAAGGGATTTTTTTAATAATAAAGCTGCATTGATTTAAACAAAATGACACATTTTATTTTTCAAAATATCTAGTTACCTTTGTCATCTACCATTTTTTATATCTGTCATAAAAATAAAGCTGCTGATTTTTAAAAAATACAGAATTTATTTTTTTCAAAATATCTAGTTACCCTTGTCATCTTCCATTTTTTTATATCTGTTATAAAAATAAAGCTGCCTTGATTTTTAAAAAATACACATTTTATTTTTCAAAATATCTAGTTACCTTTGTCATCTACCATTTTTTTATATCTGTCATAAAAATAAAGGCCTTGATTTTAAAAAAATACACATTTTATTTTTTTCAAAATATCTAGTTACCCTTGTCATCTACCATTTTTTTTATATCTGTCATAAAAATAAAGCTGCCTTGATTTTTAAAAAATTCACATTTTATTTTTTTCTCAAAATATCTAGTTACCCTTGTCATCTACATTTTTTATATCTGTCATAAAAATAAAGCTGCCTTGATTTTTAAAAAATACACATTTTATTTTATTTTTTCAAAATATCTAGTTACCCATGACTTTCTTTAATTTTGAAAGTTTTATTCGTCTTATTTCCCCATTTAACCGTTTTTTTTTTCTATTTTTTTATAGTTTCCGAGTTGCCATAGTGAACATCGAAAAACACTCACGATGTATATACTATTGATTTATTTTAATACATAAATACCCATTAATCAATTCAAAAAAGGGAATATCTTCGGAGTGAAATATTTTCCATACCAATATAAATTCCGTGATTTAATACAACCCATTACGGAATCCGTAGCCGTAGTCGATTAAAACGATCCGACTTCCTCGCCTTTCTCCCTTAAACCATTTCTCGAAATATTCCGTCCCCCGTGCGCCAGGTTTATCACATTTCTATAATGAAATAATCGAGTCGACCGTGGAAAATCTCATAAATTCCGATTTGCATAGTCCCGAAGAAGCCGGATTTATGAGATACAGCTGAATCGTCGGGACTTCATAAACGCGGCTGACAGCTCGAAACTGTATTAATCCGCAATGGCTAGAAATATTCCACAAACTATATTAACCAGCGAGGGGGGGGGAGGGGACGGTCGGATTTGAACAATAATCTTGATAGATAACGCGTAAGCCAGAGCCACCTGTGCACTTTGGATTTAATATATGATACATAGTAGAGTGCCGTGAGAGGGGGGATTTACTTTGCGAATGAATAAACATGCATTTGCTATTTGGAATTAAGGGACACGATATTTAATACAAATTTATTTATTTTTAAAACAAAACAATAATTTATAAAATATAAAATTCGTTATTTTAAATTATATTAAGTCGAATCATAAGTTACTTTTTTAATGAAATATTTACTTTATTCTCATTAAATAAAAAATACATTAATTTATTACGTATTCTCCACCGTTATCTATAAACTTCTTCCATCTTCCTGGCAGTTTATGAATTCCTTCCTTGTAAAATGTGGCTCGTTTGGACTGGAAGAAGTTTTGATAGCCTGCGTGGTTAGCTCTTCAGAATTGAAAGTTTTCCAATTATTTTTTTTGTAGAGGACAGAAAATGTGGTAGTATCTCTCAAGATGTGGTAAAACCGACCATTCAAGCTGAAGAATAAACAAATTGGTTTCTTACGCGATTCTGCTTTCTCGATATATAAGGGTACCCGGTACGACCTATTACAAAATAAAACATTATTATTATTATGTCTAAGGAATTTTTATTTGATTTTTTTAATTGTTACTGCTTTGAACTAATTTAAAAAAAAAATAATGACTATGGTTTCGACAACAATATAAATTCACTACACTAATGAAATTCGTTTTCAATTTTTTCCCCTCATTTTTGAGGGTAAAAACAAATAAAAATTAATGTTGATATCCATTATTTTTCTATTTAATTCGATAAAGTCATTAAGTTTTCAATTCGATTAAAGTAAATAAAAAGCGCCACGAATAGTTAGCATTACGTACCACCAGCGTTATCGCGCAAAGATAAAACTGGAGCGCTTCAATTAGGCCCCGCATAAAAATTAACTACTGCACAAACGGCGACCGCGAGCACTCAACTGTTTTGAATAAAACCAAAAAGCCCCCCTAGTCCCCCCCAACCCTCTTAATTACAAACGAACGGCCTTGCCCTTTAAGTGCACCGTTACCGCCGGCGAAACTGTCGAAACTGACGCGATCCAAAGTATCCGAATAAAATGAAACTATCCGGGGCGTAATTAATTGTTCAGTAGGTGGATTAGTGGAAGGACGGCTGTATCGTACACAGAAGTGCAATGTTAATTGCAGATACACGTATTTGTACGTATTTGCGAAGTACATGCGGGGTGCGGCCATCCTTAAAACGAAAATTAAACTGTTTCACTGACGTACTTTAATTAAACGTTAATGCAACTCGGCGACGTGTTTAAATGCCGCCGGGGTTTCCCCTTTGGCTGATGTACGTTTCAATTTGAAATATTTTGAAAAGTTTTCTTAACGTTTTAAAATAAACATTTCTCAGAATTTTCAGCAGGATAATATAGAAACTGTTGTTTATTTAACTTTGTTTTTATTAATCACTTATATATTTATTAGTGAGTAAAATATGTACAATTAAAACCGTTTGAGCGCTACCCTTTCCGCAGGACTCACTTTTCAATATTATTAGTTGAGTCTGTTTTGTTGGGCATCTTAATGTTCATCAAGTTCCAGTTTTTAGTTAATACATGTACACTGAATCGCTTTTAATCATTTTACATTTGCCGGTCGTAACTTTTCCGCAGTATTTCCGAACGTAACTCCAACGACCCGTAAAACAGCGTCGCAGTTTTAATTGTGTTTCCCCGAAATAAAACAATACGCCGATCGGAATTAATCGCCGAAATTACACCATTCGCCCTTAATGCGGAAGTGCATTCCTAATTCGAGTTGAAAATTACTTCTGGAAACCGAAATTATCAATCGATGCCCTCCCCCCTCGGCCGTGCTCGCGCCAGGAGATCGGATGGCAATTAATCCCGGCAGAGGAGACGGACTCGTAAAGTATCTAATCCCCGGCGGGATCGCACTCCCCGCGAGCAATTTTTAAAAGTAAACAGGGGATGAAATTTCAATTCTCCATCAATCCGCGTCCCGCCCGCCGAGCCCCCTAACAAATTGCTAATCGCGCGGCGACATTCAGCGCGCGATCCCGCAGGGGACCGGAGGATCGGCCTGGACCCAATTAATCCAATACTTTTATTTTTTTTTAATTTTTAATACGCCATCAATTACGGGATAATTCTGAATGCAAAAAAATCGCAATATATACAAATATCTTTCTTCAAACAATTACATTTTTAGACACATTGAGAATATACATTATATTCTCTGGGCTATCGATCGGAAGTCTTTCTGCCCTTCAATAATTCATATTTTATTTATTAACAATAATAAACAGTTTTATTTCTAATCTCACAGATAATATATATAACAAAAAATGGACTTGTACTCCTCTTCCTTCTAACCTTCTATTTTATAAAATACCAAAAATAAACTAATACAAAAAATAAATAAAAATGATTCGAAAATAATTAATAAATTATTTCCACATTTAGCTCTGTGACTTTTGACTTATATTACGTAAGAATGTTAAACAAATTTTTATAAATGTGGAAATAATTTATTAATTGTTGTCAAATTCTTTTTATTTAATTTATTTAAATAACTGTGACCAAGAGAATGAATACTCTTTTTTATTAATAAAACAAAAATATTGAAGCAAATATAGAAAACTAAATAATAATATAATATAAAGTAAAACCAGACGAAAAACATTAAATATTATTTGCTTATTTATTAAAAAAAACTATTAATAAAGATCACACTGTGCTCGAAATATATAAATTCTACATAAAATAAAAAAGTGAAAATAGGAATATAATATAAGTATTTTGGGCAGAAAGACCGATGGTCGATAGCCATTTTCTGAGGCTTTACTTAATGTTTATGATTGTAATGTTGTAAATATTGTAATGCCATTTAATGTATCTCTCAGAAATAAAGATTTTCTCATGGCTGAAAGACCTAAGGTCGATAGCCATTTATAAGTATAGATCAAATATATTGTATAATATATGTATATGTAAATACCACAATAAAGATGATTGTATATATAAAGATTTTCTATACATATAAATATTTCTAATTATTGGCGTTCTTAAAAATATATTCTACAGGCCGACAGAAGCATATAAATAATGAGTAGACTTGTTAAATTGGGTATGTTGTTATGTATTTGATGTGTTAATCATTTGAAAATTAATTTAGAATAATAATTATTTATAAAATTAATTCAAGTTTCCAGGAAGGAATTTGTGGCACCCGGCGCATCCACCATTTATTCGATTTCCTTTTAGGCAGCAATTTAGTGTGGGTTTGAAGTTTTGGGAGCGATTGATGAAAAAAGTATTGTTATTATTATTATTTTAAGTAATGTGTAAGTATTATTTTTAAGTAGTTTTAATATCTTTTTTTTTTGAAATATCACTTATCACTTTCTTTAATTCAAATTCTCAGAACAGAAATTTAAACCGTAAATTAAAACTCTCTTTTTCTCTTCCCATTTCATTATTACTTTTTTTATTATTTTCGAGTGGAGAGTTTTTCGAGAAATACCGGGCACCGGCCAGTTATAATAACGTGATTGGGAAACAAGTCAGCGTTTCCCCTTTGCAAATCTGGTTTCACGGACTGTGCTTCCGCATATTGAAACCGGAAGTCCGGCGCGCGAGGAATGGCGCGCATATTCGGCGCCCGGCTTTTTTCGTCGTTTACAAAAAATAAATTAGGGCGGATTTTGCGGCGGCGCGGGTTTCAAATAATGCCCACGGGGATTTCGGACTGGAAAGAAATTGTCCGTTTAAACGATTTTATTCATTCCAAAGCGCTTTTTATTTACAGATAAATGAAAATTACTCGAAATTACAAAAAAAGATTTAATTCATGAATTCATCTCTCGACCACACTCTCCCAGACTTGTACTGAAAACTCTTTCAAACAATATCCACAAGTAATATACTTGTAGATATTGTTTGAAAGAGTAGGATTTTTTTGCCCAATATATAAATTTATTACCCTACAACCACGTGGGTAGAAAGGGGTCATTGAATATATATATATATATATATATATATATATATAAATTTATGTTATTAAAGGATTTTTTTTATTGCATATGCATATACAAATATTTTTATTTATGAACTTAGACATCAATTTTTATTCCGCGAATCCGTAAATAAGCGAATCCGAATCCGTAAATAAGGCGTAAGTAGCCTTATTTACGGATTGTAAAAATGGGCATAATTGGCTTATTCGGAGTTTATAAGCAATATTACAATATTTTATTCTTAAAATGAATTAATAAACCTAAATTAGCACAAACTGTATGTACATTTTGTTTTTACTGAAATAATAAATATCTATGACGATGAAATTATGCAAAAGATGGCGCTTGCGTCTTCTTCCTTTTATTATAATAAATATCAATTTAATTAAACTTAACTGTAATATTATTTTTTGTTATTAAAATAATAATATTTTTTTTAATAATAAATGTAAAGCCTCAATAAAAATCCCATACATAATGAAATCATATAAATTCCACGTTATTATGCACTTACCGAGATATTATGCAGAGGGGGGTGGGGGGTGTGTAATCATTAAAGCCGGCCCTCGTAATGCCAGGAAACCTTTGATGACATAAACCCTGATGAGCAATTAAAATTATAACACGGCGTTTTACGGCCAGCTGTAAAATATCCAAATTCCGAAACCCCGTATTAAATATTTTACGAGACTCCCGCGATTCTAGTAATCCCATTCAAGAGTCAATATTAACGCCCGCTTAAACGGGCCTATATTGACAATCGGTTTGATTAATCTGCATGGGGAAACAAACGGCCGGGCGCCGGCACAACAATTAATTTCCGAGATTGCAATAAAACGAAAAGCGCCGGATTTAAGATGGATAATGATGCGGAAGGGGGATTAATTAAGGAGATTAAGAGGAAGTTAATTTTTGTTTTTTTTATAAATGGTCTTTTTACGGAGAGAAGACAATTAATAATTTCAAATTAAAAAAATTATAAAATAGAAAAATTATATATTTTTTTCGATTAAAATTGTGAGTATAGCAATAGAAATTTAAATAAATTAATTTTTTAATTCTCTTGAAAATTTGCTAATAACCAGTTATTTAAATAATTATATACGGTGTAACTTTTTTAAAATAATTAATAAGTAAACACTGTATAACTGAAATATATTTATCAAAATAATAGTTTCTCTTTAAAGGTTGATTTTTTTCATAAATTAGCGCTGATTAATTTAAATTCGAAGTATTTTATATTTTATACATAATTAAGAAATATATTTATCAAAATAATAGTTTCTCTTTAAAGGTTGATTTTTTTCCATAAATTAATGCTGATTAATCTAAATTCGAAGTATTTTATATTTTATACATAATTAAGAAGAATTAACTTTTTAGCAGATAAAAAAATAATGCATGTGTGTAACTGGTTTTATTTCTAAACTCTATTTTATGGTTACCAATATTTATATTATATTCTTTTAGAAGCAATTGAGATGTACAAATATTCCAGTAAACTTTTAAATTCAGATTTAAATCCCTTAAACAACAATTTATTAAAATTAATTAATTTGATTTAAATTCTAAAAGTTTATGCTTATCTGATTTCAAATAAAAAGGTAGCGTCGTGGAGGAATTGGTTTGAAATTACTTAATTTTTTATCAGATGAATAATATACAAATATAATAAATGAAAGAAGACACAAGCGCCATCTTGAATATTATTTATACCATCTTTCACTATTTATTATAAAGGGTGATCTGACATTTTAAATTGCGCGTTATTTTATTTGTGGTGAACATAGAGTACTAATCTTTGGCAACTGGCATCAGGAAGTATTGATGTTTAGTCATGAATAATTACATGATCGAGCAACGCATAACAATAGTGAAAATTCTTAACAGAAATGCGGTTAAATAAATAAATTAAACAATAAGATAAAAAAAATAAAGAAGGGAATAACAGTTCTAGAAGAAGGGAAAAAAATAAAAAAATAGGAGAGAGTATTTAATTATGCTTACTTTTATTTTTCAATAAATTTATTGAAAAAGAAAAGTATGATTATAAGGAAAAGAGAAAAGGTAAGCATAATCAAATACTTTCTCCTATTTTTTTTATTTTTTCCCTTCTTCTAGAACTGTTATTCCCTTCTTTATTTTTTTGCTTATCTTATTGTCCGATGGTGCATGAATATCTGCTTCTTATTCAAGAGCGAGACTCGAAATTTTATTTCCAGTGGATGTACCAAATAAACATGAGAGCCGCGCGCGCCCCCCACGGCCTCGGTGCAAGAGATATCCGATAAGAATATGGGCCGCGCCGGCCCTGAATAATGCATGTCCGGCCCCTAGGTATGTCCGTCCATCGATCACCGGCCAATTCCCTCGCAAAAAAGCAACACAGTTTACATATCATAAATATTGCATTCCTGCCTCCACTCCACTGACTTTACATCTCCACCCCTTTCATTTTTTCCTCTCTCTCTCGATTTTCTGTCTTCGGTTCCGGTCAGTCGCTTTTTCATACTCGGCGTTTATAAGGGTTTTATTTAATAAAGGTTTGATTTGTGTATTTGAGTGGATGTAATTTGTTTAGGGGGAACGGAATGAAATGAGAGAAATGATTCGAAATATAAAATAAAACAAATATTTGTTCTTTTCTTTGTTTATTTTATGTTAATTGATATTGAAAATAAAAATATCAAGTATATGTTTTATTTATTTTTTCGTAATTATGATCCTTGCTATTGAAAACACAACATTATTTATATTATTCAATATTTCGAAACATTTCTCTCTGTAATTTACATGGTTTGTGCTATTTGGAATCAAAATTATTATTTGTTAACAAATAGCTTAAGGTATAAAAAATCAGAATAAATAAATCTTAATATAATATTACTAGATGTTTGTAATATTATATTAAGATTTATTTATTCTGATTATTTATTATTCTATTTGTTAACAAATAGTTTAAAGTATAACATTAGATAAAAAATACACAATAGAAACTGGGAATTAAAAGTGTATTCCCGGCGCATTCACCATTTATACAACTCATTTAAATACCTATATAATCTGCAGTGCAGATTATCGACTGTTGTAAAACTTTTTTTTTGGGAAGCTGATCGTGTGAATTATAAAAGTTAGACCCTTTTGCATCCTGCAACTCTACGCCACTGCATATTATACTTTAAAAGATACAATTATTGTTGCTATAAACTCTTAAAATTAAGGAGATATTAATTTATTTTTTTATCAGTTGAAATATATTTATATTTTGTTAAATCATAAAATATATTATAGTGGTGTATAGTCATAGGATCAAAGAGGGTGTAAGTTTTATAAAACTCACTTCTTAAAAAAGTTTTACAAAGGTTGATAATCTGCACTGTAGATTATATGGGCATTTAAATGATTTGCTGAAAAGGTGAATGCGCCGGGAAACACAATTTTAATTTTACGTTTTTATTAAGTATTTTTTGTTATTTACTTTAAGCTATATGTTAACAACCAACATAAAGTATAACATTAGATAACATAAAATACAGAATAAAAACTTAGAAATAAAAGTGTATTCCCGGCGCATTCACCATTTATGCAAACCATCCAAATCTCTATATAATCTGCAGTACAAATTATCGGCGGTTGTATTTTTTTTTTTTGGGGGGGGGGCAAACTGAGGGTGTGATTTATAAAAGTTACATCCATTTTAATTCTACAAGTGTACATCACTCAAAATGTATAACCAAGTGAAAGCCTCAACAATCAACAAATTACACCACTTGTGATATTGTACTTTAAAAACAGGAATTTTAAAAAATTAGGGCCCATGAATAAATTTTGGATTCGACTATTTTTTTTGGTAAAAGACATTTCTGGTGTTGCAGGCTTTTCTTCCATCCGTATATAATTCTTGAATAATCCTTATAAATATAATTGTAACTCGCGTAAAAATCCGTCTGTGCGAAATTCTGATGAAAATTCACAGAAACCGGCAAGGAAACAGCGGAAATCCTTATGAGAATCCTTCCTCGAATCTGAAATCCTGCTAACAAATAATGCAGACATACACCTCCTGCTTGTAACCCCTGGAAAGAAAGGAGGCAATAAAACAAGACTGGGAAGTAGCAAAGTAAATTAAATAAAATGAAACAAAGATGATTCACACGTTTGCAGTTATTTAAATTACAATGAAATGCAGTTGGAAAAAGGGATTGATCGAATTTTATTGATCTTTGCCAGAAATTTTCCTTGTTTAATTTCATTGTAATAAGCAAAGTAAATTATAAACTTGAAATGAATCAAGTGGGCAAAAGAAATTCCATCGATATAAATCACCAGGATTTGATGGAATCTACTCAGAAATTACTTCACTATCTCCTACCGGTGCCTATGTAAACTCTTCAGGGGCAGCTTAGCGCTGAAACACGTGGCAACCACCTGGAAGAAAATCGAAGTGGTCGTTATTCCTAAGCCTGAAAGCTTAGCTTCGATTAATAACAGTTATAGAAGAAGCCACATGGCTGCGATGCTAGGGTAACGATAACCCACGCTTCCATTGCTTTCAGAACAATAAAAAAAAACAACAATATTAATCCCTTGACCGAAACGAAACGGCATAATTCCTCTTTTTCATATTTCACCCCTTGAGTCCTGCATACGTGCCGCGGAGAAACCTTTTAGCTGATGCCGCCCGGGCGGTAATTACTTTAACGGCGAAAAAAATCCCTGCCCGGCCAACAATTCAAAATGATGTCTTTTTAAAAACACACATTTTAACCGCATTAACGTTCGGGATACGACGCCACCCCCTAAAAAACAACACGTCCATTACGCTCAAGTGAAATCAAATTAGTGCGTCGAGAGCGTCGCCCTTAATACGAGTAGGTGGATGTTCGAAAGGGCATGCAGGTGTTTGTATGTGTGTGTGTGTGAGCCGACCTACAGCGATTTTAATTAGTGGATGTTTTATGCATTATATTCGTCTTTTATTAACGCACGCGCGCGGATGGGGAAAGAATGAGTCCGGGGATTGCGCTGAATTTAATGGGGGGAGTCCTCGATGAATTATTGCCGGTGACGTAATTTTGCTTATTTATTAAGCCGTGATTAAAATAGTCTCTGCTGAAATTTCGAGTTGGATGAGTTTATGGAGTTTTTATAATATTCATAATAATCAACACACATATAATTTGATTTATATTCAGAATTTAATTTTATATTTCAATTTTAATCTATAACATTAGATAACAAAAAATAATAAAAGTGTTTCCCCGGCGCATTCACCATTTATGCAAATCATTTAAATACTTATATAATCTACAGTGCAGCTTATCGACCGCTGTAAAACTATTTTTTGGGAAATCGAGGGTGCGATTTATAAATGTTTTCGAATAAATTATACCCAATGTTAATAATCCTAATATTTCCATGATATTAAAAAGTTAAGTGTTTTCTTTATATCCAACATGTTTGAATAAAATGTACTCAATATTAATAATTTCAATTCAAATAAATTTATTTGTATTTTCATTATCTCCAGTGTAATCATTTGAAACGAAAAAATAAAATGTATATTTGTTGTGCACGCTGGTATGTTGTACATTTATTTCTAATCGCGTGCAGCACAATAGGCCGGCGGCATTTTCATCCCGCTTAAAGGCCGTGATAACTTTTAAAAGTTAAATAGAAGTGAAAAGCTTTCACCAGAGAACTTCTCTCTAGAATCTAATACACGGATTCTTTTATACTCGAAAGGATGCCATTATTCGGGGGGATTTTTACAGCTCTAAGGGTGAAATATGAGGGCGGCCTTTATTATTGTAAATTATTTTTAATGGATTTACTGAGAACGGTCCGCGCCGAACACAAAAATGAATCTATTGATAAAAAAAATATAGTATTCAATTCTTATTTTTATTTCAAAAACGCTATTCTTGATATTTTTTACGACTTTTTTTTAATCATAACCGTATTTTTTCTCGAGTTTATCGCTAATAATATTGTAATTAGGTTAAACAAATATGAAACACGACTATATTAATCATAAATTATTTTCTTGTGTTTATCGCTAATCATGACGCTGTTAAGCTAAACAGATGACGAATTTAATTTAAATATGACGTTATTAAGTTAAACAGATGCCAAACTTAAGTTAAATCTGACGTTATTACGTTAAACAGATGCCAAACTTAAGTTAAATCTGACGTTATTATGTTAAACAAATGCCAAACATTTGTCGTTTGTTTAATTTAATAACGTCATAATTAAGGGTAAACACGAGGAAATAAGTAATTCGGTTAGGATTAAAAAAAAGTCGTGTTTGATAAAGAAGACTTATGGTTGATTCAAAGTGTTGACGCTAATGTCGAATAAAATAAGAGGATTTTATAAAAAAAATAGGCATAAATATAAAATAAATATTTACGAGAGCTTTTTTTTTAGAAAAATCACTAGATTTAATTCGATATTAGCGCCAATCGTTGGTTGATAAAAGTGTTATTATTTGGTTTGGTTATATTTATTATTTGAATAAATTTGTAAATCAATTATTTCGTTGATGCTTAAGATGATTCCATCTCCACCTGAAAAAATACCTTGCCCCTTTTCTTTATCTTTTTCTTTCCCTTTTTTTTCTCAGATGAGGCAAACGATTTGTATTTGCCGTATCTATAAAAAAAGAATATTTGTATTCAGTGTATTAACAATGGCTTTATTTTTTTGCGGGACGGTATACCTTACATAAAATTTCCATGTATTTGAAATTCCCTTTTACGTTCTCTCTTTTCTTTTTTTTTGTACCCTCCATTCTTTCTCCTCCGTTTTTTTTCTGTAAATTTACATCAGGATTATAACGACTGAATATATCTAGTAGGCAGGATAATCGGCGTTCCCTTTTTGTGCGTGCATTCCTTATTCAAATTCATACGGGGGGACGGAGCGTGTCCATCACCGCCGAGGGACCAGTTAGGGAATGTCCAGCAGGAAATGCTAAAGGAACCTTTTGCCTCTAAGTTCACGGGAAACAATTCCCTTTATATTTCCCGTGGGCTAGGCCATTAAACGGAAACTTTTATTAAATTATCGGACCTAATGCGAAATTTTCCAGGTGGCC
Source organism: Philonthus spinipes (assembly GCA_963082785.1). Taxonomy (NCBI): domain Eukaryota; kingdom Metazoa; phylum Arthropoda; class Insecta; order Coleoptera; family Staphylinidae; genus Philonthus; species Philonthus spinipes. The sequence goes on from OY720308.1 coordinate 2,527,649, forward strand.
GCTCGGCGCTGAAATATGAAATTCTTTTTATCCATTTTTTTCCATCTCATTCTCGTATTCAAACTAAAACCGATTTCGACCGCGGCCGCTTTGAATACGCCAAACTTTTCCCTTTTTTCTTCTTTTATATTTTATTAACAGCATTTCCGATGAGGTGATAATATTGTAATATCCCGTCCCGGACGTCATTACAATGAACGTGATGGGATTAAACTTTGCGCGAAGTTTCCGAAAACTCTTAAACCGGCGAATACTTATCAGTTTCTTTCTGCGGGAAAAAAAACAGATTTATGACGAATTTTCAACTCGTGGGGCGTGAATCGCCGTTTCGGAATTTTAATGCGCAAAGAGAGAGTGCGTGTGATTTATACACGGCAATTATTATCCGATTCCCGGAGTCTAATTTAGAATTGCTAGTTTTACAAATTGCGCCAATAAACAATAACCGGTTGGTTATTAGTGTGTTGTGACCCGTTGTTTCATATAGAGTTTTCGGTGAATTAATGGGGGAGTCGTTTGTAAGGATTATTAGTGTCATTAATTTGTTACGAATTTCGGGGTTTACGTTAATTGCTCCGTGGCTTCACACAATAGGCCTATATATTGTTTTGAATTAAACTCATCGGCGCGATTTTTATAAATCATTTTCTTGAGCAATTACATTAATTTATCTTCTTATTAAATCCCTAGAAATCAATTCCCAACTTTATCGGGTGTCGGGATAAAAATAATAAATAATCGATGGTTGTATAACCTCAACCATTGTTGAGACTCAACAATACACTATTTTTTTATATTAAACAACCGTTCTTTAAGTTTCACAAAAATGTTTATTTCTTTTGTGAAACTTAAAAATAATGTTGTTTTGCTACAAAATAAAATTCGGTTTAATTCTTTACTTCACATTATTTTTTTAACACTGTCATATTTAAAACTAAAAAATATCATAATAAAATATTATATATAAGGGCAGAAAGACCTATAATCGATAGACAGACTCTAACACAATTGTACATATTGTTAAAATATTTTTTTTTAATTTTTATTGTTATATTATCTCAGTAAAGCTATTTATATATATTTATTTTACATAAATATATATAACAATCTTTATTAACAATTAAGTTTACAATAAGGTAATAAACATTGATTATATATATCACACAAAAATTAATTAATTGTTAAATGGCTATCGACCAGAGGTCTTTCTGCCTATTTTACATATTAAAAGGTAAATGAAGTAAAATTAAAATCACTTGATTTGTTTCGCAAATAATTATATATTGACTCAACAAGTTTTTGATAATGCTGAAAACTTGCACACGTCTGATATTATTTCATATAACTTTCGGTGTTATAATCTATGACGACCCATAAATATTAATACAAAACGAACAAAAAATATAAAGCGAGGGAAGAAAAAGTAAAGACGCACATTTATATAAGTATAAACGTTCCTTATGTGGCGGCCGTTATTTGTGTGTAAAGATTGTCGGATTTATTTTTAGGGGAGAGAAACCCCGACGGCGTTGCCATATAAAATGTTAATACGGATAATATTTTATAGATTTTCCGGTCGGTTCAAACTGCGATCGTTAAGAATGTAAGTGGAGTGTGTAATGGCTCGGAATATCGTATTATATGTAGAAAAATTGTCTCTTATTTAAGCAATAAAGTTCGCCGGCCCGGAGATAAAATCTCATTGAATAAAAACAAAAGCCGTGGAGGAGGAAACTGATAAATTTTCAATATGCTTGATATAAAATTTAAATAGTGAAATATATATATATATATATATATATATATATATAGATCAACAAATCCTCTATAAGAAGTGAATAAATGAATATATTCACTTCTTATAGAGGATTTGTTGAATTTATTGAATTTACAGAAACATTATTTAGGTGACAATATATCGTAAACAATTGAAGATACATATTGGACAGTATAGACAAAAAAATATTTAAATAAAAATACTTGTCCTTTCTCCTACTTATTTTTTATTTTATATATTTCGGAAATTATGTTTCCATCTTCATAATTTCCGAAATATATCTAGTGAAATAAAAAATAATTAGGAGAAAGGACAAGTATATTTATTTAAATAATTAAAGTCTCCACAACCAACAACCAACATAAAGAAGATTAGACAAAAAATGTCTAAAATTCTCCGAGGAATCCAAATATTTAATAATATAAAGGGTGTTCCACTTAATTAAATCCGGATTTGTTAATGAAATATATATATTTTTAAATAAAAATTATTTGAAAATAATTAATTAATAAATTATTTCCATATTTAGCTCTTTGACATTTTGACTAACGTTATTTAAGTGCGTTAAACAAATGTACATTAATTTTATTTTTAGTAATAAAGATGTTTATTAATAATGGCTGTAATTACCATTAATGCCGTGCAATATATCATCACGATTTTAATACGTAAAGTTATATCGTTCAACGCAGCAAAGCGTTTTCTATAAATATATATTTTTTTAAAGGCGAAGCATAAAAATGTCCAAAATTACGGAAACGCCGCTGCAGCAGCGTTATATAATTTATACGGGATTAAAGAGTGCGCACGTCAGAAATATCAATTTCCGCGGCGGGCTCCGTCTAAAGTTTTGACAGGCCGATTGGTGAGGCATTGCAGCCATTACTTATAACCACTTCCGCAGCTGAGAGAAACCCGGCGCGGCGCGCTCCCTCCACTTTCCAAATATATTCCGCATGTAAATTGATACCCCGTGAAAAATTTTCGACGGCAACGCGATCCTTTATGTAAATTGTTAATCCATACCAGAATACTTAGGGACGTTGTTCGATTCCGTGACCGTAATCATACCTGCAACAGAAAGGATTATTTAAGTTGGTCGAAAATTTATAATGGCAAGATTTTAAATTAGTTGGTGTATTTATGGGGGTATTAATAAAGGTTTGTTTTAAAGTAAATTAGCCATAATTTGCTAATATAATGCTTGTTTTGTAATTAAAAGTATAGTGTTCAACGAGTGAGAAAGTTGAAGAAAAATATTACATCGATTGTAGTGTAATTTATCTGATTGAATAATTCCTTTTTCAGAAGTTGAATACTATACCTTTCTACTCGTATTAAATAATTACGCATTATTGTATTGCATAAAATTATATCATCAAAAAGTATTAACAAAATCATGAGAAAATATTCATTAATTAGGACAGAAATAACTCCGGTCGATAGCCCAGGATAGCCAAACCTTTATTTTAATGTATATACTCAATCTTTGTAAAAATGTAATCGTCTGAATAAAGATATTTGTATATATTAATTAATTGTTCTTATTCAAATCAAACCGTTTCATATTTTTCGCAGGATTTCACTAGTAGTAAATTAAGGGTGATATTCTTCGCAGTTGTTCCAACATCCATAATGGTCTCATTCTAAAAGATCCCACTGTCCATTTTTACAAAACCGTACTTAACTGGAACTCGTTTGTCCGTATTTGAGTTGAATTAATTTGGATTAATTGGAACTTGTTTGTCCGTATTTGACTTTTGAAATTAAATTTATTAACAGACTTTGCTACTAGATTAAATCATTTTATAAAATCGAATTAAACAGAAATTGTGTAATGCGAAATTATTTCCACATTTAGCTCTGTGACTTGCATTACGTAAGTACTTTAGACAAAGTCAAAATGTCACAGAGCTAAATGCGGAAATAATTTATTAATTATATATATTCGCCCGATATTTCAAAGATAATTTATTATTATTACTTTTTTTCATTTATAGTAGGTTAAGTGGAAGAGCAGCGACGGGCGTTAGCCTGCCTGAACTTCGCCTACTCTTAATTATTTATATTTCTATTGTACAATTGTTGATGAAATAAAGACATTTATTATTATTATTATATATAAATATTACATAAGCTAATACATTTATATTTACTTAAAAAAAATAAATATTGTGTTAGTCTGTCCGGGCTATCGACTTGGGATCTTTCTGCCTTTTATTAATTATTTTCAAATATTTTTTATTTTATTTATATAATAATTGATTATTATTATTACAGGCATTAGAATATTGTTTAATTTAATGTAGTTTCCATAAACAATTGAATATTAATTTATACAAAAGTTACTAAATGTAATCTAATATTTAATTATCTAAAGGATAAATTAAACAATTTCGCAAACTTATCACTAATTAAATCACCAACAGTTTAAACTAAACTAGGAAAATTACCTGAAACTTTCGCGCCGCATACTTAACGTGATATAACGCGCAAACTTGAATAAATACAGATCAAACTTGAAGTAATATCTTTGTAATACAGGAGCGCAGAGCAGTGCACATGTGTCTACGATCCACTAAATAGCCAATACAAGTTCCAAGTGGTATTTACTGTTTCCCATTGAGCCGAAATGATGCCGTGTTTCGGATAGTTCGCCATCATATAAACGTGCCGGTTTACTCCGGCATTTATACTCTAATACTTGATAACACACCCACCCACACACACACAGTAATATCAGTAAGGATCCGGAACGTATCTTTTATGGCCTGGTCAGTTACGGTTTCTGTTTATGCCGATAGTAAAATAGGAATGTTTAATCGTCTATTTGGTTCTCGTGTTTAATGTAACGGCGGTGTGTGTTGCGCTTAGACAATGTTTCTTAGCGTGCATATTGCAGATTTAATAACTGTTGTTTCATATTTATTCAATTTGGTGGATTTTGTATGTTGAAATCGGAAACTATACTTTTATGTATTGATAAATCGCTTTTATAGAAATTATTCATACAAATATTTTTTAAATCCAGTCGATAGCCAAAATATATAATATACAAATCATCTGTTGATTTTTATATTGTTATATTTTAATATAGACTATTCACAATAACGTCAGTGACGCCATACATTGCAAAATTATTACATTGCTATATTATACATAAATGTCCTCTTATGCTCTACATTTATGTATAATATAGCAATGTAATAATTTTGCTCAAGTGGACAACTATTTACTAAGTTTAAAACCTTTATAAGGTTCTGAAGTATTTTAATTAATACACTTGGTGAAACGAACAACCAAGTGCATTAAAATACCTCATAATTATTATAAGTGAGAATTTAATTCAAAATATTTAAAAGGTTCGTTTACAAACATATATATATATATATATATATATACCTAATAATTTTGTTAAAAAATAATTATATTCATAGGAAATATTTACAACATTGTAAAATTACCGATATACAATTATTATTTGCCTACTTGATAAATGTAAAAACTCCAACGATTGCTTCATATAAATGCAAATTTTTACATGTTAATCTTGTCATGGCCGCAGATTATCCAAAAACTTTCATAGCATTAAAAACACTTAATATTTTACAAAATATCTTTGATGCTGTAACTTTAAGATAATGTCAAACACATTCACCAAAACAACTTGATATTAAAGCAGACATGCAATCCTTATGTCAACGTTTACAACTAGCGCCACCTGAGCCACGTAAACGATGTAAGATAGAAACAGATTATAGCAGATAAATTTTTTATGGAGTTAGCCCGGCCTGAAATTAAATTTCAAATGTCAAATACAGACAAATAAGTTCGAATTAATTCAAATTCAATTTAATTCAACTCAAATATTAAATATATTACAAAAAAAATCATTTGGAAAATAATGTTGTTTAAAAATTGTTAAAATCGAATGAATAGAGCGATTAGACCGTCTATTCTTGTAAAATTAATAAAAAAATTAATAAAAGCTGTGAAAGTGATTTTGTTGTTTTATATTAATCTAGATGGTTTCTGTACACAATTAATTAAAAATCTCTGACAATAACCACCTAGCTACACATAAAAAAATCATTTGAAAAATAAGGTTGTTTTTAAAAATTGTTAAAATCGAATGAATAGGGCGATTATACCGTGTCATCTTGTAAAATGAATACAAAAAATTAATAAAAGCTATGAAAGTGATTTTGTTGTTTTATATTAATCTAGACTGTTTCACAGAGACACAATTAATTAAAAATCTCTGAAAATGACCATCTAGCTTCGAAAGTAAGAAACTTCAAAAATTTAAATAAAATCTTTACTGTGTTTAATTCTTTTTTTAAAATAATAATTGTATATTTGGATGTGATATTTAATAAAAGAAATCGAAAACAGTTGTAATAATGGAAGTAACATATGGGAGGGTTTCTATTAATACAAGAATTTTATGGCGCAGCTGACGTTTGTGGAAAATAAATTTAGCATCCGACGCGTAACATTAATAAATCATTATATTATAGAAGGTTTCGATTTAATTTATTTTCTTTATGTTTTATACGAATTTTCTATTTAATCCAATATGCGGAATTAATAAACTTTCTAACTGAAATTATATGAAAGTTGTTTCTGTTTTTTTTCTGCTTCATATATGGGATTAAAAAATAAATTTAATATTCAATTTTACAACGAATCCTCTTTATTTAATGCAGTGATTTTTTTTTTTGCAAATGAAATGACTGGGGTAAAAATATTATACAAGCACTGAAGTACAACAATTTACTTTATTGTTTTATCAAGTAACGTTCCTTTTTTTAATGTTCATTTTTTGGAAAACTGAAAATATTTAAAATTTCCATTAAATCTTATGTATTTCTGTTGTGATGTGGATAATCAAATAATATTTTTTATGTTAATTTTGTAATAAATCTGACAACATTTAAAATATAAACATTTAAGATAAAGTTGGAACGCTTCAATTAGGCCCCGCATAAAAATTAACTACTGCACAAACGGCGACCGTGACTCGACTGTTTTGAATAAAACCAAAAAGTGCCCCTTATTTTTTGAATTTTATTTTTTTCATATTTGGTGAATTTATATACAGTGTGTCTATGGATTGAGTGCGCTATGGAGGAAATTTGATAATTTTAGTTTGTTGGCTTCAATAATTCTAATCTTTTTATTTTATATAATTTTAGTCATTACATAAAAAAATCGTTGTGGATTAAATTAGAGTTTTCCATAATTATTTTTTTTATAGTGTAATTTAACCATTTAGATTTTATTATAATTGTAGCGACCATAAATAAAACATAACCATTTTTTTTATTTGTTTGTTAATTTAGGAGAAAGTCAAACTATTATCCGGCGGACGCAATTCGAAACCGAAATTAGCCCGGATTTTCTAAACACTACAAAAATCACGAATCAAAATCCACATCACGCAGTGCTCGGCTTAATATTAACGTCGCATCGCTGCGCCTGGGAAAACGAGCCTTCCAAAATAAACAAAAAGAATACATAAATACATGCATTCGTCCACCTTTCCCCGCGACACCAGAACGGCGGACCGCGTTTCCGAAATTACTTCGGATCATTTTCTCGCGTGAAAGTGAAACGCGTAAATTGAACGATTTGCATTTTTATCTTAATTGGTTCCGCGGTGCACGCACGCATATTTCGGATTGTTACAAACACACACACACACACATACATCTGGAAACGGACGTTTTAATTGCTGGATTTCGCCAATTAACGCGCCCTAATTAATTAGTCCCCGGATTCGGAGCGACATGAAGACGAGTTTTGTCGATTGGATTTGCATTGATAGTATCAGTTGTGCATGTGTTTAGTGATTATTAGATTATCCTATTAGCATATTTTTAATTGTATTAATTGAATCGATAAAAGGATAATCTAATAATAGAATAAAGGATTTATTAACATGGTTACAGCTATTTATTAAATAAAAAGAATTTGAAAATACTTAATTATTTTCTTTTTAGCAACAGTGGCAAACATTAACAAATGTCTAATAATAGACACTTGCTGTTGCAACAGCAAATAAAAAGAATTTCAAAATAATTATTAAATCATTCCATCTTCAGCTACTACACAAGTACTTAAAACAAATATTCAATAATGGATATTTGCTGTTGCATAACAATAACATATTGTATAATACAAAAATTTCAGAATCGAAATTATTTAATGCATAATTAAAGTTTTTAAATTAAATTAGTTAAAAGTACCGCCCACTATGCGATCTCCGGTGGAAATGATCGAGAGAACATTGACGGACGCGTCTTCGACAAAAAATATTAGTAGCTAAAGAGGAAATAATTAATTAATTATTTTCAAATTATATTTAATTTAATTTGAGGAAAATCTACTAAATTAATCAAAAATTGGCAGATGGCTGCTGGCCGATAGCCGATTGTCGGTAAACAAAATAATAATATTTATTGTTAATTTCCTTCACATTTATATGTATATTGTACTGACAATAAAGATTCTTTATATATATAATCAAAAATATATTATTTTTTCACGATTCTGTACCTGATATGGCTATTTATTTACAGAGTTTATGGTAATGTAATTTACAATTAAAATATCTGTGCTTTCATGGTATTACTTTTAATGAATTGGTGAATTATGTGAGAGGGATTTATTTTAATTTAATTTAAATAATTGTCACTAAGTGATTAAATACTCTTATTTTATTTTGTTTACTTTTTCCGTATTTATCACTTAGTAAAACATATTTAATAAGCGTTTGTTATTTTATTATTATGTATTCTATCATTTTTAACATTTGTTGAATATTATAGAAAATCTTTGTTTCTGAGAGTTAGATTAAATTACTTTACAATATATACATTATTACAATAATTACCAATGCTGGAGAATTTGCTTTTATAGGCAATCCATTCCATGGAAAAAAAATGGATGAAATCGTCTGGAAAGGCAACGAAAAGATTACCATCATTGAAAATGCTGGATGGGGAAACAGTACTGCGATGATCTTACTTTCAAGTTCAAATTTAGAAATAGTTAAGCCTCAGAAAATGGCTATCGACCATCAGTCTTTCTGCCTTTGAATATTATTTATTTAACATCATTGACAAATAACATTACATTTTACAATGTGTAGTATGTGTGTTTACAATATTTATAGAATTATTTCAATTTGTCATGTAACTGTCATTGTCAAATGGCTATCGACCCGGGGTATTTCTGCCTATTGAATATTAATTATTCGGAAAGTCACACTACTGTTATAACACAATACCCAGGATTGAAAATATCAATAATAAAAAGCACAATAAGAAGCAAACAAAACTTAAAAAAAGAACATGCGCTGGATGAAAAGCTGGCATCGTTTACAGAATTAAAACCGGTCGTCATCCTTCCCGATGAATCCCGCAGCGTCACCCTTTTTTTTCCTCCCACACACTCTCTCTTTTATCGAAACTCCTAAATTCAGATTTGGCTTTAATGGAATGCCGTGGGGTTTGTGTCACAGTGGTGTTTGCATGTGGGTGTGTGTGCATAGTGGGGCGTTCGCGTTGCGAATTTTAAATGGGAATATAATGATCCGGATTACACGTTCCACGTACCTAGCAATTGCTACCGACTAACTCGCATTGATTATTAAATTATGTTGATTGCGTGCTATCAGCTAATTAAATTCCTCGTGCAATTATATCCCGCAAATACGATTAAATCGCACGTTCTTACAAAGGTTTTACTGCCGGAGTAATTGCGCACGTCTTAGCTATTATCGTTCCTCTCCTATTTCTATTTCTATACCCCGTTTCTATTAGAATTCGAGAAATTTTATGGTTATAAAAAAATAAATAGGTCACAAAAAAAACACTAATTTTATTTTATTCACTTTTTCAATCAGCCCCAACTAAATACATAAATTATGTAAGGCATAGCTGTACTGACGAGGGATATATCCCGAAACACGTGTCTGCAGATGGCCTTATATTAAGTAACGTTGCTTTTGTTGTTTTTACATTAAATTTTTCTCGGATCAAAATTTGTTGCATTATGCAATATTTTATTGATGTGCAACAGCAGGTGTACATTATGTAATTCAATGTCCGGCGTGGGTATTTTCCCGGGAAGTAGTTGTTTTAATGTGCATTTGTTTAACGTACTTACGTAGGTAAGTCAATAGTCACAAAGGCAAATGTGGAAATAATTTATTAATTATTTTCAAATCATTTTTATTTAATATACATAAATTTTGTTGATAATTCATCATCCATCAAAGTAGAATCCTAAAAATTGTAAAGCCTTTGCATTCATTTTCTAGATTCATGTAGGATGTTAATAAAAACAACAAAGATTTAATTTTTTTTCATATTTAATAACGAAATAGCTCAAACTTATAACAGGCACAGCACGTAAGGGCAAACAAAATCACAATAGAACATACAAAAGTACAAAAAAAAAACAATCAACTATAAACTAATGACTTTTCACAATCTATTTCTTCAATGATGATAAGAACTGTACGAAGAGGATGAGTGTGTATTGGAAACTGGTTGCCATCCGTGGGATTCAACCTCTACGTGATGATGCCCGCCAAAGTTGTGCTGGTGTTCCTCGCCACCGGCTCCACCTGAAATGGCTTCTTCTTGGTGTCCGTGGAAATCGTGATGATCGTAATGCTCGTGATGCTCGTGATGAGGTACTTTAATTGGCACATGAACCGGCACTTTCACTGGTACAGCTACTTCTTTGGTGACCGGGAACTTGACTTCCTTTACGACTGGGTATGGTTTGTCGATTGGGACTTTCACTTCGTATGGTACGGGTTTTTGTACCACGTATGGGACTTTCTTTTCGACGGTGTAGGGTTGTGGGACTGGGACTTTTACGTGGTATGGTACTGGTTTCGGTACTTCGACTGGGTAGGGTTTGTCGACTGGTACTTTAACTTCGTAGGGTACTGGTTTTTCGACGGGAACTGGAACGTGCTTCTCAACGGTGACGTGGTATGGTTTTGGTACGTGAACGGTGTAAGGCCTATCGACTGGGACTTTTACTTCATACGGGACTTTCTTTTCAACGGTGTAAGGTTGCGGGACTGGGATTTCTACCTTAACTTCATAAGGGACTTTCTTTTCAACAGTGTAGGGTTGTGGGACGGGTACTTTCACTTCATAAGGCACTTTCTTTTCAACAATGTAAGGCTTAGGTACGTTGACTTTAACTTCGTAAGGCTTTGGTACTGGTACTTTCACCTCATAAGGCACCTTCTTGATGACTTCGTAAGGTTGCGGCACGAAATACGGTACTTTAATATATTCCTTCACTGGGTAAGGCACTTTCTTCTCAACGGTATAGGGTTGCGGCACTGGTACTTTAACCTCATACGGTACCTTCTTTTCTACGGTATAAGGCACTTTCTTTTCAACAGTGTATGGTACTGGGATTTTCTTTTCGACAACATGATGCCTGACGTGCTCGGTGTTTTTGTGCCATCCGTGTGAGTCGCCGCCGTTCCATCCCTTGGCAGCCTCCCAGCCTTTGTTATCGCTCCATCCCGATGATGAAATTCCTCCGAAATTTCCGCTCCAGCCGCCCCCGTACGATCCCGCGCTAGCTGAACCGAAATGGTCTCCTAAACCAATCACTCCGCGTTTTTCTTGTTTTTTGCCCTCCTGCGAATTTTCCGCGGCTAGGGCCGAGCACAAGACGGCGCAAATGATCTAAACGAAAAATTTAAACAATTAATAACCAACAACCAGTATTTAGAAAACTGATCTTTCGAATTTAATGAGACGAGTTAGTGTGCAAAATTGTAATTTTTCTTTTATAATATATTTATATAATTGAAAAAATTTGTAATTTTGAACATTTTTTTTATTAAATTGTATGTTCTCTATGAATTTTTTTATAAAAATAAATAAAATGTGCAAAGTTGTATTTTTTCAATAATAATCAATTTATTTAATTGAAAATTACAATTTTGAACAATATATAAATTTACATCTTTATTCCTTACAAGTGTGGTTTAACTTTTTTTTATATTTTTAACAATTTATTTCTGTTTTAAACAAGTGTTCTTGTAGGAATTGGCTATCGGAAGCCTTTCATCCAATTTTGCACGTTTTATTTAATTTAATTATTATTATAATAATTATTTAATTATAATTAAAAAAAAACTTTTAATTGAATTTTTTCAATGAGTATTTCATAAAACAATTAAATAAAATGTGTTGATTTTTACATTTTATTCATAATTATAAAATCTGTTTAATTTGTGAATCAAACCAAGCGTCCTTATACTAAAGCAGTCAGTTTCTGAATTTGTAGGTCACTTTAATTGAGCAAAATATTACTTAACTAAAAAAATACTTTTGTTGACAATCAAACTTTTTGTCACAATCAAACTGTGTAATGTGATTACTTTTTACGTGGATTTTCTTTTCACGCGTTCTTTTTTTTTTTGTTTCGTTCTTTCTTTTGAGATAATGTAAATTGAATACTTACAAACGCCTTCATGTTTTGGAGGTTCGGAACGCTCTGTTGCTTCCAATTCGGTACGGTCTTTATATACCCGGTGTTCACTTTCTTTCACTTTGTTCCCTCCTCTACGAAAAAATATATCTTCTTCAATTAATCAAACGGGCCGCTCAATTAGTGCGATTCGGGGATCCCATTTTTATTGCATTAATCTGAATTTGTAATTGCGAAACGGAAACAACGGGATATTGTTGAATTTTTATGTGATATCGTTAATTATAAAATTGTTGTTAATTAAGATAATTAGTTTTTTTTTATTATTTAAAGCAAAATAAATTTGTTTTTTCATTTGAAAAAATACTAAGCGGTTTTGTTCAATGAAATATTCAATCACTAGTCATCTATCGTATGGATAATTGATGATGGCAATTTTAATAAGTAGATTATATTTTATTATATTTCAGCTAAAAATTAGCTCAAAATTCATATTAAAAAAAAAATAATTCATAGGGAAGTAAAAAATTCATATTTTTTTAAAATTAATTCATAGGGAAGTAAAAAATTCATATTTTTTAAAATTAATTCATAAGGAAGTAAAACATTTTTAAATGGAAGACGACACAAGCTCATAATTTCAAGTGGTATCGTCAACGATTCGATTGCCTTCAAAAGTTATCGATACGCTAGATGAATGGTGTTTGAACATTTCATTAAAAAAATATATATATTTTTGTTTCATGGAATAATCTATAACTTCAAATTCAATCTATGACTCATTTTTTACATTTTTTGTTGTTATATTGTAATAATAACAAAAACAATAAGTTTTAGATTATTCCACTAAATAAATTGTAATAATAACAAAAACGATAAGTTATTGATTATTCTACTAAATAAAAATGTTTTTACTTCTGTATAAACGGATTTTAAAGAAAATTATTTGTCTCTAATTAATTTCCAACTTAACACGAAATACTGTGAAATATAAACTACTGATACACTTAATTAAGAAATATGGAAAAATACAAAGCTGCCGATATTTATATCTACAATTTCAAGTACAATTATGTAGTGAAGCCGTCATTATTGCGAATGATCAGAGGATCTTCGTTACTACTAACGAATGGATTTTTATTAATTAGCGCTTTCTGCACTTCCATATAATCGAAATGCCGTTCTTTATTACCTGCATGTAAAATTTTAATATCATTAACATTAACGAAACCATTATTATCTAAACAATGTTGCGTAAATCCAATTCTGTCGAGTATTTTTTATTATTAATAATTAATAGCGTGTGTTCCTGCTTTCTGGTTTTAAAATTTCTCTCCATTATATAGTGGCTTCATAATAAACGCACTAGATTTTATATATTCATATAAAATTCCACTCTTTTTCCATACTAACCCATTACGATTTTTTTTTTTCAAATTTCGGTGAATTTCTTCAAAAACCGCACTAAATTTCATATATTCAACATTTTTCTTTTGTTTCTCATTTCGATTCCCGTAAGGCCCAATGTATTTTTTTAAAATTAATTAATCCTTTATTTAAGGAAAATTACCTTTTACAATTAACGACAATCTGTAATTACAAAATACAACAATATATTGAATTTCATGGATTTGGCCATTTTCAGATTTTCATCGAAATTCCACTTTTTCCATAAAATATCTCGTAAGTTACGATATTTTCAAATTTCTGTGAAATTCTGTTTCCTTTCCAACAAATCTGAAAAAAATATGAAGGCTCTTTATAATAGTAAAAAGAACGTGGACTAGTTAGTTTCGTAAAAACAATAATTTTTATTAAATAAAAAATAATTAATTTAATTAATAAAATTATTGTTTTTACGAAACTAATTAGTCCACGTTCTTTTTACTACTAATAAGAGCCTTCATATTTTTTCAGATTTTTGTGGAAAAGAAAACAAAGTTTCACCGAAATTTGAAAATATCGTAACTTACGATATTTTATGGAAAAATAGTGGAATTTCGATGAAAATCTGAAAATGGCCAAATGACTTCAAATTATAACAAAATGTAGCTAAAGAATGGGGGAATAATCTGTGATAATTTAAGCTGCATCAAAATAGTGGTTTCCACTCTATCGGCTGGCTAAGTTGAGCTTAGCAAATTCGACAAAAATATTGTATAATTTTGCAATTGTTTTCTGACGGTCTCAGATGATATAAAACGGTGATGTTTAGTGAAAATATAGCTGCATTTTTCGAGAATCGAATGCTGAAAATTCCATCTTTCTAAATTGTCTGTGAATTTAGTAATTTTAGTTCAACGGCAGACTTATCGAAATCGCCTAATCAGCGGGCCTCCATTAAACCGTTTCCATAAGACCTAATGTAAATTTCACGGAGCAATTAAAATGACCAAAAATGATTCAAACTTATTATTTTTTTGCAAAATTTAATAATCCACGTCCTTTTTGCCATTAATAAGAGCCTTTATATTTTTTTTCAGATTTTTTTGAAGGAAAAAAAAAATCAACGAAATTTGAAAATAACGTGGAATTTTGACGAAAATCTGAAAATCGCCAAATAACTTTATATTATACCAAAATGTAGCTAAAGAATGGGGGAATAATATGTGATAATTTAAGCTACATCGAATAAATAGTTTCCATTCTCTCGGCTCGTAAAGTTGGGCTTCGCAAATTCGACAAAAAAATTGTTTAATTTTGCAATTTTTTTCTGACGGTCTTAGAAGATATAAAACGGTGATCTTTAGTGAAAATATAGCTGCATTTTTCGAGATTTGAATGCTGAAAATCCCATCTTTCCAAATTGTCTGTGAACTTAGTAATTGCGGTTCAACTGCAAACTTGTCGAAAACGCCTAATCAGCGGGCCTCCATTAAACCGTTTCCATAAGGACCAATGTAAATTTCACGAAGCAATTAAAATGACCAAAAATTATTATTTTTTTAAAAAACTACATATTTCACGTTCTTTTTACTATTAATTAGAGATTCTATAATTTTTTTTCAGAATTTTTTGAAAGAAAAAAAAAATCTACGAAATTTAGAAATATCGTAAGTGCAAAAAAGTGGAATTTCGATGAAAATCGCCAAATTACTTCAAATTATACGTAGCTAAAGAATGGGGGAATAATCTGTGATAATTTTAGCTGCATCGAAAACACAGTTTTTAATCAATCGGCTCGCAAAGTTGAACTTCGCAAATTCGACGAAAGTTTTATTTAATCTTGCATTTTTTTTCTGATGGTCTCAGATGATTTAAATCGGTATTTTTTACTGAAAATATAGCTGCTTTCTCTTAGGATCAAATACTGAAAATCCCGTCTGTCTAAATTATCTGTGAGTTTAGTAATTCCGGCCAAACTGCAAACTCGTCCAAGACGCCTAATCAGCCTCCATTAAATCGCTCCCATATACCCAATGTAAATTTCACGAAGCAATTAAAATCACTAAAAATAATTGAAATTGATTGTTTTTTGCGAAACTAAATAGTCTACGTTATTTTTACTGTAAATAAGAGTATTCCTACTACTACTACAATATCTTTATTCAAAGTTATTTGTTTTATATATATTTACAATATATTATGGTATATTGGTTTCTTTCTTGCTTGCTTGAATAGGCTATCGACCTATGGTCTTTCCGCCAAAGTATTCCTATTTTTTCAGTTTTTTTTATTGTAGACAAAAACATTTCTCCGAAATTTAAAATATATATATTTTTTAATGGATACACACATGCAGCTAGAAGCTTGCATCCTCATAAACTCTAAAAATGCATTTCACAAATACCAGATGGGCCAAGCAATATGAATTTACTAGAAAGTTGTTTTTTGCTAAAACCGCAAAAGAAAACTCTTTAATTAATTTCTCACACACTACTTGGTGAAATTATACGCTAATTATATTAATTAGGTTAAACCACATTATTTATTGTATATTAGATATTTATTACAGGGTGTTTCTAAATTGATGCAAAAGATTTTAAATGGTGATTTTTCAACAAAAATTAAGGGGGGTCTTTAATATATATTGCCAGAAATTTTCCTTGTTTAATTTCATTGTAATTTAAATAACTGCAAATGTGTGAATCATCTTTGTTTCATTTTATTTAATTTAATATATATATTTTTTGTCTTCAAAACCCTTTTCTCTCCAAGTTGCAATGCTTTAAAATTAAAAAAAATGTTTTTATTTCATATATCTACCATGGAATAATTTGGAAGAATGAAATTTAGCATACAAGTTATTATATCGACGTCGTTTATAATAATTTTTCATTGGAGCTTACAAAAATGTTTTATTTACAAATAAAGTATTATGGACTTTCGTCAACCATCGATTATACTTGAGTAATTTAACATGTTATTTCAAATGTTAAATAAGAAAGCTATCCTAGGTATATTAAACACCTTTTTTATTAAATATTAGTCCTTTTTTCGTGATTAGAGTTTCGAACTATAAGATTATTTTATTAAAGTATGTATATTTATATTAAAAGTGTATTAAAAATTTCAAAAAAAAAGAAAACGCAATTTGATTCATTTTTTTTCATATTTATTAACGAAATAGCTCAAACATACAACAGACACAGCACGTAAAGGCAAACAAAAAATAATAATAGAAAAATATAAAAATACAAAAAAAAAACAAAATCTAATACAATAATTTAATGACTTGATTCATTTTTTCTTTAATGATGATGAGAACTGAAAGATGAGCTTGAGTATGAAGTGGCCGCTGGCTCTCCCCATCCATGAGACTCAGCCTGTATCTGGTGATGCTCGCCGAAATCGTGGTGTTCTTCCCCACCTCCAATACCGCCTCCGATATCACCACCATGACCGCCTAAATAACTGTCCTCTTGGTGTCCGTGGAAATCATGATGCTCGTAGTGTTCGTGGTGCTCGTGATGCGGTACTTTAATTGGCACATGAACCGGCACTTTCACTGGTACGGCTACTTCTTTGGTGACCGGGAACTTGACTTCCTTTACGACTGGGTATGGTTTGTCGATTGGGACTTTCACTTCGTATGGTACGGGTTTTTGTACCACGTATGGGACTTTCTTTTCGACGGTGTAGGGTTGTGGGACTGGGACTTTTACGTGGTATGGTACTGGTTTCGGTACTTCGACTGGGTAGGGTTTGTCGACTGGTACTTTAACTTCGTACGGTACTGGTTTTTCGACGGGAACTGGAACGTGCTTCTCAACGGTGACGTGGTATGGTTTTGGGACGTGAACGGTATAAGGCCTGTCGACTGGGACTTTTACTTCATATGGGACTTTCTTTTCAACGGTGTAAGGTTGCGGGACTGGGATTTCCACCTTAACTTCATAAGGGACTTTCTTTTCAACAGTGTAGGGTTGTGGGACGGGTACTTTCACTTCATAAGGTACTTTCTTTTCAACAATGTAAGGCTTAGGTACGTTGACTTTAACTTCGTAAGGCTTTGGTACTGGTACTTTCACCTCATAAGGCACCTTCTTAATGACTTCGTAAGGTTGCGGCACGAAATACGGTACTTTAATATATTCCTTCACTGGGTAAGGCACTTTCTTCTCAACGGTATAGGGTTGCGGCACTGGTACTTTAACCTCATACGGTACCTTCTTTTCTACGGTATAAGGCACTTTCTTTTCAACGGTGTATGGTACTGGGATTTTCTTTTCTACCACATGATGGCTGACGTGTTCGGTGTTTTTGTGCCATCCGTGAGAGTCGCCGCCGCTCCATCCCTTGGCACCCTCAAAGCCGCTGCTGCCGCTCCAGCCACCGCTGCTCCATCCCGACGATCCTGATGAAATTCCGCCGAAATCGCCGCTCCAGCCGCCCCCATAAGATCCCAGGCTAGCTGAACCGAAATGGTCTCCTAAACCAATCACTCCGCGTTTTTCTTGTTTCTTGCCCTCCTGCGAATTTTCCGCAGCTAGGGCCGAGCACAAGACGGCGCAAATGATCTAAATAAAACATTTTATAGATTAGTAACTATTTTATAAAATGTTCAGCCACCATTCATCTAGCGTATGGATATCTAGTGATGGCCATTAGGCGAAAAATGGCGCTTGCGTTGTCTTTCATTTATTATGATTAGTAACCATTAATGAAGAATAATTTTATAAAACAAAATAGAGAGCAATATACAAAAATGCATGCAATTATTTTTGTTTTAAATAGATATACTGAACACGTAAATAATCATCTTATTTTTTTTTTGTTGAAATACACTTATAGAAAAGTCTAACATTATTTCAAATTCCACAAGGCAAAAAAAAATAATAAAAAATTACAAAATCAAATATATAATTTATAACTGTTAATTGGTCGTTCCGCCTTTGTTTATTTCCTTATCGTGAATATTAAATCCTCGACACCCAATACGGGTAAAAGGGGATAAGATTAAAAAAGAAAGAATATTATATTTTCCTTTTTAATATCGCTTTGCCTATGGAAAATAATAATAAAAAAAAGTTCAGTCTAATAAAATCAATATCGATGCATTTGCGAGCATTCATTCAACTGTGATTTAACTAATGAAAAAATACTATTAAGGTGACAATTACAATTAAGAAATGTATTTCATTTTCTATTCTTTTTCTATGATTTCATAGATCATTTCATGACTTAACGTTTCTCTTTATATTTGTCAGAGGCAAGAAGTTGTTATAAAGGAAAAATATAAAACTGTGTTCATGGCAAGGATATAAACACGAAAAACCAGGCGGGGGGAACAATTAACAGATATAAATTATATATTTGATTTTGTAATTATCATTATTTATTTTGAATATATTTGTTAATTATATTTATGAATTTTAATAATTTATAATTTAGTGAAATGGTTTTCCGATGATTTGAATTTCACAAATAAAATGTATATATAAATAGAAAAGAGTATTCATTGACTTAGTCCTAGTTATTTAAATAAATTAAATAAAAAAAATTAGGTCGATAGCCAATTGGCAGAAGAATTTATTTTTATGTTAGTTATTTATTGTATTTATTTATTATTATTACTTTGTTACAAATAATCTGTCAATAAAGATTTATATATATATAAAAAAATTAAAGTGTTTATTTTTGATTTTTTTAATTTTGTTTCAATTACAATTAAATCTTAATACTTCAAATATGGAAAAATTATGTTGTTTAGTTAAGTTAACAAAATAAATAGTCGTTTGTAATATATTAAAATATATAATATATATATATAAATATATATATATTATATATATTTATATATTATATATATAAATATATATATATAATTGAATTATTAATACTCTGATTAACCGTGTAATTCGATTTACTTCTTGTTGATTTTCTTTGCTCACGTTTTTATTTAATTATTTATTTTTTCGTGAGAATGTAAATGAAATACTTACGAACGCCTTCATGTTTGGGAGGTTCGGAACGCTCTGTTGATTCCAATTTGGGACGGTGTTTATATACCCAGTGTTCACTTTCTTTCACTCCGTTCCCTCCTCTACGAAAAAATCTATCTTCTTCAATTAATCAAGCGACCGTTCAATTAGTGCCA
Organism: Philonthus spinipes; assembly: GCA_963082785.1. NCBI lineage: Eukaryota > Metazoa > Arthropoda > Insecta > Coleoptera > Staphylinidae > Philonthus > Philonthus spinipes. The sequence continues at coordinate 2,547,448 of OY720308.1, forward strand.
CTCGGGAATGCCCGTTTTTATTATTATTAATCTCCATTAGTGGACATAAAACAGCGGGCGCTTTTACGTACGTCAAATCCGATATTTGTGCATCTTGATTTAATTATGGGATGAATTAATATTCAATCAATATTTCATGTGGAGTTATTTATGTCTTACTTTTTGAGATAATACGGTTCGCACTTGATGAAATAATCATAAACGTGTGCCTACAGTTGTCTGAAATATTTTTTTAGGTTTTTTTGTTAAATATTTTGTGGTGCGTTTACTTTGTGATACATTTTAATTATTTTAATTAATAACACTAATTACTTTTTTGTATTCACTTTTTTGGAAGTGCGTTAATGTGCTGCATGCTCAGTATTATCAAATGAATCCTAATTATTAGTTTGATGTCTTCCAAACCCAAAGTTAAAAATCGAATTAATAAAACAATTATATATATATATATATATATACATTGTTAACTTCTTTCTCATTGATCACTTGGTAAAACGTTTCTATTAATATATAGGTATTTTAATTGAAATTTTTTGTTTTACTAATTATTAGTAAAACAAACCAAGTGAATTTCAATTAACTAATTATTAGTAAAACAAGCTAAGTGAATTTCAATTAAAGTACCTATATATATATATATATATATATATAGAAATCTTTATTCAGACAATAATTTTAAATTTAATATACAGTTATACAGTACAATTACAAATTTGCATGAAGATGTTAGTCAGTCGTGGGCTATAAAACAATTATATTTAATTACATTTAAATTATACCTCAATGTTGCACATTGAAATTTTCTACAATTCATGGATATAAATATAATTTAAAAAGGAATAACAATTTAATTAATTAATGGAAGTCCGAAGTAGTTCAGGTAAAAATAGCCAAAAGTGGAAACAATCAACCTGATTGGGACAACAAACAAAATGAGAATATCCTTCGGGATAGGAGTAGAAATAAAAAAAAATTAGACACAGCTTTTCTGTGCAATTTAATTTAATAAAACAATCATTTATAATTGAATAATTATTTTTATCTACTTTAAAAAATTCCACATTTCCCAATTTTATAACATGAATTAATTTCAGCGGTTAAGTTTTGAAATTAATACAACTTTGTATGCGCTGCACTTTAAAAACCAAACGACATATTTTAATCGATTTAGCCGAGATTGCGTTTCCAAATATTAAAACGCCAGCCGTGCATGAAATTCCGAAAAGTGCATGTAAATATTTGATTTATTTATGGGTTTACCCGTGTTTGTGCTGAAATCTGAATTCTCCAAGTGTTTGCCGGCGTAGTTTGCATGATTTTAAAAGGAGATAAGCCTGATTGATCGAATAAGGGGAGTTTGCGAGGTGTTATTTTTATGTCGCCTTTACGAGACGGACCGGTTTTATTCGATTTAATGAATTTAACACAACAGATTTTTTTGTTGTTGTTCGTGTGGATTAGTGAAAAGTAGTTCTTGTGGAGAGGAAGAAAGTTGGTTTTGAATGTTATATTCGCGATTTGGTTTTAACGATAATTATTCTTTCTTAAAGTGAGAATTAGTAACCCAACGCCAGTAATTCAGTAATTCCTTGTTAAAGCGATAATGCTTTAAGAAGGAATTACACTTCTTAAAGCGAGAATGCTTCAAGAAGGAATTACTGAATTCCTTGGTTATTTAGTTTTCCTAAACGAATAATTAATGAAGATTTGTATATATATATATATAAAGCTGCGATTTAAACTGCTTCAAGAAGGAATTACTGAATTCCTTGGTTATTTAGTTTTTCTAAACGAATAATTAATGAAGATTTGTATATATATATATATATAAAGCTGCGATTTAAACTGTTTAAAAAGATAGTTTAAATCACAGCTATATACATATACAAATATTTTTAATATTTAGACATTGGTAGTTCATATTGTATGAACTTTATATTTAAAGTTATTCAATTTAATCTGTGTTTTATTGGTTGATTTTTAATAATCTATTCATATTTATTTCGTATATACAAATCTTACCTCTACACCACCATTATGGTAGATGGGGATTTTAGATTATATATATATATATACAAATAAGATTATATATATATATATATATCAATAAATTATTAAATGGCTCGAATATATTTCTTTCTGCCTCACAGCTATATTAATAAGCATGTCGTTTTGTTTTTAATTTAATTAAATTTCGAAGCCATTAACGAAATTTTCATTAGAAATCCAGCACGCTTTTCGCCGGCGATAAAACAATACCGTTAATCAGTTTATACGCGCATAATTAGAGGAGGGGAGTAATTAAAAAGCGCGGTAATTTATTCAGGATCGGGCAACAATCGGCGATTGTAAATTGTGAGCGGCAATTAAGGCTGAAAAGGGCATAAATAAATGTCGGGATGGATGGCTGCGGCAGCGCCAACGCGAAACGCAAGAAACACTGCCGTTAGCCGGGGGATGGGGTCGAAACGTTAATGAGCAATTTTCGAGCCGGATTAAAAGAATGCGAAAGACCAATTAGAGATCATTTCGCCAATTTGAGTCACGTAAATCGAAAAAAAAGGAAAAAAATACAATAAACCGGCGCCGTGACCTGAATTTTTATAAGTGCCCTACTGGATGTATTGCTGGAAATGGGATTTCTCTAATTTCTGATATGGTGTAATTAATAACTCTTTTATAAGACAGGTTTTTCTTGTATATATTCATTTACTTACCAATTGATACATTTTTTTTAATTAAAATAATTGTATAAAAAATAATATTTATACATATTAAATAAAAATGATTTGAATGAATACTGTTTTCTATTTATAATATTTATACACATCTTTATTCAGACTGTACAAATATTATAAAACAATATATATATATATAGGTTTTAGTCTCTTTGGGCTTAACTTTTTTTCTTTCTTCCTGCCCTGTCGTGAATATTTATGATGTCGAAAAAAAATAATCAAAAATCCAATTTTTAAAATAAGTAAAATAAAACACTCGTTTTCTTCTCAATATTTTTTATTTTCAATTACCTGACACATGTTTCAATCTGTTGCGAAATAATAAGGATAATGTGTATAAGTTATTAAAATATATTGTATCCGCCCTAAGATACATATATTGTGAGGTATCGAGTGTCTAAAGTCCAATAACAATCGAATACAGATTTGAATAAGGCTGTACATTCTTGACTGCACAATTTATAGCATCGTTTAGAAATTATGGGTTTCATAAAACTCTTCAATTAAGGTCACATTCATAATGAAGCAAAGAGTAAGGAGAGAGAGAGAGAGAGAAAGAGAGAGGGAGAGAGAGAGAGAGAAAGAGAGAGGGAGAGAGAGAGAGAAAGAGAGAGGGAGAGAGAGAGAGTATGAAGCAAATACGCTGGTTGTCGTAGCAGCATTGAAGATGAGTAGCACGGTTTTCAAATATAAGGGGTGCCACAAGGTTCACATTTAGGACCAACATTATTTAATATTTTTATGAATAAGCTGTGCCACGGGTCCTACGAAGAAGTCGAAAAAATTCTATTAATGAGCAGTGCCACGGGCCCTCGGGACTTTCGAATAAGTCGAAAAATTATAAATTTACTACTACCATGCAGTTGGACATCACCCCTTAATGTAATTGAACAACAGGAAGTATTCAAAATTATTCTCTTTTTAAAAAGAAAAAAATATCTACAAAGACATGAAACTTATTCTCATAGCCCTAAAATTAAAAGAAATGCTTCACTTTTTACGCCTATATATTATTACGTTAAGTAAAATGAACCCAAATTTTTAATTATTTTTAAAAAAGATGATTAATACTTCATTTCCCGCATTCGAAATGTCAATTTAGAAATTATTAACAAACCGGCAATAATCCGTCCGATTAACGACTTCCCAATAACTCCCACTTATTCAATATAAATTATCATCCATTCTAATACGGACAGGATATAAGCCGGAATTGCAATCAGCCCGACGGGAAATTCAAACATCAGCGGCCAGATTCTCGCCCGTCGCCGAATCGATACTTCGAGAATATTTGCGAAATACGTTTTCCATGCAGACTGAAAATAAAATACTGAAAAAATGCATCCGGAAAACTCCGAATAATAAAAAGTACTGCACACTAAAAAAAAACCTGCGTTCGATAAACCATTACGTGTGTTTCGGGGATGGAATGTGTGCGTGTGTGAGAAATTGAACAAAAAAAAAGTCGGAAATTGGAAATGAAATTTCGCGATGCAATGCGCAGATTTGCTTTTTTTGTGATTTATCATATAACAAAACGAAAAAATGAATAAAACTGTGGCGGAATCGTTAATGTGTTATATTGTTGCGGTCAGCGTGGGATTAAATAAATGTTATGTGATATATTTTTTTTAGAGTCGTTTTAAACGGTGGACTTTAATGCCCCAATAAAAAAATATTTTTTTGAACGCACTCCAGTTTCCAACATTTTACGCCGCTTTGTTTAGTTCACACTCAAAAATTATCAAAAATTGTAAAAGTGCTTTTTTTTAAATCGGAAAATAATTAATTTTATTGAGCATTTTGAATAATATTATTTTTCAATTTTAATAAATGAAACACTTTTTTACTTTATTTGTATAACTCGGATCCAAAGTAAAAAAAAGTGTTTCATTTATTAAAATTGAATTACAATGTATAACAAAGTAGAAGCCTCAACAATAAACAAGTTAATATTATATTAAATATATAATATTTGCCCGGGAAGTAGTTGTTTTAATGTACATTTGTTTAACGTTCTTACGTAGGTAAGTCAATAGTCACATAGCTAAATGTGGAAATAATTTATTAATTATTTTCAAATCATTTTTATTTAATATATTTAAATAACTGTGATCAAGTGAATGAATACTGTTTTCTATTTAAGTTAATATTATTTTTATTAACGCATTAATTATCAGATTTTGTGAATCCAACCATACATCTTTAATATTCTTTTTGATCCGTCTCGTCGAAGCGGCCGACCGTTTCGAAAAGCCAATTTAAATGAATTAAATTCGAATCGCGTTGAGGGGGCGCGGAATTTATAAAAAAAGCTTTTTGCGGTGTTTACCGAAAACGTGTATCGGAGGCGCGCGCGCCGGTCCCCTTTTCCGATTTTAATATAAACGAGTTTTGCGTTAATTGCCACTTTAAAACTTTTAATTGTCGCGACTGTGAAAATATCCTATAACTAGTAATTTATCAGACGGGTAATTACGGCCGCCGGATAAAACTGCGCGCACCGATGCCCTTAAAAAAAGTTTAAACTTATTCCCCAAGAAATAAAAAAAAGGGTTTTAATAAGAAATTATTTGAAAGTAAATATTATATTAAAAATATTAAAAAAAAATCAAGACTAATAATATATATATATAAGTATAAATATACTTAAATTATATTGTATTTAAAATGTATAAAAAAAACCACAATAAAGATAATTGTATATATATATATATATATATATATTATTAGTCTTGATTTTTTCTTAATATTTTTAATATAATACACATTTACTTCGTTTGAAGTATTTTGGTGGTTTTCGGATTTTCGCCGAAACTACGATTTTTTCAAATTTCGCTGAAATTTTTTTTCTCTCTAAAAAATCTAAAAAAAATCTCGAAGACACTTGGTTATACTCCTAACAACATTGACTATTTAGTTTAACCTGAAATAATCGTTTTCAATCATTTTAAGCCATTTCAATAGTTCCGTTAATTTAACATGGAGCCTTATGGGAACGATTTAGTGGAGACCCGTCGATTGGCCGTTCCGGACGCTTCCGTATTCGGGCCAAAATTGCTAAACTCACAGATAAATTAGAAAAACGGGATTTCAGCATTTGATTCTTAAAGAATTCAGCTATATTCCCAACAAAATTAATGAGTATGTGCCGCGTGAGACCGCCAGGAAAAAATTGCAAACTTTAATAAAATTTTCGCCCAATTTCTGAAAGTCAACTTTGCGAGCAAGTTGGAGGAAAACTAATTACTTTACTAGGCTAAAATTTTCAAAGGTCATTCTTCTGTTCTTTAGCTATATTTTGGTATAAAATGAAGCATTTTGGCGGTTTTCGGATTTTCGTCGAAATTACGATTTTTTTCAAATTTCGCTGAAAATTTTTTTCTCTCTAAAAAATCTGAAAAAAATCTCGAAGACTCTTGGTTATATCCCTAACAACATTGACTATTTACTTTAATCTGAAATAATCGTTTTCAATCATTTCGAGCCATTTCAATAGTTTCGTTAATTTAACATGGAGCCTTATGGGAACGGTTTAGTGGAGACCCTTCGATTTACTGTTCCGGACGCTTCCGTATTCGGGCCGAAATTACTAAACTCACAGACAATATAGGAAAACGGGATTTTCAGCATTTTATTCTTAAAGAATTCAACTACATCTCCATCAAAATTAATGTGTTTGTGTCGCTTGAGACCGCCAGGAAAAAATCGCAAACTTTAATAAAATTTTTGCCCAATTTCTGAAAGTCAACTTTGCGAGCAAGTTGGAGGAAAACTAATTACTTTACAATGCTAAAATTTTCAAAGGTCATTCTTCTATTCTTTAGCTACATTTTGGTATAAAATGAAGTATTTTGGCGATTTTCAAATTTTTGCCGAAATTACGATTTTTTCAATTTTCACTGAATTTTTTTTTTCTCCAAAAAAATCTGAAAAAAATCTCGAAGACACTTGGTTATACTCCTAACAACACTGACTATTTAGTTTAAGCTGAAATAATCGTTTTCAATAATTTCAAGCCATTTCAATAGTTCCGTGAATTTAACATGGAGCCTTATGGGAACGGTTTAGTGGAGACCCGTCGATTGGCCGTTCCGGACGCTTCTGTATTCGGGCCAAAATTGCTAAACTCACAGACAATATAGAAAAACGGGATTTTCAGCATTTGATTCTTAAAGAATTCAGCTACATCCCCATCAAAATTAATGTGTTTGTGTCGCTTGTGACCGCCAGGAAAAAATCGCAAACTTTAATAAAATTTTCACACAATTTGCGAAGGTCAACTTTGCGAGCAGATTGGCCGAAACTGAATTATTTGTCAATGCTCAAATTTACACAGATTATTCGCCCATTCTTTAGCTATATTTCGGTATAAAATGAAGTCGTTTGGAGATTTTTTAATTTTCCACATTTTTTTCATACATTACAATTTTTTCAAGGTTTTTTGATCGGCTCGATCGATCTTGCCTATCACTAATTTATATTTAATTTAATTATTTCAAGCTAAAACAATTGTACTGAAATAAATATTAAAAAAAAACATACATTTCGATCTTTTTGGCTTAAATTTTCAATACGATCTTTTCGGCTTGATCTTTACGATACGATTTTTAAGGATCGTATATTTCGATCTAACCTCTGCGGATCACCGATTAATTGATTAAGAGATATTAACTAATTACTTTACTAGGCTAAAATTTTCAAAGGTCATTCTTCTATTCTTTAGCTACATTTTGGAATAAAATTAAGTATTTACAAAAGAGAAAATAATTTATTAATTAATTATTTTCAATTTTTTTAATTTAATTTATCACTTACTAGGATACTTCCGTTTATTAGTAAAGTTAACCTATAATTAATAAAGTCGTTATAATAATAATTAGTTAATTAAAAAAGCAAATTTGATGCAACACAATAGCAATTTTGGTTTTATTTGAATAACATTGTAAATTAATAATTCAATGAATTGAATTTAATTTACAGATAATTAATTAAGCGGCAAAGACGTAATTTTAATCACACAGCATGTTACATAAAATTTAATTCAAAATGCAATTAGAGTACGCGCAGACACGAAAAAAAAAAAATAATAACAAACAAGCACACGTAATTGAACCAGCGCAATTATCATTAATAAATATTCAATTGAATAGAATCCAGCCGGAAATTAATGAACGCCCACCGATGTTTTAAATTGTGAGGAATCCGTAATTGCATTGATACCCAGCGGTGCACGTTAACATACCATTCAATGACTTTCAATCAACGGGCGCATTCAGCATTCGCTAATAACTAATATTAATTAATTAATATTAATGAACGCGCCGGATGTAAATGGAATGATTGGCACCTAGCGCCGGTAAACGGGCCCCGAATTTTGTTTCTTTTACTCGCATTTCCGTCCGTCCGGTCGGCCGGCCGTTCTCTTTCGCATCCGCTCCGAAAATTTCTAAAATTGCGCAACGAGCGCGTTGTTTGTGTTGTTACATTTTTGGGAAGCAGAGAATGGCCTCGCGGATTGGTTACATTTTATCATTATCCAACCGCCCACGGACATACTCTCCTTTTTTTATATTTAGATCGGTGATTACCATCGAAATTTCTCTCTCCGAAGAGGCGAAGATATGCAGTTTGTGTCGATTGTTAATATCGATTGTTAATGGTGTTTGCTTTTATTTTATTTTTTAATTCAATAATTTTAAATTATTGCATATTTTATGTTTCATCGCGGAAAATCCGATCTCTTGCCAAATTTTTAAAAATATCAAAAAGTTCAGTAGTGAAAACTTTAATAGAGATTAAATACAAAGCTTATAAATTTGGAAATTGATAAAACTTCAAAATCTAATAAAAAAGTCAGCCGTTTTGGATCGATGTTCTGTTGAAATCCGTGGATGTTAAAAAAAATTACAAAAAATAGTTATAATAAAAATATAAACTTTTTTATTGGCTAAGATGGTTCTTAAGACATCTGGTAATAATTTAAGACAAGGAAATTGAATTTAAAGTGCGCCACAGTCAGGCATTTTCGACAATTAGATCTATTTCGTGTGGAAATTCGTGGATAACAGTAAGAAAATTCAAAAATTGCAATTAAAATGAGAACAGTGTTATTCAAAGTAAGTTTTACGACTTCCACTTATATGATAATGTAAATAATTGGAGGGTGAACCACGAATACCCGGCAGAAGGACCGGATCAAAAAAAAAAAACGTGCATAACTTCACATCGGTTGAAATTGTCTGTGATCAGCCATTTAATTATGAAACTCTTAATAAATGGGATATTTGCAAATCGGAAAATCATTAAATTATCCATAAAACTCGATAATTAATAAATCCATTCTCGGGAAGTGGCACAATTCAGCAGCTCCAATTACAGCATTTTATAATACCACAATAATTAACCAATTTTGAGCGTTGAATACTGTTTTAATTAATTTCACAATCAGACGCTCTCGAAACAAATTCCTCGCTTTGCGTATGCGATTAAAATCTGGGTCGATTCTGGAATGTGTATGGATACATTTTTTGTTTCGCTTTTCAAGAGTGAGAGAAATTTACTTTCAATCAGTCGCCCGGCGCACACACGTTCGTTTCAATGGTGAGTAATTAAATATTGTGGTATAGAAAAAAATAAAAGTGTGCAGAGAAAATAAGGAAAATTTTATTTGATAAATGCTTTCGATTGGAGTCGTTTTTCTTACTTTCTTCGTAGCGATATTAAAGTTTAGTTTTGTGTAATAAAATTGAGCACATAAAAAAATGTTTCAACTTTGGGATTACTATTGATGGACAAAATTGATTATTTAAAGAATTTATTTAAATGATTTAAATGAAAACTACAACATATAATAAAAGAATATTTTTTTAAAAAAACTACAAAAGATAATAAAATAATATTTTTTTAAATAAAAACTACAAAAAATAATAAAAGAATATTTTTTTAATAAAAACTACAAAAGATAATAAAATAATATTTTTTTAAATAAAAACTACAAAATATAATAAAAGAATATTTCTTTTTAAATAAAAACTACAAAAAATAATAAAAGAATATTTTTTTAATAAAAACTACAAAAGATAATAAAAGAATATTTTTTTTAAATAAAAACTACAAAAAATAATAAAAGAATATTTTTTTAAATAAAAACTACAAAAGATAATAAAAAACATATTTATTATAAAAACTACAAAAAATAATATAAAAATAATTTTCAAAATAAATCAATTAATTATAGAAATAATAATTACTTTAAATCAAATCGTGTTTTATTAATGATTTTTTGCTTCATATGGCTCAAAACAAATAATGAATACAAGTCAAATAACTATATATTTTAAAACCATAAAGAAACAAATGTAAAACAACAAAGCAGGTAGAAAACATTATTACTTTTATATTCAAGTTTTTTTTTAAGTTATTTTTACTAAAACAGTAAACTCAAAGGAAGGAAGAAACAAACAAAAACAACATTCTATTATAAATTAAATGAATAACATTTCCCATTTTCTCTTTTTCATCTTTGTGAAGGGCTATCAACTAAATGTCTTTAATTTATATTAATTCTCTTTATATTTTCATATGCTATGCCTGAAATAAAAACGTCAACAACAAAATATTTTTTTACATAACACACACAAACAGCGCAAAAAAAAAATCAGTATAAATATTGACGTTTTTAAAAATAAACCGTCGCATTAAACTATTACATAAACCCCGGGTGAGAAATATCCGAGTAAGTGGAATATCGTTTACTGATTTCTCCTTTTTGAGAATCGAATTAACCATAATTTCAATTACGCAACGACACTGAACCAATTAGCCGTACGTTTTTTTGCTGTTGTTGTTGATTATTTTGAGAAGTTCGTATTATGTCACGTTGGAATGCAAACGAAATGAATTTGGGTTTATATAAGAATGTGTATGAATATTAGTTGAAATGAGGTAGGAAAAAAAATATATATGTAGCGTTGAGCGCGTAAATTTGTATTAGGAAGCTAAGAGAGGTCGGAGAGAGTGCAGCTAGTTTTTGCAAACTCGTTCTTGCTCTTTTTTTTCTTCGTATAATTTTCTCGTAAATTTTAATATAAGCGGCATCTGCGCTGATATAGAGATTAAAATGTGATATTTACGGTTATTTTATTAGTGAAATATAATAATCACCAGTTTTTTATTGTCTTTAAGGTGAGTTTATAGTAGATGTATAAAAAATATTATTGTCAGGATCTAATAGTTTAATGGAAATAATAATTTTAGGAATGAATTATCAATTTAATAAAATGTTCAGCCACCATTCATCTAGCGTGTGGATTTAGGTTTTTCGAACCTAATCAGACTAGTGTGTTCCATCTTTTTTATATTTAGGGAATATAGTACAACAATATTTTTTTTAGAATGTTTCTGCAGTCAGTAATTTTTCCAGAAAATCCGTATTACATAAAACTCTTGATTAAAAGCGAATTAAAAAAAGTCGTAATTCAACATTAATTGTGCGAAACATTAGTTATTTGTTTCCGGCTCGTTACCCAATCGTTCCGTTACGTAATTTACCTTGATTTCTATTACATCTCGCAACACTTGCTACAACGAAAAATATTTGCTCAGGTGTTATTTTATTCCCCGGCCAGACTTGAAGTCGGCGCACGTAAACTCTCCAATTTCTATACAGCATCTGTTGTTTTCCCGCGTGAAATATCGGTGAATTATATAATTGCCATGAATATTAGTAAGGAGAAATTTCCTTTGATTATAGGTTTGTGTTAACCGTTGCTAATTTCGAATTAAACAGTTGAATAAAAGGATTTAGTAGACTTATTTATAAATTGGAGAAATTTTAATGTACAAAATTGATATATACACTGCTGCTGCAAGTAAACTTCTAAAAAATCTACTTTTCTTGGATCTTGGAGGTGTTCACTTCGTGGTACATTTTCAATTTTGATGTAAAGAAAACACTTAACTTTAAAAATATAAAAAGTATAAGAAAGTTAAGTGTTTTCTATATTATTGGTTTTAATATTTAGATTAGATTAGATTGGTAGTTAATATTTTAATAAAACAAATTTTAAATTCTCTTAAAAATGGGCTAATAACCCGAAACTAGTCGAGAATTTAAAGTTATTTAATCTAATCTGTGTTTTATTGGTTAATTTTTAATAATTTATTTATATTTATGTTTTCTTTATATCAACATCTACTTTTATACAAAAAAAAGAACCTAACTAACAATTACTTTTCAGCGTTCCAATTTCCCACGAATCTCTCTCACTCTCTTTACAAACGAAACTAATTATTTCCACTGCTAATTGATTTTTTCAATTACCAATCGTGAAATAATGAGTTTTTTGAAAGTGGTCCGTTCCGAGTGCGCGCTGTAATTGCGCCTAGGATAAGAACGCGGCGACGTCTCCGTCGAATAGTTTCCCATCGCTCAAATAATTTGACACAGTTTCGGGTGTTTCGGTTAGTCAATTAGACGACCTCTCCATCGCTACAGTGCAGATGCGGATGTTGATCCAATAACGGGCGCGCTCCATTTAGCACACAATGCGAGAGTATGCGGGTTCATTATTCACGTAATTAATTTAATTCGATGGATTATAGAATTATGTGTTGTACGCTGGATTATTGTTTATTATTTGTATTAATAATGGATTTTATATTAATCTATATTTGTATTAATAATAGATTTTATATTAATCTATTTTTGTATTTTCTTTCATTTCATTTGATCGAATAAATGTGGGGGGGGTGTAGGGATTCTTCTTTGTACTTTTTTTCATTAATCAGTACAGTGTTAATGTTATAAAAAAAATCGGTTCAAGTTAGGTTTTTTTTTTGTTTATTGGATTGAGTGTCTAAGTTATTGTTTTTTAAATATCAAATATTAACATTTAATGAAATTAGACAAAATATGGTGCTTGCGTCGTATTTAATTTATCAAATATTAAATTCACGTGTATTCCGCACCTAAGTTTCGGGCTGCAGAGGATCAAATAGCATGTGTGTGAAACTGGCAATAATTCCAGCAATAACCCGGCGCTTCCACCATTTTTTAAAATAATTTAAAAAATATTTTTTACAACAAATTAGCGACTAAAGGTAAACATTTTATAACCATTTAAGTAAAAGAATCAAAATCTATAAAACGCGATAAGACACAATTTTATAATTGCATCCTAACCAAATTAATGGTGAATTAAAAAATCCCAAAAGTCAAATTTTTAAAATGTGTTTTCTTCGAAGTGCACTAATTTAGATTCAATTTTCTTTCACTAAATATTTATGCAATTATTATACAATACATTTCCAACGTCAAAATGTTTACATTCTTATTAGTTTAATTTCTATGGTGCTTATTGCCAGCTCTTATATTTTCCTCTTTCGGGGACATTTTCAAATAATCATATTTTCAAATTCTGTACTTTAAATTCAACTATCTTTCTAGAGTTCTTTAAACTATTCCTAATGAACAAATATCACTTGTCAAAGGCTTTACTTTATACTTTCTTAAATTGTTATTACACATTTTGTTGGGTCTCACCAACCGCCTTAATGGTGTAATTTTCAAAATGGTATATTTAAAAATGGCACTATTTTAAATTCAATTTTCTTTAAAATTATAATAACACAATCATCACATGAGAATATTCAACTGTCAGAATGTTTACATTCGTTTTGGTTCATTTTTTATTAGACTTATTGCTAGCAAAACGCGCTGCCACCATCAGGGTGCATTCCTCAATAATCCATTTTTGAGAAATAACATTATTTAAATTCATTTTTCTATAGAAATATGATAGAACAATTCTTAAATGACAATAATCAATTCTCAGAATGTTTAAATTCGTTTTATCTACTTTGTTATTACACTTATTGTTGGCAATCGTGCTGCCTCCATGAGGTTATCACTTTAAAAAATTAATATTTTCAAATTGCACTACTTTAAGAATAATTTTTCTTCAGGATATCATCAAACAAGCTATAGTAAACAAATGTCAACTGATAGAATGTTTACATTCCACTTGGTTAATTTGTTATAAACATTTTTTTCATAAAAAATATCATATCTCGAAATGGCACTAGTTATTGCTGGAATTATTGCCAGCTTCACACACATTCAAATAGCTCCTACATGTGGAGTAAACTTTATTTTTATATCAAATATATTTCCTAGATCTTCGAGGGAATCTACCTCAGTAAGTTTATCAAATAGTTTAAACGCTTCAATATCATTAAAATCGTTTTTCTAGTATGTTTGTATACAATCATCTTTATTTTGGTATATACATATATTTTACAATGCATTTAATATAAACTTATAATGGCTATCGACTTTAGGTCTTTCAGCCTATGTTTGTATTTTTTTTTTAAGTTTTAGTTATTTAGTTAAAGTCAGGTGGAAGTAACGCTCGTATTTCGTCGAAACGCTCAAGGATTTGTAATAGAGACATCGACCAGTGAGTGGGCTTTTTTTTAATTAATGTAATTCATTGAGAATAACTGATTGTTTTTCTGTTTTTTTTTTCGGAGTTTAGTTAAAGAGTATCCAAAATATTCCATTGAAGTATTTAAATATCAAACACTCCCTTCACACTCCTCCTGATTCTCACTTAATTAAACCCGTCCCCATTTCAGCCACTCCCTAGATCCCGAAGAGAAAACCTCCCGAAATCAGCCGTGCATGAAAAAATAATTACACCCTAGTCGAGTCCGGAGTGTATTTGAACTACTCCCGAGCAAATGTTATTGTTTAATTATTCTGGACGAGCGCCCGGAACGGAACGAGTCCGGAGGTGTCATTGATCTTGTCGGCCGTGCAGCGCCGGCCGGGTCGAGTAGTAAAAGTGAAAACAAGGCCTTTAATCGGGTCGCGGTGCCGGTTGGAAGTGGACGGTCCTCGTCACCTTGCCAGAATAAACGGCGTCAAACGAGGTGAAGTGAAGACACAATGGGGAGTTAATGAAAATGAAATATTTGCGAAAGTTTCAACCGGATACTTAGTTTGCGTATCGAGTAAGGTATTCGTTTTGTTTGAAAAAAAAAAAAAAAAATCCCTGATCAAATGCGTGTTTAAATGGATATTTAATAATAAATTAACAATTATTAATTGAATTAAAAAAATAATAATTTTGTTTGCCTTTTAAACATTAAAAAAATCCCTGATCAAATGCGTGTTTAAATGGATATTTAATAATAAATTAACAATTATTAATTGAATTAAAAAAATAATAATTTTGTTTGCCTTTTAAACATAATTAAACATAAATAATATTTATTTGATAACCCACCACTATCAAATAAAAACTATTAATTCAATAAATAGAAAAGAGTATTATTCACTCACTTGGTCACAATTATTTAAATATATTAAATAAAAATGATTTGAAAATAATTAATAAATTATTTTCACATTTAACGTACTTACGTAACGTAAGTCAAAAGTCACAGAGCTAAATGTGAAAATAATTTATTAATTATTTTTATTTCATATATTAATTCAATACTTTTTTTTGTATAATTATAAAAATCAAACTATAACACTAATGAATATCCCATTCAAAATTAATGAGCGCCTCTTCGTGGATCCATTGAAGTCAAATATAATACGCCCGTCTCCGCCTCTTTTGCTCAGCAGTTTTCGGTGTCGAGCTTTCGGCTCAGCTGGAGACGAATGAATGAATGCACGCATCAGCGCTAAATACTCTGTAGCGGCCATTTCCTATAGGCGACAATGGCGCGCGCGGGGACGGGAAAGTCTGCATGTCCCCCAGGATTCTTTGATGTCGTCGCCCGACAAAGCCGTATCATTTCCAACATTAAAATTATGTCCATTCCGAATATGCCTTTGATCAGTCCCGTGTTTCCGTTGTGCGGTCGAATCACACAAATGTTCAGATGTTCCTGGCACGGCGTGACCGCAGCACGCGAATTTCCAGAATGTTACCGCTGCCAGTGAGAGGGAGATTATGATGCGTCTAGTTTACCGTTTGATAATTTTCAGGAGGGAAAATACACAGAGAAAAATGCTTTAATTTTTTTTGAAAGCGTTTTTTTAGTTAGATTTTTCTTTTATAGAAAAATGCTGTCTCAATCATTCATTGTTCAATATAATTTTATTATTTTTAAAATATTTCTAATTATCTTATTTTTTTTTAGAAAAATAAACACCTGTTCACTTTAATGCCCTAAGTTTGTTACCGAAGAAGGAGAATTGTAAAAGTTTCACGCAAAATAAATAAAAAAAAAAATATTTGAAAAGTCTCGCCCCTTACTTGAACGAACTTCACTTTGTGTATTTAAAAGCATTCATTAATAATCCAAGAAAAACCTTTTCTTTTTCGCAATGCAACCTCCCTTACTCTTTTCTTTTTATTATTATTATTTTCGCCGCACTAACAAGTTAATAAAGTTGTTGGAAGCGGTTTGACGGCGGTCGGGAATCCAACCGGAAAAGGTGCGGACGACAGATTGAAAAATCCCGAAATTAACAAATTCATTCCATCAGCTCGCAACATGGGCGAGCGAAAGAGTGGCCGCGGCGGAATTAAAATAAATTGAAAAACTTCATCGGGAATCAGCGAGTGTCGGAAAAAGGAGCGGATTCCGCTATTAAACTTAAAAGTTTAAATTACTTTATAACTGGATTTTAACCGACTCGAACAAGACCCGTCCGATTTCTGGACCAGGGGATAAATTATTGCCCCCGCTGAAAAATGACACCGGGAATTATGTAAGCAAATATTTCTCCGCTGATTTATTGCCACTCTTCATAATTACGCGGACGTCTGCTCGCTGCTTGCTGCTGCTACGGTGAAAGAGTTGAGTTTAATAAAATAAAAAGAATTCCCTTTACTTCTTACTCTCTTTCATTTTATTCTTATTCAATTATTCGCTCCCGGTTTGCGCTCCTCTCCCGACTTTACTATTAATTTATGCTCTTGTCTCCGCTTGTCTTTTGTGGAATAAACGGTTTCGCGGTCGAGAGGGAGATGTAAATACGGACGGCCGGGGATTTTCGTATTTTCGTATTTTGCGAGGGAAATAATGAATGCGGGAGGGCTTTCGATCGAAATTGGCTTTCATCTGGAGATGGGAAAATTAATTTCAGGCGAACGTCTCGCGAGCATCGGTGCAGGAAAAATGCTTTTAGGATCGGCGGAGTCGGTTTTAACGATTTTTTTTATCATATCGCGTGCGTCTCTTGTGTTTCAAATGTCATCGCGTTTATAATGGATCTGTTCCTTCTGCCTTTTACAACCGCACGTGTTTTGTAAAAAAAATCTATTTTTAACCCGGCGCTTCCACCAAATATTTTTCATTAATAATTCTTTTAAATGATAACAATAATCTAATAATGGATAGGATTCTAATTAACATCTGATTGGAAAGAGTCCTACACTCCGTCCGTAACTAGATTTCCCCTTCCACAGCCCAAAATAATATTCATTAAAAGATATATACAAAATAAATAAATCGCAACCAGATATAAAACTCCAGAATCAACCATCTATCAATTCATTGCATCCAATCACCCGGACATTGACAATGACGTTTGAGATCATAACATTTAAATAAATGACAAAGACTGGACAGAGATAGGCTGAAAGACCACTGGTCGATAGCCAATTTGAGAAATTTATTATGTATAATATAGTAATGTAATGGTTTCCTAACGTATTGTGTATATGCTGTTTCAATTTCACAAATAAAGATGTTTGTATATATATATAATAAAAATTACAAAATAAATGTATAATTTATATCTGTTAATTGGCTATCGACCAGTGGTCTTAGCACCTAAATCTTTTAAATATAATTGCGAAAAAATATTTCCTTCTCTGCAAGTTGTCGAAATTTATTATCAAAACCAGTGTTTAGTGCGCTGAACGTATAGAGCACTTCGCCAATTTTATGGTGCACATAATCGCCCCGCCGAATTATCCACAAATTTCGAATGGATTTCTCGCTGCTCGATATTAAAAATAAAACCAGACACAAAACTGTGCGTTCCTAGAAAATTATCGCCGTTGTTGCTGATAGTGTTGATGAAGACCCAAGTTTGTCAATTCGTCGACGTTCGCAGAAAGTTGGGCTTTGTTATTCGACTATTTGCTAAATTTTGCGTGGAGTAGACCAAGATCTCCAACTTACAAAATCTAACTTATCTATGAATTCAAACCGCAAGACCATATTTTGCGTCGTACATTCGCTAAATGGTCTCAAAATCAATTGCAATTGGACCCAGAATTTAACCGCAGAATTTTTTTAGCGACGAAACTCATTTTTGCTAAATGGTTTCATTAATAAACAGAACTGTCGCTATTGGAGTGAAAATATTTCAACAATTGCCGTTGCATGTAGAAAAATGCAACGTTTGTTGCGCAGTGTACTCTAGAGGCCGTATTTCTTCAAAAAATCAAGCCAAAAAGCACGTTACAATTAATAGGGAGCGTTACAGAGCGATCATCAATAACTATTTAATTCCTAAATCGAATGATATTGCCATTGAAGAGATATGGTTCCAACAAGACGGCGCTACAAGTCACACAGCTAAAACAACCATGGTTTTATTGAAGCAACAATTCGGTGGGAAAATAATTTCGAGGAACTGGCTACAAAGATCGTGTGACTAAACGCCTTTAGATTATTTTCTCTTGGGTGGCCAGTTCCTCGAAATTATTTTCCCAGCGAATTGTTGCTTCAATAAATCCATGGTTGTTTTAGCTGTGTGACTTGTAGCGCCGTTTTGTTGGAACCATATCTCTTCAATGGCAATATCATTCGATTTAGGAATCCATGGTTGTTTTGGCTGTGTGACTTGTAGCGCCGTCTTGTTGGAACCATATCTCTTCAATATCAATACCATTCGAATTAGGAATTAAATACTTATTGATGATCGCTCTGTAACGCTCCCTATTAATTGTAACGTGCTTTTCGGCTTGATTTTTTGTTTGACGTTGTGCAAAACATAATTCTAGATTAAACTGCAAATAATCCTTAGATCAACCAATAGCATCCGCGAATCCGGGATTAATCAATCCTAGCCCGATTCAAACATTAAGCTGCGACGTCTATAAGAGATTTTTTTAAAATAATTTCTCACTGCAATTACCATTCAATTGAAGAAACGAAATACTATAAAAATTTCTGAAATTCCACACAACCCATTTACATAATTTATTCGTGACGCTCTGAATAAGCCGAGGCCAAAGATGAAATGAGATAAAAATTCAATTGTTTCGAAACGGCGCGCCGATTTGTCGGTTCCGTTTCCGCATAAGAAAAAGTGAGCAAGGTCGCTTTCACCGTATTGCATATGTAGCAGACATTACGGAGCGTTCTCTTTCTCAATCCTCTAATAGATGTAAATGTATTAACTCATAAATAAAGCCGGCGTTATTGCCAATTTATTATTCGGCGAGCCCCATGCAGAAAAAAAAATATATATTGCTGAAATAAAATGAAATTTAAAGTTTTGTAATATCTCTTGTATAAATATATTAAATAAAAATGATTTGAAAATAATTAATAAATTATTTCCACATTTAACTTTTGACTTACGCTACGTATAAGTATATAAGTTTTTTAAATGTAAGTTTACTTACAATTATATTAAAAGAAATTAATAATAATAATAATAATAATAATATTATGCAAGTACCTAGGAATCCTTGTAGACCGAAAACTATACTTCAAAAATCGTACCTCTGAAGAAGGCAAACAAATAATCTTTATTTGCAGAAAAGTGTAAACAATATTTCTCCGTAAAAGGGTCTTTCTGCCTGGATTTATATTTTTTTCTCGTTGATAGTTATTTAATTACAAAATAAAAACAATATTTTCTATTATAAAAATAATGGAATTAAATCTAGTGGCCTTTTCTTAATAATAATGTGGAAAATTATACATCAGAGTATGTTCTTAAAGAAAATGTGATGATTGTTATTATTATTTATGTCAATTTAATACGACGCAGCAAATTTCTTTATTTAAAAAGAGAGTTGATTAAAAGATTATCGGTTGCCTTCTTATGGATTTTTTTTGTGAAAAATAATTTTAAAATAAATGTTACATTTTTATTTTAATATTAGTTGATTCATTCATGCGAATTTGATTGTGAACACATTAAATATTGTGTAGAATAAATTAAATAATAATAATAAAAAACTTTAATTAAAAGTCATAATAATTTTATTTTAATCCTTCCTAAATAAAAACGCAAGCAAATCCATTCCTTTTCTTTCCACATTTCTTTTTTGGTGCGTAATTAAATTACCACGGAGTCGAAAAAAAAAAAATACACGTTTTAATATATTTCATTCATTTAAGAATAATAATGTTAATATTAATAAAGGCTACGCGGCGTATTAATTTATGTAATTGCTAATAATCTGTTGTAAATAATTTCTGAGAGCAATACAGATACGCAAGAGTCTTAGAGCCGAAGCCCTGTTTACGTTTGAAGGGCCTTTGACATCGTCTCTAATCTGCTTACCGTTCAAATACGCTTGTACGTGTAATATAGATTAAGAGGCTTTATTTGGGCCATGGCCCTTCATCCTTATTTTTGCTGAAATCTCGTGCTGGAAATACGCGGCCTTCATAAAGCCGAGTGTTTTTAAAAAACCCTACACGTAATTACTGTTGTGTTGAATTATTAATACGAGCATTAATTTCGATAAAAAAAATATTAAAATAATGTTACTTTGCCTTCGAGTTATTCTAGTTCTAACAACTCGAAGTCAAAGTAACATTTTTTAATATATTTCTATCCAATTATCCAATAAATATGAATAAATTATTAAAAATCAACCAATAAAACATTATATTAGATTGCATAATAGCCAATTTTTTTCATCCTCGTATTAATAATTCAACACTCTACACCGACGTATGATTAGATCGGATTCGAGACAATATATTGGGTCAAAAAATATATATATAATTCATGTGTTTGACGGTCTATTTTGTTTTATATTTTTTTTTAAATATCATACTATATAAGTAACTAATTAACAACAACTGAGGCCAATTAGCAATATACAAAAATTAAATACTATGGGTGCGCAACTAACTTCCAGCTGTTTTTCAAGATATGGCTCCAGTGGTAAGTTCTGATCAACAAAAAACGTCATGAATCAAGCTTAGACTTATGGTAAACAAATTGCTTTGACACATTACATCAGCAGTTTCGCTCATATGAAGACTTCTCAAAATGGCTTGCTTCGTGGATACCCTTAAAAGACGAACACTTCTATCGTGACGGTATTCGAACTCTGCCAGAAAGATGGAAATAAGTTGTCGGACAATATTTTTAATGATTCATTTGTAATCATCATTTTCACAATAAAGTTGCATAACCTTGAAACATTTCATGAAACAAACAACCGTTAATTCTCATTGTAAGAACAAACAACAGCAACAATTAAAAATTTAAATTTCTACTGATAATAGTTTACGAATCCTTTTGTTTTACAATTTAAAAAATGCAAATCAATTCTTCGACACGTAAAAACCTCTCCATATGTATTTTCAATTTATTACAAAAAAAACATCCACTCGGTTAACAATGCTCAAGCTAACCTTGTTTCTATTACTCGCCATTGGATTTTCTTTAGAGAATCCAGTAACGCTTTCATCGTACGAAATTGATCGTGAGTAGAACGAAATATACAAATTTTTGGTTTTTAATAATAAAAAATTTCAGTGATTACTTGCCGGTTGCCTTGTTATGGAAAATTATGTCATGTGATGTATCCCTGCAAAGACAACCTTTGCGATTGCTGTTGCGATCCAAATTTACCACGAGGAACAATTGGACCTTATATATACTAATAATATAGACATACAAAAAATCGTGACGTATGAAAAGGATTATATGGAAAATTAAAAGGTTTATTAAAGATGATTTAAAAGTATTGTGTTTTTTTTATTTTACTGTTTGTTTTCATTATAGAAAATAACTAGAGTTTATTCAAATTTTCTTATCCAAGAAAATTTTAATAATTCCTCCAGGATTGAACGGCTTGATGATGATTGATTTGACAGCACAAAATGGAAAACGATAAAGTATATTATAGATCTAAAAGTTGTGTGTTTCTGTATTGATTGGTTTAATAATTTAAAACAGTAAAACGTATTCAATTTTGATAATCCAGTCAATTTTTAAAAGACGCTGTGACTTTTTTTTATTTTTAGTAAATATTTACAACAACAAAAATTAGGTCTTCTTGTAAAAGGATGAAAGCGTAGAATGGAAAGAGAAAAGTTATATTAAAGAAGATATATTTTTGATTTACGAATGATCAGTGAAACAAATCAAGTGTTTTAATCAAAGTCTATTAATTAAATATGTTTCACCGCGGGTTAAGTGAGAAATTAATTCAAAATATAGTTTTATATGAATATTGGGTGGTTTTATATAGCTGATTTAAAGCCTTATCAATCAAACGCTTTAGTCGTAATTTCCTAGTGTATAGAAGAATTCAAATTGTTAGAGAAATCAATAATAATCACAGCTGGGCGAAATAATGATAAATTATTAGTGTTTTTATTAAAGTATGCAGCTGCGTAAGTTTCAATATCCACTGTAAAAATACCTTTATTCAGGCAATTACATATATTTTTATAATCATTAACATATGATATACGGAATGGTTTGCAGAAAGACCTCAGATCGATAGCTCATGACAGACTAACACCTTCATGCAAATTTGTAATTGCATTATATAACTATATATTAATTTAAATGTTATTTTGTTAATTGTTGAGGCTTCTACTTTGTTATACATTATAATTCAATTTTAATAAATGAAACACTTTTTTTACTTTGTTTGTATAACTCGGATTGATTTTATTGTTTATTATTGTCTGAATAAAGATGTATATATGTATACAGAATGAAATTAAAGTGTTCCAATTCTGGTCTATCAATCAAAGTATAGTCTTTCTGCTCTGTGTTGAATTTACGATGATATGCAATAAATAAATATCTGTGCTAGTAAACTAAGTTGTGTTACATATATACATACAAGTTCTCAGTAATGAATTGGTGAATTCTGAGAGTAGCAGAATTAGCAGTATTTTTATGTATATATATTTTTTAATTTGTATGCAATAAAAATGACGTAACAGCAACGTTGTGCATTTTAACTAACTGTAAACGATAAGAGAGTGATTTAAAATACGTTTTCTTTTTTATTTTCAACAGCTTACGTAAATGCAAAAATTCCACGACAATCATAAAATGTAACGTGATTTTTTAAATACCACGAAAAATGCTCAATATTGTAAGTAATGCTAATTTTAAGTAGACACGTGTTTTAATGGTTTTAATATTTAGACATTGGTAGTTCATATTGTATGAAATAAATATGAATAAATTATTAAAAATCAACCAATAAAACACAGAATAACTTTAACTCCTCGACTAGCTTCGGGTTATTAGCCCATTTTCAAGATAATTTAAAATTTTAAATTCATTCATTTATTCATATTTATTTCATTTTTTTAAAATTTACTATCAATTAATAAATACACATATATTCGTAACAATTAACAACTTTCTTATTATTATTTTTTCATTCAAAATTAAAGTAACTTTCCTGTAAGTATTTCTTTTTTTGTTGCTTCCCATTTATTTTAATTAATAATAATAAACTTTATTACCCAACAGTCAAAAAACCCAATTAATAATGTTATATGTAATAAATAAGCAATTAAAAAATCGAAAAAGCACAGAAATTCATTAAACGGCGCCGTCGCGTCCCGAATTTATACTAATTAATAACAGGCTGGCGCGATTCGATTAATTACGAATGTAATTTGGCAATTCATTTGTATTGTAAATACTTTGCCCGCATTCAATATTAATCACGCAATAAATATGATGGAACGTATTTGTTTACAATTACGAATCTGAAAATTATATAGGCGAAACCAAATATTACGGCATGTCATGCGGACGGAATATATTGTTTGCGATAATGGATATTTAACGCATATTGTTCGGCAAAACTGTATTATTGCCAGTTCGATGACAAAGGCGTTGTTTGTTGGAATTAAATAATAATTTCCGATCGATATATTCTGCAATTAAAATTAGACAGTGCGCGTGCAAAAGGTGGTTTTTCAAAATCGAGTCTCGGCATAAGGATCTCGCTTATTATATGTGATGTAATGTTGACACTTTTCAATGCTGCAGTAATTAAAGAGGAAATAATTATTCGAATTGCGTATTTGTCATATAATCTTAAATTAAGTTATAGAAGCTATTAAAATTTTACATTAAAAATATAATTAATAGTTTTAATATTTAAACATTGGTAGTTCATATTGTATAAAATAAACGTGTTGTTTTTTACCCTTTGGACTTTTTGAGAACCACTCCCGCGAGCTCACTATCAGAGTTCACACAAGAACCATTGTTTTGATAACGACATTAAATGGTTTAATTAAAAAAAAATCTTTCTTAAAAAACACAATATTTTTTTATGTTTTGTGTATTTTCTAATGAAATTAGCCGAATTCAGGGGGCGAGGGTTCGGAAATAATCGTTGTATAAATAGGGAATTAATAAAATGTGGGAACGAAGTTCATGCTATTAGCGTTAAATTTGTTTCGGCGCAGCGGAGCAAATAATTGAATAATATTATTGGATTTTAATGCGGCAAATCGATTCGAATTATTCAATGGACAAAATCGACTAAACGAGTTACTTGTTACGGGCCACGCGAATTGAATATTCATTAAAAAGCACAACGGAACACATCCGCTAATAAAAAAAAAGAACGGAGTGGCGGGGGCGCGATTTTCATATTCAAACATGCAGATTTATCATGCTTCCCATTTGTGTTAGCGAGGAAACGCGCATCGATTACGTTTTCAGCGATTTTTGTTTCCTTACAGACGGTTTCTATACAAAATTCGCAACAATGCCGAGTCTCGAATCATTCTCTACATGACCGTTATGGAGGCTATAATTTCCTAGTGATTTATAATTGGTTACTGTTGCTTTCGCGTCTGCTTGAAAACTCAAAAAAAAAAATCACAGAGTTTTATATACATCGTTCTCCATAAAAGTATAGGTAAGGCTATAAATCCCAAGTGATTTATAAATCAGGTTCGCATATAAAGCGTATTTTTGTGTAACAATTAATTAAAAAATATTAAAAATTAAAAATATTGATTCTGTTGTAAATAATTGTGAAATTTATGTGATGAGGTAATATCAAAATATAAAGTGCAATATTTTGCTATTATCTAGAAAATCATTATGGAGGCTATAAATTCCTAGTGATTTATAATTGATTACTATTTAAGTCTAATTGTTTGAAAATTTAAAAAAAATCATAGAGTTCTGTATACATCGTCCTCCACAAAAGTATAATAAGGTTTATAAATCCCTTATAAGTCAGGTTGTATTCATCGTTCTTCACAAAATTATAATGAAGGCTATAATCTCTGGTGATTTATAAATCAAGTTCGCTTTTTTTTATAAAACAATTATTTAAATGGAAAATATTGTTTTTTTGTATATAATTTTGAAATGTATGTGATGATTCTTCTGTAGTAGGTAATAGCAACATATAAAGTGCAATATTTTGCTATTACTATACTACAGAACAATCTTCGTATAAATTTCATAATTATATACAAAAAAAAGAATATTTTCCATTTAATTAATTGTTTTATAATAATACGCTTTATATGCGAACTTGACTTATAAATCACTAGAGATTTATAGCCTTGATTATACTTTTGTGAAGAACGATGTATACAACCTGATTCTTAAATCACTAGGGATTTACAGCCTTCATAATACTTTTATGGAGAATGATTTATAGAGAACTCTGTGATTTTTTTGAGTTTTCAAGCAGATGCCGAAGCAATTAAACTTAAATAGTAATGAATTAATTTTGCCTCCCCTAGAACGGAGTTTTCAGAGAGTATTTTGAATTTTCAAGATGACGACTGTCAAAATTTAAGCATAGATTCAAGCAATTATACTTGAATTTTAATCAGTTAATTAACTTTTATAAAAATACACTTTACACGCAAACGTACAACTTACGTGACTTATAAATCACTAGTGATTTATAGCTATCATAATGCTTTGTAGAGAGTGATACAGAACTTCGCGAGTCTTCAAATTTCATGAGTTTTTTTGAAATTTCAAGTGGATCATTATCAAAATTTGTGCTTGGATCAAAGCAATTACATAATTTAGCGCAATTTAAAAGTCACTAATGTTTTTGTAAAGAGTGATTTGTAGCGAAATCCGTGAATCTTCAAATTTTAGTTTTGAATGTGATGATTTTCAAAATTTTAGGAGTAATTAGATTTTAAAATTTGAATCAATTAGTTTTGGGTGAGGCAAGCATTAACGCAACAAAACCGGAATTGAATTAATTTTAAGAACCGATAATTATTTAACCGCCGCAATGACGACCCAATTAAAACTTTCCAGGTGGCCCTCGCCCTTCAACACGAAAACAGGGTTTTCCGTGTAATAACAGTTTTACTTGGTGAATGCACTAATTAGGTAAATGCAGCAATGTGTCCATGTGCCGGTAATTAGGGTAACTTTCGCAGGATGTCTCCGTAATTCCATAATGCAGGTAGTTGTACGCACGTTGGGCCGGAGGAGAGCTCGACTATCGTTATTACGAATCGCAATCGGAACCACAGCAGCTCCATCCCCTACCAGTAGTAGTCGGCGTTGCTCTTTGTGTGCAATCCAATTAAGTTAATCGCAGCTCGTCACTGAATGGCGTCAATTAGGCGATGGCAACCGCAACCCGTGCGACCTAACCCTTGATTCAATAAGACCCCCATCCCGGAGGATAGGAGCAAGGCGTATCCGTGCATCGCATCTTCGCCACGTCGGCAATAGAAAAGACGAAAGGCAGGAGGGGGATGGAGTCCAGGTGCGGCGTGCGGCCATTAACATAATTGCGCGTCGCGGGGAAATTTCGAAAAATGGCTTTAATACGACTCCTGGACAGGATTTCATTCCGGCCGGGGTCACAATAACGGCCCTTAATGGCTCAACCCGGACACGTAGCGCAGATTATTAAAAACGACTGTTTGCTCACTAAATATCGATTAGACTTTTTCGGCTTCGCGCTCCGCTGAAGTTCCATTAGTTTAATTTAACGTTATTTCTCAAACCCGTTCCTTTAAACTTTAAATTGATTACCTGCAATGGACGAAATTTTTATAATGGCGTTTCTTACTAATAAAAAAAGAATTAAATCAATTAACTTGAGTTATCGCGGAGTTCAAAAATCCATTAACATTACATTCGCCAAATAAAGCTTATTATTTCTTCTTTCTCTAACATTACTGACACATTTCTTGTATTCAAATTCATTTACTAACGGCAAAAAAAAAAATTTTACAAACAGAATAACATAAATATCACAATAACAAATAATATATAAAACTAAAGCTACGTGCATCTTGGATAAAAAAAAAGTTACTTATAATAAAAATAGAAATAGAAATACAATTGGTATTACTGCAATAAACTTATAATGATAATTAACTAAATATTATATTCAGAACATTACATGCTTTAATTTAGACATAAATTGCGTATGGGATTCTGAAAACAAATCAAAATGTGGATCCAAAGATAGTGAATTGGAAATTCGCATGCACATGGAGAGAGCATTGTTGTAGGCGTAGTTTAAAAAGCGATTAGTATAACAAATTTCATTTAATATATACTATAGTTGGCAACATTTCTTCACCGTCTTGAATAATCATTTATATCCACGTCTTTATAATTACGTTCATGTAAAAATTATAATGAGAATAATTGTCTACTGTGAAGGCTTCTACTTCGTTATACATGTTTAAATATGATAATGAAAACACTTTTGAACTTTCTTTTGTATAACACTTTATTTTTACTTGTGATTGCAGTTTAGGCAAAATGAACTCAACTTCTAAATTCTCTCCCAATTCTGCATCCCAAGAAATGATTTCGTTAATCCGAAATTGATAAATCCCCCACAAACTCTGTTCCAACTGATCAGACCTAACCTGAAAGGCATTTTTTTTTACAAGGAAATTAAACAAGGAAAATTTCTGGCAATGATCAATAAAATTCGATCAGGATTGATCAATAAAATAAAATTCGATTCGATTGATCGAATTTTATTAATCATTGCCAGAAATGTTTCTTGTTTAATTTCATTGTCATTTAAATAACTGCAAATGTGTGATTCATTTTTGTTTCATTTTACTTAACATATTTTTTTCTTTTCTCATCTATAAATCACTATCATCTCACAATACGTCCATAACACCCATAAAAATCATCAACCTTGATAGAAAGGCTACTGGCCGATAGTTATTTATCAAAATAAAAATGTGCTAGTTAATGTATTCTTTTGAACTATTGTACAAACGTATGATAATGAAGTAATGAGTGATTCGAAACAGGACATGGTTTGAGTTTAAGAAATTGTTTCAATAGTTTTCACCATTAATTAAAAAAAAAAATAGCCACTTAAAATTGTTTTTTTTTTAATAAGACCATTTCTAAACTTTTCTTCATTAAATTTATTTTCTCCAGATGACATTTCGAACACGATGTGTTCATTCTTAATGGATAAACAGTTCAATATACAACATAACAATATAAGTGGAAAAGAAACACCTTCGATGGGATTTGAACCTATGTCCCTCGTTTAAACTTGAAGTACTGTATAATAAGAACTTTTCTGCACATGTATATATACGTTTAAATAGTGTAATTAGATCATACAAATTAGATCATATTTACTACAACGTATGTTTAAATTATTTGTTTTGTAGTGTTTACAAAAATCCAGCAAATCTTTAACAATTTTTTTACCAGTGTTCCTGTTTTTTTTTTAATATATGATATAAAAGGAAGAATCTATTCAGACTATGCATACCATAAATAGGAAACGCATATAAGCATCAATTGATAGATACCCAAACATTATCCCACCATAATCTATCCATCTCTCATTTGCACCGCAGGAGGACAGAATATCCGTTCCGTGGGGCAGTAATTCACCATCTCGACCTAATCTGTAACACACTCGATGGCTTATTGGAAAACAAAGGCGGCCCTTCAGAACTGTAGATTAACGTTTATCCGGTGAAATTATTGCCAGGGCGCCAGTTGAGAGATTACCGCTTTTCACGTGTTGATTAATGGACGTTCCGTTCGGTTCGCCTTCCTTCTCGCACGCCGAGCTGAGCCCAGCCGGCATTTGCATCTGCAATTCACAATTCGCAATTCCGATTGCGAAATGCTTAGAATGCGGCCCACCATCTCAGGTCAGATAAATATCTCACGGTTATTGGTTTACTGCGGATGGTCCCATTGAGGTGGATCGTTTGTAATATAAAAAAGAACAGGATTTCGTTTTTTTATATATATTTATTGGATATTCAAATTTCAATCAAATTATTTAAGCATAAAATTATGAAAAAAAAGGCTTGCTGTTTATGATTATATATAAATATCTTAATTCAGATAATTACATTTTTACAAACATTGACTTTTTGTTTGTCTGTCGTGGGAGTGGATATCCCACGACAGCTTATGATTATATACATACCAAGGACACAAAATACTAATTAACAAAACTTCAATGGATTAAAATACTTATTAAAATAATAATAATCTTTATTAACAGATATATACAGAAAGTATACAAAATAAGTAATAAACATTAACAAACTCAAATGTATAATTTATATCTGTTAATTGGCTATTGACCAGTGGTCTTTCAGCCTAATAATAATAATAATTATTATTAATCAAAATGTCACAGTAGCTAAAGTGAATATTAATCAATGGTTTAAAGGGTAATATTATTTCAATTCAATTCATTTATTTACGGTAAATCACCTTTATACAGAATAATACAATTTTACATCTATAACATATTTTAATATCAGTTAACGCAGTTTATAAATAATATTAGTGTGATATTATATTATATATCACTGTGATATATGACATTCAACAATCAGTTACTAATTTATAGGCAGTTTTATTAAGAATTATAGTTTGAAGCGTTTTGTTTTTATTAGTTTCTTTATCCTTCTATCATTTTTTTTTTGTTCATTAAGTTAAAACCTTGAGTTATCCTTAATATAATAGAGCACGTAATAATTTTTTTGCGCGATACATAATTAATATGTTAATGTATACGTTTATAGCGGCGAAGTTGGGCCAAGTTTACGGGGGAAATTTAGTGACACTAAAGCCGGGATTATGTAAAATCGCATTTGAATACCGAAGATATCCCACTTTTTAAGTAGTTGGGAAAATATTGGCGGATCGTCAGTATAATGGGCTGTTAATATTTACTGAAGGTGACGGAGTTAGCGATTACGTAAATATTGCGTTTATTACAAAAGAAAAAATGCAAGAAAAAAAAGACACAATGTTTAACGAAGCAGAAGCGAAGAAGAAAATAGTATATTCTATTGAAAAAAAATAAAAAAATAAAAAAAAGACACAATGTTTAATGAATCAGAAGCGAAGAAGTAAATAGTATATTCTATTGAAAAAGAAAAAAAGAAAAAAAAAAAGACACAGTCTTTAACGAAGCAGAAGCGAAGATGAAAATAGTATATTCTATTGAAAAAGAAAAAGGAAAAAAAGACACAATGTTTAACGAAGCAGAAGCGAAGAAGAAAATAGTATATTCTATTGATATTTTATTATTCGTTTGTATTTATTCCTGCTGCTGTCAAATGGCCATCGATTGATTGGATTAATCAATAAATTATAGATAGCGGTTCAGATTATTATATGAATTACATAAAAATAAAAAGAAAACATATCAAATAAAAATAATAAATAAACAGTGAAACCAAAAAAAAAACCTTGTGTTTTTATTTAATTCAGGATTGAAATATTTCTTTTACCGATTGTGCATACCATAATTTGTTTGTGAAAATTTAACCGGAATTAATACGTGTTGCAATGTTGAAAAAGACGTAAGAAATTATGATAAAAGATACATAAATGGACCCATAATACATAATTTAAATAAACGGGATAAACAAACAACTTCAGTATGCACATAATTTAAGTAAACACAAAACGTGTTTGTTTTTTTGTATTCCATATAAGCAAACAAATTTTGTGTACATATTTATAAATTAAAAAAAATGTTTTGAGACTTAGTTTTAGTGCAAATAAGGCACCTATTATATGGGGAAGATATTACTGAAAAGAATCAATATTAATGATAAACCGTTGTAAAGCTTTTAGAAACTAGACTGATGTATCGCCCGGCGCATTCACCAAAAATCAATATTTAATAATTTCGATCTAAACCGTTGCAATTTCTCAGCAGTGCTGCGATGCAACAACAAATATCTATTGTGTAATCCAATGTCCGGCGGGGTAAATGCTCGGGAAGTAGTTGTTTCAATAGATGTTTGTAAAACTTACAGTGTAAGTATTTTTTGCAGTTGGAAAAAGGGATTGATCGAATTTTATTGATCATTGCCAGAAATTTTCCTTGTAATTTAAATAGCTGCAAATGTGTGAATCATCTTTGTTTTATTTAATTTTATTTAAAAATCAATATATATATATTTTTAAAAACTGTACAAAATAATAAGCTGTAAAATATATATATATATAATCTAAAATACCCATCTACCATAATGGTGGTGTAGGGGTAACTTGTAAAATGAAAAATAATATTATTATCTATTAATTGGCTTAGTTTTAAGAGATAAAAAAAAAATTTTATGCTACCTTTTTCTATTAAATTAATTGTAACGTAGCCTCTTATTAACACAAAGAAAAAATACATAACGTGAGAATTAAATGTGTATTTATATTATAAAAGCACAATTTGAATTAAATTATATTAAATTCCCAACAAGTTTCGCGTTAATTTTTATTGGCAGATTTTTAATTATTTTTTCTTATTAATGAATTATTTTTATGAAAGAAAATTTCCAGATTTTATGAAATAAAATCCTTTCTATGAAATAAATATTAGTTAAATATCAATGTTAAAAGCAGCACACACTTAAAGAATGGGAAGTGGAATAAAGTGAAAAATATCAATTAAAACCGTCCAATTCGTTTCATCCGGAACTCGGCAAAGGACTCTCAGGATTCTAATAAAACGTTCAAAATTAGGGACTTTGAGTTCATTTCGCTTTATATTAACACCAGTCGAGTACTTTAATGCGGCCCCCCTTCCGACTATGGATTTTGCTCTCTTCCGTCGCAGAATAGACGTTTTAATATCGAGAAGGAGGCGCGGAAAGGGTGGGCGGTGGATGGAAAAGCGCGGGCGGCGGGGAAGTGGAGACGCCCGCGGAAAGGGATATCTTTAGTGGAGCACTATGGAAATATTGATGTAATAATATTGTCGCGGGAGGGCTGTAATAAAGTGGCGCGAAAGTTTTTACATTTGAATTAATGTAATAAAATTATCGTCGCGGGAGTTTTTCTTATTTACATCGGGAACGGGGTTGTGGGGTGTTTTATCGCGGCTCCGTTTGAATTTGTGGATTTTGTGCGGGGTGAAAAATGTTGCGGAATAATTTACGCCCGTACTTCTTATAAATTTCCGTTCCCTTCCTTTCCAGAGAGCTTTATTATTGTTTTTTTTGTGTATTCTTATTTCTTGTGTTTTTCGATTATGTTAGAATTAATTTCATATATATATAATAATCCGTGACTAATATTTCATCCACAGATTTGTATTACTTTTGTTTTCACAATTATCGGTATTGGAAGGAAGACCACGTCGGATTCCCGACTCCCGATAATAAATAATATTAATAAATCCTTATTAACGGTTCTCCCATTTTATAATAAATTTCAATAATAATAGTATGATGTGAATCCTAACTGAATACAAATCTAATATCTAAAAATAAATAATATAAGGGGACAGGGCAGAAAGACCTCTGGCCGATAGCCCAGACAGACTAACACATACATGTATTGTAATTATTTATATTGTTAAAATTATCTATATAGTCTGAATAAAGATATATATATATATATATATATATATAAGGGGAATATATACATATACATCATTTTCGTATTATACGACAATTGTGTTTCATGGAAGATTTCCTGGACCACGTCGGACTCCCCATATAGAACATGAACTCCGACAAATTCTTGTAGGAATTGGCTATCGGCCGGAAGCCTTTCAGTCATACTCTTTTATATTATTTTCAATATATTTTCTTATAATTCAATACACCGCATATACATGTTTATTTAATTGTTGACAAATTAATACAAAAAAATAAAATGTTATTTCTTGTTATATTATTTCTCCCCCGAAATAACATTTTCATCTACATAATATTTCACAACCCCGCCTGTTTCATTTTTTGTCCTCCTTTATTTCGATGAAGTGTGGATGTGAAGAAATTATTTCACACGAAACGAAACAAAAAAAAGAGAACTCGTATTATATATATGAGAGAAAAGTCGCCCCGGCGTATTTATATGCGAGTCGCAAGGCCAGACGCCCGAAATGACAATTTAAGAATAAAGTCACGTCCCTTATTGTGTACTTTTCGTCTTCATACCGGGCACAAACCTAATCATATAACATCAAAAGGAGCTTATAAGGGCCTGATAGATGAATTGTACACCTACACCCGACTGCAAATAACAACTAGGAAGAAACGGACCATGCATTATTTATTAAAAGGTGTATTTGTTCTTGGAGGAATGGACACAAAGGGCGTTCACTAATGAGGAATAAACGGTGTAATATAGACGCAAATTGTTAATGATACTACTTGTAAATTATGGTACTTGTTATATCTTTCCAATAAAGTGTATTTTTCTATTAAAACATGGGTGTCGGTAAACTGAGGATTTTATTTGATTGAAATGTGTTGACGGGTATTTTATAAAATTGAATTTATTGAAAGTTCTTATTAATTTTTTTAATAAAAGTTTTTTAAAATTTTCAATGAGAATTGATGAAAAAGCACTAATATCCTTTCTTTACACTTTTATTCTTATTCCATATGTACATTTCGAACACAATGTGACCATTACTGATCTTCGCCTACACTCATGACATTTCATTTTGTATTTTTCTCTGTGATAAATAAAGGCATTATTATTATCATCAATGGATTAATACTGATAATGGGTACAATGTGTCCGAAATGTACATATGGAATAAAAATAAAAGTGTAAAGAAACAATGATTCTCTGTCGTCTACCTTGTAGACCCAAATCGTTGACGATGCCACTTGAAATTAGGCAAAAGATGGTGCTTGCGTCGTCTTTAATTTATTATGTGTAAAGAAAGGATATTAGTGCTTTTTTATCAATTACATTTGATCTTCATGTAACTCACTCAATAAGTTTTCAATATGAACTTTCAATAAATTTTGTTAATGAATAAATAATCTTTATACAGCGAGGATTATAATTCATTCATTGTAGTCAGTTCCAATTTATTAGCTCCACTAAAAATAAGTAAGAAAAAAAAAACGTATCTCGCGAGCGTATATCTATTGTGGCAATCATTTGAGTCAAAAAGTGAAACGTCTGCGAAAATTGAAACGATTTAGCCCCGCGTTGAAACCATCATCACTTACAAGAACATGATGGAGCGTGCATTCTTCCGGCCCGGCGACGGCCGCCATTTCCTGCCGTTATTGAAAGCCGAAAAGAAAGAAAGTAAAAAAAAAACTTTCCGCCCTGCCCTTTCCGCGCCATTCAATTAAGCGTTTTCATTTTAATGCGGCAGTTTCGTGGAATTTTTCACGGGGCCTCGCAAGCCCCTTCCCGGAAACATAAATGAAACATTGGCGCGGATCCGCATCCCCGGACACAGTTAAACAAAACAAGGAATTAAACGCGCTTGCTATTTTAACTGTAAAAAATATATAACCTTTAAGGATATAAATATAATTTTATCGATTATAATTATGTAGTAGCTTGTATTATTATTGCTCCAGCAAAATCTCGACATGATGTAAAAACATACTACCCTAATAACTAATTACCTTGACTACCTACTAATTAATCCCATTAAGCGCATATGCTAATTGGCTATTTGCCCTTGTGAGATGAAGCCCGTGAATATAATACAGTGTACTATTGGACAATGGTTTATTAAACAGATTGCTGATGATTATCTCTCCTGAATTTCAGAGTAAATTAAACATAAAAGCGAGCTTCTCAGTGTACAATGAAGAAAAAATTACAGATGTTTAATTTATAATTCGTGCTAAAATTGGGCCATGCTAAATTGACTTGCTTACATTATTTAATAAATAAAAGGAATAGAGAGAACACATTTAGTTATTTAGATCAACCTCCTCACCTTACGGGAACCCCCTGAAAATAGGGGGGATCTTACGCGTTTAGTATATATTAAAAATTTCTAAATTTCTAAATTAAAATCTGTAATTATTGATTACAAAAATCTGCATTTTTTTAAAGAAAAGCAAAACTTATACGCTGCAATTTATTCGTAAAACAGATTTAAATTCAAGTTGCGACTAATCCAAAAACCCATTCCCCGCAGTTAATTGAAACGCCTCTAATAAAAATCAATAAGATTCCCGATAGTCGGCATAATTCTGTTAAAGTTTAATAATTTACGAGCGTACCTGCTATAGCTGTTCCGAACGTGGCCAACTGAACTTCACGATTTATATCCCGACTATGTTTGGGGTGGCTTAATCCGAGGGACTTTCTCTATCTCTATAATTCCATAATTCAGTTTTATATTAATTTCCGTGGGATAAACACACCCATATATAAACACGCACACACACAGAAGCAGACACACATACTGCCGCGAACTTCCAGTGGAATGGCGATGCTATTAAATAAGTTTGGCTTTTATTAGATATACGATTTTATTTGTAGATTATATTAATTTATTTTCGAATGAAATAAAAATTAAATAAAAATCACACCTTTATATCCCACATACAGAATTATCTGCAGAAATAAAAAGGCTATATACAAGGTGTACAGAAAATGAGTGAAAAGTTACAGAAAAGTTATGTAATTTAAATAACTGCAAACGTGTGAATCATCTTTGTTTCATTTTATTTAATGAGTGAAAAGCTTTAGGTAGCGTGACTCTTTGACTAATTTTTAGATAAAAATATTAACGAAAATAAGTCACACGGTCCTTCCTTAAGCCTCACGGGCCACTTAAAAGAACTATACATTTGGCAACGCTGGATCAAACAAGTGTGCATTTATCCTGTTTATAACTGCTACATCATCCGCTGGAGGTGTTGCATACACCTTTTCTTTTACAAACGAGCGTGCGTCGTTGCCAGATCTATTTTCATTAAAAGAATGCTTCTGATGAAGTTATAAAATTGTAAAAATATCCGATTTATTAATCATTTACATCAATGGAATTATACACGTGTCTAATTGATTGTTAATGCTATTGATTTTTTACAAAATATTTAAAAAACAATACTAATTTATAGTCACATATTTAAAATTCCGAAGACCTCGTGAGCCTCAATGAAGAACCATACAACATTTTTTTATTTGGATTTTCTATTAAAAATTATTTAATGAATTAAGTTACCTGAAGGTTTTCACTCATTTTCTGTACACCTTGTATATATATATATATATATATATATATATAAAATAAAAATAATTAATTTGCATAATTGAATAATTAATTAATGATTTTACCTTTAAATATCAACTTAGTCTTTCTGCCGTTTCTTTTTTAAATTAATTTTTGGGATGACTAGAATTAAAACAAATATTGTATAAACTTTAATTGAACCTGCCTGTTAAAATTCATACAATATTTCTTTTAATTTTATTCGTCCAAAAAAAAAATATAAACACGAATAAGTAAAATAAAACAAAGTATGTAGCCCCGTTATACGAGTATATTTTAATTCCCATTCTCGCAACCACAAAACAAACAATTTCCCTCATTCGCATCACCCGTTGTTGATGTCGCGCTGAAAGTTTCCCCCCTGAAAAGAATATTGTTGCGACAAAACGCGCTGAATACGAGCGGCTGAAAGATAGTGGCAATGTGGTAAATTCATCCCGGAAGTTTACAGTAATTACATGCCTACCTACAATCGCAATTATTTCTTAGACAGTTTAAGAAAAGTTTAATGTCCCGTAATTTATAGTATCTTGACGTGCACTATCCCCGGGCCTGAATTATTAGATCCGTAATTCCGGAGGTGATTACGGCAACCATTAACCGTCCTATTTGTTCCCGAGATATCGCGCCGAGTGAGCGGAAGTGAGTTCGCGATTGTTTAGTTTAGTTTTATTTAAGTAACTGCGAAGATTCATTAATTTATGGGAATAAATGAAAACTTAACGTGTTTGCTTTTATTTAAGTAACTGTGAAGATTAATTTATAAGATAACTTCGTGATGGCTTGAATATACCGAGGAATGAATTTTCAACTATTTCTAATGCCCACTTTTATAATATCTAGTTGGCCGTAGGATGAATTATATAGGAAAGAAATCACGTTTTCTTACTTCTAGAAGTCCCCAAACTATTAAATTTCATGAGTATTTTTTGTATACGAATTTTAAATTATTTTTTTTTTATTAAAAATTATACAATTATAATTATTATTATTATTAATTATACAAGCTCAATTGTGTACATATGTTTAGAAGAGTTTGAGTTGAAAGGAAAGCATTTTTATTAAATACTTTATACAAGTCCAGCTGTTTTGAAATTCACTTTTACATTTACTTTATGCATTCTTGAATAAAATTAATCATAATAAATGAAGGCCGAAGCAAGCGCCATCTTTCGCCTAATTTCACGTGGCATCGACAACGATTCGAGACAACAAAGAATCGTTGTTTCGTCCACTTAAGGAAGGCGAGTTTATCCTGTTTATGAGAACAGGAATAATTTTAATATATTGAATAATATATTTTAATATATTGAAAAATATATTTAAATTTAACACTCCGTTACATTGTTTCGTTTTGCGCTTATTTTGACCAGCGGAGGTCAAAATTTTGATGAATTTTAATATATGGGGTTGCCCTTGGAACTTAAAACGAAGCAATGTGAATTTTTTTTCTAATGATAAAAGCAGAGTTCCTGAAATTGAATCGTCACGCCGTTTGTCTGCACCGAGATAGGGTTTGAGGAAGAAAGAATTCCGCACTTGTGAAATATGGACGCGAGATAAATATAAAGTGCGATAAGATAAAATTGAAATCCCCGTTTTTCCAACGCGACGGCTTTATGGAGGATGAATGTCTTCCAATATAAAAATAAATTCTTTATAACTTATTCCATTTTCCTGGAGCGCGGAAACCGCTTCCTCTCCGCACACACACACACACACACACACACTCGCGTACGTCAGAAAGTCCCTTTTCAGTGAATATTATAATCACAAACAAATCCTTAGAAAAGCTTCGCAATTTTGCGCTATTTGAATTTGACGTTTAGGGTTGTCGTTTTTTTTTAAGTTTAAAATAATGTAAATGAAGAATAAGTCAGGTCAATTTTATAAGGGACACTTTTTTCTCATTAATTACTCGGTAAAACATTGTTAATATTAAATTATCAATAGTAAATTAAATTCACTAGTGTCTAACATTTTATTTTTACTCCTATTCCGAAAGATATTCTCATTTTGTTTGTGGTCCCAATCAGGTTAAAGGCGGTCTTTACTGTTTGGAATTTTTTTTTTGTAAAATCTTTTTTAATATTTTGCCCTTTATCGTAATTCTGTCTTACTTGTCGGATGTTTATATGTTTTTTTGTGTTTTAAAAAATTAACACAAATAACACTCTTAATGTTATTCACACTTTAAAATTAACAAAAATAATAAAAAAGGGTTATTAATATTCCTAAAAAAATAAATATAGATAAGATACGTCGATGGCATTTACATTGTCGCGCACTTTTCCACTAATATAAATCCCGCTTGTTTTCCGAGTAAAATTCATTCCGACAGCGAAAATGAAGTTATTACCGATTCTCATCTGCGTTTTCTCCCTGTACGCATTCACGGAGGCCATCCCGCCGATTAGAATCGACATTCTGTGCGAGAGGAGCTGCACAATAATTGAAACCAGCGATTACATTTATATCGGCATTTATACCCGCTGTGTCTGTGTGATTCAGGTAATTGAATTGTTAAATAATTTCATTAATAAAAACAAATAATTCTTAAATACGCATTTCATGAATTCAATAAATGTTTGAATTTTGGAGGGATGTTGGAATTTCTCGTAATGGAGACAAGGTTTAATAGTTTTAGTATGAGGGAGGAAGGTTGAGGCATTTTTTTTTAGATAGAATGACATTTCGTTTGGACAAGGGGAATCACAATTTATATTTTTTCGTAAAGGAGCACTCCAAAAAAAATAAAAATTATGATTGGAGATGTGTAAGGGATTGTTTAAATCTACTTCTTGTTATTTCCAAATATTTATAAAAATATTCAAAATTATTCTGACGTATTATCATTTTATTAAATCAAATAAAAATAATTTCCTTAATTGAATAATTTGTCCAAGTCGTGATTACGTGCTTCGACTAAATTCTTGGAGATTCTACGATTACTTTTTATTTTTTTTGTAAAGGAATGATTGTGGAAAAATTGTGATTGGAGGTGTGTAAGGGATTGTTTAAATCCATACTCCAGCAGGAGACGACAGATAATTTTGTAGATGTGATTTGCTGTTTTTGTTGAGATGCCTTTATTAGCATATGATTATTTAAATAAGTGCAATCACCTAAATAAACTCTTTTCTAAAAACAATTTTATTTTATTTCAGGTTGGCGCCATTGCTCAAGATGTACGTATACATAATTTATTATATTGATTAAGAATAACAATTTGTCCATATTAAATTATAATTTAATTAATATATTAAAAAAATAAAGTAAAATTAAAATCACTTGGTTTATTTCACAAAAAATATATATTGACTCAATTAGTTTCGGCTTTTACAGCATTAGGTAGAGAGTAGCCAGTCACCATTTGGCGTTAAAATAAGCAATTATTTATTTATTTACGGAAGTCCATTTACAATAATATAATACAGATTCGACTTATGGTTAGTTAATCTAAAACTAAACTAAAAGTAAATTACATATAATAAATAAAAAAAACGCAACACAATTTATTGTCAATGCATTGAACAACTAATGATTTTTAAAGGTTTTGGGATTTCTAGAACTAATAACAATAAAATAAATAGTGAGCTATTTACTCTTTTAGTCAATATATATTTTTTTGCGAAACAAACCAAGTGATTTTTATTTTACTTCATTTACCTTTTAATATGCAAAACGTTTCATCAAGTGACAAAGTTATTCAAAAAATATTGATTAATATATTCAATGCTTTTATTTGTTTTATTTTATTAGGAGAAACGTTTAATAGCCGCAGTGGTAAGTTAATTTAGTTTAAATCATTTAACGATTATTTTTCAACGTTCCTTAAAATCAGTAAATTCGTTCAATGTATGTCAAGAGAGCGACAGAATTTGAACAAATTCGATAAAATATAAGGATATTCCGTACCACAATTCACTTACTTCTCAATTTAAAATTAATATAAATAACACCCCTATCTGCCCAACTCCGACAACCTAAACCTAATTCCCTTCAAATTAAAACCAAGATCCAGAACGATATTTCAGATCACTAACACATGCATAACATCAAATCATAAAATGATTTGTCGTCCACTTCTGGATTGTGGTGTAATCATCCACAACCAACGCGTCTTAACCTTTAATAACATGCAGGTAGCCGAACATTAAGCACCTGAACTAAAATCCGTCACCCAAACAATCCTTTTCATAATCCTTCCAACACTCTCCTTTACAACAAAACAGACATAATTACAATTTCCCTAAGTCTTAGGCACGGCGCAAATTGAACCCAACACACGCAAAGCCCAGGTGCAGTCCAAGTACACGTTTTTTTTTAAGGCAGCGCATATTGAACCCAACCCAGACATGGGTTAGTTCCACGATGACTGCGAAAACTTTTCGATTTAGAATTTTTTCATGTCTACGTTCAACCCCCGATCCACGAAAATGTGTTTCTCGCACAACTCGAACCACACGAAAACAGGATGGGTCTGTGCTATGCTTTGGTTGGGTTCAATTCTGGTGTTCTGCAGAATAACACACGCGTGGGCTGTGTATGGGCTCTGCCTGTGTTGGGTTCAATTTGCGCTGGGCCTTACCCAATTATCCCATAAAAATGCTACAAATCCCGCAACCCAAGAAATTTGAAGTTCGATCAATTTGAAAATAATTTGTAAGATTAGGGATTGTTAAGTAAGTTTCACTTGGTTTGTTTTACACGCAAAAATTATTTATTTTCGACTAGTTTCGGCACATTGCCATTATCAAGAATAAATAATAATAAATAAATAATTTTTGCGTGTAAAACAAACCAAGTGAAACTTACTTAAAAATCCCTAATATTACTAAAATGTTTTACCAAGTGATTAATGAGACTCAAATTGAAAATATAATTTGTAAGATTTTCATTTTATTCGCACTCTCTTCTGATTAACCATTCCGCGATTTGTTCATTAATTGCCTTATTTATTTAATCAATTGATTTTTTTTTTTCAGCCTGAAGACGTAATATCTGAAGTTGCAGCAGTAAGTTCATAAATAAGATTTTATATAATAAAATAATAATAAAAAATAAAAAATAATGTGGGAGGGTAATATTCGGTATGTTGGCTGTGAAGACTTTTAATCTTTTAAATAAAAATTATTTTCCTTTCTCCGACGCCGATATATATTTCGTAAACTCACTATTTATTAATTAAATAAAAATAATTTGAAAACAAAAATAATTTTTGCCCTCTTTAGCCACATTTTGACGTTAGTAGATTTGTTTTAATAAGTACTACATTTACACTTAACTAACTTTTTTTATATTCAAAAACTAAAAAATAAATAAATTGCGAAACTAATGATTATTTAATAAAAAAAATATGTTGTGGTTATTAATATCGTAATTTTTATTTACAGGCTGATGGATAAAGTTACAAATTACTGATAAAATGTAAAGGACGAAAAATTTGTTGAAATATTAAATAAAAATTGTACTGCGTAATAAGATGTATATTTACTTATTTCATAAATTACGATTTAAATGGGGAATACATTTAAGATAAAGAGAAATGTCAAAATAAATCTTGTTTATGTAGTTTGTATTGATATTTTGTATTTACAATAATTAATAGTCGCTGTTCAAAATGCATTCATATATTAGGTGCTCGCGGGTATTTTGGTCAGCGATATTTATTAGTGAAAATGCAAAATATCGATACAAACTACATAACCTGAATGTTAAATTCTATTGTTTTGATGTAAAGCATCATTTATATTATTAAGCATCATTTATATTATTACAAATATTTTGCAATATTCATCTAGAATAAACGACTGAAGAATTTCGTTTTAATGGGTAATTGCGAGTTCAGGGAAATTTTAGACATGTATTGAAGAATTACGTTTTAATAAATAAAATTGATTGATGACGCATTGGACGCGTTCAGGGAAATTTTAGACAAGTAGCGCTGCATCGCTTGATATTCCTGAACTCGCTTTCGAAATTAAGGACGCTCACGAAAATATGCCGATTTTGTTTACAGCTGTTCGGCTTGGAAAGCGATCAAACGGGAAAATATATGCTTTACCGCTTGATAAAGCGCTGCAGCGCCACACATTAAGCAGTAATATACAGCGACACCGCTTTCGTAAAGCGCTGCAGCGTCACACATAAAGCAGTAATATACAGCGACACCGCTTTCGTAAAGCGCTGCAGCGCTATAGTTCGCCCATATTGTTAATCCATTGATTATGGCCACTTCGTATCCGAAATGAACATTTCATGTTTCCCAAAAAAAGTGCGAATAATTAGTTAAAGTATTTTATATCGCGCTGTTGAATTAATTTATAAACCGTTGTTCGTTTGTATCGATTTAATTAGCCTGTGCAACTTTGTGGAAACTGACAGGGATGGGATATTCGGCCGTCGGTTCCGGTGCAAACTAGTTGCAACTCAAATGCAAGTACGTGTTTAATGGTATTGAGGATCGTGTTAATTGTACAACGTCCGAGACAAAACCACCGCCTAACTACAGCTTAATCTATAAATTCAACAATGTCGGCATCACCGGCAATATTGATCCATTAATTATAATTACACAA
The DNA here is from genome assembly GCA_963082785.1 of Philonthus spinipes. NCBI lineage: Eukaryota > Metazoa > Arthropoda > Insecta > Coleoptera > Staphylinidae > Philonthus > Philonthus spinipes. The sequence goes on from OY720308.1 coordinate 2,590,408, forward strand.
TATTTAAATGTGTGTTAAATGAATAATTTAACGGACGCTGAAATAAAACACCATTGTTTGTGTAACGCGTGGGCATAGTGCTGTTCAAACAGCGTTATTTTATTTTAGTGTACATTAAATTAATACGTGCAACATTGTTGAAACCACCATAATTAATTTTGTATTCGATATGGCTAGAACGCGCAAGTTGTAGACCTTAACGCATGGGAGAATTAAATCTGTACGGAAACTATGAAAAGTTATACACATTAAATTACAAATACATATTAAAACAACTACTTCGCGGGTAAAAACCCCGCCGGACATTGAATTACATAATGTACACCTGCTGTTGCATATCAATAAAATATTGCATAATGCAACAAATTTTGATCCGAGAAAAAAATAATGGAAAAACAACAAAAGGAACGTTACTTAATATTCCATTATGTAATTTAATGTATGTAGGTGTATTTGCTTGAAAAGTAGTTGTTTCAATGGATTATTGTTTTAAAGTAACTAAAAAAAGTTAATTAATTTGTAGCGGTATTACCATAGCCAACTAGATTCTTTAATGATGTGTATTTTCATAATAATTTTGTTATGAAAAAAAAAATACAAGTTGTTTGTCAATTCCATGTTATTTTGTCCTGTGTTAAAAATCTAAGAATATCCAAGAATTTAGTCGAAGCACGTAATCAGGGCTTCGACAAATTTTTCAATTGAGCAAATTATTTTAAAATTCTTTTTATTTGATTTAATAAAATGATATTACGTAAGAATAATTTTGAATATTTTTATAAATATTTAGAAATAACAAGAAGTAGATGAAAAATTTGTGCGGAAATAACAAGAAAAGTTAAAAGTGATACGGAGATTCATCCGCGGCAAATCCCCACATCTCCCTAGTTATTTGATAAGGAACGTCAAGTTGTTTACGGTTAGCGAAGATGGAGCTTAATAAATATATGAGCGCGAAATGGAAGAGTCGAGCGTAACGCCAGAGGTCCCGCATAAAAATTCTATAAAAGTTTTGTTTTCGCGGACGCGGGGGATGAAGGCGAGGTGGCGCATTTACATGATCACATCCTTACACCCCTCAAAATGCCGCACTCGGGAAAGAAATGACGCAACAAGGCCCGCCCTCATTCATATTCATGCCGTTTCGTATCGGATCCGTGTCACACGATATGCCACATGTACGAGCCCGGAGTCGTCGGTTCAGACATTCCGAAAACACGGGAATATTGTGCATACACGGGATTTCGGCTGCGTGTCGAACCAACAACTGTATGAAATATGCATCATTCTAATTAGCCGATGCCGCTTTAAAATTCCCTCTGTGCGCGGAAGCTCTAATGTAATATTAGCCGCAAAACCCGTTCGGGCTTGTTTAACAAGTGCGCTCAGTACACAATTCAACGGTTTTTCCCGTGCAACGTGGAAAACGCATTCTGATGCTGCGTCGCAAACCAACTATTTGAATTCGACTTGTTTGCCACGAACAAACAAAATACGTATTGCCTCGATGTTTTGTTTATTTTACTTCGTAGAAAATAATTTTTGTTCCACTTCGCTTTTTTTCTATATTTTCTACTGTAGAAATATCCTTGTATTTCATTTTTTTATATAATTAAATCTTCACATTTCCTTTACAAAACCAATAATTATTTTCAACCAACATTAAATACAAACAAGATGATTCTTTTAGAAATAATAATATTTTTTTTTCAAATCTTTTTGAAAACGATAACTTTCCCTTTAATCAGTATTCGAGCTAGTCTATAAAAAAAATCACAACCAACACAGCTTAATGCCAGGTAACAAATTCTGACTCTAAGCTCTGTTAATCACGAGATTGTCCTTTAGCTGAGCTTTGTTCTGAAGCACTAACAGAATAAAGCTCAGGTAAAGGACTCTAGGCTATGTTAATCAAGAGATTGTCCTTTAGCTAAGCCTTGTTCTGAAGCACTAACAGAATAAAACTCAGCTAAAGGAAAATTTCTTGATTAACATAGCTTAGAGTCAGAATTTGTTACCTGAAAAGAAGCTGTGTTGGTCAGAATTTGTTATCCATAGCGAGGCTAAAGAACATAGCACCTAGATCTAGACTCACTGTTGCTTGAAAATCCGCTAATTAAGAGCCTTACTAAACTTGATAAAAAAAACTCTGGCAATCCATACAACTCGCTAACCTAAAACTAAACTTTTTCAGTATCATTCATAAACCTGACACAAAGCTCTGACAGCATGTAGTCATATGGAAAATTGAGATTCAAGATTTCTGGTCTTTTTGGCTTGTTATTGTCCACAGATCCGACACAAAGCTTTTTTCAGTTGAAAGCTTCGCAAGTTCTGCTTGACTTTGCCTGCTTTTGCTAGATCTTCAGAACCCAGCACCAGCATGGAAAGTCAACTTGCGAATGATAGTGAACCTGTAGGGGAGCTTTTAACTGTCTTTTGGTTGAAAAAAAAATTAGTTTCAGGTTAACGAGCTTATATAAATTTCTGACTAGCTTATTAAAATATTATAAATAAAAATAATTAAATCTTAGAATAATATATTTATTTGCCTACATAAATTTCCGACTAGCTTTTTAAATAAATAAAAATAATTAAATTTTAGAATAACATATTTATTTGCCCACATAAATTTCTGACTAGCTTTGTAAATGAATAAAAAAATTAAATCTTAGAATAATATATTTATTTTATTTTCTATTCAATATATTCGAAAGACAGGTTAACCATGCAAACAACAACAACCGCAAGGGTCTCGTGAGTATGAGCAATCATAATCGTACCTTATATCCTCACAATCTTCTTCTTTACAAAGAATTTCGCAATCAGAATCTAAAATGCTGTTTGTTAATAAAAAAAACACTTTTAATATGCGATTAAACTTACGTCGAATCCCAATGTTTTTAACGTAATATCCCGCAGATAGCCCCATTATCAATAAAAATAAAATGAGCTTGAGCATTGTTGGCGTATTGAGCTCGCTTAAATTTTGTTGATCGTAACATATGTGCTGGTATGTTAAGTTTTGAAATAGATTTGTATTTCATATAAAGAAAGTAAGTCCATTTTTTTTAAATAAACGCAATAAAGTGTGTTTTTATTAAGATAAAGAAAACGCGAAATTACTTTTTTTTACAACTCATTTAGTTACAGATTACAGAGTAATCGAAAGTAATCAGAGTACATGAAAATGAGAGAGAGAGAGAAAACAAATTAAATATTTTAATAGACTTTAATAGTCTATTAATTAAATATGTTTCACCACGGGTTAAGTGAGAAATTAATTCAAAATATTAAATATTTTATTTGAAATTAATCGCGAAAATTCGCAATTATTTTGTGAGCCTCAGATAATTCGGTTTACCATTATTAACCACGAAATGATATTCAGCAAATTAAATAAAAATTATTTGAAAATAATTAATAAATTATTTCCACATTTAGCTCTGTGTGATATTCATCAATTGAATTTTCCGAAACTGCAGTATTATAAAAAACATATTAAAACTAACATTCGGGGCTATTCCGTAGAGAAAGTTTTAAGTTTAACGCAATTATTTGACTACCTTTAGTTCTCAATGTGCCTCTTTTGTTGATGTTCCCGAGTATATATTCCAGAGCAATATATATTTATTATAATATGCATGCATGTTATTAATTACCTTCACATTCTACGTATATACATCTATTACAAAAGCTGCTTAGACTGTGCAGATAAAACTAACGCACGCATTAAACTTAACATTTTCCTTACAGAATAGCCCCGATTGTGAATTGATATGTCAAATTTGTTTAAAGAGTTGTTTGAAGTATGTTTAATTAAATGAAAAATTTATTTATTTCTTACTTCACTTTTTAATTGTAAGGTGATAATTAAAAAAAGAAAGATTAAATTCTAGTTGTGAATAAATGAAAACTGTTTTAGTTTTTATTCACACTTTACTTTCTTTATTTCTTAATCTTATCCTCTTTTACCCGTATTTGGTGTCGAGGACTTTACTTTCTAATGGTTATATATATATCAAGCGCTAAGCACTCATTATCAATAACAACTAAATATAACAACTGCTCTGCGGCTTATTTATATCTACAGTGGATAAGGGAGAAACCAGGATTAAGGGATTTGTGTGGATTAATAATTTTTATTGAAGTGATGATTATGACGGCAACAAATTTAATAGCGGGTTATTTAAGTGACTCAAATCGAAGTTCAATAAATTATTCTTGCTAGTTGAATTGATTTGTTTCATTTTAGACAAGTATTCCATACCAGAAATTTTGTTTATCGTGTAATAAACTGAATACTTGTAAATTATAATTTTTGGAAGAGATTCTTAAAGATTACTATCGTCCATAAACTTCATAAAAAAAACCTCTGGCAATCCATGCAACTCGTTAACAATGAGGACAATCCCGTACGGGAAATGTTAAGATTAACGTGTACGTTAGTAATTTATTGCAGTATTTCACATTCTATATCTATTACGAATCATCACAATCTAAGCAATTAGATTGTGATGATAAAACATCATATACATCATCATCATCATATACACTTTAAATTTCCCTTACAGAATAGACTCGACTAGATAGATAAATATGTTTTTTTATAAATATTAATTCAATTAAATAAAAGTGGGTTAAAGGACTTAAACACAAATTAATACTCGTTTATTTCACATATAAGACATATCACTTCCTTATAAAAACACCTTACAATAATAAATAATCCCTTGTATTTTCTTCATTTATCACGTTCGTCTAGTTTGATCCACGTTATTCCGCGTCGTCCTTCTAATCTAAATCTGCGTATATACTGAATTTGCTGAAATCGAACTAAAACAGAAAGAAACAAAACAATATTAAAGTTTTAATAAAAACACTGATTCATTTTGTTTGTATAACTTTAATTAATTATTAATAATAAAATAAATTATTTCCACTAAATAAATATTAAATATTGTGTGTGATTACAAAACATAAACATGAAATAAGTAATAAATAAATACTGTAAATTAATGGTTTTAATATTTAGACATTGGTAGTTCATATTGTATGAAATAAATATGAATAGATTATTAAAAATCAACCAATAAAACACAGATTAGATTGAATAACTTTAAATTCTCGACTTGTTTCGGGTTATTTTATTTTAAATTCTCTTGAAAATGGGTTAATAACCCGAAACTAGTCGAGAATTTAAAATTATTTAATCTAATCTGTGTTTTATTGGTTGATTTTTAATAATCTATTCATATTTATTTTATAAAATACTGAAAATTTCGCAAAAATTAAATATACTGCAGAGTTTATTTACAATTAACTATATTTAGCAAGAGTTAAATTATTACTCTTGCTAAATATAGTTTATTTATTTATTAAAGAAAATACAGCTTTGTTACTAATAAAAATTATCATAAATTCAAATGTTTTTTTTTGTAAATTGCGAAAAATTATTAAGATTCTGCTCTTGTAGAATTGTTATGTAAATTACTTTAATAAAAACATAGTTATATAAAATTATCAAAAAATAAAAAACACACAAAAACAAATATAAAGGTTTATGAATAAATGCGCAATAATTTCCCGCGTGATTTCAATCTAATTTTAATCTTAACCTACTTAAAATGTTTTGATGTCTAAAAATAAAAACAGGCAAGCGTTAACATTTTAATAAATCAGATGGAAATATAATTTCACATGAGAATGTGCTAATAATTAACTGACGTTTTCATATCATTAGAAATAATTAAACAACTTTAAAAATAATCATGATGATAGTTGCGACCGTAACTACGCGGTGATTCATAATGTAATCACTGAATATACACTTACTATGTATTCCCACAATTATTTTTTGTATATTAAATAAAAATGATTTGAAAATAAAATAATTTATTAATTATTTTCAAATCATTTTTATTTAATATATTTAAATAACTGTGACCAAGTGAATGAATACTGTTTTCTATTTATTATTTTTTTGTATTTATTTGTAAATAAACACATAAATTTACGACTGTCAAATGTCGACACTTAAGTCCTGAATTTATTTACAAATAAATACGATAAATAATGGAAGAACATAATAATTGTTTATTCGGTGGTTATATTAAATAATTAAACTTGTGGTGTGATTAAATTCGTGTGTATTCCCTATATATAAATATTATAATTAAATTAAAAACTCAAACGTTCGTTATTCTTTAACTTCACAGTATTAATTAAATTTCGTAGTTTATGTGTAAACTTATATTGTGAGATTGTTAATAACGTTTAAATTAAATTAAGAAAATCGCACGAAAAAGGCCTGCATATTAAATATAAGTAAAATTTAATTATTGTCATAAATTTTATTAAACTAAATATAGCGTTGTGTTCAAAGAAATTACTCAGAATTTAACGACACGTTCAATGAAATAAAATCATCGTTGTGTATTTAATGATATCTTCAGTGAAATAAAATAATCGCTGTGAATTTAATGATGGTCGATATATTTGTTTATTCACTACACATTTATAAATAGTGCGTAGCGTCATACAGTCTTTAATTGCAGTTATATAAACTGGTTTCTTGCAATATAAAACACAAAACATATTCTAATAACATTCCCCTGAGTCATCAAAATAATGTATTGTTTAAATAAATTAAATAAAAATGATTTGAAAATAATTAATGAATTATTCTAACATTTTGCTCTGTGACTTTTGACTTACGTTACGTAAGTCAAAATGTCTCAGAGTTAAATGTAAGAATAATTTATTATTCATGTAATGGTAATAATCCTGATACCACCCCAGTTGGAAATTCCAATCAAAATATTTTTTTAAATGAAATTATTTATGAAAGTTCAAATTATTTAATTAAATTGCGCAAAAAAACGCGAGTATACCGACATGCCCAAGTAATTATAATTTAATTAACGACGCTATGAAAATGTTCAGTCTACACCTGCAGTCACGCACGTACACATGAGCAAAAGTTGAATGAACGTGTAATAATCATTCCTGTACAAATATTAATGAATTACGACGTTCGAATAATAATATTTTGATATAAAAAAAACACATAACTTTTTTAGAAGACTAGTATTTTTTTTTGGCAGAATTTCCTTAAAAATTAAATTATTAAAAAAAAAACGAGACATTGACGAGAAACTAAACTGTAAAGCAGGGGATGATTGCTAGTTTTAAAAATTAAAAAAAAATCTTTATATACATATTATTTAAATGAAACTCTTGGTTTGTTTGGTTTATTTAAATAATATATATATATATATATCGATTTAAATATGTTTCACCACGGGATAAGTGAGAACTTAATTAATAATATAAAAAATTCTTATTGCGTCGCTTTTTGCATGTAACAATCAGTTTGATCATTTCCATAATAACCAACAAGTAAGCAATATCTACGGTTCAACTGTAAAATCAAGGTATTGTAATGAAAGTGAAAGTAGAAACTGGAAACATTACTCTAGAACGATCTACAGAGCGCGCGATTACGCGTTCCGGAAAGTTCGAAAAACAAGCACGCTATATAAGCGAGCACTAGTGGCGCTGCTGCAGCCAGTCTATCACGAACGTCCGAGTGCTCAACATCGCGTTGTTAATAAATAGTGATAGTGTGGTGTAAATAAATGTGTTAATAAATAAATAAATATTGTGTTATTTATTTCCGAGTCTGATTAAACCCGATTTCGTAACAGTATGATTCATTTTATGTGAATGTAAATCAAAATTGAATTTAAATAGTGGATATTTTAAGGAAATACATATACAGGGTGTTTCAAATTCGGGTCTCACCATGGGGATCTCGCTTATTATAAGAGAATACGGCACTTTTGCAGAATTTCATGATGTTGAATATTCCGTTGAGAAAACTGGGCTCAAGAAAAATGAAAAAAAAAAAAATAATAATAATAGAAAATTCGGAAAACCCCAACAATCACTGTTTTAATACATAGAAAAGTCTTCTTATTTTTAATGAATAATAGCCTTGGTTGTTAGGCCTTTCCGATCGGTTGCTGATATAGAAATATATCATTATAATCATTATACATAAATTACAAGTTTATTTATTTATTAATTTACGGATTTCTCCTTTTTCAATATTACAAAAAATATATAATAACATATACATCAGTTCATCCCATATTTCATTTGAAACATTATGAAATTTATTAAATCCTATCAGAAAGACTTCTGGCCGTTAGCCGGTTGCTTTTTTATATATATGAATATCTTAATTTGTGAAATTCAAACAATATATGAACAATACATTAGAAAGTCATTACGTCACATTATAAATTTCACAAATTGGCTATCGACCTGTGGTTTTTCAGCCTATTGATGTTTTATATATATAGAAAATTTATATTTCTGAGAAATACGTTAAATTACATTACAATATTTACATTACAATCATAAACCTCTATTTAAGCCTCAGAAAATGGCTATCGACCATCGGTCTTTCTGCTTGTCTTTGTCCAGTTCTTGTCTTTTTATTCAATCGTCATGATTGCTAACGTCACTGTCTTAAGTTCTATAAATTATTTGAAATGAATTAATGAATTGTTTGATGTTTTATTTGACTGCAAAATCCATTAATTGGAAATGTTCTTTATTATTGTATAAAAATTGTATCAAAATAGTAACAGTGATGATTATTATGTATGAATAATAATAATGGTAGGAAAATAGAACATTTGTTATTTTATGTTTCATAAAAAAAATCAAGTGTTTTAATTTCCTATCATTGTTAATTAAAAATGCTTCACCACGAGATAAGTGGGGATTTTATTCAGAATATATAAATACATTAAATTCATTGGGTGAGTTACGTGAAGATCAAATGTAATTGCTAAAAAAAGCACTAATAACCTTTCTTCACACTTTTATTTTTAATCCATTGATAATGGTCACTTGGTGTCCGAAATGTGCATATGGAATTAAAAATAAAAGTGTGAAGAATGGTAATTTTTGCTTTTTTTTATCAATTATATAAATAGATTATTTAGTTTTAATTTAATGATGCCTTAATAATGATGAGTGTGGTGTTATCAAAGAAAGCATTACCTGTTTTCATGGAACTAATAATACAGATAAGGTATACCTCAAGGTAAACACGATCTGAATTCTCGGGATAGTTGACATTTAACAGTTGGTATAACACTTTCACCTCGATCGACCATACAGCGCACACACAGCTCAAACCGTGACCATTCAACAAACACACCTACCTACCTCATTCCAACACAAACAAACCCACAATATCGATTATCTCCACACAACCCACCTTTTTGTATTTCTTGCAGTAGGGACAGCAAATGCAGTTCTCTGGGTCAGCGGGTAACTCCAGGTATCCCTTCTTGCAGTGTGTCGGGGGGCAGGGCTCGATTTCGCCGCAGCACTTTTCGGCGGCGGCTTCTCCGGCGAGGAACACCAGCGCGAAGACGGCGAATATGATAGCGGCCTTCATTATCGAAGCAAACTTTAGACTACTGGGATTTGTACGAGTGCATAAGTAACCGCGATGGTGGCCCCACCTTGAATATTCATTAGCGTCGTTCGCTCGTTCGACGGCGGCGCCGGTTTAAATATGCAAATGCGGACGGAACGGAACGAAACGAACAGATAGAATACGTTCACCGCAAACGAAACCAAACACAACTAAATATTTACACTTGGTATCCGGTTATCTGATGTTTACCGGGTTATCTATGTAAACTATTCGCGGCCGATTAAATGATAGTTGGTTCGATTGCCACACGCTTTCACTTGCAATTTTGTTCAAACGAGCAATTGATAATAATACTTTTAGTATCTCGTGTACGGGTTATGAATAATGTCCACGTTAGCAATGTTATTATCAAATCGATACACTTATAGATCCATTCTGTGAGTGCGCGTGGGAAGGCCATTGAATTGACATAAGCATACATTCAATACTACACGTGTTAGGTAATGAAAATTAAACTCAACACAGAAAGGAAATTTAGAATGTATTCATAGAAGCTATTAAATAAAATTAATAATAAAGCCATTATCTAGTTCAATAATGGATTAAAATCTGTAAGGGAAAAACTGCATTTTTTAATAAAGCCCATATCTGGTTTAAGAATGAAATAAAATCTACGAGAGAAAATTAATCTGTATTTTTTTTTCTTGTAGATTTTAATCAGTGAATTATTTGTAAAAAAATGAGATAGGATAAAATTTTAAAATCTATTAAACTTATCCGAAGTAATGATAGAAAAGAATGTTTACTAGTTAAAACAAAAGCTGCTTATAATCTGCAGATATTATATAGCGTAAGACTGACTTTCATTAATCTAAGCAAGGCACATTATTATCATCTAGCGGCGCCAATTTTTTTTCTTTTTTTGTTGTTGTTATTATTTATTTTTGTTCTACAATCCACTATACATAAATATTATTAATTATATTGTAGATTTGTAAAAAGGTAAATCCGTTAAATAAATAAATAATCACATTAAAAATGTAAACTGCCGCTAGAAAAGTATGAAAAAAAGACACGAGCAAAATTAATAGGTCGTGTCTGCTAAGTTATTTCAATGCAGAATTTAGTGAAATCCTTTAAATTTTCATTGCACAAGTTTTTATTAGCAAAAATATAATTTTAAATTTGCTATAAATTTGATCAATTTTCATTGTTTTTCGTAATTGTTTTTCACACAAAATAACCATTAAAATAATTTTTAATTCATCTGATGAATTTGCTGCTTATTTTAAGATTACTTCAATGTATAATACAATATTGTTCATTGATCACAACAGCAATCTAACTCGAATTAGTGATTGCCAAAATTTATATAGCTATCTCTTTCGTCTAAACCGCACCCTTAAGAGAATATACATTTGTATATTTGTTCGACCGGAAATCTTTCGGCCTGTCTTTGTCTAATTCCTGCTATTAATTAAACCGTCATGATTTCTAACTGTCTATATCCCGTCCTGCTAAATTTGTTGAAATGAATTACAAAGTATTTTTTTTTTTCTTTTTTAATATTTTCATTTTATTTACATTTCAATACCTCAAAATACAGTCCGAATAACGGTATGAGTTGCGATAAATTTTTCATGGTTTTCGAAAACAATAAAAAGCGATATTAAAACATGAATAACGCATCACCTACTCATCCAGCATGAAAAAAATTATGTTGTTTTTATTTAAATTCGAACAATGTTATCGCAAAATATACTCTACGTATCTATTTCCTTTTTATCGATGCTAAAATACACATAAAATTAAAACTCGAATATTAACAACACTTCTTTGAATAATAAATAAATAATCGAATTATGCAACACATAATTAAAAAAAATAACTCGTACTGGACTTGTTAATCAATTGTCTTTTCACAATTAAACTAAACGGTTTGTTTCGCACAAGAAATATGGGTGTTTTATCATTGGCGATTTTCTCAGTGTTAATTCTATCGGCAACATCGCTGCCAATTGATGATGATGAAGTCGTGGGGGATGGAGAGTTTGGATTGATTGAATACGCGCTTCCACTCATACCGTGTTTCATTGTGTGCCCTTCGTATTTTTGTTTCAACTGCGAGCACACTTTGTTTTACCAGCATGGTTGTAGCTGCTGTGCTTGTTTAAGCGTAAGTAACGAAAATTGAATGAGTGATAAAAAATATTTATTGCCATACTTATTCAGGCCAATGTTTACAAACATTAAGGATATACAATAAAATAAAAGTTTTCTGCTCTTTCTTGCTGTCTTTTTAGTAATATTATTTTCCATGATTATCTCAGAGTCTTTCTGCCTTTTCTTGTTGGTTTTTTTAATTGTTTTAGATCCATAATTATTTCACAGTCTTTTTGGCCTTTATATATATATATATATATATTTTTGGGTTGATGTGTTATTTATTCAGGCCAATGTTTACAAACATTAAGGATACACAATAAAATAAAAGTTTTCTGCTCTTTCTTGCTGTTTTTTTTAATAATATTATTTTCCATGATTATCGCAGAGTCTTTCTGCCTTTTCCTGTTGTTTTTTTTATTGTTTTAGATCCATGATTACTTCAGTCTTTTTGGCCTTTTTAGATATATTTTTTGGGTTGATGTGTTTTGTGGGCCGTTGGTATCCATCCATGATTATTTCACAGTCTTTCTGCTCTTTTTAGCTGTTTCCCTTTCTTTTTTTTATTGTTTTTGAACTAAAATCCTGATATAAATAATAGTCACAGCCAATGTTTATACAAACATCTTTATTCAGACAAAATGACAACAAAAATTTACAAAATTTATTATAACAATAAGTACAATTGTGTTGAGGAATGATCAATCCCGTAAATGATAATCTAGAAAGCCGCTCCCTTTAATTTTATTAAATATAAATACAATCATTTAAAAATTGTTAGACCTCAGAAAATGGCTATCAACCGTCTGTCTTTCTGCCTAATTAATTTCTTATTGTTTGTTTCAGTAAATGGATTTTGACCGCAATTAAAATCTAATTTGTATTACGTCGAATTCCCAGGTTCAATGCAGGCCGATTAAAGACATTAATAATAATAATAATGACTACAATTATTTTTTCCAAGGTCTTAAAATATAATCAATGAGCTCAATTCTTTTCCTAAGATTGGCAGATAGCCAATTAACAGATATAAATTTGATTAATTTTTATTATTTAGTTTGTATTTTCTGCTGTTAATAAAGATTATTATTATTATTCCTTTACCCTACATCCATGTGCGCAGAAAGGGGCCATTGAATATATATATATATTATTATTCCCTTTCCATTTAATTCCATATTTCCTTTTCCACAAGTTGATATAACACTGTATCTTATTGTATTATTAAAATATATAAAAAATAATTGTTTCAATCAAACAAATAGTGCTTTTAATTAATTCTAATATTTTCAACATGACATTGATTTATTAAAGGTCTCAAAATACAAAAGAATAAATTTATTTCCATTTCATTTAAATCCACATTTCCTTTTCCTTAAGCTGATAAAACATTGTCTTTTATTGTATATAAATACAGAAGAAATAATTGATTCGATGAAATAAATAATGTTTCTATTAATTCGATAATTTTTAACAAAGTATTGTTTTTTTAAAAATATTAAAATACAACAAATAAATATAAAATTATAGGGTAACACAAGAAACGAAAAGTCCAGAGAGTTAATATGCTCGCATATATATTTTCCCTTACAGATTGCGTGAGTTGCGGTGGAGATTTCAAGAGTCGTCATTGTGTTTAAAAAGCAAAAAGTCTTATTTTTTTGCGAAACCAGCCTCTAACATTCGTCCAGAATTTATTTCTGAAAATAAACATATTATAGTAAGATTATTCATAAACGTAAAGAAAATTTCAGAAACTCAACGATAGAGGCTTTAATTAAACTCCATTTTTAATTATGATTTTAAGTGAAGGGTATTTTCTAGTCAGTTTTATTGAAGAAAATATAATATTATTTAATTTAATAACTCTGAGAGTTTAGAATTTTGTTTTCAGGCTTAAAATTTTATGTTATCTTGAAATTCAGGTAAAAACCTGAAAAATAAATTAAATAAAAATAATTTAAAATTATTTAATAAATGATTTCCTATGACCAAGTGAATGAATACTCTTTTATTTTATTAATAATTATCCGAAGAAATATTCAATTAAAAGCATTATGATTATTAATTGAAATTATTTTATTTAAATAAAAATAAAATTCCAAATTATTCAAAGCCATGATTGTGAATGGGAATGTTTCTATCACTACTTCTTTTCTATTCCCTACTCCAATATAACCTGCACATTAAGTAGGCTCTGATTAAGCGCATCTAATAAATGGTGCGTATAAATTAAAAAAAAAACAATTGCTTATTTACCCAATAACCATAATGATGACAGTGACAACATCCGCATCCTGTATAATCATAATACCCATAATAACACTGCTCGTAGCAATCCACGTAATAGCAATTTAAATAGCAGGGAACAATTGGCGAAATAGTGTCGAGTAACCGATTTGCAATTGGCACGACATCAACGCCGGCGATTTCATAAGAACCGTCGATTTTCGGGACTTCAGGAATCGGCCCTTCGACGATTTTCACGTTCGGCGGTATGGGACTTACGTCAATTGGTTCATCCTCGTTCGATTGGGCGAAGCCCAAAATTGAGAGAAGGAACAGCGTTGTTTTAAATAATTTCATTTTGTGATTAATATGTGTGTGTTATTATTTGAAATTAATAAACACAAAACATTAAAATAAAAGAAATGATAATAAAGAAATTTTTGTGTATCAATATTTTTTTGCTCACTTAAAAAAAAAAAAAATCCTTTCGCTTTTATATACCCGAATGTTCCCAATACAAGTATTAGCATTCGCTTAATGATGAATTTTAATTTGGTGTACTTTAGCATAGATAATTTACCTTTTATTTTAAATAATACTTACGAATAATCCTAGTCGAACCCCTGAAATTTCTGCTCATTCTTATAGCTTATTCACATTAATCATATTTAAGTAAACCTATATAACTTTGCCAAATAAAATTTCCCCGCTAATCTTAGTTCAACCCCTGAAATTTCTGCTCATTCTCATGGCTTATTCACATTAATTATGTTTAAGTAAACCTACAAGGAACTTTGCCAAATAAAATTTCTCCGCTAATCTTAGTTCAACTATGCTTATTCTCATAGCTTATTCACATTAATCATATTAAAGTAAGCTGACAAGGAACTTTGGATAATAAAAATTCGATTAACATAAAATATAAATTTAATTATAATTGTTTAAGGCCACAACACAATTTTTCGTATTTAAAATTGCGTATTTTATTTTATAGGATTTTAACGATCGTAAAGGTAAAGTCCTGTTATATTTTACTGTGTCTCTAATACTTTCCACAACCTTGGCACATTTGTATTTTTTGGCCGCGTTATCGAAAAGATGCAAATTCCATAAAATCGCCGTATATAAAGAAAACTCAATTGAGCCAATAATTTTTGTACCTGCAGAAGTGCAATTACAATATGAACAAAATTACGCTAGTTCTTATTAGTTTTTCTATGGTTTCATCTAGTTTTGCTAATCCAATAGACAACGATTTACAAATAAGCAATGTATTATCGAAGGATCGATCTTTGGAGGTGGAAGTAGGGAAAGATATTGGACCGAAAGAAGTGGATCAAAAGGCAAATGGGGTGATTGAGAAGGTTATGGGGCAAAATGAAGTTGATGAGCCATCAAAGGAGGAAATAGGGAAAGTAATTGGATCAAATGATGAGGAAAAATCAACTGAAATTGAAAAAATCATTAGTTCAAATGAAGAAGAATCATCAGAAGAAGTAGAAAAGGCCGTTGATTTAAATGAAGAAGATAAACCATCACAAGAAGTAAAAATAGCTCTTAAATTAAATAAAGAAGATAAAACGCCCGAAGAAGTAGAAAAAGCCATTGATTTAAATGAAGAAGATAAATCATCAGAAGAAGTAGAAAAGGAAATTGAATTAAATGAAGAAGTAGAAAAGGCCATTCGTTCAAATCAAGAAGATAAACCATCAGAGGAAGAAATAGAGAACAATATTGATTCAAGTGAAGAGGATAAACAATCAAAAGAGAAAATAGAGAACGCTATTGATTCAAATGAAGAAAATAAATCATCAGAAGAAAAAATAGAAAAAGCTACTAGTTCAAACGAAGAAAATATATCACAAAAAGAAGAAATAGAGAAGGTTATTGGTTCAAATAAAGAAAATAAATCACCAGACGACGAATTAGAAGAAGCTGTGAGTTCAAGCGAACAAGATAAGTTATCAGAAGAAGAAATAAAGGAGGTCATTGGTTCAAATGAAGAAGATAAACGACTGAAAGAGGAAATAGAAAAGGGGCTTGATTCAAATGAAGAAAATAAATCATCAGAAGATGAATTAGAAGAAACTATGAGCTTAAGCGAAGAAGATGAGTCTTCGGAAGAAGAAATAGAGATGATTATTGGTGCGAGTGAAGAGGATATCTCATTAATAGAAGAAATAAAGGAGAACATTGGTTCAAATGAAGAAGATAAACGTCTAAAAGAAGAAATAGAGAAGGCTATTGGCTCAAATGAAGAAAATAAATCATCAGAAAATGAATTAGAAGAAGCTACGGGCTCAAGCGAAGAAGATAAATCATCAGAAGAAGAAATAGAGAAGGTTATTCGTTCAAATGAAGACAATAAATCATCAGAAGATGAATTAGAAGAAACTATAAGATTAAGCGAAGAAGATGAGTCATCGGAAGAAGAAATAGAAATGATTATTGGTGCGAGTGAAGAGGATATCTCATTAATAAAAGAAATAAAGGAGGACATTGGTTCAAATGAAGAAGATAAACGTCTAAAAGAAGAAATAGAGAAGATTATTGTTTCAAATGAAGAAAATAAATCGTCAGAAGAAAAAATAGAAAAAGCTATTAGTTCAAACGAAGAAAATAGATCACAAAAAGAAGAAATAGAGAAGGATATTGGTTCAAACGAAGAAAATAAATCACCAGAAATCGAATTAGAAGAAGTTATGGGCTCAAGGGCAGAAAATAAGTCATCAGAAGAAGAAATAAAGAAGGCCATTCTTTCAAATGAAGAAGATAAACGTCTAAAAGAAGAAATAGAGAAAATTATTGGTTCAAATGAAGAAAATAAATCATCAGAAGATGAATTAGAAGAAACTCTGAGCTCAAACGAAGAAGATAAGCCATCGGAAGAGGAAATAGAGAAGGTTATCGGTTCTAATGAAGAAGATAAACACCCAAACGAAGAAATTGAGAAAGAAATAGGTTCAAATGAAGAAAATCAATTATCTGAAGATGAAGTACAAGAGACTGAGGACTCAGACGATGAAGATGAGTCATCAAAAGAAGAAATAGAAACTGTCATTGATTTAATTAAAGAGGATGAGTTATTAGAAGAAGAAATAATAGGGGCTATTGGTTCAAATGATGAAGATAAACGCCCGAAAGAAGAAATAGAGAAGGCTATTGGTTCAAATGACGAAGATAAACGTTCGAAAAGAGAAATAGAAAATTCTATTGATTCAAACGCAGAAAACAAATCACCAGAAGATTATGTAGAAAAATCTATTCGTTCTAATGAAGGAAATAAAGTATCAAAAGAAGAAATACCGAAAAATGTTGATTCAGGTAAAGAAGAAAAACCAACAAAAGAAATTGATGTTGGTTTAAATGAAGAAGATGAAGCATTCGAGGAAAATAATGGCCCAAATGAAGAAAATGAATACCCGAAGGAAGAAACACGGAATGATGTTGAACCAAAAAAGGAGGAAATTGTAATACCAATGCTGTCAAATAGATTTTTGGACTACATCGGCCCTTGGGCGCCGTGTTTCATAACTTGCCAACTGGACGAATGCATCCTTCCCTGTCATTCTTACGTGAATTTCGATTGTGATTGCTGCAACTGTTTGGGCGAAGTAAGTAATTTGATCGAAACTTATTTAGCAAAATTTTGCAATATTCATTTTACAATTAATTTTAGTTAAGGTAGATTTTCGTTATAAGTAAATTCTTATGGAGTAGAAAGTTGAATGAAAAACATTTAACAAGTGTTTGCACTTATAATGTTGACTATTGGACACAATAATTTAGGAAATAAGAGGCTGAAAGTAACAATAAATGTGATTTAAAATTGTGATTATTTGTAAACCTATTTTGAATTGAAATATATTGGAAATAGTCTAACAAATATTTGAATTCATTAATAATATATAATTTTTTAAATTTCTAATATTAATATATTAATCATAATGAATGCAAGACGATGCAAGCGCCATCTTTTGCTTAATGAATGGTGCTTGAACATTTTATTAAATTAATATATTAATCATAATAGATGGAAGACGACGCAAGCGCCATCTTTTGTCTAATGAATGATGTTATTAAATTAATAATATCTTAATATTAGAAAATATGTTTTTCTATTTCCAGAATATTGCTTCATATGTTTCGATATGTTGTAACTTCATTTCGAGCAACGAACTATTTTATATAGCAATTCACAAATATTTATAAAAAAACTCAACAAAGTAATAAAAATTAAAAATCAAAGATATAAAATACTTTTGTCAATTGCCTATCGACCAGTGGTCGTACTTATAATAAATATTTTGGAAATAAAGAAATATATATTTTCCAATATTTTCAAAAATTATGAATCTCCCATAATTAAACTGCACAATCGTAAATAATTCAAAATAAATATGCTTTTTGTGTTTTCTGAATAAAAGAAAAGTTTTCACCTTCTAGAATTTTAAGAAATTGACTCACCTACTTTGCAAAACAAAACGAGGAAAATTTTCTTATCAACTTTTGCTTGTGAATATGTTTTGTTTCTAAAATGTAACGGAATTTTTAATTACACAAATAAATTATAATTTATAAATCCTTTATGTGCTGATTGTGGGGAAAGAAAAAAGCGTTTTTATTAAAATGAAATTATTCTTAATCTAAAAAACTGTATTTCTGAATAAATAATACATTCGTTTCTTTCTTTTCAGATATTTTACCAAGATTAGGAGTAGTAAACAATGGACCGATTTTTTTAGTAGTAATGCCTTAATTAAGATGAAACACACTTTTTTCCTAATTAAAAATAATATTTATGAGTTCACCAACATGAATTTTTAATTTCCCTTTCAAAAAAAAAACCCTGACGCAATTTAAATAATTTAAATAATTTCCTCGTTAATATTGAAACTAATTTTACTCACAAAAAGAAACCAATTAACACAGTTTACTTTCATTTAAAAGCGTTTTTTCTAGTACGTTAGTTAAGTACACAGCGATGAAGAGTCTAGGGGTATTATTGCTGCTAGTCGCCGTAGCGTCCGCGCAGAAAATCAGCAATTTCCCGAGCTTTCCGGACCAGCAAAATTTGGTGAGGCCGGCTGTTGGGAAATCTTCAGAGGAGAGTAAGTCGCAGGAAGAGAAGGGCGTGAAACCGGAGAAGAGGCCGGTTAAGGTCGAGCAAACGCCTGATGTTATTGTCGCTAAGCCAATTCCAATTGAAATCCCCGTGGAAGAAAAGGAGGCTGAGAATGTTCCCGCTGTAGTTGTCCCAGATTAAATTGTTGATGTAAATCTAGTTGATCCATTAGAAATACCAAACGCAGGAGAAAGTCCGGATCCAATTGAACCAGTACCACAACACGAAGAAATCGTTCCGGATGGTCTTGTAGAAATCGAAGAACCGCAAGTAAGCCCAATTGAACCAATTCTACTAGACGAAATCGTTCCTGATGGTCCTGTAGAAACTCCAATTATAATCGAAGAACCGCAAGTAAGCCCAATTGAACCAAGTCTAGTCGATCCTTTAGAAATAAAACCGCAAGTGCGACCAATATTCGGCAACATCGGAGATCAACTGAGACCTGAACTACGTCCAGCCAGGCCGTTTGTTAAAGGCGAAATCACGAAACGCTTCCCTATCAACAAAGATTCCCCAGCTAAATTCCCTGAAATCGACGAGGTCCTCCACAAAGAAATCGAGCAAATGATTAACGAGCTCAGGAATATTAAGAAACCCGAAACTAGGCCGGTCACTCCCCAGGATCTGCCCCCTCAAGATTACGTTCCTCAAATTGGAACCACTGATGATATCGTGATTGCTCCGGATGTTCACAGTTTTGACGGGGATTTGGTTAATTTGGAAGAAGCTCTTACTAGCTTTTTGCCTTACTTTGGTGGAGATGACGCTAATGTTGAGTCGGATCTTTTGAATCTGCTGATTAATCCCGGTGTTTTGTTTCCAACTGGACAAAATAACCGACCGGTTAACAACGTATTCATTAACGCTAATGAAGTAGTTATTAATGGATTGTAAACATTCATTATTAATAAAGATTTTAATTATTTTTGTGTATATTTTCAAAAATTATTTTTCTTGAATTATTAGATGAAGGCAGAAAGGATTGCCGCTTTGCTTTACAATTAATTAATATATATATATATATATATATATATATACATATATATTATAAAAAAAACCTTTATACCCATAAGAATGCAGGGTACAATTAATTAATTTGAAATATTATTGTATAGATATTGTATCAAAACAGTTTTAACAATAATAATTGATGGAATACCCAAAAGTTGTTAATGTAAGCTGGACTAAAAATAAATGAAAAATATTTAATGTGTTTATTAAAAATAATAATAATACTTACACAATGATTACTTAAGTAAGAATTTATTATTTATTTATTTAGTCTTATATAACATCGTTATATGTGCCTCTCTACTTCTCAGTGTGAGGTGAGTAAGAATTTAATTCAACATAATATTAATATGAAGGTAAATACTTTTCCTTAGACAGAGGTCCGGGGAAAGTAAAAAATAATTAATATAATAATACCTTTATTTATTGTAGAATAAATACAAAATGAGTGTAGGTCAAGTTCAGCCAGCTTAATATGTTAGTGATCTTCCACTTAACCTAGGAAAAATGAAACATAAATATAATTGCAAAATGTAAGATAAGGAATAAACATATTTCGACGTCAATAATATCGAATTGATTTTGTAAATTCAAAGCTCATATATATTAAACGGTTAATGACAGTACTAAGTCGAAACTAGTAATACGCAATAAAAAAAAGTGCGTGATACAAGCAAAGTGTTTTATTAATTTTTATATTGATATTAATAATAAATATGTTTTACAAAGTATTGGCTTCAACAATCATTTATATAGTCAACATAATATTTTTAAAATAAATACATATTTTTAATATCATTTCCTGTTTTCTTTTTCCTTATAAAAATTTGGTCTGATATTCTACTGATAATGACAGAAAATCCAAAAATCGTTAAATAACTTCATATTGTAATAGTTCCAATTGGGGTGTATACTCCATAGTACTCTCACATCCAATAATATCTTTAGGTAAGCGAAC
Source organism: Philonthus spinipes (assembly GCA_963082785.1). Lineage (NCBI taxonomy): Eukaryota > Metazoa > Arthropoda > Insecta > Coleoptera > Staphylinidae > Philonthus > Philonthus spinipes. The sequence goes on from OY720308.1 coordinate 2,611,360, forward strand.
CTCCATAAAATATCAGTCTAAATGTAAACATTCATATTACACTATTCTTTTCGCTAATCTAAATTCACGAATGGATCAACAGCCTTACTGAGCGTCTCCTCAATTGAGGAAGGCCGAGGCATTTTCTTCAATTCCTAGCTCTTAGCAACTCTTTGGATTCTTTTTGTGCATGCATCTTCCCTTGGTCTTTATTTTCTTCTTCTCTTTGGAGAAGAAATTGATTACGGTATTGTGATTTGGAGGGATCTATTGTGCAGGAAGTCATCGAGAATGTTAATTAGATGTGGTGGGGGATTTAATGTCGTGCATTTATACAGCAGGCATCGGAGCCAAGCAAACAGAGTTAAAGGCCTTTTGTATGACTAAAAAATAATCGCGGATTTTTGGCAATTGAGGTTTGCTTCTTGAGAGTTGGATGTTAGTTAATATTGTTAAGGGAATGGTGGTGGAATTGTGTTCGAGGAAATAAAATTAGTAGGGAGGATAGGTTGGCTATATCGGACATGATTTCGTTGTTCATTAATCCTTCGAAGAGCTTCCTAAGAGCAGGAAATAATGTTATTAGGGCCAGCCTAGAGAAAAGGACGAAAAGGGGGGACATTCTATCGAAGCCAGAACGGGGGGTGGCTGTCCACAGGGAGGCGTGCTGTCTCCGCTGCTGTGGGCGACACTGGTAGACGACCTCTTGAGGAAACTGTCTGAAGAAGACAGCCTAGGGTATACGGATGACCTGGCAATTATATCTAAAGGCCGGTTCGCAGCAACCATCTCAAAGGCAGCAATGGAACAGGAGCCGGAATCTACAAGTCAAAAAGTAAGACAAGGATCGCGATAAGCCTAGCAGAAGATACTATAGTGTTCCAAGCAGATGCAATCGTGGTCCATCATTGCATCCGAGAGATAGCAAGACAAGACAGTAAAAGTCGATCCATAGCCATATTCTCGGATAGCCAGGCGCTACTTAGAGCACTAGGAAACACACAGGTCAAGTCCAAGCTAGTGTGGAACTGTGTAAATGCTCTCAATGAAGTCGGAGTACAGAAAAAAGTGACACTGGTGTGGATCCCAGGGCATTCGGGTCAAATAGGCAATGAAAAGGCAGACGAACTGGCCAAACAAGACTCGTTAAAGCCATTCATAGGGCCGCAACCCTCCTGCGGTATCACTAAAGTATCAGTCAAACAATCCATAAAAAATGGACGGAGGCACGGGCACAAACCTGGTGGACGAGCACACCAGGTCTTAGGCAGGCGAAGGTATTCCTCAAAAGAAGAACGCCAAAACTAACAACAGACCTCCTCAAGCAAGACAGGAAAATGGTCAGAGCGATTGCAGGTCTACTGACAGGACACTGCAGGCTAAACAAGCATATGAGCAAGTTAGGCCTATCTGAAGATTCGATCTGCAGATTCTGTGAAGAAGAGGAAGAAGACCCCCTTCAGATTCTGTGCCAATGTGAGGCACTATCCGGTATTAGATATCAACAGATAGGGGACACAAAACCCAGTCCAGAAAAGTACACCCAAGACTCACTGTCAGGGCTAATTGGGCTAATCAAGGATGCGAAGCTAGAGCTAATCATCTGAGATACATGGGATCCACAATAGATCTGAAAAGGTCGCGGTGGTATAGGCCATGAGGCCACCCAAATATTATCTATCTATGTATCTATCTATCTATTAGGGCGCTATGGAATGTATATTATTATCGCTCTCGGAAAGCTCTGCGTGGAGTATACGTTGTTAAATATTTTGATAATGTAGGAGCGATGGATTTCAGGATAATCTGGCAGGCGGAATTTTTGCTTTTGTGTAGCATTTCCAAATAGATCTTCCTCTTTTATTCTGTCATGAGGAGTGTGGGATCTTTTTTTATTTTTTTTTATTAATTTCATTTTTCACGAAGTTTTCTTCCGCTTCATGAAACATAAAATTAATAAAAAAAGTCTTTGACTCGGGAATAAATAAATCGAAAAAAACAACAAATAGCTTCTTATTTACAATAACATTTATTTTAAAAATATAGGAAGTAATGCACCATCTAATTTTAGGAGTAATTTAATATAAGGTCGTTATTACTATCGCATTTCGTGTAAGTTCGTCGTCATGCAAGGTTCACCATTGAATTCTAAAATTAAAAACAAAATAATTAAATCCTGATTACAGAAAAAAATTGTGATCGTTAGCATCTATTTTTATATTTAAACACGTATAGTTTATTTTTAATTGCTAAGACTTGAACTTTATTGTTAATCGTTATTCAAATGAAGATAAAAAGTCCGTTCATTATTAAGGTGGCCGTCTGGTTGTTGGCGGGAAGCGTTCTTCGCAACGCCCTTCTACTTTTATACACAATTCGAGAAATACTTAATCAATTTTAATAAATGTTGGCTATTTAGAAAACTAAAATTCTGAGGTACACAATTTTTAATATAATTAATGGTTTTAATATTTAGACATTGGTAGTTCATATTGTATGAAATAAATATGAATAGATTATTAAAAATCAACCAATGAAACACAGATTAGATTGAATATTAATAATAATCTGTTTGGATTGAGTGAGTTACGTGAAGATGATAATAACTTGAATAAAAATACTTAGAATGCTTTCTTCACTACTTTAAAGTAGTAAAGAAAGGATTCTAAGTGTTTTTATTCAAGTTTTATTCAAGTTAATAATAATCTGTGTTTTATTGGTTGATTTTTAATAATTTATTCATATATATTTTATACCCAATTTTTTGTATATATTTTTTTCAGTTTAGAGTACAAAACTGTATCAAAATCTCAGCAGAGATTCCTCATAATTTTCCGCGTCGATTAAGCCCTTTCCGACTTACCTATGGCTAAAATTTAAAAAGAAACATTTTTAAGAATTACTCCTGTTGCTGATAATTAATTAAAAGAATTTATTATTATTATTATTATTATTATTATTATTATTATTAAAAAATGCCCGACTATCCTGACTTGTTGGCTCTTTCAGGAATCTACATCTATGTGATTTTTGGATGTTTTTTTTTTTTTCAAAAAAACTAAACAAAATCACAAACAAAATAATTGTGTAGTGCAATTTTTTTTATTCAAGAATATTTAATGAGGAATTATAATTACCTAAAATCATTGGCAACAGACGCAAGAACTGTAGCTTCTATACGGCGAATATCTTTCTCCGCTCAAACAACGAACGTTCTGGCAAATGAACTGGCAACTCTCGAATTCCCATATGGCTCCGCAAACCATGCTGCCTTGGTTCCAGTAGTAGTACGGATTGTACGGGTCGTAATAAATTGGATCGTAGGGATATGGGTACGGCAAGATGCTAACATCAGGCAATATAGCAATTTTTGCACCGTCGATAGCCGGGGCTACCTTTCCCACGACATCTTCTTGGTGGGAGTAAGAACAAATGGAAAGGACGGCGACGAGTACTATCGACTTCATTTCGACTTTTGGATATCGCACGCTTTCCGACGGGGGTATTTATATATTTTTTTGTTGGTCGAATAATTTCGGAAAATAAAGATATGATAATTTTTATGAAAATATAATATGTTGACGCGTTTGAAAAATTATTTTTTTCCTGTATTACATATTTCCCAGAACGCATTTACGTATTTTCTTATATATAAAAATTAATATATTATGTAAAAACAATGCAAATTAAAATTAAAATATTGAAAGCGTGTAATTTTTTTCCTAAAAAAAAATCATTTGCATGTTTTATCAAACGCGAAACGCTATAAAACCCATGGAAAACCAACGCTTCCTTCACATTTCGAAAATGAAGCTACACTTCTTTCTATTCATCTCTGCCGTTTTCGTGGCATCCTCCTACCAGGCGGAAATCAGCTCTGCTAATATAGCAAGTTTGGCTTCCGACGCCGCGGCAGTCAGTGCTTTGAAAGAGGCTGGCTTGTCGATTGATAGCAGTGGAGTCATTAAGAATTCCGTTGGGGATGTGATCGAAGCCTCCAGATTGGCAGCGCTGGTGCCGAACTATAATTGGAGCATATACCCCTGGTACCACAATCCGTGGAGCAACGGTTTCGTCTGCGTTCCCAGGAACGTTTTCGACTGCAATTTCATTTGCGCGAGGGTATCATGCAGTAATAGAAATTACCCATGCAGGAATTATTCCTATGGTTACCCTCCATGCCAATGCTGTAAGAGATGTTAGGTATGTATAATATTTTTTTTAAATCAATTGTTGAGGCTTGATAAAACTATATAATACACTCTTTATAAATTTAAAAAAAAACAACATTTTTTTTGAGATTCACAATAAATATCTATTCTGTGTTTAATTAAATAATGCGCTACTTATAAATGAAACAACAGGTTTTTAAGTTTATTGAAAAAAAAAACTATTTGTAAATGAAACAATAGGTTTTTAAGCTTATTGAAAAAAATATATATTTATAAATAAATCAACAGGTTCTTAAGTTTATTGAAAAAAAAAATGTATTAAATAAAAATGATTTGAAAATAATTAATAAATTATTTCCACCAAGTGACCAAGTGAATGAATACTGTTTTCTATTTATAAAAAAATGTATATTATTTGTAAATGAAACAACAATTTCTTCCTAATGATGCCACTGTATTGGCGAAACAACTGTAGCAGTGTGTCCACAATAAATTTTTTGAAACTTAAAAAAACAAACTGTTGTTTCATTTACAAATAGTATTTTTTTTTTCAATAAATTTTCTCTATAATTTTTTTATTTTTCTACGAAAAAACTTAACAATGATATTTTTTTCTTTCTTCTTCTTAAAAGAAGTTTATTCAAAATTCAAAATAATCATAAATATAATACATATACCTAAAACCTTTACGATTATGTACAGCGATTCCATCCCTCTCTGTTCACCACGAGTTCCTGGATAAATTCTCTTTAGTTTTTCTTTTCTTTAGTTTTCTCGCCCGGGCTAATGGTATTGAGGGATGATCTGTTGATGTGCCACTTTTAATTTACTTAATTTATTTTTTTTAATTAAGTTTTTTTATTTTCAATTTCCCATTGTTAATTTTTTTATATAGCAATATAAGAAATATTGAAGCCAACGCATTTAAATTTAAAATTTGTAAAAATGTAATTATTTGAATAAAGATATTTGTATATATAAGTGCACAAAAAACACCTCTAATGGGATTTGAACCAATGTCCCTGGATTTCTAGACGAGTGCTCTACCAACTACACCAGAGAGACACGTGATATAAAATCTCCATTCAGTGCTTCAAGTTCACTTATATTCAATTTATATAGACATTCGTTGTTTTTTTTCCCTCAATTTTTTAACAAATTGTTCTTTTTATTTGTTTCAGAAAGACCCTCTTCGCAAGGAAGACCATCGGGTACAGAAAATGTTAACTTTATGTGTACGTTATTTATTTATTTTCACAATCTAAATAGATTTTTCAAAAAATATGTATTCATAGATCTTCATAATCTAAACAGCTTTTGTAAAAGATATGTATTCATAGAATCTGAAATTAATTAATAACGTACACGTTAAACTTAACATTTCCCGTACGGAATAACCCCGCATATAATATAGGAAGTTGTTATTATTATTTTGCACCATCTAGTTGTACTAAAATAAATTTAAATAAATAATTAAAAAATTTATTTACGTTTTAATCCCTACAAATTATTGTATTCAATTAATTAAAACACTTTAATCTTTCTTTATATAACTGAAATTTATTTATCTTTGACTATATAAATATGGACTCCTTCACTTCTCATGTAAATACTGCTCAATATTTGTATCCAAGTGGGAACCCGATTAAGCCCCGCCCCATTGAGCAAAAAGGTGGGAAATTCAAAAAACTGGCGAGCAGAATGGTCGCGTTCTGGGAACACCGATTTGTGTGGCGCTGCGGCGTTTTAGTCAAGCGGTAAAGCATATATTTGATCGCTTTTAAAGCCATCCAGCGGTATAAAAAGCGACCTTGACTTCGCTGTTTGTTGTTTTTAATTAAAATACTTCGTAATTATTACATAAAAAATGTTCAACTAATTGTGCAAGTAAAACATACCGTTTTGTTTTTAAGTTTCGCAGATTTTTTATAGAAAGCACTGCTCCAATTGTTTCGATACACAGTTGTATCATCATCAGGCAGCTGATGAGAATTTAATTCGAAATTTTAGAAAACGATATTTTAATGCAAAAATCAATGAAGTGTTTCATTTATTAAAATTGAATTACAATGTATAACAAAGTAGAAGCCTCAACAATTAACAAAAAAAATCAATGAATTATATCATCAGAAATCACTTCCTTTGACGTTATTTTTTTTGTGTAATCAATCGAAACGCGTTTCATTTGAAAACAACGATAATGCAAACCACCTTTAAACATGAACATTTTCACCAGTTTCTTCCACTCGTTATTTGTTTTTCGTTTTAATTAATGTTTGTTTTAAAATTTTTGCATTTTCGTAACGCTATTTATTTTTCTTTCTTTAGTTTTCCGTTTATATTTATTGTAAAATATTTGCGTTATCGTAAGGTTTTTTTTCCCTTAGTTTTCGGCTTAACGCTGATTTGTTTTTTCTTCTTAAGTCTATTTATTTTAAAATTATTGAAACGCTAATATATAAAATCGTGTTTTATTTGCAATATAGTAACACTGATTTTGTTTTCTTTAGTTATCAATTCTCTTTATTTAAAAATAACAAACCCTGATTTTTTTCTTTAGTTTCCATTCTCTTTAAATTAAAATATTTTCAACATCGTAACGCTTTTTTTTTTCATTAATTAATTCTCTTCATTATTATTATTTTAAAATATTTGCATTATCTCAAGGCTATATTTATATTTACTATATTTTTCTCTACTTTAGATTTCAATTATCTTTATTTCAAAATGTTTCGTCGTGTTTTCATTATTGTAACGCTGGTTTTTTCCTCAATCTTCGGAAAGCCGGTGAGAATTGATAAAAACAAATCGTTCGATTCGAGAAATGACGAGAAGAGCAAATACGCAATGCCGGCATTCAAACCCCCGTACTATTACCCCCAATATTACGGGCCGATGTTTTGCATAGCGGCCGAGTACCTGACTTCGAGGACCTTTTGTAGTCTGGTTACGTGTCACACGAGGCGATGCATAAGGACGATACCGGCCGATCCCGAGCAGTTGAGGTGTTGTCCTTCCTGTGATCCGAATCCTTATGTGGTATGTATTTAATTCAAATTAAATAAAATAAAAAAGTTGAACCATCACCATTCATCAATTCATTTGCGCAAACCATTAGGACAATTCAGCTAGATAGCATAGATTTTTCTTTAACTTCATTATAAATTCATAACAGGGCAGAAAAGCCGATAGACAGACTAACACCTACATGTATTGTAATTATTTATGTTATATTGTTAAAATAACGCACCATAACTCATCCAATTCCCTTCTGTACGAAACCTGCCAAAACCGAACCATTAAAGAAAGACTAGAAATCCTCTCTCTACAATTTGCTGTTTGAAGTTATGTTTGGGTAAGTGTTGAATGATGGACACATACGCAAACCTAACTTCAAAATTTATCTACCCAGTATCAACAATTCATAAAATTTTAGCTTTTTTTTGATTGCTAACGGTTTAATCAACAACAGGAACAAGACGAAGACCTTCGTTCGATAGCTGTTTCTCTTAATAATACAAATTGTTTCGTGTATTGTATATAAAAAAGGAAGATACAGCGATTTTGTTTTTTCAGGTTTCTGTACAAAGTAATATCCAGGAAGGTAATCACGGAGCGAATTAAAGCGAATAAACGGATCTGTGAACACATGAAACCGAACAACTTCAAAAGGCTAGGGATAACAGATAATGAAATGAATCCGGCGACGTAATTAATTAATTAATTTAATATAACCGACGGATTATTTATTAATTTGATTAAATTAAGCGTAAAGTTTGTGAAACCACAAATCCAAAGTGTTTTATTGTTGTTATTTTAATTTTAAGCTATTTGTGATTTAATTAAACGCATTGTTCTTTGTATTATTTCTGAGAAATTAAGAATTATCCCCAATATTATGGATCGTCTATTTTTTAAAAAATATCACCTTTCAAATTGGGGATAAAACTATTAGCCCGATATGGGAAGCAACGCCCGTAAATCCCGTGGTGAAGAAAAAAGGAAAAAAAAAAAACGCCTAACATTTTACTTAGAGAATAAACTGACGCAATTTTCATTTTGTACAATTTTGTTTGACACTTTGAAAATAAAGATTATTATTATTATTAAAGAATACTTGAATGGCGTAAATTTCATGATCCATTTCATGGATGTAAAAAAATATTGGTAAAAATGTTTTTCGAAGCTACGAATGAGAAACATATTAACGATATATATACAAACATTTATTTAATCTTCTTTATGTTGGTTGTGGGAGACGTTAATTATTTTCATTTAAATAAACATTTATTTATTCAGAAAAATACATCATGAGTTTACAACATTTTTATATACAATATTTAAGGTTTGTCCATTTGGGAAAATCGATCATAGATATATATATAAAGAATCTTTATTGTCAGTACATTATACATATAAATATGAAAGAAATTAACAATAAATATTATTATTTTATTTACCGACAATCGGCCAACAGCCTTTCTACTATGCGTTAACTTGGACTGGCCTGTCGTTTACAATAAAGTTCGCATTTTTTAGCTGAAATAAAAATAAATGTTACATTATTCAAGGTTTGCATAATTATTATTATATAATATAATTTTATATATATAATAATAATAAATTTATATTGCATAATTTTATTGATGAAAATATATGTTGAAGTACCATCTAATTTTTGTATTTACATTGCAGGCTGTTTTATAAATTCATAAAATGCAAATTAATATTCTAATAATCGTAATAACCCTCTCCATGGGGATTTTGCAGTTTTCATAAAGGAGTGTATTGGAATCCTTTATGAAAATTGCAAAATCCCCTCTCTTAAAGATTGATCTTAAACCCATTTCTTAAAATTCGTCACTAATATCCACATAGCATCCATTGTAAACGCTAACGTTTATCTTAAATTTACACATACATCATTAACAATTCATCAAACTTAGCGGACAATTTAGACAAAGGTGGTAGCAATCATGATAATTAAATAAAACAACAATAACAGGCAGAAAAATGGCCATTGTTTGAAGTATCTTTGTACGTTTAAAATCTTAAAGTGTGAGGTTTGAGTGAAACACGGCCAACATAAAATAATATTAGTATTTTTTGAGTGAACAAAGTGTGTGGAAAAAATATTTGAAACACAATAGTATTTTAAATAGTGCACAAAACAAGTTTTAAAGCCTTAAAAATGGTTTACAAGTCTGTCAGAGGTTTGTGTGAAACATGATCAACCATGCTTGTGAAAACTAAATGTAAAAATTGTACGTATAATATGTTCAGAAATAAAGATGTACCATATCCAAGATGAGAATGCACAGTATTCATCTTGAAAACATCACCTCGGAGATAAAACATGGGATAATAAATTTGAAAATATCAAAGTGCCATTAGTTTTTTTTAATAAATAGAAAATTTAGAAATCAGAAAAATTTCATTCTTTTTTTTTTAAATTTAGAAAACGACAATGATGCATTTTTGTGATCGATATGTAAACATAAATAGTGCAACCTTTCCCTAATTTAAGCCACTCTGTATTTTTTACCATTTTCAAGATCCCCATACTATGCATTCTTATTTTGGACATGTATACCCTTATAATAATTCAGTTCCAGTTTTTCTAAGGTTTTTCTTTTATAACAATAATTGCAGATTTTAATTGCTGTAAACTTGTCCAAAATTTACGTCTATGAAAATATTTATATGAATATTAAAAAAAAAGAGAATTACCTCTTCCACGCTATTATCGCACGTATTGCAACATCTGCAATTTTCCGGTTCGGGCGGGATAATTTTGTTCGCACATTCCTTCATTTTCGGACACGTTGCTATCGCGCACAAATAAGTGCAATCTCTCAATTGCGTACCCGTGATGCAAATTTCAGATTCTTTCTTCCAGTACCAGTAAGAATCGGCACTGGCCAAAACAAACAGCAGGAATAGTAAGGAATATGCGAGTTTCATGTTGCTTCAAATTTATTTTCTGAAATAAGGAGTGATTCTAAAAGAAACAGATAAATTATTTATGTAAAAATGATAATTTAATTGACTTTATTAATTTATAGAGTCATTAATATTATTTACAGCCAGAGAGCTAGGTGTGGCTCGGTTGAGAGGGGAAGAAATGTATGGATGAATGAAAAGTATGGGAAATATATTCTATGTGAGAATCTGGATTTTCTTTAGATTTGATCTTCTCTGGAAATTAATGATATTTTTCTTTCAAATTAATATATTTATGAATTTGAAAGAAAAATATCAATAATTTCCAGAGAATATCAAATCTAAAAAAAATCCTGAGAATCTTGATTTTTTTTAGATTTGATCACAGAATATATTTCCTATACTATTAAAACTATTAATAGGAAATATATTCTGTGATCAAATCTAAAAAAATCCAGATTCTCAGGATTTTTTTTAGATTTGATATTCTCTGGAAATTATTGATATTTTCAGAAAATATCAAATATAAAAAAAAATCCTGAAAATCTGGATTTTATTTTAGGTTTGATCACAGAATATATTTCCTATACTATAAAAAATTTTATAATACTATTTGAAGTACAAAAGCAATATCATAAATAGTCTTTGATTAATTTAGAATTTGCCTATCTAAATAGAATTTGACTATATCAATACGTTTCAGCAAGTGCTCGATGAGTTAACAGTAAAAAGTTTAAAACAAAAAGGGGATTGAAATTAAAAATTTATTTGGGTTTAATGATAATGTTGATTGACACCTTTGCAATTATTTAAATAAAAAAATACTGGCAATGATCACTAAAATCTGATCATTCAGTTTTTCGCTTTGGTATGCAACAAACAAATGTCCATTGTGTAATCGAATACATATAAGCTCGGGAAGTAGTTTGCCAAAAACGGACAGTGTAAGTAATTTTTAAATGTTTAGTTTTATTTTTAAGTAGTATTTTTTTTTATATATTTTATTGTAATGGTACCAGTTAAAATGTTGAACAGTGTATAATACAAATTAGAGAAGTAGGCTTAAATATTTTTAATTGAAAGACCTCTGGTCGATAGCTTTATTGTAACAAACAGTATTATAACATATATTTAAATGTTTAAGACATTTTCGCTGGAAAATTTCTATTACAGTAATTTTTTATTCAGTTAGAGGGTACTAAACCAAAGAGGCGTGTTCCAGCTTTGACCTGATTAAAATGTAAACACACACCTCATTGTACAAAATTTATTAATAAAGATATTTATATATATATATTTTAATTAAAATAATGATAAATGTAATAACAATATTAAGAAATGTAATAATATTAAGACAAATAGACGTTTTCTAAAGACAACGTACAACATAGTATAAAAATTTTATTGTTATTTTACTTTATATGGAATAGTCTGCAGAAATAAAGATTTTATATATATATGATAATAATAATATTAATAGTAAAGACCATTACTTCAGAAATTTAATATGTAATTAAAAATATTAAATTAATTTTACCTTTTAAAAAAGACTCAATAAGACTTTACTCCCATTCAAGCTTTATATAACATTTCCGAATCCTTACTGAAATGAAATTTTAAACGTGCTAAAATTACGCATGCGTTCGTCCTTAGTGATGCTTTTTTTCCTTATTCCAATTAAAGCGACGTGTATTTACATTTTGGACTAATTAAAAAAAATTGTTTATTCCAACAAATATTTAAAGGGGTATAAATATTAATATTCATGATTTCAAACGAGCCAGCATAAAATAAGAGTAAACATTTTTTTTATTTAATGTGATGAATATTACACTTTTGTAATTGGAATTGAGTTTATTTTTAATAACATTAAAAACAAGCGTTGTTTATTTAATATTCATAATTTGTATATTCAATTTATAGCCTTACACCGAATGGTAAAATAAGTAAACGATATAAATAGGAAAAGAGTATTCAAATCATTTTTATTTAATAAATAAACGATTATATATATATATATGTATATATATATAAATTTTATTATATATATATATATATATAATAAATTAAACCTAGGGATTTGTTTTTTTTTTGATGATACTTTTACATTTAGTACGAATATTCAAGAAATCTAAGGTCTTGGGAGGAAACTCTTTGGATCTTGAAAATATCACATCGCTGAAATCTCTGTTTAATGCCTTTTTTAGGTCAAAGCTGGAACACGCCTCTTTGGTTTAGCACCCTCTAACTCAACAATAAATTACTGTAATAGAAAATTTCCAGCGAAACATTTAAATTTTAAAGTCAATAAAATGTATGCAATTAGAGGTTTCAGCCAAGAGTTGTTACTGGAAATATTCAATATGGACTCTCTTGAAAAAAAAAAAACGGAAAAAGAAGTCTGGCATGTCTTTCTTGTACAAAGTACTTCATTGTAGGATTGATTGTCCAGATATTTTAAAATTAGTTAATATACGAATTCCAACTTTTAACAGTCGCAACAAAACCTTATTTTATATTGTTTCCAATCGAACATTGCATGCCTTAAAATCACCTATTAGTACAGCATGTGATATTTTAAATCAAATACTTTCAGCGTGTGATATTTTTGCGGTTCCTTTATCATCATTAATAGCGTATTGTTAATTTATCTAATTATAAATTAAATAAATAAAGTCACGTACTGTTGTAATTCTGTATTCTTTAAATATAAATTGTCAATAATCTATATATGACTTACATAATTGTCTTGTAATTGGAAATGATATCCTGTTGGACAATAAACTTATTATAAAATTATAAAATAATAATAAACTTTATATATACAAACATCTTTATTCCCAAAGAATACATACATATTTAATTCAATATACAATACATGAAACAATTTAAAACAAATATATATTCTTTAGAGAAACGACTATCGACCAATAAACTTTATTATTATTTAAAAACAAAAATAATGGATTACATAATAGATGTTTGTTTATTGATCAAATAGTAGTAAATTGTCTTTTTATTAATGCTGTTCTTATAAATGTACAAGTTAAAATATTGAACAGAGTATAATCAAAATTAAAGAAGTACACTTTAATATTGGTAATTAAAATATTTTTATTAAATCAATAAGTTAGTATTTTTATTTATGATAAATTATAATATTAAAATATTTACAAAAAAACAACATGATTTTGTTTGCGTAATCATTCTTTATCATTATCATTGTTTGTCTTCATTTCATGGAGCGTTAATTGATACATTTTCATCGTTTATATTCAATTGAATATTCTCGAGCTAAAAAATAAAATGAGAAGAATATTAATAAAAACACAAATTAAATCAAATGAAACAAAGATGATTCACACATTTGCAGTTATTTAAATTACAATGAAATTAATCAAGCAAAGAAATGGCAATGATCAATAAAATTCGAATAATCCCTTTTTTTGTTGATTTTTGTCAGAAATTTTGCTTCTTTAATTTCATTGTAATTAATGTAATTTTTCCTATTTAATACAATTATAGGGCGGAAAGATAGCATATAAGCAGACTTTTACGATAAGATTATGTAATTATAGTAATTTGTGTAATATTTCATCGTTTATATTCAATATTTTCGAGATTAAAAAAAAGGATGAGAAGAATATTAATAATAGCAAGACAGAACAAAAGTTAGGATTCTTTTCATAGCCATCTATTATATTACTAAAATACAATTAATTTTGTTATAATAAAACACTTTTTTAACATTGTTTGTTATACAAACAAAGTTAAAAAAAGTGTTTTATTATAATCTTACACAATGTATAACGAAATAGAAGCCTCAGTGATCAGTAATATAATTAATTTTGATTTAATCTTCTTTATGTTGGTTGTTTGTTGTGGAGACTTTAATTATTTAAATAAAAAAACAAACAAACAAAAAATAAGTAGGAGAAAAGACATCCACTTTTATTTAAATAATTTTGATTTGATATTAATTTATAAACTGACTTGAAGTATAATTGTCTTAATTCATATCAATTCTTAAATAAACACCGAACTAAACAAAAAAATATAGCAATAATCAAACGAAGAAAACTTACATTAAATTGTATTAGCTATGAAAATGAAATTATTTTTTACGTGAGCCATAAGTTTACATCTTTTTAAATAAACCATAGAATATTTTGTATTAGCTGAATTCATTGATAATTAAAATAAGTCACCAAAGCTTTTGAAAGAAAATTCCCTATGGCTTATTTAAAAAATATTCAACGAAATCCATAAAATAATAATACAGCATACATTTGCATTTTGAAAATTTTTATGCAAGAACACGATCGAAGCATTGAATTTAATCTACATAACGGATTTTACATGTATATACAAATATCTTTATTCGGGGATATGTACAATACATTAGTTGTATAATACAGCATTTTAAATAATTTTCACATTGTCCTTTCATAAGCTATCGACACGAAGTCTCTCTGCCATAGATTACTTTTGAAAATATGTGCCGGCCGAGTTGTCGCGAAAAAATGTGATTAAAGTATGTTATTTATTTATTTATTTGTTGCTCAAAAGATTCATTATATCTAATAACAAATAGAGAGGAATATTAAAACATATAACTTAACACATACGCAATAAATTATTTTTAAACGTTATTTATTTATTGATTGATTTATTTATTCGTTGCCCAAAAGATTCATTGTACCTAATAACAATGATGATTTCCAAAAATATAGAAATATTAAAACATATATAACTTAACACATACACGAAAAATTAGTTTTAAACGTTAATACTTTACGCAAGAGTTAACAATGGAGAGTAAAAAGAACTGTAGCTGCTGTTAAATATATCACATTGCAAATGAGACGAACAAATGAGTTATATAACCGCATCATTGTGTTAAAAGGAGAGTTATAGTAGTGGTTAGATCGACTGACGTTACATCTAAATAAAACTAAATTTTGCACACATTTTCCAGGAACATTAAAATTGACTGCGCTTAAAATATTTGGGTCGTCGACAAGGTTATTAATTAATTTAAATAAATAAACATAATATATATTTTATTTCTCCGATCAGCTGTTGATTCCATATCGTAACGAGTTATGAATAGATAGATGAGTGTGTGATGATGTCAGAGGATGTTTCTGAGATTTTTATGAATCAAATTTTATCGTTACTGGACGCCGATTCAAATCATCAGAATTAATCTTTTAATTTTCCTTTAAATGTATTGCCTAAATATATATATATATATATATAAAGATTGCAAGTTTTAGTTCCTTTTAGGAAAAAATCACATTAATGAATCATATGTAGCATTAATGTAATTTTTCCCTAAAAGGAACTAAAACTTTTAGTCCAGAGATCGCAATCTTTTTTTCTTAATAGATTTAGACAATACATTTAAAGGAAAATATAAAACTTTAAATGATTATTTGAAATGTATTCTTACCGGACGTGGATCAAAATCACAAGAATTACAGCATCTGCATTGTGCCCAATCAGCCGAAATTATATAACGGCATGGGTTTTCAACAGGAGGGCATCTAGCGAAAGAGCACAAATTGTTGCAATCCTTTAACTGTCTTGGCTCGAAACAATTGTATTTAGATGAGCATTCAGCTCCGTACGCAACGATGATTAGAATAAGGATCGTAAAGAATTTCATGTTGAAATAAATTATGGGATACTGCAATTAAAAAAAATATTGAATAATAGAAAGAGAGGGGGATTAAAATTACCTTTTATTATTATATAATAGATACTCATTTCAAGTTATTATACAAAAATGTAAGACGTTGCCTTTATATAAAAAAAATTGATAATTACAGGTTCAACAATTGAATTAGAAAAAAAAAATATCCAGAGTAAAATAATATTTAAAAATAATATACAAAAATGTTAAATTCATAATACTTTAAATGTATTCCATATTTTTTATGATATAAAAAATAAAAAAATTATGATGATATTCTTCACAATATTGAACCACTTTTACTTCATTTGTATAAGTAAAGTTTTGTTAATTGTTGTGAATTACGATGTACAACTTAATAGAAGCCTTTACAATCAAGAAAATAAATACTGAGCTATTTAGCTGAACTATCTTGAAGCATATTAATAATTTACTAAAATATATATTTATTTAAGTGAAATTTGTTTAAATAATCTACGTTTTAATTTCAGAAATTGATTTAAAATAAATATAATCAAATAAATAAAATATTTACCAATAAATTTAATATTTCCAACTTCGATATTAATCTCTCCTTACTTAATTTCCTTTATTTAACCTACTTATTTTCTCTCTGAAGATTTTTTTGCGCGAGCATGTGTTTTATATAAACAGCAAACCGATTATTATTTCTGCTATCTTTATTGTGCATTATTTTTTTTAGCGATTGTCATTAAAGCCGACGATAAAGGATGTAACAATTCATAACCACAGAATAGAGCAATCTACGATAACCCAGATATTTTTATTTAAAGGCTACAGCAATTAGTTCAGTTCTTTCTATATTGAACTCCGCTTTTCAAGGTCTTTCGACCTTGTTTACTTGTTTATCGACGTGCGTATTTGCTTGTAAATATGGAACGAACTGTGCGAGAGATAAAAGAAAATTGTTGTTGTATACCAAAACAGTTGATTTTTTTAGAAAAATCGTGAAGATTTTAAATATTTATTATTGTACAATTTGTTGTAGACAAATTAAGTATTATTCTTCTATGGTTGTTTAATTTATGCAGTAGTTCGATTTGAACTATTATTCATTTATTCCACTCGCTGGGGAACTCTTATATTCGCCTCTCCAATAGGATTAATATTTATAATTTTTAAATTTCGTATATTCATAATTTAATAACAATAACCAAGGAATGTCACTTTTTAGTTATTGTCATTATATTATGAATATACGAAATTTAAAAATTATAAATATTAATCCTAATTATAATAAAATATTTTTATTTTAATTTTATTTGTCGTAATTTGTGATTGGTAATTTGCCTTTTTTTATACATGTTTTGTAATCTTTTTAGAGCGTCACACTTTTCTTATAAAATTTTTAATATGTAATTATAATTGTAATTTGGAAATGGAGATTCCGTTAATAAAGTAAATTGAAATTGAAATATAAATAAACGGTACAAACCTTTAATTTTCAATATTCTTCTTCTTAAACACTTCGTGAAATAAACGAACAGAAACGACTATTTAATGATAACTTTTAAAGAATTAACAACACTCGATTTACTAAAAGTGCCTTCAAGTTTTTCATAACAATTCCTTTTTTTAAATTTTGTCTACTTATTTATTTTAATTAATGTAAATTTAAGTTAACCAATGGCGTAAAGTGATTAAATATTTGCATGTTAATTATATTAACATGAAACTATGAATCACGTTTTGATATCGATTATCGATAAAAATAATTTGGAGCCTTATTAATTTCATTCGCGTAATTTCTTTGTTTATTATATTTAGAAGAAAGTATGTTATTTTATAAATAATTTACGCAACAAAATGTTCAGATTCATTTAATCACTTTGATATAGAAGTCATAAAAGCTATTGAAACTGAAAGAAAATGGGTAGAAATTGTATTGTAAACAAAGAAAAATTGTATTGTAAATAAAGCATAAAGCGAATGGCGAGGATTGGAAAAAATATATTCTGATTGGACAGAAAGACCTCCGGTCGATAGCCCATGACAGACTACTAACCAATCTATATGTATTGTGAATATAAACAAAGAGTAATAAAAGTTAGAACGAATTTAAAACAAAATGTATAAGAAATAGCAGAAATTGACAAAGTTTGCAAAATAAACAATGCAAAACTGTTTAATAAAAAAAATTCCATACAAAGTTAATTTCCCTTATTTTGATTTTTACAATTAAATAAAACGTTGGGACACAACTAGAGAGTCAAACACATGTTTTTCATAGGTTTCGTTCATTTCGTTTGTTTTTTATATTTATTAGAAATGGATTATTTTTTATAAATACTTTTCATATCAAATTTTTTGATGTGAAAAGTTTAGTTCTTTTTGACGTGAAAAATATTTATAAAAATAATACATTTCTTATAAATTCAAGAAACAAACAAACGAAGTAAACACAACCTATGAAAAGCATTTTTTTATTATAAATTATAATTGTAAATGTAAAAATAAGGAACATTTTTATTTGTTTAATCTCCCTTTCTGATTTTTAACTATAAAATTTAAAAACTGTTTCTTGAGAATAAAAAAAATGAAAACTTATTCGATTTATTTTAAATATCAAACGGCAAACCTCGCGGTGTAATATTTTCGTTTTGTTATTCAAACTTTAAATTTTGCACGCAAACGTAAAGCAGCGAACAAGGGACATATATTTAATTTCTCCAGTTTAATCGCAATTGAAAAACAGTCGGCGAAAAGTGCCAATAAAAACAAATCCGGGCCGTTCTTTCCGCGAGCAAAAGTTAAATGAGTTCGACTTTTATGAACGCGAAACTGCAAAGTTACACAATGAACGGAAAATTCGTTAGCCCGGCGAAACGCATAGATAATAAATTCCGCGTCGCGGCCCTTTCGTTTGTACTGAATTTTTGTAACTGAATAACATCGCTTAATGAAAAAACGTAAGTCAAAAATCACAGAGCTAAATGTGAGAATTAATTATTTTCAAATCATTTTTATTTATGAAATGAATATGAATAAATTATTAAAAATCAACGAATAAAACACAGATTAGATTAAATAACTTTAAATTCTCGACTAGTTTCGGGTAATTAGCCCATTTTCAAGAGAATTTAATTTATTTCAATCATGTTTCACCAAGTGATTGATGAGAACAAAAATCATTACAAAAGGTGGCGCTTGCGTCGTCTTTAATTTATTATGATAGTGGAAGATATTATTTATTATTTAATCCAGCACTAGAAGCACTAAGCGAACCTAAAGATGCATGAAAATGAGAACTTTTAGACCTGTAGGGAAAATTACTTAGGAAGAAATATTATGCATTGCTCACGATTTTGATATAAGCAAAATTCCACTTATGCTTGTATAAAAAAAAACATTCTTTTTTTTGTGTGAATTAATTCAAATCCTCCCTCGCACGACTCCTGAAGATTAGTTTAAATGAATTTAATCCCCGCGAATTTGATATTTGCGCTTACGCGGAGGGCAAATCCGCAAAAAAGCCATACGTCCACGCCCTCGCGCGTAATCCGACGGCCCTTTCAAGCGGGAGTGAAAAATAAACATGCAACAAAAAAAAATATTTATAAATAAGGTGTGTATAGAGGCCATTCGTTTCTTTGATATATCACATCGAAACGTCGTTGCTGACAAAATAATATAGTTTATGTAACCGATTCCATCGGGAAGCAATCTATCTTTCCACACGTATATACTTACACACGTACAATGGACGGTTTTTTTCCTAGTTCTTGGACGCTGCTCGAGATACAATATACGTTTTCAAGAGGGATTTTAAATCAATATCCTACCAATGGTAGTCTGGAGAATGTTTTTATATTGTGCTTTTATGTATTCCATTATTAATGCAAACAAATAAATTTTAAATAAAAATGTTTTAAATTAAATAAAAATAATTAACAAATTATTTCCTTATAATTTATATATAATAAAATAATCACTTATTGTTTCTAATTATTTTTTCGTTTCACTACGTTACTGTATGCAACCCATCATATAAGTTTGAACGATTAACGATTTCTCCCATCACTATCTACGATAAATGATGGGAGAAATCGTTTATTTCAATAATAAAAAAACGAAATAATATATTATTTTAGATAATAAAATGTTGTGTTTCTCGTTTGTGTAAGATATACGATTCTAATATTAAAAAAATATAATTACTTCTTCTATAACTGATGAAGTGGCTTTGAAATTTGATATTTTTTATAATTTGAATTTTTAAGACAAATCGACTTTTTTTAATAATAATAATTTTGCCCATCACCAATTGCTATCTTCTCATTTATTAATTTTGATTAAAAAATCTTTCCAGTGCTTTCCATTTTTTCCAGTTTTTTCTTTCAAATAAGTACTAAATAAAAAAAGTGATTTGCAAGATCATGGCAAAGATTGATCATTTTAAGTATCGAGCTGATCAGAAAAATCCAGCAAGGTTGGAGCAGTCAATCATTTTGGATTTATTAATTAAAATACTTTTAACTTCGTATAACTATTTTTGTGTTGTATATTGTGTTATTCATGTAAATGGCACGCCGTTGAAATAAATAAATAAAAATAAATAAACTGAAATTAATCATTATCAAACTAACAGTTTCATTATCAAATGACAAGTCTATAGTCATTAAATTAAATAAATTCAGTTATACAAAGTTAAAAAGTATTTTCATTAATCGAACAACGATGTACAATAAAGTAGAAGCCTTAAGAATTATTATTTTTAATCGAGCTGTTTATATTGATCGAGCAGTTCGATTACTTGCAAGGATCGAGCAGTCGATCTTTTATGATCGATCTTTCCCATCACTAAAAGAAATAATGTAATAATATTGTTATAAAATAATTATTATTAATTTTGAATTAAATTTAAATATTGGGTTATGAAAAATCTGTAATAATTTCAAAGTGCGAAAAAATAAAAAAAATATATGAGAAAGAGTATATAAAGTGTGAGTAAATATAGCAGCATGATCACTTTATGTCTAGCGCTGATGGTGCATTTGCGTGAAGAGGAAAGGGACGGTATTTGCATATAAAAGTGGGCGCTCTTTTCGGGCAAGCTCGTGTAAAATTTATTGTGAAAAAATACAGCGAGTTTCCTGGCTAAAAATCCGGACGTTACGTGTCTGGATCCGGCCGCAACGGCCACCCCTAACGAGCCATACATATTAATGTCCTGGCAGTCCTTTTTTCCAAATTATCCCCGGATTCTTTGCGCCCCGCGCGCGGAAATATTTATGCTTCCCCCGCTTCCTGCGCGCGCCCGTCTTTTTTCGCCGTTAAGGCGCTAATTAATTTAATTCGGGTCGTTTGTATTCAAGTCTTCCTCTCTCTCGCCCCCCCATCGACGTGTTAAATTCGCTAGGCGTTCATATTTACGGCTTGTACAACATCAATAAGTTCTTTCCAAAACCAGCATTTCATTAACGTGCAATCACCATTAAAAAAGAAGATGTTTTGGAATTACTTTACATCCATAAAAATGAGCCTACTGATTATACTTCATTAAAACCCTCACTTAAAAAAATATGCATATAATTAAGTACAGTAGGCTTTGTAAATTAACACAATATTCATTAATTAAATTTACAAAAATGTAACAAAATTTGATAATGTATATTACAGAAAAAATAATTATTTTAAATTCTGTTTATTTAATTTAATTATATATATATAGAAACACTTTATTTCTGAGAGTTACATTAAATTACATCACGCTACAATTATTTACAATTAGTTAAGCTTCAGACAATGGCAATCGACAATAGGACTTTCTAGATTATATACAATGTATTATTTTTTTTTTCTCAGATAATAAAGATTTAATAGTAGAAGAGGATTGTAAAATAATTTTACAAATAAAAAAAAAATAGAAACCATTCAAGGAAAAATAAAAACATTTTTTACAAAATTAAATACGATGAGACATAACCAGAGAGTGAAGAGCAGATAATACTTAAATAATCTTGCATTATATTAAATAATATTAAATAACTGTGACCAAGTGAATGAATACTCTTTTCTATTAAATCTTGCATTAACCTAAAACCAAGCTGTAATAAAAAATTGATAGGTGCTGGCTCTATACTATTCTATTATAAATAATTGTTAACTGGCTATTGACTATAGTTTTTTTTTTGCCTTTAAATTTACAGAATCGTCCCTTTAATAAGCGTGTCCATTTATAATAATAATAATAATAAATGTCTTTATTTCATCAACAATTGTACAATAGAAATATAAATAATTAAGAGTAGGCGAAGTTCAGGCAGGCTGCTCTTCCACTTAACTTAATTTCATAAATAAAAATATTTTCAACTTGAGAAAATGCATACTCTCAATAAAGCCACAAATCTAAAAATCGAAGTGTTTTCCCCAAGAATCGCTTGTATGTGCGCGAAAGATATAAAATTTATACACATTTTATTACATCCATCGCAAATACTGTTAAATCAGCAGATTTCGTATATTACATTAACTTCAAAAATCCTCCGATTTATCCCCTTTCCGACTGTGAAATTAATCCGTCAGAAATCGGGCCCGTACATATAAATAATAATAAAAAAAATCTTATTGGGCGCGATTATCGGAATGAGTGCGCCTCGCAAGGGCGCAGGAGGGTTTTCTGTGTGGATTGATCCAATTTCACGGTTGGTTTATCTTCCGGTATTAAAATGCGATTTGGTCGTTTGATTTTTAAATTAAGCCATGCTCCGGGGCATATTCTCGTCATTTACGTTGCCCCTAATTCGCTTCCTTGCGAAACACACAAACAAGAATAACACGGATAAATAACGAGGAATTCCGAACAGTTTATACGTACGATTAAATTGGACGGATTTCAATGTATTTTAGCTTTTATTAATTGGAAGAAGTCAACAAGGAAGAAGTGAATTAAATCAAAATGTTCCATTATATAAACAGGACAAGTTCGCCTTCCTTTAGTGGACGAAACAATGATTCTCGGTCGTCGTTGACGATGCCACTTAAAATTAGGCAAAAGGTAGCGCTTGCGTCGTCTTTAATTTATTATGATTAAATAATTTATAATATTAATTTCCTAATATTAAGCTTAAAAAATAAGAAAATAATCTGGATACTTGTACGAATCGAATATAAATTTTTGATTACTAAATTAATCGACTTTTATTTTCAAGAATTCAATATATAGAATGTAAATATGACTTCAAGTGAATTCCCGTGATTTCCTACTGAGTATTCTGAACAATGACAAATAGAGTTTAGCGTAAGCAGGAAGCGAGTGTGTCGTCGGTGTATCCCCTAAATCTAACCGGGCACGAGCTGTAGCTCTTCGGAACGGCGGTAATTTCGGTTTTGTATTCACAATCCGTATAACTTACCACTTTACTACTCCGATAACAAGCGTCGGTAATCCAGGCCGCTCGAAAAAGGGATTTCCATGGCCCGGATCCCGCTCTCTCTCCCCCATCGCTCCGCGCCGCTTGTCTTTGCAAATATTTGGCGACAGTTGTGCACAGCCATTCCACGAGGACAATATGTTCGGGCGGCAATGCAGGCTTTATATTCCAAAAACGGACGCCCGCGGAATTAAGTTTAATTCGGATGCAATTGGGTTTAACTTGGTCTCTTTGCCGGAAAAGTCCCGGTCTCGAATTGTGTTATATGTGTGCCGCGCGCAGGTATGCATGCATGTGGGGAAGTTTGTCCTATAAATGTATGTACGTCTAAACTAATGATAGTTGAGACAGTTCTAATTTAATTCCCTGCCACGGTCTGGACTTTCTAGAAGCGATGCATTTTATGTAAATTCGAATAGAATGAGACGTAATATTAAACGATGCGTTATATTTAGTGTTGAGCAAAATCGAGAAATATTAGTAATCAAGTATTTCTAAATGAGCAATTATAAATAAATAAAGTCAAAAGAATGGAAAAACTTGGAAAGACACAAGCACACGAATATAGACAGAGAAAAGGGGAATTGATCAGCCTCAAGAAGTTCGATTCAGATCTTACAAAATTATTTAATTAATTATTATTTATATAATATACAAAATTATCCTTTTCTTATGTTTGTTTGAAATATTTTGTAATCCCCAAATAAGTGAAGTAAAGAAAAATGCACAATGTTAATCTTGTAAAGAGGAAATTAAATTCCCATCGCAATATTAAAACACCCAGACTTCATCCTCGACAATCCACCCCCTCGCGCATAAAAAGCGCATCTACTATTAACAAAAGTTAATTACACGTTTTCCCCTCTCGCCATAAATAAAATCCCCGAATGCACCGGACGCACTATTAAAACTCACCCCCGCCCACCCGAAAAATTAAAACGCCCGAACAAACAAAACCGCCGAAAACAGAGGACATTATTAAAAACGGGAAATGATTTTTATTATTGGCAGCCCCGGGGCGGGGGTCTGAATCCTGCCCCCCCCCCCCTCACTTAAACAAACGGAGACGGTCTCATTTCGCCGAATGCACGAATTGAGATATTAAGATAATATTTTCACTATTTCACTTTATTTATCTTTCTCCCGGCTAATATCTGCCAGCAGCGCGCCTCCCTCTCCGCAGTGGAAATATTATTTTTGGGATTTACTCACCCACTTCGCGAAGGGCTGGCTCGCCGCCCTCGCAGGAAAGTTTTTGATCTCGGCCCGGAACGGTGTACGTACCTGGAACAAAAGCGGCGTGTAATCTATACAATCTCGAGATAAACTGTTATTTATGGATTTGCTTATTGAAAACGAATGGATGGGATTTAAAAAAATAAATAAATATAATCCTTTAGGGCAGAACAATCTAAGGTCGATAGTCCAGACTAACACCTACATGTATTGTAATTATTTATGTTATATTGTTAAAATTATCTGTATAGTCTATGTAAAGATGTGTATATATATAATCCTATGGCGGAAAGACCTATATATTAGAAATGACACAAGAAAATATATATATTTTTTTAATTCAATATTAATTCAAATAAATTAAATAAAAATGATTTGAAAATAATTAATAAATTATTTCCACATTTAGCTCTGTGACTTTTGACTTATGTTACGTATTTGTTTAAAGTACTTACTGTATCTGTGACTTTTGACTTACGTTACGTAAGTACGTTAAACAAATACGTAACATAAGTCAAAAGTCACAGAGCTAAATGTGAAAATAATTTATTAATTATTTTTATTTAATTTATTTAAATAACTGTGACTAAGAGAATGAATAATCTTTTCTATTTATATTAATTAAAATGTTTCATCGAGTGATCAATGAGAACCAAATCAAAGTTATATTAATTTTATAATAAAAAAATATGAAAGAATTATTAAAACTCTAACCATGGCAATACAAATAGATTAAATTGAATAATATTTAATTTGAGTTTCGGGTTATTAATTAGCCCATTCTCGAGAGAATGTGTAAGTTAAAATCCTCTTTAACCTGAAATTTATTAGGTTCGATTATTTTAGTGAAACTCTTAGTTTGATAATGACAAGTTAAAATTATTGAAACTATAGTCACTAAAATAAAAATTAAACTTATAAAAACAAAGTGATTCAGAGTTTTTTTTATTAAAAATAAGAAGAAAATACAGAAATTAAATTTATGCCTATTTTTTTTTCAGAAAACCACGGAGGGAAACTATATCACAAATATTTGTGATATGTTTTCCCTCCCTTCCCTCCTTCTATATCACAAATATTTGTGATATATTTTCCCTCCCTTCCCTCCCTCTATATCACAAATATTTATGAATATGAATATTTCTGAAGCAAATAGACATTAAAAATAAGAAGAATATACAAAAATTAAATTTATGCCTATTTTTTGTTATTTTTCAGAAAATCATGGAGGGAAACTATATCACAAATATTTGTGATATGTTTTCCCTCCCTCTATATCACAAATATTTATGATATAGTTTCCCTTCCTTCCCTCCCTTTATATGACAAATATTTATGTATATGAATATTTCTGAAAAAAAATAGACATAAATTTAATTTTTGTATTTTCTTACAAAATACAAAGGATAATCCAGCCTAAAAATAATTTACATTTTGTATAATTTCAAAATGTTTTTTACCACAAGAAATAAATTTAATACACCAAACCACGATAAGGAATGAATATATAAATGATTGTTGTTGATAAAATTTAATTCTTAAAACACAAAAAAAAAGAAATTAAAAAAAATATATATTATATTTTTTTAATATTCATATTTTTAAATTTAGTGAGGCAATGACATTTGGCTTTTGTTTTCGAATTGCTTATAATTATGGAAATATTGAACACCTCGCGCAATTGCGCGCAAAATAATAAATTTCGCTATTTTGCAAATATAATGCAATTTGTTGATCCTGAGAACGAAATATATTCATGCAATTTATTTTTTCCGGAAAATAAATCAGCATAAATGGAAAACAAATTTTATTAATTGTTAAGGCTTCCACTTGGTTGTACATGGTTTATTATAAAAACAATATTTGTTTTACTTCTTAATTAATAAAATACAAGATAATAAGATAAATAGATAACAAGATAATAAAATACGACAATTATTGTTCGAATATACTGAAATTCAACATATTTATTACACTTTTAATTAATTTGTTGTATATTTATAATAAATTTATATTCTACATTCTATATTGGAAATATCCGTAACTACGTATGTATAACAATCAGTATTAAAAATTAAGATTAAAAAATCATAACAAAAAAATGATCTTGGCGTGAAGAGTACCCTATGTTAATCCTCTAGATTTAGTTATAAATTATAAATCTTTTGTTAGTGGCTGATTGGAGAAAATCCTATGCCAAAAAAATGATATCACTGAATAACTTAGCTTAGAAAAACTTGCCTTTCAGCATTCGATTCATGAAGAATTCAGCTACGTTTTTATTTATAAAAAAAAACTTTATAGACCGCCCGGGTTCGCCAGAAAACAATCGCAAAAATGAAATTAAATTGCGCCCATTTATGAAAGGCTCATTTCGCGAGATGAACTGGTGAAAAATGAATTACTCAATTTCATTGAAATTCTCGCAGTTTACGCCCACATTCTTTATCTAAATTTCGGTATAAAATGAAGTCGTTTGACGGTTTTCGGATTTTCATCGAAATTCCACATTTTATTGATACATTTTGGTTAAAAAAAATTATCTCCAAAATTTTTTTGAAAAAATCAGGATAAGTCTTAACAATAATAGAAAGTGTGTAGGCTATTTAGTTTCCTAAAAAGTAATAATTTTAAACCATTTTTGACCCCTTTAAATTAAAATTAACAAGGGGCCTTATGAGAGCGGTTTATTGAGGACTTGCCAATTGGCCGTTTTGAACATGTCTGCAGTTGGATCAAAATTACTACATTCACGGGCAACTCAGAACAACGAGCTTTCCTGCATTCGATTTCTAAGGAACCTAGCTATATTTTATTTAAAAAAATATTGTTCTAGGCCGTTCTAGATTTCCATAAAAAATATCGCAAAAATGACCTAAAATTTCTCCCACTTTTCAAAGTCTCAATTCGCGAACAAACTGAAGGAAATATAATAACTCAATCAAGCTCAAATTCTCATAGCTTATGCTCACATTCAGTAGCTATATTTTGGTGTAATTTGAAGTGATTCGACGATTTTCGGATTTTTGTTGAAATTCCATACAAATTTCGGTGAAAAAAATTCTCTCAAAAAATTCCGAAAAAATTCAAGAGTATCCTTTCTAACGCTACAAACAAGTCGGACTATTTAGTTTTCCGAAAAAAAGTAATTTTGAACCATTTCGTGCAATTTGAATGGCCCCGTGAATTTAACATAGGGCCTTATGGGAACGGTTTTAGCGAGGCTCGCCGATTTACAATTTTCTACATGTCTCCAGTTGAACCGAAATTACGAAATTCAGGAGGAAGATAAAAGGACGCGGTTTTCAGTATTACATTCTCTAAGAAAAGCGCAATGTTTTCCTTGTAGATGATTTTTCTGTATCATCCGTAGCCGTCAGAAAAAAAATTGTAAATTTGATAAAAAACTAAGTAATTTACAAAGACTTACTTTGCGAGGATGCTGTTCAGAATCTAATTTATATATGGGGCTAAAATTCTCACAGATTATTCTCCCATTCTTTAGCTATATTTTGGTGTAATATGAAGTAATTTGGAGATTTTTGCATTTTCGCCGACGAATTTTGACTTTTTTCAAATCATATTTTTAAATTTCAGTGAAAAAAATTTTCTTACAAAAATTTTTGAAAAAATTAAAGAAGACTACATATTAATAGAAACAACATTGACTATTTACTTTTCCGAAAAAATATTCGTTTCAACCATTTGGAGCAAATTGCATAGCCCTGCGAAATTAACATAGGGCCTTATGGGAACGGTTTTAGCGAGGCTCGCCGATTGACCATTTTCTACATCTCTCCAGTTGAACCGAAATTACAAAAATCAGGAAGAAGATAAAAGGACGCGGTTTTCAGTATTACATTCTCTAAGAAAAGCGCAATATTTTTGTGGTAGATCATTTTTCTGTATCATCCGTAGCCGTCAGAAAAAAATTGTAAATTTGATAAAAAAAACTAAGTAATTTACGAAGACTAACTTTGCGAGAATGCTATTCGGAAACTAATGTATATATGAGGCTATAATTCTCACAGATTATTCTCCCATTCTTTAGCTATATTTTGGTATAATATAAAGTCATTTTGAGATTTTTGCATTTTCGCCGAATTTTGACTGTTTTCAATACATATTTTTAAATTTCAGTGAAAATTTTTTTCTTCCAAAAAATTTTGAAAAAATCCAAGAAGACTCTACATATTAATAGAAACAACGTTGACTATTTATTTTTCCAAAAAAATATTAGCTTCAACCTGTTGGAGCAAATTGCATAGCCCTGTGAAATTATCATTGGGGCTTATGGGAACGGTTATAGTGAGGCTCGCCAATTAGCCGTTTTCGACGTGTCTCCGGTTGACCCGAAATTACGGAATTCAGGGAAGAGATAAAACAATGCGGTTTTCAGTACTGCATTCTCAAAGAATAGAGCTATGTTTTAGTTGAAGATTATTTTATTGTAACATTTTTAGCCGTCAGAAAAAACTTCTAAATTCGAGCAAATTTTTTGACCAATTAACCAAATCCAATTTTGCGAGCACACTGATCGAAAACTAAAATCTGGATGAGGCTAAAATTCCCACACATTATTCCTCCATTCTTTAGCTATATTTTGGTATAATATGAAGTCATTTAGAGATTTTCGCATTTTCGTCAAAATTTGACTTTTTCCATACACACTCCTTATGATATTTTCAAATTTCGGTAAACATTTTTTTCCTTCAACAAATTATGAAAAAAAAAAAAATTAAGAATAAATATCATATTTTTAAATGTCGGTAAACATTTTTTTATTTCATCAAATTATGAAAAAAAAAATCAAGAATAAATATGATATTTTCAAATTTCGGTAAATATTTTTTTTATTTCAACAAATTATGAAAAAAAAATCAAGAATAAATATCATATTTTCAAATGTCGGTAAACATTTTTTTATTTCATCAAATTATGAAAAAAAAATCAAGAATAAATATCATATTTTAACATTTCGGTAAACATTTATTTTTTTATTTAAAAAAATTCTGAAAAAATAAAAATCAAGAATACCCTTCATAATATTAGAAACAACGCGGACTATTCAGTGAATTCCAAAAAAATATTGGTTAACCTACAATTATCTTGAATCTTATAATTTTAATCTGTTGTTTGTATTTTACATTTTTTATTGTATTTATATTTGAATTGTATTTGTATTCATATTTTATTTTAGATTTAAGACATGTATATATCTACTTAAATGGACATCCGTTAAATAAATAAATAAATAAATAATAGTTAAACAATAATAATACAATACGATTAATCGTATTTTCATCACTACTTTAATTTTAATTGAATACAAATCAAGTGAATCAATTTTTAATCATAAGTATGTTAATATTCATTCGTTAAAACCACAATTAGAAAAAAATAATAATTACTTTCAAAGGCAATATCTATTTAAATTCGAATAAACTTATTATTTTCATCGATTGAAGCGTGTAGTTTTTTATTTTCTTATGTTTTTCTCAGGATGAAAATTTCCATCTGTGGCCCAGTTTTCGCGTGTTTGCCAGTCGAAGGGGGTGAAATTGCATCATCCGCAAACCGCATCGGGTGGCGAGAAGCACAAGAAGATGCGCCTTTTCAGCGATAATCAAAATGAAATTTGCATTTCATATCTCGAATAAATATTGCCGGCGTTCCGGCGCGCATTTTCCGATCGACGGAAATTAGTTTACGATTATTCGTAATCAAACAAAATCCTTTACGCGCACAACATGCAACAACTATGTGCCGGTGTAGCTTTAAAACAATGTATTTGCATAAAGGGATATTAAATAATTTATGGATTGAATGAGTAAAATTGATTTTAATGATGGTGGAAGTGGAAATGTATTTATTATTACAGTTCTTTAATTTTAAACAAATTATATTTTATTGTAAAAAAAAGAATATTAAAAAGATCGAAGTTATTTGTTGATGAGTGCTTAAAGTTTCTTGATTTAGTATATTTTATATAATAAAATATTTTTTTATTATTTATAAAAATAATATATTATATAATATATATAATTTTACATAAAAACTATTGATAAAGAGCACACTGTGCTAAAAATGTACATCGTTTAAAAAATAAAAATAAAAAAGTGAAGAAAGGAAAAAAAAATAAAATATTATTATATTATAAGAATTAATCCAAAATTCAATCAAATAAAACACTTTAACTTATAGTGTGTTATACAAACAAAGTTAAAGTGTTTTATTTGATTGAATTAACATGTATAACGAAGTAGAAGCCTCCACAGTTCATAATCCAAAATTCGCCTGAAATCTCAAAAACCTGAACAAATCAACACATTTTTTTAATTTCATTAATATACATATTTAATAAAGTAGGACAAGTATAGAATAATTATTTTCAGTTTATTAGTGAAAAGAATAACTAAGTGTCGTAATTAAAATACATCCTAATTATTAAATATGTATTATATATATAAATCTTTATTGGCAGATTCATTTTTAACAAAGTAATAATAATCATAATAAATGAAAGACAACGCAAGCGCCATCTTTCGCCTAAATTCATGTGGTATTGTCAACGATTTCGGTCTAGTTATCTATACGCTATATGAGTGGTGGCTGAACATTTCATTATAGAATAATAATAATAAAAATTATTATATACTACAATTAATTTTAGCGTATATTATTCAAAAATAATAGAGTTATAATAAAGTGATCGTACTTAATCCAATACAATATAGAACGGACGCTCACAGCGGGTGATTCATTTTTCCCTTGTTCGGAGGGGTTAGCTCTTGTTATCCACTTATTTCATCCACCGGAAATAACGCGGAGCATCCTTCTGGCGCCCCGCGGGGCTATCGATTTACCCCCCTTCATATCCACGCCGAATATAAATATTTTATAATGTGTTTCTACTCGCATCACCACCTTTTACCATAAACCCACGCACATCCAATTTTTAGTATCGAATATCTGAGAATCAATTGATCGGCCGTTGCTGCGGGGATAAACGAAAATAATGACGTCGATGTAAGTGAATAAAATATAATTTGTTGTAGAAAGACGAGGGGATGTTCAGTTTTTTGTTTCGTTATGCGCTGCTTTGATGTTATGAGGGTAAAAGGGGAATGAATTATTACTGGCGTTTATGCATTCGATTCTTGTTATTGATATTTTTGTTGAATTTGTTTTTCTTTTATATTAATACAAATAATTTTGTTTTAAGACGAAACACTAATATTAATATATTATAAGAATTTTAATTATTTATTTAATAATTATGTAAATATTTCGCTGCAATCTTAGAGTGTACTTGCGGTGCCCTAAGGTGCCGCATCACCTCATTTGAGAACCACTGATATAGAAACTAAGAAACTGAACTAAATTTCAAAAAAGCATGTGAACAATATTTCGTTGCGATTAGTTAATCCCAATTAGTCTGCTATGAATATTAATTTATATATATATATAACATCTTTATTTCTGCAGACAATTTTATATACAATAAATTAACAATACAATTCTTACAATATGTTATACGTTGTCCTTAGAAAATCGGTCTTTCTGCCTGTCCTTGTCCAGTTCTTGTCTTGTTATCTAAAGGTCATGATATATTAATTTATTTCTACAGAATTTCCATTTTATAATATATATTTCATTTACAAAAAAAAAACGAATAAATAAAATGCAAAATCTAATTGATGCATTGAAATTTGAATTTATCTTATATTGTTTATGAAATGGATTAATATGCAGGAAATGGTATTTAAATTTAACACGCGCAAAACAATCAATGCGAACGTAAAAGTCGCGACACAACAAAGCGGGACAACTTTACAAACGTTTAAAATCTTTGGCAAGTCCCTGGATGCTAAACACTCGAATATAAAGTTACGAGGAAGTCCTGGGCATTAAAATGCTTCCGGAGATAGAGCCCTATCTTTTAAAGGTCGTCCTTGAAATAAAACCGTTTTATTATTTTAATCGAAACAAGAGAAATAATGATTCAATGCTTCAAAAAATTATTGATAATAATGCGCTACTGTTAAAGCAAGGTTGCAACTATGAGTAGTAAACACACTCTAAATTTGATGATGAGTTTTTATTTTCGATTTTATATATTCCATAAAACAACAGCAACAACAAATTCGATAAGCGATAAATTTTATCCCGCATCCTCGCATATACGCAATGAATACGCACCGCGCTCGCATTTATATATATGTATTTTTTTCCCGTTGTATTCCGTCAAATAAAAAACCCATACGTCCCCCAATTTTACGTCCTAATATTTTTTACGCGTCCCGTTATTATTATTGGGGTGCTAAATTTTTGAAGGGCCTGTTCGCACCCCACTAAAAACGCCCGAGAACACCGCTTTTACGCCCCCCGATATATATATTTTAATATTCAGGTGTAATAAACGCACCCCAGGAACGGTCGCCGCGATTTTGTTTTAGGAGGATGTTTTTTTTCTTCTTGTAAATTGAGCCGTTAATAATGTTTATTGCATAAAATGTTTTCACTGAAAAAGAAACACGTGTTAATATTTTTTTTAGCTTTTGTAGCTCTGCGAGCTATGAGTGATGTGTCCTTTAATACACTGACTCATTTATATTCCCCTAAATGACCAGCAAAGTAGCTAACTCAGGAGGTGTTCTACGTCGGGGAACGATGGAGGGCTGCCGTGGTTCCGAAAAAAACTCGTGACCATAATCGACGATTTCAACAACAACTTCTGGAATCGTTGGTGAAAGAGATGAAGTCGCCAGAAGCTCATTTTCGGCGAAGATAAAATGAACACCAACATCTCCGTGATGAAAAACATTTCATCGGTTATGTTATTCTTGTATTTTAGTATTATTCCTTTACTGCGCACTAAAATGAATGTCGTTTGACTTTAAATGGTATTTTTTTTATTTTTATAAATTTTCTATTACTGCGCTCTAAACTGTATGCTATTTGTCTTTAAATACTTATTCTTGTATTTTAGCAATATTCCCTTACTGTACTCTAAACTGTATGTTGTTTGTCTTTAAATGAGACACTTTTAATAAAGCCGTGATTATTATAACATCTGTAACATTTTCATGAAAAAATCTCCTTATCAATTTTTTCATCTCCTCAGACAGAAAATAAAAAAAAATGTTCACACTCCTCGGTGGAGTTATCAGAAATGATTAATCGAATCGCATTGTGCGTGATTTTATCGCCTCACGCCCCCCTCCCCCATCCCAGTGTTGATTTAACGGCGTTTTTATGTAGAAACTTTTCTGTCCCTCCACTCTTTTTTCCCTCTCTCTCTCTCTCTCTCTCTACACCAATTATCGTACTTTTCAATCTGCTCGTGAAAATTGTAAAATTGATCGCCGAGGCCCCGAAGAAATCTCTTTTTATATTACGCGCCCATTACTGCGAATAAAGGAAATGGGCGTTAAACATCTCCATATAACCTCTTTTAGGAGTATAAAAATAAAAAAGGGAGGAGGGTCGGGGATGGGGGGGAACGTGTTTTCTCGATGCTCACCTTTAATTTATTTTTCCATTGACGGGTAATTGAAATAATGGAATACGAAGTAGGGGAAGAGGAGGAGGAATGAAACGGTGTTTGTTTGATTTTATTGTGGAAATTGTGTATATATTTTATATTTTTATATATACTCAGAATTTTCATAAGAAAAATTTTATATTGAGAAAGATATTGCTTTAGCTTCAACCTATTTTTTTTTTTATAAAATCATATTTTAATAATATTAGAAAGAATTTTTAATTCTAAATTAAATAAAAAGAATTTGAAAATAATTAAAAATTATAATAAATGAAAGACAACGCAAGCGCCATCTATCGTCTAATTTCATGTGGCATTGTCAACGATTTGAGACTACAAGGTAGACAACAGAGAATCGTTGTTTCGTCCACTAAAGGAAGGCGAACTTGTCCTGTTTATGAGAACAGGATACGAAATTCATTTATTATGATTCTGATATTAATCATAATAAATGAATTTGGTATCCTGTCAGTCACAATACAAGATCCTAACTTGTATAATTTTCTCCACGATTATTAAGGACATTTTTGTCGCTCCTTTGGCCTTTTATTTTCTAGTCCTTCAAGTGCTGAATTAAGCTTTCTTAATATACCTGCAGGGTTTGAAATTAAAAAGGCCATCAAGAACGGCAAAACAATTTTCTCAACAATCATTATACCAATTAGGATTAATTATTAAAAAAATAAAAAATATATATATATATATATATATATTAATCCTATCTGTGTCAACAATTAGAATAAATGACATTAACATCACTTGCAGTAAAACTAAGAAGTCGTATGACTTTGCAATTCTGGCCGTTTGTACAATTTCTCTCCCTTTGTTTGTTGGACTTGCTGAAAAATCCGTTGACTTTTATAATAAAAACCCCCGCGCGGAGTTAACGTAAAAATTATGCATAATTACGCGGACCGGAGGGGGGGGGGCTCTCCTCGCGTTTTGTGTAATTTCACACGGCGCAAAAAAATTTGCTGCAGTGCGGCTGGAATTTTTTTTAAATCGATTCGGCAAACACCTTCATTAAATTTAATAAAAATGTTCGCGGAGACTGCCGGATAATTAAATCCGTAATGCGGAATTATAGCGCGGCGCCGGTCCCCGGATAAATTTCGTGTTAATTAAAATTTCGCATTTATTGTTTATGTTTTTCAGGTTTGATGGTGATTATTAAAATTGGATTATTTCGGCGCTGGTCGAATTATGCGTAATGGTTCGTTTTTTCGCTGAATATTTCATACGTGCTGTTGTTTCAGCGCTATGAATAAAATTGGTATACAATTTTTGGGGAAAAAGAGTACATTTATAATAATAAAAGGAAACATCCTCTCCACAAAATTTGCTCAAAACCCTCACAATTTATCCTTCTTTACAAAATATTGTACTCCTCGCAACCCTAATATTCCCCCAAAAACATAACAACCCTTCGGTCACTATCCACCAATTCATTAATTCTTGCATACATGACAGTTCAGTTAGCTAGCTTAGATTTAATTTACAAATCACCATAAATTCATACAGGACAGAAAGACCTATGGTTGATAGCCCATGGCAGACGACTAATAAAATTGTACATAAATTTTGTAAAATTTTGTTGTCATATTATCTGCATAAAGAGTATTATTATAAATTTCACGGCAAGTGAAAGAAAAGCATTGCTTGCTTGAAGAGAGAAGATATTCATTAGAAAGAAAATAATAATAAAAGGAAATAAATTAATAAAATGTGGCCGAAAGATCGATAGTCGATAGCCATTTATTAAGAATATTATATAAAAAACATAGTATTGTATTATACTTAATGTAAATTCAACAATAAAGATGATATATTAATAAAATATCTTAATGACAAAATTTAATATATCTATTGAGTTATAATATAATTCACAATACACACCTATTCAGTAAACTCGAGGAAGAAAAAAAGTGTCTTTCATTTCGAATGATTTTTAAACATGCGGCGTATAAATATCGTTTGCACCTGTCCATGAAAAATTCATGCGAATTTACGTGAGACTCGGAGATAAATTTTTTTGCTCCTCTCTCCGTCGGGCGGTATTCCCGTGACGTCGCCCGTCCCCGGATGAAGAAGACGCGGTCGAAATTTAAGTCCCTTTTCGAACTACCCGACTGGGAGACATTACTTCCCGACATTGATATAAATACCCTAATATCGGTCTCGGTATTGAATGTGATAAAATTTCTGAAATATCGCCGCTTTTACAACCGCCCGCGTATATGTTTTCGCATAGATAAGGTGTAAGTTATAGTCCTTCTTTACATTGCACAACAAGTTTATTTGGTTTATTTTATGGTACGGTTTATGGATAACGGCAGGTTTCGTCTTAAGATTTTAAGCAAACACATAACATCAAGAAAACAATCCTTGTTTGATATTACACAAAATAACTGTAAAGTTTAATAATAACATCTTTATTTCTGAGAGTTCAATTAAATTGAATAATTATATTATATCATCTTTATTGTAGAATTTACATCAAGTATAATACAATACATTTTATATAATATTCTTACTAAATGACTATCGACTATCGGTCTTTCAGCCATGAATGATTATAATAATAATAATAATAATAATCTTTATTGTCCAACAGATATACCATAAAAGGACAAATATCAAAAAAAAAAAAAATACAAATCGATTAATTAATAACTAAAAATGGTTCAATAACTACTGTAAGTATAATATAATAATAGTATAAATAATATAAATATTATCAATTTTCAGTAATTGTTATAATCATTTACAAATTGTTTCAGAAAATGAAGGTCCAGTTCTTCAACCGCCGTGATTGCTAAATTTAAAATTTTGATGATATGAATTGATGAATTGTTTTTATAGGGTGAGTAAATATAGGATTATTGATAGGATTACAATAAAATGAAGTTATATCACTTAGTACAGATTTTTTATGACTATAAAGCCAGGGAATAATTCTCTAACCCGGCGCATTCACCATTTTTAATACTACTAAATCTTTATCTGAGAAAAAAATATAACACATCGTATGTACGGTATTTGCCCGAGAAGTAGTTGTTTTAATGTGCATTGTATGTAATATATTATATAAAAAAAATATTTTCATAATTTATTCTCAAATACCATAGACCATAGGTTTTTCTCTCCTGAAAAATATTAATAATATAAATCGGTATTCCATACAAGTTACAGAATTATTTGTATTATATTTTCATATTAATAATAATAATAATAATAATCTTTATTAACAGGTATATATACAGCAAAAAATACTAAATAAATTTAAAAATCAAATGTATATTTTATATTTGTTAATTGAAAAAATCGCAATAATTATAATTCGTGGGGAATCTTCATGAAACTATATGGAGATGTTATTCAAATGTAGCTCTTTCAGAATATGTAAAAAACAAAAAATACCCCATCCCTAGTTTTCGAGATATTTTTACTTGAATCCAAAGTGGACGATTTTTAACGCAATTTTCTGAATAATTCAATTTAAAAAAATCGCAATAATTATAATTCCTGGGGAATCTTTATGAAACTATATGGATATGTTATTCAAAGCTTGCTCTTTCAGAATATGTAAAAAACAAAAAATACCCCATCCCTAGTTTTCGAGATATTTTCACTTGAACCCAAAATGGACGATTTTTAACGCAATTTTCTGAATAATTTAAATTAAAAAAATCGCAATAATTATAATTCGTGGGGAATCTTTATGAAACTATATGGAGATGTTATTCAAAGCTTTCTCTTTCAGAATATGTAAAAAACAAAAAATACCCCATCCCTAGTTTTCGAGATTTTTTTACTTGAACCCAAAATGGACGATTTTTAATACAATTTCCTGAATAATTCAATTTTAAAAAATCGCAATAATTATAATTCGTGGGGAATCTTTATGAAACTATATAGAGATGTTATTCAAAGTTTGCTCTTTCTGAATATGTAAAAAACAAAAAATACCCCATCCCTAGTTTTCGAGATATTTTTACTTGAACCCAAAATGGACGATTTTTAATACAATTTCCTGAATAATTCAATTTAAAAAAATCGCAATAATTATAATTTGTGGGGAATCTTTATGAAACTATATGGAGATGTTATTCAAAGCTTGCTCTTTTAGAATATGTAAAAAACAAAAAATACCCCATCCCTAGTTTTCAAGATATTTTTACTTGAACCCAAAATGAACGATTTTTAACGCAATTTTCTGAATAATTCAATTTAAAAAAATCGCAATA
This sequence comes from Philonthus spinipes, assembly GCA_963082785.1. Lineage (NCBI taxonomy): Eukaryota > Metazoa > Arthropoda > Insecta > Coleoptera > Staphylinidae > Philonthus > Philonthus spinipes. The sequence goes on from OY720308.1 coordinate 2,649,576, forward strand.
ATTATAATTCCTGGGGAATCTTTATGAAACTATATGGAGATGTTATTCAAAGCTTGCTCTTTCAGAATATGTTAAAATCAAAAAATACCCCATTCCTAGTTTTCGAGATATTTTTACTTGAACCCAAAATGAACGATTTTTAATACAATTTCCTGAATAATTCAATTTTAAAAAATCGCAATAATTATAATTCGTGTGGAATCTTTATGAAACTATATGGAGATGTTATTCAAATCTAGCTCTTGCAGAATATGTAAAAAACAAAAAATACCCCTTCCCTAGTTTTCGAGATATTTTCACTTGAACTAAACACGAACGATTACGCAATTTCCTGAATAATTCAATTTAAAAAATCGCAATAATTATAATTCGTGGGGAATCTTTATGAAATTATATGGAGATATTACTCAAAGCTTGCTCTTTCAGAATATGTAAAAAACAAAAAATACCCCATCCCTAGTTTTCGAGATATTTTTACTTGAACCCAAAATGGACGATTTTTAACGCAATTTTCTGAATAATTCAATTTAAAAAAATCGCAATAATTATAATTTGTGGAGAATCTTTATGAAACTATATGGATATGTTATTCAAAGCTTGCTCTTTCAGAATACGTAAAAAACAAAAAATACCCCATCCCTAGTTATAGAGATTTTTTTACTTGAACCCAAAATGGACGATTTTTAATACAATTTCCTGAATAATTCAATTTTAAAAAATCGCAATAATTATAATTCATGGGGAATCTTTATGAAACTATATGGAGATGTTATTCAAAGCTTTCTCTTTCAGAATATGTAAAAAACAGAAAATACGCCATCCCTAGTTTTCGAGATATTTTTACTTGAACCCAAAATGGACGATTTTTAATACGATTTCCTGAATAATTCAATTTAAAAAAACCGCAATAATTATAATTCGTGGGGAATCTGTATGAAACTATATGGAGATGTTATTCAAAGCTTGCTCTTTCAGAATATGTAAAAAACAATAAATACCCCATCCCTAGTTTTCGAGATATTTTTACTTGAACCCAAAATGGACGATTTTTGATACAATTTCCTGAATAATTCAATTTTAAAAAATTGCAATAATTATAATTCGTGGGGAATCTTTATGAAACTATATGGAGATGTTACTCAAAGCTTGCTCTTTCAGAATATGTAAAAAACAAAAAATACCCCTTCCCTAGTTTTCGAGATATTTTCACTTGAACTCAACACGAACGATTTTTAACGCAATTTCCTGAATAATTCAATTTTAAAAAATCGCAATAATTATAATTCGTGGGGAATCTTTATGAAACTATATGGAGATGTTATTCAAAGCTTGCTCTTTCAGAATATGTAAAAAACAAAAAATACCCCATCCCTAGTTTTCGAGATATTTTCACTTGAACTCAACATGAACGATTTTTAACGCAATTTCCTGAATAATTCAATTTTAAAAAATCGCAATAATTATAATTCGTGGGGAATCTTTATGAAACTATATGGAGATGTTATTCAAAGCTTGCTCTTTCAGAATATGTAAAAAACAAAAAATACCCCATCCCTAGTTTTCGAGATATTTTTACTTGAACCCAAAATGGACGATTTTTAATACAATTTCCTGAATAATTTAATTTTAAAAAATCGCAATAATTATAATTCGTGGGGAATCTTTATGAAACTATATGGAGATGTTATTCAAAGCTTAATAATTTAATTAATTTATTGATAAATACATGAATATATATTGTATAATTTATATTGTGAGGGTTTTAATCTATTGAATATTGTTTATGACAATTTATAACATTAAAGATATTTCAATGATTACTTGAATACACTTGGAGTATGTTGATATAGATTTTTTTTAATTAAACACAAGACTGTGTCTACTGAAACAAAATCCTTATTGAATATAACAATATAGATAAATTTATAAGTTACTAGTCAAATGGTTATCATTGTTGCGTTTATAATAAAGTAATATTTTGTCTAGCTCGTAATTTTTTGTAGATTAGTTTTGCAGCTTTTATACAATTTTCCACAAATTTAATAAAAAAAAACCTCACTGAATATGAATATGTAAATAAATGTATCATTTACTCCTCAAAAGGTCATCGTTCTTCCGCTTATAATAAAGTTATATTTTGTTCAACTCGTAATTGTACATTGCTCAGTTTTTCAACTTTTCTATATTTTTACATAACGAACAAAGACATGTTTAATGAAATAAAATCTTCGCTTAATATAACAATATAGATAAATGGATCCGTTACTTCTCGAATGGCGATTGTTCTTCCGTTTAAAGTTAAATAATATTTTGTCCAACTCATAATTTTTCATGGCTTAGTTGTTGTTTTTTTCAGTCTAGTTCCAGAGCTTCTGTAAATTTTCGACACACGTTCACCCATTAACGTTTCGCATATTTTACGCCCAACACGCGATAAATCCAAACGACACCAGCGATGAAAATCCCAATCGAATCAATCGCATCAAAACTGACAATCCAATTAGATTGCACTTAACGCGCCCCGCCGAAATAAATCAGGACGGACGTTGTTAATCACTGACAGGTGAATTTGTAGCGTTGTTTAGCCGGGGCATTATTGCCTTGAACCCGAGTGGCTGGTGTTTCGCATGCCGGCGAGGTCCATTAGTTAAGTTCATGTTTGCGGGGTTTCGACCCTTACACGCTGCCTTCGGTAATTAAGTATACCGGAGAATAATCAATCATCCCTTCAAGTTTCGGTCTTTCGCAGATCAGCCCGGGGATAAAAGTGTATTAGCGGGTTACACGTGTATAACCATTAAGGAGATTTTCCCCGGAACTTCGGATAACGTTTAGGAGACTTTACTTGTGAGATTGCGGTGGTTTTAAAAAAAATGATGACGAAATAATTTAAATTTATTGTGAATAAAAATGACAGCAGGATTTACGTTGAAAACTTTAAGAATTTGCACAATTTTTTATACCATTCATCATTTATTATTTTACACAATTGAATAAATAATTATTTTCCATTTAGACTTACAAAAATAAGCATTTATTAAAAACTACTACTTCCCTAGCAAATAATCATTGAACTACAGAATGAACATTTACTGTTACATAACTTGCACAATTATTTAAGACTGTTAGCATTGTTTCGACACTAATTATTATTTCAGTATTAAAATCTTCAAAAAACAAAAGCAAACAATCCATTCAATAACATTTTTACTATTTTACTAATTCTTCGATCTTGGAGGCGTTCACTTCCTGGTACATATTCCAATCCATTCAATAACATTTTTACTAATTCTTTGATCTTCTAGGCGTTCACTTCCTGGTACATTTTCAATTTTGATATAAAGAAAACACTTAACTTTTTTATACCACTTTTATTTTACTTTAGTTTCAATTAAACTTAGTTTAATTAGCTAAACGGATTATTAATTATTTTCAAATTTTTTATTTCATTTATTTAAATAACTGTGATCAAGTAAATTTTTCTATTATTAAATTTAATTTGATAATGATTACCGTGTAATTGAAACTAGTTACTAAAGTAAAATAAAATTGGTATAAAAAAGTTAAGTCTTTTCTTTATAACAACATTTTTACTAATTTCACAACGACAATACGCGCGATTATAAATTATTCAGTAATCTGAATAAATAACAGCGGTGCTGTATATATATTTTTTTGCCCGCAACGCTGTTTCGCTATTCTCCATTCGTTTCCTCCATGGATTTTCCAACTGGAACAGGGGAATAAATATTTGCAGTCGCGTTACGCCCCCGCCTTATAATTATAACCGGATTTACATCCGCGATTTCCCTCGTGTAGAGCAATTTGTTTTAAATTACAACAACATTTAATTAAAGCTCGCACACACATGCGGACCTGATTTTACATTTTCAATTAATATTTATTGCCGTCGGGAATGTCGCGCGCGTTTTCTTCCGCGAGCATCGCGTTAATTATACGAAATTAAAATAATTATCGTAATTAATTAATATAATAATAATAATAATCATAACAATGGTAATATTTGAATCGAGAATGTTTTTTCTTGAGGGATCAATTAAGGATATAGCATGTGCGTCCGTCGCCAAGCTCGATCATTTACACCGGAGTGGTCCGTACCACTCGCTAAGGTTATTCAAATCTTCCTGAATATTACGACAGTCAGCGTGATCATTAACAATTTTAAGTCATCCGCATATAACAAGTAATTACAATGTTTAAAGTATTTTTGAAAATCATTTAAGTACAATTGGACCACAGTGTGAGCCTTGTGGCACTCATGAAGTAACCATTACTTCATGTTCAGTAATGGTTACTTCATGTGTGCCACAAGGCTATATATTGGTTGTGATGCAAAATTTTTAATTCCGAAATACTAAATACAGTTGAAATGTATGGTGCTCATGTAAAAACCCAAGTGTTTTTTATTTATTTTATTTTTTCATATCAAATTAATATTGTAAATATTTAAATTCAATGATTTATCGAGCCATTTTTTATCCAATTACTGAAGAAAATAGAAAAGCAGAAATTAATTTAATATATAATATAGCCAAAAAATTAAATTTTGAATCAGAAATAATAACAAAAATAATTAATAAATTTAAAAATAAATTTTTAATCAAAAATATTACAACTTTAACACCACTTTATGAACAAAATTCAAGTAAAAATTATGCAAAAATTTTATATAATCCATGTATAAATTTCAAATTAAATAATATTTTTAAAAAATTCAATTTAATACCTGCACCATATTCAAACACTAAATTAAAAATATTATTAGGCAACACCTTTTTAAAAAATAATCCTTTAGAAAATTCTGGTATTTATTCAATAAAATGTAGCAATTGTACAAAATTATATGTAGGTCAAACTACTAGAAGTGTTTTAACTAGATTTAAAGAACATAATTACCATATTAAAAACTTTAATTCTGAAAAATCTGCTGTAGCTTTTCATTCAATAAATACGGGACATAAATTTTCGATTGAAAAAGTTAAACTTCTTAAATTTTCACGTGAATCAAAATTAAACATGTTAGAGTCTATTGAAATGAAAAAACACATTGGTAATCTTTTAAATTTCGATACTAGTTCATTAAATAATCCCCTTTTAGATCTTATTAATACATAAATTTTAGCACATTATATATAATTATATTTAGATTAGTTTATAGTTAACATGATTTTATAAATATTTTAATTTTATCAATATTGCGTTGTATACCATAACAACATATTTATATTTATAAAACTTCAACTACTGAAGATGGAAACATAGTTTCCGAAATATATCTAGTAAAATAAAAAATAAGTAGGAGAAAGGACAAGTATTTTTATTTAAATAATTGTAAATATTATTTAATGTTGTATATTTACACGAATAAAGATGTTATATATATATATATATATAATCGTTATAATTCATTTATTACAACTTTGATGAATCTCTCAGATTCGATAGGTGATCAATATCGAATAAACAATTTTCATTTTTTTTCGTACATTAACGCATAATGGACGTCCGGTGTCGTAAACTGTCTGTCAAATTCATTGACGAGACCAATCAAACCGGCGACACGAAATCAATCTAAACTGATTTCCCATCAGTGGACGTTCACGTGTGCGGGTGTGTATGGGAAAGGGAGAGAGAGAGAGAGCGAAGGGCGAAATGATTGAACGGTCCAACGCGATTGATTCGCAGTGAAAGGCGAACGTGGAAGCCTTAGGTATAAACGGGGAACGCGGGGCAAGTATGGAAATGGTCAGGCCCTGGGCATAAAAGGAGTCAATTTGGTAAAATAATATCCGATAAGCGTGAATGTGTATTGCGGCGTGTGTGTCCGCAGATTTACGGGTGCGCAAAAAAGGGGATGAATGCGAAAGGAGAGGAAACTCGCCTCGAAAACACACATCAAACGATATAATTTGATCCCTTTCAGGAAACGAAGGGGTTTCCTCGAACAAATACGAGTGTGTGTATGTGTGTGATGTATATTCAAGCGGATATAAATATATTTTTCATTTCGCAAGGGGGTAATGTGTTAGATTGGTAATTAAGAATGATTAATGCCTTTTTATCTGTTACTACGGGGTGCTTAATCCATCACTGACTTAGTTTTTTATTAATACGTACCGATGAGTAATGATCAACAATTACTTTTTGACATATTTTTCACTTATTTACCAAAAAGTATGTAATTTTATCAACAATGCATTAAATTTTGCATTTTAAGCGTCCATAACTACTGAAATTTTTAAGGTATCCTAATATAACATTACCAAACTATTCCCTAAAGAACGCTCTTTCAAATAATTTAATAATATAAAAATACGCCATCCTTAGTTTTTAAGTTATTTTCACTTATTTGCCAAAAAGTGCGTGATTTAGTCAATATTTTATCGAAATTCTCGTTTCGGCATTTGTAAATTCTAAGAATTTTGATCTTAATGAAAATATACCAAAACATTCTTCAAAGAACGCTCTTTCAAAATATGCAATAATCTAAAAATACGCCAATATTTTATCGAAATTCTCGTTTTCAGCTTTCGTAACTTCTGAAAATTTCGAGGTATCTTAATGAAACTATATCAAAATATTCTTCAAAGAATGCTCTTTCAAAATATGTAATAATCTAAAAATACGCCATCCCTAGTTTTTAAGTTATTTTCACTTATTTGCCAAAAAGTGTGATTTTGTCAATATTTTATCGAAATTCTTGTTTTCAGCATTCCTAACTTCTGAAAATTTTGAGGTATCTTAATGAAACTATACCAAAATATTCTTCAAAGAATGCTCTTTCAAAATATGTAAGAATCTAAAAATACGCCATCCTTAGTTTTTAAGTTATTTTCACTTATTTGCCAAAAAGTGGGTGATTTAGTCAATATTTTATCGAAATTCTCGCTTTCAGCATTCGTAACTTCTGAAAATTTCGAGATATCTTAATGAAACTATACCAAAATATTCTTCAAAGAATTCTCTTTCAAAATATGTAAGAATCTAAAAATACGCCATCCATGGTTTTTAAGTTATTTTCACTTATTTGCCAAAAAGTGTGTGATTTTGTCAATATTTTATCGAAATTCTCGCTTTCGGCATTCGTAACTTCTGAAACTTTTGAGGTGTCTTAATGAAATTATACCAAAATATTCTTCAAAGATCGCTCTTTCAAAATATGTAAGAATCTAAAAATACGCCATCCCTAGTTTTTAAGTTATTTTCACTTGTTTGCCAAAAAGTGTGTGATTTTGTCAATATTTTATAGAAAGTCTCGCTTTCAGCATTCGTAATTTCTAACATACATGTTGAATTTATTTGAATAAGTGCTATAATAATAATAATAATTAATTTAAATAAATTTAAGTTCAAAGCTGATTTTGGTAAAATTAGCCGCGCTGGTCTGAGGAATTTATTGCGTTTGAATTTTTACCTTCCTTAGTGTTTTTTTTTTGTATAAATTGTGTTCCGTTTTTTTTTATTTATTATTTATAATTTAGTATTAAAATAACTAGTCATACGATTAATATGTATTGCATAGTGTAATTGGACTTCTATAAAAAAAATAATTTAATTCAGCATCATATAAATGTGATTTTTGTGAATTTTTATAAAATTGTAATAGCCAATAAGAATCCCATTGTTTGCTTTAGAAAGTGTATACTTACAGTGCAAATTAATTGTTAGGAGGTGGATTATCTCAGGGGAAAATATATAAAAATAAAAATTCGCTGCTTAAAGCCGGATGATTTATAAGCATTATCGTTAATCCACCACAGGAATTTATCTCACCTTAAAACATAAAACCGCAATTTAGTCGAGGGCCGTCGGTCTCAATGGGTGGATATCCAGTCGCGCCCTAATTCTTCGTTTTCCGCAGCATAACCAGGGACCCCCTTCGCCCGGAATAAAGGGAGATTTCGGGAGGGCGGCCGGGCGTCATCCATCAAAATCCTTCGGAAAACACCGCCCGGCGGCAAAGGAGGCACGACCGCGCGTATGAAATCCTTGTAAATTCAACAAACCGAAAGCCAGAAACAAGAAGGAAGACGATGTAAAGGGACGAGTTGATCCGTGGATCCGAAGAAGGGTCGACGTTGGTCAGACCTTTTTTCCTCTCAGCTGATCGAGTATCGATCTTCTTCTCCGAGGCTTTGCGATCGCCCATCTTATTCGTAGGCGCAAACTAAATGGCTCAGAAATAAAAGGGGAGGCAATAAAAAAATAAAACCTTCGAGAATTTCCGCGTAATGCCCTTTGAGATGTTGTCCGATTGTTAGCAAACACCGGCTACACCTCCACTTGGGTCTGCTCAGGCGGGGGTTGTTTTCTCGTGGAGATGCATAAATTAAGACGTGTCCGGCGAGTTTCGCGGAAACTACTTAATTCGAGATGATGCCCGGATTAGTGGGCACAGTGGACGTCGCTTCCGGCCTTTGTGCTCTGTTTGAATTCCCCTCTGAACTTTTGTTGTCCCCCTTTTGTGTGTATCGATCTTGGATGGACGGACGGACGGACGGACGAAAAGCCCGGGACGTTGGGATTGGATTGGATGGGTTGAGGGGATATAGCGGGACGGCGAATTTACACCGCGGTCAATCCAGATATGCATACGTATACATAAATTTTATCCATTCCCATTGATATTCCTATCGTGATGATTTACAAACCAAATCTACCTTTCGCGACCCCGCCGCGGATAATAACATTCCGTTTGCCTGCTGCATTCTTTCAATTGGCTCTAATCAATTCGTGTATTTTTACATAAATTCCCATACTTAACTTGTATAAACTCAAACAGAAAAAAAAACGAAACCCTGTTCAATATGTACTGATATGAACCAACGTAATTGATGAATTATTAAAAGAAAGAATAAACAAACAAAAAAACTTAAAAATTCAATGATTATTATTTATTATTACTTTCTTCTTTATTGGGGATACCATCTAATTCCGGCGCGCACAGATTAATGCGCTAACTTTCTATTCCTGAATGTCTTAAAGTTTGAATTTGAGTAGAATAATTTTCAAATGTAAATTATTGTATTTTAATTTTTTATAAAAATTGTAAGATCAATATTATATTTTTTATAAAATTGTACAAATTGTAATCCAATTCAAAAAATGAAATCGATTATAAGAGTATATTAAATAAAAATAAATGTGGAAATAATATATTAATTATTTTCAAATCATTGTTATTTAATATATTTAAATAACTGTGACGAAGTGAATGAATACTCTTTTCTATTTCGATTATAAGAGTTTCAATCCGCAGAGATTTATTTTATAAAGGGGGATTTGTACTCGAATCCTTAATGCCCCTCTCTATTAGTAAACATTCGAAATTTACAGTCTATAAATCAGTCCGGTTTTCATGATGGGGTTACAGATTCGGGGGAATTTTCTTTAATTTATGCGCCGCCTCACTCTTTCCCCAAAGCATTCCCCCGGGTCCGGGTCGGATTCGGGGCATAAATCCAGTTATGGATATGCTAATCCGGGGAATATCAATAATTCCGCATCGGGATAAATGAGTGTTTGTCCGTGGAACAGCCATCGATAAAACTTTGCAAACAGCGTAATTGCGCGCGCCAATATCTCCTCCTTATTCCGACGCTTTTGTATTTTCATTACTTATTTTCTTCTTCTGCGTGGAACGGCGGAAATTTGAAAAGCGTGTCACGGGAGGCCTTTTTGCAGATGTGCGGCAATTTCCGTTATGCAAGCCAGTTAAAAAATGTTTTTTTGAGTTGGGGAAAATAAAGGGGAGAGCCGGCCGGGCTGGATGCTGCAGCTCGTCTGCACTTATCTGGCTCTCTGCTCCGCGGGGGTTGTAATTTCCGGTTTCGTTGGATGTCGGGCTGTCGGAGGCCATATATTCATCCCGCCCACGGTCACTATCAACCCTCTTTTTAAGTGGTTAAGCACGCCGAGGCTACAGATATACACACTTCACGGATGCTGGCGTGGCACTAAATTCTCTCTGATAGCATCTTCAATGGACTCGATTTCTTGGATTATTTTTACATGACTTTCAAAAGGTGCTGTTATGGAGATATCAACATATTTGTGATTGAAAATATACTCTATTTATATTTTTTTTAAGCTGTTTAGATTAACCAAAACTATATCATCACTAATCTATGGTATATACAATTATTAATGAGATAAAGTTACGTCAAGTTTTTCAATATAAAAAAAATATAGAACATTTTATTCACTATTAAATACTATTTATTGATGTGCAACAGTAGGTGTATATTATGTAATTTTTCAATTCAATGTCCGGCGTGGGTATTTGTCCGGAAAGTAGTTGTTTTAATGTGCATTTGTTTAACGTACTTACGTAGCGTAAGTCAAAAGTCACAGAGCTAAATGTGGAAATAATTTGATAATTATTTTCAAATCATTTTTATTTAATATATTTAAATAACTGTGACCAAGTGAATAAATACTATTTTCTATTTATTTGATTTTATTCACTTTACTTCACAGTTTTATTATACACTAAATGTACATTTGGAATACTAAATATTCATTGTCAATAGTACAACTGAATGTATTCAAATATTTAGTATCCGAAACGTACATTTCGTGTATAATAAAACTGTGAAGAACTGTGAAGTAAATTGAATACACTCGACTACATTTTTTCTATGGTATATAACTCAAATGAAAAAAAAAAAAAACTGTTTTTTTATTTCCGTATCACTGTGTATTTTTTGTTGTTGTTGTTAAGTTGTGGTAGTACTTAGAGAAAACTTAGTGTTCTAGAATTAAATAGACAATCAGCGTGTAGAAAATACAATGTATGTAAAACACTAAAAGTTTTCTTCTAAGTACTACCAGGACTTATAAATTAAGAAAAAAACATCTGAGTGTAGATTAGTGATGTTAAAAAGTTCTTACAAAAAATGCAAATTTTAATGAATTCATATTTGTCTTGTAAAGATAAATATCTGATTTATCTATTATATATAAAATAATTTCATTTATCTTTACAAAAAATTAATGATTATTATGAAGTCATTAAAATTTATATATTTTTTTGAAAAGGCCGTTTTATCTCATTTATTTTATTTTATGAATATAAAAGGTGGCCCATTTTAATTCATCTGATTTGTAATAAAAAATGGTGATGTGTCCATCATGGTGAATTCCGGGAAAAGTAAAAATATGGGTTCCCATGTAAAATTTCAAAGTTAACCACCTATACGGCCCCTTCGAGGGTGATAGTGAATATTTTTTATAGCATCGGATGTCCCTGTCGAAACTACTAAACTCTTGCCGGGAAATGTTTTTTTGTGAGCTGCATATTTTTCGAGATTTTCCACTGGATAAATTAAAATGGGCGATCCTGCATAAACTATAGAAAAATAAATAAATTTTATATAGAATATGAGTTAAATTTATATAAATAAATAAATTTAATATAAAATATCAGTTAAATTTATATTTTTAGTAAGGGTTTTTAATAATCAATAAACCCGTATTCTCTATTATAAAATAAAATTTAAAAAAATATGTGTTTGGGAAAGGATAAGCGGTAAACTTTTCTATAAGCATGACCGCAGAATTATAATGATTTCAAGTCATGCCCCCGCGATAAATTTCGGAAATTTGCGACGATTTTCTCATTCCGGGCCATGTAGCACTGATGCCAGAATGATTTTACGGGGGCGCAATCTCTCCCATGCAAATTTGATATCCATTTTAATGGCGGAACCGTCAAATATCCAACCAAACATAATCATTCAAATAATTCATTTTAATGCCGTCGAATAACCAGGTACTTTCATTTCACAATTTCCTCGACCCTCTGATTTTACGAACACGTCTTATGGGGAGCTATTTTCCCTAATTTTGTCTCACTGAATGGACGCATAAATATTTAAAATAATTTCTTGAAAATTATATTATGTGTGTGATAATAAAATATAATTATATAAATTAAATTATATTATAATAAAATATATTCAAAACCTTCGGTTGTTAGACATTTTATGTATTATATGTGAACATCTTTATTCATGTAACTTTTATACATAGTTTGAATAAATATTTATAGCATAACTCTGCAAGCCCCGAATTTTATATACAGAACATTAACAATATGATTCTTAGACATTATTTATATATACATATATATGATTTCTTAGGGCATTATTTGTTGTTGTTAGAAAATGCCTACGTATAATGTTTTTCTTAAAAACTAATTGATTTTTAACTTTCCGACATCATTGCACTATGAATATGCAACATCAACACCCGGCAATTACACGAAATTAACAAAAGTTACATTACATCAACAGGGCCTTTAGGAAACAGCCCCCAGATGGCAAACACGATAAGTCTTAAGTCGCATTGACTTGGGGAGTTTGTTTTTCTTGCAGACAGTTTACGGCCCTTACATTTTAATGTATGCAAATCGCGCTTTACCTCCGAGGAGCGTGCTGTTCATTGAGGCCCGAACGAGAATTTGAGAATAACATCAACACACGTATGCGGGACAAACATTGCCATAATTCAGCAGCGGCATTATCCCGGTTTATCCGATCGCGGCCGGGGCACGCATCATTAGCGTCGCGACGTCACTTCCGGCTCCGCCGGGCCGCGCAAACTCCCGGCCAGAACATCCGGGTCGGTCGCGTTTGTCACCCTCCCCGACGCTCATTTCATGGATACCGACGTTATTTATTATTATCATTAAACCCTCCCGAAATTTCTAAATTCCACGCGGGTTTATTAAGCCCCAACTATAAACAGAAACCTCAACGTTTAAATATTTAATAATAAAATAAAGCGGAATTACTTGAGCGTTATTATTGTTTCGTTCGTTTCCTTCTAATAAAATTGTGTTATTACGAAATTAAGAAGGGGGGATGTGTGGAAGTTCCATTCGGTGTATCAGAAAGCGAAGATCTTATATCACGTTAAAGCAAATATTTGCCGGCGAAATGAAATGCTATACTTATAACGATCCCAACGGTTATTTTTGGAAACGCATCGCGCAACTCGATTCCTACTATTTACTTTATAGATCTCTCTCAGCGTAACTTTATTTTCCCATCGAATTTAATTAATAAAGAGGAATGCCGTGTTTTCCTTTTGCGCTATTTACTAAGTAATTTACTTTCAATTTAATTAAAGTGTTCCATTCAATTACTCTATTTAAATTTCTATCAATAAATTTAATTGCATTTAATAATCATCTAGTGTATGAATAACTAGTTTCCTATTCTCATAAACAGGATAATTTCTCGCCTTCGTTTAGTGAAAAAAACAATGATTCTCGGTTGTCTACCTTATAGTCCCAAATCGTTGACGGTGTCACATGAAACTAGGCATGATTTAAATTACGAAATTAAATCCCCGCAAGCGGGCGGGAACGATTCGTCTTTTTCTAATTAAAATTGGCGTTATTTTATGTAAAGGAATCCGGGCGTGCTTCCTTTCGGCGGTGTGCAATAACAGCGTTTTAAAAGGGAAGCCTGAAATAATAGAAACATTTCGGAATGGGGCCACAATTAGTCCTCGCCGCGAAACCTATCTAATTCCATCCACCCCGGGGTGGATTCGACCTACATTCCTTACTCAACCGGGAATTATACAATTATATAACCGTTATTTCAAGAGCTCGAATACTTCACACCGCGTGTAACGGCCGCAGTTTAATTCATTAAGTATTTAATAAAAACAAATGGATATAAACTGTTTGTAGTGCCTGTTTTATAATTATTTAATAAATTTAAATTAAATTCTCTTGAATATGTGCTAATAACCCGAAACAAGTCGAAAATTTAAAGTTATTCAATGTAATCTGTGTTTAATTATTTTATTGGTTGATTTTTAATATTGCATAAAATAAATATGAATAGATTCATATTTATTTTAAAATATAAGTGAAAAAGAAACATCTCCGATGAGATTTGAACTCATGTATGATTTGAAAATAAATCAGGAATTGTTTTCACGCACATGTACTAGAAACAAACAAAAAAATCGATCTCTTTGCACGTTATATAATGTGTGTGTACATAATATAATTTATTTGCTGATGGGTAGGAAAGTTCCTGATCCCTGATCCTTGTCAATCCGGCACCGGCACGCATTTCCTCCGTGCTTTGATTGATGTACGTCGATTAAACGGATATTTTTCATCCCCTCGGCGAACAATGCGTTTCAGCCGAATTTATTCACCGACAAATGCCCCATTGTTGGGCCCTTTTTTCCCCCGCAAAGCCCGGGGAACAAATATATATTTATGTGCACGCCACAGTTTTTTTTTCTACTTTTTCACCCCCGCTCCGAACGCCGCCGCCGCTGGATTTTATTCATTCATCAATCTGCAGCCCGCAGTCTCATACATTACACACGAGAAAGTGTGTTTTGTGGAAACGATTTACAACTGAGAATAATAGAAATGATGTTAATAATACGCAGCGTGTATTAAAATTTGCAAATAACACAACACACAAGATTTTGTATGCTGCGAAATTTCAGAAAAGCGGAGAAGATTCATTCCGTAAAGTATATATTATATAAATGATAAAATGAATAAGTCGTGAATTAAATGCAACAAAATGTTACTTTTTTTATTCAATTAATCTAAATGTAGTTTTTTTTTAACTTAATCAAAATTGTATAAATTTATAGTAGTTGTTTTCTTGTTGCACTAACTTGCACACACTCGATAGACTTTCTTGCCGAAACTCGACTTAAACGTTTATTACGTTCTTCGTCAAACATCTGCGGCGGTTTCCGGGGCAGGGCGGAATTTGGCATCGGTATCAGCGAGCAGCAGTGGCTGGTGCAGCGGAGCTTGGGAGGAAAGAGGATGGCAGACATGTGGCGGAGCAACAAAACCGCAAAACATTGCTGTCGACTAACTTCACCAACTTTGACTAATTATCGCCCGGCTAGGAAGTCGGGAATTGAATTCTCCCGAAGTGTATAATCCCCCAGACATGCTATTATGATTATTAACACTTACGGATCTCTAATTAAACGGTTTACTTTATCCCGGACCTAGAAGCTACATTTGGTTGTTAATTAACGTCACGCTGGAATTTACTAATGTGGCGCGGATTATTCGGCGTGCACTTTAATTTATTAAAGGAGTAAACAGGGAATTGTGTGTTAAAGTTTAATAAATTAAATTAAACAAACTTTTATAATTAATTCGTTGATTATCGTCGCTTTTATATGTTGAAAATCTACGTACAACGTAATACAAAACAATATAATATAATTATAACACATGTCTGTATTAATCTATCTGGGCTATTAATCAAAGCTGAGTGTTTCTGGGTATTGATCAAAGCTAAGTATTTCTGTCCACGTACAATTATCTATCTTATATTATGCATTTAGATATATTAACATCGTTATATGTGACTCTTTACTTCTCAGTATGAGGTGGATTAAAAATTAATTCTAATTTTTGTTTGTTCTTAAAATATCTACTTTAAACAACTAATTGAAGCGGAGGATTAAACCGAAACCATCTTAAGGCCGTTTCAGGTGCGCCATTTAATTACGACAAAGTCCACCGCACCGCCCGAATTAATCCCCTCACGTATCAAACGTCCGAATGCACTTTGCGGACGTCAACCAGATAAGGAAATCAGAACAAATCCGGCGCTTATTAAAGCAGCGATGCGCGTCATGTCCGCCGCGCTCCCGCTCCATCCCCCTGTGCAGATTGTGCACCGTAATTATTACGTCATATTGTACCGTTCCGATTGCGTAATTACACAATAATTAAAGCAAAATTGCCACGTGTCACGTACTGCACACTGCGCAAATTAAAGGACTCGAATCGGCAGTATTAAATTAGCAATTACAAATTGGCATATAGCTGTTATTACATGTATGTATTAAGTCGGCAACATGGAATATTGAAACTGACAAGCTGGATTTAATCATATTTATCTTGCTCTATATATAATTATTATAATATTAGTTTATTCACATAAGAATTTATAATTTATACGAATATTGAGTATCATCAGTAATAATTTATCCCTCCTTATTAATATTTCTTTTAAACAATTGCTCACCCTTGTCAAACAAAAAATCAATTACGGCCCACTCAAAAAACCCCACTACAAAATACGTTCCAGCGTGTGCTAATCATAAATCAAACGTTGGCCATGGATGTGTGTGGATGTGTACTTTTGCGCAAAACTTGGCCTCTCTATTTTTTTTGCGGTCGGACTGCGCTCCACGAGAGGAAATTTATTACTTTTTTATGTGCCCTGACCTCTTGAACGTTATTAACTCCGGAATAAAGAAAAGAAGACAAAAAAAGACGGGAAAGAGCGGAAAGATAATGGTATGGCAACACCGACGAAACTATGATTCATCGCGTTCCCGTATGGTAACAAAAAAAAATGGTTCTGAGTGTGTCTGGATATTAGAAAGTGGATTTTTTTTAACAATAATTAATAAAAGGTTTAAATTTATATTAACTTTTAATATCTTATAATAACATGTATTTCGATTAATGTTGTGAAAGTTTCAGAAAAAGAGATTAACTTTCCAGTAGACGATGAGATGAATTGATAGAACGGTGGCGAATTCAAATAGTTATTAGAAAATAAAAATAAAAAATGGGCCCCGGTCGTTAGCCGTTTGTAGTGCCTGTTTTATAATTATTTCATAATTTTAAATTAAAATAACCCGAAACAAGTCGAGCAAGTTGTTTCATCCATTTTATATCAAATTAAATAAATATGTATTTTTTGGGAATAAAGATATTTATATATATACAAAAAATGTAAGAAGGAAGCCATTTTTTTAAATTAAATTGATTCTCTAAAACCAGCTCATTGAAGATTTAAAACTGGTGATTATTTAATAACAATATACGGTAATTTCACAATGGGAAAATTGCTTCGTCAAGTTGTGCACTTGCAAAAGTTGCGTTTGTTCGGTTTAATGGCCGCACAATTAGAAACTTGGTCAGTTCTGGAAGTGCTTAGATGCACACTCTCTTAATTAAATACATGTATCATTCCGGCGTTCAAAAGTTCCGCACTTATTGTAGTTGCTGTTGCTGCAATGCCCGGCGCATTCACCATTTTCGATACCGCACACAATTGCGACGCGGAAAAAATATATTCCAGTTATTATTTTTTTAAAACAAAATGAACTATTATTGTTTTCATTTGTAAGCGAAATCTTTTGATGCAGATGAAACGATTGGATTTCGAATAATTCCGCACTTATTGTTGTTTGTGTTATTGAAAAACCCGGCGCATTCACCATTTTTGATAACGCACAATATTATTATTTGGAAAAAAAGAATACTCCAGTTAATATTTTTGAAACTAACAATATTATAATTGTTTCTTTAATGAAAACAAAATATTTTAATGCATCAGAAGCGACTGTATTTCCAAAAAATCCACACACACATAAAAAAATGTGATGTGGAAAAAATGTATTTCCGTTATTAAAAAAAGCAATACCCTCATTGATTTTCTTTCTAGACTAAATCATTTGACTCATACGAAACGATTTTATTTCCAAAATAATCGACATTTATTAGTGTTGATTCTGCAAAACCCGGCGCGTTCATCATTTTTTATAATAACAATAATTGAACATGAAGAATTGGCATGTGCCAGCTGTTAAATTTAAACGAACAATGTTTTAATTAAATAGGAATGTTTATGATTTTAGATATTTCAATGTGTAGTGATATTGTTTACATAGATTTATTGTAAATTTCAAAGAGGACATTCCGTAAATAAATAAATAATTGTATATCCATTGATGATAAGTTTCTGATCGAAATGTACACAATAGAAATAAAAATCGAGAGATCAACTATTTAATCTGTTTATATTTGATTAAATCATCTTCACGTAAGTCGCTTATAACAATTATTGCTATAATTTCTTTCTTTTAGAAATTAAATCTTAAAAAATCATACGAAACAATTGATTTTCCAAAATAACCGTACTTATTGCGATTGAGGTTGCTGCAAGTCCCGGCGCATTCACCATTTTGGACAACACACAATATTATGATGCGGGACAAGAATATATTGCAGTCATTATTTTTGAAAGTAAGAATATTATCATTGTTTTCAATTAAAAAAATCTGTTAATGCATGAGAAAGAATTAGATTTACAAAAAATCCACACTTATTAACGTTGCTGGTGTAAAACCGTTCGCATCATCTTTTTTTTTTTTGATTATATACAATATTGGGGCGTGGGGAAATTATATTCATCTTCAGCTAACTCGCTTATAACTATTATTGCTAGAATTGATTTGTTTTAGAAGCTAAATCTTTTAAAAGCATACGAAAGAATTGAATTTCCAAAATAATTGCACTTATTGTTACAGATGCTGCTGCACGACCCGGCGCATTCACCATTTCCGATAACGCACAATGTTATGATTTGGAAAAAAGTATACTCCAGTTATTATTTTTGACACTAACAATATTATAATTGTTTTATAATGAAAACAAAATATTTTAATGCATCAGAAGCGATTGTATTTCAAAAAAATCCACACTTATTAATAATGTTGGTGAAAACCCCGGCGCGCTCACCTTTTTTTATAACACACAATGTTGGGGCATGGGAAAAATATATTCCATCTTTTATTTTTTAAAAGAAAAATACTATAATTAAATAACTGTGTATCGATTGATAATTATCATGTGATCGAAATGTACCGGGTGTCCAAATAAGAAAGATCACCTACAAATTGCCGGTAGAGCCTTATATTAAAAAAAAATACATATAAACATTAATGAAATTGATCATGGGAAAATATTGGAAATAATTTTCAAGTTCGTAACTCTTCCAGTAATAAGCTCAAGGACTCATAGTTCCTGAGATATAGCCTGTGATCTTTCTTATTTGGACACCCGGTATATTTGGTAAAAATAAATATCAAAAGAATAAAAGTTTACTCTGTTTATATTCGATTAAATCATCTTCAGGTAACTCGCTTATTACTACTATTGCAAGAATTGATTGGTTTTAAAAGCTAAAGCTTTTAAAAGCATACGAAATAATTGAATATCCAAAATAAACCGCACTTATTGTTATAGATGCTGCTGCGCAACCCGGCGCATTCACCATTTTCGATAACATATAATATTATGATGTGGAGTATATTATTTTTAAAACATTCAATACTATCATTGGTTTTCTTTCTAAACGATTGGATTTCGAAACATTTCGCATATATTGTTGTTGTGAGAACCGGCGTAATGACTATTATTAGCAACAAAATAATAATTCATACTTTATAGGAATGTTTACTCATTCTGTGTCTATATGTAAACAAATAAATAAATAAACAAAGAATTTTATGACATGAAAAATTATATTCTAGTTATTATATCTAAATCAAACAATATACTTGTTTTTTTGTAGTCATATTGTTTATATAGATTTATTGTAAGTTTCGAAAAGATTCCATGAATAAATAAATAATTGTGTGTTTGTTGATAATGATAACTTTCTGATTGAAATGTACATTTGGTAAGAATATATATCCGGGGAAAGAAAAGTTTACTCTGTTTATATTTGATTAAATCATTTTCACGTAACTTATTTAATTGTTTTATTTACTTAATTTAAATAAAGTCAATCACAAACAAATTTGCTGTAATTAAAACTCAATTCAAACTTAATTTGATTATTACCCTGGCCGATATAACGAACGCACCCTTTCATAACCCGGGCTAAATTAAGCGAGAACAATCTAAACCGGTAATTAATCGCGCCAATAACGTATCCCGTAAACGCATTAAATTAGAACAAGCAACCAGAATGAGCATGCACACGTTACCCGCGATTCCGAAACGAGTTTTCCGCGCGCAAAGTAATTCACGCCTCCTCGCTAAATTGTTGCAGTGACAACGAGCCGGTAGTTAATTTAAAGGAAAAGCGGGAGAGCCGCGTCAGGTGTCAGCGATTTCTGCAGGTGCAGAAGATTCATCCGGGGGAGGCAGTTAATCATCGGCACGGTTAATCCGCTTAATTAATCTCCGAAAATACACGGGGAACAGATTGCCGGGTATAAAAATAAGAGTCGAAAGTTTTATAACGCCGCAGTAAAAAATCGGTTTTACGATTGTTGTCAGTCGGGTTCGTATCCCGTATCAGGTGTTGCGGTTAAATGTCTTGCTTGAGGAGGAAGACGGAAAGCCGGATTTGATTGCCCGCCATTGCCGGGAAGAAGGGATGGGGGAAAAAAGCGACGCGTTTGCGTTTCTATCAAATTGACATAAATCCCGTTCAGGTTTCTCCCGCTCTTTCTTTTCGTCTTTTTCCTATTCCCCGCTCCGTATCCACCAACAAATAAAACCACTAATCTCCGCCAGACAAAGCGATAATTCAGTGGGTTTCCTATTGTTTCACTTTGGGCTGTGTTTGGTTTACTGTTTTTTTTTATTAAGATTTACGGCTTATGTGCATTCAATATAAACTCCTGGCAATAATACACTGGATAATGATTAAATTAGATTTAAATTTAAAAAACAACGTAATAAATTTCACAATCTGTATAATAAGAATTTGCTTTCATTTAAAATAAAATGAAACAGAGGTGATTCACAATTTTGCAGTTATTTAAATTACAATAAAATTAAACTAGGAAAATTTTCGATAATTTTTGTATTTGGAAAAATGGAATGAATGAATTTTATCGATCATCAGCAGCAATTTTTCCTGGTTTAATTATATTGTTATAAAAATTGTATTTCATAGAACATATTGTAACAAAAGTGAAAGAAGCAATTGAAATGAACACTCTGGAATGCTCCGTCGAGCGCGCGAAAGTTCCGGAAAGTTCGAGAAACAAGCACGCGCGCGCTAGTGGTGCTGCAGGCAGCCAGTCTATTACGAACTTCCGATTGCTCAACATCTCGATGTAAATAAATAGTGACAGTGCGATGTAAATAAAGGTTTTAAGTAGACTCTAAATAAATAAATAGACACTGTCTTATTTAATTTAAAATATAATGAATCTAATTTAATCAAAAGGGAAAAACACAGTATTTCACACACACACAGCATTCATTTGCACAATTTCGTTTATATTTTTGAAAACTTATTTAAACTTTCAGTGTGTCAATAACGCTTTCGTTTGTTAATTTCGCAGTTGGCACATGCAGCAAGCCCGAATGATTTATAATAATGCCGTGGACGCTCTAATTAAACCGTTTTTGCCGTTGTAATTTATTATTGCCGGCGCGCCTTATTTTCCCGGGGAAATTAAAATGGGACATTAATCTGATGAAGTCTGAATAAAAAAATGGAGATACGCGGGGCTAATGACTAACCGATGGCAATATGCGCCGCGTGATGGATATCGAATGAATATTGTAATGAAAGGGCGTTTAGTCATTTCGCCGGCACACACACTGCAAAAAAAAAACGACAGCTTTCATCGTCTATGCACAAAAAACACATTCGATTGATAATTGATTACGGATTTCGTGCATCAATCACGTGTTTGTGAAAACGTTTATGGGGAAATGAGTTTTATTTGTTATAGCAGTAAAAAGATTTATGAACAAAAGGTGAATTAAAAAAATAATTTATTCAATTTGAAAATTGCTGATTTTAAGTGCTGCATTTTACAATCTCACCACACATTTCAAATACAACTGTAAATAAAAACATTTTTAATTTTGTGTTTTCACTTATATTTTGGCAATCTAGTAAATCTGATACAGATTTTCTTCTTTAACAATATCTCGAACAATTTTCTAAGTCTAATATAAAAAAAACGCAGCTCAATTCAAACTAATGCAATCCCCCGATATTAAAGCTGTATTTCAACCCTCCTCCACGTTACAATACCCATAACTCCTATTATTTGTGTTACAATTAAATAACAATTTCTAGCAACTGGGGCAAAAGAGGGAAAAAATCAGCGGGCAACGGGAAAAAATAGCGAGAGGAAGAAGGAAGGAAAATGGATTTCGCTCCTAATGTACTTCCAGGGGTAGCGAGGGTCGGACTGGAAATTCGCGTGCGAAGTGGAAATTACATTTCGGGTCAGCGCTTTCAAAGGGGTTAATCTCGGCCCGTCTTAAATTCCGCCCCATATTCCCTCCCTACACCAGAAAGAAACATTCGGCGAATTAGCTGTTTCAATAGTTGATCTCGACAAATCGTCCATCGCAATTTCTTTTGATGAAAAACGCGTGCTCAATTTAAATATCATCTTATAATGCAAGAAATACGATTCTAACTAATTAGAAAATGTTAATTATTTCCAATTTTCCTTCAAAAATCAAAAGATTACTTGAGCAATGTGCTTTGAACTTTAATAACTTGTCTAATGAGTAGTAATATATTAATGTACCTGCTGAGATGTAAATTGAATCTAAAATAATTATAAAATAAATTCCTCATAGAGGTGAACACACATATTTGCATAAACATAGTTCTGAGTGCGGCTTTTACAAACCACCATCCGCGCCAGTGAGAGTAATTTATAACAAAAAGCCCATCCCGTTCCGCCCGCGTTTCCCTTCCACTCCCTTCAGCCACTAATACACAGCACGAAATTATATTTATACGCGGTGCGGGATTTTAATATTTCAAAAACGAATTATATATCGCGGGCGCACATACCACTCCAACCGGGGAATGCCCAAGTTTATTCCGTTCGCATAGTTCGAAGTATCCCCGCAGAAAGAACTCGAAAAACGCCACATTTTCCATTTCCCGCTTCTAATTCTGCATTTACAGATGAAACATATTGTTATTCGCGGAAATTTTACCTTTTTCTCCTTATTTTTTTTTATAAGGGTGAAATGTGATGAAATTGGAAGGTGCAAATTTTACGTCCGCCCCATTGAAGATGGACATAAAAATAAAACGCTTTTTCAGTCGGCCCGCGTGTTAACCCGCGATGTCTTTCTCCGTTGGATCGTAAAAACTTAAGCTAAAAGTTTTTAGCGTTATGGTTTTTCATAAAAACCGCGTTCGTGGCGATAAAAACGAGTCGTTGTGTTTTTTTTTGCGACAAATTAGATTTGCTAGATTGAAACAATTCTTTATATTAAGGTGGAAATTAAGGGATTTTCAAATAAATTCAGTTGTTTGGATAATGAATCACTCTTTTTAACTTTATCTCTATTCAGGGCTATTATGTAAGGGATAATTGTCTAAGCAGCCCTTATAATAGAAATATTGATATAACACACTCTTTTTGTTGAAAAAGTCGAAATAATTCAAAAAATAAGAATAGAATTTTAGATTATTAAAGTTTCTGAAAGAGCATTCTTTGAAATACATTTTGATAAAGTATCATTAGGATATGTAAAAAATTCAGAATGCTTAAAACACAGATTTACAAGAAATATTAAAAAAATCATACTTTTATGCTGAATAAATGAAAATAATTCAAAAACTAAGAATAGCGTATTTTTAGATTTTTACATTTTCTGAAAGAGTATTCTTTGAAGCACATTTTGATAAAGTTTCATTAGGATATATAAAAAATTTCGGAAGCTAGGAATTCTTGAAACACAGATTTCAATGAATAATTGAAGAAACTCACTCTTTTTGCCGATTAAGTGAAAATAACTCAAAAACTAAGAATAGCGTATTTTTATATTCTTACATATTTTGAAAGAGCATTCTTTGAAGCACATTTTAGTGAAGTTTCATTGGGATATCTGAAAAATTTAGGAAGGTAGGAATGCTTAAAGAGCAGATTTCCAGGAAATACTCATAAAATCACACTATTTTTTCTGAATAAGTGAAAATAACTCAAAAATTAATAATAGCGTATTCTTATATTCTTACATATTTTGAAAGAGCATTCTATGAAGCACATTTTAGTGAAGTTTCATTGGGATAACTAAAAAATTTAGGAAGGTAGGAATGCTTAAAGAGCAGATTTCCAGGAATTACTCATAAAATCACACTCTTTTTTTCTGAATAATTGAAAATAACTCAAAAACTAAGAATAGCGTATTTTTATATTCTTACATATTTTGAAAGAGCATTCTTTGAAGCACATTTTGGTGAAGTTTCATTAGGATATCTAAAAAAATTCAGAAGCTAGGAATCCTTAAAAGACATATTTTCATGAAATATTGAAAAAATCATACATTTTTGGCAAAAAAGTGAAAATAACTTAAAAACTAAGAATAGCGTATTTTTATATTATTACATTTTCTGAAAGAGCATTCTTTGAAGCATATTTTGGTAAAGTTTAATTAGGATATCTAAAAAAAATCAGAAGTTAGGAATCCTTAAAACACATATTTTCATTAAATATTGAAAAAAAAAATCATACATTTTTGGCGAATAAGTGAAAATAACTCAAAAACTAAGAATAGCGTATTTTTATATTATTACGTTTTCTGAAAGTGCATTCTTTGAAGCACATTTTGGTGAAGTTTAAATGGGATATCTAAAGAAATTAAGAAGTTAGGAATGCTTAAAGAACAGATTTCCACGAAATATTCATAAAATCACACTCCTTTTTCTGTATTAGTGAAAATAACTCAAAAACTAAGAATGGCGTATTTTGAGATTCTTGCATTTTTTTAAAGATAATTCTTTCAAGCATAGTTTAGTAAAGTTTCATTGGGATATCTAATAAAAATCAGAAGTTATGAATGCTTAAAATTCAAAGATTTCTAAAATGTTCATAAAAACACAATCATTTTGTTGAATAAGTGAAAATAACTCAAAAACTAAGAATAGCCTATTTTTAGATTCTTGCATTTTCTGAAAGAGCATTGTTTAAAGCGCATTTCAGTAAAGTTTCATTAGGATATCTAAAAAAATCTAAATGCTACGAATTCCGAAACCACGAATCACAATGAAATTTTGCAAGAATCACACACTTTTTAATTAAATATGCAAAAATTACAGAAAAATAGATTTAAACTATTTTACGATTCTTTCTTATTCCAAAAGATTTAATTTTTCAGCCATTAATTTCACCACGACCGTCCATTTTTCCTCATCGCGCTTATTTCCCCGGGAATGAAAGAAAAACGAGAACTCCCTAAGTGAATTCGATTGTTGTGCTTAAATGGGATTTTTATAATTAATTCCGGGGAACGGAGGAAGAGTGTCAAGACGGAGGAGACACAGAGAACGGAAGTAGTTATGACGGGTATTATACACAACTATTCCGCCCCGCGATGCGATGAAAGCCCCCGGCGCAAGAACAATAATCCGAGGAGTGAAATGAAGACAATAAATCTAAGACAACAATTGTTTCGCTTCACTTTGACGCATTAATTTCGACAAAAAAAAAACAAATGAAACGAAAAGGAGAAAAAATAAAGGGGGAGGGGGTGTCACTGATACATACGTAATATAAATAATACAGCTATTCTATTCACGAAGTAAGTTTAGATTTAACGTAAATGTTATTTTTAACTAAACAATCTGAGGATACATTGCTCAAGTAAACTTTACCACAAGTAGATCGATTAGTTAGAAAATTTTAATTATTTACATTTATAAATAATGTAAGTACGAGTAAACTCGCTTAGATTGTGACGGTAGAAATGTTATATTAAATTTGCACGTTATTCTATCTTCACAAATACATATCAATTAGAAAACTTGCTTAGATTGTGACGATGGAAATCGTAGATAGTGCAGGCACTTAAATAGTTGAAAATCATTAAGTGTTTTATTTTAAGTGACGATGGAAATGTATTGATTGTTGATGTATCTACTTTGTTACACATCGTAATTCACAAAACTAAACACTTTTAATTCATTTTTATTTAAGGTGTTTTGATTTGAAAAAAAAAAAAATGACTTGATTATTGTGAAATTGATTTATCCCGGCGCATTCACCATTTTTTACACAATGTTTAGATCGGTTTATGGACATATAATTT
The DNA here is from genome assembly GCA_963082785.1 of Philonthus spinipes. NCBI lineage: Eukaryota > Metazoa > Arthropoda > Insecta > Coleoptera > Staphylinidae > Philonthus > Philonthus spinipes. The sequence goes on from OY720308.1 coordinate 2,675,452, forward strand.
TACTATTTGGTGAATGCGCCGGACAAACATTCATTATTTGATTGTTTAATAACCTTGTAGTTTATTGTAGATACGAGATTGAATTTTCTTATTCAGTTATATCAAGAATAAATATTAATAAATAAACGATCATAATTTAAACAACACATATAAATTTTAAGATTATTTTACTTCTATTTAAATTATTAAATTGATTTGTCCCGGCGCATTCACCATTTTTTATGCAATGTTTGGATTTGTTTATATACGCATACGCATTGATATTTGGTGAATGCGCCGGGTAAATGCTCTTTATTTAAACAAATCATATAATTATTCGGGATCCCGTTTCGTTAAAAATTCCGATTGATCCATTAGGATATTCGCGAAAGAAGCAGAGGAAAAGATTTTCAGTAAATTTTTAACAAATGCATTAAGCTCGCTCTTGGAGATAGTGAGAGGGAGTTGGAGGGGGTGGAGATTCTGTAAACGGAGAGCGGTTTACTGTAAGGCGCTTAGCCGTAATGTACTCTTGAACATATTTACCGACACGTTGTTATTGCGGTACATGCAATGGCAATTTGGCGTTATCCTCTCCAGGTGATTATATTAGAACAAGCCATTGGTTTTATCAGGCGATTATGTTAAAACAAACAAACGGCGCACGTGTGATCACCTTGTGCGGGTGTAAAATAGTAAAATGAAATGTCCTTAATATCCTCTCTAAACGTTCAGTTCGAATAGTTTGTTTTAAACGAATATTTCATTTGATTTTTCGGACACAAATAGGCCAGAAAAGGTGTGATAATATTCAGAAAGATTTTTAACCATTGGAGTTTTTTTTACAATAAATTAATTAATCATACACTATGACAGATTAAGTTTATAGTTGACATTTTTTTTAGATTTTTATTTAAGAATTATTTATTTTCTAGTTCTAAACAAATAGTAGAATCTATTTGTTTAGACGCAAAAAATAATTCCCTTTGTAGTCGAAATAAATCGTTCCCATTTCCCTCCTCGGGCAAATTTGCATTAAACTATTTAATCAGACGAACGCGCAGGACGATTATAAATAATGGCGACACATTACCGGGGGGCGGTTTTACCTAATTATAGGCCCAACACCGATAATAGTAACGAGCGTTTCCTTAAAATCCCCCCAGCACGCTACCCAATAACTCCACGCGGGCAGATCGAGTGAATTAAATTACCCAACTCGAAAACCTCCAGATATTCAAAAACGTATAAATCACCAAGGGATTTTAAAATAAAATAAATATTGTTTCTTTTTTATTTCAGCCCCTTTTCTTTATTAACTTATTCAAAAGGTGTAATTGTGATGTAAATGATACTTTATCGTAATGGCCATCTTTTTAATAAACACCGCCCGTTTCGGGGAGGGCGCTTTTGTGCTCGGTATCAAACATTATAAGTGAATAATTTATCATTAGTGGCGGTTAAAATGCCTCCTCGGAGCCGCGCGGGAGGAAAACACCATTGTGCGGAATTAACCGCTTCTTTCTGACTAAATTATCATAATGGTTGTAAAAATGGCATTCTGGGCGAAAAAGGGGGCTATTTAAGAATTAAATAATGATGCCCCCGGTAATCTGCGATCGGTGGGAATAATAATGGAATTGATTTATATGGGCGCGAGGGAAATAATGAAGGCCCGATTATTTATTTACTTCCATAAAATGAAGAGGATTCAGAATTAATTGATTTACTTTAGTGCTACGTAAATTAACTGGATATTATAAATCATAAAATATTTCTGTTTTCTGAGTTGAATACGTACATAAATAGGAAAAGAAAGAATTAAAATTTAAAGTACGCCAAAATGAGTCATTTTTACTTTGAAATTTGCTCGATTTTGCGCTTAAATTCGTATATAAAAAAATAAAAATTGTAATGATACTAATATTATTCAATGTGTGTTTTAGGATTTCTAGCAATAGGCTCATGTATAAAAACGAAAATTAAAATTTGTGGATATACTACGAAGTATTAGTGTTGTAATGTTCTACTAACTGTAGTTATTTATATTGTATGTGTTATTATACATACATAAACATCTTTATTTCTGAGATTGGAATATACAGTTACAATACAATATTTAACAATACACTAACGTTCACAATATAATTCCAACTCTGAAACTGGCTATCAACCAGTGATCTTTCAGCCCTGTGTTATTATATTTTTTTGTAATTTTGAAAAAGGAGAAATCCGTAAATAAATAAATAAATTGCGTTTACACTATGGTGAATGCGCCGGGTTGATGGTTTTACATTAATAAAAAAAATCTATATTTCCGAAAGTGAAACTAAATTACATCACAATAATTACAATCATTCACAAATTATTCACCATTTTGGTTTTGAGTTACGTGAAGTTTTAAAACTTAAATTAAAACACTTGTTTATTCATTTCTTTACAAATTTATTATAAATGTCAGATATACAATTCGAATACTACTTAGACATTTTCAATAACATTCACAAATTGTTAATCCTCAGAAAATTGCAATCGATCGTCAATATTTCTGTCCAATTTATTACATTATTGAATTTTTAAGAAATTCTTTTGTTTTAAATATAATATTTCTGTCAATGGCTTCACATTTTCGCTGATTTAATCTTAACGTGTTATTTAACGGCATCCTATATTTATTGACTAATAATATTATCGTATTTTTACTATCCAGGTAGTAAATACGATTTTTAGTGCATAACATGTTCGCTATCTAAGCAGTAAAAATTCGAGGAAATTACTAGGCGATAAATATTTGAATAATATTTAATAATTTATAAGCTATCTACGTACTTAATTTCACTGTAGAATTTTAAAAAAAAACACGAAACATAAAAAAAACATTAAAACAATAGGAATAAATCGAATTTTATAAAAAGTATTGTGTTTAAAGAATAATTATTTTCTTATAATATTATAAAAGGTTTAATCTGACACCTCAACGAGTTGATCCCATACACCAGCGCTGGCCATCCTTTTTCTTCATCACTGGTAGCTCTATTAAGCTGGTAGCCATAAAAATCGACTTGGTCCCTCCACTGCTTTACACTTACAATATTAGAAGGTTTAATCTGACCACCTAAATAAATAATCTTAAAATTTATCTAGCTGTGGGGCAATTATGGATTGTAACACAATAAAACACTTTTAACTTTGTTTGCACAACTATTTTTTAACAAGCCTGAACAATTAACAAATTATGGATTGTATTAGACTCAAACTATTAACACCATTTTAAAAAGCGATGTCTAATTAAGCGATTTAATTGGTTAAATTAAGCCTATAATTGTGTTTTTTAGAATTTTGAATTCTATAACAATTAGATTAATTAGACATCGCTTTTTAAAATATATTCATTAGTTTGAATCTAATGCAATCCATAATTGCCCCACAGCTTGATAAATTACACAAATATGGCTAAAATGTGGATGGCTGTGGAGGGATTGTGGGCTGCATCGCATACAAACTAACGACTAAATTTTCCAATATGGAATTTACTTAATCGATTTAGGCAGTTAAATTAACCATATAGCATTTTTTATTATTATTAGATTTTTTTAAAATTGGGGTCAAATCTGACCATTTACATGAAAAGTACTCAAATTTAGAGGGCTGTGAAGGGGTTGTGGGCTGCGTCTTATACAAATTAATTACTGAAATTTGTAGTACAGACTCTATTTAACCGATTTAGCTAGATAAATTAATCTTACAGCAATTTTAATTATTTTTCTTTAATTTTTAAATTAAGGTTATATCTAAAGACCTCCACGAAAATATCTCAAATTTGCATGGCTATGGAGAGGTAGATGGCTGTGTATGATACAAAATTATCACTAAATATTCCAGTATAGATTCTATTTAAACGAATTACGTAGTTAATTTAATCATATAGCAAGTTTTTTCATTTTTTTAGAATTTTTAAATTGGAGTCTAAACTTACGACCTACGCGAAAATGGCTGAAATTTGGAGGGTTGTGAAGGAGCTGAAGGATGCGACTTTCACAAACTAATGACTACATCGCTCAATATGGATTCTAGTCAAACGATTTAAGTGGTTAAATTAATCCTATAGCAGATTTTTTTTTTTCGAATTTTTAAATTGGGATTAAATCTGACGACCGAGAACCCGAAAATGGTTCAAATTTGGATGGCTATGGAGAGATAGATGGCTGTGCATGATACAAAATTATGACTATTTTTTCTAATATATATTCTATTTAAACGAATTATTTAGGTAATTTTATCACACAGAAGGTTTTTCTTTTTTTTAGAATTTTAAAATTGGTGTAAAATCTCACGACCTGCGCAAAAATGGCTGATATTTAGACTGCTGAAAAGACGACGCTGTGTGATATATTTTATTACTACATAGTGTATGTAGTAATTAGTATGGATTATAATTAAATGATTTAATTAATCTTACAGCAGATTTATTTAATTTTTTTTTGAGAATTTTTAAATGATTTAATTAATTAAATTAATCCTACAGCAGATTTATTTATTTTTTTTTAGAATTTTTAAGTTGGGGTTAAATCTGGGGTTTCAGATTTAACTCCAATTTAAAAATTCCAAAATAAATAAATAAATAAATCTGCTGTAGGATTAATTTAATTAATTAAATCATTTAAAAATTCTCAAAAAAGATTTATTTATTTTTTTTTTTAGAATTTTTAAGTTGGGGTTAAATCTGGGGTTTCAGATTTAACTCCAATTTAAAAATTCCAAAATAAATAAATAAATAAATCTGCTGTAGGGTTAATTTAATTAATTAAATCATTTAATTAGAATCCATACTAATTACTACGTAGTGTGTGAAAATACATCCCACAGCTTTTCAGCAGTCTAAATTTTATTTACACGGAAATTAATCAAATTTAGAAGGCTATTAAAAGATTATGGGCAGCGTCTTATACAAACTAATGATTAAATCTTCTAGTATACATTCCAATTAAGCGATTTAGTTGATTAAATTAATCTTACAGCATTTTTTTTTTAATTTTTAAATTGGTGTTAAATCTGACGACGCGAAAATGGCTAAAGTATCTCTAATTTGGAGGTCTGTGAAGGGGTTATAGGCTGCGTATTGCACAAACTAATGACTACATCTTGCAATATCGATTCTAGTTAAATGATTTAGATAGTTAAATTAAGCATATAGCATTTATATTTATTTTTTCTGACCATTTTCAAATGTGAGTCTATTTCGTGTAACTCAAATTTGGAAGGCTGTGAAAGGGTTGTGGGTTGCGTCTTATATAAAGTTATGACTAAATCGTATAGTATGGATTCTAATTAAACGATGTAAGCTCTACAGCAGATATTTTATTTGTTTATTAATTTTTAAATAGTTTTCTATTATATATATATATAAATCTTTATTGGCAGATTATTTTTAACAAAGTAATAATAATAAATAAATACAATAAATAACTAACATAAAAATAAATTCTTCCGCCAATTGGCTATCGACCGTTGGTCTTTCCGCAGTTTTGTATTATTTATCCAAGGTATTAAAATATTTAATAAATTCTGTAAATTTATGTTAAAACCATAAATTATTTACACCGTATTAATACAAACCCTTTCGCTCACACACACATACAAACACCGAAGTTTAGTTAATAATATTTGTAATCCTCTGTAGAAATTCAATTCGAGTGCACCCTGTTAAATAATTTACACGCCGGGTTAAACAAGCCGGGCAACGTAAAGTTCGCCCAGTAATGACCGAGGGGTATATTTTTTACGTGTATTCTGGTTAGTTTAACGAGTGATTTCGGGCCGGTTTACCTTCGGGCCTTTCGCGTGTGTAACAATAAAATAAATTAGCACGTACACACGGCCCGGCATTAAGATAAAACAGATCTCTACGTGCTGTTCATTTCTGCACGATGATAACTTTTATTGCACTCTGCACGTTTGCGCAAGGTTCTTTTTTTACGGCTGTAGAAGTTAATGAGCGAAAGTGAATATTTAATTTAGATATATATTCAACATTGTAATAAAAACTTTAATGATTTAGGATTGTGAGTTTGTTGGGTAATTTGTCCTGGATTATTTTTGTAATTATTCATATCACCGTATTTATATGCCATCAGTTCCCGTCTGTCTTGTGCAAACCTGAATGCCATGACGGCCTTTATCGACCACCCTGTTCTATTTCTATACATAGTAAATTAATATGAATGATTGGAAAATAATTCATACTTTATGTTAATTGTTGCACGATGCAATATTTCATTTGCACGATGCAATATTTCATTGATGTACAACAGCAGGTGCACATTATATAATTCAAAATCTGGCGGGATATTTGCCCGAGATGTATGGTGTGATGACTTACGTTACGTAAGTACTTTAAACAAATACACATTAAAACAACTACTGTTTTAATGTGTATTTGTTTAAAGTACTTACGTAACGTAATTAAACATCTCAGAGCTGAATGTGGCTGTTTGTTAAAATTATATTTTTTTTTTTTCATCTGATTAATAAAGAATTATCATGCTTATCGCACTAACAATCCTTATGTAAAAATAATTAGTTGTTCACACGATACCAGTATAATGAGATTTTGATTAATTGTTCTCGACACACATCCTGAATATTTCCACAGATAAGAAAACTTAAAGTTTCCACATTAAAATTCATCACACCATACATCAATTAGCTCATTAAGATAAACATCTCCTACACAAAACCTTAACGCTTTCCGCAAAAGTACGAAGAAAAAAAAAACACCCTCAGACCTTAACGACTTCCACCCACACACACACTCGCAAAAACTCCCATAAATTATGAAAATTCCACCGAATTCACACGAAGACTTAACGGTAAGTAATTGAATTCGCGTTGAGTGTGTGCGTGGGATAGGAAAAGACGCTTTATCCCATTTTTTTTTGCTTCCCGGAATGAAGGGATACTCGTATCGGACGGGGTATCAATGTAAATTAGAAAGGGGATCATTATGCAAATGGCTCCAGGTATCACGCCACCATCGGACGCCCGGATAATAGCAGCGCCGGCCGAACGGGGGGAGTTATGGCAGTTAACTGCTAGTTTCGCCCGTCAAACTTTCGGCCGTGTTTTCAGGGAAAAGTCCTAGTAAATTTCACTTTTATGAATAATAAATTATCGGAGGGGGTTTCGGGCCGGAATAAATTTCGATGTGAAGAGGTAATGCCCGCCGTTTGAGCGAGTGTATTAAGTATTAAGCGTGAATTACATACGCCCACTACCTCCCTGCATGGATGTATTTACTTTAAAGTGAAAGGCTACTTTATGTTTGTGGTCGAATTGCGTTTGCTGGATAAATTGGTAGTTTACATCTAGTTAATAGAAATTGGACATTAAAAGTAAATTCATTTACAATATATTCACAGCAATTATTGCTATTAGTATGCGTGAATTAATTTTTATATTTTAAATTATTGATAATAGAGGCTTCTATTTCGTTATACATTGTTTTAAGTTTTAATAAAAACGCTGATAATTGTCATTATCAAACTAAGAGTGATAATGACAAGTGAAAATTGTTGAAACTATAGTCACTAAAATAAAATTAAAGTTATACAAACAAAGTGAATCAGCGTTTTTATTAAAACTTTTATATTTTAATGAACAAATGTAATAATTGAATATTTATAAGATTCCGTGTTAATTTCACGAGAATCTGAAAAAAATCATCAAGACCTTTTATAATATTAGAAAGAACTTGGAATAATTAATTTTTCCAAAATATTTGATTTTCTCCCATTTTAATAAAATAGCTTAAAATAGGAGAAAATCAAATATTTTGGAAAAATTAATTATTCCAAGTTCTTTCTAATATTATAAAGGGTCTTGTTGATTTTTTTCAGATTTTTTTTGGAGAGAAAAAAAATCATCAAAATTTGGGAATTTCATAGGAAAAATACAGAAATCCATCGAAAATTCGAAAATCTCCAAATGACATCATAATATACCAAAATGTAGCTAAAGAATGGGAGAATAATCTGTGAAAATTTTAATCCCATCAAAAATTTAGTTTTCATTCAACAGGTTCCCAAAATTTGACCTTCATAAAGTGAACTAAAATGTAGCTTAATTTTGCAATAATTTTGTGGCGGAAAAAATAGGCTTAGTAAAGATGGTCGTAAGTGAAATTGTAGCTGCATTCTTAGGGATTCCATAGCAGAAAACGCCATTAATCTATCTTTTTTCAGAAGCTTGTAATGTTGGATAAATTATAGATACGTCAAAAACGGCCAATCGGCGGACTTTACTTAAACCGTTCCCGTAAGGCCCCGTGTTAATTTCACGGAACGATTCAAGTGACTGGAAATAAAAGAAAACGATGAATTCAGGGGAAAATAAATAGTTCTGGTCGTTTCTAGCATCAAGAAGAGCGTTCCTGATTTATTTTTCAGTTTTTTTTTAAATAAAAAAAATCATTGAGATTTGAAAAAATGCGAAAATCTAACGAAAATCAAAAAATCTCCAAATATCTTCATAATATACCAAAGTGTAGCTAAAGAATGGGAGAATAATCTGTGAGAATTTGAATCCCATCAATAATTTAGTTTTCTATCAACAGCCTCGCAAAATTGACCTTCGCAAAGTTAGCCAAAATTTTGCACAAATTTGCGATTATTTTCTGGAGGTATCAGAGGTACGGTGAAGTCGATTATTAGTGAAAATGTAGCTGCATTCTTTGGAATTTAAAAACTGAAAACTGCATCATTATATCTTTTGCCAGAAGCTTGCAATCTTAGAAAAACCGCAGATGTATTCAAAACGGTCAATCGGCGGGCTCCGCTTAAACCGTTCCCGTAAGGCCCCGTGTTAATTTCACGAAGCGATTCAAGTGACTGGAAATAAAAGAAAACGATGAATTCAGGGGAAAATAAATAGTTCTGGTCGTTTCTAGCATCACGAAAAGTGTTCCTGATTTTTTTTCAGATTTTTTTTAAATAAAAAAAAATCATTGAAAATTGATAAAAAGCGAAAATCTAACGAAAATCCAAAAATCACCAAATATCTTCATAATATACCAAAATGTAGCTGAAGAATGGGGGAATAATCTGTGAGAATTTTAATCCCATCAAAAATTTAGTTTTCGATCAGCAGCCTCGCAAAATTGACCTTCGCAAAGTAAGCCAAAATTTTGCACAAATTTGCGATTATTTTCTGGAGGTATCAGAGGTACAGTGAAGTTGATTATAAGTGAAAATGTAGCTGCATTCTTTGGAATTCAAAAACTGAAAACTGCATCATTATATTTTTTTCCAGAAGCTTGTAATCTTAGAAAAACCGCAGATACATCCAAAACGGTCGATCGGCGGGCTGCGCTTAAACCGTTCCCGTAAGGCCCCTTGTTAATTTTACGAAGCTTTTCAAGTGGCTAGAAATGAATGAAAACGATTATTTCAGGGGAAATTAATTAGTCTTCGTTCTTTGTAGAAGCATGAAGGGTGTTCGTATTTTTTTTATATTTTCTTTTTAAGAGAAAAAAAATTAATCGAAATTTGATTATATCATAAGAAAAAAAGTCAATTTTCGATAAAAATTCGAAAATCCCCAAATGATTTCATATTATACCAAAATGTAGCTAAATAATGAGAGAATAATCCCTGATAATTTAAATGCTATCAAAATTGTAGTTTTCGATCTACACACTCGTAAAATTTACCTTCGTAAAGTGGGCTGAAATTTAGTTAGAAATTTACGATTTTTTTCCCCGGGCCACGGATGCTCTGAAAAGATGACCGCAAGTGAAAATGTAGCTGCATTCTTTAGGAATCGAATTCTGAAAACTACATCATTCTATCACTTCTGTAAAATTTGCAATCTTTGTTTAAAGGCAGACTCGTCTAAAACGACCAATCGGTGGGCTTACTTTAAACCGTTCCCATAAGGCCCCATGTTAAATTCACGAGATAATTCAAATGAATGAAAATTATTATTCTTGAATATATATCTTAAAGTTAAAAATAAAAATGATAGTAAAATTAAAGATAGTCTCACTTCATATGAAATCGTTTGAGCAACCGAACGTAATCCCCCCAATAACGAATAATTTGAATTAGAAGATCAACCTGCAATTATAATTGTATAAACTCTCAATCTCGAACAACATAAAAAAAATAATACCCCTAAATTAAAATTTAAAAACACTCTCATAAAAGGCATGCATATTCACAAAAATAAAGATAAAAATAAATTTAATATATATATATATATTAAATAAAAGGACTTTTTATATATTAATAAATTATTTTCAAATTATTTTTATTTAATTTATTTAAATATATGTGATCAAGAGAATAAATCCCCTTTTTCTATTATATATATATATATATATTCATCAATTAATTATAAGCACAACAACCGTTACATTATAATTGATTAATGCCAATAGTATTATTTTCAAAATTTTGCCGAAAAAGTGTACTTTTTTTAAAAGAATTATACAAGCACACAAGTGTACTTTGTTTTGTGAATAATTCATTCTTATTATTCTCTAATCCTTATGCCCTCGTAGGTGTCAAATAAATTAATAATTAATTCATATAATCAAAAATATATTCTGAACTACGACAAAAGTGGAGAAAAGGGTAATTTCCACTAAATCGAATAATTTACGCTCACTAATAAAATCACCGATGGTCGGTTTTCCTTTCTGTTTGTACCTGGCTTTCTTCATAAGCGATAAGCGGAATTTATACAGTTGGCACAATTTTGTGCTTGAAACATGGGATTAAATTTCCACGGAACATATACAAATTTACTTTGTATTGTGAATAATTAATTCTTCTCTAATCCTTTACCCTTTTAGGTGTCGGATAAATTAATAATTAATTCATATATTCAAAAAGTAATTATATTTTTGAATATATAAATTAACAATTATTCAAAAATGTGTTTTGAAAATAAAATAATTTTATTTTAAATTAATAAAAAAATGTCTTGTTCTAGTATTAGTATTATAGTTTTTGAATATGGATATTCAAAAACTGACTGCCACGTCGATCAATCGATTAATTAATAATTATTTTTTTGAAATGAAGTAGGTGGCATTTTAAAAAATAAAAATAATTGCCTCATAATGTAAACCCCTTAATTTCATCAAAACTTTTTTGTTGTTCGATTTATTTTTATTGCCCAATATTTATTATTTACGTTTTTTTCTCGCACAACAAAAATCCGCGTTATATTTCAACGGTGACAGTTCGTGTGGGGGGTAGTTAACGATGTGCGCGCACGTCGGTTTTAATCGCACGACTAATTGACACCGGGGGCGGCGCGGTCCGGCAATAAAACGCGAGAAAAAAAGGGGCCCGTCCCCATTCTAATTAATCAATCCGCTTTTCCCCTGGACCGTTTGTATTACCTGCAATTGTTCTCTGTCCGGGATTATACTTGTAATTGAATACAACCCCGCTTTACCTTCAGCACACAGCCATAAATAAAATTACGTAATTATTTCTAAACAACAAAAAAATAAAATAAAGAGGAAAAGTTTTAATGTTTAGATATTGTGATTAAATTGGAGGTAATTAGCTTGAAATAAACGGTTTTTTTAAACGAATCTGACCTTCATGAAAACGACTGAAATTTAAGTTTAGGTTACAGCTCAGAATCTAATTAAACGAATATTGTATTTTAATGTATTTAGAAATAATATAGTATTTAAATAGAATTTTCATTTTCATTAAGTGAAATACAATAAATAAAATTTAAGTAAAGTCACAGAGCAAAATGTAGAAATAATTTATTAATTATTTTCAAATCATTTGTATTTAATATTGAATTTTTTAAAAAAAGAAAAATCATAATTGTCAGGATAGAAGAATAAAAATTGATTTATTCCTACAATTGCTTAATAAAAAAAGACAAGTCTTCGGAAAAATAGTTATTGAGGGTATCCAGGTTTGCGGTGTACTTTTAAAGTTCCGGTTTAGCAATCTTAATCCCTAATCCGGGAGCGGATGAAGGTAATGGCTTTAAAATGTTAATGCAATGTTTGCTGAGTAAACTGGAGGCAATACGGCGGAACGAGTTCCGATTGAATGATACCGATTCGATTTAGACGTCATATGCGAACAAGTTTCCACCCCTCCCGGCCGAGGCAGTTGTTCCTGTTTCCAGCGCGCCGGCAAAAGTGGAGAAAAGGGTAATTTCCACTAAATCGAATAATTTACACTTGCTAATAAAATCGCCGGCGGGCGGTTTTCCCTCCTGTTTGTACCTGGTTTTCTTGATAAGCGGAATTTATACCGTCGACGATTTTCGGGAATTTACAATTCTGTGCTTGAAGGTAGGGATTAAATTTCCTTGGAACGGTTTCGTTTAACTGGGATTTTTTATTCCACTTTTTTTAAATATATATATATATTAGAATTTTTATATTTATTATTTATCTTGGAATCCGATTTTAATAAATAATTTTAAGTTATTTTTTCTATAGTATGGGCTTGAGGAAGATCAATATAAATATATTAGATTTTTCTATTTATTAGTTTTCTTAGAATTCGATGTTAAATTTAAGTTATTTTTTCTATAGTATGGACTTAGAGAAAGATCAATATAAATATATAAGATTTTTCTATTTATTAGTTTTCTTAGAATCCGATGTTAAATTTAAGTTATTTTTTCTATAGTATGGGCAATACAGTAATAGGTTTACACCGAATGCTATAAATAAACTAAGTCCCTTTAAAAAATGCATCAGATATATATTGTTAAATCAGTTTTCCTTTGTAGTTATGTTCATATCATTGTAAATATGCAATTTGTCAATAAACGATTTATTATTATTAATAGTTTCTCTTATTTTTTATTTAACTAAAAATCAAGGTAAGAAAATAGGGTAAAAGGAGGACATGTGTTAATTTATTTTATTATTGTGTAATTGTGTTTTTTATTAAATATTTTTTTTAATATAAAGCGTATTTAACGAATCGAAGAAATAATAATTCTGAATAATTAAATGATAACCCAGACCGCCATCCAATTATAACCGGCTGGTTAACATTCGCTGCAAATAGTTGATGAATCCCGCCGTGTGGGAAAATTGTCGTGAAATTGCACTTGATGAATTGTTCGGGGATGTTTGATGGAGTTTCGTAATTAAAAGGAAAAGGCGCCGTCGCCCTGCAGGATTACACACATCGAAATGTAATTTGCGTTTTACACAGAACGGGGAAATTCTGCCGAGTGTTGACAAAGTCGTTCAATTGACCCTGCGCCGTTTCATTATTTCAGATGCGGAACCGCTCAATCTCTTTGTTAGTTAATAAGATAATAATGTATCACAAAGTAAAGGTTTCCACTAACGAAATTTTAATTAAATAGTTATTCAAATTAAAAGAAAAGATTTTGAAAATCATTTCAGAGCAATTGGAAGAGAATACTTATTAAGGGTGCGGTTTAGACAAAAGAGATAGCTATATAAATATTGGCAATCACTAATTCGAGTTAGATAGTTGTTGTGATCAATGAACAATATTGTATTGTACATTAAAGTAATCTTAAAATAAGCAGGAATTTCATCAGATGAATTAAAAATTATTTCAATGTTTAGTTTGTGTGAAATACAATTATGAAAAACAATGAAAGTTGATGAAATTTATAGCAAATTTCAAATTATATTTTTGCTAATAAAAACTTGTGCAATGAAAATTTAAAGGATTTCACAAAATTCTGCATTCTAATAACTTAGCAGACATAACCTATTAATTTCATTATATCTTACAATTTTCTTTTCTAACTTGAACTAGTAAATTGACATAATACACGAAAATTAACGATTTATTTTTTATTTAAACTGATACTTAATACTTGTAAATGTAAATACATATTCATATTATTAAATCCAAAAGAATGGCTCTTTTATGAAACAATTATTTCCATTTTACTATATAGTTATCTCTTTCTACTAAAGCGCAACCTTAAATTATAATATTAAAATATTTAACTTTATTTTACTAATAAAAGCGGTAAAATAAAGTTAAGTGTGTCATATAAATGAAAGACGACGCAAGTGCCATCTTTTGGATAATTAGGCATCGTCAAAAGTTTTAATATTATTTTATAAAGATGTACCACGCCATCAAAATCAAATATTTAATTATTAAATTAATATTTTTTCGAACTCTGTATTTATTCGATCAGGGAAATGGTGGCTATGAAGACGATAACAATCGACGAATTCTCCAAGTAAATTGTCTTCGCCGGAGATCAGGCTTCGGCGACTTTATCCGGGATCGAGATGCAGAACGTCGCTGTGGGTTATATCCTGTGCGATAACAACAGTTCGGTTCTGGTCGCATCAAAATTTCAATTCAGAATCGTCGTTTTTAACGCCACAGCGCCGATTTCATTTATTTTAATTAAAATAAAATTATAATAATAAATATGAATAATCCTGCTCTCGCCGAATAATTGGCGAAACAATTGTCGTGAGACAATAAAGCAACAATTTTTTGAAGCTATACACTTTTGTGTTTTATTTTATCCCAACAAGTATGAAGTTTCAACAAATTAAAGCCTCCACACAACAATATAAAAATAAAAGTGTGAAGAAAGGATTTTTATCAATTATATTTTCAGGTAAACATAATTTTTTCAACCCTGTTTTATTTAGTGTACGGTCGCCTAAATAAAAAAAAAGAGAGAGAAGCATTTCGAATGCAAACCAATCTCTTATTATAAATTCCACAAAAGGGAAAAGAACGAGAGAAAGAAACCCCCGACACCGCTGAATGGTCGCAACCCATTCGAAACAATTTTATACTCGCATTGTGCGCCTCCCCGGTCGTAAATAGTTCTTCCTGAGGGAAAGGGGGTTGCGCGCGGTAAAACTCCATTTCCGTGCTGAATTTAGTGGACGTGGGGTCGCCGGATGGAACAAAGGGGGCGATCTTTCGGTGCCTGCAGTTTGCACCCCGCGACACTCGAGGAATCGACAAATTCTATTAACCAGAAAATTACCAGCGCTCGGGATATAGGGTCCTAATGGTGCCCTTCCTCTTCCCGCTCTAAGTGAGGGGGACTTTTATGTGCATCCAGAGGGGCGCGCGCCGTTCTAGGGGAACTCACCTGAAACAAGAGATCGAAAGGTGTTAGCGGTCGTAAAACATGTTATTGCTGAATCTAATTTACGATATTATAATGTATACTGTTAAGTTTGTGAAATGCCATCAAACTTTAATTACTTTACTTAAGGCACCTTTACGAGTGCTTTATTAACTTATTTGGAAACGTAAACTTGGAATTCATCATATTCTATAAACATAAATGGCAATATACTAGTAAAGAAAATAACATTATAGTGCCATCAATGTTTAATTCATTATTTCGTGATATTTTTTGTTTCTTTTTTAATTAATACAGCTTTATTATATATGTATATATATTATGTATTATATATATATATATATATATATATATATATATATATATATATAAATATATATATATAATCTTAATTATACCACCTATTGTGGTGTCGGATTAATACAGCTTTATTAAGTTATTTAAAAATAAACTTGGAAGATTTTTGTTGGTGAGATTGGATTACACAATAGATATTTATTAAATAAAATGAAACAAAGTTGATTCACACATTTGCAGTTATTTAAATTACAATGAAATTAAACAAGGAAAATCGATAAAATTCGATCAACCCCTTTTTCCAACTGCAAAAAAATTCAATAGATATTTGTTGCATGCAATACTACTGCGAATTGCAACGGTTTGAGTCGAAAATATTTAATGAAAGAAAACAACAAAAAACGGCGGGGTAAATGCTCGTGAACAAACTATTGAAACAAGTATTTCAATAGATGTTTGTAAAACTTGCAGTTGGAAAAATGGATTCATCGAATTTTATTGATCATTTCAGAAATTTTCCTTGTTTAATTTAATTGTAATTATTAAATGACTATTAACCATGTATCGTTCTGCATTATAAAATATTTGTAGCAGTTTAAGCTATGAATAATATCTTCTAAGCTATCATTATTCATTATCATTATTTATATATTTCTAAATTCTTTCTTTCTTTCTTAATCTTATCCTCTTTTACCCGTATTGGGTGTCGAGGTTATTTCTAAATTCTAACAAATACATAGACATTAATCTTCATAAGTACCCCCCAAAATCCGTGTGAAATAATAAAAAGAAACGAAATTTATGCAAACCATCCCTTCTCGCAGCTTCCACAACGCATCCTCGCTTTTTTTTGTTTTTATTTATTTTCCGTCCGTTATTATTCTGTGTAATACATCTCCGAAAGGAAAGCATTAAAGTCGGCGATTTTATTTACGGGTGCAATTACATTAAACAAATAATAAAAATGCAAATGCCGGCGATTCGGGGTGATGAACGCGGAGTGGAATTGCAGCCCACGTCCAATCATCCATTCCGCAAGAATTCCGCCTTAATTCACCGTTTTACCTGCGCGTCGCGGAAGCGCCGTTACTTCGTCGTTTTTTTTTTTAAGTTATTCGGAATCCCACTCGGATCCGCAATTACAATCAGGGGCCGCATTGTTCCACCGCCGCCGAAAAGTTCTAATCAAATGCACATTGTGTCGCCGCCGACCGTCGAAAATGGAACGACGGGAAATTTGCGGATTATTTTGATGAAACTTCAAATAGCGAGTAAAATGTATACGAAAGATTTCATGTTTCTTAGAAAATGATCGTTTATTCGTTTCGATTTATATTCAGTGAGGATTTTATTTATAAATTTTGAAAATTTAAATATTTCGAATATCTCTCAGAAGTAATAGCAACGTCTAAAAATTTAAATTCCCAAACAATCAATCGTTTATGGACAAGGAGAGTTAAATTATTAAAATAATTAAAGAGCATGAAATAAATTTGAATATAATATTAAAAATCAACCAATAAAACACGGATTAGATTGAATAACTTTAAATTCTCGACTAGTTTCGGGTAATTTAAACAAATTTTAAATTCTCTTGAAAATGGGCTAATCACCCGAAACTATTCGAGAATTTAAAGTTATTCAATCTAATCCGTGTTTTATTGGTTGATTTTTAATATTATATTCATATTTATTTCATGCTCTTTAATTATTTTAATAATTCAACTCTCCTTGTCCATAAACGATTGACATGTTTGGGAATTTAAATTTTGAGACGTTGCTATTACTTCTGAAAGATATTCGAAATATTTAGATTTTCAAAATTTACAAATAAAATGTCTAAATATTAAAACCATTAATTAAAGAGCAGTGATAAGAAAAATTTGCCTTCAATCTTGAATATCTAAAAATTCCGTATAACTTCTCTACAAAGAAATTAAATTTAAATTCCTGAACATTTCATTCATTTATAGACGCAGATAGATAAATTATTAAAATAATTAAAAAGTAGTGATGAAAAAAAAAATGCCTCCAGTCCTGAAAATTTAAATATTCCTAGGAATTTTTCTGTATGCTTTCTCTGCTAAGAAATTCCATCGTCCTAAAATTTAAATTCCTGAACTTTTCATTCATTTCATTGGTTTGCAGACACAGTCAAACAAATAATTAAATGGTAGTAGAAGCTTGAAGTATGTAAATTATTACTCAATAAAATTGTTGCGATTGTATTTTACCTAAAACAATTTTCTGCAATGGAGAAAAATCTATCGAAGCGAACAAACACATCAACTATCAACTAATAAAATGATAGCAGTTGCAATCAACGTGAAAGCAATCTGTTAGGAAAGCACGTTTACAAAATTAAACTATGAAAAAAAAATCATAAAAAAAAAACTAGTTGAATTATCCCTATATATGCAAGCGATAATGCAAATGCGACGCGAAAATTGAAACAAACGCTTCCACACAGCATCTCTACATCACTTTTTAATCTGTTTACATTCACACCGCCACTATTCAATTTCCTGTGGGAGCGTGCACAAATGCGAAACCCAATTGCATACTCTCTTTTTTTTGCAATTTCTATTCCCCATATTTTTTTCCGTCCACTCCTGCTAGGTAATAACTCGCAGTGGCGCGATGATTCGGTTTAAATTAATGTAAACAGCATTGCCGCAGCGTTCGGCCAATTATCGCGTTTTCAATTGGTTATCATGCCCGAATTCGAAAATTGGAGAGGCGGCCGTCGCAAATATTTAATGCCCTTTATCCGGGCCCGGATTGCCCGCCGCACGGCAGCGCCAGAACGCTAAACTGGCGGATTTCGACATAAATACGCTATCGCTGCGCGCGGATTATTGTCGCGATTGCGTGGCCATTCGTCTGTTATTTATCGGGTGGTTTCGATACTCTTGTGTAGTTTTGATAGTTGCGTTAATGTTCGGAGATGCGTGACGGAACGAATAATGCAATGTGCTGGGTCCGCTTTGAAATTGTATAAATTAAAAGCTCGATTGCAGCGAGATTTTGACTTTGTATAAAAAATCAACTACAGTGAATTTTTACTGTTTCTTAATAACGATTTTAGTTGTTTTTTTATCCTAGATGCAGATTAAGAGATTTAAGAAGTGATCCAAAAAAAAGAAATAAAAAACACTAAAAGAGAATATCAATTACAGTGAATTTGCTGGAGGAGAAACTAATGCCGTCTTTGAGCAAAGTATTTAGTGGTACATTTTGTGATGCAGATTGAGATTTAAGAAGTGACAAAAAAATATATCGAAGACAGTAAATTTGCTGCAGGAGAGAATAATACTGTATTTGAGTAACGATTTTGGTTGTTTGTTTTTTTCTGATCCTAGATGCAGACCAAGAGATTTAAGAAGGGATAAAACACATTTTTAAAATAAAAAAGCACAATTCTTAAGAGGATATCAATCACAGTAAATTTTCTGCAGGAAAGACTAATACTGTTTTGGAGTATCATTACCCCAAAACAGTCTTTCCTGCTTTTAATTGTGAAATAACACGCTATAATAGAACTAAAAAAAATCCGAATTAATATTTATGAAAACGTGTGCCATTAAATAACGGATTCCGTTTCGTCCGAAGGTAGCGGGATCGTTTATGAAAAGGGGTGGGGGAAGGGGGGGAGGGGGTTAGTATGGAATTGGGTCTTGATAATGTAGTGGCGGAAGGCCATTCATCATTTAGGTCGTAATAGAATTGAAAGTTCCGGTCGGGGCGCTTTGCACCGTTTCGAGTGATATTCAAAGAAATATTAAATCTTTCAGGAAAGTGTCAGGTGTCACCCTTAGGCAAGATTAATATACCGCTTTATTTACGGCCGCCGACGGACGTTCTCATGCAAATGAGACTTCACAGAATATCCCGGCCCATTTTCAACACTCCACACTTTTATCTTTTCCCTTTTTGCGCCACCCCCTTCTTCTCGCTCGCTCTCGCTTTTCCGAATCCTCCACCGGTCGACTTTTAAGTCAATCAACAGGGCGTTATTAATTTCTCTATTAATTAAAACAACAAGGAGGGAAATCGTCCCTTGGCTGTTGCTTTTATTACAAAGCGTGTAAATTGATAATAATTATAATAATCTTCATGCAATTTTTCTCATTACTTCTTCGATTTATCTTAGAGTTTATACTTTATTCCTTCCTTCCGAAAAAAAAAAACAATGTTTTCTAAATAAAAACATTGTTTTTTTTTCGAAACTACTATTGCTTTTAACAGTTTCTGCGCTTCAAAAACGTCCACTAGTTGAACTTAATCTTCTGTATTTTGGTTTAAATAAAAAAATATTTGTCCTTTCTCCCACTTATTTTTTTATTAAACTAGATATATCGCGGAAACTTAATGCAAAAAAATACGAACAATTATTCTGCATTTATTTAAATTAGTGTAAGTTTTTTTAAGTGAAATATAGACAAAAAGAAAGGCAGAATGAATGGAAGACGTATTGAGAGTAAGAAATTTTTTTTTCGTTAGAACTATTATTGTTTTTTTTACATTTTTTTTTACACTTTCTGCACTTCAAAAAAACTTTCACTAATTTAACTAGATGCGGAATAATTGTTCATTTATTTAATTTATTAAAACCCTGGCTGAGAGGCTTCTGACCCTTAGCCGATCACTGTTTTAGTTGATTCGAAATCGATTAATTTGAAATATTATATTATAAAATTAATAAAACAAATTTTAAATTCTCTTGAAAATGGGCTAATAACCCGAAACTAGACGAGAATTTAAAGTTATTTAATCTAATCTGTGTTTTATTCGTTGATTTTTAATAATTTATTCATATTTATTTCATAAAAGTAAATATCTTGTTAATACTTGAGGGTTTTACTTTGTTATACATTGTAATTCAATTTTCGACAACTATAGTGGAAACTCTAGTCAACAATAAAATCAATCCGAGTTATACAAACAAAGTAAAAAAGTGTTTCATTTATTAAAATTAAAATTAAATATGTTTAATAATAATATTGTGATCCATTCTATAAAATTTCTTGGAGGGATCTGTTTTCTCGAAAGTTTCCCAACGCATTCTGTATAAAATAATCGAATCATTTATTTTAATATAATATTATCAAACAATACGCATTACATCCCCCATACAAAACGTATTATTTGGAAACATTGCGTGGGATCAACAACACTTTACAAAATGTTCTTCGCGCCGCGTTAGCGCCCCTTAAAACATGAAATGTGGACGGCGCGTGTTGCGCATTCAGTTAAAACGCGGGCGCGCTAATGTATCTATTTAGCGTACATCTCGAACACATCGGGCGAAATGCCCCCGCACAATAGATTTGACGGTTTACAAATTATCCCCGAAACGAAACTGTTGAATGTGCACATTCGCCGTTTCTATCTATCCTCGACAATGCGGATGAAAACATTCCACGGCCCTCCGACACACACACACACACACATTCATGCAAATACGGGAATTTTCGGGCGGCAACAACGAATTCATCAATTTTCAACAAAACACGCTCAGCTCATATGAGTGCTGCTAGTTTTTTGTTGTTGCTTTTGCGTTTGTAATTGTCGGAACTTTTTTTTTGTAAATGAAAAAAGCGGAGTTTCGGTTAAAATGCGAACTACACGAAAATTCGTATCATTTAGTGATGTTTTAAATTCAGGAACATTTTCAACTTCGGAAACAAAGGTAGTCATTACCAAAAATGATTGTTGCTAATGATTCTACGTTTCTAAATCTCTATAACGTATGCACGTTTATATTTACTAAACAAAAATAAATATTCTTGGATCAATTTTGATATAAAGAAAACACTTAACTTTTTTGTACCACTTTTATAAAAAAAGTGCTATAAAAAAGATGAGTGTTTTCTTTATATCAAAAATAAATATTGTATTAAATAAGTTAGTTTGATAATGATGCTCAATGCTTCGAAACTATAGTCACTAAAATAAAATTACAAGTTATACAAACAACGTGAAAAAGTGTTTTATTTAATAAACTCAAAATGTATAACCAAGTGAAAGCCTTAACAATCAACAAATTAATAAATATTGTGTTAGTCTGTCCGGGCTATTGACTTTTTTTTCTGTCATAATTTTAATATTTTTATAATTATGCGTTTATTAAATTTTTTTATTGTAGTTTTTAGTAATTGATTGATTGTAATATAGTTGCAATAATACGAAATCTAAGTGATTGTTTGGTTATAATGAGGCAGTATGTAATTAGAAGTTGATAAATTACAGTAAGAAGCACATTAAAAACACGTTTCTAAAACGATATAGATTAAACTACAATATCATTACTTAAGCTGCCAAAACCATCGGCGTGTTCTCACATGACGACAGTATAATTTTGATAGACAGCCTTCCACGAATTTAAGAAGTAATAAGTTAAAACGCGAATCATTAATAATGCCACAAGTCAGAAAGCAGGGAATAAAAAAAGAAGGTAATAAGTATTTCCTTGTCCCTCCGCTTACGATTTAACAATAACCCGGCGATAAATCACCGTTAGACAAACTATTAGACTTTATAGCTGTCACCTGGGAACATGAAATATGTTCTCGCCGCGGCGTCCTGTAAATCGCGGCCACGAATAAAAGGGGGCGCGCAAAAAAATAAATAAATAAATACACCCCCGCGTGCGGATTTATGACGAATGCGCGGAAGGTGGAGGAGGAAAAAATAAAGCGGCGAAACGTAAATATCGAATTTTGATATACGTGCTCGGTGCATGATGTATGTAAGGAAGGAAATTGGATTTCGCAAACAAATAGATAAATCAGGCGGAGCGAGAAGTTCCAAGTGGGGACCTCTGGAGGACCCGCGTAACTAACTTTAGACCCTGGATTCTCCAACACACACACACAGGACGGTATATATGTATACTAACATCATTCGCAGAAATTGGGTTGAATGGGGGAGAGATGGAGATGCGAAAGGGTGGAAGTGGAGGAAGGCAGAGCCTAGGGATATACGCCGGATTGAGAACTTTTAAGCCGCACCTGTGGAAAAATTGATGATATAGACTATATTTATGTGCATTTTTTATTGTTTCTTCTTTTTTTTTTGCTACAACAATTTATCGAGTTAAGTAAATACTTTTTTTATATTTTGCCTTTTCTACCTTTGGATTAAAATTATTACGAAATATAATAACTATATTTATTAGTGTTGGGCAAAATCGAGTGAATTTAGTAATCGAGTATTTCTGAATAACCAATTTTAAGTAGCTAAAGTTATTAAATAACATTAAAATTGAGTTTATTAATCAATAGGTAAAACTTTCCAATATTAATATTATAAATAACATTAAGAAAATTGTCATAAAGTTCAATGTGCAGTGACAAAAAAGATCGAAAAGATCGACTTTGCCCATCTCTAATATTTATAGAGGAGTCCGACACTCCATCCATAAATGGATTTTTCCCTCCCACAACACAAAAAGAACTTTATTTATAAAATCATCAGACACAGGAAAGGATATAAGGATTCGAAAAGAAGAAGATTTATAAAAGTACAACAGTAGTTTTACATATAAATGTAAAATACATAACATACAAAAAAACATGTTTGTTATATTACGAAATATTTAAAGCACGCGCAAATATACTAATTATTTTTTTATTATTATTATTATCCTTATTTACGGAATTCACCTATTTTACACATGTAAGAAAACACAATTAGCTATACATAAGCATATGTAGCTCATGCTGACTTAATTACTAAATAAAACACAAATAAAGACGTTCAATAACAACATGAGAATGGGATAATCTGAATCTGAAACAGTACGGTTCAATTAATGTTCTTTTCTATAGTATTGTAACGAAAGTGAAAGAAACAACCAGAAAGAACACTCTGGAATGTTCCACCGAGCGCGCGACTGCATACGTGGCGTCATGGAAACTTCTGGAAAGTTCGAGAAGCAAGCACGCTATATAAGCGCGCGCTAGCGGCGAGGCAGTCAGTCTATCACGAGCGTCTGGGTGCTCAACGTTTAGTTATAAATAAATAGTGGCAGTGTGATGTTAATAAATATGTTAAGAGTACTTTAAATAAATAAATAAACATTGTTTTATTTGTTTCCGAGTATAATTAAAGAAACCAGATTTCGTAACAGTTTTATTTATTATTAGATTGGAGCAGGTGGACATTGCTAAATGTATAATAATTATTAAATAAAACACTTTTTCACTTTGTTTGTATAACTTGTTATTTTATTTTAGTGACTATAGTTTCGAAGCATAGAGCATCATTATCAAACTAAGAGTTATTTAATAAACTCAAAATGTATAACCAAGTGAAAGCCTTAACAATCAACAAATTAGTATACTAATTAGATAATTGAGTGTGCTTTTTGCTATAGTAATATTTTTTTTAAGTTTAGATCGAAAAAATCAGTTGTATTGCCTCATCACAATAATATTTCTTAAATGTGATATCCTTTCAGTAGATTGTGAATGTTCTGTTAAGATTTACACCATCAACGACCGTAAATTCCGCGGCGCGGTTTATTATTTCTGCGGAAAGTCAGCGAGAAACTTTGATGCGCACAAGCAGTAGGTGTAAATCAACTGTAAATGGGACTAATAAATAATTTTCGGGCCGTATGTGCAGCTTGCGTATGCGCCATTAGCTCTTCCACCGCAGATATAAACTCGGCCGATTTATCACGGGCGCGCCGAAAACTCGTTCCGGCCACCACCTACGGGTAAACATCGTCGATTTATTGAAACCATCAAGTATTGAGTTATTTATGCAAATAAGCGAAACGAATTTCGCGCGGGCTATTTTGACGGGAGAATGTATCCGCAAGAGCACTCGGCCAGATCCAATATACACTCGTCAGCGTTTTCCAGTATTTTCGGAAAGGGGGTTGAAAAAAATCATTTTCATCCGTGATTCTTACAATAGGTCGAAAAGTAGTCTTTCGAATACAAAATGCAAATGAATGGTTATTTAGGAATCTTCTGTCAGCTGGCTGTGGAGATTGCTTAATCAATTAAAACAATAAACCCCGATTTTTTGAAGCTGTTAGCTAAATAAAATAAATAAAAAAGGGGATTAAATTGGACCTATTAGAGGTGCTAGAAATCCACAAAGCGAAAGATAATCCGGACTTTCCAATAATTAGCGAAAAGATCGTCTTAACCTACACCCCCTCTTCGAAGCATTATATTCAGGTATAAATATTTATTAAACAGTGAATTGTATTTACTATTGTTTGAGAATGATTACCGTGTAATCGAATCTTCGAAGCATTATATTCACGTATACATATTTGTTAAACAGTGAAAATTGAAACTAGTCACGATTAATAAAGAAATCCAAGTGGTATAAAAAAGTAATTTTATTTTCTACTAAATAAAAAATTATTTGAAAATAATTAATAAATTATTTCCACATACTTTTTTTCTATTCATATCAATTCAAATAAATCCGACAACATATTAATAGTGATAATTTCTGATAATTAAGCTTACCTTGTCTCGGGTATTTGCCCGGAAAGTAGTTATTTTATTGTGCTTTTGTTTAAAGTATATTGTCACTTGTATATATTTATGTATTATTTATGAAACCGCAAATAAACACCATTTCACAATTCTAAACGTTAACGAATTACCAAAACGCCGGTTTTGTCAATCAGCAGAATCATAATTGAGTCATTGTTTGAATATTGCACGCGCGCAGCGCGTATGATATTGATCCCGCTCCAATGTCAATATATGAATTGATTACTTCATTAAATTTTGCAATATCTGTTCGATAAGTAGCGTAAGCAGAATTTACATTGACTGCCGCTAATTACGCATTCTGGAATGATAGTGGGTCACTCTGCCGGGCACTCTATCTGATCGGGCGGTATTTATTGGGGATAATTCATTAGCCACCCTTGATTACGCGCGCTGCAAATCTCGATTAAATCTCCACTTAGATATACACGTGCGTATTAAGCGGGTTATGTTTTCAGATTTACTGGGATTGTTTAGGAAATATGTTAATTATTAGAATTTTTATATTAGAATTGAGAAAATAAAAAAAGTCATGGGCTATCATGACAGACTACTAATACAATTGTACATATTGTTATGATAAATTTTGTAAAATTTTGTTGTCATATTGTTTGAATAAAGATGTTTGTATAAAAAAGCGAAACAAAGCTAATTTAGATAAATTAAAATGCACATAAATAAAATATTAGTTTTATAATGTCCCTGGGTAGAAAGACATCTGGCAGATAACACTTACATGCATTGTTATTATTTTTGTTATATTATTAAAATTATCTGTATAGTCTGAATAAAGATGTGTATATATTTATATGGAGCGTATAACAAAAATCGACGACGAAGTTGACGTTGGAAGTCTCGAGTCATTTCTGTACTAATATATATATACAGAGAGCTTTAATTATTACTAAACATTTCCCATATGGGTACCGATAAACAGTGCGAATCAAACGCATTGAACCGATTAATGTATGTTGTGTTTTAAGCAACTATACATATATGTCAAACGCTAAACTTTAAATTGTATGAAATATTTAATCGAAAATGTATGCAAATGAAGAAAAAGTCAAATTTCCACAAGGAAATGTATACTCATAAAAAAAGCTCTCTGTATATAATATCTTTATTCGTGTAAATTTATAAAATTAAATATTATTTACAATACGTTTGTTATGGCTATCGACCACAGGTCTTTCCGCCTGTATTTGTCTTGTTCTTGTCGCTGTCTACATACTTGTAATTTTAAATATTTATTTCCATCAACTAAACGGGTGTTTAATGCAATAGAAAATGTTTTACATATTCAAAGTGTTTTCGATTTCATTAAAAATTATCAATCATTTTTTTGTCCCAAAAGCTATTACATAATAATCTCAATGAGGGTGTGTTTTATACACCCCCCTTTAAGTGGATTTACAAAAGCGTGCAAAAAAAGTGACGCATCACCGCGCGCGCGAAAACTTTTCACTTATTCAGCAAAACCGGCGGCTTCTTGCAATTGTCTGAAACTAAAATATCTTCGGCCATAAACGCCTTCCGGAGAAATTGAATTATTTATGGGGCGAGGCCCGGCGGCGAGAATCATTTCGGCATTAAATCAACCCCTCCCCCCCGCATATAAAGGAAACTTTTTATCTTGCGTTAATTACTTTCTGCCTTTGGCCTCTTAGCGGCGCGGCGAAAAAATTCCAATAAATTGGATCCATTCGAACGAGCGCCGAGAACGGGTTATATCGATTCCTCCCAGTCTGGCCGGAATAAAAACGCGCGCGGAATGTGCTCTAGATTCCGGTTCCGGTTAATATCATTAAATTCCGGATTATTTATCTGGGGATTAAGAGCTGAGGGGAAGTTATGAGAAATATGGGTATTGAAAATTGTGCATGGGCGGGCTGTTTGTAATTGAATTTAATACAAACACGCGTGGACAATAAGTTATTTCGTAATGAAACTGAAACAAAAAAGAAAACACCAAAAACTTTTTGCAAATAAAAACAACGGTTCTTTAAGTTTTACAAAATTAATTGTAGAGGCACTGCTATAATTGTTTCGCGAACAAAGTGGCGATTAAACACTAATGATTTGAAAATAATTAATAAATTATTTCCACAATTAGCTCTGTGATATTTTGACTTACGTTATGTAATTCCTTTAAACAAATGCACATTAAAACAACTACTTCCCGGGTAAATACCCCGCCGGAAATTGAATTACACAGAGATAAATGTGGAAATAATTTATTAATTATTTTCAAATCATTTTTATTTAATTTATTTAAATAACTGTGACCAAGTTAATAAATAATCTTTTTAATTAATATATCCTCATTGATTTTACAAATTCATTATAAAGGAATATTATTTTATTTATATATATATTGCAAATAAAAACACTGTAATAAGGAAAAGGCAGTTACATTTATAATAACCGAGAAAATTTCTATTCTCAAATTCCGTAATTGTAACACTAACGAAATTACGCCCAACACAAACTCTACAATCTACAATATCGTAATGGTGCGAAATATGCGCTGAAAATTCAGTTGCGTGTAATACTGTAGCGTTGATCTATGGGCTGCGGTGGTGAATCAAATTCGACGGCTCAGATAGAAAATAAAATGTGTTTGGTTGGAAATCGCACCCTTGTGCGCCCTCTAACCCCCCTCTCACTCTCTCTCTCTCTCTCTCTCCTTTCATCCCACTCCTCCACGTCCCTTCTATTACGTGCTTTGTCACGCTGATCTGAAACTACGAACATTGTGATAGATTGTTGTTGGCTCACTGGATTCCTCCTTTGTATGTATCAACGACACTTCCACATCGAATTAAATTAATCCAATTATTGTTTCCTCTTTTTTTTTCGATTTCCTTCGCGAGGATTTGTAGATTCATTAAGGAATAAATTTCTATTTGCGAGTTCGTTCTAGTCTTTTCATTTGTAGTTTTATATAGAAGAATAACGTAACCGAAAATATCGATGTTATACTCTCAATCAGCTATTCGACGGATTTTTTATATATAGTTTCGTATTTCTCGTGTATTTTTTTTTGTATTTATAATTTAACTCTTCAAGTATTAAAAAAAATATTATAGTCCTTGGATCTTGGAGGCGTTCATTTCGTGGTACATTTTCAATTTTGCTATAAAGAAAACACTTAACTTTTATAAAAATGGTATAAAATCAGCACTTAACACTTTCACAAAAGTTATTTTTTTTTTTCTTTAGATCAAAATATTATAGTGTTTATTCATGGCACTGGAATAAGCAGAAATCTGCGATTATCCAGGCTTGCTATCGAATAGTGATTTTAAACGCAACAACTCTTTCATGATTTACATTGTTTTGAAGCCTATAAATCCATTTTTCAAGCAAGGAAATTCTCCGCAACAAGTCTTTGTTCATGTATTATTAGTGAAACAACTCTACTTCGGGTAATTTAATATTGTTCAAAGGCGTCAGACGCCAGAAAAGTGTTTTTTTCCCGGCGCATCCACCATAATTTCTCAAATTTTTAGTTAGAGGAAGAGGGGGGGGGATTATAGGGATTACTTCGAATTTTTCCGCTTAAGTTTATTACACGATGGAATATTATACGTTATATATTGGAATATTGGAAATTCATTGTAAAGATTGTAAGTTTGGCAAGGATTCATAAGGACGATCTTTTGACGACTTGGAGGTGGTAAAGGTCATTTGTGCAAACAGAATGCAAGTATTAATTTTCAAAATTGAAACGGAAACATACAGTACAAATATATTCAATTTGAGAAATAATGGTGAATGCGCCGGGAACGCGCTCGAAAAATTTATTTTAAATATTTTTATTTCGATTTTGAAAATTAAAACTTGTGTAATTGGTCGTCAATCCTAGAGTTAAATCATTTTTTTCTTTTCTAAATAAAAAAAATGCATTATTGTACTTTATTAAGAATAATGACATTATAATTTATATCACAATCATAAATAATTTGTTATTATTTTACAGTGTAAGTTAATTTTTCAGTGGTGGAAAATTGAAATTGTATTAATCATATATACAAACGGGTTTATTTACATACGAATAGTGAAACAACACTACTTCAGGCGATTCGATTTTCGAACGCGTTCCCGGCGCATTCACCATAATTTCTCTAAAATTGAATATATTTATCTTGTGTTTTCGTTTCGGTTTTGAAAATTAAAACTTGCACTTTTGTATGTCACTTCTAGTTTTGGGTTATTAGTCCATTTTATTTGTCAATCCTAGTCTTAAATCAATTAAATTATTTTTGTTTGTTTGTTTGATTAGCTGCATTCTTTCCTCTTAAGTTTATTATACGTTCGAATATTGGCGAGACTTGGATTCGCAAAGAAATTCAGAAATTCATTGGAAAGATTGTGAAGTGTGTTTAAGTATGGCAAGGATTCTTAAGGACGATCTTGTGAGATGGTAAAGGTGATTTGTGCAAACAGAATAGCTTCGTAATCTAGCAAGTTTCATTGATATTCTCTCTCTCTATATACACTATTCTCTCGCTCTCTATCTCTCTCTCTATATATATATGTATATATATATATATATATATATATATATATCGAGAATGATGACAATATGATATATATATATATATATATATATATATATATATAGAGAGAGAGAGAGATGAAATTAAATTAATAAATCGAATTTTAGTGATCATTGCCAGAAATTTTCCTTGTTTAATTTCATTGTAATAAAAGATAATATTCACTTGATTTTTATTTCCATTCGTACATAAAACAATACATTTTTATTCCAGTCTAAATTAATATTGTTGCATTTATATCTAATGCAAATAAAAACCCTCATCTCGAATAACATATTACAACACCCACTGTAAACATCAGCAGTACTAAAATAACGAATATAAACATTTTACATTCAGCATGTTTGTGCGTTTTAAATGAAATGCAAATTATATTTCCCGGCAGCGATCGAGTGCCAGGAATTGGGATAAAAAAAAATGGAAAACAACGATCGGCGCTGCGTATTTTATTTTAATAACCATTAATAATTTCATATAACGAGTTTGTGCGCACGCTAAAATAATTAATAACAGTTCCGAGCAAACACTAATTGTTAAACAAAAATATTAGCTATTAATTATCATCGTTTGTTAACGTTGCATTTAGATTACGGTAATGGAATTAAATAAATAGGAATTTAAATTATTTACGCGATGGCGGCATCAATAAAATAAATAACGCACTATTGGGTGTTTTTGGATTGTGTGTTTTATCTAATAATGTTTTAATTTTGGGAATGTACTTACTTTATTAAAATACATTCATATTATTAGAATGTATTTTTTGTATTTTATCATCATTTTTTTAGATTTTTTAGAAGAGAAAAAAAAAAGTATTTAAATTTGAAATTATCGTATGGAAAAACCTCAATTTTCGACGAAAATCTAAAAATCGCCAATTGACTTCATACGTATACCAAAAAGTGGCTAAAGAATGGGAGAAAAAGCTGTGAGAATTTGAACTATATTGCAGAATTAGTTTTCGGTCAGTGCGCTCTCAAAGTAAGCCTACTCAAATTGGGCGAAAATTTAGTAAAAATTTATGATTTTTTTTCCGACGGTTGTACCTAAAATAAAAAGATACTCTTTAGAGGAAAGATTTCTCGATTCCTCAAGAATCGATTGCAGAAAACCGCATCCTTCTATATTGTCTGTGGACTTAGTAATCTAGACCCAAGTGCGGTGTTCAAAACGGCTAATCGGCGAGTCTTCCTTAAACAGTTTCCATAAGGCTCTATGTTAATTTGACGAAGCAATTGAAACCGTCCGTAATTGCTGTAAATGTTTATTTTTCTAGAAACTAAGTAGTTAACGTTCTTTCTAACATCATCAAGAGTCTTCGAGATTTTTTTCAGATTTTTTATAGAGAAAAAAATATTGACTGAAATTTGAAATTATCATAAGGGTATGCATGGAAAAAAGTCAATTTTCGACGAAAATCTAAAAATCGCCAATTGACTTCAAATTACACAAAAATGTAGCTAAATGATGGGAGCATAAGCTGTGAGAATTTTAACTATATCGAGTAATTAGTTTTTGGTCAGTATGCTGGCAAAGTGTGCCTTCGAAAATTTGACGAAAATTTTTCGAAAACTCACGATTTTTTTATAACGACCACACGTGATATAGAAAGATGGCCTTCAAGGTAAATATTTCTACGTTCTTTAGAAATCTGATGCTGAAAACCGCAACTTTCTATATTATCTGCGAATTTAGTAATCTTGACCCAACTGCGGTCGCGTCCAAAACGGCGAATCGGCGAATCTTCGGTAAACCGTTCCCATAAGGTTCTATGTTAATTTCACGAAGCAATTGAAATCGTCCGTAATGGCTGTAAATGTTTATTTTTCTGGAAACTAAGTAGCCAACGTTCTTTCTAACATCATCAAGAGTCTTCGAGATTTTTTTAAGATTTTTTATAGAGAAAAAAATATTGACTGAAATTTGAAATAATCATAAGGGTATGCATGGAAAAAAGTCAATTTTCGACGAAAATCTAAAAATCGCCAAATGACTTCATATTATACTAAAATGTAGCTAAATAATGGGAGCATAAGCTGTGAGAATTTTAACTATATCTAGTAATTCGTTTTTGGTCAGTATGCTGGCAAAGTGGGCCTTTGGAAATTTCACGAAAATTTTGCGAAAACTTACGATTTTTTTGTAACGACCACACGTGGTATAGAAAGATGGTCTTTAAAGTAAATATTTCTACATTCTTTAGAAATCGTATGCTGAAAACCGCATCTTTCTATATTATCTGTGAACTTAGTAATCTTGACCCAACTGCGGTCGCGTCCAAAACGGCTAATCGGCGAGTCTTCCTTAAACCGTTTCCATAAGGTTCTATGTTAATTTCACGTAGCAATTGAAACCGTCCGTAATGGCTGTAAATGTTTATTTTTATAGAAACTAAATAGCTAACGATGTTTCAAATATCATTAAGTGTCTTCGAGATTTTTTTCAGATTTTTTGTAGAGAAAAAAATATTGACTGAAATTTGAAATTATCATAAGGGTATGCATGGAAAAAAGTCAATTTTCGACGAAAATCTAAAAATCGCCAATTGACTTCAAATTACACAAAAATGTAGCTAAATGATGGGAGCATAAGCTGTGAGAATTTTAACTATATCGAGTAATTAGTTTTTGGTCAGTATGCTGGCAAAGTGTGCCTTCGAAAATTTGACGAAAATTTTTCGAAAACTCACGATTTTTTTATAACGACCACACGTGATATAGAAAGATGGCCTTCAAGGTAAATATTTCTACGTTCTTTAGAAATCTGATGCTGAAAACCGCATCTTTCTATATTATCTGCGAATTTAGTAATCTTGACCCAACTGCGGTCGCGTCCAAAACGGCGAATCGGCGAATCTTCGGTAAACCGTTCCCATAAGGTTCAATGTTAATTTCACGAAGCAATTGAAATCGTCCGTAATGGCTGTAAATGTTTATTTTTCTGGAAACTAAGTAGCCAACGTTCTTTCTAACATCATCAAGAGTCTTCGAGATTTTTTTAAGATTTTTTATAGAGAAAAAAATATTGACTGAAATTTGAAATTATCATAAGGGTATGCATGGAAAAAAGTCAATTTTCGACGAAAATCGAAAAATCGTCAATTGACTTCATATTACACTAAAATGTAGCTAAAGAATGGGAGCATAAGCTGTGAGAATTTTAACTATATCGAGTAATTAGTTTTTGTTCAGTATGCTGGCAAAGTGGGCCTTCGGAAATTTGACGAAAATTTTGCGAAATTTTACGATTTTTTTATAACGGTCACACGTGATATAGAAAGATGGTCTTTAAGGTAAATATTTCTACATTCTTTAGAAATCGGATGCTGAAAACCGCATCTTTCTATATTATCTGTGAACTTAGTAATCTTGACCCAACTGCGGTCGCGTCCAAAACGGCGAATCGGCGAATCTTCCGTAAACCGTTCCCATAAGGTTCTATGTTAATTTCACGAAGCAATTGAAATCGTCCGTAATGGCTGTAAATGTTTATTTTTCTGGAAACTAAGTAGCCAGCGTTCTTTCTAACATCATCAAGAGTCTTCGAGATTTTTTTTAAGATTTTTTATAGAGAAAAAAATATTGATTGAAATTTGAAATTATCGCATAAAAAAGTCAATTTTCGACGAAAATCGAAAAATCGCCAATTAACTTCATATTATACTAAAATGTAGCTAAAGAATGGAAGCACAAACTGTGAGAATTTTAACTATATCGAGTAATTAGTTTTTAGTCAGTGTGCTGGCAAAGTGAGCCTTAGGAAATTTGACGAAAATTTTGCGAAAACTTACGATTTTTTTGTAACGACCACACGTGATATAAAAAGATGGTCTTTAAGGTAAGTATTTTTACATTCTTTAGAAATCGTATGCTGAAAACCGTATCTTTCTATATTATTTGTGAACTTAGTAATCTTGACCCAACTGCGGTCGCTTCCAAAACGGCGAATCGGCGAGTCTTCCTTAAACCGTTTCCATAAGGCTCTATGTTAATTTCACGAAGCAATTGAAACCGTCCGTAATTGTTGAAAATGTATATTTTTGTGGAATTTAAGTACCCAACATCCTTCATACAATCATTAAGAATTTTTTTTCAGATTTTTGGCAGAGAAAACAAAATTAACTGAAATTTTAAATTATCGTAATGGGAATGAATGGAAAAAAGTCAATTTTCGGCAAAAATCTAAAACTCTCTAATTGACTTAATAGTAAACAAAAATGTAGCTAAAGAATGGGAGAATAAGCTGTGAGAATTTGAACTATATTGGGGAATTAATTATTAATGTTTATTTAATTTATTATTAACAATTATTTAATAATTGATTAAAAATTTGTTTATGCGTTTAATGTATAAAATCTGTTCTAATATTTCAACCGCATAATAAAGCGATGAAATAATAGACATCAAGTGATGACAGTGTTATTTCGGATTAGGATATCCTGCGTGGAAACTGGCGGTTGTCGGGAGGGGCGTTCAATTATGGATAGCTTTGTGGCTTGATCAGAGAACGGCTACATTTATGTCGACTCCGGGGCGCGCAAATATGAAGCCGTGCTCAGATATCATCATAGTTTGATTTACTTATTTATTCAACAACACAAATAGACATTTGTCGCATTAATTACTCCCGCAATGCTTTCATCGTGATGACAAATTGGAATTTAAATAGAAACTCGTATCGTCCTGATTATTACCCGGGCTCCCGTCACACAATTGCCTCATATAAATTCTAATAACGTCACGCTCATACCCACCCTGGTGCTCGATCTGTTGCCTGTGTACAAAATGTGGCTATTGGCTTTTTATGGAAATTAATCCAGCTTTCAACAAAAGGATATATTACAATATTTTATTTTTAGTAATTTTTTTTACAATCATTCAATAAAGTGTTCATCTAGCGTATGGATAACTAGTGATGCTTATGAATTGATGATGCCACGTAAAAATTAGACAACAGATGACTCTTTTCGCTGTTGTTACAATTAGTGTTTGAAGTAGGAGATAATTAAGATAAATAGAAAACAGTATTCACAGTTATTTAAATATATTAAATAAAAATGATTTGAAAATAATTAATAAATTAAGATTTTTATTTAACTAAACCGTCTCCATAATCTGCTGACAGAAGTACTAAAATTATATGAGATTCCCAAATATTTATTCTTAATTATCCCTCCAAACATCATTCCCTAATATCCTCACCTACGAAAATAAAACATAAAAACGAAATACGGGTCCATCACATTACCATACAAAAAGCGATCCCCATTCCGTCCGATCCAACCCTCATCTTTATCTCTCTATTATATACTTCCTGGAGTGTTCTGTTTTTCTCGCTCATTTTTTTCCTTGCTGTTGTTGTTATTCAAATGGATGCCGAGGAGCGTTTGAATGGCACGCAACCTATGCTAATTTCAGCTTTTTTTACCCGGCACTTCCTGCGCTCCTGCGGATTAATGCACATGACGTACCGTTTGTTTGCCACCCCTTTTCCTCTGCAGAATGTTTAAAACTACAGAAAAAAAAGGTACGGAACGCGAGAGAGGGAGGATAACGACGCGAGGAATATGTGGAGGTTTAGTTTCAAAATGCGGCTGAAATAACTGTTTGAAACGCTCGTTGTTTTTAGCTTAGATTCATAATTGTATGAATAATTTTAACCATATCTGCAATTTGAGTCACATTAATTACTTAGTAAAATATTTTAGTAATATCAGGGAATACTGACAGAGTTACACTTAGTTTATGTATGAATTAATTTGTAAAAAAATAATTTATATATATTTCAATCAAGTTTCACGATGGAATCAATGAGAACCAAACTAAAGATACTTGGATTGTTTTGTACGTGTAAATTGTATTTATTTTCAACTAGTTTCCCCAATTATTGCTGACAGTTGCTTTAGAAATATGGGATTTTGAGCATTCTTAAAAAAATTAACCTTATGGAAAAGTGTGGCTAATTTCTTTAAGAATGCTCAAAATAAGTTCAGTGTTTGTATCAATTATGTATTTTTTGTGTTGTATTATTCATGTAAATGGCACGCCGTTGAAATAAATAAATAAATGAATAAAAAATTCCATCTTTCTAACTTTCACGTGAGCAATAATTGCCGAAACTAGTTGAAAATAAATACAATTTACACGTGTAAAACAATCCAAGTATCTTTAGTTTGGTTCTCATTGATCCAATGGTTAAACTTCATTGAAATATATATATATATATATATATAATTAAATAAAAATCTAAATTTAATTATATATACAAACATCTTTATTCAGACGATATGACAACAAAATTTTACAAAATTTATTATAACAATATGTACAATTGTGTTAGTAGTCTGTTTGGGCTATCGACCATAGGTCTTTCTGCTTGTGTTAGTAGTCTGTTTTGGCTATCGAATTTTTAATAATTTTCATATATTTTTCCATATGTGGTCGTCGTAAGTTTAAGGAATATTTTTGCACAAAAGATTAAGATTATTGTATTTCAAAATAATACATTTAAATTCCTGTGAGAGAGAGAAAAAAAAACGAAAAGAAATATGACAAGAGGGGAAGAAAAAATTGATAAAAGGGAGCATGATTGCAGTAATAATTGTAAAAATTCTAATTGTTTCCCTCATAAATATTAACGAGGGCGCGGTATTCGCGTGGGCGGTATAATTAAATTGTACGGGGACAAGGGGGAATATTTGATGATTTTAATTAAGTCGTCGCAGGTAGGTACGTCCCGAACTTTTCCCCGGGAAAACTTCCCCGCGCGAACTCAATGGAACCGGGGAAATTCTAGATTGAATCAAATTCATGTACATGTAGTTATTACACGGCATAGATTTTCGCGTTGCAAACTTGGTGTTTGTTCGTGCTAGGAAACACGACCGCGCGCCGAATCGTTTCGTGTGTATCATTTACATAATAAAGAGGGTTTTATGAAATTTAATTTAATTTAATTAATGTTTATTAATTTCTTCTAATTAAATTATAATAGAAAAAATAATAAGGAAAACCACAACCTCGCCAAGAAATATTCCCTTAACCAAAACAATTATAATATTCAATCAGAACTTTGCATTCTTAGAAATCCTAACATTAATTCAAAATTTCGAAATCCCCAACAACTGTTTAAATTCATAGAAAGTTGTCAGCATGCATAAATCACAAACTATCGCGCACATTTCATCAGATAATTCACCACACATTAAACAATTATATAATTTATTAAACCCTGGCAGAAAGGCCGTTAGCCGATTGTTGTTTTATTTGGTTTCAAAATCCATTAATTTGAAATATTATATATAAATATTGCATCAAAACAGTAATAAAGTTGTTTAATAATAATATAATAAGAAAAATAATAGAAAAGAGATGTAATTTTCTTTTAAAATTCGTTGGATATTCACTAAAAATAAAAAAAGAGCGGTTTCGGAAAATTTAATTTGATTAGAAGAAATTAATTAAAAAATAATAGAATGGTGTTGTAATTCTCATTTAGAATTCCTTAAATATTCACACACAAAAATAAATACAATTTTAATTTTTTTATAAATTTCGATGATTTTTTTTCTCCAAAAAAAAAAAACTAAAAAAATTCTTAAAGACATTACGGGATGTTTCTAAAAACATTTTAAATTTAGTTTCCTAGAAAATAATCATTTTCAGTATTTTTTTTGTAATTTTAATTGGTCCCTGAAAATTACATGGAGTCTAATGGGAACGGTTTAATGGAAGCTCGTCGATTGGCCGTTTTGAACATGTCTGCGGTTGAACCGAGATTACAAAGTTCACAAACAACATACGACGACGAACTTTCCAGCATTCGATTCTAAAAGATTGTGGCTACATTTTTAGCCTAAATTCTTGTTTTACATAAACTGGGATCGCTGGGGATAAAATCGCAAAATTGAACAACATTTTTGACAAATTTGCGAAGGCCCACTTTACGAGAAGACTGAATGAAAACAAATTCCTTTTTGTTGCTCAACTTCTCACAGGTTATTCCCCTATTCTTTAGCTACATTTTGTTATAATATGAAGTCATTTGGCGATTTTCGGATTTTCGTCGAAATTGCGTTTTTTTACGATTTTCATAAATATCGATGAAATTTTTTTCTTAAAAAAAAATCCTAAATAATTGCATTTTTTCTTGTATTCATAAATACAAAAGTGTATTCATTAAAATTATTCATCTGATGAAGCTACAACTTTAAATATTTGAAAATCAAAAATATTGTATTTATTCATTTATTAAAGGTATAGAATTGTGAATCTCATATAAAATTCGTCAGAACTATTTTAAGTTGTAGCTTCTTCAGGTGAAGAATTTTAATGATCATTAAAATTCTTCATCCGAAGAAACGAAACAATCGTAGTGAAAGTAAATACAAAATAGTTGAAAATCAGAAATATTTTTTTTATTCATTTAATAAAGGAATGGAGCTTTGATTCTCATTTAAAATTCCTTAGATATTCACGTCAAAAATAAAAAAAAAAAACAAAAGGCAGGTTTTGAGAAATTCAGTTTTGTTGGAAGAAATGGATAAAAAAAAATCACATAGATATTTACGCCAAAAAAAAAACAGGTTTTTCGAAATTTAATTTTATTAGAAGAAATGAATACAAAAATTGAAATATTGAAATGAGCAGTAATAATAATTTTATTTCATTTTGTTAGAAGAAATGGATAAAAAAATTCAAACAGATATTCATGCCAAAAAAGCAGCTTTTGCGAAATTTAATTTTATTAGAAGATATATATATATATATAATCTTATATCCTTCTACCACATATTGGTGTAGGATTTGTTACAGGAATGTTCATCCTGCTATAAACTTCTTCCATTCCTTTCTGTCCTTCGCTAATTTTTTTGCTTCTGCCCAAGTTAGTCCTTTTCTGTTCAGTATTGCCGCAATAGTTTCGTCCCATGTTTGTCTCGGTCTGCCTTTCTTTTTATTTTTCTGTATTTTTGCTTCCCATACTTCCTTGACAGGTCTTGTGTCTTCCATTCGTTGTAAGTGTCCCCACCATCCAAGCTGTCTTCTTTCTATCACTTCTAGTGTTGGCTGGCGTTCAAGTTCTTTTCTTATTTCGGTATTTCTTAGTCTGTCTCTTTTTGTTACGCCTTTCACTCTTCTTAAGTATTTCATTACCATCGCTTGTATTTTACTTCTTTGCTGCTGTGTCAAGTTCCAGGATTCGCAACCATATGTAAGTATAGGTCTGTATATGCTTTTTAAGACTTTTATTTTTGTTTCCTTTGATATTTCTGCTCTGTTAATAAATGTTTCCCTCATTTATTAGAAGATATGAATAAAAAATATAAATACGCAGTAATAATCATTTAAAATTAGGAATTAATATTTATAAAAAAATATTGCATTTATATGAATTTCTTATACATTTTGAAATATACCACGCATAAGAAAATGTAATATTCACAACAGGTCTTTTTGTCTTCACTTCTATATATATATATATATAAGTATTTTTTTTTATTTCTCCGCCTGATCGCAATAAATATCTTGAGTGACATTTTATCTTGTAAAATAAAACACCCCAAAACAAACTCGCAGTGACGTGACGGGGTCATCGGGGACGCGCTCAGGGGCTCGTGTTCGCCGGCTGGGGGAAAAAATCGACAGGCTGACAAATATTGAATACACATAAAAAAAAATATAGAAAACGTCACGCCGTTTCCTAGAGCGAATCGGTAATGAGGAGGAGCGACGCGACGATACCAACAATAATGATAGAGTGTGCGGGTTATCAATAAGACGGCGGCTGTTTGTGACAGATACACACGTCCGACCTAATTCTGGAGGGAACGGTGCTGACTCGGCTCGACTCTTGGAGACGCGGGACCGTCCCCCGGATCCGGAGGGATGAAACATTACTCTTATTGCATAAATTATACCTCTTGCCACACACCAATCCTTGTGACTGTCATTAACAATATACCGTTGTTTGTAATAGGATATATTTGGGAGAGGAAATGTATACTGGATGCAAATTTAATATTAAAAAAAAAAACATGTTCGATCTATAAAGTGATGCTACTACGAAAAAACAAAACGAAATAGTAAATTTTTATAACAATCAACAAAATCCTTTTCTTTTAAATATTAAAATATTTAATATTATTTATGTGTATATACAAGGTGTACAGAAAATGAGTGAAAAGCTTTAGGTAGCGTGACTCTTTGACTAATTTTTAGATAAAAATAATAACGAAAATAAGTCACACGGTCCTTCCTTAAGCCTCACAGGCCACTTAAAAGAACTATACATTTGGCAACGCTGGATCAAACAAGTGTGCATTTATCCTGTTTATAACTGCTACATCATCCGCTAGAGGTGTTGCATACACCTTTTCTTTTACAAACGAGCATGCGTCGTTGCCAGATCTATTTTCATTAAAAGAATGCTTCTGATGAAGTTATAAAATTGTAAAAATATCCGATTTATTAATCATTTACATCAATGGAGTTATACACGTGTCTAATTGATTGTTAATGCTATTGATTTTTTACAAAATATTTAAAAAACAATACTAATTTATAGTCACATATTTAATATTCCGAAAACTTCGTGAGCCTCAATGAAGAACCATACATCATTTTTTTATTTAGATTTTCTATTAAAAATTAATTAATGAATTGAGTTATCTGAAGGTTTTCACTCATTTTATGTACACCTTGTATAAAGTGATACTACTACGAAAAAACAAAACGAAATAGTAAATTTTTATAACAAATTGTAAGTTGGTCCATTAACTAAACACTATTGTTATTATTTATTATTAGAAGAAGAAGAAATGATTATTAAAAAAAAAATAGAAATGGCCACTGATTCTCATTTAAAATTCGTTAGAAATTCGTGAGATTTACGAAAGTTCATAATATTACTGCCCCATTTTTTTCTTAGACTATCCAATGCAGAAATGTTCAAATTTAACAATTCCATTAAGTACCGCGTGGATTTTTTTTCATACCGTGTGTTATACAGCTGTGAAAAAAAAATCAAAAATTCAAGTTGATCCTGTGCGGTTTCAGCTCGTTGCGGGCAGACATGTCATTGTTTATGAAAGCAATCATGGCGGGGACCGGCGAAGCAACATTCGCCATAAATAATACAAACCGCGGCGGCCGTCCTAAGTCTTGGTCGACGTTCCCGAAAACCCCCCCGGACAACCGGCGAACACGGGGAGGAAGGAAGAGGGAACAGCCGGAAGTGATCCGGCTTTCCAGCAAATGGGGCCCGAGATGATGAAAATTTATATATTCCCCATCAAAGCGAAACGATTATTTTATGTTAAAATTGAAGAACAAAAAGAAAAAAAATCACAGCTACGATCTAATATTAATAACAAAAAGGCTTTATTTTTTCAGATTAAAATAAAACATTGATTTATTTTATTTTATTCAACTTTGATATCATTTAATTTATATATTTTTTTATTTAATTAATTAAATTTATTTTTTAGATTAACTAGCCATAAGACGAATCTGTATTATATAGTTGTACATAATAAATTAAAGACGATGCGAGCGCCACCTTTTGTCTAATTTAATTTCATTAAATATGAATTATATAGTTGTAATTGGACTTCCGTAAATAAATAAATAAATATATTTATATACGTCTTTTATATCTATATTTTTATATTTAACATCTTTATCGACAAATAACATTACATTTTACAATGTGTAGTATGTGTGTTTACAATACTTATAGAATTATTTCAATTTGTCATGTAACTGTCATTGTCAATACGTCTTATTTAATAGCATATTATATTAAGTCTGTACTTATTGCTCTGAAATTGTGTTTTTTTTTTCTGTTGGGTAATAAAGTTTATCATTATTATTTACTTTAAATAACTGCGACCAAGAGATTAAATACAAAAAGCGTATGTGTGTGGTTTCAACAGGACGGGGGCAAGGTAATAAATACGAAAAGAGTGATTAATTAAATATAAGAGGAAAAGAAACTCCTCTTGTGGGATTTGAACCCATGTCGCCCGATTTCTAGTCATCGTTCTTAGATACAAATTAAATACAAAAGGCGTATGTTGTGGTTTCAACAGGACGGGTCCAATTTAATAAATACGAAAAGAGTGATTAAATTAAATATAAGAGGAAAAGAAACTCCTCTGGGGAGATTTGAACCCATGTCCCCTGATTTCTAGTCATCGTTCTTAGATACAAATTAAATACAAAAGGCGTATGTTGTGGTTTCAACAGGACGGGGCCAAGGTAATAAATACGAAAAGAGTGATTAATTAAATATAAGAGGAAAAGAAACTCCTCTTGGGGGATTTGAACCCATGTCCCCTGATTTCTGGTCATTGTTCTTAGATACAAATATAATTTAAAAAAGGAATATCAATTTAATTCAGTGCTATAATTGTTTTGCTTTTTACC
Source organism: Philonthus spinipes (assembly GCA_963082785.1). Taxonomy (NCBI): domain Eukaryota; kingdom Metazoa; phylum Arthropoda; class Insecta; order Coleoptera; family Staphylinidae; genus Philonthus; species Philonthus spinipes. The sequence continues at coordinate 2,717,356 of OY720308.1, forward strand.
ATAAGAGGTAAATATTTATGTAGTATATTTGCGATAGATATTCTTTCACTTTCACTTAGCACACAATTAAAACAAGTTAATTCTAATTACACGAGCAAAAACGGTTACGTGTCAAAATTTACCCGTAACAGGGTGGGTTACCCCAATCATGTTAGAAATTGTAGAACATCCAAGGTTTTTTGTTGTTGTTGTTGAAAAGTTGCCTTATTATTTAAGGAAAATCCTTGAATAGACTGAAAAGGCTGTTAAAAATGTGGGCACGATTATTTAAATTAAGAGTTATAAAAGCTAAAAAAATTAAATTAAATCATTATTTTATTTTAAGCCAAGAAAAAACGAATATTTATTTATTATTTAATTATTGTACGATTTTTTTCGACATGATTATGATATTAACGTTACTATATTTCATTAGTTTTATGGTATAAATTAAGCGATTTCAATAAAAAATTTAAAACATTATGAGCACAAACTATCTTAGAGAGAATTTCTATTTTGTGTGAACAAGTTTAAAATGATTAGGTCGTCGGCGGACATAAAGTTGGAAGCCGCCTCCGTCTTGTCTCGGTTCCTCCTTGAAGAAAACTAATTGTAAAATAACAAGTTTAATAACTCGAGGGAGCTCTTGTGGTAAACTTTAATTAGTTACATTATGTTTTCCCGGTTTAGGACGTATTAGGGGCGACATCGGGATATACACAGCGCGCTATATGACGCGAAATGTTAATATTATCAGCGACCGAACAACTTATTACGAATTGAGGGAATAATAAGGCGGTAAACCTAAAACAAAACGGCCGCTACGTGTTGGTATTGTTTGCGGAGGGTGTTCGAGGGAGGGAGTGAGAAGGGCGGAGGTTCGTGTTCGTGATACGAGCGCAACTTTAATCATAGCGCCCCGGACTAGGAAGAAGTTGCGCGATGTGGAGCTCATGGCTCCGGGCTCCGGGTTTGTGGCTCTCCCATGGGGGTCTTTGTGTAATTGGAATTATATTGAGAGGCGGTTTGGATTTGCTTTATTGTTATTTACTACGCTATATAATGCCTCATTTGTCACGGTTTTTGTATTTTCTTACTACACAAAAATTAAGTACATTTAGATATCAAAGAAAACACTTAACTTTTTTATACCACTTTTATTAATAAATAATAAATATTAGGGTTGCAAGGAATGCAATATTTCACTTTCCTATTATTGTAAATTTCACTTCACTAACGTAAACACATAATATTATACACAATTTTAATAAATTAGTCGCAGTTGAGTAACGAACAACTACTCTGCATTCACCTTGTTATTTTATCATCCAGAAAAAACAACTTCAACATCCACTCCCAATTATGCATCACTAGAACTATAATTTAAATATATTGGATACTTTATATAATGAAATTTCTTCAATTTATAGATTTAAATGTATTATAAATAATAAAGGTATATCAATTTAATTACTTTATTCTTATTTATAACTTGGTAGCGCATATTTAATATGCGGAGAATAAAAGTAAAAAAAAAGTAAAACAAATCACGTGGTTTTAATATATTTAAATCAAAATGTGTGAATCATCTTCGTTTCATTTTATTTAATTTTTAAATCAATTTTCCATAATCTCGAAAATTTTTACAATGGTTAAAGTAAATTGCTGTTAATTCTTGGATCTTGGAGGCGTTCACTTCGTGGTACATTTTCAATTTTGATATAAAGAAAAACAATTAACTATTTTACACCACCTTATATCTAATTTACTGTTTTATTTAAAATTATTTTTACTTTCTATAATAATCAAGAAGAATAAAAAAATCGTTGTGAATTCCGGATAAAGAAATTATTGTAAATTTCAGCGTGGGCGCAAGGACATTCACAGATTGTTTCGGTTGAATATCTAACATCGATCCGGCGTTTCCGCTTGGTCTGCTGCGGATGAAGAGGAGTCATTCTGCAGATTGCCCGTTTACAAGATGTCGGAAATTCCCTTGGAATTTATAAAATCCCTTTTCCGCTCGCGTGCTACGCTCTCCGATCTGGTTTATCCATTTCTTTTATTTCATGCCGTGAATTATTACGCAGCTTTCGTCCACAATAACAATTGTAATTGTTTCAAAATGAAGAATTCAATCTAAGAGAATATTTAAGATTGTTTCAATAGAAAAATTCAACCGAAGAAAATGTTTAATTGTATTCAATTGAATATAATGGAAGAATTCAATAGAATAAATATTAAAGAATTTATTTTTTTAATAGTCGAAAATGTTTACCAATTTAATTGCTTGAATAGAGAAATTTAATAAAAGAAAATATTTAAGAATTTAATTGTTTAAATAAAAAAAAATACTAGAGGAAAAAGTTCAGATTTTGATTGTTTCATTGGAATAGTTTAACAGAATAAAATGGTTAAGAATATATATATATATATATTTTCAATGGAAAAATTCAATGGTATAAATATTTAAGAATTCTTTTAATGGAAGAATTTAATTGCTTCAATGGAAGGATTTAAAAATACTAAATGTTAAAGAATTGAATTATTTCAATAGAAGATTTTAGCAGATGAAAATGTTTGAGATGTTAATGGTTTCAATAGAAAAGTCTTGTAAAAGTAAATGTTTAAGATTTTAGTTTAAAATGATGTAAATGTAAATATTTTCAATTAAGTTTAATTTAATTAAGGATGAAATTAAGTAATGTTTAGTTGGTAATTCCATTATGTATTGTGTAATCTACATACAATAACTATAGAATGTTCTTGAGTGATGGCGTTGATGAGGTCGAGAGGAGGCACTCAATGGGCATGAAGGGATGTAGGGTTGAAGGGAATGTTTCACCGTGGCCAGGACAATGCAGGATGTGCAGTGGCCGTGAGATCGATGACATGCGCCATGCTCAAGAGGCGAAGGCATGACACCGACACTAATAACCCATTTTCCCCAATTTTCCGGACACTCGAACAGATTTCAACAAAATACATTTTTTTCCTCTCGTCTCCCCATTCTCATTCCCTTTCCCATTCGCGTCGTCGGCGTTAAATCTGACAAAAACTCGCTGTATAAATGTATAAGGTGGGTGTCGAAAATGGCGGTGGACGATTTATATATTGGGAATTTATCGAAATTTATGGCGCTCGAGGGCATACATTCTCTGCCCGCGACGCGCTTATTTTCACTTTTCCCCCATTTCTGCACCCCCGGCCCCGCTGCGAATATCTTTTTATACCGATTCCGAACGCAGAATGTAAAACGTTATTGCGTTATTGTATTATACACCGCGCTCTTCGAAATCAAGATGTCGCACGCCCCATCTGAATAAAATCGATTGGATCGGGCGCGAACGGGCCGGGATTTATGTAGCCGAAACATTTAATCCGGCCCATAAATAATTTCGTCGGAATCAGCGGTTGTAAGTTAGAGACCTAAAGGACGTAGATCCCAATTTTCCAAATGGGCTGGCGCAGTAGTGGTGCACTAAAGCAGACGTTGAAGGGCTGCACTGAGACGGACACTAACCAGACATTACAAAGCAATGAGAATGAATGCGACGCGATAAACTCCCGCACTTTATGACCACCTGTCCAACCCTCAGCTCCACTTTCCCGCTACCTTCGCAACCCCGCCGAGCTTCCCCGCCACTGCATTAGGACACAATATAAACTCTGGACGCAACCATTACGTGCCCCTCTTCCTCGATTCGGAATAAAGGCGTCCGTTTAATAAATCCCTTACAAACACGGGAACAGAGTTGAGTTGGGCTGGGGAAGGGGGAAGGGGGACGAGATGAAACAAACACACCTATGTTTCTTTCTCCAATATTGACACTGCCTCCAGGTTGTGTAAGCCTACACACGTTCCCGCTATTGTTACGCGACTGCAGCCTCTCCACTTACTTCCGGCTGCCACTTTACTTGTCCGCCTTGTCCTTATTTGCAACGGCACCGCCATGGGGTGATACTTCAAAGGACTGCAATTACCTCGTAATACTTAAACAAACAATTAAAATGTATAAGGCTTCTTTTGTAATGCACTTTTTAATTTTATTTCCTTTATATCCATCTTCCAATTATAATTAATTAATTGGTGATTATCTTGAATAAGTTTATTCTGCAAAGTCAACAATAATATAAAAAACCAACTTAACTATATATATTTTTTTTTCCTACACAAATTGCTACAATGTTATTGTTTAGAGACCCAGTAAAATATTTGTCCAACCAGCTTCATCAAGGTATATGGAACAGACTGGTCAGACAGACCGAAATGGCCGTCTCCAGATAAATGATGTTTCGACAAACTCATTTAATTCTTTTTATTTAATTCAACCGAAAATATACACACCCTTTGTATAAATATCGACACAAATGTAAATTTTGTACATATCTTCCTGGGAATAACCTAAGGTCGAAACTAGCCGGAGTAAAAATAAAAAATCAGTGAAACAAACCAAGTATTTCAATCAAAGTCTATACACACCCTAGATTTAGAAATATCTGTGCTAGCTAGGTGAACTGTCTTGATTCGAATTAATTAATGGTGAGATTCATCAATTCATTAGTTCAGCTAGCTAGCACAGATATTTCTAAATCCACATCACTTTAAATTCATGACAGGTCGATAGCCCAGAACAGTTTGTTGTCTCAATCAGGTTGATTGTTTCCACTTTTGTCTCTTTTTACATGAACCACTACGGACTTACCTGTTGTCTGTAATAAGCCCTCAACCAGACGTCCTTCTGTCCTATGTAGAAAATACTAAACAAAAATTGTCTGAAAAGAAAAAAAACGGACTTTTCTTTCAACAAACATAAAAACCTATACATTACACGTGTATGTTCCATTCGAGCACAAAATGAACATTTCGATCCCGTTGCGCAGGAGAGTGATTCTGCGCGACAAACGAATGATTTCCACCAAGGTAACATCGACACTTCTCACTTGTATTTGCAGATCAAAGTGCGAACTGAATATGCATATTGTGTTAATGCTCGAAACGGCAAACAGCGCGTTGGCAAAGAGATCTCCGTGCTCTGATTCCGTTTGACGGGCAACACTTTCGATAATCAATAATTCTCAAACGTGAAACAAACACGACTTCAATTACCATGTTTCGGTACAGGTAGTAAAAATATTGTCGTTTGGATTACACTTTCGTTAGATTTCGATAATCAATAATTTGTATTTACACAGAGCATCGCTTACAATGTTAAAAATGGTGATAATTCACACTGTTGTTTTGTATTTATACAGAGCATCGCTCAGAATGTTAAAAAATGGTGATAATTCACACTGTTGCAGTTATTTAAAATCAAATTAAAGGAGAAAAAAATGTGCTTTTTTAATTTTAATTAAAAAAATATTATGAATGCATCTTTAAGGTTGAAGTTTAGTAGAAAGAGATAGCTATATAGTAAAATGGAAATAATCGTTAAAAAAAGAGCCATTCTTTTGGATTTAATAATATAAATATGTATTTACATTTTTTATCTACCAATCAGTCTAAATAAAAAATAAATAGTTAATTTTCGTGTATTACGTCAATTTACTAGTTCTAGTTAGAAAAGAAAATTGTAATATATAATGAAATTAATAGGTCATATCTGCTAAATTATTTGAATGCAGAATTTAGTGAAATCCTTTAAATTTTCATTACACAAGTTTTTATTAACAAAAATATAATTTGAAATTTGCTATAAACTTGATCAATTTTCATTGTTTTTCATAATTGATTTTCACACAAACTAAACATTAAAATCATTTTTAATTCATCTGATAAACTTCCTGCTTATTTTAAGATTACTTTAATGTGAAATAAATTATTGTTCATTGATCACAAAAGCAATCTAACTCGAATTAGTGATTGCCAAAATTTATATAGCTATCTCTTTCGACTAAACCGAAATAAATTTAAATTATGCAAGATTTCAAACAATAAAAAAATATTCACGCCCGAAAATTACGGAAATAAAATATACTAAAACAGTATTCACATCCATAATAAGAATAAATACGAAGCCTCGTAAAAGCAACCCCACACGTCCATGTAATACACCCATAACAGTTCCACGGTAATTACTCCCGAAACAAAAACAAAAATGTTCATGACGCCAAACGGCTTTTTTTTTTGCACCGCTTTCAGTAGACACGCGAATGTTATTGTTATGTGTGTTTTTTTTTAATCCCGCATTTTTGCGTATTTCACCCCTTTAAGCGCTTGGAAACGTCCCCTAAAATAATTTGCTTATCAAGTCGGCGGTTAGTCACCCCAGTAATTGAGAATATAGCGAAGTGGATTTGCATCACAATCCATAAATTAAGGTTTATTTAGATTATAACCGTATTGTGTTATGTTAATTAAAGCTAGGAGTGATAGGGCGGTTATTTGTTTACGCAGAGGGGGCAGGGATTATGATTTATTCATATTGCGCGCGTTTGATTTAATCAATTTATATTTTCTTTCTTTTTATATACAGAAACTAGTTATGATAAAGAAATATATTAGATTCTCGCTGTTTTTTTTTGATGAAACAGCAACTCTATTGTGGAAAAATGGTCAGAATGTTTTTTTTAATGTTTCAAAGATTACACTTTATTCTCCGACTAGTTTTTGTCAGTGATCATTACTCCTTGATTATGGTCACTGACAGAAGCTAGTCGGAGAATAAAGTGTAATCTTTGAAACATTAAAAAAATCACGTGATTTAATTTTATATTATTATTAATTAAAAATATTTCACCACGGGCTAAGTGAGGAATTTATTTAGAAAGTAATTAATAAGTTATTTCCACATTTTTCTTTTTCTATTTATAAAAACATTTGAATCTTTAAATTTATTTCTTGTAAATCCTGAACTACACGCTCCCCTTAATAAATTACAAAATCCCGCTTAATACTTACGCGAGATAGTGCGCAAAAGGAAACCCTTTTCATTTTCCGTTTACAAAAACCGCGCACGTACATTTTCCTCCTCCGTCTGGTTTCTTCTCGATCTGCCGCTATTTTTTTGCTTTCTTTTTTTCATCCCTGTGGTTCTCGACGTCAGGTGCAGGCAAAGAATTAACTGGCGCGCGGCTAAACGGTTTTCTTTTTTTTCCATTAAATTTTCACTGAATGCATTGCCGGATTAAAGGGGGCGTATGAATAAATAATAGATTTTTTCCCCCGCGCCCTTTCGACAATCTGAATAAATTAGAAATATGTCAATGGATTGACGACAACATACACAAAAATAAAACGAGAAATTTTAATAAAATAAATAAATAAGGCAGAAATATGGGAAAATATTGTCGCTATATATATTATAATGAAGGAATTTGTTTTGTCTTTTTAGAAGTTGGTTGTTATGTTAAGGATTTATGCCAATAAAGGTTTTTTTGTCGCTAGCAATGGGAAATATTTTTAATCATTCATTTCTGACCATTTTTCCACAATAGAGTTGCTGTTTCATAAAAAAATCGACGATCTGAATAAATTAGAATATATATCGACCTCCAGTCGATAGCCTATGACAGACTACTAACCCATCAATATGTAAGATAAATATGAATATTTGTAAAGAATTGTAATTCTACTGTCTGAATAAAGATGTTTTTAAAATAAATAAAATATTATAAATAGAAAAGAGTATTCATTCACTTGGTCAGGGTTATTTGAATAAATTGAATAAAAATGATTTGAAAATAATTAATAAATTATTTCCACATTCAGCTCTGTGACTTATAACTTACGTTACGTACAAATGCACATTAAAACAACTACTAGTTTTTAGTTAATAAATTAAAGACGACGCAAGCGCCACCTTTTACCTTTAAATGTGAAGTTTTTAGTTGTTTTAATGTGTATTTGTAAAATCATCCAGATTAAAAAAAAAAACTGATCGAATTCGATGTTTTGAAAAACCTGTCGATTTTTCATTATTCAGAATTGCCTTTTTATGTTCATTTTAACGGTATTTCAAAACTTCTACCGGTTTGACCTATATACATTGCACTCACCACAATTTAATTTTATATTTTTCTTCAATTTTTATTACGTATTTATATATATTTGGTTTAAAAAAAAGCAAGAAGAATTACAACAGAACGAAACACTGAATAATAAATCCTCGGCCCAGTACGAATGTTTTGTAAAGTTTATAGCTCCCCGCAAACCCGCAAACAGTTAGTCTTCGTTTCATAACGACTTCGGGTAATACATTTATTTTATATATACCGAATGAATTATGGGCGAACTCGGAATCCGCCTGGCCGTTGCGCGAGTTTTGAGGAAGTGCGGATCCCTTTGTCGCGATATAAAATTGATTGATTCGAATCACATAGCAAAACGAAATAATAATAATAATAATAATAATGAAAAAAAAAAAAATACAAGGAATACACAATGGAATTTCCCTAAGGAATTTTTAATATGAAATTGTTGATTGTATTTATAATCACAAACAAATTAATTAAATGAATGAACTCTTATTAAAAGTTAAATATAATTTATAATTATTAAATGTGACGTTAAATATAATTCATTAAATGTGAATTAAATATAATTATTTCAGCTCTTATCGATAACCCGAGAGGTTTTTCCACATTGTGAATGAAATGTACATCTAACGTGTAAATAAAAAGTGAAGAAAAGAATAAACCAAATTTTAATTTATTGCCATAAAACACTTCACGTAAACCCAAACCAATTTACAGTGAATATTAAACAGCTCTGTTTATTAATCTCTCAAATTAATTAAACCATTTCAATTAACCCAACACGAATTCACCCCCAAAATGCACATACCTTTATTTTTTTCCTTCTTTTCATTACAAACCCTCCCCTTCTCAAACAAACGCTCCAATCAATACACGACACGAAAAAAAAAATGGCACAATAGGATACACAGCTATACATAAAGGGGGGGATAAATTAACAATGACCGTTTTCGTGCTTAAGTTAATCCCACAATAAAGCCGCCCTTATCTCGCGTACATAATATATCATCAAAGGAGGGTGGTTTTTGTGGTGGAGGTAGGTGGCAGAATCGGCGGAGGTGGTGGTTGCGGTCGTGTCGGTGAATCTTTGCACCCCGCCGGTACCGCGCTTTTTGTCCATTCTGCGAAAACCCACGCTCTATCGAATACACACGCACAAAAAAAAACAACAACAACAGAGGTATCAATTATTTAAATGGGAATTAGTAGCGCGGACGTGCTCGTTTGATCTGTTTGTTGTAATTGAAATAAATGAGCGTTTTATTCGATTCAATTAATTTTAATTCGGAAATAATATATTTTTTTAATTATATTTTTTATATATAGACAAATATCTTTATTCGGAGAATGTGTTAACAAAAATTTACAACATTTTTTTGATTCTCATTAATCAATTAATGAAAAATGATCACAATATTAATAGATTGAATAAAATCAAGTGTGTTTATCAAAAACCAGTCGGAAAGACCATTGGTCAATAGCCAATTAACAATATGGTTTTGTAATTTCTTAATATTTATTTAGTATTTTTTGTTGTATAAAGTGTTAATAAAGATTATTATTATTATTGAAACAGAAGCTCGCATAGCTAATACAATTATAAACAGTTAAAATTTTGCACATTACAATTTTAATTGAATTGAAAGAAAATAATTTGAAAAAAAAAATACATAATTAATTATTTAGAGAAATATGACAATACAAAAAAAAATAATTAATTTATTAATTCAAACAGCAGGTTTAAAGTTTTCTCAGTTTTCAAAATATATATATATATTTTAAAATTTCTTATAATTTTCTGTCATTAAATTGAAAGAACAATCGTACCATAAAATTTATCGCCGACTATTCGAAACGTCCAACGCTCATACATTGAAACGAACGGCCAACGCAGGTCAGTTTATATAGCCGAAGCCATAATGGCCATCGCCATTAATATCAATATCAACAAAACCCATCTCTGGCATTGCATGCGTCGGGCAGGAAGACCACGGCATTGTCCGATGGACTGATTTGTGCAGAGCTTTTCTCAAAACTATGCCAATATCGCCCGTTAATGTATCCGAATAACTGGGCGGCACTTGTCCGCATTGTTGGCAGCACTGCGCGATCGTTTGCGGAATAGTTCCGGACGGAATGGGCAGTTATTGTTATCGCATTATTCAAACAACAAAACACGAAAGGAGGAAGACGGAACTGAAAAAAAAAAATAACCGGGCGATTTGAATCGATTGGTTTTCTCGCGATTGTACGTTTTTTTGTGTGTGGGGGGAGGAAATGGGGAAAAAGTGCGGGGATGGAGTTATATATCAGAGCGCGCGCGTACACTTTGCATATTCTGCTCTAGTAAATCTACAAATTTCTCCCTTTCCGCGTCTGGGCCATTATGCCCGGGAATATTTCCACTTCCTCTTTATGGGGATCGTTCATATTTTAAATTTTCCTACCAAACTTTTAATGTCACAATCGTATTTGCATGCGATAAATCCGGACGGGGGGTTTTTCGGCAGGAAAACGCCGACGCCGTGCCAAATCGACATTTATTGCAATTTCGCTCTGATTTATGTTTACCGAGTTTAGCACGCTACTTACAAGAAAATTTCAACAATTGGAAATTTAGTAAATCTTACAACGAACAAACTATACGAATTAACTTTGTTTCTATAACACAAAGTTAAAAGTGTTTTTTTTTTAATTGATAAACAATGTATAACAAAGTTGAAGCCTCAGTTATTAATATTATATAAATTCTTCTGTAAAAACTATATATATTATTAAGATATACAGTGAGGATTTTATTTCCCTAATCACAGCCTTGACTCTAAATTACAATAATTAAAAAAGTATAGGAAGTGATAACAGAATGTTAATTCCATATTTCACAAGAATAAAACACTTTTACTTTCAATAGAAAAGATTATTCATTCACTTAAATAAATTAAAATTACATAAACAGAATTTATAAATTACTTTCTCTTTTGCATCTGTGACATTTTTTATTGGTTTTAAAAATTCTAATATTAATAATTTTACAACAATCACAAAGAGCTATTTAAACAATGAAAGTAATAGTATAATAAGTCACATTATAAAACTCGCACACAATTTTCAATTATTTAACAACATCCAAGCAAAAGGTCTCCGGGAGAAACATCCTTTTCAAAGAGCATAGTGTGTATACAGTTTAATAAGGATTACGTTGCAAATTCTGCTGTTTTGCGCGGGGATTACACCCGTGATTAACCCGGCGAATTACAACCCTCGTTTTCCGGCGTCGTCGGGCCGCGTGTTCTTTGCAAGAATAAAGAAAAGGGAAAAAATGGGGAAACACAGAAGGAAAGGAAACCACAATGCTCGAAAATAATCCGTTTTCGTTAACTAACGACAAGACAATAATTGATATGTCGGAAGAACCATCTCATGATGGATCATCGTGTTTCCTAGACGGAACGAAACAATGTAATCTAACGAACGCTAACGGAACACTGTGGAAATAATAAGGGAATTAATAATTTTCGACGTTCGAATAAATAATAAAAAAAAAATAGTGTGTTCTTTTATATTTATACTCAGACATGAGCTAATAAACTAAAACTATTTTAATGAAAATTAAAATTAGGCAAAAGGTGGCGCTTGCGTCGTCTTTAATTTATTATGAAATTAAAACTAGTTGAGATTTTTTTTAATTAATTGTTGGTTATTATTTATTAATACTATATATATACATCTTTATTCAGATAATATTTTATATAATATACAGTTATATAATACAAAAAAAATGTTACCCGTGGTCGCCTATAAAAACAGGAATAATTTTTCAGCCTACTTGGATTATAACGCGAGTTATATAAGGATTATAAGTTTGTATGAAGGTGTTAGTCTATCGACCTGAGGTCTTTATGCCCTTTAACTACTATTAATATAGCTTTAGCAATTCATTTAATAAAGATTACTTCACACATTATCACTTTTCGTAAAAAAAGAGATATACCCCTACGTTTTTATAAAAAAATTTCACACATTATGAAATTATTATTGTCCTGTCGTTGCTTGATTGAATGAATTGTTTTATCGAAATTATATTAAAGGCGTTGTACCTTTGTACACACAACAAAAAACGTATAAAGCACCTTTATTCGACATTTCTTATCTCACCGCCTAAAATGATTTACTAATTAAATAATAAAGACACTCGTAAAAACAAAGCACCATTGTTCCGAATTCCTCTGGATATAATTGAATCTCATTATCTCATCCGATTCCCCTGAGAGACAAGGCCATTGAAACCCTCGCTGTTAGATTTAACTGTCTTTATGTTTAATAACGTTAATTTAATATAATATTTGTTATTTAAATAATACTCTTGAATAAATTAAATAAAAATAATTTTGAAAATGATTAATAAATTATTTCTACATTCAGTTCTGCGATATTTTGACTTCTGTTACATATTTACGACTATGTAAACAAGATATTTTCTCTGTAATTGGACTGTAGTCTGTTGAGAAAATAAACTATTATTATTATTATTATTATAAGTACTGTACTCTTTGCTGTTTTTTTATTAACGTCTTGAATTTAATAATTTGGTCCTTGCATAGCTTCATCGTTTTTTATGTGGTAGGAAGCGGTATGTAAAAATCGATAATTTTGTATCTGATGAAATAATTGTAACCTCGGGGATCCCCCAAGGTTCTCCTTCTGTGACATTTTTTTTTTAATTTTTGTTAATGATGTAGACAAATGGTTCAATTTCTTTTATTTGCAGACTATTTAAAAATATTTTCGATTGTAAAAACCGACTGTGGAAAAACAAAATGATTTGGATAACTTTAATTATTACTTTATTATTATTCTCTATTTATTTATTTTTACTTAAAAAAATACAGAATAATAATAGAGTTCAAGCAAGCAAGAAAGAAAAAAATATACCATAATATATTGTAAATATATGTAAAACAATATACAGCAATATGTATTTGAATGGACTTACCGTTAATAAACAATAAAACAAATAACTTTGAATAAAGATATTGTAGTAGTAATAAATTTAAGCTTAACAAACAAATATTCAAATCGTCAGTGAATAAGAAGCAGAAAAAAAAATTAATACAGAAACTTTCCCCGGGGGTGGGCGCAAACTTGATAATTAAAATGGCCGGAGGTGGATTGAAATCCTCGGCGCGCCGGGGTGTGGGGGATGAATAAAACTTCGGCGAAGGAGATGCGTTGTTTATGAAGTATTAAAAAAGAGAATGGACTGGAAAGTGTGTTTCGTGTATACATTTGTGTTTGTGTCTCCGGGCGAAATAAATGCGGGAAAGTGGGGATCTCGCCGGGTGATTTAAATGAATCAGAAAATCGTTTGTGCGCGCTTGCTACGAACAGAGGAAATTGGTTTTCCAGCGATGTACGTATTCGGTTATTTGTATGATTGTCAACACACGGTGGGAAAAAAAGCAACGAGATATGGGATGGATATTGAGTGGCAATAAAGTGAATGATTCATGATGTTTATTTGTTATATTTTAAAAGTAAATATTTAAGGAAGCACAGAGATAATCCACGCGAGCTATTATTAAAATTACATCTAAATAATTTATTGAATTAATAATCTCAATTAATTCCCATGAAAAAAAAAGTTATTTTATATCAATCAATGTTTTTTTTTTTACAAATTATTGCAGAAAATCCTTTTTTTTTTCACTTTCTTTACGTGGTGAAACATATTTAAATCTATATAATAAATATAAAAGTGAAACAAATCAAGTATTTTATTTGAATAATATATATATATATATATATAATTCAAATAAAATATATATATGTGTGTGTGTGTATGTGTGTAAAATCCATTTTAATTCAACTCACAATTAAACTTCCTATCCTAATTTACCCGATAATCAGATTAAAATGGGGCTTTAATTCAACCATTTAATATTCAAAACCTAATGCAAAAAAATATTCTTTACAAAAATTTTATTATTAAATATTAAATTTATTTCCACATTGCTGTAGCTGATTTATTTGAATAACGATTTAAACGAATCGAACAATTTTATTAAATATTTTACAATCTAAACAGCGGCGATATTTATATGCGAAACGCAAAAAAGGCAAGCTTTATGTCTGTTTGTAAATATTTGACCCGTGCAAAAATTATTGCTATATATCCGTCAAGTGTAGAATTTTTATTAATAAATATATTCAATATTTGATCACCGGCCATTTTATCATGGAGATCACGTAAATAATTTACGTGCTGAAACGTCCGCCACGCTAAAAACACAACACGGCAACATTAATTCTCCCCGAGTGATTTATCGCAGAATTATGCATACATGTTTATAAAAGGTAAATGCTTCGCGAACGAAACAACAACAACAAAAAAAAATAGATTAGTCTTGCTAAATACGGTAATGGGTTCTTATTAATTAACTTTTAAAGTAGTTAACAAGATCTAATTAAATCGATGAAAAGGGGCAGATGTCGATAGCCCAGATAGACTGACACTAAATATTCATATACTACTTGTAAATATTTTAAAGAAAATTGTTTCAAAAATTTCCTGAATAAAGATGTTATACAGGGTGAGTTTTTTTCGATGTTCTCTATGGGGATCTCGGAAACTATAAGAGATAGAAAAACGGTTAAATGGGGAAAGAAGTGTAGTTTTATAAGACGAATAAAATGACACTTTCAAAATATTTGAAAAAGTCAAGGGTAACTAGATATTTTGAAAAAAGTAAAATGTGTCAATTTTTTGAAATCAATATATCTCTATTATTATCATAGATAGAAAAAAACTGTAAAGGACAAAGTTGTAGAAAATTTTACAAAGATTAATAACAAAATATCAACAAAATTTTTTCGCCCTTATTTTGGGAGATATGACACAAACTTACCTTTTTTTAAATGGAAACAGTAGTTGGCTATGACTTTATTAAAAGGGTTATTTTTTTCCCTTTAATCCGATATAACATATGCCATAGTTATTTTTAAAATAAAATAAGTTACAGTCGTTTTTAATTTTACCATACACCAAAAATTAGTTAGCCATGAAAAAGACAAAAGTAAAACAATTGCAGTTGTTTATTCTAAACACACATTAATTCATTTCCATATTTGGTTTGTTTCGATAAGTTTGTTTTGTATATTTTTCGTGTTGTAAGTTTTTTAAAGTGATAATGAATTTTTCCAACGAAGAAAAGCGTGATATGCTTGTTTGTTACATTCAGTGTAATAAAAACGCTGCGGATGCTGCAGAACAATATTATAATCAATATATCGATCGTCGGTAGCCATCTTTACCAACATTCAGAAGTATCACCGTTTTAGACTTTTTCTGTGGGGTTATGTGAAGAACAAAGTGTATGAACAATCATATCAATCTGTGGAGGATCTTAGACTAGCTGTACTTGAAACATTTTATTCTATTGACAGAAGAAAAGTAAAAAAACACAAATTCGATTTTAAAAAGGATGTACTTTATGCCATAATAATAATGGTGGACTTTTTGAGCATCTTATGTAATATTTAAAATTTTCTTCTATTATTATTTTGATAATTTCGGAATTATTTTACTTTATGTTGCTTTTGACAAATCTAAAGAAAGATAATACATTAAATATTGATTTCGTTGCTATAAACAACCGCAATTGTTTTACTTTTGTCTTTTTCATGGCTAACTAATTTTTGGTGTATGGTAAAATTAAAAACGACTGTAACTTATTTTATTTTAAAAATAACTATGACATATGTTATATCGGATTAAAGAGAAAAAAATAACCCTTATAATAAAGTCATAGCCAACTACTGTTTCCATTTAAAAAAGGTAAGTTTGTGTCATATCTCCCATAATAAGGGCGAAATTTTTTTTTTTGATTTTTTGTTATTAATCTGTGTAAAATTTTCTACAACTTTGTCCTCTACAGTTTTTTTCTATCTATGATAATAATAGAGATATATTGATTTCAAAAAATTGACACATTTTACTTTTTTCAAAATATCTAGTTTCCCTTGACTTTTTCAAATATTTTGAAAGTGTCATTTTATTCGTCTTATAAAACTACACTTCTTTCCCCATTTAACCGTTTTTCTATCTCTTATAGTTTCCGAGATCCCCATAGAGAACATCGAAAAAAACTCACCCTGTATATGGATGAAAAGTTGGTCGCGGATTTTACGAACCCGGCGCATTCACCATTTCAACAAATTCAATTATATCGTAATCATTTGCTTTATAAATATGTTAAAATTAATACATCAGCGAATTATTCTAAAATACAAAAAGCGAGACTGAAAGGCTTCAGGCTGATAGCCAATTCCTATAAGAACATTTGTTTAAAGTTTAAATAAATTGTTAAAAAAAATATTAACTTGTAAGAGTTGTAAATATTTATACAAAAAGCGATCGAAGTTTTTCCACAATAATTCTATGAAACTTAGGAATGATCGAATTATTTACAACATAATGATTAATATTTTTTTTTATTAAACCAAATTATTGCATATACAATTACGGTAAGTGTATATTCATTGATAATTCACATTTAATGAAACGATTCCACTTGAAATTAGGCAAAAGGTGGCGCTTGCGTCGTCTTTAATTTATTATAATTAATTGATAATAATCAATTTGTGATTGAACTGTGCATCTGGTACAAATAAACAACAAAGCTTAACCCACGTCAACTCACACAAATAAATAATAAAAATCATTATCAGCTCCTCATTTCGATACTGCAACATTTTAAAACCCATCAGAATTTCACAAATTTAAAGACCGAACGAGGGGGTCGGGCTATATAAGAAGCCGGGACGGCGATTCATCATGCGATAAACGAAACACAAAAGGCGGTCGCTTATGCTGAATGCCCCGACATAAAAAGTTAATGTTTAGATTCGATTATTCAAGAACGGGTCCGATTTATCAAAGTCATTAGCGAAATCCATTAGGGAATTTTATACGTATACTAAAAAAAAAATGGGAACACCGGAAATCGCCGGCTCGGTCCCCCTTTTCTTTCAGCCCTTCTGTTCCGTCATTCAGTTACTGCCAAGCGCAGCTTGGATGCATAAAAAAAAGAGTAAATATATATTTGATTTTCGGGTTTATGATTGTTTCGGCCGTAAATTATGTCGGGCGGATTTAATCCTGAACGGAATTGAGTTTTTTTTTTTTCGGGAAAGTAAGAGCAATTGTGTTTTTATTTTCAATTAAAAAAAAACGGCGGTTTTAATTAGATAGAGTTTATTTGAGTTTAATGCAAATGTTCGTCCTAGAATTTTAAATTTGATAATAAATTAAATAATTAAATTCATTAAATGTGAATTTTAAATTTGAAGAATTTTGGAAAAAAAATGCGAAAATTCGTAGAAAAAAAATATAAATATCCTAGCCAGAAAGATCGATGGTTGATAGCCGGTTTTTAAGGACAACGTGTTATATAGTATAAGTATTACTTTATTAATTTATTTTATATAAAATTGTCTACAGAAATAAAGATGTTATATATATATATATATATATATAAATTTTGTTATAAAACGTTTTATTGTAAAATCTTCAATTTGTATATATAAATATCCCGAAATAATATTTTTTGAGAGAGAGAAAAAATTATTAAAGTTTGAAAAAAAAAAATATTTTCAACTACATCATATAGTTTAATATCATAGGAATCGAATAATGAAAGCCCAGTCCTTCTATCATTTATATGAAGTCTGCAATCTCGGTCTAACCGCAGATTCGTCTTTAAACCGTTTCCATAAAGCCCTGTGTTATTTTCACGATGCAATTCAAATGACAGAAAATGGTTATAAATGATTATTTTTGAGGAAACTAAAAAGTTCAGCATTATGAAAAAAGTCTATTTTTTTTTTTTTGAGAGAGAGAAAATAAATATAGAAATTTGAAGAATTCATGGAAAATTCATCGAAAATCGAAAAATCGCCAAATAATTTCATATTATAGCAAAATGTAGCTAAAGAACGAAGGAATAATCTGCGAAAAGTTGAGCTCTATGAAACAATTAGTTTTCGATCTATTCGCTCATAAAATTGACCTTTGCAAAATCGACTAAAATTTTGTTGGACTTTGTGATTTTTTTCTGACGGTTACAGAAATCTGCAGAAATTGAAAATTGTTGGAAATATAGCTGTGTATCATAGGAATCAAATACTGAAAGCCCCGTTCTTTTATCTTTTAAGTGAAGCTTGTTATCTTGGTCTAACCATAGACGCGTCCGAAACGGCCAATCGGCGGGCTTCGCTTAAACCGTTCCATAAGGCCACGTGTTAATTTCACGGGGCGTTTCAAATGAGAGAAAATGATTTCAAATGATTATTTACAAGAAAACTAAATATTCCACGTTCTTGCTAGTGTAATGAAGGGTCTCTGTAATTTTTTTCAGATTTTTTTATAGAAGATAAAGATTTATCAAAATTTTAATAAATCCCGAGTGTATACATGGAAAAAATGCGGAAATTCGTCGAAAATCCAAAAATCGCCAAATAACTTCATATTATACAAAAATGTAGCTAAAGAATGGAGGAATAATCTGTGAAAATTTGAGCCTTATGATATGTATAGTTTTAGATCTACGCGATTGTAAAATTGACCTTCGTAAAGTCGATTAAAATTTTGTTGGATTTTGTGATTTTTTTGTGGCAGTCACAGGTGCTCACAGAAGTTTAAAATTGGTGGAAATATAGCTGCATATCAGAGGAAACGAATACTAAAAGCCTCATTCTTCTATCTGATCTATGAAGCTTGTAATCTTGGTCTAATTGCAAAGGTGTCCGAAACGAGGCAAACCAGGTTGTAGAAAATGGTTTAAAATAATTATCCACGTTCACGCTAGCGTAATGAAGGGCCTCTCTGAATTTTTTTCAGAATTATTTGAGAGAGAAAAAATATATAAAAATTTGAATAAATCCCGAAAAAATGCGAAAATTCGTCGAAAATCCAAAAATCGCCAAACGATTTCAAACTATACTAAAATGTAGATAAATAATGGAGGAATAATCAAGTTGCAGAAAATGGTTTAAAATATTTATCCACGTTCTCGCTAGAGTAATGAAGGGTCTCTCTGCATTTTTTTTCAGAATTATTTGAGAGAGAAAGAATATATAAAAATTTGAATAAATCCCGAAAAAATGCGAAAATTCGTCGAAAATCCAAAAATCGCCAAACAACTTCAAACTGTACTAAAATGTAGATAAATAATGGAGGAATAATCTGTGAGAAGTTGAGCTCCATCAAATATTTATTTTTCGATCTGTACGCTCGCAAAATTGAAATTTGCAAAATCGACTAAAATTTTGTTGGACTTTGTGATTTTTTTTCTGAAGATTACGGAAATCTGCAGAAGTTGCAAATAGTTGAAAATATAGCTGTGTATCATAGGAATCAAATACTGAAAGCCCCGTTCTTTTATCTTTTATGTGAAGCTTGTAATCTTGGTCTAACCGCAGACGCGTCCAAAACGGCCAATCGGCTTGCCTTCTTTAAACCGTCCGTATGTTAATTTCACGTGACAACTCAAAAGAGATCATTACTTTTTGTTAAAATCATTTTAGCGTTAAGAAAATAATCTTAAAACTAAAAATGAATAAAAACGTATAAGAGATCTATACTAATTAAGTATAGGTATGCATCTTAGAGTCCTCCCCACTCTGATATTCAGGGCTGTATATTTAGTAGGCTCCGGTATATAAATTTATTTTGTATTAATTTACGACTTTCTGTCGAATGAAAAATGTTTCAGTCAATATTGATCACAATTTATAGACTAAAACAAACATTCATTAAACTCAAAATATTACATGCATAATATTAGTACATTTTCCCGAAATTCAGGTCTTGTTTTAATCGGAACATTCCGCCGCCAGAGAAAACCAATTCCGGCAGCCGTTTTAAACGTCCATTAAAATAGTGTACGTTGAATTTGAAACGAAACTGATGTTAAATTTTATTGCATTCAACGCTCAGGGCCGTAACTCATGTAATGGTATAATTGATAAAGCGCCGCTCTGGCTTTTGCTAGGGGATGTAATTATTCCACTTTCATTGCAGTCCGCTTTATTAAAACGCACAAACTTGCACAATTAGTTTTCGGCTTTTAATTAGATGAATTTTAAGCAGCATACACGAATAGTCAGAGACGTCAGAGAGACTGACGAGAATATTCAAAGTGATTACCTCTTGAGATAAAATCCTATTCCTATATTGTTTTCACAGAAACTTCGAATCTCCTCGAAAATACAAAACACCGCAATACATTTAAATAAAATGAAACAAAGGTGATTCGCATTTTTGCAGTTATATAAATTAAAGGAAAATTTCTGGTAATGATCAATAAAATTCGATCAATCCCATTTTCCAGCTGCAAAAAATTACACTGTAAGTTTTACAAACGCCTCTTGAAACAACTACTTTTCGAGCATATACCCCACATTACCAGAAATTATCCTTGTTTAATTTCATTGTTATACACAATTTTTGTTTTTTCATATTATCCTTTCACTAATTAATGACTGAATCTCGACAGAAATGGCAAAACCTTAGCAGAAATGAAGCTGTCAGATCGATAACCATTCGGCAATAAGTATGTATCTGTTTAAAAAATAATTTAAAATGGCTGTAATTAAGTCAATAAATACTTTTATTTTTCTTTTATATAAAAAAACATCCACTAAAAAGGGCAACGAATTCACTCAACTTAACTAACCGTTTCTTCAGCTAAAAAAATAATTACAATGAAATTAAACAAGGAAAATTTCTGGCAATGATCAATAAAATTCGATCAATCCCTTTTTTCCAATTGCAAAAAAATACTTACTTTGGAAAAAAGGGATTGATCGAATTTTATTGCACATTGCCAGAAATTTTCAATCCCTTTTTTCCAATTGCAAAAAAATACTTACTTTAGAAAAAAGGGATTGATCGAATTTTCGAAATTTTCCTTGTTTAATTTCATTGTAATTTAAATAACTGCAAATGTGTGAATCATCTTTGTTTCATTTTATTTAATAAAAAAATAATGTTCAAACTCTCCCCAACAAACACACACTCACATTCATAATTCAAATACCCGCATTCAAAACAAGATAGGCGTTTTTATTCCGCCATTTAAGCTTTCTATAGTGCAGTAAATCAAGAAAGGCTCGGCGGGGTGCAATTTGCATGTGATGAATGCAAAATAAATATGTTGACGGGCTCGTAAAAAAAGAGTAAATAAGGGGCGGGCCTCTTAAGAAATGTATTCCGCGTGTCTTGGTAATGTAATAAGGCCTGTAAAATATATTATATGTGCCATCCGAGACGCGCCCCGCGCCGATGTCGCGATGGATCAACACGTTCTCCTCTTGATAAATTCTTTTATCGATCAAGAATTTTAGAACGCCGCCGCTGCCATAAAACTGCGCGTGAGTGTGTGTGCTTGCAAATTTAATATCGTTGATATGTATACGAGCTTCTTTTTTCTTTATTTCTTGGTTGTATTTGTAAGGGTCGAATATTTTTATTATTACAAATAATAAAAAAAAACGGAATTAATAAAGAACGTAGCTGAAAGGCTTTCGGCCAATTCCTACAGGAACATTTGTTTAAAGTTTGAATAAATTGTTAATAATGTTAAAAAAATTGTAAATATGTAAAATTACAAATTGCGTGAAATGGGTGGAGGATAACCATCCTTTTCACGCAATCCAAAAAAAAAGTTGTAATTTTTATTTTTACATTGCGTACGCGACTGGACAAAATCAAAACAATGCCGAGTAGTTATTTAATCATTGAAGCCCTGTTTTCCGCGCACATTTATGTTTATATCCAGGTCAGGACCGGGTCCATTCTTCCGGAACGGGGCACCGGCGTTTGTTTAATTTACTTTTTTTCTTCACATAATAACAGAACGACGGTGAAACAAAGCGGAGAACAAACGGCCCCGCATTTTACGGTCCTTTGTAAATTTTTACTATAATTACTAGCCCTTTATTTCGTCTACTCGCTTCCCCAGCGAAAACTAACCGAGTAATTATGCTGATGAATTATATTTTGAATTTACTTTTGTTATTGTATGCGAGCAATTGTTTGAATTAGATAACACGATACTTATTTTTTTGTCATGAAAAAAATAAAACGGCTTTTTTTTAAAATAAAAATTAATTTAATAGAAAACATGGATTTATTCACAGCGCCACAGTTATTTAAATAAATTAAATAAAGAGAAATTGATAATAATAATAAAATTATAAATAAGGGCAGACAGACTCCAGGTCGAAAGCCCGGACAGACTAACACAATATTAATTCTTGTTAAGTAAATATAAATCTAATGTAACGTAAGTCAAAAGTCAGAGAGATAAATGTGGAAATAATTTATTAATTATTTTCAAATCATTTTTATTTAATTTATTTAAATAATTGTGACCAACAGAATGAATAGACTTTTCTATTTATAAATGTATGTATAAGCTTATGTAATGTTGTCTGAATAAAGATGTTCGTATATTTACAATTAAAAATACTTAACATGAGTTCATTTTTTTTATAACGTACAATTTTTTTTTATAAAAAAAAGGCGATGAATATTTTTGATTTCACCCATACCTCGAGCGCCGAATAAAAAAAAAGAAGAAAAAAAAAATGATGGAAGCGCAAATAATTGAGCCCCCGTACAGCAGTGAAAAACAATTTGCCTTTACCTTTTAAAGCCCCCTCGAGAGAGAGTGTGTGTTGTGGAGGCAGACAGAGAGCGGGGCCGTGCTTCCATTTACATAAACAGGCATATGGGCAAACAATTCCGCGAAAGCGACATTTCCCTCCCCCGCGCGTCCGCGTCCGCGTCCGAGTCCTCATTGTTATTCGAATTTCAAAAAATCATTAAAGGAATTTTTAATAGCGACAATAATGACTCCCGGCGTATTAATAATTCTTCGTATGAAATATGCATCGCGGACGCTTTGATCTCGATGGAAATTCATTTCGTCCACTCGCAAAAGCACAGGAATGAAACAAAAAAAAAACAAACGTATTGTGCATGAATGAATAACGATTTGCACTCTTTCGTCCTCCTCTGTCCGGTGTGTTTTAATTACGATTTCATTTGATTGAAATTTCGGTGATTAGGAATAACTGGAATTGTTTGATGGGACGATATTTCGAGCACCAGAAATAATTCTGATAGCAACTAAACAATTGTTGATGACACATTTTTGACAGTTGATATTTATTGTTTACAGACTGTTTAAATAATTTATGAAATAAAATTAAATATAAATCGAGGACTTTCCTAGTTATGATTTTTTTAATCGTCCGCCCAATTAAATGCATGCGAGCGCCGGTAATAAGTCTGATAACAACTAAACAATTGTCGATGACACATTTTTGACAGTTGGTATTTATTGTCTACAGACTGTTTAAATAATTTATAAAAGAAAATTAAAAATAAATCGTGGTCTTTTCTAGTTATGATTTTTTTAATCGTCCGCCCAATTGAATGCATGCGAGCGCCAGCAATAAATCTGATAACAACTAAACAATTGTCGATGACACATTTTTGACTGTTTATATTTATTGTCTACACACTGTTTAAATAATTTATGAAAGAAAATTAAAAATAAATCGAGGACTTTCCCAGTTATGATTTTTTTAATCGTCCGCCCAATTAAATGCATGCGAGCGCCGGTAATAAGTCTGATAACAACTAAACAATTGTCGATGACACATTTTTGACAATTGATATTTATTCTTTACAGACTGTTTGAATAATTTATGAAAGAAAATTAAAAATAAATCAAGGACTTTCCTAGTTATGATTTTTTTAATCATCCGCCCTATTAAATGCATGCGAGCGCCAGCAATAAATCTGATAACAACTAAACAATTGTCGATGACACATTTTTGACAGTTGATATTTATTGTCTAAAGACTGTTTAAATAATTTATGAAAGAAAATTAAAAATAAATCGAGGATTTTCTTAGTTATGATTTTTTTAATCGTCCGCCCAAATAAATGCATGCGAGCGCTAGCAATAAGTCTGACAACAACTAAACAATTGTCAATGACACATTTTTGACAGTTGATATTTATTGTCTGCAGACTATTTAAATAATTTATGAAAGAAAATTAAAAATAAATCGAGGACTTTCCTAGTTATGATTTTTTTAATCATCCACCCAATTAAATGCATGCAAGCACCGGGAATAAGTCTGATAACAACTAAACAATTGTCGATGACACATTTTTGACAGTTGATATTCATTGTCTGCAGACTATTTAAATAATTTATGAAAGAAAATTAAAAATAAATCGAGGACTTTCCTAGTTATGATTTTTTAATCGTCCGCCCAATTGAATGCATGCCAGCGCAAGCAATAAGTCTGATAACAACTAAACAATTGTCGATGACTCATCTTTGACAGTTGATATTTATTGTTTACTGACTGCTTAATTATATTATGAAAGAAAATTAAAAATTAAATGCGGACTCGCCTAGTTATGACTTTTTTAATCATCTACCCAATTAAATGCATGCAATAAGTCTGATAATAATTAAACAATTGTTGACGACACATTTTCGTCAGTTGATATCTATTGTTTATTGACTGTTTAAACGATTTATCAAAGAAAATTAAAAATAAAAATGTAACACTGCGCTTTCATTAATTAAAATTGATTTCATTTTAGTATTGCAATATTTTAAAAAAAGTATATACAATTCACTTGCGAACAACTTTTACATCTTACAAACAAAATTCTGAATTCATTATTCTCCTTCATATAAATGCACTAATCAATCCAGTCGAATTATTATCATCAAAGTACGAAATCACGAGAAGCATTGCCTAATGGACTGTGTTCCGTGCGACAAAAGGCCCGGAATATTTCGCTATTATTTCGCCGGAAGAGCGTGTGCCATTTGCTACACATTAAATCGTCGATGTTTCAAGAGGCGTTCTGAAAGAATGCCGTTCTCGGTTCGAAAACAGAATGGTAGTGTACGTCATTAAAATAATGAATCGTATGGCATACACACAAAAAAAGGAGAGCGGCTCTGGTTCTTTCAATCTATTCAGTGCAGCGGAAATAATGAACAGTGAATTATTGCATGCTACAATAAATTCATTCGTATATAAAAATAAAGGATTTTTTGAAGGAAATAAATGAATAATTTGTATTTTTGTGTAATAATGATTTTAATTATTAATTTCACTTAATTAAATGTGAGTTTCGTGAAGATTTGAAAGATATATGAAAGCACTTTGTACACTTTTTCTTCACTTATTATTATTTTATATTATTATATAAGTGAAGGAAAGATGATTAAAAAATTATAGCTAGGAAAGTCCTCGATTTATTTTTAATTTTCTTTCATAAATTATTTAAACAGTCTGTTGACAATAAATATCAACTGTCAAAAATGTGTCATCTACAATTGTTTAGTTGTTATCAGACTTATTGCTGGCGCGCGCATGCATTTAATTGGGCGGACGATTAAAAAATCATAAGATAAGTGTACAAAGTGCTTTCATATATCTTTCAAATTTTCACGAAACTCACATTTAATTAAGTGAAATTAATAATTAATATTAAGAAAAGTGTAGAAAGTATTGTTGATTTATTAGAATTTCGCGTCGGCTATTTATCACCTCCAAGTCGCCTCGTCTTTCAATTATTATAGCTGATTCGATGTTAATAAAGAAGGAACTTTAATTTATTTTCTATTAAAATCATTTGAATTTACTCCAACAAATGTTTTTTTTTAGGATTTAAAACTAACAGCTATTTAAAATTTAATAAAAATTGAGCAATAAATTAAAGTTATAAAATCCTTCCTTTGACCAATAACTCGCTTATATTTTATGCAGCGATTGAGATATGACGGACGTTAGCCGTACATCCGTAATATATACAGGGAGGGATTGCGAAAAAAATGACTAGAAATAAATTTGTCGTTCCTTTGGGATAGGAGCCGGGGCTGCGGATATATCCCGCAGTCTCTATCCTCCCCCACTTCTGGCATAATCCGGGACTGAATAAAATATTCTAAAAATGTCGAAAACGCGCTCGAAAAGGAATAACGAGGAATGTATTGATATTTTATTTCGTATATCGGGATGATAAACAACGTAACGGCGTTGTTAAATAAATTGAATTTCGTTCCTGGTAAATCGCTACGAGGAACGCGTTTTAATTACGCGAACAGTAATTTTTTTTGTTGATTCGTTTTGGTTGACTGAAATAACAGGAAAATGAGAATGATGTAATTATAAAATACGGTTTCCAAGAGTTAGTGTGAAAAGGACGGATATATTTCTCGAGTCTACGAAAAGTTTGCCCAATATACACTCCCCTAGAATTATTACATGTAAGTTCATATACAAGGAGCTTTATTTATCAGTATACATTTCCTGCAAAATACGCGAGTCAAATGCATTAATGTATGTGTGTTTAGTTGCCTATAACACGCAACATACATATGCCAAATAGTCAACTAAACATATACATATTAATTGGTTCAATGCGTTTGACACGCGTTTTTTGCAGGTACACACTTTCCCAAATGTATACTGATAAAAAAACCTATATATATCCCCTTTATTTCTGAGAAATACGTTAAATTACATTACAATATTTACATTACAATCATAAACCTCTAGTTAAGCCTTAGAAAATGGCTATCGACCATCGGTCTTTCTGCCTGAACCTTGTCTTTTTATTAAGTTTATATATTCCTGATTTGTGAGTATAGCACATTTTTGTTTTTGCATTAAAGATGTTATTTTTATTTTTTAAATATGGTTTATATGCAATTTTTATGTTGTGTTTTTGTAGAATATTCCTTATTTGTTGTGATGTTAATGAATTCATTTGGTTTATTTTACTGCCAGTAAAATTGCTTTGCTTTACTGGAATTCAATTAAAAAAAAACAATACAAGTGAACAAATTATTAATTATTAATAATTTTTATTTATGTTTTTGTAGAAAAAAAAAACAATACAAGTGAACAAATTATTAATTATTAATAATTTTTATTTATGTTAAAACATAAATAAAAACGCAGTTAAAAACGAATGGCTTTAAATTAAAAATCAAATTTTGAATTCTCTTAAAAATGCGCTAATAACCCATTTTTTTTTTTAATTGAGAATTTAAAGTAATTAATTTTAATCTGTATTTATTTCGTTATTTATAAATAGCAATCTTAAGCAACAATGTGTTTGAAAAGTAGTGAAAGAAAAGAATGAATTGCGAGGAGTACAATAACTCAATCTACAAATAACACGAATGAATGTATAAGGCAAAAAAATAATAAAAGCAAACAGAGACATAAAATTCCATTTGCAACTAATACAAGAGCGATAAAATCTGCGCGAATTGTCAGTGTATAAATATTCATATTCGCACGGTCGCTTTGAATATTTCATGCCCTTGTAATCCTGTGAAGTTATATCAGAATCAACATTCACATTCCCGGCTAATCCCTGCGCCAGAAGGGCCGCAATCCCCGGCGATATATACGGCGACGTTTATAGACGCAGAAGAGCAAACAGAAAATATATATAATTTTAAAAAACGAGCCCGCTGCGACGGCTCTTTTTTTATCCCCCATCACGTAATCGAAATACAACAATATAAATATTAATTTCGATCCCCGCTCCTTGCTGCACGTTTTTTGTGTTTTTTTGCCCCGGGTGGATGATTGTGTGGGATGCGTATGTGTATTTATTTCGCGTTATAAATCATACCCTCCTGCCAGGATACTTTCTTTTTCTTGGCAGGTAATAAGGGCTAATAATGTGGAAAATTAATAAAATATTAGAGGGGGGTGAAATTGATATTTATTGCTTTATTCCAGTTGGGCGTTATTTTTTTTTGCAAGGGTTGCTAAATTGAAAATAATGTACGGCCGTTTGTTGTCTGAATCAAAGGAGGACGAGTTTATTTTGTTATTCCGCTACTAAAAACAGAATTGTATATACATTCTTATTCAATTTAAATGTAATTCTGTTCGATTTACATGTTTAATTTAATTCTCGTGTAGTTAAGGCTGCGATTTTACGCCTAATAGCGACAGAGCGTGAAGTGGTTTTAACAAAAAATGTGTGTTTATTTTATTCCAACTTTGATTTTTAAACCTAGCGGCAAATATCTGAACTACTAGTGTTCCGCAATAAATAAACGATGGAGTTGAACTAAATGCGTTCTCATTGACTATTTCATAGGATTAACGAGTTAACAAAAAATATATTATGCATATATTTAATATGGATATTTAAAAGGAAGACTTTCCACATGCAGTTGAATGTGTTTAATATAAATTAAATGTACTTTTGTAAATTAAATTAATTTAGAAAAAATATTTTTTTCATTTTTCTTGTTTTTAGAAAATTAAAATTATCTGATGCGTTCATCAGTAAATAAGATATCTGCCTGTATTTAATGTTCATTTTTTATGACTGTATAACATTGTTAATTCCTCAAAACGGAAACGTATTTGGGATCGCAGCCTTAATGAAATTTATTAAATAATTTGAAGCGAAATTCACTTGTTTAATTTAATATTCATTAAATGGCAAAAAGCCCTTGGGTGTATAACCTATGAAAGGACACTATCAAAATTATTTAGAGAGCTGTATTATACAATTAATGTAATTTAAAATTCCCCGAATAAAGATATTTATACATATATTCATTACATTTTAAATAGAATACTCTATAATAAAATTTTGAAATCCCCTACACAACCCTTCCAACACCAATCTATATGAAATAACGTAAGTCAAAAATCAAAGAGCTAAATGTGAAAATAATTTATTAATTATTTTCAAATCATTTTTATTTAATATGTATGAAATAATCCCAATATCTCAAAGATTATCCCAAAAATTTGCCACGAATCCAACATCCCAAGAGCTATTAAACCTTCTGTCTATCAAACGAAATCAAACATTCCTCCTAAATACTAATATTCAAAATCCACAATATATTTTGTATACTTTTTCCTTCATTTATCACTTGGTAAAATATCTTTCTCGACACCCAATGCGGGTAAAAGAGGATATGATTAAGAAAGAAAGAAAGAAAGAAAGAAAGAAAGAAAACATCTTTAATAACCGTTTGTTGTAATGAAATGGTTTTGTTTTATTAAAATTTATTTTTTCTTTCTTTCTTGAAAATGGCATCGAGCGGAAAGTAGTCGAAAATGTAATAAAATTTTATTAAAACAAAACCAAGTGATTTCATTATAAAACACACACAATATTATAAAAAAGATTTTGTTCATAGAAAAAAGAATTTATTCACTTGGTTATTTAAATAAATATATTCATCTCATCAACGACTGACTTATCATAAAGACAAGGACTTCGTTTAAGCCGGAAGCCCTTGTCTTTATGATACCAAAATAATCAAACATACACACATTAATCGGTTCAATGCGTTTTTTTTTTTTTTGGGGGGGGGGGCAATGTATACCGTTTTTTTTATCAGTATACATTTCCCCTATATATACCTGCAAAATACGCGAGTCAAATGCATTAATGTATGTGTGTTTAGTTGCCTATAACACGCAACTGAACACACATATGCCAAATAGTCAATTCAACATACGCACATTAATCGGTTCAATAAATTTGACTCGCGTTTTTTTTTTCCTAATGTATACTGATAAAAAAACTTCTCTGTATGTATTCGTTATATATATTTTTTTGTAGCATATGTAAATGTATTATTTTTATTTGTTTTTTTTTAATTATTTTGAATCCTGAATTATCCACATTTTTGAAAATCATTTAATCATTAACAATTATAATAAATTGTTGATACTTTTTATAATTTTTATTTAAAGTTCTATAAAAAACAAAGTTTAGAAGTATTTTGATTTAAAATAATGAATCGAGTTAAAAATATTATTAAAATTAGTGAAAATAATTTTCAATTATTTCGTTCAAAAAACCTTCACACAGTGCTTTTCATGTTTCACCAAGTATGAGTCAAAAGTAAGCAAACGCTTAAAAAAATCAAAAAAAAAAATAATCTTTTGTAAGTTGGCTGTGGATATTTAAATAATTTAAATAATCAATAAATTATTTATATTATAAATAATTTTATATATAATATAATTTATATAATTTTAATATAAATATTTTTAAACCGAAACGGAACCCTGGAATAAATATTTATTTAATTGGAGGAGAAGATTCAAAATTTAAATAAAAAAAAAAACAGTTATCATTCTCTTGACCGCTGCTTTCCAGGATCTCAAGCGTATGTACCGATCCTCCTTAAAGCTGGTTCAAGATGCTGGAAATGAATTCAAATCAGGCTTGTCCTTCAACGCATAACCCGAACGAATGGGACTAAAGATGCCATAATTAGTAGAGCGAAATGATAAGATGAGTAAATAAAAACAATCAGTAATACTAATAATCGCTCGTAATTTATTCGATTTTATGAAAATCCAGCTTTAATAAAATGGAGCAAAGTCCACTGATTTAATTATCAGTGAATTAACAGTAACGCGTGGTTGCTCCCGAATGGCGTAAGGTGTGAAACTTACCGATTCTATACCAATGGTGGTGGTCGCTTGGTGTGGATCCGTTTCTTTCGAAAAATCAGCAGGATTGTTCTTTTTTTCACTCGCCGTGCACAACAATTGGATCGTCCATCTTGACTCACGGCTCGCCGCACAGCACATGCGCCGAGTTTCGTGCGGGCAGCCAACAATAAGTAAATTCATTAAAGACGCCACGATTTGCATTACGTTTTATTTTCTTTTGCAACGTTTTCATTCCAGAAGGTTCCGGATTGTGGATATTTCATCACCGATTTGTTCACGCACATACGCAAGTAAGTATGCCTTCACATCTTGTTTTAATGGCATCAAGTATTATTCCAGTCAATTTTTTTTAAGAAAATGGAACGTTTCAAAACCATCCGGCGTTGCAAGTTGACGAGGAAATAGCTTCTAAAAAGACAGCAATTTTCCGAAATGAAATAACTTCGTGAATTACGCGATGAACCTGATAATTGACGGAACTACTTGAAAACATAAGGACGTATGGAGAACGTAAGTGGACGGGAAGAATGGTAAATAGTGATGATGGAGAAAGGTGTATGAAAGTGTGCGGTCGTGGCAAACGAATGATTTGAGAAATGAGTAAATATAGCTAGATGGATGAGGGTAAGACTGAAAGAGACGGAAGAACATGAAAAGCAAGAGTGAATATAACCTGACGTATGAGAGGTGGCAAGTGTTTGGGAGGTTATCTAAGTATCTACGTATAAGTGATATTTCGGCAGAGGATAGAGATAATCTTGACTAGAGCCAGGTGTGGATCCGAAGAGAATTCTCTATGGGGGAAAGTTATGGTAAGTGAGTGTTCTGTGGACACATGTAGGCATTTGGGTGAAGAATGCGAGGAAATACATAAGGAATGGATGAATGGTAGAAGAAAGATAGATGGGTGGTTGAGAGAAGATGAAGCTGGCGTAGATATCATGAAGAGACAAGGAAGGAACAAAAAAGACCAGAGATCAGCAGTAAAGTCAAAGGATTCGTTTACAGGCAGGTAAGCTTTGTCACGTTATGATTGAATATTTTTCGAATTTAAAGGTTTATTATCGTATAAATGCGCATACGCATAGTGTTCACATATACGAAATATGAGTTTCCAGTATATGATATGATATCCGACAGGTGGATCGTTTGATAAAAATTTAAATTAAATACTCATCCTGAGAGTGGTGTAGTATCGTTTCTAGTATTGACGTGCAAGCGGCTGTAACAAGCTCCATTATTAAAACACTATTTCATTACCTTTCTTCATTAATTTATTTTTCTGTTGAGTGTACATTTCGAGCACCTTGCGCTCATTTAAATACAAATTAAAGTCAATCATTGTAAATGTATGTATAGTCGTGAATATTGTAATATATATAAAGAACTAACTAGCATCTTTATTTATAATTGTATTTTAATCCATTTATTTTTCTGTTGAGTGTACATTTCGAGCACTTTGCTTTCATTTAAATACAATTTTAAGTTAATCACTGTAAATGTATGTATAGTCGTGAATATTTTAATATAAATAAAGATTCTAGTTAATTATTTATAATTGCATTTTAATCCTAATTAATTTCAAACAAAAAAATCCCTATTACTGCAATGAACCAAGACGGGATTTCAGCAGTAATGCAGCGCTGTTTTTTTTCTTCTTTCATTCTTCCGCGGTGTAATTAATTACACTGCGCCCGGTGATGGAATATGAAAAATATTATTACAATTCCGGAGGCGCGTTGTGATGTTTTTATTATTTCATTATCATTTTTTTTTTATTTTTCGCAAAGTGAAATCTGCGAATTTTAATTTCCAGAGAGAGGGGAAGTAATGAAAAGGTCGTGGAAAATTAAAGTTTCATGCATAGAGTGGCGGCGCCGCGCGAATTAAATATTTCGCTGCGGGGCCGGCCGTAAAGTTTCAGTTTTAATTTTAATAATTTTCAAATTGTCCCGCGCAGCACACTGACGATACTAATTTGCGCGGATTTGTTTTTTTGTTTCACCGCTTTTCTTTGACGTTTAAAATATGAGAGAAAAAATAGGGAGAGGATTGTGTTTGTTTCAAAAATTAAATAATACTTAAATAAACTTCTGAGGTATAGAAAATACAATCTTATTTAAAAATTCAATCAATGAATTTTGCTTGAAATTATTTCATAAATATGATTAAATATATGATATGTTTTAAAATAAATTATACAATTATACTTTTATTTTAAAATAATCTGTTATTTATTGATTCAAAATGAATTTAATAAATAAGTTTAGATGAAAGAACAATTGGGTATTTATTCATCCGTTACTGAATCTCGCCTCGTGATTTGTATACCACAGTAATTTGTTTATGTTTGCTATACTTTTAGTTGATGTATATATATATTAAATAAAAATGATTTGAAAATAATAAATAAATTATTTTCACATTTAGCTCTGTGACTTGTGACTTAAACAAACTTAAACAAATGCACATTGTTGTTGTTGTTGTAGTTGTTTTAATGTGCAATTGTTTAACGTACTTATGTAGCGTAAGTTAATAGTCACAGAGCTAAATGTGAAAATAATTTATTAATTATTTTCAAATCATTTTTATTTAATATATTTAAATAACTGTGATCAAGTGAATGAATACTGTTTTCTATTTATGATATATATATGTTTAGAATATTTTTTTCTTTTTCTGTTATTTTTATACTTTGTATTCTATTCTTGGGTATACAAATAAAATTATTATTATTATTAATACGTAATCCGTTTCCGCGAAATTAACCCTCCCGCAAAAATTTTCGCGATAACAAACTCAAGAGCTCGATTATACATTAAATTTTCGTGTTGTCGAATTAATTACGCGCTTTTGTGTTATTGTGAATTACGCCCAATTTACATGCAAAGGCGTATCGCGGCGCAAACCAGATGTATATATACACACCCATTTTTTTTTATTCCGCTTCTTTTGGAAAATTATTATTTCTGGCGTCCAGACAATTATTTTCGCTGCCTTAATAATAATTCATTGAAATTTATTTTGCGCGCCGCTCGAAATGAAAATGAAAAGGGAACTCTTTTCTGCGGTTTTATGCATATTTCACATAATTTTTTCCCCCGTTCCGCATCCCACCCTCTTTCGTCCCGGATTTTATGCCGAAGAGCGTATTTCGCAATTTTCGCTAATTTACACGCGGAATGCCCAGCGCAGAAAAAAATTAAATGAAAGTAAAAAAAAAATGTATGAAATAATAATACAATTCAGCAAATTTGGGCAATCAAATTAAAATACTACACAGTTTTATTAATTCTAGTATAATAATTTAATTTAATTATAGCATTTTATGAATTAAATAAAAATTAATTCATGGTTTTAATATTTAGACATTGGTAGTTCATATTGTATGAAATAATTATGAATAAATTATTAAAAATCAACGAATAAAACACAGATTAGATTGAATAACTTTAAATTCTCGACTAGTTTCGGGTTATTAGCCCAATTTCAAGAGAATTTTTAATAATCTATTCATGTTTATTTCAAAAAATTAATTCTTTTCGGTTTAGACGAGGGATTTACAAATTTACGACCATAAATTCCTGCCTGTATTCCGAGAATAAAGCAATGAAGAAAACAACCCCTACTTATGCTTATGTAGTACTTTAATATTGTAGAAATGTGTAAAATAGATCCAACATAAAAAAAACAATTAGTCTATTTGTAGACTTTTATTAAAACACTTGATTTAAATCAGTGAAACAAACCAAGTGTTTTAATCAAAATCTATTAATTAAATATGTTTCATCACGGGTTAAGTGAGAAATTAATTCAAAATATAATCTATTCGTCTTCGAATTAGAAGAGTCAAACAGTGGAAGAAAGAGGCGAGAAAATATGGTGTTAGAAAAGTACCTGCTCCAGCTTAGACAGAGATTTCGCACCCAATTACAAGACATTATACCATGAATGTAATACAAGGTACAAACAAAACTATAGTAAATAAATACAAAAAATTACACAAACGCTATACAATGTAAGTTAGTGTTTCTTTTAATGCTGTCATGAAATATATCACAAGAGTGTGATATGGTGTCAAAGTTGTAAGACATGTTAATAATTGGTGACTTGATTTTCGATGAAAAATTAAATGTATCGATCTGCCTACTATGAAATACTGGCTCACGTAAATGCAATTTGTTTACCAAACCAGCCGAATCTACATCGTGATTAAATAATTTGTGCAAGAAAACTAGAAATGATTTTAGACGATGTGACTCAAGTGACTCGAAATTAAAACTATTTAATAAAATAATATAATCACATCCACGTGCTGGATAAGAATCGTTGCATTTAAAGTACAACATTTTTAAGAAACCCCGACACCAATTTGTAAAAGGGGACATCAACATTAGTGTCAACATTTTTAAGAATTTTCTTTGTAAATTCTCGATTGCTCTAATTTAGTTTCGAGTTTCCTGGTACTAGATTATGGATTATTATAAAAATAATAGTATTTAAATAATACAAGCCGTAACAATTTATAATTTTTATAAATGAAAGACGAGGTAAGCTTTTGCCTAATTTCATGTGGCATCATCAACGATTCGAGTCTACAAGATAGACAACTGAGAATCGATGTTTCATCCACTAAAGGAAGGCGAACTTGTCCTGTTTATGGGAAAAAGGAATGAAATTTATTTAATAAAATGTTCAAACACCATTCACAAATTAATAATTTAGTGAATTTGATTTGATTTAAAAGGCCTTACACTTTTTGATTATTGATTCGGACGGACCAACGCGTTGGGTGGGTTTTATTTAATTTTTGGTAAAATGGAAGCGCCATAAATTTTTCGCACGCAGCTGTCGCGACTGATGAAATATCATTTATTAATGGCCTCGTGGGCGAACGGTGGCACACATTCCAATTGGTTCACGCCAATAAATTCCCGGCTTTCATTACTGAGAGCGACAAAAAATAATCCGAGCCAAATAATATTTTCGATTTTATTTCAGGCTCGGATCTAAGAGGAGGATATGAGATAGAAAGAGAGTTTAGTTTAAAATAAAATTTAATTTCCGATAAATTAAAATATCTCGTATTCTATCGGAGAATAGAATTCTCAAATTCTATTGGAGAAATAGTGAGTTGGAGAGTTTCTTTCAGTTTTTTTTTTTTTAATTAGTATGAATTGTAAAAGGGATAAGTTATATTAGAAAAAAGAATTTCTAAATAGTACAAATGAAACTAATGAGTATTGTCACTTTTTTTTATAGAAAATAAAAATTCTTTTAATTTCCGATAAATTCAAATACCGTAATGAAAAATCGCGCGAATTGAAGCAATAAACCGTTTAATAAAATTAAATCCGGATCAAAGAAAACGTTCAGCGCGTGCAAAGCGCTGCATTTATCGACCCGTGCGCATTCCCCGAACTAGATTCCCAATCCCTCGATCCCGGCGTGTCTGTCTCGTCCCGGTTCACTTGTCAACTACAATGGCCAACTGCCGAGCGAATTCAGCCACTTCAAAGCCACCGTCGAGTGTATTACTTTCTTGCATGCACCTACACCGCGAACTTTGAGCGCGCACGTAAACAGCGAAATGCACTTAATTTCCCCAGCAGTTTATAAGAATGTAATTGAAGCCCCGGTAAGAAAATGGGGGCGTTTGTGGGTTTTCGCCGAGATCGGGGTTCGATTCCTTGGGAAATGGTTTGTAATTGAATTACGCAGAGCTTGTTAGGTACGTGTTGTTATGATGTGAATTAGTGTCAAATGCATGTATTATAAGAAAGCGATGCTTTAATTTAAATTAATTTTAGAATAAACAATTAACAACTCTTTCGTAACATTTAGAAATAGTACTAACAATTCAAGAATAACACGTCAAAAAGATATATGCAACGCTGTTGCAGATGTTTTGATGATATTTTTTGCTTACAGAATGGCACAGATAAACATTTGGACACAATTTTAACAACACATAATTTTATAATTTTATTGATAGAAAAATTCAATTCACCGTATGATTGTTTTTTTGTGTCTGTTGCAGTGCTTTTTTTATATATGATATATTTCAATGCTACTGAACCGAATCTTTCTTCACCAACCAATTATAACACCACAGATGTTCAAACTGTTGTTAACATTCTGCAGCGTAATTATTTTTTTATTTAATCGATCTCTTACGTCTGTGGCAGTGCTTTTTTTATATATTTCATATTTTAATTTATTGCTTTCTATTGAAACACTCAGGTCTCCATTTTTTGTTTGTTTCTTTCTTGCTTAACCCAAATCTAATCTCCAAGCCCATTCGAAAGATGGACACAAATAGAAACTCCCATTTTAATACTTAAACAGCTTAAACGACAACCCTAATGGCTAATGATTGCTGTCGTTGTTCGAGCGCCGACGGATTTCTCTCTTTATCTTGCAGTGGAATCCGTTTAAATATTTAATCCTTTTTGCCTCTTAAATACATTTGAATGTCTGCAAGGTATGATGGATGCCCGTTTTAATGGCTTCCGGAAAGCGCGCGGCCGGAGGAAGCCGCGATTTGAAATTCCCGCAGTGTCCCAAAGTGATACAAAACGTTTTACTGTTGCCGCTGAAAGTTTGATAGATTTTTTTATCGCCCCTTCCAACACTCCGTTCTCTCACTCACTGGACGGGTAATTTGCGCCGGGGAGTAAAAGTGTTCATTTAAGTTAAATGCATTCGGAGCTCAGGGAAGGATTTCGAATGTATTCAAATATTGCTCGGATTTCAATATTTTTTAATATTTCCTATACTATTCAGATTATCCTATCATTCTACCAATTATGGTAATTCTTCCCCCCATTCGGCTTATGCGATATGTTAACGTCTGGATCTGATTTGGATTCATTTCTAATTTTATATCAATATTTTAAACGCATTTCAAAAAGTGATAACTTGCTTAGCAGGCATCGAAAAGTGTACCTTTATTTTAACACATTGTATAATATATTTATTGTGATGGTGTTCAAATTATGTGATTGGTTTATATGCTATTCCGTTATTATTTTTAGAGGTTATTTAAATGTTTCTGCGGATTAGCATATGCGCGTGTATATTGATATATTTTTATTTATATACACAATCATCTTTATTGAAATAATATGACAACAAAAATTTACAAAATTTCTAATAACAATATCCGCAGCTGTGTTAGTAGTCTGCCATGGACCATCGACCATAGGTTTTTCTGCCCTGTTTTTATTTGTATTTATTTATTTAATTAAACGACATTAGTCTCTTTACAATAAAATTTTACATACATACGTCCCTAGAAAAAATTCAAAATTATTAATTATAAGTAAAAATTATTAGATTATTTTATTATTTGTATGTAAAAAAAGAGATTTCTTTAAGAAATAAATAAATTTAGAAAAAAAATTGACAGAATTTTTAGAACGTTATCCTTTGTCGCGTTAATTATGTTACATGATTTCTTATGTTTTCTAAATATTTTTAATATTACTAGATAATAAAAATTCAAAGACTTTCAGGATATAATTAAACCTTGCTGTCGGCACGGTAAATTCCAATTAATAGAAAATTGATGGAATTTTCACCTTCGCGAAAATATCCCGATCGAATTTAATCCCCGCCATTTGGAGGGATAATGCGTTCCCGGCTTGATGAATTCCCATTTCGAGCACTCGGATTCGCCCTCCCCGCATAATTACTACAATATACGAATCTCCGAATTCAATACTTTATCGCCGACAATTATAATCCGGCGCGTAAATAAATTACGGCGCACGTACGTACGCCGGTAATAAATGTAAATTTCGTAATATTAATTTTCAGATGGGGGGTTGGGGCGGTGGTTGGCTATTGTCGGCGCCCGGGCCGGGGCGTTTTCATTGCGGCGCTGTTCAATTAAATTTGTTTTTAATTGGGCCAATTAGCGCCGAAACAAACGCCGTACTGACGATTATGGCGCGGCGTTCGGGTTTAAGGTATTTTCCCGCGCGGAATTCCCCGCGACTTTCCCTCTTTCCGTGTGTGGATGTGAAGGGGTGTAATTATACGGAATGTTATTACCGGGCGAAATCTTTCGTTCTAATTAATTCGAACCGGTTCATATTATTACTAAAAACCCCCCCCTTCCTCGCCCAGCTGGAAAATGTTAATGTGCACATTAAGGTTTTACGTATTCGTTTATTTTACAAAGGAAACATTTATAAATGTAGAATTATTTTATTTTTGCATAATAACTTGATTAAAACACTTATAAAACTCTATTCTATATTTTGACAATGAATGGAAAATATATTTTTTTTAAATTTATTGACTATAGTTGCAATATTGGCGTTTTATTATCAAATTTTAGTTGACACGCTTATGTTTTCGAAACTATAGTCAACTAACTAAATAAAAATTTAGTTTTCCATTGGATTTTAAATTGATTTGTCCCGGCGCATTCACCATTTTATACAAAGTTTATAGTAGTTTGTTAATGTTTGGTGAATGCGCCGGGTAAACGTTTATTATTTAAACTAAACAAATGTTAATGTTTTGGAAACTATAGTCGCTAAGTAAAAAAATAGTTTACCATTTAATATTAAATTGATTTTCCCCGGCGCATTCGCCATTTCTATAGAAAGTTTAGATTAGTTTATGTACGCATAAATGTCAATATTTGGTGAATGCGCCAGGTTAACCTTCAGTATTTAACCTAAACAAATGCTAATATATTGGAAACTATAGTCGCTAAGTAGAAAAAATAGTTTACTATTTAATGTTACATTGATTTGTCCCTGCGCATTCACCATTTTTATAAAAAGTTTATATTAGTTTATGTACGCATAAATGTTAATGTTTGGTGAATGCGTCGGGTAAAAGTTTATTATTTAAACTAAACAAATGCTAAAGTTTTGGAAACTATAGTCGCTAAGTAAAAAAAAAATAGTTTGCCATTTAATATTAAATTGATTTGCCCCGGCGCATTCGCCATTTCTATAGAAAGTTTAGATTAGTTTATGTACGCATAAATGTCAATATTTGGTGAATGCGCCAGGTTAACCTTCATTATTTAACCTAAACAAATGCTAATATATTGGAAATTAGAGACGCTAAGTAGAAAAAGTAGTAATATTTAAGGTTACAATTTTTTGTCCCGGCGCATTCGCCATTTCTATAGGAACTTTATATTAGTTTATGTACGCATAAATGTTAATGTTTGGTGAATGCGCCGGGTGAACGTTCATTATTTAAACTAAACAATCACGTACCACATTAGCGTGTCATTATCAAATTTTAATTAGCACGCTAATGTTTTCGAAACTATAATCACTAAAAAAATTGTCAAAATAGTGACCTTATCATAGTTTTGTTGATACGCTAATATTGTCGAAAGTATAGTTACTAAATTAAAAAAAAAAAAAGTTTTTTTATTAAGTTGTAATAGATCATATACCACGAAGTGGAAGCTTTAATGATTAACAATAATCAATGGTTTAATTCTAAATTGTATAGAATTGAATTAAATTAATACGTAGTCATAACTTCCCATGAATGCAACCATTTTTCTATTTCCGTTTTATATCAGAATAATAAATAGTTAAAGATATGTCCTATTAAAACTTTCAACATTTCTTCCCTCTCTTTTTCCATCCCCCTCCCCCGCGCTTTTTCTAACACACATCCTCCGTTGTAGCGCGAAAGTTTCCACAAAGCCGGCATTATTAATGTGTTTTCTTGGTGCACACAATTTATTTCTTTGTTTTCCCCCCGCCGCCCGCTGCACTTTCAACGGCGAAATTAAAACAGCGCGCTGTTAATAACACTGAAAACCTATTTATAGCGTCGTTAAAGTTGAAATATAGATAACGGCCGTTATCAAACACATCAGATTGATGTGGAGCTCGCCGCCGGGTGATTTGTCGTTTTCCGCCATTAAATGTATTATACGGAGATTTATAATTTGACGGTTTATAACAATGGGGGGGGATTCGTGTCGCATGTGCAGCGCTGGCGAAGAATGCATCTCTTCCGGTTTACGTTCTTGCGCGCCCCCTACCCTCCGGTGATTGATGTCGCCCCGACTGTCTGATATTAATGATATGTTCGAGACATGACGTGATAGCTGCATGACGCACCCGTTTAAGGGGATGTGTGTTTGTGGGGTGGTTCTTGTTGGTTTAGTTGGAGGAATGTCGCCAGTTGGTACGTTCAAGGGGGGTTACAT
This sequence comes from Philonthus spinipes, assembly GCA_963082785.1. Taxonomy (NCBI): domain Eukaryota; kingdom Metazoa; phylum Arthropoda; class Insecta; order Coleoptera; family Staphylinidae; genus Philonthus; species Philonthus spinipes. The sequence continues at coordinate 2,758,088 of OY720308.1, forward strand.
TTCTGTCTGCAATGACTTATAAATCATTCTTAAATAAAGCTCGTTTTTATTTTTACAAGCCTTAATATATACAATTTTCTTTTTATTGGGTTTAATCCCATATTAATATAATAGCTATTATTCATTTTTAGATTGCTATAATTTATTTAACGATTTTAATTAATTCTGTTCGTCGCAGTTATTTAAATAAATTAAATTAAAAATTGAAAATATCTTTTTTTCAAATAATTTTTATTTAATTTATTCTCTTGGTCGCAGTTATTTAAATAAGTTAAATAAAAAAATAAAAAAATGTTTTTCCAAATAGAAAAGAGTATTCATTCACTTGGTCACAGTTATTTAAATATATTAAATAAAAATGATTTGAAAATAATTAATAAATTATTTTCACATTTAGCTCTGTGACTTATAAGTCATTAATTTCAAAAAATTAATTATTTTCAAATCATGTTTATTTAATATAATTGTTTTTCCAAATTATTTATATTTAATTTATTTAAATAACTGCGACGAACAGAATTAATTAAAATCGTTAAATAAATTATAGCAATCTAAAAATGAGATTTTTTTTCAATTACACTTTAATTTTTTTACCAGATTAATTAAATCCCATTGATTTCGTATCAACTTTCATAAATAAATTACTCCGTGTATGTGTGTGTCTGTATGGGAGGATTTCGCCTTCTGAATATCGCGAGTGTTGCTCCTCCCGCGGAGCGGCACGTTCGCAATGAATGGCATTTCGCAATTAATCTGTGACTAATTAACTTCAAGCAGAACTTGTCATGGAGAAACTGCTCTTGCGGTCGTTAATTTAATACAATCCGATTGAACGCCCGTTCGCATCAACATCAACGTTTGCCCTGCCGCAGCCCCGAAGATCGCTATTGAATTTCTGGCGCGGCACACACACACACACTCATTGAAATTATGCTGTAACTTTAATTAATTTGTAGATGTGATGTGAAATTATAGATAGAGTAAAACATCAACATAAAGTTTCTGCAAATACGCTTTAGCTGTAAATAATTTGAATCATAATGAATAAAGAATCTACTATTACTATACACATATATAAATTACTTTGTAAAAATGAAGAGAAAAGTATCTACTACTACTTTATTCATCTATAAATTACTTTGTAAACTACTACTTTACACATCTATAAATTACTTTCTAAAAATTAAGAGAAAATGGCTGTTAGTCAAAACAAGTCCGAATAAATAAAAAAAAAGTAAGTAAAACAAATCAAAACAAAATAACCAAGTGGAATGTAATCATTCTGTCAGTTGTCATTTGTTTACTATAGCTTGTTTAAGGATATCCTGAAGCAAAATTACTCTTAAACTAGTGTAATTTGAAAATATTATTTTTTTAAGTGAAAACCTCATGGTGGCAGCGCGATTGCCAGCAATAAGTGTAATAACAAAGTAAATAAAACGAATTTAAACATTCTGAGAATTGATTACTGCCATTTAAGAATTGTTCTATCATATTTCTATAGAAAAATGAATTTAAATAATGTTATTTCTCAAAAATGGATTATTGAGGAATGCACCCTGATGGTGGCAGCGCGTTTTGCTAGCAATAAGTGTTATAACAAATTAACCAAAACGAATGTAAACATTCTGACAGTTGAAAATTGTCATGTAATGATTGTGTTATTATAATTTTAAATAAAATTGAATTTAAAATAGTGCCATTTTGAAATATACCATTTTGAAAATTACACCTTTAAGGCGGTTGGTGAGACCCGACAAAATGTGTAATAACAATTTAAGAAAGTATAAAGTAAAGCCTTTGGCAAGTGATATTTGTTCATTAGGAATAGTTTAAAGAACTCTAGAAAGATAGTTGAATTTAAAGTATCGAATTTGAAAATATGATTATTCCCAAAAGAGGAAAATATGGGAGCTGGCAATAAGCCCCATAGAAATTAAACTAATAAGAATGTAAACATTTTGACATTGGAAATGTATTGTATAATAATTGCATAAACATTTAGTGAAAGAAAATTGAATCTAAATTAGTGCACTTCGAAGAAAAAACATTTTAAAAATTTGACTTTTGGGATTTTTTAATTCACCATTAATTTGTTTGGGATGCAATTATAAAATTTTGTCTAATCGCGTTTTATAGATTTTGATTCTTTTACTTAAATGGTTAAATGTTTACCTTTAGTCGCTGATTTGTTGTAAAAAATATTATTTAACATATTTTAAAAAAATGGTGAAAGCGCCGGGTTATTGCTGGAATTATTGCCAGCTTCACACACATGTAATTTAATAGCTGTATTTAGACACAACAAAAAAAACGTAAAAGTAGATGTCTACAGAATTTTCCAGTTTACGCGCGTTACGATTATATATATATATATATATATATATATATATATTATAAGGATAAGGATAAAAAAGCATTAACGTACAATACAAGTCATATTTTTTAAAATACTCTTTGAAAGTTACGATTATATATATAAGGATAAAAAAAGTATTAATGTACAATACAAGTCATATTTTCTGAAATTCTCTTTGAAATAGTGTAGATTTTCGTTGTTTTTTTTTTTCTCATTTCTAATAATTCAAGGTGAAAGTTAGAATTTCCATCCTTAAACTAAAACGAACGCGCGATAATCCCGTAATGAATATATTGCGGGCCGTCATTAACCTTCGGGGTGTAATGGCCCTTGTACTTTCGAGAAGGGCACATAAGAAATTCAGGTGGAACAGATGTACACTTTAAACAAATGACCGTCCGCTTGCGAGGGTTCCCGGGGGTGCGAGGAGGGCCGCATCATCCCGCGAGCGCCTCCAGGACCAAGTGCCCCATCGGAATCTTAAGTAGTTGCGGAGGAGAGTGTGGCCCCATTACTTTTTCCATTGCTATAAAATTTGCAAATACACCATATAATCCAGACGTGATCGCCCACCTCCCCCGGTCGTTTACATAATGACTACTAATGGCCCTCATGAATTTATTAATTATTTCCAAGAACAAAAAGAAGGAGGGATGTGTATTTCGTGTGGGGGGATTTATGTAGATTTTTGTACGTTTCTTAAATTTTTAAACATTATTTCCTGATGTAGGGTCGGGTCGAGGCATCAAGGCTACCATTTTCAGCGTAATGTACTCCACATTATTTCAATTCTAAAATATAATAAGTCCTTCTTTATAATATAGCATAATCATTTCTTTCTTCTCTTCAATTATATTTATTTAATCTAATTATACAGGGTGATTCAGCGTGGTGTTCCACACACTTCTAAATTATTTATTTCGACAGTAAAATATAACAAACCATACTTTTTTTTGTAAACGGGAAGAAAAAATAAAAATAATTATCTATTTAGTTCAATTTTTATGGCATAATTTATTTGTTTAATGTCACTGAGATTACCGTTTTTTTGATATTTCAATTTTTTTATCGCTAGAGTCGACCACTTGGGTTAATTTTTATTTTGCAGTTTCCGCAACTGATATTAAAATATGTTTAAATAAAAATGATTTGAAAATAATTAATAAATTATTTCCACATTTAGCTCTGTGACTTTTGACTTACGCTACGTAAGTACGTTAAACAAATGCACATTAAAACAACTACTTCCCGGGCATTTAAATAACTGTGACCAAGTGAATGAATACTGTTTTCTATTTATATTAAAATATGTTATATATGTAAAATTGTATTATTCTGTTTATATGTGATTTACAGTCATGCTATTTATTTAAACATTTTGAATTTTGTTATTATTCTGTATAAAGGTGATTTACCGTAAATAAATGAATTGAATTGAATTATGTAATATAATATCTTACCAGAGGAGTAGTTGTTTTAATGTACCTTTGTTTTAAAATATTTACGTAACATAAATCAAAATTTAAATTTGTGTAAAAGTGGAGGAAATAATTTAATAATTATTTTTATTTAATTTCCTTTTTTAAAAAGTTAATTACATCGCATAATCCCGTAAAGTACAAACTGAATGAATTACAGGAGTAAAAGGTATTTATCACAGTAGTTTTTAATTCCTTGTAATTTAAAAAATAAACATTCTGGCGAAAACAAACTGAAATATAAAATTACCCCGCGCGAAATAAACTTCCATCAACACCCTCAGTGAACTCGTCGCATTACAGCTACCAGTTAGTTATATTTATGATGATACGCTCGGATTTTGCCGAGAATCGACCGTTATTAGTAACGTTATTAATAAATGCAATAATTGCATAATTACGAGTCCGGACTAAATCCATTGAAACTTGATAGATAATAAATAACGAGGAAACATGAGGCTAGCGTTAATATATACCCTTGGTGTACGTGGTATTATCCAAATTAATTAATGCCCGACAATACGCGCGTTCGATTATTAATCGAATATTTCAATTCAAAATAATAAAATATTAAATACGTTAAAGTTAAATTATACACCGTTATTTTTCATTTTCACAAATCATTCCAATTTCAATTAGATTATAAATACGAAATAACGTATGGTGTGCGCGAGTATGAACCTTCGGAGATTCGTTTCCCTGTTTTGTAGCAAATATCGAATGTCGCGAATACTTCCATACTGTGGTAGTGCCTAAAACAAAAATGGTAAAGAAAAACGAGGAATTATTTAAATTCAATTAACGACGAATTAATTGAATTGAATTAATTCGTCGTTTTTTTTATGAATTTATCAGTTAATTTGAATTAACGACAAATTAATTTAATTGAATTAATTCTCGTCGTTTTTTATCAATTTTGTTTCAGGCACTATCATCGCATGAAAGTATGACGCGTGCCGATGGCTGAATTATGTCCCGGCGCATTCACCATTCATTACATCCACCTAAAACAAAAATTTATTAGTGCCTAAAACAAAAATGGCAAAGAAAAACGAGGAATTATTTAAATTCAATTAACGACGAATTAATTTAATTGAATAATTCGTCGTTTTTTTATCAATTTTGTTTCAGGCACTATCATCGCATGAAAGTGCCGATGACTGCATTAGGTCCCGGCGCATTCACCATTTGTTACATCCACCAGCCAGCACCTACGAGTTCGCACCGCATCCTCCGACTTCTTTAAAGAAGTAGCATCCTCCGGTTATTTTTACTTCTTCAAAGAAGTAGAAAGAAGTAGCATCCTCCGATTCTCTTTACTTTCTCATCCACCAGTCAGCATCCAGGAGTTCTCACCGCATCCTCCGATTCTTTCTATTTATTTAAAGAAGAAGAAAGAATCAGAGGATGCTAATGACGGAATCTGGCGACAAAATTTGAACATGGTAGTCTTCCCTCTTAATATAAGACCATCTACAAACACGTGTTTCTAGATCAATCCCTCGTGTTTTATTAAAATTCAAAATTGAATGATAACAATCATCTAAGGCTCAGACTGTGCACAATATAAATCACAGCCCCCTATTTTTTTGCTCTCGGGTTTAATAGAATTCACGGTTTAGTCCGGAATTTATTGCAAGTGATGCTCAGCGTCCTCCCCCGACTAAAAATTCCATATCATTAGAAATCGATGGCCCGTGAAATTCAATTAAGCCGTTCCTGCGGCGTCAAGAATAGTAATTAGTAGGAAGGACATAAAAGGTTGACTCCCAAATGTAAATTGGATTTTTATCTTAACGGCTTCCGTTATTGCTTACTGCGGCCCTTAATCCCAGCCACTTTGGACCGTTATTACCTTTCGATTCTTCGCAATTAAACGACATGGGTGGTAAATAATTGCGACGCCCAGATTCTTTTAAGCGTTATTTTAGTTTTCGTCCTTTTTTGATGTAATTAAGGTTAATTGAAGTTTTTTGGTTCCTTATTTACACTTTAGGTAATATTTATTGGATTAATAAAAACCTGAAATGATCGATTTTGCACATATTTAATATATTAAAAAAATCGTATAATCTTTTCCTACTAGAAAATTATACACACGGCTATTTTATTAGTTTAAACTCTATTAGTTTTTTTAAACTATTACTTTATTACTATAAAGTACATCACAATATATATTTGTTGTTCAACTCAAACCGTTGCAAGTCGCAGCAGTGCTGTTATGCAACAACAAATATCTATTGTGTAATCCAATGTCCGGCCGGGGTAAATGCTCGGGAAGTAGTTGTTTCAATAGATGTTTGTAAAACTTACAGTGTAAATATTTTTTGCAGTTGGAAAAAGGGATTGATCGAATTTTATTGATCATTGCCAAAAAATTGTCCTTGTTTAATTTCATTGTAATTTAAATAGCTGCAAATGTGTGAATCATCTTTGTTTCATTTCATTTTATTTAATATTTAAATTCATCAGAAAATGGCTATCGACCGTCCGTCATTCCTTCCATTACTTCTATTTATTTTTTTACATTTTAAAATCGAATGAAAATGTTGAAGCAGCAAAAATCCGTACTAGTTAAAACACCGATGTTTGTTTCCCCTTGATCTATTATTCAAAAGCTCAAGCGCTGCACAAATTCTTTATGGCCAGCTCCACCAAAGTAGAACGCTGTGGCCACGGTTGCGGCCAGGCAGCCCTTAACAATTTATCTAAATTCTTTACTTGAGAATGCACCCTTTTTCCCCTGTAAGACAAACGATCCGGAAGACAATAATATTTTAAAAGAAGCTTTATTACTTTTATTATCCAATTGTATTTAATTTCTCTAATGCATGTTTTTTAATAAAAAAAAACAATTGAAAATTTTACTTGAATTAAATATAAGTGATTTGAAAATGATTAATAAATATAAATAGAAAAGAGTATTTATTAACTTGGTCACAATTATTTAATTACATTTTTTTAAATGATTTGAAATTAATTAATTGATTATTCGCACATTTAGCTCTGTGACATTCGACTTTACGTAAGTACGTTAAACAATTGCACATTAAAACAAGCAAATACTCCGCTGGACGTTGAACATATTAATGATTAGAACAGAACGCATTTTTAACTTTATAAAAAGCAAATCTTTTTTTTTTAATTTTCTGGTTTAATTTATTGATTGATTTTAATGATTAGAACAGAACGCATTTTTAACTTTATAAAAAGCAAATCTTTTTTTTTTAATTTTCTGGTTTAATTTATTGATTCGGATTTTATGTAAACATTTTTCAATTAAAAACAGAATTCCATTATATAAAAAAAAACGTTTATGAAATCATTTATGTTGAAATCAATTCCATATTTATTATTTAGATATTTAATATTATTCATATCACACAAAAATATTCCAAATTGGCATTTATTTCCCCCCACACATTGTTTTTTTTTTTTAATAAAATTAACACAAACAATTTCAATCGCGATAATATTGACGTGAAATTAAAACTCCGCGTAAATAAATAATCAAACATAAATTGAATAAAATTTAATTAACCCCATTCATCGATCATTCGTAATTATAACGTCAGTGCTGGTAATTTTAAACGGTATAATAAATTTTAATTACAATAGAGCAAATATTAATCTAAAACAAATTAAGGTTTAATTTGCTCCACAACGTGTAAGCCATCCATCCACCCCGAACATACACACACACACACAACACAACACTCTAACAATGTAAAATTCAAGACGCAACAGAGCGGAACACAGTAGTTTCAATTACAATTCCACGTGCGAGCACTGTAAGTAAATAAATAATTTAGAAGATTATTTAGCGCAATTGCCGCAATAATGAAACCCTCAAGAAACAACTGTTGGTTGTAATTAAGAGCTTGTAATTTATCTCGATGTAATTTGAATAATATTGATTACAAAAATAATTGATTAATTTATTGATGAGATAAATTATTAATTTATACAAAAGTGTTTTAATCATAATGAATGAAAGACAACGCAAGCGCCATCTAGGGGCTAATTTCATGTGGCATTGTCAACGATTTGGATCTACAAGGTAGACGACAGAGAATCATTGTTTCGTCTGAGATAAATTATTCATTTATCCAAAAGTGTTTTAATCATAATAAATAAAAGATAACGCAAGCGCCATCTATGGCCTAATTTCATGTGGCATCGTCATCGATTTGGGTCTACAAGGTTAGACGACCGAGAATCATTGTTTCACTAAAGGAAGGCTTGAGCTTGTCCTGTTTATGAGAAGAGGAAACGAAATTAATTTAATGAAATGTTCAGCCAGCATTCATCTAGCGTATGGATAACTAGTGATGGCCATTTCGGTTTTTCGAACTTCTTCAGACTAGTATATATATATATATATATATATATATATATATATATCAGGTATATAGCCACAATACAAAGTCCGTTCAGCAAGGCATTGCACATGGAACACACTAGTCTGACATGACATGGAAAATAAACATCTCTGATGGGATTTGAACCCATGTCCTCCGATTTCTAGTCGACTGCGTTACCAACTACATCACAGAGACCTGTGATTTCAAATCTCCATACAATACTTGAAATCTACTTATATTCAATTTATACAGACATTCGTGATGGGACTGAGGATGATACGCAGCTGTAATCAAATTTAATTAATTAATTACTCAATCTATCAATTTGAATGAATAAATCTGAAATAATCGTAATATATACAAATAATTAATTTTTGAATTAAAATAATAATAAAAAAAACTAAATGTATAAGTTGCAAGCGTAGTGTTAAGTAGCAATCCTCCTAAAACCAAGAATCCGGGGACTTAAAATTTCCAGAAACTTGGCAGTTTACTTGTTTCGCAAAGTTCCGGAAGTAAATTATGAGCGCGGAACAGTAAGTAATACTCACACCCTCCGCAAACACACACACACACATAAACACAGAGACCATTCCGAGAAATCCAGAAACTCATCGAGCCCGCCCTTTCTTGCCCTTCAAGAAATTAATACCGCGTCCTCCCTCGTGATATTTACACGACAAGCGGGGATAATTAAATTGGGATTAATTAAAATTTAATATAGCTCTCTGGTAGGCGTGCGGCGGGAATGGGTTAAAAAGGGAAGAAATTCCGGGACGTGCGCGGATAAACGCAGCGCGCATTGTCGAGTGCAGGTGCTCGATGTTGCTGTCTCGATGAGTTTTTTTTTTTGTTGTGTTTGCGAGCGCAAGTATTCGTTTTAGTTGTAAAGTTGAAGTGCTGTTAAACGCGTGCTTTATCGCTGCGCGGGCTCCTGCTGATCCTGTCATGCGAGTTTTTAGTTTTTTTCGAGTTGAGAGGATTCAATTTTGTGTGCTGTGTTTTAGCGAGGGAGGATTTTCTACAAAAAAAAATTAAATAAAAAATGATTTGAAAATAATTTTTGATAATGAATGAAACAATTTTTATTTATAAATGAAAATTGTTGTTGTGTCATTCATGATTCACTGCAAGCAAAAATGCGTACATTTTACTTCAAGCATTTCTATACCCGACTAAAAAAAAATGAATACTTCAATGAAAGTTAAAGTGTTTTTATTAATTTATAATAAACCATGTACAACCAAGTGAAATTCTTAACAAAAAAAGAATAAGAACTATATAAAAAAATATAAATGTGGAAATAATTTATTAATTATTTTCAAATCATTTTTATTTAATATATATAAAATATACTTTTAAATTATGTAAGGCAAAGCTGTATTGACGAGGTATAGATCCCGAAACACGCGTCTTCATATGGTCTTATATTGAGTAACATTCATTTTTGTTATTTACATTGATTTTTTTTCAATTAGTCTCGCAGAAATATTATAAATCATTTTTATATAGTTTTTATTTTGTTTCTTGTGTATGTGTACTTTAATAATATTTTTTTTATTGATTATATCCTTGTTGTTTGTATATATAAGAGAAAAAAGGGAGGATTTTATTTCCTGTGTGGAACGAGAAAAGTTCGCGCATTTTGCCCACACACACATCGAGATCAATAGCCTGACATATAATATCTGTATGTAAATTGATAATCTTGACTTGACCTATTTCGTCCCAGGCGACGTCTTCATTCCGGCTCTTCCCGAACGAAACTCACAGAGATTGCTTATGTAAATTTCATTATGATTATGTATGTATATTATATATCTGCGATGTTACATCGCTTCATCAACGTAAACATTTATTTATTAAATAATGAATCAATACAACAAAAATTACCGAATTGTCTTATTGAAAACAATAAAATTTAAGATAAATTAAATAAAATTTGAAAATAAGTTGTAATTTTAATTTAATTAATTCAATTTATCATCTTTAAATTATGTAAGGCAGAGCTGTACTGACGAGGCATAGATCCCGAAACACGCGTCTTCATATGGTTTTATTTATGTATAAGGCAGAGCTGTACTGACGAGGAATAGATCCCGAAACACGCGTCTTCATATGGTCTTATATATAAGGCAGAGCTGTACTGACGAGGCATAGATCCCGAAACACGCGTCTTCATATGGTTTTATTTATGTATAAGGCAAAGCTGTACTGACGAGGAATAGATCCCGAAACACGCGTCTTCATATGGTCTTATATTGAGTAACGTTCTACATTGATTTTTTCTGATATTATTCGAGATGCTTCAAATGTTCCAGGTTGTACAGCTGAAATATTCAAAATTAATAGAGAAGTATATACAAGGCATTATTTAAAAAAAAACGCGAATAATTCATTGTTACACGTTTCAGCATAATTTCTTCCTTTTTTTTATTATTTCGCAAAAAAAATCCAACAAAAAGAAACGAACTAGGTTATACACCGGTAACATTTCGCGGAGTTCTTCTGGGGTTAATTTACGAGGCACTTTATGAAAAAGTGCGCCGCCCATAAATAACGGCTCCCCCGACGTTTATATTTTGAATACTGAAAAAAAAAACACCGCGCGCCGCAAAGTTTGATAACCGAAATAGCCCCTGGTAGGCAACTGCTAATTTCCCCGTCTATTCAGAACTTCCACCTTTCAGGTGCGCCCCAAACTTTTTCCACCGCCGATCTCGAATCGGGAGAGGAGTGATTTATTTAAATATTAATTTATGTTCGTGGAGTCGGGTGGATTATTTGCTTGTCCGGGACTGTATTAAGGGATGCCTTTTTTTGTTGTTGTTGCTGTATTGATTCATTGTTTGCTTTAAAGAGTTCCTGGGTTAAAGTTATGTGTACAATTCATCGTATTTATTATTTAAGAAGGAAACAACACTTCGGAAGCGCCTGTCATTTGTTTTAAAATTCAAGAAAAGTATTAAATTCAGGGGGGATGAAATATGTATAAGCGGAATAAAAATAAAACACACAACAAAAAATAATATTCTCTAAAGGCTGTTTTTTTCTTTTATTACATACTTATTTTAGCCAAATGCATTAAGGGCTCCAAGTGGTTGTAGGGGTTCATAGGTGGGATATTAGATTTGCCTACTGTGGTAACACAATGGGCCTTCGAAGGCAGATTTTCTAAATTATGATGTTTCAATAATTAAAAAATTAATTAACAAACAAAAAAGGAAATATTTAATTAATCATATTACAAAATCACAAAAAAATAATGAAACAAATACAAATAAAACATTTGTCAAAATTATTCATGAACCTAAATTAAATTATAGATTAATTAAATTATTTAAAAAATTTAACCTAACGCCAACATTTTATTCTAAAACTAAGACAAAATTTCTATTAGGAAATACATTTAACAAAATTAATGATTTAGAAAAAAGTGGCATTTATTCAGCACAGTGAGAAACTATATATTGGACAAACAAAAAGAAATTTAAAAACAAGATATAAAGAACACATCTATTATTTAAAAATAAACAACAGAGAAAAATCCGCAATTGCTAACCACATAATATCATTTGGATATAAATTTTCGTTAAACAATTTAAAAATGTCAAATTCTCCAAAACTAAATATGTTAGAAGCAATTGAAATGTATAAAAATTCTAGTAAACTTTTAAATTTTGACTTAACTCCGTTAAATAACAATTTATTAAAATTAATTGATTTAATTCAATAAATTACCTTTATCTGATTTTTTTTAATAACACATGACATTTGTATATTAAATTTTGTTTACATGTTTATTTATTTATTCGGCAATTTTACATAAAAAACTATTGATAAAGAGCACGTTTTGCTTGAAATGTACATATAGTGATAAAAATAAAAAAGTGAAGAAAGGAATAAAATATTACTACATTATATCAAGAAACTTCACGTACTCACCAACAAATATATTTATTTATTTAATTAAAAATATCATAATTATAAAATTTTGTTTATCCGCATAGAATTTTCTCTTGCTAATAACTCACTTGATAAATCTCCGAACCCCGCCGCCCCTCCGGGATTTAACACCCACTTACCAAATAAACGATTGCCGGGCGTAAAGTAAGTGCAGTACCTTGCCCTTAATAGCACTTATCTCGGCCGGCATTAATTATTATGATTAAGCGCGCGAAAATTCCCCGGCTCCGAGCAAGGGGGGAAAAGGGCCCGATAAGGGATTATCAAAAACCCGGATTGTTTACAATTTACCACTCGCGAATTTATCATTCCCATTCAACGGGCGACTTCTTTGCCCGCTTTTTCGCCCCTTTCACGGAAAAAGTACGTCTTTGTTATCTGGGATACATATTTTCGACGTCCTGAATAAACAGGCGTTAATCGGGGCGGTAATATGGGGATTTGAGGGGAGGGAAAAAGCGGAAGATATTTGGGGTTTTTAAGTGATGAGGGTCGCTGCTTAAAAGTTTATGTTTGTTTAAAGCGTTACGTTTTTTTTTTTTAAAGTCGCATTTGCAAAAATATTTTAGTTTAAATCTTTTGTTTAAACTAAAATAAAAATTAAAAGCAACAGCACAGACTATACTGCAACAGTCAGCCAGCTTTATGTTAATTATTAAACGCTGAAAGTAGCAAAACCAGAAGACAGTTGTAGAAAATATATTTCCTCACCTTGTATAATATATAAATAGTAGTATTTTTTCTACGAGAGCTGGGAAATATATTGCAAGGAAATGTTATTAAAAACACGCTCGACTTCTTAAAGTAATACTAATTATTATTATTTCACAAAAATATCCTCTAATTATTTCTGCTAGAAGGTTACAAAACAAAAAAATTAACTAAATTTAATTAAAAAACTCACGCGAAACCTGCAGTAAGCTTCAGCTCACCTGAAACAGAAAACACAAACCTTATTAAACCCCTGCAAAAAAAATCCCCACTAAACAAAAAAACAACAATTTGAAATTTTCAAAGCGCGTTTATAGATCCATAAAGAAATTAATGAAAGCTCAGGCCCGGCATGATCCTGACACATACAGAGCGCGCTAGTAAGTAGACATAATTAATTACTACGTATCCCACGGCGTGAGGTATTTTAATTAGTTTAAAATCCGGGACTTATAGCTGGTAAACACTTCGCGTCAACTCAATTAAATTCTTGAGAGTCTCTAAAAGAGAGCGATCGTTAGCTTTGACAAAACGAACGCAACACAACAAAAAAAAAATCGAGCGGCGCTCAAAGAATTATCGGGTCGTGTAAAATTTGCTTTTAATAGAGAAACTAGCGTCGAGTTTGCGAGGGGAGTTTTATATTTTTCTCTTTAATTTTGATAACAATACAATACGGCACACATTAGAAAGACTGTTATTCCTTACTTCACTTTTTATAATAAATAAAAAAATAAAAATAATAAATAAAAAATAAAATTATTTTGTGATCAATCACTTCACGTAAACTCGAAAATATACAATACAATACAGAATGAATATAATGTTTGACGAATACAAGAAAAAATGCAATTATTTAGATAAAAATTTCGGTGATTATTTTTTTCTATCTCAGGAAAATCGGAAAAAAAAAATCAAACGCTTTCGTATACTGTAAAAAATTAAACCTGTAAAATATAAAAATATAATTTTCATTAAAGCGTTCTCATAAGGCTCCATGTAATTTTCACGCACCAAATAAAATTTCCAAAAAATTGAATGAAAATGATTATTTTTCTGGGAAACTAAATAGTAAAAGTTGTCAGCAATATCATCAAAAATCTTTGAGAATTTATTTAGATTTTTTTGGAAGAAAAAAAAATTCATCGATATTTATGAAAATCGTAAAAAAAACGCAATTTCGACGAAAATTCGAAAATCGCCAAATGACTTCATATTATACCAAAATGTAGCTAAAGAATAGGGGAATAACCTGTGAGAAGTTGAGCTATATCGAGGAATTTGTTTTCATTCAGTCTTCTCGTGAAGTGGGCCTTCGCAAATTTCTCAAAATCTTGTTCAATTTTGCGAATTTTTTCCCAGCGATCCCAGTTTTTGCAAAACAATGATATAGGTTAAAAATGTAGCCACAATCTTTTAGAATCGAATGCTGAAAAGCTCGTCGTCGTATGTTGTTTGTGAGCTTTGTAATTTCGTTTCAACCGCAGACATGTTCAAAACGGCCAATCGACAGGCTTCCATTAAACCGTTCCCATTAGGCTCCATGTAATTTTCAGAGACCAATTAAAATTACTAAAAATGACTGAAAATGATTATTTTCTTGAAAACTAAGTAGTAGATGTTGTTAGCAGTATCCTCAAAGGTCTTTGAGATTTTTTTCAGATTTTTTTGGGAGAAAAAAAATTTCTTCTAAATTTGTAAAAATCGTAAGGGGTTAGTATGGAAAAAAGTGGGATTTCGACGAAAATCCGAAAATCGCCAAATGACTTCATATTATACCAAAATGTAGCTAAAGAATGGGGGAATAACCTGTGACAAGTTGAGCCGTATCAAGGAATTTGTTTACGTTCAGTCTTTCCGTAAAGTGAGCCTTTGTAAATTTAGGAAAAAAATTGTTAGATTTTGCGATTATTTTCCAGCAATCTCAGCTAATGTAAAACAATGATTTAAGGTGGAAATGTAGCCACAATCTTTTAGAATCGAATGCTGGAAAGCTCGTCGTCGTATGTTGTTTGTGAGCTTTGTAATCTCGGTTTAACCGCAGACATGTTCAAAACGGCCAATCGACGGGCTTCCATTAAACCGTTCCCATTAGGCTCCATGTAATTTTTAGGGACGAATTAAAATTGCTAAAAATAACTGAAAATGATTATTTTCTTGAAAACTAAATAGTAAATGTTGTTAGCAGTATTCTCAAAGATCTTTGAGATTTTTTTCAGATTTTTTTGGGAGAAAAAAAATTTCTTCTAAATTTGTAAAAATCGTAAGGGGTTAGTATGGAAAAAAGTGGGATTTCGACGAAAATCCGAAAATCGCCAAATGACTTCATATTATACCAAAATGTAGCTAAAGAATAGTGGAATAACCAGTGAGAAGTTGAGCAATATCGAGGAATTTGTTTTCATTCAGTCTTCTGGTAAAGTGGGCCTTCGTAAATTTGTCAAAAATCTTGTTCAATTTTGCGATTTTTTTCCCAGCGATCCCAGTTTTTGCAAAACAATGATATAGGTTAAAAATGTAGCCACAATCTTTTAGAATCGAATGCTGAAAAGCTCGTCGTCGTATGTTGTTTGTGAGCTTTGTAATTTCGTTTCAACCGCAGACATGTTCAAAACGGCCAATCGACAGGCTTCCATTAAACCGTTCCCATTAGGCTCCATGTAATTTTCAGAGACCAATTAAAATTACTAAAAATGACTGAAAATGATTATTTTCTTGAAAACTAAATAGTGGATGTTGTTAGCAGTATCCTCAAGGGTCTTTGAGATTTTTTTCAGATTTTTTTGGGAGAAAAAAAAATTCTTCTAAATTTGTAAAAATCGTAAGGGGTTAGTATGGAAAAAAGTGGGATTTCGACGAAAATCCGAAAATCGCCAAATGACTTCATATTATACCAAAATGTAGCTAAAGAATGGGGGAATAACCTGTGATAAGTTGAGCCGTATCAAGGAATTTGTTTACGTTCAGTCTTTCCATAAAGTGAGCCTTTGTAAATTTAGGAAAAAAATTGTTCGATTTTGCGATTATTTTCCAGCAATCTCAGCTAATGTAAAACAATGATTTAAGGTGAAAATGTAGCCACAATCTTTTAGAATCGAATGCTGGAAAGCTCGTCGTCGTATGTTGTTTGTGAGCTTTGTAATATCGGTTCAACCGCAGACATGTTCAAAACGGCCAATCGAGGGGCTTCCATTAAACCGTTCCCATTAGGCTCCATGTAATTTTCAGGGACCAATTAAAATTACCAAAAATGACTGAAAATGATAATTTTCTTGAAAACTAAATAGTGATTTTTTTCAGATTTTTTTGGGAGAAAAAAAAATTCTTCTAAATTTGTAAAAATCGTAAGGGGTTAGTATGGAAAAAAGTGGGATTTCGACGAAAATCCGAAAATCGCCAAATGACTTGATATTATACCAAAATGTAGCTAAAGAATGGGGGAATAACCTGTGATAAGTTGAGCCGTATCAAGGAATTTGTTTACGTTCAGTCTTTCCGTAAAGTGAGCCTTTGTAAATTTAGGAAAAAATTTGTTCGATTTTGCGATTATTTTCCAGCAATCTCAGCTAATGCAAAACAATGATTTAAAGTGAAAATGTAGCTACAATCTTTTAGAATTGAATGCTAGAAAGTTCGTCGTCGTATGTTGTTTGTGAGCTTTGTAATCTCGGTTCAACCACAGACATGTTCAAAACGGCCAGTCGACGGTCTTCCATTAAACCGTTCCCATTAGGCTCCATATAATTGTCAGGGACCAATTAAAATTGCTAAAAATAATTGAAAATGATTATTTTCTTGAAAACTAAATAGTAAATGTTGTTAGCAGTATCCTCAAAGGTCTTTGAGATTTTTTTCAGATTTTTTTGTGAGAAAAAAAATTTCTTCTAAATTTGTAAAAATCGTATGGAAAAAAGTGGGATTTCGACGAAAATCCGAAAATCGCCAAATGACTTCATATTATACCAAAATGTAGCTAAATAATGAAGGAATAAGCTGTGAGAATTTGAGTCGCATCAAGCAATTCGTTTTCTTTCAGTCTTCTGGTAAAGTAGGCCTTTGCAATTTGGGAGAAAATTTTGATCAAATTTGCGATTTTTTTCCAGCGCTATCTGCTGGTTTAAAGCAATGATTTTGAGCGAAAATATAGCTACATTCTTTAAGAATCGAATGCTGAAAAGATCGTCGCTATATGTTGTTTGTGATCTTTGTAATTTCGGTCTAACCGCAGACATGGTCAAAGCGGCCAATCGACGGGCTTCCACTAAATTGTTCCCATAAGGCTCCATGTAATTTTCAGGGACCAATTAAAATTACAAAAAATTACTGAAAATGATTATTTTCTAGGAAACTAAATATAAAATGTTGTTAGAAACATCCTGTAATGTCTTTACGAATTTTTTCAGATTTTTTTGGAGTAAAAAAAAAAATTCATCGAAATTTGTAGAAAAAGTGGAATTTCGACGAAAATTCGAAAATCGCCGAATAACTTCATATTATACCAAAATGTAGCTAAATAATAGGAGTATAAGCTGTGAGAATTTGAGCCTTATCGAAAAAATAGTTTTTGGCTAGTCCGCTTGCAAAGTAGGCTTTCGCAAATCGGACGAAACTTTTGCAAGATTTTGCGATTTTATTCTGAAGTATACAAATGGGCTAGAAATATAATCTTTCTGGAAAATATAGCCCTATTCTTTAGGAATTAAATCCTGAAGAGTTCATTTTTCTAAATTATTTACAAATCTAGTAATCTTAATTTAACTGCAGATGCGTCTAAAACTGTTAATAGTCGGGCCTTCAATAAACCGTTCTCATAAGGCTCCATGTTAATTTTGCGCAGCTATTTAAGTTTCCAGAAATTGATGATTAAATATGTGAAATTAGCATGTACAAATAATTAACATAAGGAAATTAAATCATTTGATTTAAACCGAAATTCCTCACCGAGACAATGTAAACATATTGCATCCCTAAACGCCGCACAGACAAACCAACACGAGCGTGAACTCTGCAAGAATTAAACCAAATCTCTCCCTTTATCGAATTACGCGAAAAGACAATTGCAGATACGCCGCGGCGCAGTTTCCCATCCCTGTGTACATTTACGAGCGAGCGAAGGGATGGGTATGTATACGCACAACAGCCCCCCCAGAATATTAATACACATCGCTGGGGTAATTAATAATTTACATGCAGATACTGTACATTGTTGCCGGTTAATTTTATTACGGGGTTTAGTTGAGCAGCTCGGGTTATTTTGTGTTTTTAAATTTCCCCTTTTGTTTCTGCGTGCGTATTTTCTGGAATTGAAGGTTGGGTTGAGTAACTGAATTTGCTTGTGGAAATTATGCGGGGACGTGGTTTTTTTTAATGAAGAGTTTACCTGACGTTTTAACGTTTCGAACGGAATATCGTGTTTGTGTTTATCTGTGTCGGGAATTAATGCTTCACGGAAATTTATTACGGGTGAAAAGTATTTTTTTTTTTAATTTAAATTACTTTTTTAATAATAAAAAAAATAATCAAAGTGTTTACATTATTATTAATTATAATGTATAATAAAGTAGATGCTTAAATAATCAATAAATTATCAAATAATATATATAATAATTAGTTACACATCTTTATTGGCAAGTTTTTTGAGTTTACAATAATATTAATAACAATGTGTGTGTACGTTTTACTGTTAAAGCTACCTTTGCTATAGAATCATTGTCCCGCGTTATGAAAAAGTCAATACTTGCATCATTAAGTTAATATCGGATTTTTTGTTTTTATTGTATTTTGTTATCGTAATTATTATTTTCTTGTAATTCATTTGTTATCTCGTTTATAATTCATTCTGATTACATGAAATTTATATTGTTTTAGTTGTAAACATTAATTGTAAAATGGTGAATTCCGTAAATAAATAAAATTAAACATTAAATATAAAATATTTTGAAAATGTAAAGTTTTCTTGTCAATAGGTCTTTCTGCCTATTTTATAATTAATAGTCTTTATCTTCTTTTGCATTTTTTCGTTGTTGGTCGTCATTGTTAAACTGTCTATTGAATCGATCAGACAGTTAATGTCTTGAAAGAATGTTATATATAATATTTTCATCTAAAAATTTTAAAATAATGTCAATTTATTTTAACCAATATAAAATTAAATTAATTTTAAAAAATAGTGTCTAATTAATTTATAGATAATTAACTACTTCAATCGCTGTAATTGCACACATTTCGCAACCGAACCTACCAAATTCAGTTACTAAATCTAACCTTAACGTTCTTGGATTTACTCATATTTAATAAATAAACTTGCTTATGAAGTGAGCCTATTGCATTCTGTAGCCTTATCTAATTTTAGTATTTAAATGAGCTTACCGCTGTCCCTGGCCTTACGCTTAATAAACAAACTTCATGAATCCATTATTATTCCCTTAATTGAAAAATGGATTAATAGTGAATTCATGGATTATAAATATTATATATTTTTTAATTTGAATAAAAGACAATTTTTAATTCTATTTTTTTTTTAATTTGAAGAATTTCACAAAAACATATAAAATTGTATTACACACCCATAAAATGCGCGAACTTTGGCAGAAAGGCTGTTGGCCGATAGCCGATTGTCGGTAAATAAAATAATAATATTTATTGTTAATTTCTTTCACATTTATATGTATAATATACTGACAATAAAGATCCTTTATATATATATGTATTACGAATTTTCTAAATAATATATAAATGTGTACAAATTTAAAAATGTCGATAATATTATAATTTGTTCGCGCTATAAATAATTTGCAAAATTAATAACGAACAAATTTTATAAGCCCATCGATTTTTCGGCAAAAATAATTTACGCGCTGTTTAAACTCCCCCTCTCATACCAACTGGGAGAGAGAGAGAGAGATAGAGAGAGAGTGATCCCCATTTACAAAAACACGTAGCCGTAAGCAAAATTCGCACACAAGTTCTGGTGACACCGCAAAAAAGACCTTCAAACACGAGCGGCGGCCCGGCCGTCTACTCAGAACAGTGAAGGGTTGGTTCGAAGGGATCGGGAGTGATTAGTTCGAGTGTAATTGGAGCCCGGAGCGCTCCGCCGCTTCGGGCATCCTCTTCTCCCAGGAATATCGATCAGTCTGAAGAAGATTTATTGCCCCGCCATCCGAAACCGGGAATCGGAGTTTTGTTTGTGCAACATTACGTGTCGATACATCAAATCAGTCGCTATTAAAATATTGACTCCGCTTCGCACAGAATGTTACCACTCGCGGGGCACTCTTCCAGAGAAGGAAGACACCGTTTAACGATCAATTACGGTGGTAAACATTTCCATGCAGTGTGGGTTAGTGTGCGTTGATGGGAGCGTATGTGCTTTTCTGATAATGGAGCTTTTAGGGAGTGTAATTATTTAGTAATTGGTTGGTAATGCAGCCTTAACACGAAGACTGTAAAAGTGAGCGTGTTATTGAGCTATCATTCCGAATTATCTGTTAAATAGAACGTTTTCTTAAAGCTCTCTGCAATTTTAATTATTTTGCTTCTTCACACACACACACACACACACACACACACACACACACACACACACACACACACACACACATATAATGCTAACAGAATGTATAATAATTATTTGTTTGGAAATAGTATTTAATTTTGTTTGTTTTAGTTATATGGAATTATTCTTTTTTTTTCTCTCCTTAAATTTACGTTTGCTTGTATTATATATATTTTTTCTTAATTATTATTATTATATATATAAACATCTTTATTCCCAAAAGTAACCAACAAATTTATATTTTTATACAGAATATTTAAAACCAGCAATTTATATATACATACAATGTACTTCAGGGAAACGGCTATCGACCGGAGGTCTTTCGGCCTGTCTTTATCTTGTTCATGTAACTGTTTATTTTGTTATTATATTATTATTTATGTAAATTATTCTACATTTTTGGATTTTTCCGTTGGAAATTAAAATTATTATTATTATTAAAATATAGTCTAATTTACCGAGGAAAAAAAAACTCAAGAAATCAATATTATTAAAGAAATGAAAGCCAGGAGGGGTGGCTTATTATAACATTTCCGCTTCGAAATGAGGCGTGGAATCGAATGACGCGGAATGAATAAAGGAATAAAGTAAATAGAATAAATATTCAGGCCCTCGAGGAATGCGTCGCTTCTTTTCCTTTCGTGCTTTTTTTCGCGATGGGAACATGCAGATAAAGGTGCACATGGTTATTGAATTGAAAATTCATTCGGAAGATTAAGGCGACGTTCGAATGGAAATTGACTTTTATTCAGGACGCGATCGATGTGCGGAAAAAGCAACATAATGGCCCCGTTTATATCCTTTGCAATATTTAATGAAGGAAACTTTCATACGCGCTTATATTCCGTCTTCCGGTTCCTCTTTTTTTTGATTTATAGGAAGTTATTCATCGGGGTCTCGCTATTGTGCCGTAATTTTCCCGAACGGGGCTCGCCTATTCAGACGTTTTTCTCCGATTATGTGGCGTTATTGAATATTACGGAATAATTAGCTATACATTTTTTTAAAACCCTTACGTAAATTACAGAAAAAAATTAATTATTAATAATAAGAGTGCTCTTAGTTTGATAATGTGTTACTGGTCAATTTTGACACGTAACCGTTTTTGCTTGTGTAATTAAAATTAATTGTTTTAATTGTGTGCTACCGAATATTTACTTTATTATTAATGTTCATATTAATTACATTTCTAATAACTTTCTTCAGAAAACTTTTTTATAACATAATAAAACACTTATAACTTCGTTTGTACAACTAAAAATCAAACAAAATTAAAAATGTTTTATTAATAATAATAACCCATGTACAACTAAATAGAAGCCTTAACAATTAACAAACTTTTTTATTAAGCCAGATGTACATTTCATTCACAAGGTGAGAATTATCAGAGGCCATAAAATACTCTTAATGTCCATTGATAATGTTCATATTGTGGCTTTTTTGAATGGAGAGAGCGAAAATAAGGGTTAGGTGGCCCAAAAATATAAAATTAAAAACTCATTCAGTATCCGAACAGCTAATGACCAAAGTAGCCAAAATCGGTAAAGTTGGATTAGTTTCCTAGTAGTCAAAACCTGGGATTTTCTTACATTATATACTCCTCGTCCTTTCTGTGTTTCATTGTATTTAAATTTATCAAATTTTATCATGTTGCAAATTTTGTTTTTGTTCAAAATTATTACTCGCTTTCCATCTTGTTGGATTTTCGTAGATTATACAGTTTAATTTAGGTTGTGTTAGGTTGCAGCCATTTGGCTTATTGAACTGCTTTCGCTCTTATAGTCATGACAGCTTTTAAAGTTTAATCTGGTATATAAAAGAAGCCTTGTTAAATTAAACTTTAACACTCATTTTAAAAACTACCAAAAAAAGTCATGACAGGACTTTCTGTGACGTAAAATTATTCAATTATTTAAACTTTATCAAATATTGTCATTACTTGTACACGCTGTCTTATTTATGTATTTATACATTACTGTTTGAATTATTTATATTTATTCTGTTAACCCAACAACTCGTAAAACCACTTGGGATAATAATTTATTAATTTATTGTATTTTTAGTTATTGTTTATTTATATGTAATAGCCTATTTACTACTTATAGTAAAAAATTGTTACAATTTTTGTAAAATAGTGAATTTTCCGTAAATAAATTATTATTAAAAAAACTATTTAAAAAGAAATGCTAGCGGATTCTCTTTAAAAAAAATGCTATAGACTTCGTAACATTTAACAATATTTATATATATAATCTAAAATCCCCATCTACCATAATGGTGGTGTAGGGGTTTAACAATATTTACCATTCATTATTATTTACTTCTCTTAATAAATTTTCATGGACTCGTAATATGATTTCCTTTTCCGTTTCCTTATCTTCCGTATAAATAAAATAAATACGTTCGATTTCACGAATCCACTCGACGAGATGGATATGTTTTTCCATTATGATAATCTAATACCATTAAGAGTCCAGATAAAATCAGAGGGCGCACACTTCACATTTGCGGTCGTAATATCGGAGGAGGGACAAATGGACCGGAAATAATCGGATTAATTTCACTCAACAATGTATTCGATTTTTTTTTCTTCTTCGTGTGTTTTCCGTGCCGTGAAGCATCCCCGTGTTTCGATCTAATGGCGCGGAATTAAATTATACAATGTTTTATTGCGCTAGGATTTAATATATTTTCATTTAATTTATTTTATTCATAGAAGAATTTGTATTCAGATAATTACATTTTTTTATACAAAAGTTAGGTATGAAATGGTTCGCTCTCCGGTATTATACGAATTAATTAAATTTTGTAAAAGTTACGGTTTTGAATTAATTTCTCACTTAACCCATGGTGAAACATATTTAATTAATAGACTTTGATTAAAACACTTGGTTTGTTTCACTGATTTTTTATTTTTTAATGTTTTAATCAGAGTCTATTATATTAAAAGTTACGGTGTAACTTTTTTATCGTAGTAATTCATGAAATACAAGGCCACCTTCGTTGTCTGCGTCAATATGCATTATCTGTGTCGTTTCATCTTTTTTTAATATGTGATGTGGACAGTAGATAAAACTCAAGAAGTGAGTTTATTTATTTAATTTATATATAAACATCTTTATTCTCAAACATAACCAACAAATTTATATTTTTATACAGACTATTTAAAACCAATAATTTATATATATATATATATATACTTCAGGCAAACGGCTATCGACCGGAGATCTTTCAGCCTGTCATTTAATTTATTTGTTCATACAAGATTTTTTTTTCTTAAATTAATTTTATTTATTTAAACTAGATAAATTTGTATATATACAAAAAAAAATATTCAAACATAAATATACATATATCTTTATTCACACAACAATATAACAATATAAATAATTACTCACGTTGATAGATTTAAGATCGATAGCCATTATAAGTTTATATTAAATGTATTGTATAATATATTTATATGTAAATACTACAATAAAGATGATTGTATATATATATATATATATAAATATTTATAATACATGTAGGTGTTAAACTGTCTGGGCTATCGACCACAGGTCTTTCTGCCCCGTCGTGAATTTATGATGAAGATAAAGAAAAATCTATGCTAGTTAGTTGAATTGAATTGATGAATTATTATTCAAACAATTACATACACTTTTACAAAAATTAAATATAAAATAGCTCGACCCCCGGTATTATACAAATTTATAACACTTTTTGTGCTTTACTTACGTTGTGTTTTTTTTTTACAAAAATTAGATATGAAATAGTTCAACCCCCGGTATTATACATACTCTTGATAAAGAGTAACTTAATGCTATTTCGTGAATAAAATTATAACAATTAAATTATAATAATTAATAACAGTAGAATTTTGTATGTCCCATATTTTAGTCAATCTCAATCTAAAAAGAAAATGACAAACACTCTAATCAACAAAAAGAAACAGCGCAAGAAGAAAGAAAGAAGAAAAAAACTGGACCGGACAACTTCGGCCCGGTGATAATGAAAGGGGAAAAGTTGGTCCTCGTACAAATTGAAAATGTTCCATTTAGGGCGGGGTGACGTGAAGGGGCGAAGAGGAGTAGTAGTGGGGGGCGATAAAGTTAAATTGTGTTTTTTTTTTGTGCCTCTCTGCGTTCAGGCAGGAGATGTTAAATTTGTTGGCAAATAAATATTTGCGCACCGGAGCCCAGAGGATTGCGACTTCGGGGAGGTAGGAAAAGTTCCAGCTACCTGCAGGAGTACAAATAGCCGGGTTTCACTTTTACAAATAAATATTA
Organism: Philonthus spinipes; assembly: GCA_963082785.1. Classification (NCBI taxonomy): domain Eukaryota; kingdom Metazoa; phylum Arthropoda; class Insecta; order Coleoptera; family Staphylinidae; genus Philonthus; species Philonthus spinipes. The sequence continues at coordinate 2,782,813 of OY720308.1, forward strand.
CCCGAAAAATATGAGAGTGTGTGGCTTTTGTTTAGAAAACAAAAGGTTGTTTGTTTAGTGTCGTTGAAAGAAATTGCTGAAGTTTTGTGCGTTGGATGAATTCAACAGGAGGAATAATATATTAATTCTATTTTATAATAAAGGGAATGAATATATCCCACCATTAACATTCATTAATTTATTTTTGCGAATTATCAAGCCAGTTTAGTTAGTTGACATAGATTTTTTTATTTGATTATGATGAAAAAAAAAAACCATCACGTAAATTAATCATCTCATTGTTTCCTCAATACAAACAAAATTTCCTTAAATCACCACATTTACGTCCCTTTCCCCGGAAAAGTGGAAAACTATACGAAAGTGTTATAGCTCGGCCGTCGAGTTTTTTTCTGTTCCATCCTCTCCCGTTCGTTCGGAATATTTTTCCAATACGTATGGAAAAATATTTATTCTGACCGTATACGTTCCGGGCTTCAAACAAACATATTTATTCCGGCGAAGAGTTTTCCGCGCAGAAAAACACGACGATTCCGCCCGACGGCGATGGCGGCGAAACTTTTCCATCACGCTTTTTCGCCCGTGACTCTTTTTTTCCTCTATTTACACCCCCCGAATCATAGGTAATAAATAACGTCAGCGTCACACACTGCGCGATATTTCAAAATCAGTTTCACTTCTCATGAATAGGAAAATCATTTCTCATTCTGATTATAGAAAGAAAAGGAGAGATTGAAAAAAAATGTATTTGAGGAAGAAAAGGGAATTGTGTGTGAATGTGTGTTGATCTTTCAATAGATTCATTCTGAATTTGTATTTGTATGGATACATTTATTCAGCCTTTACAATGGGAAATACTAATTAATTTTAGAAATATTATATGAGCTGATTGAAATATTCTACAAAAATGTCAGTTCATAATATTTTATAAAAAAATTAAATAATTAATAAATTATTCCCTCTTTAGCTACTATGAGATTTTGACTTATGTTACATAAGTACTTTAAAACAAACGTTCAATAATTTTCTATTATCATATTATATTTTAATAAAAAAACTTTAAGTATATTTCATATTTTTTATAGCCTTCATTATTTCAAATTTATCGAAAGTGTTTGAGAATATATTTTCCAATTATGGATATAATTAGAAAATATATTCTCTCGATTGTTGCCCCCCTCTATTACATCTTATTATGTGTAAATCCCCATTTTTAGGCAAATATTTTTATGAATCATTTAGAAATTGTTGCTAAATCCAAAATTTCTCAAATTTATGAAGAAATGAAAAATTTCAATTAATTTTAGCAAAACGTTTTATAAATACTGAATCTTGTTAATTGCTGCGGCTTCTACTTTTTTACTTGCTTTGTATAACTCGAATTATTTTAGTGTTGACTGTAGTTTCGACAACCATAACGTTTTGTGTTGTTAAAACAAAACGTTATGGTTGTCGAAACCAGCATTATTATAGCCCTAAATCAGAAGGATTTTAAAATTTTATAATATCCGCCTGATGATAAATTTGTTAACTATTTTATTAACCCCATAACTACTAATCTTAAAAGCATTATGATCGCTTTAAATCACAAGGGTTTTATAATCTTATAATATCCGTCATACAATTTTGATAATGACGAGCTAAGATTGTCGTATAGTTTCGATGATAATAATAAAACAATACGAGTTATACAAATAAAGTAAAAACTTAAATTTAAACTACTGAATCAATTTTAATAAATGAAATACAAAGTAAAAAATGTTTAATTTATTAAAATTGAACAATGCATTACAAAATAGAAACCTCAGCAATTAACAAACTACTGAAGCAAGCTAGAAAGTTTAAAAATGTATCAAAGTATAGATCATTTTGTTGCCAAACCCAGGATAATTTAGATTGAATTTAAATAAAATTCATTTATTTTAACGCAGTGTTCTTTGTAGTAGATTTTGGCATCCAAGTTCATTCGCTTCATTTCCATCGATTTATCTTTCATTTCAGTAATACAAATTCAATGTCTGTGGACAGACACTTTAGAGAAATGCTGGCGATAATTTACTCCCGGAGCTGTCTACAAATAAAAAGAGCAAAACTTATATAAAGTGCTATCTTTTTTTTCCCTCTTCCATCCTGAGTAATAGCTACGATTATAATCTATCCATTGTTATTTTAAAAATCGGCAGAAAAAAACCGTCTGGCGCAGCGTTTATTTCGTTCACGACATTCGCACAGAATAAAGCGTTTCATATCTATTTTAATGGATAATTAAATTAGCTTTTTTTGAAGATAAATTAGAGAGGAGATAAAAAAATTCGTGATGAAACGGGATTTCTATATAAACAGGCTTGTTTATCCTCGCGAAAACTAAATTCGGGGAAGACGGGAAGGTATGGGCGACAATCAGAATAATCAGATTCTTTAGTGTTGGCGCGGGAGGATGCAGCCGGAGGGTGCCCGAGGGAGCCAATTTAAAAATGATAACTCCTCATTAGCACCGTCCCTGAGGGGCGCATTCATTACACCGCCTGAAGGCAGAGAGAGGGCTGGGGATCACGGCCAGACACTCTGTCTGATACATTCTGCGTAGTTAGGGTGGAAAATGTTCGCGATCGTTACAAAAAAAATATATGATGTATGCTTTATGCTGTGGCTGCTGGTTGTCAAAATATTGATGGTCATTAACGAGCTGTTTTTATTTATGTATCCACGAAATGTTCATTACTTTGCTAGAAATGATGATGAATTAACAATAGAATATAGCATTTATTCATATGGGAATATTTAAAAATACACGAATCAAATACATTTATAGTTAGGTAAATTTTAAATATATTTTAGCTTAGAGAATTAGATATTGTATATTTTAAGACAAATTTCACTTTGCACATTTTTTTGTTAATTACACTTTGAAAATAAAGATTCTTACTCACTTACTTAACATATTCAATGTTATTGAAACATGAAATCATTTTGACGTTTTATTTGTCATTAAAATAATTATTGAAATAATTAAAGGCTTTACAGCCAAAATAAAAATGAATATAAAAATAATTGTTTATTTCAAATGGAGTTTATCAGGTAGACGAAATTCTTCCGCTTATAAAATGAAAACTGAAGGACTTAAAATCAAAGTTTTAGAACAAAAATCATTCAATTTTTCAAGATCTACAACGTAATGAGTTTTGATTCTAACCAAAAGCTTTTCAGATCATTCCACTGTAATAAAAAGTTTAGATATAACGTTTGGGTTTTATCCATATAGCACATGGACACACACACACAGGAATTTTTCTAAACTCGATGGAATGAACTCAGGGGACCTCAAAATGTGCATGTTTGTTGAAATTGGCGAATCAAAAATGTTTACGATCACAATACTTTCCCTGGAAATGTAAAAATTATGTTTCGTAAAATTAATGTAACTGTAAGTATCACAATAAAGATGAATATGTATGTTGAATCTACACATTAATATACCTTTTTATAATAATTAAAAAAAATATTACGTAATGCGGATGGTAATATTTTATAATAAAAAATATTCCATTAGGTAACTTACGAGAAAACAACTCGAAACACCGATTAATAAATACAAATGAAGGAATGACCATTATTCAATAGCCAATTTACCGAACTGCAATGATAATAAAATGCATTAAACCTTCTGCAAATATGTAAATTTAAATGTTCTGCAAATAAAGATTATTCCTTTCTCTAAACTCAAATAAAATATCACGCTGCTTAATTTCCGTGGTCTTTCTCGACAAATTTCCTTCTCTTTTTTTATTATCTCTCTCTTTTCTTCAAGGTATACGTATTTTATTCGCCGAGAATTAAATTAATTGAAATGAACCCGAAGTTTTCCGTCGGCAATTCAAATAAAACGGAAGTTATTTTAACAAGTTCTGTTTGCGTAAGGTAAAGCTCGGATAATTACGGTTTTATTATACTTTTAAACGAACAAATTTCGTATGAAACTCTATAAAAAATGTTTTTTTCTAATACTCTTCCCCGCGCTACGTTATTTTTTAATCCTTGCAGTCTAAGCGAGTTTTGTAATTTAATTTAATTTAAATATATTAAATAAAAATGATTTGAAAATAATTAATAAATTATTTAGCTCTGTCACTTTTGATTTACGTTACGTAAGTACGGTAAATATATTTAAATAACTGTGACCAAGTGAATGAATACTCTTTTTTATTTATAGTTTAATTTATTTTACGGAAATCTCCTTTCTACAAAATTATAAGCATCATTTTTAATTGTGTGCACATTGATTATGAGAACAATTAATATCGTATACATTACATTCAAAATTATTCGTGGGGAACTTTCTCAAAATTTAAACAGACAAATCGAGCGGATTGTGAAGAATTATCTTAAAAACGCAAGTATTTATTATTTTAATTAGAACTATTATAAAAAAAATCAGTTAATTGAATCGTTATATTATTAATTCATGAATTAAATAAACAACAACAGAATTTACATGTGATTTTAAACATAAGAAGAATTGTATATATTCTAAAATATACATTTTTTAAATTCATTTAGAATTACTTGATTCTGTCATTTTTAAAACATCCTCAATTTTAACGAAAATGTTAAAACGAGCATCTGATTTTATACCCTAAACAACGTTTTAAACAATATAAATGAAGCACTTTTAACTTTGTTTTTATAACTTGTATTGCTTTCAATTATTTTTTACCATTTTCGTCCACATTTCGACTCTTGAAATTAAGAGGCATCGTTGCGAATCGACCTTGAAGCTTTTTTTATGGGATTTCTTATTAAAAATGCGTCCTTTTAGAGAGCTTATTAGTGGAGATAAAGATCTACCCTTTTTTTCTGCAAAATCCTATAACCTTTTTCTAGAACTTATATCGATCAAAAATTTTAATTTGATTTTAGTTTTTTTATAATAAATAATTATTTGTTTCACAATTCGATTATTTTTTTCTCTTAATAAAAAAATAGACTATATTTATGTCGTATGTAGATAGTAGATGTATGTAGATAGGAAGAGGAATACATCTTGGTTACACTTTACATTAATTGATCATAAATAATTTCAACGCTCAAATTTATTAAAATTAAATACTATACATTTAAAATGTATTTTCCATTACCATGACTATTTGCATAAAATCTTGTTTCTGTCATTACTAATTAAACACGCTTATTGCGTTGGACGGAAAATTCATTGATTCCAATGTGTAAATGGTTTTGTTCATATAATAGAATGTGTTTCCATTTTTTTTCAATTGTATTTTAATTAAACAACAATTTCAATCTGTTTTGTAATAGAGATGGTTGGGGAATATTTCAAACGGTATTTTGCAACAATTAAAACATTCAATTGGAATCGTTACAAATAAAAATAAAATCATGAAAAGTAAAAAAAAAAAATGAAACGAAATGTATATGGAATGGCGAAATATAAATTAAACAATGAATTTGTTTTTACATATTCGTGGTATTATTTTTACTCCTATCCTGAAAGATATTCTCATTTTGTTTGTTGTCCCAATCAGGTTGATTGTTTCCACTTTTGTCGTGGTATTAAAAAAAAAAACAAATATAAATAAAGGATTAATGGTTTTAATATTTAGACATTGGTAGTTCATATTGTATGAAACAAATATAAATAAATTATTAAAAATCAAGCAATAAAACACAGATTAAATTGAATAACTTTAAATTCTTGACTAGTTTCGGGTTATTAGCCCATTTTCAAGAAAAAAAAATAATAAGTTTTAAATTCTCTTGAAAATGAGCTAATAATCCGAACTAGTCGAGAATTTAAAGTTATTCAATCCAATCTGTGTTTTATTGGTTGATTTTTAATAATTTATTCATATTTATTTCATAAATAAAGTATTTTATTATAATCCCACAGAAAAAAACGGCCACAATAATCCTTCATTTGTATTATTTTATTTCTTATTTACTATTGTTTATTTATGTTTTATATTTATATTGTCCTGTAATTAGGGTAATTGGGTCTTTTATTTCCTGTTAGGCAATAAAATTTATTTATATATATTATATGTATACACAATCTTTATTGACAAACGTAATACAATATCTACATAAAATACATACATAAGCATCTTTATTTCTGAGATTGGAAAATGCAATTACAATACAATATCTAACAATACACTAACGTTCACAATATATTTCCAACTCTTAAACTGGCTATCGACTTTCAGCCTTGCATAAAATATTACAATGCATTTTGTAAAAGTCTGTCAATTGGCAATCGACGAATGGTCTTTCCGTATTTTTTTTTAATATTAATATCCAATATATTTTGTATTTATATGCATTTTAATGGGAAAAAGCCATTTTTATTTCGACATTTTTGTTGTGTTTCATATTTAATGCGTTATTTTATTATTAATAGAATAGAAATACTGATGCAGTGCGTAACGCATGAAATATGTATTAAAAAAGGGTAATTCCCTTGAGATGATTAATATCCGCGTAAAATGTATAAATTTAGAACGATAAATAAAATATTAAACATATATAACATATTTAATTCATATAATCTGTAACGTATGTGTATATCGGATATATTGGGCGTAATTTAAAGCGGCCCTTATGGATGTAGAGGGGGCGCGCGCGCGCGGGGCTGTTCGTTCCGGGAATTTATGCGGGCGCGATATTTATGTTTATTTTATCATTTTGTAAATTATTGGCAGCCTCGGCGAAAATATTGGCCGGCGATATTTAAACGGATTCCTCTGCCATATATCATGATATTAATAGTCCCGCGAGATATCGGATACATCATGCAACTTATGGCAGTTGGGTGATATATGGGGGGAAAATTTGTTGGGCCACAGGCGCGCGCCCGACAGGCCAGAAGGGCTCAGGGGGGATCGCCGGGACGGAGGTCAAGGCGGATGTGGATGTCGGCCGGCGTGGACGTGGGGGGATGATCCCGTTCGCTGTACGGACTAATTAGGCCGTTCTTGGCTGGTTTTCGGCAGATTGGGGGGATCGAAACAATACACGAGACCCTGGAAATCCCAAAGCGGCATCCCCAGGAGATGTGGAATATTTAACTACATTCAAGAAAGTGTATTGAATATTTATGTTTCGTAAACTAAAAAAATAAAAATGACACGCTAAAGTTGTCGAAACTATAGTCAACAATAAACAATCTAAATTATAGAAACAAAGTGCCTGAAAATTTCATTAAATATTAATTTCGATTCCTGTTCTCATAAACAGGACAAGTTCGCCTTCTTTTAGTGGACGAAGCAATGATTCTCGGTCGTCTACCTTGTAGAACAAAATCGTTGACGATGCCACTTGAAATTAGGTCAAAGATAGCGCTTGCGTCGTCTTTAATTTATTATGATTAAAAGTTAAAAGTGTTTCAATTATTAAAATTATATATATATGTATTCTTATCTCGCAATATAATATTATTTAAATCGTTTAAAATACACGATAATCATTATATATATATATATATATATATATATATATACCTGCGGCTGTCCAGAGAGTATTTAAAACGTCACTCCTGTTCTCTTGCAATATCTATCTTTTTATTGTTCTATTTTAATAAATGAAACACTCTTTTACTTTGTTTGTATAACTCGGATTGATTTTATTGTTGACTATAGTTTCGACAACCTTAACGTGTCATTATCAAAATAAAACTATAGTCAACTATAAAATCAATCGGAGTTATACAAACAAAGTAAAAAAGTGTTTCATTTATTAAAATTGAATTACAATGTATAACAAAGTAGAAACCTGAACAATTAACAAGTTTTTTATTGTTCTGACTGGATACTGTGGACTTGGAGCATACCTCCACAGATTCGGGTTTATAGTCGAAACTAATTACATGTGTAAACATAAACTAAAAGTGATCTTTATTTATATTTTTACAAAAGTAAAATTATTTATCAGTTAATTAACATAGAGTTTACACTCCGTGACTAACATTTTAACCACATTGGTTTTTATTCCTCATTCTCAGTCGTATTTTGACTTTTGAATATTGCTATTATTCTGTATAAAGGTGATTTACCGTAAATAAATGAATTGTATTGTATTTCACGATTTTCACCATTCTATTCTTAATTAACAAATTATTATTATTCTATAATTAATACAGTTTTATATGCTTCGCCTAAATTTGTGCAATTTATACGTATATTCTTTAAAAGAGAGATTCTTTAAAAACAAATACTGGAATTATTTGTTTAAATACTCTATCGAAATTAATCGCCAATAACAATAATAATATTGATGAATGGGAAAGAGTATTTCGGACAATTAAAATAAATCCTGCATTATTCTGCAATAATCTGTACCGCAATTCGTAAAATACACGCTGTATAGTAATTGGTTATTTTATCAGCGGAAATTAATTTTATTTAATCCTCAATTGAATACACACTAAAAGTGTGCATATTTTTAAAAAATACATATATCTTTTTTCAGATTGTAGAGATAATACAAAACAATATTTATGTTATATTGTTTTGTATTATCTCTACAATCTCTACAATCTGAATAAATATTTATGTTATATTGTTTTGTATTATCTCTACAATCTGAATAAAGATATATGTATATTTTAAAGATATGCACATTACAATACATGGATGGGTTAGTCTGTCTTGCTTATCAATCAGAGTTAAGTCTTTCTGCCGTATGTTTTAAATTAACAGAAAATTTTATTTTCCTTTCGTGCATTCTCAAACACTCTATTAGGATTCCGCGATGAATCGGTTGGAGCGACAGCGAAGACGAGGAGCACGTGGTTTTTTGCGACGGGACGCCGCGAGGTCGGAAATTTAAACGCGAGGCGGAAATATCGGTCCGCAGGTATCATACTTGTTTATTTTTTTATTTGTAAATAATTCATTTTCTATTTATTCTGAACATTGGCATCGAATAATCTTACTCCATCCATTTCATTGTAATTCCGCCCAGGCTTGGCGGACACTTGAATTTTTACAATAAAATTAAACAAGGAAAATTTCTGGTAATGATCAATAAATACATTAAATAAAAATGATTTGAAAATAATTAATAAATTATTTCCACATTTAGCTCTGCGACCTTTGACTTACGCTGGAAATAATTCATTAATTATTTTCAAATCATTTTTATTTAATGTATTTAAATAACTGTGACTAAGTGAATGAACACTCTTTTCTATTTATAAAATTATATATGTGAATACTCTTTTCTATTTATATGATCAATAAAATTCGATCAATCTCTTTTTCCAACTGCAAAAATTACTTGCACTGTAAGTCCGTAATTTATATCTGCTTTAAATAATTTTTGCGAAGAAAGAAAACCCAATCTTTCATTAAACACTGAAGCTATCCGTTTTTTTTTTGTTCTCCGTCTTCTTTTTTAATTATTAAATTAATTTCTCACTCAACACTTGGTGAAATATGTTAAAACAATTAGATAAAATAAATTTCACAATAAATTGGGATTTTATAATCTGAAAACATATTTCTGTAGAACAAGTATCTAATTAACTCCGGGACGCCATTTGATCCTGTGTGAAACTATCGCCATCGGAACACGGCCGGGTCCAGCGGATGCGAAACTTTTTGATAAAGCTGGGCTTTGATAGTCGCGCGGAATTTCTGAATTTCACGGTCCCCGGCGTGTATCGAATTTAATTTGTGGGACGGGGCGAGGTGCGGGGCTGGAGACAAAGTTATTTGCAAATGAGGTTAATAACTTCGGCCTTTGGGCGTCCGTCGTAATTTTCAGCCGTGTCCCCGACGAGCAGAAGAATAACTTAATCCCGCCGACGTAATTTCGTCACGGGAATTAATGGATTTAATTAATAACCAAAACGATCCGTAAAGAGCGAAATGTACTGGAATGTTTAATTATTGAATAAATATTTCGAATAATAATTTGTTAATACAACAAACATTTTATAATATATAAATAATGTTTACACTCGTCAATATAATAATGTTAATAGTATACAAGTAAATAGAAGAAAAATAATATATTATATTAAATTAAATGCTTATTAATCACCAAAGTGGACTGATATGTACACGTTTCTGTTGAATATGTATATATATATATATATCATGGCAAAGCTTGTGCACTCTTATAATGTGTTAAATTGGTTATTACGTAAAATAGTAAATATTAAGGTTATGAAAGTAAAATAACAAAAGATTAAAATAATTAAATAATTAGATTACAATGGTAAAATGACTAGATACAACAGATTAAAATTAGAATAACTAAATGACTAGATTATATAGTCATTTAGTTAGTTAAAAAATAATTATGAAAAAAGTGTTTAAATTTTTCTTAATTTCAAGAACTTAACTAGATGGAGTATATGCGCGAGTAGTAGTGGTTTTACGTGAGACAAAGAAATCGCAGTAGCTAAAGGGAAAATAAATTTGATTGATAATTAATTATTTTTAAATCCATTTAATTTCATTCCGGTCGATAGCCGATTCATCATCTACAGAATATAATTATAATTTTTGTATATTATTGTACATACATATACACATTTTAATAGAGATGGTTAGTTAGTTTAATTTCATTTGGAAATTTGTTTCAGATATTTTAACTAATTTCGACTTATGGACTTTCTTAACGTATCTACACATTGATTAATTGATAAAGATATTAAATTACACAATAGATATTTGTTGTTTCATAGCAATAATATATTGCATCTTGAATATATTTTTTTATTCGAGAATAATTGTGACCAAGAGAATAAATATATATAGAAAATCTTTATTTCTGAGTGATATATTAAGTTACATTACAATATTTACAACATTACAATCATAAACATCTAGTTAAGCCTCAAAAAATGGCTATCGACCATCGGTCTTTCTGCCTATGTTAATAAATACTCTTTTATATAATAAAATAACCAAGACTTTGTGAATTAAGTACAAAAATTCCGCCTAATTTAATAATAATAATTAATCGCCTGGATTTTTAGATCCCACCAAATTGAATATATATATATTAAAAAATAGTATAAATAGTATTGTGTTTGTATTATATTATATTTACTTATACATTGTATTATCTATTTTTGTTAAATATTGTATCTTTCAAAAAGGCTTGGCCGTTAATAAATAAATAAATAAATAAATATATATATATATATATATTTAAAATTTATAATATTCAATTGTGGTTTTATTCATTGCATACCGAAATATATTACGATTTTAATAATTAAAATCCGCGTTCGATATTTTCATATTCAGCGGACAGGTACATTTAAATTCGCATATTCTATTTAATTTTTTTATCGACTGCGCGGATACATCCTTTTTATTCGATTACGGGACGTTTTTATAACTGTGCGCATAAAATGCATTTTATTTATTTTTTTTTAAATTGGTGACAAAGTGCTTTTAATCTAATCTGTTTTATCTTTACGTAACTTCGTTAGCTAACCCCTTTGTTTATTTATATTTTTTTTAAGTTAGGTTACTGAAATTAAGAAAAATTTAAACATTTTTTTCATAATTAATTTTTTGTGAATAAATCACAAATAAGATAAAATACATTTTCATTCACACTGCATGATGTATTCAGCAGAATGTTGTAATTGTGAAAATGTACTTCGGATAAACCAAAATAAATTTAAAAAATATATTCACATAACACATGTATTATTCAAAAATAAATGCGCGAAACAAGAATAATTTTCAATTGCCAATCATATTTGGACTTAAAACAATTTAAAATTTCCAAGAAATCAAATTCTACACAATTGAACGTGTTGGAAACTATTAAGATGTACAACAATTCCAGTAAGCTATTAAATATCGATTGAACTCCTTTAATAAACAATAAAAATTAATAGATTTTATTTTATTTATCAAATCCTAAAATCCTAAAAATAAATAAAAATTACAAAACCTAAATTATTTATTATTATTTTATTTATTGTAGATAAATAAAATAAAACTTATATATTACAATTATTATTACTTATTGTTTCAATTATATTTAGGTTTCATTATTCCTAGGTTAAGTGGAAGATCAGTAACAGTTTAAGCTGACTGAACTTCACCTACACTCATGACATTTCATTTCGTTTTTTTCTCTGTGATAAATAAAGGCATTATTATTATTATTATAAGTTTTTTTTTATGACATTGTCCTGTAATTGGTTCAGCTGTTGGGCTATAAAGTTATTATTATTATTATCAGTTTTGAAATAAATTGCAGTTGCATGAGATTATCTCACAAATCTACTGTTTATTCAGTTTCTCTCTCCATACACTTTTTTTTTCTCCCTTCGCCCCGTCCTCTCCCTCCGAAGCTATCGTAATATTTGTGTTGGCTATAAAACACGAACAGGGCATTATTATTATGTCATGGGTTTTGTAGCAACGTCCATTTGTATTATTGCGGGCATTTTGGCGGATCCATTGTCCTGATTCATGTCGGTGAATTTATTAAGGGATATCTGCCGAGGGCTTAGACACGGAACGGGAAGATCGATAGTGCGGAAATAAATGTACACCCTTAATACACTTACGCCGGTATATTTCACCAGAGGGGGATAACGAATGGACCCTAAATCGCATTTATACTTAAAAACGCATTTTAAATGTCAACCGCTAACGCCATTTAATCGCCTCGGCTTGCGCGAGAGAGTTTCTCCCTCTGTGTGTGTGAGTGTGTGTGTGTGTGTGTGGCCATTTGTGCTAAATATCACGGAAAATGTGTTATGTGTTCCTTGGAAATTTATATATATATTTTTTTTCATACGTCATAAAGTTGGTTGTTGACAGATTTATTATACAACTGTTGTGTTGTAAAGGGCATTTTAAATGAGAAATGAGAAATAGTACTTCTATAAAACAAGTTTTGTATGTAAAAATTGTAAAATCAATTTCAGATCCTATATCTGTTACTTCTGGTATCCCTCAAGGATCCCGCTTTGGTCCCATATTCCTCAATTTGTTCATGCAACGCAGTTTTAAAAATCCCACGTTTCTCTTATATGCGAATGATTACAAAATTTTCAGAATTGTGCAAAACCATAACGATTCCCAAAAAAATTAAGAATTTACAATTGATGCAGTGAGAATCATCTGCTGTTAAGTGTAAACAAGTGTAACGCTACGACTTAATTTTTTTTTTAAATTGTACTGAGAATTATCTGCTATTAAATGTAAACAAGTGTTTCGCTATGACTTAAAAAATATATTTTTTTAAATAATGTATATTCAATTATTGTTTTATATATTGTATATTCTGTAACTTCTGGTATCCCCCAAGGATCCCGCTTTGGTCCCATATTCCTCAATTTGTTCATTAATGAAATCCAACGCAGTATTAAAAATCCCACGTTTCTCTTATATGCGAATGATTTCGAAATTTTCAGAATTGTGCAAAACCATAACGATCCCCAAAAAATTCAAGATGACCTAACCAGAATTTACAATTGGTGCACTGAGAATCATCTGCTGTTAAATATAAACAAGTGTTACTCTATGAATTAAAAAATATATTTTATATTATTTATTAGTGGTTTATAGTTTTATATATTGTATATTCTGGGTGTGCCACGAATAACGGTTTTCGGGGGAAAATTTTGAAAAATTCTACATTGCACGGTTGAATACGTAAATATGTGGACTTTCTATTACATCCGGTTGTACCGGAAATGATTACCATCTTTGTTATTTTAAATGGATGGAATGTTTATATATATAGCATTTTTTAGTTTTTTTTACATTTTCCTTGAAAACAAAGAGACTCAATCCAAGTCTGTCAACTTGCCCCCCCCCCTTTTTCAAAATTTTGAAAGCCGAACTATTGCACCAGAAAGACTTTAAGTTGCTCCGCAAAAATTAAAAGTTGCTCTAGCAAGGGAAAAAAGTTACAGAGTTCTGACATTTAAGAGGGCTAAAATTACGACCCCCCAATTCATAATTCTTAATATTTTGTAAACAGAATCTATTGTACGGAAGTTGCTCTATCGAAACCACTAATATTCAGAAGTTGCACTAGCTAAATCCACCCCCTGTGAGAGCAAGAACTTGAGGTGCCAGCCCTCCCTTTTTCAGATTTCACGAATATTTATTACTTAAATTACAGCCTATAAGTTGCTCCACAAAAATGTATACCCTAAAACTAAAAATAAACAAGTTATAACCAAACATTATTTTAGCATGAATCCAGTACGCGTATTTCCATATCAGTATACCCATTTCAATAATACTGAGATTGTTTCTGAAATAAAAAGGAAAACTGTGTTGAAATTAATAATTTTCTAAACAGCGCAACTTGCAGGCCACTTGGTACAACAATCTACATTCTAAAAAAAATCATACAAGCGGTGGTGAAAAGTTCATTTTACCCCTTTAATTATCGATTTTTCTGAAAATAAGAAAAACTATGTGAAAATTATGGTATTTATTATTGTTTTAGGTCGATAGCCGTTTTCTAAGGACAACTTATAACATATTATAAGAATTATATTGTTAATTTATTGTATATAAAATTGTCTTCGGCAGAAATAAAGATGTTATAAATATTATTGTTTTAATTATCTTAAATGTAATACAAGTATAATAAATTAAAACTTGTTTACTTAAAACGTCGAAGACTTGTTTTTCATTTAAGGAGGTTTTAAAATAAAAATAAAACGATGGCATGCATTAATAAGATGTCATATTCCAGACGGCGGTGACGATAGCAGGCGATAAGCGCGGGGGGGTGGGGTGGCATTAGCGCCGAGGAGAAAACGGCCCTCACACGTGTAATAATTTAAATTGTAAATTAATTTTGCACCAAGCATCGTAACGAGGAAGGACACCGACAACTTAGCTGAGGTTTTGCCACTTACCGAGGCTCCATCAACCCTCCGAATTTATGCTAAATAATCTAGTTACCCTGAACGCACATACATTTACACATAAATTTCACCGGGGGCGAAGAAGGAGACGGGGTGGCGAAGAAAAAGCGAATCGCTTTGAGCTTTTTTTTTTCCTTTCTTTTCTGGCGGTCGTAAATAAAACTAATTGCGGCAATTAAGTTACATATTTCGCGGCTGAAAGCGATTCGGGGCCGATTGGCAAACGCGAAAGTGAATCAATTTGCGAAATGAAATTACGCAGAGGGAAGCCGATTCCGAATCGAAATTTAGGCTGGGGCGGGGGAGCGTTATCGTTTAGCGACGTGCTGATGGTGAACAATACTAATTACGATTAGGGTTTTTTTTTGCAAGTGGGGTTCGGTTATAAATGACGGTCTGGAATATATCCGGGGAGCGTTCGCGTTTTTATAATGATGATTAGATAACGAATTAAAATTCAATATAGAAAATGCTAAAAAAATTTAGAATTTAATTTATAATATATATCGGGCACTTTTTTCTCATTAATCACTCAACAACACATTGTTAATATTGTAATGGATTATACCAGAGTCGCCTACTAAGTTTTTAATGGATTATACCAGAATCGCCTGCTAAGTTTTTAGCATTATTATTATAAATCGTGGAAATATGGTTTTGAAAGTTTTCAACAATTCTTTCGATTCTACGTTTAAAAATAATCATTTTTTATATAAGATTTAATAGGTCAATTTTTCATAGTTTAAAAGTTATAAACAAATGAATGTTGAAATCGATAGATGTTTAGAGCCTAATATTTCAATAATGAAAAATGAAATAAACATTCTGTCAACGCCATACAAATGCAAAAATACTTAATAATAAAAGAAATACTCTTTTTTTCTCTTAAAACAAATTTTTATATACAAGGTGAAGCAATACGCAAAATGATTTTTTTCTCTTTTTACTTAAATGGGACACCCTATATTTTTTATGCCATTTTAATAGAAAATTAATCACTCTTCATTTTTTATATAACATATTAAATAGCTACCGTCTACCGTTTTTGAGATATTTAATCTCAAATACAAATTTGGTATAGAATTTTTAATCAAAGTAGGCCGTGCCAGAACAACTAATTTATTTAGTTGTGAAAGTTACGCGAACACAAATATAAAATAATTTAGTGAAACGAATAATCAAGTGTATTAATTAAAATACATCATAATTCATACATATTTTTTTACCACGGGATAAATGAGAATTTAATAAAAAAAGTAAATAAATATTAAGCTGTAATTATTTTAATACGCGAAAATATTGAAAATACAACAATTAAAATAGGTATATTCTTGGCTGTGCGCCAGGATCCCGGTACAACGAATCTTCTTATCTCAGGAATGCGTTCTCGGAGTGAGTCATCGATCGTTTTTTTCTTCTTGATTTGCGATAATTGCGCTCTTGTATTTCGATTCAGTCGTCCGAAAACGCGCAGTGTTCACTATTCCGGTTTAATTTTTAACGTTAGAAATTATTAATAATTAAAAACGCGATTTATTTTTGTTTATGAACAAGTGGTAATTAGTGAGTGGTGGAGGTGAGTTGGTTTTCGATTCACCAGGAATGAATTGGAAGTTATTTGTTCTATTAAGGTATGTTAATATTAATAATTTATTTTTAAACAGATTTTACGATTTCTATTATTATCATCAATTTATTCTCCAAAATTGCATTTGATTAAATAATTTGGTATAGAATTTTTAACCAAAGTAGGCCGCGCCAAAACAACTAATTTATTTAGTTGTGAAAGTTACTCTTAACATCATATTTAGTAAGTAAAGTACATTTTACGTTATATTTTGTAACACTGGTGAAGTTAAACATACTTCTTCAATAAGTGATTAATTTAATTGTTAAAAACTAACAACAACTATATTTTTTGGTTATTATTCGAAAAATATTTAAAATATTCCTATATGCTTCTTAAATTGATTTATTTAAACAATTCATGTTGACTGAAAAAGCGAAAATAGATACTAAGTGAAATAATAAAATATTTATATCATTCTATTTTGTTAACATTTTTATGTATTTATTTCACGCATTCACATCAATTTTTTAATTCAATAGCATTCAACCATTTTATAATTTTTTTCTTATAAAATATGTCCCAATAACCATTATAACTCGCTAAATAATCGTTGAGCAACTATTGTCTTTATATTTTGCATGCGCCTTTAAATATCGATTGTCATTTGAATATCCTTTTAGGTTAGGAAGTATGTTATTAAATGCCAGAAAACGATTATGAATTGCATTTGTTTTAATTATAGCCTACTTAAATTATAGATTATAAGCGAAACTTATAATTTTGTACTTTGAATTGAAATTGTGAAAAAATGGTAACAGATAGGGATATAGTTTATTATACAAATATTAAAGAACAATCAATTTTCTATCGATGAAATAGTGTAAAAAATATAGGGTGTTCCATTTAAGTGAAAAAAGAAAAAAATCATTTTGCGTATTGTTTCACCCTGTACACAACATTTGCTTTATGGTAGCAAACGATTATTCCTTATATTATTAAGCATTTTTTCAACTGAATTGCGTTAACAGAAAGTTTACATCGTTTTTCATTTTTGAAAAATAAGGCCCCAATCTTCCATTGATTTCAACCTTAAATTGTTTATAACTTTTAAAATATTAAAAACTGACCTAATAAAC
The DNA here is from genome assembly GCA_963082785.1 of Philonthus spinipes. NCBI lineage: Eukaryota > Metazoa > Arthropoda > Insecta > Coleoptera > Staphylinidae > Philonthus > Philonthus spinipes. Next base: position 2,800,406 of record OY720308.1, read on the forward strand.
ATTATGTCAAAAATGATTAATTTTAAGCGTAGAATCTAAAATCGACATAAAAAATATAGCATTCCATTTAAAAAATCATATGTTTGATACGTCACGTGATTATTGGACACCCTGTATATATGAAACCAATTTTAAAATGTGAAGTTTTACAGTAGCTACAAATTATGTCAGTAATATATTTTTGTAAATTTCTAAATAACTGAGAGATGTTGGACTTCATCGGAATCTTGCCCCACCCTGTATATATGTATGTATATATATATATATAAATATATATATATACATATCTATAAAATAATAAATAATTAATCAAGGAGAAGAAACATTTTCTTTATATATATTCATATACATTTTCGTAGTACATTTTTTTTTTCAAGAAAATTCCAAATAAAAAATACAATCATCACATGTAAAACGTATTGACTTCAAAGACCTTTATGTCTGGTTCATCCTGCGGGGCGTTTAGTTTTGTTCCTTTTGCTAAATTTTATTTTCTATTTTGTATACGTCACGGTGGAAAAAAATCCAATTAACTTTGAAAACTTGTGCGGATTTACGCGTCACCCTTCAAAGTCAAATTGTTTTCGGTTGTCGATTTGTTTGCAGAAATCCACTCTAACATCGACATACGGCTGAGAGGGAAAGAGAGGCGCAGAAGCGGGCGGCGAGGTGAAATCTCCAAATATATCAAATATAATGTGACAACACTCGAAATGCCAATCGATAACGACCGACCGGGAAATTTTATTTTTATTTCCGCAGACACGTTTTATATCCACAAAAATCTACACAACAAAAAAATATATATACATAAAGAAAAAAATAATGATATGCATTCAGGAATAGATGGAGGATTTAATTCAATGTTTATTCTTTGCAATTTGTTTGTCGCTGTTTTTGATTTTCAGTTTCCAGAAAAAAATGGTTAGTAAACAACTTGATTGTAAGACAGAAAAAAAAACGTGTCTGCCTTATATTACGTTTTTTTTTATATTGAACGGATCAAAAATTGTTGTATGATGCAATATTTTATTGATATGCAACAGCATGTGTACATTATGTAATTCAATGTCTGGCGGGGTATTTCCCCGAGAAGTAGTTGTTTTAATGTGCATTCGTTTAAAGTACTTACTTAAGAAACGCTTCTATTGTTTTTTTTTGAAGAACGCAGAAATAGTTATGAATTGAATTTATATTAGAACGTTTATTTTTTGCATCTTATATCTTAATAAAAATTATAATACTCTATTTAATGAATACGTCTCAGAAAGGTTTAATATTCCGTCTAAGATGCTTCCAGCCATCTTTGAAGAAGGCAGAAAAAAGTTCTGAATCCAAACATTCATACGTTTCTTTTATTCTATCATCGATAAATGTTGCCAAACAAATGAATTAGATATTCATTTGTTTGGCTATCCAGATGGCTAGAAGCGTCTTGGACGAAGTGTAAAACCTTTCTGAGACGTATCCATTCCATAGAGGATTAATTTTTATTAAGATATAAGATGCAAAAAATAAACGTTCTAATATAAATTCAATTCATAACTATTTCTGCGTTCTTCAAAACAAAAAATAATAATAACAGAAGCGTCTCTTCTGAAAAGATTTTACTTTAAAATACTTACTGAACTAAATTATTATATATATATATGTATTTGGACCAACCCATGAATGTAAATATTGTTCTTTCTGGAAGTTAATAAATTGAAATTGAAGACAAAATAAGCTTGGAAGCGTCACGACAGGGAAAAAGAATAGAAAATACAACGTACGCCTTAGAAGAGTTTCATGCTCTATAAGATACGCTTCCATTAATTTTCGCGTTGCATTCTAGACAACGTTAAGCATTTTAAAAAATCGAAATTTTGCTTGGAATGGGCTGCTAGTTATTATTATAAAACCGTGCAATATTTATCAACACATACAAAAATAACATTATTCATTAAACTGGCCGAGCGCATAAAACACAATATTTCACATTCAAATTAAATTCGCGAACTTATCATGATATTCTAGCGCGAAGAAAAGCAGATAAATTCGAGTTAAACCTGTGAATCCCGGGGCGGGAACAAGAAAGTAGGTCGCCAGTGTTTCCTGGAAGCCCTCCTCCAGATCCCTCATAATTATATTTATTATTTTATTGTGCGTGAAATAATGAATGGAAAAAGGGTGGACGGGAGAAAACTCCATTAAAAAAGGAAATAATCTTCTCCTGCCTGCATTCTCTGCCAACCGACAAAGCTGGATTTCTATGTGTGTAGGGAGAGAACAAGAAAGGGAAATAAAAAAAGGGGGGAGTGGAGGGGATGAGAGAGTCCTCGTGGTAATGAAACTAATTAGAGATAAAGCAGTACGGATTAAATATGTAACAAAATAAAATCATTGTGATTATATTATTTAATAAAAGATTGCGTCTCCTTTCTTCGAAAATTTTGTTTAATGAAAGATTGCGTCTCTTTGCTTCACAAATTTTGTTTATTGAAAGATTGCGTTTCCTTGCTTCGAAAATTTTGTTTAATGAAAGATTGCGTCTCCTTTCTTCACAAATTTTGTTTAATGAAATATAATTTAGTGTTATACAAACAAAGTTTAAAGTGTTTTATTAAATTGATAAACAATGTATAACAAAGTTGAATCCTCAGTTATTAATAATTTAATGAAAGATTGTGTCTCCTTGCTTCACAAATTTTGTGACGATTTAAATGGATTAGTTCATCTTCACGTAACTCAAGAATAATTAAAGTATGTTGATTCTAATTACAAAATTTAATTTTTATTTGGATTGCAATTATTTATTAGTGATTGACTTTGAACATCGCTATAACTTCATTCAGAGCCTACTAAGTATACAGAATGATGGAGTGGAGAGTACTCCGAGATGCATACGAATACCTGACCTTGGAGCGTTTGCTCTTCTAGTGCACTGCTGTAATGCAAGCACGTCAAATTTCAACAATTTTGTTTAATGAAAGATTGCGTCTCTTTGCTTCACAAAATTTGTGACGATTTAAATGGATTACTTCATCTTCACGTAACTCAAGAATAATTGAAGTATGATGATTCTAATTACAAAATTTATTTTTTATTTGAATTGTAATTATTTACTAGAGGTTGACTTTGAACATCGCTATAACTTAATTCAGAGCCTACTAAGTATACAGAATGATGAAGTAGGGAGTATTCCGAGATGCATACGAATACCCGACCTTGGAGTGTGTGCTCTTCTAGTGCACTGCTGTAATGCAAGCACGTTAAATTTCAACGTTTGACAGTCATAGTGATTATATTATGAATTACTACGTAGTTACAGTCGAAATCATTATGATGATTTTTAAAATATTACTTTTTAATTCATATCATTATAATATATAATTCTTTCTTTCTTAATCTTATCCTCTTTTACCCGTATTGGGTGTTGAGGAATATATAATTCTAATTCGCGTAATAATCCAAGCATTTTGAAAAAATATTTCTGTTTTTATAGGCGGTGACACGTTAAATTTTATCATTATAAAATAATAAAATGTTTGTAATTTAAAAAGTGATTCCTGAATTGTGTAGAACGAGTCATTTTTTATTGTTTTTGTGATGATGTGAATTAAGTAGTGAAAAAATATTTATCTCCGCTATTTAATTCAAATCATTACAAATTAATTAAATTGAAACTGAATGTAATTAATTAAATTCCATAAGCAGACATTCACATAAATTATAATTAAACTCGCAAGCCCCTCTCTTTTTTTATAAATTACTACACTAATTACCACCCCTATAATATTTAATGCATTTATTATTTCGATTATTTTTCCTTTTATTCATGTTTCATAGGGAATAATTAATTTCAAATTACTCCCCTTATCTAATGCATCACTGTAGGAGAAATAAAAAAAAAACGTCAACTGGGTGGGGGCCTAATTGATATGATTATACCCCACTCATTTACAGATATTGCTTTAATGTAGCCGTGCTTATTCTCCCCGTGGAGGGTGCATAACATTTAAATAAAATATTCCTTTTGATGATCCACTCGCGCCTGAAAACGCCCGGGCGTTCGGGGGTTTTTCGGGATTTTCCCTAATTTCATATACTCTTTTATTTCTGGAATTCACACACCTCATTTGCATAAACTCAACAGGAAAAAATGAGAGAGAGAAAAAAGAAAGGGGGGGGGGATAAAATATTACTAAAAGGTGCTTTTTACGCTGTCAATAAATGTAATGAGACGAATTTTTTGTGGCCGGTCGGGTTTTATATAAACCTGAATAAATATGTTATTCAGGATGAAGCCGAACAAATTCAAGAAGTTAAGATAGAATGTAATATAAACATGAATTTATTGTATTCATTCACTTGGTCACAATTATTTAAATAAATATGCCCGGGAATTAGTTTTAACGTTTAACATACGTAAGTCAAAATATAACAAAGCTAAATGTCGAAATATTTTTTTTTTAAATTTATTTAAATAACTGTGACTAAGTGAATTGATAATATTTTCTAGTTATATGTAAATGTTATATTATGTTTGTCAATATTGACTGAAGTTATAGATAAAAAATATATATTATTTGAAAACAAATGTATTTAAATTTGTTGATTGTTAAGGCTTTCACTTGGTTATACATTTTGAGTTTATTAAATAAAACACTTTTTCACTTTGTTTGTATAACTTGTTATTTTATTTTAGTGACTATAGATTCGAAGCATATTATAGTCACTAAAATAAAATAACAAGTTATACAAAGAAAGTGAAAAAGTGTTGTATTTAAATTTAATACAATTAAAGTATAAATTAATACTTTAATTGTATTAAATTTAAATACATTTGTTTTCAAATAATTTATAATTAATTTCTTAATTAATGTTAATTTTATATAAATATTCCATACACGAAAATGAAATACCGCCTTCAAAGCCTGATTGTTTAATTAAGGAACATGAAATTACCCTCCATTTTATTACAACGCACATAAATCGAAGCAGAGTAAATACACAATAATTTGATTAAAATACCTCATTAAAATACACACACGAATGACTATTCCGCTTTGTTTAAGCGGTTATGAGTTTCGAGCAAATATCCACATATACGGCAACAGCACACGGCGGCGTCCTGTTTACTTTGAAAGGGTTCGCAAATTATTTTCGGGCCGGTAGATTTACAAACACCCCCACTCGCCGGTTTTCTTCCCGTGGTAAATAACGGAATATCGGGCCTTTACAGCGCGCGGAATTAAAGCAGCAAAAATTGGAGGGGTTAAAGGGTGGCCCTTACGGGCGGAGAAGTTTGGTAATTTTTTAATTATGCCCGCGAGGGGAGTGTTTATTCTTTTTTATCGGGGGTATCGGGTCGCCCGCGCGGAAAGTTTTCCGGAGATTGATTGTGTCGGGATTCATTGGAAGTTATGGAGTTTTATTTTGCGCTCGTTAATTCAACAATGAAAGTACTTATAAATATAAAAAAATCTTGAATTAATTTCTCATCTGGCACTTGGTGAAACATATTACAATAAGTAATGTAATTTAAAGAAAAGACACTTGTTGTATTGTTTCACCAATTATTCCGACTAGTTTAAATTTGTAAAACCATTTTCGAATGAATATAAGAATACAACCTAAATAAATTAATATTTAATCTATTGGTATAAAACAAGATGAGTCAGCAAAAAAAGAAAAACTATCCAACACTGTATTTTTTTACTAATTATAGGTTTTTGCTAATTATTGAACTCTTAGTTTATAATAAAACACTTTTTTTAACTTTGTTTGTATAACAGAATTAAAAAAAAGTGTTTTATTATAATCCTACACAATGTATAACGAAATAGAAGTCTCAGTGATCAGTAACTCTTAGTTTGATAATGACAAGTGAAAATTGTTGAAACTATAGTCACTAAAATAAAATTAAAGTTATTAAATAAAAATGATTTGAAAATAATTAATAAATTATTTTCAAATCATTTTTATTTAATATATTTAAATAACTGTGATCAAATGAATGAATAATACTCTTTTCTATTTAAAATTTAAAGTTATACAAACAAAGTGAATCAGCGTTTTTATTAAAACTTAAAACAATGTATAACGAAGTAGAAGCCTCTATTATCAATATTTATTGAATACTTATAGAGTAAATAAAAATTTCAACTGTTAAATTTTAACGCAATTCCAAACAAAGGAAATATTATACGTATAAAATTATTACAAATTGATGCATTATGAGATTGACAAGGAAATTACGAAAAAATAACATAATGCAATCAAAACTATTAAAATATATAACCTGCAACTAAATATAATTATTATGAACATGATTTTAATGTTGCAACAAAATATATATTTAAATACAATTGACTCAGAAAATCAGTCTGAGTCAGTTGTATTTAAATATCCCACGACCATTCAGTCGTAATAACCAAGTGTTTTATTTTCCTACTCCCCGTGCAACTCATCATTCGTTTTCCCCGCTTATTTATATCTTACGTAGATACCATGAGGTGCAATACTCTGTTAATATATTTAATCCATCAAAATCGAATTTTGTTGCAACATTAAAATCTTGTTTATAATAATTATATATTTATTTAGCTGCAGGTTATATATTTTAATAGTTTTAATTGCATTTTGTTATTTTTTAGTAATTTCCTTTGTAATTAGGTATTAGAAATAAATTATTGTTATAACAATATTAATGAAATAATTAAAACCGCACTTGTGCATTTATAGCGCGCAATTTTGTTTACAGTAATATATTTAGTCGCCCGGCGCATTCACCATAATTTAATTATTTCATAATACATTGTGCAGCCAGGAACAAAATAATTACTACGTAATAAATGTAATTTATTTAAAATATTCAAGATATGATCAATGATGTTGATTTTATTATTCTCATTTATTTGCTACGATAAATTTGAAATATTACGTGGATTTTATAAATTAAATAAATAACAATAAGAGCACGTCATTTTAGATCCGTAATCTACAAACAAGAAGGCATAAATATAAAAATAGCCACTCACATTTACAAATCAATTTGCCTTCCTTTACTAGATTATGGTGGTATAACCATCTACTCTCTCTTAATCTACCTTGACATTTTTACTTTTAAACAAATGTACATTAATACAACTACGTTTCGGGTTAATAACCCGCCGGACATTGAATTAAACAATCCCCACATGCTTTAGAATTTTATATTTCAAATTTATTTCAGCAAATATAAATGTGTGTAATAAAATTTATTATTCATCATATCTTGATTATTTAAAATATTAATTTTACGTAGTAATTGTTTTTTTTTCCTGCTGTACAGGGTGTACTATTTTCTGTGGTTTCTTCAAGTAAATAGTGCTTTGTTAAAGACGGTGGTAATGTTTATTAGCCCAGGAAGTAGTTGTTTCAATGAATATTTGTATTTTTGCATACTTACTTTGTAAGTACTTAATTGCAGAGCAAATGGAGTGAAAATGATTAAGTAATTAATTATTTTCTTTTTTATTCTTTTAATCAATATTAGAGATAGATACAAAAACAATATATGCTTCCCGGGGGTTAATTATCTTTAATATTAATGGTACTTTAATTGAAGAAACAACCGAAATTTTTGATTAGGCATTATTTTTTTTGTAACCTAATTTATTTTATTCTGTATATGTGACTGTATGAAATGGCCTCCGTAAACAAAATAAATAAATAAATTAAAATTGACCCCTGGAAGCATATATTGGTTTTCTCTCTCTTCAATATTAATGATACTTGTAGAAACCATCGAAAGTAGGACACCCCGTACAATATATAATGAAATAATTTTATTTCTGTTTTCTTTACGAAATAAATTAATGAATAAATAAATTGCGTTATGATTTAATTAAATTATGTTTTTTTTGTAGGTAATAAATGAATGAATAAATAAATTATCAGCTGCCTGATGATGATGAGTGCGCGTAATTTTCCTGTTTCCATGCTCAGTATCGAAACAATTGTAGCCGCATATTAAATTAGTTTCATAAAATTAATATAGAACAAAACCCGACACCCGAAAGGGTAAATGGGAATTTGATAATATATATATATCTTTAATATTAATGATACTTTGTATACAGAGAGCTTTTTTTAATAGTATACATTTCCCCTATGTATACCTGCAAAATACGCAAGTCAAGCGCATTGATGTGTGTGTTTAGTTGCCTATAACACGCAATTGAACACATATATGTCAAATAAGCAACTAAACCTACACACATTGCATTTGACACGCGTTTTTTTTTTTTTGAAGTTATACACTTCCCATAATGTATACTGATAAAAAAAACCTCTCTGTATATATATATATATATATAAACAGAGAGCTTTTTTTTATCAGTATACATTTCCCCTATGTATACTTGTTAATTATTTTTAGAATCGTCCTAACTGAGGTATTCGGCTGCTCTGGAGTCATTGAAAAAATATCTTATCCTCCTCTAGTACTGTTGGAATTGTAATACACACTTGAAACTCGACCTTTTCTGCATTTTTATATATTTTCGATCAAATATTTTACAGAATTTGAAGTTTAGCGTTTGACATGTGTGTTTAATTGCGTGTTATAGGCAATTATATAGGCGTTTTTTTTTTTGCAGGTATACACTTCCCTTAACGTATAGTGATAAAGAAACCTCTCTCTCAGTTATCTTTAATATTAATGGTACTTCAATTGAATAAACCACTGAAAATTTTGATTAGGTATGTGAAATAAGCATTTTTTTTTTGTAACCTAACTAATTTATTTTATTCTGTATTTATATTTCTAAAATTTATATTTATATTTCTAAATAGAAACGTTACCTAATATAGTAGTGAAGAAAAAGCTGACGATGAAAAGTGCACGTAAATTTCCAGTCTCCATGCTCAGTATAAAATATCCAGTGTCACTTCTGCAGCACGTAAACGATTTAGCCATGGCCAAGTCTACATCAAATCCGACTTTTACATAATTCGCACAGTACCACCAAAAAAAACAACCGTCACATTTACAATTACATTAAGATTAATCTTATTTGATACAATTACTGCTTATTCATATAATAATATTTAATTAAATCCAACGGTTATCATAAAAAAAGAACAACAACACAATGTTATTTATTTTACACACTAAATTCCTTAATGAAAATCACAGAGAGAAGAGGAGCTGGGCCGGTGTGGAGGAAGGTCGGAAGTCACTACTGCTTAATTAACAACTTGTATTTCTTTGTTTTAAATTTAATTTAAATCGTGATTGGTTTTAGAAATGAACTATTCAAACTCGGTCAAAAAACACGTCAACACACTAAATCGCTACTTTCCGCTAAATACTTTTATATAAAAAGGAAACCACTTTTTTTTTGTTTAGTTTAGTTTTGTTTAAATTGTCGTTTTTTTTTTTGGTTTTTGTTTATTATTGTTTTAAGATTTCGTGGATTTGGGCTGCTTATCGGGTGGCGGACGAAAGCGCGATTTTCCCGTTGGAGGAGTCATGCCGTGCCGTGGGCGTCGCGACGTCCCGATAGCGAGTGGTGCTGGCGGCGCCGGGCGCCACTCCGGATGCAGGGCGCCTGCGCCCCAATTCCGGGGCCCTTATTCTATTATCATTACGCTCATTGTTGATAACACTGGCTAACACAGATTCAATGTTGTTGGACACACTTTAACCGCGCTGGACACCTCTACATGTGGATTGTTCTTTTTTTTAATTATCGCCGATGAACGGTTTCCGATTTATATGTTCGTCTGTGCGTGTGTTTATGTGTGTGTGTATGTGTCTGTGTGTGTATGCGTGTGTGTGTCTGTGTGTGTGTGTGTGTGTGTGTGTGTGTGTTTGGGGAGGGGGGATGAAAATATGTGCCTTTTGTTATTGACGGATGAATACGATATGGGATTGATGGAACGGCGAATGTCAACCATTAAAATAATTATTTATATCCTGAAATTTGCATTTTTTAAATGATTTAAAAATGCAATCAAGTTAAATAATGATACGCAATAAATTAAAATAATAAAATATACAATCACTTATTGTTTTCACAAAACAAAAAGCTGTAAAGCAAATCAATTAATATGAGCATGACCAAAAAAATGGTATTTCGGTTTTGGAAAAATTATTATGCTCATTCTGACAGTTGTCCGATGATGGTAAATCATTTAATCTTGATCGGAATATGTAAGAATCTGGTTTACTCTATGCGGAGGCGAGTTCAAGCCATGATTTCACCAAAGGGAAGACATATTTCATATCAAATAATAAGATTTAAACCCTGTTTATATATCTAACATTTTTTTTTATTTCGAATAAACAATATTTGCGAAAAAAACAAAAATTTTCTTTACATTAATTCGCACAATACTGTGTATACACTTCTTTATTCAGACTATACAAATAATACAAAACAATTTAACATAAATAATCACAATACAAGCAGGTGTTAGTCAGTCTGGATTATCGACCAGAGTTAAGTCTTTGAAAGCATATTTTCCTAAAACAATTCCAACGTGTTGACTTTTTCATTTTATTTAATTGCATTCGCTGAAATTAAATGCTCCCTATATAAATTAGATAAAAATGATTTTAAAATAATTAATGAATTATTTACTGTTTGTTCTTTTGCAATTTATAATTAGTAGATAGGAGTAAAAATTATTTTCCACATATGAAATAAGTATTTTATTTAATTTAAGGTTTGGATGGTAGAACAGTTTGAGGCTTGCCCCATCACTGAATCCCGCCTTATGATGCGCATTTTATTTCATTCAATTGTTATTTTACTTTATTTTATTTTTCTTACTAATATGTATATACAATTTTTGTATTGAATGTTACTATTATGCAAATAAAGGATTATTATTATTATTATTAAATTATTTCGACATTTAGCTCTGTGGCTTTTGACTTACGTAACGTAAATACGTTAAACAAATGCATAAAATATTTACATTAATCGAAACATAAACATTCATTACGAACAAATATATACAAGCACGTTTATTTAATATTTTTAATAATAATTATTAGCTAAACTAATACGCGATAATTCAGATGCGTTGATTAAATTTTTCAACAATGGTGCGCGCTCGTGTATATCTGATATTTGTATTTACATCCGTTATTGTATTCACTCTATTTTCAAATACACAATTAATACATGGGAAAAACGGTTAATGATTGTTTATATTTAATTTAAATTACCGTTGAACAATAACATTGCTAACGTTATTAATATTTAATTTATTCTGCAGTGCGCATCCGAAACCAAATAAATTAATTTGTTTTAGTGCATAATTTTTAAAAAGAAAGATAATAATAAAATATTCACTATTTGTTTTGAGTTATGTGAAGGAATAAATCATTAATAAAATACGATTCGATTACTTATGAATGAAGAAAGGAAATTAAATCGTGTTTTATTAATAATAATAAAAGTTTATAATGTATTTGTAGATTTTTTTTAAATATTAATAAAACGACGACGAGTACAATTAATATTTACAAATTATTACAAAGCAATTTTTGGAACCGGCTATCGACAATAGATCTTTCCACCTGTCCTTGTTGACATCTAGATTAATTTTTGTATACTTAATTAAATGTGAATTTCGTGAAGATTTGAGAAAACGACCAAAACTTTATAATTGCTCCGAGAAAAAGAGAGAGAGGACAACAAAAAAGTTATCCTTAGAAAATCAAAACACTTTGTGCACTTTTCTTCACTTAATTATTAATTAACAGACGTACACTTCGATCACCATGTGATCATTATCGAATGTACATCTGTTAAAAAATTAATAAGTGAAGAAAAGTGTACAAAATGTTTTCATATATGTATTTTTGTATGTTATATAAACAGATCAATTACGTAAAAATATAAGAAAATGGCTGAAAGACCGATGGTTGCAAATTAAGAAGGATATTGTATAAAATGTATAATTGTACTAAATTATATTAAAATTAGTATAGGGTTGTGCTCAATGAATTTCATTGCTCACTTTCTTCACTTCTATAATCACTTGATAAATGTACATTTTGGACACTATCGTGACTATTCCGTACAGGAATATTAAGTTTAACGTGTACATTATTAATTATGATATAAAGAAAATACTTAACTTTTTTATACCACTTTTATTTTACTTTAGTGACTAGTTTCAATTACACGGTAAGTTTGATAATGATGAAAGTAAAATAAAAGTGGTATAAAAAAGATAAGTGTTTTCTTTATATCAAAATTGAAAATGTACCACGAAGTGAACTCCAAGATCCAAGAATCATTATTAATTACTTTCACACTAGGTGGATGTACATCTATTACAAAATCTGCTTAGAGAGTGATGGTAAAAATTAACGTACACGTTACGCAACATTTCTCTAAGCAGATTTTGTAATAGATTGTTCGTATATTTTTATTCTTAATATCTGCTAAATCTGATGATAAGTAACGAAGAAAGGAATATAAATTGTTTTCTTTTATTATTATTTTTACGTAACTATATATCTTGTTATTATTTTTAATTATTTAATCGAAAGAATACACTAATAATGCTCGAATTTTATTGATTATATTTATATATTGACACGAATTATATTAAATTAAGCATTTTTGTATGTTCAATGAATTTAAATCCTCATTGAATATTTATATATCGTTATTCATAACAACTTCACCTTTAGTGCTGAGCTAATGTAACATATTAAGGTTGGATCTTATTTCGGCGCATAAAAGCCGAAAGACTAGAGTTTTACGACTCGCCTGCTTAGCATTTATGGCTGCACCGGAACAATTTTTAGTTTTACTGCATATTTCATGCATTATTTATCAAGAAATTTCACACTAGTGAAATAAAAACGGCAGCCAGAATTTATACAATTTGTGATTGTAAAAAAGAAAATGTTCATATAATTGATCTCACTTAAACAATATCAAATGTAATTGATAAAAAAGCAGTAATAACCTTTCTTTAGACTTTTATTTATCAATGGATTAATACTGTATCAATCCTTTGATAATGGTCAGTTTGTGTCCGAAATGTGCATATGGAATTAAAAATAAAAGTGTGAAGAAAGGTTGTTAGTGATTTTTTATAAATATAAGAGTATTTGTATTTTGATTAGTGCAAAAAAAAATCTTTTATAAAAAAATATACAGTAGCAAAACAAACAAAAATTTTTAATAAGTTCATGTTGAATTTCTAACGAGAAAGACGGATATTAAGATGTATAATAAAGAAATTAAGTTACAGTTTAAAGTTCTTTAACAATTTCGTATAGTAAATTATAAGACGTAATATAATCCGTTCTGTCGTCATTTCCATAATATATTTGGTGTGGATTTTGTAGATTATTCACAGTAAATAAAGTAATTGATCATTAATTAAAACGTATTCACCTGGCCTTAATAATACTTAAGTCTGTACATAATTGATGAAGGGCACGTAAATAATTATGCGGAGATAAAGCGAATCCCCGTATAAATACTTGAGGGATTGCGGGCTCGGAAAGATTTCCCCGACGATACAAATAGAATATATAAAGCGGTCTGGGGGGATGATTTGTCTCTTGCTGCCTTCCTTCCATCCTCCCCCTCCGCGAGACTAGCGAAAATAATTCCATCCTATTGCCTAATGGAAATCAGCCCTTAAAGTGTAAGTCGATGTTTAAAACAGAGGGGGGCGCTCTTTAAATAAATCTAGTTCCTAAGCCGGGAGCATATTATTTGTCAACCCCCTCGTGCACAATTAATGGGGTTTGTTTTGTCGATGGCGCGCAGCGCCACCCTCTGAACTAATACGACTTACTGCTCTCTTTTTTCTCTCGTTCCTTCTTTAGTAATAATAGAGGTATTAATAGGCATCAACCTGCTGGGATAACAAATTACTTTATTCACGACTGCCATTAGCGGGGAGGGCCGCCCTCGTCGTAAAGAGCGAAGGAGGGTTGTGTAACACGTCATTATTACCCTCTGCAAAGGCAATCACACCGGACCGCACTTATTATTTTTCCAGATCATAAACTGCACGCTCACAAATCATTTTCCCCTTCGCGCTTATTCCTGTTCCACGTCCACCAGACAGAAAACCGCGATTACCAGAATGGGGTTCGATGCAGGCGCAAATATCATTATTGACTCTCCCCCTTGTGATTTATCGCTTTCAGAAATTAAGACGAAATATTTCAAAATATTATTCCGATATTCTCTCTTTTTTCTTTAGTTTCTCCAAGGGGGCGCTAATGTATCTTTTTTATATTGTTCTATTCACATTTAACTGCTCTTTTGACGTACCGAGTAATCGCTGAACGAAAATCATCAATCTTCATGATTGCACAGTCAATCATGTTTATATAAAAAAATAACGATTTTTATTACCAGACGGTTATTTTTTTATTTATTTCGCAATCTATTTTTATTTTAGTGTATAAAACAATTATAATAAAAAAAATACAGAACATCGTATTAGATGTATATCATTATGCATTTCCCTTTAATTGGAATTATTTCTGTTCAGAAATAAAGTATTATTATTAATTATTAGACACGTCGAATAAAAATTTGCATTCAATCCATTCAACCAAGAAATCCTCAATACGTTATGAATCCCACGGAATTCTAATTACGCTCAGTAGTGCTTGCTGGTCGTCCTGATCCAGGTCTATGTTAAATATATGTATTATAAATAAATAAGAATTATGTAAAATTACATACAGTGTGCAATATTTATATAAATACATCTTTATATTTATATAAATATTGCACATTTATTATTTTAATGTAAATAAAATATCAAACATGAAGGTAAACCGTTTTGTGTTCACATCCCTTTTTGAAATATTTGCACACGAAGACAAACCCGCATATTTTAAATACCTCCGGGCCAGGATATTTCCATCAAATCCCGTTTTCGTCCCGACACGCGCGCTCAAAAAAAAACTCCTTTTTCATTGACAACATCCTAACCAACAAACGGGAGCTAATAAATTCGCCCCGCCATTTCAAACGCCCAAACCGTAACACAAAGCTTCCACAAACACCCATCCAAATAAATACACACTCAAACAAACAAAAAAATAACATTCCACTAAATTAAAAATTAAAACAAAACCGAAATAAACACGCGATATTAAACAACATTCCGTGCACAATACCAACGTCGGTGTATCCAATTAAATCGGATGAAAAGAACGCGGATACATTTTTTCCTTAATCTCCCTTTACACTTCATTTACCGCTGAAAATGCGAGCGGTTTGTTTAAAACAAAAAAAAAAGAGTGAAAACGGGGAGCGAGATAAAAGTTTCCGAATCGGGAAATCAGGGAGAAAAAAATGAGCGAGCGGGGCGAACGGTCCCTAAATATTTTTCATAAAGTTCACGCGCTTTTGTGGAATATTCATGTGTAGTTAAGCATCAGTCACGAGAGATTAATTAATAATTTTTATTCATTAATTACAATTTACACACGAGGGTTTTGTAATCGTTCCGCTCTGCTGGGGTATTATTTACAATATGAAAGATTAAAATGTGATATTAATTTTAATAATGAATTATGGCCGTGTCGAGTGTGTTCGAGTGAAGAGGACGCTTGGAATTATGTGGTAATTACGCCGTTATAAATTATATTGTGCATGGCATGATGGAGTGCTTTCTGTGAAGGATTCAGCGATTCCATCAAAAGTTGATTTTGATTTAATACACTTAAGATGTTTTTTTTTTTAACCATTTTCCTTAAAAATATACAATTTATAATTTTGAATCGTTTAATCGCCAATATTTAATTAATCATATAAGAATATTCTATACGTTTGAAGCAGAGCTGTGGAAATTAAAACAAAACACTGCTGGGCTAATTTATCTACATTACTCACTAAAGTAGACTGCGGGGAATTAGATGTCAATTGTTTGTGTTTGACAAACCCTACAACCTCTCCACGGCATCCTAAATTTGGGTTATTTTCGAGTGGATGGCTTCAAATTTGAAAAAATCTAAAAAAATAAAAAAAACTGCGGCACGGTTAATTTAACTACATAGATCCCTTAAGTAGACTCCGGGGAGAAAGATAATGTCAATTGTTTATGTTGGACAAACCTTAAAACCTCTCCACGGCATCCTAAATTTGGGTTATTTTCGAGTGGATGGCCTCAAATTAGAAAAAAAATTTTTTAAAAAAAAGCGGCACGGTTTAATTTAACAGCATGAATCTCTTAAGTAGACTTCGGGGAGTAATATAATGTCAATTGTTTATGTTTGACAAACCCTACAACCTCTCCACGGCATCCTAAATTTGGGTTATTTTCGAGTGGATGGCCTCAAATTAGATATAAATCTAAAAAATTTTAAAAAAAGCGGCACGGTTAATTTAACTGCTTAGATCGCTTAAGTAGACTCCAGGGAGTAAGATAATTTCAGTTATTTGTACTTGAGTACTTGATAAACCTCTCCACAGCACTCTAAATTAACTTAATTTGTTTGTCAAATATTATTTTTTTCTATAAAGAGAAAATTAATTGTTATTATTAAAAGTAATGTTTGAAATTTAGCAAAAATAAAACGATTTCCTTTAATTTTCGAATCAAAACAATCACCAGCAATCCATCAGAGATGAAACCAATGATCATTTCCCGAGCGTCCAATATTGGCCCAAAATGAATAATACGCCGGGTAATACAGTAAATCCGGAATTGTCTAATAAGGGCTGGAAACTCGAGGAAAGCGGAATCCCTAATATAGGTGGGGGGGGGGCATACAATACGGTGCACCTTCTCAACGTAATATTCGTCTTATCCGCGTACACATAAATTAGCCGCATAACTCATATTGGGGTAATCAATTTCATTCTCGGGTTATACGGGTAATATCTGGATTAGGAATGCAAACCATTAATTTAATTGTTGTTCGCGCGTGATTGAAATAGATTCTAATAGACAGACGCAGACGTACGCGATACTGTGGATTTGCGGATATTCCACATGCGGATGTGCAATTGGGATTTTGTAAATTGTGATCGAATTTAATTAACATTCACTAAAAGTTGGTTTATATTTAAATCAGCAAATATGCATAAATGAATAATTCAAATCCATCACTCAATTTATCCGTAAAATTAATTATCTTTATTTAAATAAATGAAATAAATTTATTGTTTTTTATCAATATACATTATGATTATAATAAAAAATGTTTCACGAAATATTGTGAAATTAATTCAAAACTCAACTGTTCTCAATCTAACCCTCAATCTCCAAACTACCGATAAAACAACATGAACTCTCTTTAGATTGTCACTACTAATACCATAAGTGTTTTTTTTTTGTGTTATTATTTATTAAAACTAATTTTTGTTGATGAAGATTAAACTTCGATTTATCTATTAATTTAATTCAACGCAATTTCTGCTAATCACAAAACTGTGCAGCAGTAATTTATTTTAACATAATAAATAAATAAAAGAATTTTATACAACAAATAGAGAAATGAATTTAATTTCATTGTAATTTAAACAACTGCAAAAGTGTGAATCATCTTTGTTTCGTTTTATTTTAATAAACGCAATTGTTAAATACAAGAATTTAACACAAGAAATCTTACGTTTCTTTTTTAACATTGGGGAAATTTTTGAAAATTATTTCAACATTAATAAAAAAATCATAATCGAAGTTGAGGGGGCGGTTTGCTCCAACACTAACTCACAATCTCCCAACTCTATACAAAACAACATGAGCTTTCTCCAGAGTGTGACAACTAATCCCAAAGGTGAGCCGAAAGTGCAATATTTTTCAATGCATCAGCGTATAAAACGTATCCGAATAAAGCAGTAGGAACTTCGGTAGCATGGAGCAATAATCGATGATGGAGGCGCGTGCTGACATTAAACAATGCATTATGCCTGGGCCATAAAACCATCCGGCTTTTTCACCGGACGGAAAAGAAAGAACGAACGAAAACAAACAATGCGCGATCGGCGAAAGGGAAAACAAAAAAGTACTTAAATCGACCGAAATCGACATTGATTCCGTTTTTTGTTTTGTTTATCTCTGTTGGGTATTTTTTGTGAATTTATTTCTTGGCTTGCCGATTTAATCGAGGGAGATTTTATTATTTATAATGAGGATTGTTTCTCTTTGTTTGTTTGTTTCCCTACAATAATGCTTTAATATGTTTTCTTAGAAAGAAGAAAAATTATAATAAATTTGATTGGAGAGATATTGTTTGAAAATGCTTTAGCAGTTGAAAGCGGCGTGCTGGAATATTTGGAGAAAAATTGCAAGAAAATATCTCAAGTCATGAAAAGACAAGAGTGGATGAGTTGAAAGTGACGTGAATATTTGGATAAAAATTGCAAGAACATATCTCAAGGAATGGAAAGGCAAGAGTGGAATGTCATAACAGTTGAAAGCGACGTGCTGGAATATTTGTAGAAAAATTGCAAAAAAAATATCTCAAGGCACGGAAAGACAAGAGCGGAATGAATGCCTTAGCAGTTGAAAGCAACGTGCTGGAATATTTGGAGAAAAATTGCAAGAAAATATCTCAAGGAAAGAATGGGTTGGAATATTTGGAAAAACATCGCTAAAATATCCTTCAAAAATCAAGACTAAAGACAATTACTAATCTTCAGATGCCTAATGCCTAATTTTAACTTGAAAGTCACTCAAGAATATTTTTATAGTATGATTTGGAGTGTTCAGTCACTTGAGCTCATTATTATCGCCTAATATTGGCATTAGAGTCATTCTAGCTTAATCTTATTACCAAATATTGACTATAAAGTAACAATAAGTCTTTAGTATTGAATAATTATGTCTATAATGTTACAAAAGGTGATTATTATTGTCAATTTTTTTTACTTTAAAGTCACTCAAGATTACTCCCATAGTCTAATTTTGACTATAAAGTCACAATCCGTCATTAGTATTACCTAATTTTGACATTAGAATCATTCTAGCCCACTCTTGTTGTCTAATTTTGACTATAAAGTAACAAAAGGTCATTATTATTGCCTAATGTTGACATTAGAGTCATTCTAAGCCACTATTGTAGCCAAATTTTGACTATAATGTCACGAGAGGTCATTACTATTGCCTAATTTTGACTATAAAGTCACAATAAGTCATTATTTTTGCCTAATTTTGACATTATAGTCATTCTAACTCACGTTTGCAGCCAAATTTTGGCTATAATGTCACGTGAGGTCATTACTATTGCCTAATTTTGACTATAAAGTCACATTAAGTCATTATTTTTGCCTAATTTTGACATTAGAGTCATTCTAAGTCACTCTTGTAGCCAAATTTTGGCTATAATGTCACAAGAGGTCATTACTATTGCCTAATGTTGACTATAAAGTCACAAAAAGTCATTATTATTGCCTAATTTTGACATTGTAATCATTGTAGGTCAATCTTGTTGCCTAATTTTGACTATAAAGTCACAATAAGTCATTATTTTTGTCTAATCTTGACATTATAATCATTCGGGGTCAATCTTGCTGTCTAGTTTTGACTATAAAGTCACAAAAGATCATTATTAATGACTATTTTTGATATTAGAGTCATACTAAGTGACTCTTGTTGCCAAATTTTGACTATAAAGTCACAAGAGGTTATTACTACTGTCTAATTTTGACATTAAAGTCATTCTATGTGAATCTTGTTGCCTAATTTTGACTATAAAGTCACAAGATGCTATTACTATTGCCTAATTTTGACATTAGAGTCATTCTAGGTGAATCATTATTTCCTAATTATGACATTACAATCATTATGGGTCACTCATGTTGAAAAATTTTGACTATAAAGTAACAATAAATCATTAGTATTGTCTAATTTTGACTATAAAGTCACAAAAGATCATTATTAATGCCCATTTTTGACATTACAGTTATACTAAGTCACTCTTGTTGCCAAATTTTGACTATAAAGTCACAAGAGGTTATTACTACTGCCTAATTTTGACTATAAAGTCACAATAAGTCATTATTATTGCCTAATTTTGACATTAGAGTCATTCTAAGTCACTGTTGTTGCTAAATTTTGACTATAAAGACACAAGAGGTCATTACTATTGCCTAATGTTGACATTAGAGTCATTCTAAGTCACTCTTGCTGCCAAATTTTGGCTATAATGTCACGAGAGTTCATTTCTATTGCATAATTTTGACTATAAAGTCACAAAAAGTCATTATTATTGCCTAATTTTGACATTGTAATCATTCTAGGTCAATCTTGTTGCCTAATTTTGACTATAAAGTCACAAGAGGTCATTACTACTGCCTAATTTTGACCATAAAGTCTCAATAAATCATTACTATTGTCTAATTTTGACATTATATTCATTCTAGGTCAATATTGTTGCCCAATATTGACATTATGATCATTCTAGGTCAATCTTGTTCCCTAATTTTGACTATAAAGTCACAAGAAGTCATTATTATTGCCTAATTTTGACATAATAGTCATTCTAAGTCACTCTTGTTGCTAAATTTTGAGTATAAAGACATAAGAGGTCATTACTATTGCCTAATTTTGATATCAAAGTGATTCTAGTTTAATCATATTGCTTAATTTTCACATTAAAGTCATTCTAGGTTAATCTTATTACCTGACTCAGATAAATGGAGTCTGAGTCAACGGACGAAGACAGAAAGTTGGAATATTTGAAGAAACATTACTAGAAATTATCTTTAGTCTTTTGAAGGATATTTAAGTGATGTTTCTCCAGACATTCCACTCCATTCCTTCCTTGAGATATTTTCTTGCAATTTTTCTCCAAAAATTCCAGCACGTCGCTTTCAACTATTAAGATATTCCACTCTTGTCTTTCCACCCCTTGAGATATTTTCTTGCAATTGTTCTCTAAATGTTCCAGCACGTCGCCTTCAACTCTTAAGACATTTTCTAGCAATATCTTTCCAGATATTGCAGTCTTGTGTCTTTATATGTTGTGGGATTTTTTAACAATGTCTCTGGAATGATTTATTAGTTTCTGCATAATATACAAATCTATGGTGAGTGGGAATAATTATATGTAATAAGGACAAATGCAATCGATTGAAGAGGAAATCTTCAATCAATTGTGTTAATTATGGAAAACCATTGCTTGTCTATTTCCTATTGACTTGTGGGGCTGTGGTGGTACATCGACCTAACGATCTTTTGTGCCTCTCTATTTCCTATTATACAAATAACTTGTTAATTGTTGAGGCTTCTACTTCCGAT
Source organism: Philonthus spinipes (assembly GCA_963082785.1). NCBI lineage: Eukaryota > Metazoa > Arthropoda > Insecta > Coleoptera > Staphylinidae > Philonthus > Philonthus spinipes. The sequence continues at coordinate 2,821,628 of OY720308.1, forward strand.
GGGTGCGTCTCTACTGATTGCTGATATATATTAATAAATTTTAATAAATGGTTTATTAAAATTGTATTATGCAAATAATTGCCATTGTATTATTTTTACGAGCCTTTTCGCAGATTTTCTGGTCAGAAACAATATACTTTCCATTGGTCTAAAATCAAATTTCTGTATAAACCCTGTTTTACAAATCCAACTGAAAATTACCAACTCCCGAAACTGTCATAAAACTCGCACAATACCGAACAATCAAGGTAACTGTGAACGCCACGGAAATTATGCGCGAAACCATTAATCCTTAATTCTCCCCCTTTTCTTTCAACGAACGGAAAGGAAAAGGGGGAGGCTTTGAGGAGGAATTGAAGGCCGCGCCGTGCGTTCGCTCGCGGTTGTGTCGCGATTGTTATTCGAAAGAATCTTTATTTTGTGTGGAGATGGAGTGATGCTGGATGAGGACGGGGTCGAGGGATGGGAGGAGGGAGAAGCGAGGCAGATAAGGAGCGGATAAGGACGGGGAGGCAACAGGAAATAAAAAGCTCCCGAGTTCAAGGGAACGCGATAACGGGACCGGAAGCGAGAACATGTCGTCACTTTACACCGGAAGTGGAATTCCGAGTGCAATTATGACGGGACCGCGACGAAAGGAGGAGGAGAAGGAGGAGGACGAGGAGTGATATTTTGTTTGACGGCGCGATGCGGCTGGATGAAAAATAAATTACGGGGTGGAGATAATTTCGGGGGATTATAAATATTTATGTCTTCCTTAAATATTAAATACTTTATTCTTTTAAACACACAACTTAATATTTTCATTTGTAAAATACTCTAACCAATAAATCATTGGGTTATAACGTAGGGCTTAGCTTGTTTCGTTTATCGAATAATAGGCAATTCTTGATAAAGTACTCTAACCAGGACAATCAATCATTAGGTTGTAACGTACGACGTAGCTTGTTTCGTTTACGGAATGATCGGCAATTCTCGATAAAATACTCCAACCAGGGCAATAAATCATCGGATTATAACGTAAGGCGTAGCTTGCTTCGTTTAGCAAATGATAGGCAATTCTTGATAAAGTATTCTAACAAGGGCAATCAATCATTGGGTTGTAACGTAGGGCGTAGCTTGTTTCGTTTACGGAATGATCGGCAATTCTGGATCGATCAACGATTTAGTTAACTCATGCATAATTAATTAATATTTTACAATTAGAATTGCTACAAATTTTTTCGGCGATTATGATTTTTTTAAAAGTTAAGTGTTTTAGTATAACTTTATAAAGATGTACCACAAAGTAAACCCCAAACAAATTGAAGATTTTTTTTTCAGTCCGAAAAGAAAAATTGAAATTTAAATTAGCTTTTAATAAAAAAATTTAATGAGTATTTAACTCATTAAAATTTTCAACAACAAACAAAAAATAATATAAAAAATACTTATATTAGTATAATTATAAAATAAAATCGACGCTTAAGTGGTGTTCGGATTAATTAGTATGGCGGATGAATAATAAAAAAAGAGCGCGCCGCCATTATAATTATATGCAATTAAAAGCGAATTATGTAAATTCAATTAAAACGCGGAGGTCGGCCGGAATAAATGATTCCGGGGCTGGGACCGGGGAACGCGGCTTGTTTATTCATATCCTGATGATACCTGATGGCTTGATGGCTGATGGCTTTGTCGACAATTTCCCGCGGGATACATTAAACTTGCCTGAAACACAACACGTTATAATTGATACAAAAATAGAGAATTTCAACGCGGGCGGATTACGCATTCCGAATCAATTTGAGAGTGATGAATGCACGAAACATGTAAACGCTAATTATTTATAAAATTAATTGATAATTGAGATTACAAAATTAATGAATTAATGAAGAGATGGAAATAATCTACATTAAGAGAATTAAACTTTTTTCAACGAAACTTTTATTTTTTATTTTACTGCCCATTTTTTGTTATCCTCGTTGCAATAACCATATATTTTTTTACTAGTTACTACGCATATAAACGATAAGCACTTTTGATAAATTTTAAGTAATAATAAAGTATTGTGTAAGGTAAAGCTGTACTGATAAGGCATAGATCTCGAAACACGTGTCTGCAAATATTGCCTTACATTAAAAAAAATATTTTTTATATTGGATGGTTGAAGCCACTACTTTGTGATACATGTTTAAATCAATAAAGTATTTTTTTTAAATTAAACACGTTTCTGGTACACGAATGTGTACGTGATACCAGCAAAGTATTATTACAACTATTTTTTTTTTCTATTATAATTATTGTTGATTATGAAGTTAATGCCTTCACAATCAACAATAATGTTTGTTTGTTTGAAAATTAATGATAACCAGTCTGTGGTCTTTTTCCACTGTGGGATTACATTCTTAGATTTTTTTTTTCAATTTTTTCTTATTTAATTTAATTTCTGTAAATATTCCTCATGGATAATAATCAGAGAATAATGTATATGTTATATATATACATAATCTTTATTAACAAACGTAATACAACGCCTATATATAAAATATTACAAATAGATTTTATGGAGCTCCTTTTTAATATAACATTTGCAATAATTGAACTCCATAATTAGAGTACACGATTTCTTAACTGTTGTTTTGTAGCTTTAATCAAATTAACATACAGTTTCTTTGTTAAATAAAATAAAGTCGCTCGAAATAACAAAAATAATAACACCAACAATTAACAAATACTGTTGACATTTTATATTATAAGAACCTCATTTTATGTTTGTTATCAAACAGTAATATTATGCAAATTTAGGTTCAATTACATTACTGTTTGCTCACATTTTTGCAAATTTACAACAAATAAACCATTTTTACCTATGTTATCTAATAATTGGCTATCGACCAGTGGTCTTTCCGCCTGTATTGATTAATTCATTTATTATTCCACATTATAATACCTTAATAATTGTTTGTTCTTTTTTTGTTTATTGATCACAATCGAAATCGTTTCCATATTTATTCAAGATATTCCAACACGTGAACGCGCGTTGTTCCGGTAGAATCGATCCTGAATCCCACGTGTAAGCACACTTTGCCATAATACCGGCTTTAATCGGTTTGGATTTAATCCTCACGCGGAAACCCGCTTAAATCTGGATTGATAGCCGTATTGACGATATGTGTGTGTGTGTGTGTGTATTCAAGGGACTGGCTTTATCTACAAAGAAAACCTCCGGTGGTATCCCCTGTAAACCAAAGGGTCTGCCGATAGTAAAGAGGAAGCTGGCCCTATAATTTTATGGGGGGCGATCTGAAGGGATATCGCTTTAACGCCGTCCTCATTGCGAATATTACTGCCTCAATAAATTATTAATGGTCGGAATTTATTCGCGCCGGGAGAAAGAAGGGGGTTGATAATGGAATTTTCAAGAGTTGGATTTATGTATAATTGGGTTTATTAAAATCTATTATTTAATTAAATTTAAATTATTTCGTTCAAAGCCGTTCGGCCGATAGCCATTTCTACAAGAACATTGTTTAAAATTCAAATAAATTGTCAAAAATATAAAAAGAAATATTAAACCACACTTATAAGGAATAAAGATGATAATAATAATAATAATATTTATTTCCTCAACATACATAGTCTAATTACAAAGGAAAATTTGGTAAATTAATATAAGACTTTACAAATATAAACAGTAAAAACAATAGGATGAAAATACATTCCGTAATTAACTTAAGACTAATACAGAGACATTTGTAGATAGCCCACAGTTGTAGGTAACTACACCATTTTTATTTATTTATTAGATATAATCAACGAAAAAAAATCCAAAGTATAGATTGAACGCGCATGAAATATTTTACAAAAAGTAACAAGACAATAAATGTTATATATTTTGAATTATTCGACGAAGCTATATAAAATGATGGGACACAATTTAAGTAACACAAGATATACACAGCATAGAGAGAATATAAGTGATCTTGAAAACAAATTTGGGTATCCATGGATTTCCATCAGTTTGCACTAATGCGCATACTCCTAATTTAAAAAATTACAGAAAATATATATATTAAAATCTGTTAATAACTAAGAAACTTTAGACAAATACAGACACATTTGTAGATTGCGCACAAATGATGAATATATAAATTCATAGTAAAGATGATGAATATATATTTAAATTATTATGCTTTTCAATCTGAATAGCAAAAAAATAACTTAAATAAATAAATGTTTCTAGTGGAGCGATTATAAAAGAATGTTGAAAAAAAGTTTAAATAAATTGTCAAAAATATAAAAAAAATAAACCACACTTATAAGGAATAAAGATGATGAATATATATTTAAATTATTATGCTTTTCAGTCTGAATAGCAAAAAAATAACTTAAATAAATAAATCTTTTTGGTGGAGCGATTATGAAAGAATGTGAACAAAATAGTTTAAATATATTCCTATCTTCAAGTGATAATAAATAAATATAGATAAAAAAATATGTAATATGAATGAGATGTAATTAGAATAAATAAATTGAAATAAAAAAAACAACTCTGTGTTAAAGTAAAAAAAATATTTATTTAATAAAATATTCGACCATTTTATTAAATAAATATTTTTTTTTTACTTTAACAAACAATTGTTTTTTTTTTTATTTCGATTTATTTTTATTTTTAAACGGTAGTAATTATTTAAGCCGATTGTCTATAAAGGCGGATAAATGTTTTCCCCACCCAATAACCGCTGGAGGGTATGCACAATACACAAAACACCTGAGGCCATTCCAACATCAAACAGGCGAACTAATCGCAACTAATTTTGTATCCCGACTGCACCGGATAATTAACGGAAAATCAAACTGTTATCAGGAGACAACAACCGTAGAACTTGCTTTAAATACATACAAGTTTCGGTTCTCCTTCTGAATATTCAACAGAATTTACAGTTGCAACACATCCGATCGATTCGTGTATAAAATAAAGCAAATAGTATACTATTGTATGGATACATATTACAACTACAACAACAAATATGTACAATTATTATGCATAATTAAGGTGTTTACTCCATTGAAGACTCAATATAAAAATATCAATTATCAAACCGATCTTTTCAGATATTAGTTTTTTTCGTATTGCGAGTCGCCGTATAAGAGTTCCGAATACGTGTAGATATTAAACACTAAATGTTTTGCTGAGTTATGTGGAATATTTAATCACAATATAAACACTGTTATTCCTTACTTCACTTTTATTTTATTCATTAGTTATTGATAATGAGTGCTTTGCAATCGAAATGTACATCTAACGAGTAAAAATAAAAGTGAAGTAAGGAATAACAGTGTTTATAACGTGTAGATATGCTAGCGGTATTAATTTTAATTTTTATTTTAAGGCGACAAAAAATAATGTCTCAAAAAATCGGTTCGATAATCGAAAAATTCGTTCTTTCCTAAAATGAGGAAACTTGTGGCTATGTTCTGGTGTCAACCAGATATCGGATCTACTTGAACTGTGCTTTTACGAAATCCGATAAATTTAAATTGGTGAGATAAATTAGATTTTTTTTCGTTAACTTTTCAACCTATTAAAGTTGCTCTTTAAGTACTTGAAATGGATAATAAAGCAGAAAATATATATGTTAATAGCTGTTTCTGAAAAACTAAAGAAAAATCAAGTATAGTATCAGCTCTAGGTTTCTACCAGAATTTTCAATAGAAAAGATTCAGTTGATCACAGTTATTTAATTTATTCAAGTGTTTTAATTATTGTAAATTATTTTAGAGTTTGACTTTTCCTAATATGTTAACAAAATTTCGGTACATCACTTAAAAATGAATTCCGATAGATCAGCGCGATTTACTCACAACGGCAGAAGGTATGTAAATAAACCGAAATTGCGTATTTCGCGTTGGAGCCTAAAGCAAATTGAAATATTGAGTAATTTCAATTCGTTTCATTGGCGCGAATTGATTCCGACACAAATTTGAATTTTCATAACCGGCCCTCCCTCCCCCTTAACAATCCGCCCTTGTTACGATTAATTGAATCGGGCAGATTAAAACTGCGCGCTGATACGGGTAATTGCTATAAATAACGCTATTTGCTTATTTTGTCCATCCACTTAGAACTGGAAAGAGGGCATTCATTCACTTGATCGTAGTTATTTGAATAAAAAAGATTTGAAAATAATTGATAAATTAAATAAATTATTTCATCTTTTAACTGCGTAATATTTTTTACTTACGTTATGTAAGTTAACCCTACACCCATATGGGTAGAAAGGGTCATTGAATGTAGATATATATATATATATATATATATATATATATATATATAGAGAGAGAGAGAGAGAGCTTTTTTTATCAGTATACATTTGCCCTATGTATACCTGCAAAATACGCGAGTCAAATGCATTTGTGTATGTGTGTTTAGTTGCCTATAACACGCAACTGAACACACATATGCCAAATAGGCAACTTAACATACACACATTAACTATTCAATGCGGTTGGCTCGCGTTTTTTTTTGCAGGTATACACTTTCTCTAATGTATACTTATAAAAAAATATCTCTGTATGTAAGCATTTATAAACAAATGCTTACATATAAAAAAAATAATTGACATAATTAAATCGTCGATTTTTTTTAATGACAAACATTTGATAATTTCTAAAAATGAATGCCATCGAAACGTGGCCTCGTGAAACGCTGAATAATGAGCGCATTCCTGTTTTATGGGGCATATCAAATTGCGAACAGGGCATCTGCCCCGGCCTGGCCTGGCCTGCTCTGGCTGAACGTTCGTTTCGGTGGGCTTTCAATTTTGTTTTCAATCGCGTCGAACTGACAGCCCGAATTAGGGCATTAATGCAACCAATTAAAATTTCCACTAATGATTTATGTAGTTGGGATGAAACAATTACCCTGACAGCGTATTACAATTTCAAATTTCCCCAAATGTACGATAAAATCAATTACGGATTTTTGTAATTATCGTATTTTTTTGCATAATAATAATAAAAACATATGTATAATTAATATATAGTAAGTTTAATGCCTCATGTTGTTGAAAATAATTTACATGAAAACATAATTAAACAAAACTGTCAACGCCGCGCTTCCCGAGTAATCTCTGCGAGACTAGACTAGACGAAGTTCGTACAAAATATTCATAATTAAATAAACCCAGGATATCGATTCCGTCCTTCGCACAAGTTCAGCTATTGAGGCCATTAATATTCATTGTATTGCTCTTGTAGTTCCCTATTAATTTCAAACTGCGGCAACTTCCATAATGGATTAAATAAGACAACGCGAAATCTCCACGCGAAAGTCACTGAAAATATCCTATCGAAATTACGTAATATTAAAACGGTGTTTGCGCAAGGAGAAGCGACACGAGCAATATAAAAAAAATGTATATAACCGGGAATATATAACGATTTCGAAATGGAACTAGCGGAAAGTTCTGCAGGCACAATTGCGTTTGAATATATAAATCATTCAATTTCTAATTAAAAAGTTTTCCGTTTCCGGGTCGTTATAGAGCGACTCGGGGATAATGAAATGTAAACTATAAAACGATTTAAGCATCGCTTTATTGTAAAGTCGAGGGGATATAAAATTGATTGAATGTTATTGCAGATAACTTGCCCCCGATCTATATAGTTATGCGAGTCGGTTTAAAAAAAAAGAATATGGACGTTCGTTCGATCGTTTTTAAAACCGATTTTATTGCCTTGTGCTTATCGTTTTTTGTGTGTATCTTGAAAATAAGTTTGCGATTTATAACTAACGCTATTTCGCTTTTGTTATTGCTTCTTTTATTATTCCCTTTTTTTAATATGAAATATGCTGAGTTGTATAAATGAAACAGAATACTTGAATGAATGTAAACAAATCTGCTCAGCTTTTATTCAGATTATGGGGATGATATAAAAGCATCGAAATTATCTATGATTGCAATAAATCATTCGATCGTATCTATGATTGCAATAAATATAATCTATTTGGGTTATCGACCAAAAGTCTTTCTGCTCAGATTTTTATTATAAGAAGATAATAATTTAATAAATTAAATAAAAATATTATTAATTTTATAATTAATTTTAATATTAATTATAAATATAATTTTGTGCTGTTTTATTGTAAACCAATGAAAATGTTCACATGATTATCGATATATAAATTGTTGAGAGAGATGTTAAAGGTTCCATTCTTATAAAACTCTCTAGAAATAAAAAGAAAAGAGCATTCATTCACTTGGTTACGGTTATTTAAATAAATTAAATAAAAATAATTAATAAATATGAATAGTGCTATAACTTGGAGAGGAAGAAGTTTTGAAGACTACCCTTAATTTTTGCTGAAAGTCACCGTTTAAAATTTTTTGCATCAATTTAAAAACACCCTCTATATCTGGCATTAAAATAATAAGTGAGGAAACGTGTAGATGTATTTCATTATAACCAAACAAGTAATGCAATAAAATTTAAATAAACAATGCTAACACACAGTAAATATATTTTATTTATTATAAATTTGAATTTGTTTGAATATAAGACAATTTTTTATTTTATTTTATCTTTTTTCTGTGGTTATTCATACAAGTTATCGATTCGAGCCAGTGTGTGTAGTCTAGTGTGTTTTTTCGGCGTCCTTTTTATTTCTATTAGGCCGTCTTTATATCCGCTTTTACAACCTTTAAAAGTTATGAAGTCATAAATCCGGCCGAATAAAGTCGCCTCCCTTATAATTGAATATAAACTCACTTAACGGACGCCCACCATATGAATATTCCGCGCCCGCTAAAAACGAAAATCCATGCTAATCCCAGTGCAAAAATAATAATAAAAAAAAATTTAAAAAAATTTACAATTTTATATCGTCCTGAGAGTTTAATGTTGCTTTAGCGCGAGTTATAATTATTTCTTTACTAAATTGCAGTTTAGCTAAATCTTAATTATTATAATTTTTTTCTTAAGTTAAATAATAATAAAAAAAATATTAAAAAAAATACACAATTTTATATCGTCCTGACAGTTTAATGTTGCTTTAGCGCGAGTTATAATTACTTTCTTTACTAAATTGCAGTTTAGTTAAATCGGAATTATTATAATTTTTTTTCTTATGTTATCTGGAATAATTTTGATATAGCTTAAAGTACAATAAAAGCAATTTATGATTTTTAAATTTTAGTTAAATATTTTAAAATGCTCCCTAATATAAAAAACTAACGTAACTTGTAATATTTATTTATTTATTTATTTGCGGAAGTCCATTTACAATAATATAATAAATTCAACTTATGGCTAGTTAATCTAAAACTAAACTTAAAATAAACTACATATAATAAATAATAAAAAACGCAACACAATTTACATAAATATTTTAAATTTATTTATTAAAAAAATTTTATCTACAGCAATTTTGATTTATATATCGAAATTTAAGCAGGTGAAGATTTTTTTAATTCTTAAAGAATTCTTCTAAAGAAAAAATAAATATAAATAGAAAAAAGTATCCACAGTCATAGTTATTTAAATAAATTAAATAAAAATGATTTGAAAATTTATTTAACGTACTTACGTTACGTACATGAAAAGTCACAGAGCTAAATGTGAGAATAATTTATTAATTATTTTTAAATCATTTATATTTAATTTAAAAAAAAAATAAATATTCTCTTTTCATAAACAGGACAAGTTCGTCTTCCTTTAGTGGGAGATACAACGATTCTCTGTTGCCACATGAAATTAGACAATAGATGGCGCTTGCGTCGTCTTCCATTTATAATTCTATACTTATTAAGTGTGTCAGTAGTCGTCATTAAAACTCCGCATTTGAAGTATCTCGTCGCGCGATCAGCCATAAAAACCGTCTAGAAAATGCCGTCGGAACTGTAATACCCCCTTAATTAATAATTTTCACAATTCTGATACAATTTCAATAACTGACATCATTAAAATTGCCTTCGCTTAATACTTATTTAGATTATAAGAATATTCATAATTTTATAAAAATATACTTTTGAGCTGTATTGTTGCGTCTCGCATTTTAATTGTATAAATATTACAATATTCCCCTTCATTTTATTTATTTTTATTACTTCTTTCAAATGGAGTTAATTCAAGAGAATATGGAAGAATAATACGCATACCATTTTTATATTAAAAACAATGAGAGGCAAAAGCAGCTTCTGTTTATGGTGAATGCGCCGGGTCTAGGGATACGCACGCGGAAAAATATGCTTTATAAAAGACTGTTTTGATATACTTCAGTTTTTTCTTTATGTAATGTTTATTATTAATAGCTCGTCTGCTTATTTAAAAATATTTGCCGATTAATTTCTTCTTAGTATGTATACAATTAGACAATTAGACAATATTGCTATATATTATATAAAAATGGATATTTTCCGTCAATAAAGTTATTATTATAGAAATAGACTGTACTAAGTATAGTCTATATTGTCTAATTGTCTGAATAAAAAAATATATTCAGGGTATTTACGCCAAATTCCCTCGTTTGGCTTAAACACCTCGTATATATATATATATATTTTATTCAGATACTATATTTTAAAATATTTAAATATATTGTCACGTTGTTACCGCGTTGATGTATATGAATGGGATCGGTTGAATCATCAGGTTTTGGTCCCAGGAACATGAGGTGGGGTCGTTTTCTGGCATTAATAGGACAATATATTATAAACACTATGATGTATAATTTAGACATGATTAATAATAATAATCTTTATTAACAGATATATACAGAAAGTATACATAATAAGTAATAAACATTAACAAACTCAAAAGTATAATTTATATCTGTTAATTGGCTATCGACCAGTTAGACATGATTTAATAATTAAATTTACTAAATAAAACAATTTTTCACTTTGTTTGTATAACTTGTTATATTGTTATATTTGTTTGTATAACAAGTTATACAAACAAAGTGAAAAAGTGTTTTATTTAATAAACTCAAAATGTATAACCAAGTGAAAGCCTTAACAATCAACAAATTAAATTTACAAAAAAACTAATAAATAAAATCTAAAATCTAGTAATTTTTATATGGTAAAAACAATTCTTTAATATTCCCCGAAATGTTGGAAGTGTAATATGTATAGAACCACACATTAATCACCCAATTTATGAAGGAATTATTATACTTTTACCACATAAAAATAATTTATACCTAACTATATTTTAAATTTTTTATCACGCGCAAAAAAAATGTATGTTGAGGCAATACATAATAAAAAAAACCCGTCGCTATTAATTATAAATATCTCGCATGCGAACATAAATTTTCTTAAAATATTGGCTATCGGGGAAATTGGAAAATGCCGCGGGTAACCGTGAAAGTTCGCGGGCGGGGGGTAAATTGGGCAGCGTTGAGGGTGGTCCGGCCGCGCTGTGGCTGCGGCGGTGATTATATCGATTTACCGCCCCCGACTCCCCGAAGGAGAAAAAATCATAATCCCATTATAATTTCATCGGGAGCTGCGACCGGGAATCACGAAGCTCCTGAAATATTTACCGGCTTAATTACAAAAAAAAAAAACGAGAAGCAAGAAGAGAGAGAGAGAGAGGGTGAGAGTGGATTATTCGCATTTACATATTTATTTAATCACCTAATGGTAAAGGATCGCTTTTTTTACATTTTTTTAATAAATATTGTTTATTAAAATAATGCGATTTTTTTTAATTTTATTAGAAGTTCGATTAATAAATTAGATTTTTTCAATACACAAATAATATTAAAGAATATAGGCAGAAAGACCTTCGGTCATTAGCCAATTTATATACAAAATATTTAATTAATCATTGTAAATATTTGTTAAGTGGTAAATAGTGTAACTCTGTATATAAATTAAGATATTATATTAATAAATATAACATAATTATTTATAATTCATGTAGGTTATAGTCTAACTCTTTCAAAATATGTAAAATAACAGAACTTTTCGCTGAAACCCAAAATGAGTAATTTGTAATGCGATTTTCCTTATAACTAAATTTTGAAAAAATATAATAATTATAATTTGCACGATATTTTTATAAAACTTACTGAGGATATTAATTGAAACCCGCTATTTCAGAAAATGCAAAAAACAAAAAATATCCCATGGATGGTTTTCGAGATATTTTCATTCAAACCCAAAATGGACGATTTTTAATGCAATTTTATGTATAATTCAAATTTAAAAAAATCATAATAATTTTTATTTGCACGTTATCTTTCTGAAACTCGCTGAGTATATTAATCAAAGCCCGCTCTTTCAGAATCTGTAAAAAACAAAAAATACCCCATCCATGGTTTTCGAGATATTTTCATTCAAACCCAAAATGGACGATTTTTAAAGCAATTTTCTGTATAATCCAATTTCAAAAATTCTAATAATTATAATTTGCACGATATCTTTATAAAACTTGCTGAGGATATTAATTAAAACCCGCTCTTCCAGAAAATGTAAAAAACAGAAAATACCCCATCCATAGTTTTCGAGATATTTTCATTAAAACCCATAATGGGCGATTTTTAATGCAATTTTCTGTATAATTCAAATTTGAAAAATTATAATAATTATTATTTGCACGGTATCATTCTGAAACTCGCTGAGTATATTAATTAAAGCCCGCTCTTTCAGAATCTGTAAAAAACAAAAAATACCCCATTCATAGTTTTCGATATATTTTCATAGAAACCCAAAATGGACGATTTTTAATGCAATTTTCTGTGTAATTCAATTTTGAAAAATTATAATAATTATTATTTGCACGTTATCTTTCTGAAACTCGCTGAGTATATTAATTAAAGCCCGCTGTTTCAAAATGTGTAATAAACAAAAAATTCCCCATCCATAGTTTTCGAGATATTTTCATTCAAACCCAAAATGGACGTTTTTTTAATGCAATTTTCTGTATAATTCAAATTTGAAAAAATATAATAATTTTTATTTACACGTAATCTTTCTGAAACTCGCTGAGTATATTAATTAAAGCCCGATCTTTCCGAATATACAAAAAATCTCCATCGATAGTTTTTAAGATAATTTATGCGTTATATTGAAACAAACATAATTTTTATTAAATATGAAATATAAATATTTATTTCTGAGAGTTAAATTAATTTATATTGCAATAATTTCATTATTACAATCGTTTACAAATTGTTAAGCCTCTGTTTCAGTCCAGTTCTCAAAATTTGATCAAATGAATTGCTAGTGATGATGAGCAAATTTAGGATTATGAAGGATATAGAGGTGTTTGATAATATGGATTGGCATCGAATTTTAAATATCGTTTAATGTAAATCCTTCTACTAAAACGTTAAGATATAATTGCAAACATTAAAACGAACCGCATTCATTCAACACAATCCCCTAATTATTTTCACACGAATCACAAAACTGAATGGGAGTAAATAACAGCAGAATAAATGCCCCCGGCGTTTGCATCACAATGTAACAACAAGGAAGGAATTCCGTCCTGCATAACTTGTATCTCCCGTTTATCGATCAGCGCGGGGGGCGGCCAGGAGCGCCGGGACGTTTGCCAAACAACATTCATCGGTGATGAGTTCACTTACACCGAAACCGCACCTATCATGTTCCGCGTTCGCTCGACAAAAAGTTTGCGGCCCCGCGGGGCGCGCTTCCTGCACTCTGCGCTTTTAAATTACCGCCATTATGTTAAACACGTGCCCCGACAAACAACTTTGCATTGTCAGTGCAACTATTTCGAAATGTATATTTGCTTATTTAAATGTAAATGTAAAAGATTGTACGAAATTCATAAAGTGAGGTTATAATAAAGAGTTAAAAAAAAATAAGTCAAGGACACATTTTAGTTTATATATATATACACATCAATATTCAGACTATACAGATAATTTTAACAATATAGCAATTACAATACATGTAGGTGTTATTCAGTGTGGACTATCGACCAGTCTTTCTGCACTTTTAGTTTATATTTATATATTTAATTTATTTAAATAAATCCTTTTTCTATTATATTATATTTTATTATATTATATTTTATTATATATTCAAGCAGCTTTAAGAAAGGGAATATATAATTGTTATATTAATTTAAATTATTTTGAATAATAATAATTTCCATTAATGTTAAAACAAATAGATATAATTACGGTCCGATTGGAGTTCTGAACTAATAACATAATAATAAAGACGAGCTCTATTATTACAGAACACATCTCATGATTTTATGATGCGGTTTATATGTGCGTTTGGAAGTTTCAATACGCGTAACCTAAATATTTGAGCAGCCCGATAAATTATGGTTACTTATTCCACGACACACATGAATGGGACTACATCTCATACTTACCAACTCCGTTTTATTATTCAAATCCAATGTTTTCATAACTACCTGCTTGAATTACACATGTTCCCATTCATTTAATCCACAGAACTGGCTCCCGCTTAATACCGGAGGGAGCGTTTAAATTGTTAACAATATTTAGTATTCTTTAATAATTTCATTTGTGACATTTCTTACAGTTTCTCTTTAATGAATCTATTAAACGTTTCGCAAAATTTACGCAAGAGAGGATTTTGAAGGATAATTATATTCAGCGATGTATGAAAACGTTGATTTAAATATGGAATGCTGAATTTTTTTAAAATGCTTTAAAGTTGCGCAGAAAAATTACAATTAATGTTGTAATTGTGTAAACTGCAGTAATAAAAAGATGGTTCTGTTAATTCAAAACAAACATTTAATTTGCATGAAAGATAGCAAATATTTGCGTAGAAAAAAATACAATTGATGTTGTAATTGTGTAAACTGCAGTAATAAAAAGATGGTTCTGTTAATTCAAAATAAACATTTAATTTGCATGAAAGATAGCAAATTAAATGTTTGTTTTGAATTAACAGAACCTTCTTTTTATTTAAAAATAGCACTTTCAAACATCGACTGATTAATAATGAGTGTTTTTTATAAACCCAACATCAAAGAATTATAGTTGTAGCGGAAATAAAAACAAAATTTTGCCCCGGCTTTTGAACGCAGAGCGTGTTCCTATTTAAACCAGTTGGTTTGAATGCTCCTCATGGCAATTACAATCTCCGCTTGTTTCGTGCCGTTATTTCAAAGACTGTTCTTTTTTTATTTATTTATTTTTTAAGTGAAAAATCCGCAAATCGAGTCCCGGGCTGGAAATTGAAAAACCGCCAGGGCGGTAATTAATAACGTAATTAACGCATCCGGGTAATTCGCGGAGCGCAAGATAATCCCCCATTATGTAAGATAGTTTTTCCATCGTGGGAGGAAGATAATGGCGGCCGCCGTAAATTATTCCGAGTGCGCCGTGACAAACACACAGGGCCCGGGCTTAATTACGAGATATGACTAATTACCAGCGTGGATTTTTTTTAAATTTTGCGCTACCGGACGTGGAGCCGTTCCCTTTTCCCCACTTTGCCGCACTCGCGGCGGTCATAATTATATTGTTATCGGGGGTGGGAGGGGGTTTTTGGGTTTAAACGGCGGTTTCGGGGCCGGGACATCTCCCGTGGCTAATTAAATGTCGCCGTGACTATCTCATTATCTGCTTTCGGCTCGGATGGTTTTGATTTACATAACGAAATATAATCACGTAAAAAGTTTAATTTTGAAATAAACAAATAAATAAGTTTTTCAGTGTGTAAATCATTTAATCAAACTCAGTTAATGCCTTTGTGATTTTTTTTATTAAATAATTTAATGGATTTTAATGCATAACTATTTTATATTAGATCTATTTAGTTTTTCCTCATTCACCACCTAAAAAAAACAATTTGGTAATGAGGAAAAATGCAAAAAAACAAAAAATACTCCTTGGATGGTTTTCGAGATATTTTCATTTACTCTGAAAATGGACGATTTTTAATGCAATTTTCTATATAATTCAATTTTGAAAAATTATAATAATTATAATTTGTACGATATCATTATAAAACTTGATGAGGATTTTAATTGAAATCCGCTCTTTCAGAAAATGTAAGAAACAGAAAATACCCCATCCATGGTTTTCGAGATATTTTCATTTAAACCCAAAATGGACGATTTTTAATGCAATTTTATGTATAATTCAAATTTGAAAAATTCTAATAATTATAATTTGTACGATATCATTATAAAACTTGGTGAGGATTTTAATTGAAACCCGCTCTTTCAGAAAATGTAAAAAACAGAAAATACCCCATCCATGGTTTTCGAGATATTTTCATTTAAACTGAAAATGGACGATTTTTAATGCAATTTTCTGTATAATTCAATTTTGAAAAATTATAATAATTATAATTTGTACGATATCATTATAAAACTTTATGAGGATTTTAATTGAAACCCGCTCTTTCAGAAAATGTAAGAAACAGAAAATACCCCATCCATGGTTTTCGAGATATTTTCATTTAAACTGAAAATGGACGATTTTTAATGCAATTTTCTGTATAATTCAATTTTGAAAAATTATAATAATTATAATTTGTACGATATCATTATAAAACTTGGTGAGGATTTTAATTGAAACCCGCTCTTTCAGAAAATGTAAGAAACAGAAAATACCCCATCCATGGTTTTCGAGATATTTTCATTTAAACTGAAAATGGACGATTTTTAATGCAATTTTCTGTATAATTCAATTTTGAAAAATTATAATAATTATAATTTGTACGATATCATTATAAAACTTGATGAGGATTTTAATTGAAACCCGCTCTTTCAGAAAATGTAAGAAACAGAAAATACCCCATCCATGGTTTTCGAGATATTTTCATTTAAACTGAAAATGGACGATTTTTAATGCAATTTTCTGTATAATTCAATTTTGAAAAATTATAATAATTTTTATTTGCACGTTATCTTTCTGAAACTCGCTGAGTATATTAATTAAAGCCCGCTCTTTCAGAATCTGTAAAAAACAAAAAATACCCCATCCATAGTTTTCAAAATATTTTCATTCAAACACAAAATAAGAAATTATTATAGATACGGATTTGCCAGAGTGAGAAAGATGTGATGATTATGATGATGATTTTATCACTTGAGGAAATAATAAATTATATGATTTATACAATACCCATGTTTCCATTCATTTAATCCACACCGGAGGGAGCGTTTAAATTATTAACAATATTTAGTATTCTTTAATAATTTCAATTGTGACATTTCTTACAGTTTCTCTTTAACGAATCTATTAAACGTTTCGCAAAAAAATTATATCATAGTTAAATATTTAAATGTTTCTTATAAATTACAAAATTTCAATAGATAGAGGCTCTTTTTAGTTGCGACAATTAATTTTCAATTTCACTTTATTAACGGAATCTCCATTTCCAAATTCCAAATTAAATTGTTAAGGTTTCTACTTTGTTTAGTGTTTGTATCTAAAAGTTAATCTTAATATTGTAACGAAAGTGAACGAAGCAACTGGAAAGAACAGTCTGGAATGTTCCAGCGAGCGCACGACGGTATACGCGGCTTCATTGAAAAGTTAAAAAAAAACAGGCGCGCTATAAAAGCGTAAAAGCAATTGTAATTCAATTTTAATAAATGAAACACTTTTTTACTTTGTTTGTATAACAAACAAAATTCGAGTTATACAAACAACATAAAAAAGTGTTTCATTAATTAAATCTTTTAATTTGTGTATTCTGTGATTGTATGAATTTAATAAATAAATATATTCAAATTAATAATGAAAGCGTGAATATAACTTACATAAAAATAAGTAATATGATGGCGTGAACAGTTCGATATAATGCAAAAGAAAGAAAAAAAAATATGAAATAAAATGTAGTAAATCCCGATATCGTATGAAAAGTTGTGAATTGAAATATAATTTCTGCGTGTGACAGTAAAGCGGGTTTTATGGAGCCATTCGCGTCGGCGTATATTAGAAACTCCGGGCTGTAGGTAGAAAGCACGGGCAGAGAGAGCAACACGGAAAAAAGGAAGGAAAAGAAAGTAAGTGTATATATTGACGTTGCGGCTTGCTGATATTGGAACCGTGTAAGCGCATTAAAATAGCAACTATGTAGCATGTCGAACCTCACCTTCCGCCGTCTCTTTCCTCCTCCTCTTGTGCATTCTCTCTCTCTCTCGTTTTATTTTTTAAGAACTTTTCGACTTCTCCGCGCCGTAAGCTAGGAATTTAGAAGTTTTTAAATCAATACCCGGCCCGCCGGCCCGTTCCCGGCTGCTACGCGTCCCGGATTTATAAACAGCTCGCTAGGCCCTATGAATTTTAATTATTGTACCTTCAGGTTTTAGACCGTGTTTCTGTCTGTAAACGTTCTGCCTAATTTTTAACCTTAAATCATCTCCGGCGTGAGCCGGCGAGAGGCAGGATTTATGGGGCTTCCTCTACGTTGTTCCCTTCCTAACGACGATTAATGTTATTAACCAAACACCTTAAAATATTCATTTTCGACATACTTTTCAAATACCGCATCATCTTAATAAAATAACTCCTCTTTATAAATATTAATATAATACACACACACACATCTTTATAAAAACAACAGATAATATTTTATAAATATTGTACACAATAATAATAGAAAAAAGGATTTATTCAACTCACAGTTATTTAAATAAAATTATTTTGAAATTAATTAATTAATTATATGCAATATTTTAAAATTGTTACTGTTCCAATAGATGTCTAGCTATGATATAAGAAAGCTTTATTGAAATAAAATCCTCCCTGCATGATTTTATGTTAAATATAATAAAGTGATTTTGTCATAAATTTTGCTCATGTTTAAATTATTATTCCAATATAAATTAAAATTTAATTTCAAATTAAAGGCACTTGGTTTGTTTCACTTTTTATTTTCAATTATTTATATATATATAGAAAATTTTTATTCTTGAGAGATACATTAAATTACATTACAATATTTATAACATTACAATCATAAACATCTAGTTAAGCCTCAGAAAATCGACCATCGGCCTTTCTGCCTTCCATTGTTTTATTAAGTGCCAATCAAAGTTATTAATTATAAATAAAATCTCGTCCTCGTATAATTTTCATTATTGTATATTGCTGTAATATATTGAATAAAAACACTTAAAATCCTTTCTTCTCTATTTAGTGAAGAAAGCAATCAAAATGCTGTAATATTGTTAAAACAATATTTTATGCAATTAATTTAAGCGACCACCTGATTTACTCCGGACAGTCAGCATCTTAAAGCAGTGCATTTGAGAAATTGCAAATTGCAGTCAGCAACATCTGGATGTAGGCCACGCCAAGTCAGGCCAAGCCATCCCTCGCCCATCCCATCCATTCCGCATAACAAGGGTTGAGATAGTGTATATGCGGTCGAGTGCTGTGGTCTTGTGAGTTGTAGAGTTCCAGACATCATAAACCGAATATCACTTCCGCCATTCATTTCGTTCCGACACAATTCGCACTCCCACGTCAGCCGCCCTCAACTTCTTCCTCTGTCTTTTATTGCGATCCTCCAAACCGGTCAAGGACAATACATAATGATAAAAAATAAGAATAAGCAGTGAAGTAAATATTGCTATTAATTGGAGTTGGGAGTAATTAATTTTCGCTACAGCAATTGAATATATTACAATGATATTTTTTTTTCAATTATTTAAATTGATATTCTTTTTTAAATTATATTTATATGATAATATAACAATATGTTATTATTATGCAACAGCAAATGTTTATTATTAGACATTTGTTAAAGTACTTATGTAGATAAGTCAAATTGTCACAGTAGCTAAAGGGAAAATAATTTATCAATTAATTATTTTCAAATTCTTTTTATTTAATTTATATTTATATGTATGAATTGAAGAAAATTTCAATGTACAACATATAATTTAAATTAATTAAACATAAATGAAAAAATGGCTGAAGCTCATGACAGTAATCTGTCTACTACTAACTTAAACTTAAAAGGCAAACCCTCCAAAAAATATTTATTTTTTACGAAACGAAACAAAAAAAAAACAGTTTCAGTTGATATTACTAAAACTGCATTCCATTCTTCAATTTCAGTTGATATTACTAAAACTGCATTCCATTCTTTTACTCAGTCCCATATATCCTTGTATAGGGACACTCCTCTATATTAAATGACATCTTCACATTGCAGAGTAAAGCCATTCAAGTTCGCGAAGATTGCAATTTTTGTCCAAATAAGAAAAATACATTCTTTTGGAAATAATCATAAAAAAAGGTGATTTAAAAATTAATCCCAGAAAGAAAACGAATTATTTTTTCCTCTCAACTAAAATGATATCTACAATTACTGAAAGACCATACTCCTGACATAAAGTGATGAATATTTAAACGAATCCGGGCGTAATTAAAGTCTTTTAATAAGAAGCAGGAGAGAGAGAGAAAAAAGCCGAGGAAGAGAAAGAAAAGAAAAGTCCCGACACAAGCGCGAAAGAACGAATTGGAGAACGGATGATGCAATTAATTTTAATCGGGTCAGTAACAAGAGCTCGTATTTTTTTCCTTTCCACTTTCCTCCGCTGGAATTAATTAATAAATAAAATCTTGTCTGCGATCTAGCCTATTAAAATATGTCTTTCCGGGGTAAAAGAAGATCTAGTTTAATTATTCCCCACCGCCCGCCAGCGCCCTTCCACCGCGCCCCGGTTCTATTTAATTAGGGAGGTCCCGGCGCGGATTTTAATTAAAAAAATCTCTTTGTGATAATTTTGTTAATTGTTTCCGATAAATTGGTGTAATTTTAGTGGGCGTTGTTTCGGCTCGAATAATTGTCCTGTGGGTTGTGGTTAAAGGAAAGCTTGTTAGCAGTTGTTGTTTTTAATTAAATATTTTTTTACAATATATGTAGTAAATAATTTAATAACTAAAATAACTACTTATCGATAGCTAATTATATATATATATATATATGTATACAAATATTTTTATTCAGATGGTCACAGTTACTTATATTAATAATAATAATACTTTACTTAATTAAATAATTTATGTAATAAAACGTTCAGCCAGCATTCATCTAGCGTGATGGCCATTTCGGTGTTTCGAACCTCATCAGACCAGTGTGTTCCATTTGTATTGCCTTGATGAAGGCAGTTGTGGATGCCGCATGAAATTAGGCAATAGATGGCACTAGTATCGTTTTCCATTTATTATGATTCTTTTTAATTAATTTAATATAAATAGTGCCAGTTATTTATTTAAGCGATTAAATGTTCTTTTTTATATATAATTATTTATGTAGTAATAATTGTAGAAGAAAACAAGAGGAGAAATAGTTATGTTTTTATAAAGATGTTCGTATTAATGAATAAAAGAGAATGAGTAGAAGAAGAAAAAATATATAGTCTAAAGTAATTTATCATGATGAAAAGAAGTTAAGCACTTAATTCTGGCAGAGTATGTCACCATGAGTACCCACTTAATTTTCAACTGGCGAAAGATATTCAAATATAATCCCCCCCGTAGCTGTAGCGAACGTGTTATCCCCATTACACTATCTTAAGAAAACGCTGTTAAACTTAAAACGCTCGCAGGGCTCGTATAAACTTGATGTAATCGCCTTAAATTTTTCCAACAACATAATACCGCCGACTGCACGTCCCGAAACGCTAAAGATGAAAGATTGCACTAATAGTCATCAAACCTTACTGGCGACAGCAAAACACCATTGTACCCGACAATGGCCAATATTTCCTCAACATTTTAAGAGGGTTATTAGCGGAATTGATGGAGCGTCTCCTCCGTGTATTTTTCCGAGTACAATTGAGTCCTCGATAATGGATCTGATTAATGGGGGCTATTGTTTCAAGTTGGGGATTTCGGGAGAGAGAGGGGGGAATTGCGGATTGCAGTCGGCGCGTCTTTCCTTCTTGAGGGAATAGGTGTGCTTAATGCGCGGCCATAAATCATCGCGGATACGTAGGTCCAGGTGACCGCGCGCGGACTGCGGTCTTGAGATCCGGCCCCGATCAATATTACCTCAAATCCAGTATGGCCCGAATCCAGGACGGCTCTTCCTCTTCCTCTTCTGCTTCCACTCATGCCCTCGTTCTCGACTACACGGCTTCGACCCACCGCCGCGCCGTACGACTCCAATAAACAATCATCCAACCCCTGTCATCGGCTTATTGTCCAACAGGTATTAATATACGGGGGAGGCTCTCTAATGAAACCCGTCTTTAAGTTACGCACCGGTCTTAATCATCCTTAGACTGACAATGTGAATATTTATTAAAAGTAATTAATCATTTTTTCAAATTTCAAAGATAATTAGATTTTATTATTTTTTCGAGAGAAATGGTGAATGCGCCGGGTTATCGCCAGATTTATCAACTAACTAAATGAATTTGTTTAACCACCATTCATCTGAATAATCGATTGAGATTTTTACTTGATTAAAGTGCATAATATATTATTTATAAATAATACAATAGTTTTTTTTAATTTCCCAAAAATTTATTGCAGAGACACTGATAAAATCGCTGACAAAACAATTGTAGCAATGAATCTACAATAAATATAGTCAAATAAAAAAACTGTTGTTTTATTTACAAATACCATTCATCCGGTCTAGATAACTTGATGGAAATTTCGTTACTTCCCGGCGCATTCACCTTTAATTAACTAAAAAAAGTATGTTGGATAAATAATTTTTAAATACTGATAATTTCGTTGATTATTGAGGCACGTACTTTTCGAAGATTTTTTGGCTTTAATAGGTAAAGTATTTCCTTATTTTCCTTATACCTAACGGTAGAAAGGAACACGATTTTATTCCTTTTTTTTGGGCTTGGATACGCGTCTATATGGACAGTTCTCAGCTGAAAAAAAAAGAGTAAAAAGTAAAATAATTGTGATTTTATATTTTTATATTAGTAATAAAATTATTTCGCTACGCTATACTTTTTTAGGCAAGGAATATTAATTATGTTATTTACACAAAAATTTATATTATATATTCGACACCATAACTTTCGTTTATTGGAATTAAAAAAATCAAAATAAATCTCAAAATCCCCTTCAGGGCTAATTTAAACATCTGGATGTCTTAATAATACTCCAAACTATTACAAAATACTAATTATTTGTACTTGCACCAGCTTACAACCCCTCCAGGACTCCCTAAATTTCGTTTATTAATTCGACAGGTTGGACTGCAATTAAACAAATCTAAAAAAATATTAAAATCTGCTTGAGATATAATTTAAGTAGCTAGATATCTTAATAAGACTCAATACTATTACAAAATACCAATTTTTTTGTTTTGGCTGCACCGTACAACCCCTCCACGACATCCTAAATTTCGGTTATTTCCTCTTAGTTCAACAGATTGGACTGCAATAAAAAAAAATCCGAAAAATATTAAAATATGCTTGAGTGCTAATATAAGTAGCTCAATGTCTTAATAAGACTTCAAACTATTACAAAATATCAATTGTTTATACTTGCATTACCGTACGACCCCACGCGACATCTTCAATTTCGGTTATTTCCTCTTAGTTCGACAGATTGGACTGCATTTAAAAAAAATCCAAAAAAATACTAAAATCCGCTTGAGGGATAATTTAAATAGCTGGATGGCTTAGTAAGACACCAAACTATTACAAAATACCAATTGTTTGTACTGGCTGCACCGTACAACCCCTCCACGACACCCTCAATTTCGGCTATTTCCTCTCGGTTCGACAGATTCGACTGCAATTTAAAAAATCCAAAAAAATATTAAAATCTGCTTGAGGGCTAATTTAAGCAACTGGATGTCTTAATAAGACTCCAAGCTATTACAAAATATGAATTGTTTGTACTTGCACCATCATACAACCCCTCCACAACACCCTCAATTTCGGTTATTTTCATCTAGTTCGACAGATTGGACTGCAATTAAAAAAATCTAAAAAAATATTAAAATCTATTTGAAGACCAATATAAGCAGCTGGGTGTCTTAATAAGACTCCAAACTATTACAAAATATTAATTTTTTGTACTTGTGCCACCGTACAACCCCTCCACAACTCCCTCAATTTCAGATATTTTCTCCAGGTTCGACAGATTGGACTGCAATTATAAAAATCAAAAAAATATTAAAATCTGCTTGAGGGCTAATTTAAGCAGCTTGATTTCTTAAAAAGACTCCAAACTATTACAAAATACCAATTGTTTATATTTGTACCACCGTACAACCCCTCCACAACTCCCTCAATTTCGGATATTTTCTCCTAGTTTGACAGATTGGACTGCAATTAAAAAATAAAAAAAAATATTAAAATCTGCTTGAGGGCTAATTTAAGTTGCTGGGTGTTTCAATAAGACACCAAACTATTACAAAATATAAATTTTTTGTACTTGCACCACCGTACAACCCCTCCACAACTCCCTCAAATTCAGATATTTTCACCTAGTTCGACAGATTGGACTACAATTAAAAAAATCCAAAAAAATATTAAAATCTACTTGAGGGCTAATTTAAGTGGCTGGATGTCTTAGTAAGACTCCAAACCACTACAAAATATCAATTGTTTGTACTTGCACCACCATACAACCCTTCCACAACTCCCTCAATTTCAGATATTTTCTCCTGGTTCGACAGATTGGACTGCAATTATAAAAATCAAAAAAATATTAAAATCTGCTTGAGGGCTAATTTAAGCAGCTTGATTTCTTAACAAGACTCTAAATTATTACAAAATACCAATTGTTTATATTTGCACCACCGTACAACCCCTCCACAACTCCCTCAATTTCGGATATTTTCACCTAGTTTGACAGATTGGACTGCAATTAAAAAAATAAAAAAAAATAAATATTAAAATCTGCTTAAAGGCTAATTTAAGTAGCTGGAGGTCTTAGTAAGACTCCAAACTACTACAAAATATCAATTGTTTGTGCTGGCTGCACCGTACAACCCCTCCACGACATCCTCAATTTCGGTTATTTCCTCTCGGTTCGACAGATTGGACTGAAATTAAAAAAAATCCCTTTGGAATTTTGTGCAACTGATAGCAGATTCTTTTTCGGCGTATTGAATACTATATTTCTACCAATTTTAAGCTCAATCGGAAACAAAAACTTTTTTCGAGCAGAAAACGTTCAAAAGGGTACCCCCTTGCTACTTTTTCATATTTCATAAAAATATCTGTTCTGGCTGCATTGGGTTGAAACCTTGCGCAAAGATGGTTTAAAGTGTGCTGAGCAAGAATCCGTTGAATTTTCAAAGTTCGAAGAAAAAAAAAATGAAAACTTTTCAACAAAACAAAAAATAGTTTTGGCTGAAAAGATATCTCAGAGTGAGCTGAACTCGAATCCGTTTTCAGAAAATTTTTATTCCGCTTTGAAATATTTTTTCTTTCGAATTTTCAATTCGGAAAAAAGTGGAAAGAAATTTTCTACCTTAATAAAAAAATATTTCCAGTTGGAATTGTAAACATCCGGATCAAGATTCATATGAAACATGCTAAATACTAGCAGGAGATGGAGCTATGATTTTTCTCTAGTATATGTAGAAGGGAGTTGAACAACTCGATTTGCTCGTCCAGAAATATATAAATATCATATGATCGATAATTTTTTTCGTCTAGAGTGTTTTGACTTTCTATTATATGACAGACAACTTTTCTCTTATAGAGTTCTAAATTCTATATGATTGATACATTTTCTCATCTAGCGTGCTTTGACTTTCTACCATATGATCGATAAATTTTCTCTTCTAGAGTGCTCTGACATTCTATCATGACAGACACTTTTTTCTTATAGAGTTCTAAATACCATATGATCGATACATTTTCTCATCTAGTGTGCTTTGACTTTCTACCATATTATGGATAAATTTTCTCCTCTAGCGAGCTTTGACTTTCTACCATATGATCGATAAATTATCTCCTCTAGCGTGCTTTGACTTTCTAACATATGAGAGAGAATTTTTCTCTTATACAGTGTTTTGACTCTCTACCATATGATTAAAAATTTCTCTTCTCTAGAGTGCTTTGACTTTCTACCATATGATTAAGTTCTTATTTCCTTTTTTTATTTTACATTTTTATGAACCAGTAAAACAGGTCTGAGAAATCGCTGAAAAATTGATATTTTTTTCAAACTGACGCCATTTTTGAATATTATTGACCTAATATCTTAGGAGTAGTATAATTCCTAGATAATTTCACTACCTTTATGGTTCTCAATCTTATTTTGGTTTAAGATCACCTGAACAACAATGGCGCTACTGCACGTGGACTGCGGACACGGTTCGCGTTAGAGCTACAAGTGTAAACTCTCAACTAGGTTTTTTGTAATTAAAATTTTCGAAATTTTTGGCCAAAAACTAATAAATCAATTGCCGAAAATCGTGTATTCATATCTTTTATACACAAAAAAATGTTTTTCCGCCTGCTAGTGGTAAAGATCCCCTTAATTAATATACTTGGATTAATCAGTGAAATAAACCATAGTATTATTATTACTATGGTTTGTTTCACTGATTAAAAAATAAAAATGATTTCAATAATTGATATTCTACAATTGTTGAATCTTATTCTCTTTATTTTAGCATAAAGCGTTTGAATGGATCAATATAACATCATCATTTTTTTTTAAGTTTACAGTAGATGTAGAAATAAACCACAAAGATAAAGTAACTGCGGGAATTGAATGAAGGACAAAAAAAACGCAAATTGTCGTTTTCTTCCCCCTAACGTTTCGCTTAGCTGCACCGCATGCATAAAACACGGAAAAATGTCATAATGCTTCCCGTTTCCCTCGGCCCCGACAGGAGAGTAAGGCCGTTAAATAAAAGCTCCGCGAATCTCACCGCTCCCCCATAAACTGCACTCCATCATCCCCGACGAGTGTCGCCGCCGCCGCCACCGCACATAAAAACAGGGGACGGTGTTCGTCATTAGACTCCGCGGACAGGACTCATTGTTTGTCTTGGTTTTTACTACCGGCAAAAACCGCCCTCCGGTCACGGAATATCCTCATAATCCCACGAGCCACCCGTCTTTCTCCCCGCTCCCTTTCCATTCCTCCATACCATTAGGTCCTCATAGTCTTCCACTTCCTCAACAAGGGCCATTCCGCGACATCTGCCCTTACACGTGTTCCCATGGTCGGACAAAACCGCTGAAGAGCATAACTGTTAGTGTGCTGTTCGGGGATCGGGATTGCGTGCGGGGGAGGGGGGATGATTGCGATGAGGGTGAACAGCTCGCCAACTGTGACTTTTTTTTATAATTCAATCTCGTGAGTCGGTGCGAGGGGTCGAATGTAGATTATAATTTTAATTAATTTTATTACTTAACAATGTTGGCACTTTTTGAATTAAAATTTTAATGAAATTGTTTCACAAATGAATTCAAAGTAATGCAAAATAATAATATCTTTATTTATATGTAGTTACAATATTTATTTATTTATTAATTTAAGGAGGCCATTTCATGCAGTAACATATATTTACAATGATTAATTAAATTTTGTATATAAATTGGCTATCGACCAAAAGTCTTTCTGCCAGAAATATAAAATTTCTTTCTTAATCATATCCTTCTTTACCCGCATTGGGTGTCGAGGAATATAAAATTTAATATAATAAATTATTAAAATATGAATGCAAACAATTACATTTATAAAAATGTCATCTCATATCAATATAATTAATGCTCGAATTTGCACAATCTCAAAGACGAGAAAGAGAAATAATCTTTAATTGCAGAAAATATAAATTTACAATTTTAAATAACAATCAATATATAACAATATTACAGCATAATAAATTAAAGACGACGCAAGCGCCACCTTTTGCCCATTTTCAAGTGGCATCGTCAACGATTTGGGTCAACAAGGTAGAAAACCATTAAATGTGAATTATTACTGCAGTTTAGTAAATTGGGCGGTATTTCCACCTCTCAAATACAATTTTACAAAAAATTATACATTTTAAAATAATTCATTATAATTTTCTGAGATTATTTATTGGAAATTGTCTTTCTGAATATTCTAAAAAAAAACCTCACAGTGGTTAAAGTGTTAAAGTAGTAATTTTTTATATGTATTATTCATTTTTTGTAGCCAATGAAAAAAAAAACAATATTATTGATTATAGTATCACTTTTTTTTTATATATTTTAAATTGTAACGAAAATTAAATTAAAATATTTTTTACTTGAAACGATAATATCGATTGCAAT
The DNA here is from genome assembly GCA_963082785.1 of Philonthus spinipes. Taxonomy (NCBI): domain Eukaryota; kingdom Metazoa; phylum Arthropoda; class Insecta; order Coleoptera; family Staphylinidae; genus Philonthus; species Philonthus spinipes. The sequence goes on from OY720308.1 coordinate 2,849,801, forward strand.
AAATGATAATATTTTAAAAAAAAGTACAACCGCTAAAATAACAAAAATATCCGACAGAACAAAAAAAAACAGAAGCAATTAAAAACATATAGAAAAAGAGTTGCTGTTGGAAAGAACCATCAAATGATTAGAAACAATCGTATATTCTTCTGTCTGCGGAGCAAATATTCGTTCTATGATTAAAATATTCGTAATAAGCGAGCCTGTAGCGCGGATATTTCGATAAAATGGTGTTGGCGTGGCCGTTTCATCCTGGCAATAAAGGAGAGCATTTATATCTCGGGCATTAGCAACATCAAAAGAAGACGCTCGAGACGAGGCACTCACGACGACGCTACGAAAAATACCGTAAAACGGTCCCACGGCGTCTAGACAAATCAGCGACGCCCCCCTCACTGAACGCTTCAAACAATTCGCCAAATTAACTCTGTTTTCATTTACTAGACGTTCCTGTATTTGGATGAATGTGTATAGTGCTCGCACTTCGTAAATAAATTTTATTTGTTAATTTATACGAAATATTTTCGTATGATGTTTATACAATTTTTTAAAACAAGAAAGTTGTTTTTAATAATAGAAAAAAGGTCTTTTATTTTAAAGTTGTTTTTGTCTCGTTTGACATTCTCACGATTCCACTGTCAGAAATGTATTCGATGGGTTTCATTTTTCGCAGAAAGTGTTGCTCCACGTTAAAAAAATAGATTTAAAAATTTATTAAAAGGCGTTGAAAAGAAAACAGTCCATAGAACTTGTGGTTCCAACAGGATGGAGCTACGGTTTACACAGTCCGCAGAATTCTCAATCCAAAATGGACGACAACAAATTTTGTGGACTGTATCGTAGCTCCACACTGTTTGAACCGCAAGTTCTACGAAATGTTTCCGCTTCGATATATTTATATTTTCTAACAAACATGCTGTCCATAGAATCTTGATCCAACAGGATGGAGGGCTTAAGCCTACAATTGGTTCTACATTCCAGCGTGAAGTTAGCTTCATTAAACCGCTACACGAATTAATGTAGTAAACGGTTCCGAGTTGGTATCGTAGGTTTTAATGGGAGGGGTTTTAGTCGGTAGGCGAAATGAGTCCGACACATACAGAAACCCTACAGAAATATTATTATTATTATTATTAGACATAATGTTATCATGTTTTCGTACTGGCTTAAATCAATAAACCCGGAACAAACTCCGCAAATTATCGGATGAAATAAATTTTACTTAAATATCATTTAGGGACAAGCATATTCGAAATAAGCACCTTAACTCTTTCCCTCTCCCCCGGGTAATTGATCATTATCGTTGGAAAGCCATTATCGGCTTACGCTCAAAACTGTTTGGGAATCACCCTTCCTGCGCGCAACCCCCCAAATACCGACTCTATTTATGTTGGAACTTTATAAACGTTCGCACACACTCTAAAACTAATTGTAAGATAAATATTAAGCAACTTGTTACGAACTAACTAAATGTCAAATGATTAAGTGCGGAGATGTATTTAAATAAAATTTAAAAATAAATCCTCCAAATTCAACGTGATGAAAGAAATGATCCTACTATCTGAATATACTTAAATTGGCTAAATTAGCAAACTTATTTTTTTATGAAACAATGTTAAAAAAGTAATTGAAGTAATGGTAATGAAAAATAAAAAAGTAATTGAAATTGCGAGTGAATAATAAATAGATTTCAATTAAAAGTTTACTTTCCGATACCTGTAATCCAGATGGAGGGGATCATAGTTTTTCGATTTTATGTGGCGACGCGCTGCGGAAACTTTTCCGAATATATGCGGGATAATTTAACGCGGAGAGGTTCAAAGCCAGAAACAAAAATTCCAATAAAACTTTTTTTATAACCGAAAACTTTGCCCGATTTTTCACCCGTTCTTCCGAATATTTCACGCATATCCTTACCATAAAATAAATATCGTATTTAAGGAGGACACATATACGTTTTTTTTCTTCTTCTGCCGCGTTATAAAACCAAAGATGATATTTTTAATATATGTGACCAATTTATATAATAGTATTATTCACTGTCAGTTTATAATTATATTTCAGTTTGAATATCATTTACATACATTTATATATTTACTTGTAATATTAATTTTTGTTGCATATGTTTTGTAAAGATACCGTAAATAAATATATTATTAATATTAATAATAATAATAATAATATGTATTAAATGTATATATTTTTATAAGTCGATATGAAATTACTAATAAAAATTATATCTTTATTTCATAAAATTAATATAATTAATGACATTACATAATTTTGTTATACTATATAAATATGGACTGCAAATGCTAACAGTCTAATACGTTTGAATCCAAATGACGGTGGCGCCGCCATAGACCAAGTGCCAAGGCCAAGTACTAAATGGAAGCCATTTTCGCCCATTTTCCGCTCGAGTCAGTTGTGTGTATGTTTATTATGTTTAAATCTTGTGATACCTTGAACTTTTCAAGATTATGGCGATATATTCATATCATACCCTTTGGTTTTTCCCCTGGTAGGATCATTTTGCAATTATTTCTTGTAATATGAGATGTAACATTTTTTTGTTATTTTACTTGCTGAAAAAATAAATAAATAAATAAATAAATATTGCTTTGTGGAAGGCTTTGTTTAAAATAATCTGCCAATAAAGATTTATATTATATATATTATATATATATTTGTTATCACTACATGTAATTAAACAAAAAAAAATAACACGATACTTACTGTTTTTTTTTATTCACTTTTCGAATTATTTATCACACACTCTTTTCTAGTGCATTGATTTCACAGCGACATTGATCGATAGTCCAATCAAAGTTTAAAGCCTTGTTCCGTCCGTCTGTCCCATTTGGCCGGTAATTATGTTCGTCTTTGCCATTCCGATGGAACATTAGAAGATGCCAGCTGGGATTTGTGATTGTTTCCCCGGTTTTGATGGTTGTAATTATACGGTTCTGATATGAAGAGGGTTTCACTCCATGTTCATTCGTTATAGATAATAACAAGAAGCGTAGCGGGGCGGTTGGAAAATTTTATCATTCGAATAAGATCGTCATTCGTGAAAAGGAAACTATGAAACGTGAATTACTGCAATAATAAATTGATTCGATAAGGATGAATTCGTTTTTGTTGCAAAATGTAATCCAGTTATATTATTAATGGATAAATCAAATAAAATCACAAAAAAAAATATTAAAGTATTGAGTTTTTGGATAACGTTTCATAATTACAAGAAAAAAATAGATATAAAAATATATTTTATTATCCTTATCCCAAACTGCTAAATGAAGGAATTGTCTATAATATTTAGGGTAGTTTACTTTCCACTGATTCTTCTGAAATAAATAATTGATTCGAAAGAAAGTGTAGACAAAACAAAGTTAATTAAACGTTAATTAATTAATTGGTATCGCTTTAATTATTTTCAATTTGATTTGCTCGATTTTCTTTTGTCCTTGCTTATCTTCAGCTGGTTATTTAAAGATGTATAAATATAGAATAAAAAATATTTCTAAAATGGTATTCCCTACATTTATATGTCTTTGCAATTATTATTATTAGGGGGAGGGGGGAAAATCCATTTAGAATCGGACTCCTCCTAGGTTATTATTATTACATCTATTTCCTGTTCATTTGTTTTCCCCGCTTAAAGAAATTTTAAATTCTAATCATAATGATGGTTGCGACCGTAACTACGTGGTAATTCATAATCACTGAATAAAACACTTACTATGTTTTTACCACAAAATATAAATAATAATTAAATAAATATTTTGTGGTGAAAACATAAAAGTGTTTTATTCAGTGATTTTAAATTCTGTATATTTTATATTTATATTGAAGGAATCGATAGGATTATTATTAAAACCTGCCCTGAAATGGAATCCTGAGGGATACCTGTCTCTACTCTATATGTGGTTAAAATTGTATGATCAATTTGGATTGTTTAAATATGTGTAAATACAGATTAGAAATGGCACTAAATTGGTCCCCTGGGGAACACCTATCTTTACATGTCGAAGATATTTGTTGGTGAGTACGTGAGGTTTCTTGATATAATGTAGTAATATTTTATTCCTTTCTTTGTCTTTACATGCGTTTCTAAACTATTATTGTTACTAATTCAATGGCCTGTCCATTTGTTTATTTAAATCCTGTAGGTTTTACTAAATCTATGCCCTGTCCATTTGTTTACCCCGTATAAATAAATTTAAATCCTGTAGATGTTATATTTATTTTGTAATAATTCAGGATCATTTAATTCAAAAATGTTTCACCACTGGTTAAGTGAGAAATTAATTAAACATATTATTTTGTAATTGTTGAAAAAATTAAATTCTTCCGTTTTGCAAATGAACATTAAAATCAGTAACAACCCGATCGGTGGAAAATATTCCCATTTCACCGGCTTAATTAATTATGTAACGCGACTCTCGAGCGGATGTCTTCTTGATTAAAATTGAAATTAATAGGTGGGCCCGCGTAATATATTAAAGGTATAAATTACCTCATTGATCTGGAACAAATTAAAATTGTTATAAATCATGCGGCTTAGCGCGGGCGGGGGCAAAGAGTTGGACAGGCCATGCATCAACCCAAGGAGCTAATTATTAAAAGTTTCCGCTCGTCGATACCGCCATTATTAAAGTGCAATCCTTCACCCCGGACAACAAAAACCGTGTAAAGACCCCTCCGCTGCGGCTTTTGTTAACTTCTTATTGATGGTAAGTGTTCTTTGCGCGGTCACGTTTTATTATATTTTGTGGCTTTTCAATGCGGATTTTACTTTTTAATGTTGATTTACATAATTTTTCAATTAATAATCGTCTACTTGGGATTTTACCAGAGTTCATTATTCACTTGTTTAATCTCGACATTTACTCTATACAAAAATTATTATTTCTGCTTTGTTTATTTGTACTTTATTATATATTGATGCTCATGATAAGAAAATTAAAATGTACCTTCCAAAATCAAGGAAAAACCGAGTAATTAAATTTTATTTATATTAATAATCGAATAATCGAAAGACTGTTCGGGACATATCGAAAGAAATCGACGATTTCTTTCGATATGTCGATAAAAAAATTATTAAAAATAGTCCTAAAATAGATCCCTGAGGAATACCTACTGTTCAACTTACGAAAATTCTCATACTTGAGCTGATAACGGAGAGAAGGGAATGCATAAATTAATCCATAAAAGACACGATTAAAATTGTATGATCAATTTTGACAGACTTAGTACGATTATTTAAAGAGGTGTAAATACAGATTTTAAAAAAATATTAATAAAAATAGTCCTCGAATAGTTCCCTGAGGAATATTTACTATTCAAAATTTTCGTTATTTACGAAAATGTTCGTCCAGAAAACGGAAAATGGTGAGTACAAACAAATCCATAATAATTTTCGAGAAGCTCGAGTTATTTTAAAAGTAGGGACGATTTTTTTTACTTGAAAAAAAAAGTAATAATGACAGAGATGAGAATACTAATAATAAATGAAAACATATATAATAATAGCTATTATATATGTTTTCATTTATTAAATACGTTATTATTATTATTGTGAGTTGAATTTGAGGATATAAAAAAATTATATTAATTTCGAACTAGAGTTATTTGTATTTCCAGCGCGCTTTATTCGTCGCTTCGTCGTTTCCGAACATCATTTGAAGTTCTGATTAAAACAGATAGTCGCTGTATGATTAGTCTCCGGCGCAATTAAAGCGAAACTGTACATAATGAACTTTTGTATGGATTCCTGTTTACGTCTGGAACAGAAGCGGAAACAAACGCGAATGCAGCGCGCACAGACTGCGCGCGATACTCGCAGGCTCTATGATACCCGAATGATTCATGGCGAAACGTGCCCTGACAAGTTTAATTAAGTCGGGATGCATTTAAAGTGTTACAGCCTCAATTTGCCCGGCAAACAAGTAAACACTCGAATGTACCGCAATAATTGAGCTCGTTTGTCAACAGACATCTCAATGGCCATTTGCCATTCAATGGGAACACAATGCGCAAATAGTCGTCTTCCATTGTTGGAGCCTGGTTTTGCTCTTATTCATCTTTCTTTCTTCTATCCATTTATAGAGAAAAATGTAAAACAATTCGTATTTTGATTCTGTTTATTTCAATTTCAATGAAAATAAATAATTTAATAAAATGTTTAAACAGCATTCATCTAATGATATTTTTCAAATCTTATCAGATCAAGCAACAGATAGCGCTTCAATAGAACTACTACTACTACAATATCTTTATTCAAAATTATTTGTTTTACATATATTTACAATATATTATGGTATATTTGTTTCTTTCTTGCTTGCTTGAACAGGTAAATAGAACCATTTTGTATGAAAATTGCTTTACAGTTTGTGATATAAGTGGAAATATATACAGATTATATTTTTTTATTTTATTTTTTATTTATTAATTTACGGATTTCTCCTTTTTCAATATTACAAAAAATATATAATAACATATACAATATAAACAATTACAGTTAGTAGAACATTACAACACTAAAAAGAGAGAGAATGCTATAAGTATTCTCATGTAATTGAAAAAAATAGCGCATCTTTCCAATTATATGAGAATAAATAAATCTGTATATACTATCCTTCTTTATTTATTTCATTCTTTCCTTTTTCGGTAATAGAAGATAAGAGCACATAACAATAGTTGTTTGCGTAAACCCACTACACGGCAACTTCCGATCCGATCCGCGGAACGAGACGCGATGTTTTCCCCCCCGATAAAAGCGTTAAGATCAGAAAATTGCAAAGCAAAGATAACGATCGAGATTTTTCATCCGTTTTTCGGCCAAATCAGCGTTTCCCGCTTTTCATAATTAGATAAATCGCGCTGCGTGATCATTCGACGTTTTCCTTTTCCGCGTGTCCCGTCCTCTTGTCATCCACCCTTGAAGACGGAGGCCTCCCCAATGATGACTTACCCTAATTATAAGTGTTCCAGCGCTGCCGTATCGCAACTATCAATCTCACTCGATCAATTATGCGCCAACCTTCCTCAATATTAAGTATCTATTAAACCTGCCCTTTACATCAGCGGTGCGAGTGTGTTAGTGCGGAAGGGAGATCGAGGGCTTCCCTCGATCGACTGCTAGTGGTATTTAATAAAAATTTATTGGCCTTGATGGGCGAATCAATAACTTTAAATTTCAAATTGATATTTTAATTTTCTTTAAAATCCTCTATGTATTACGAAAGAACGCACATTTTGTAAAATAAAAAAAAAAATAGACTGATCGAATTTCAGACAATATGACAAGAAAATTTTACAAAATTTATTATATTAATAAATATGAATTTTTATGTTTGCAGGAATCGCTTCGATGTAATGATTTTTAATATGATAAAGTCGTGTTATATTGATACTAGAAATGCAAGTAGTCGCCGTTTTAATAACTAAATATTGTTTAAACATATTTTTTTGTCAATTTTAATCGGGAAAATGGTACAAAAGTAGAAATAATTGATTAAAACTTCCTTGTTTTTTTTTTTTTTCATTCAGAAAATTGAAGATGAAATTAAATTAAACATCTTACGCTAAATTTAAATTCCTAGTAAACCATCTTCCGTTTATTGCGCGCTTGAAGTTAAACTAGAATTTTATTATGTGTACGTATTGTGTTCCGTTTATAACGAGGGTTATTCGGTGGGACGGGCGCGCGTCCCGTAAAATAATTCGCTAAAGTTAAATACCCCGTGAACTATTTTCAAATTAGAATAAGCCGCGAGATTATGACGATGAATGCGGAGGTAAATTTCTGAAACTAGACTTAGCGCAAATTTATATTAGCGAATCCTCCCTACGGAGTTTATGCCCCTTTGTGTGTGAAAAGCTAAAATTCATCAGTGGGCATTAAATTTCACTAAAACACGGCGCATATATAATAATAGTTATGCTAATCAGAATGGGAGTGTTGTTGTTATATTAAAAGCAGTTTTAATTTATTAATTTCGAATTTTTCTGATGCATTCTAATTATCAGCAGGCGTGGAACAATAGCTATGAAAAAAAAAACGCACACGACAAGAATAAAACCTCAGACACTCGTTAAATAGCTATAAACCACCAATCAGCTTTCTGAAGGTTTCTGAAAGTTGTTCAACCACTAAAGGACACGAGAGAAAGAATGGGCTAACAAATTAGTAGAGAATTTTTCTCTACTAATTTGTTCGTGTCCTTTAGTGGTTGAACAACTTTCAGAAACCTTCAGAAAGCTGATTGGTGGTTTATAGCTAAACTACAAAGAAGGCCCTGATCTAGATGGATTGACGAAGTAGAGGAAGATCTGAAGATGATGGGGATTAATAATTACAAAACAAGGAAAGAATGGAGAAAAGTAGTAGATACAGCTACAGATAAAAAATGTAAATACATACTCATATTATTAAATCCAAAAGAATGGTTCTTTTTTCAAGCGATTATTTCCATTTTTCTATATAGCTATCTCTTTCTACAGCACCTTAAACACCGGCGCAACCAAGGAAAACCATATCCTGATGAATACAGAAATGAAAACACAACAAAAATGAAAAAAAAAAGAAGCCAAGAGTTAGAAGTGTGTTACAATTAATTTTGTTTTATCCTACTTTACAATGATTTTACAAAAAGCTATTTTTGTAGATAAAACGGAAAAATAGGCAGAAAGACCGATGGTCGATAGCCGTTTTCTAAGGACAACGTATAACATATTATAAGAATTATATTGTTAATTTATTGTATATAAAATTGTCTGCAGAAATAAAGATGTTATATATATATATATATATATATATATATGGAAAATACTTTCGTATTGATTCATCAAGTGAGTAATGTATATTCAAGATGTTGAATACAAAATATAAAAAATTAAATATCTAGATTTAATTCCCTTTTGTTATCTAAATCGAAAATCAGAATAACAATAAAGAAAAGTCTTTCACCCGCTAAAAAAAGACCGATCCTCTCCCAGTAAAATTTAATATCCCCGCTGACACCAGACCCATTGAAAAGTCCAGCAAAGCCATCCGGGGGAAAAGCCTCGAATGGATGATTATGTGGCCGAATCTTGGCAGGTACGTTAGCCGCGTCCATTCACGCCCTGGATATTATACTAATTTCATCAACATTTTTCATCCGATTTCCAAACGTCAGACGGTCTATTCAGGTGCGCTTCAATACATTATGAGACGCGGGCGCTCGAGAGAGAGAGAGAGTATTGCGTGCGTGTTTCGGATGGTTCGAGTTGGAGTTGGAGTCCTCGGGCCCGCCGCGAAATCGATGGGGAATAAATGTAATTTATTATTACCATCAAAAACGCTCTGAATGGGGGGACGGATGGATACCCGGAATCCGTGATTGATACCGCCGGTCGGTTTTTAAATACAGTGTAATTTATATTTCTGGCAGGTCTACACTAGGGAATAAATATATATATATATATATTTTTCTGAGGGAGTGTGTGAATTTTTATTCTTGAAGGAAAATGAGGAAATTCTATAATGATTTATTTTTATTAATTTATTTTCGTATTCCCCGTAAACCTAAAATCCTTGCTAAATTCAGTTATGCCATTCATCAGGACAGTTGAGCTAACTAGCATAGATTTTTTTTACTTCATTTTTAATTCATTGCAAAATTAACCACCAACGTATGGATAACTACTGATGTAATAGTAGACTCGAATCGTTGAGGATGCCACATAAAATTAACGAGATGGCGCTTGCGTCATCTTCCATTTATAATGAAAAAATATTAAATGAAAATTATTAATTATCTTCACATTTTATGCATTTATATCTATTACGAAAGCTGCTTAACTGCGTGAATACGTTAAATTTTAAACGTTAAATTAATAATTAATTTCACAATAATAGACTTTCATTAAAACACTTGGTTTGTTTCACTGATTTTCATATCTCCTTGAGAATGACCCGAGGTCGAAACTAGTCGGAGTAAAAATAAAAAAATCAGTGAAACAAACCAAGTGTTTTAATCAAAGTCTATTAATTAAATATGTTTCACCACGGGTTAAGTGAGAAATTAATTCAAAATAATTAAATTCACATTCTATCTATCTATCAATCTCTCTCTCTCTATATATATATATATATATATATATATATACATAGGGAGCTTTTTTTATGAGTATACATTTCCCCTATGTATACCTGCAAAATACGCGAGTCAAATGCATTAATGTATGTGTGTTTAGTTGCCTATAACTCGCAACTGAACATACATATGCCAAATAGGCAACTAAACATACACACATTAATCGGTTCAATGCGTTTGACTCGCGTTTTTTTGCAGGTACACACTTCCCCTAATGTATAGTGATAAAAAACCTCTCTGTATATGTTTATTAAAAAAGCTGATCAAACTGTAGTGATAAAAAATAACGTGTATGTTAAAACTAACATTCTATGTACAGAATAGTCCACCCCGAATAGCCCGAGAAGGAACGAATGCGGTCTAAAATTCACAGGAAAGGCGACGACTACTGCAAGTGTTTATTTATGTAATATATATGTATTGTGTTTTAGTAAAATAAAGAATTTATCATAAAAATTAACTGATATAGATAAATTATTGTATAGGGATTTAATATTCGAACGAAATATATCCGTAGTTGTTAAACTGGCAAGAAAATCGATGGAGGTTATCTTAATATAAACAAGTGAAGTGATAAATGGGCCGGGGCCATCGGGGATCCGGTGTAGTTGCGAAGCAGCAACTTTTATAATCTTCGACAATAAATTTCGTATTAAGGGAGCCGACTTGACAAACAGCGCCTCCGCCAACAATCCCTTCCCGATACTCCCGGACTCGACGCCACTCAACTATAACAATATGCAGTGATGTCCGACCCTCATTTTAGGTTATTTCCTCGATCCGGCTCCCGCTAATCCGGAGAGGCTCCCGGAGGCTCATCGCTCACAGTCACAGCAAGCAAATTATTGTGGCCGTCCCTTCCTGTCTGCGAGATTTACACCTGGCTTCCTTTATTTACAGCCCACGCACCAATTTTCTTGGGATTTCCTTTTCCCAGCGTTTGTTTCTTCCTTTTTTTTCGTATTCTGCCGCAGGTTAATCTGTGACATTAATATTTGTGGTGCATTGTTGACCAAACATGACTGATTTTTTTTTGAAATTTGAACAAGGCAAACATAAATTCGTGTTTGCTTTGTGGATCATCCCCAATTGCAATTAAAACCATCTAACGGTAATTCAAATTTAAAAAAAAAGTCATGTGATGCTTTTTCACTACAGAAAAGCCTACAATACATCAAAAATATCCAGAGAAGTGTGTGCCATTTACGGCGAGGATGATGTAAGTGATCGTATCGTGCGTTGGTTTGAACGTTTACATGGTGGAAATTTTGGCTCCGGTCGGACTCTCACTGAAAAAGCCGACCAAATTTTGAACACGATCGAGGTAGACCGTCATGCAAGCTGCCAGGACAATCATCAACCAACAAACAGTTTGGAATTATTTGATAAGGGCTGGCTACTCAAAAAAAAACTCGATGTTTGGGTGTCACTTGAATTGACTATGCGAAATTTGATCAACCGTGTCGATATCCACGAAACGTTGGTAAATCGAAAACAAAATAAAAATAATTATTAATTATAATATTATTATTAATTATAATATTATTATTAATTATAATATTATTAATATTAATCTCAAAATATTAATAACGGGCAATGAAAAATGGATTAAATACGAGAACATAAAGCGGAAACGATTATTCTTTTCAGTTGAATGTTTCAAATTTGTATTGTAAAATTCGCAGAATATAATGTATTTTACATAAAAAAAAGAAAACATAAATAATCTGCAAATCCATTAATCAAACAACACCCTTAATGCAACAAAAAAAAAAAAAAAAAATAAAACGAAATACGAAGTGCGTGCCTATTGAATCATAATTGAATAAATTTGAGTTCCGGCGGTGCGCGCGTGTGTGTGCTGTGAAAGTGTTTTTATCTTCTCCCCGTTGTTGTGTTGGGTGCGTGCTGGAAGGTATTCGGTTATTCGGGCAGACAGCCTCTTAGGTTTTATTCAGCGCGAATGGAAATGTAACATTTTATTTATCCGGCATTGTAATGTACCAGCATACATTTCACTCTGTGTTGGAGAATTCAATATACAAGCACTCTCTGGTTTGATGCTTCAATTTTACAACTCCCTGCCTACACACACACACAAATACACTCATACAAGAACGTGCATATCTGTGTATCCTTCATATTTCTGCATGTTTTCTATGCCGTCCATTCGCAATTGTGCATCCATAAATTTAATATCTTTGATACACCACAAAGATTTTTTTTTGTTATTGATATACACGGGTTTTATTTTATTTTGTTTGCGCTTCTTTTCACACACAATTTCATTATAATATAATTCTTCTTTCATATAAATTGCTTAAAATAAATGGAAGACGACGCAAGCGCAATTTTTGCCTTATTTATGTGGCATCGTCAGCGAATCGAGTCTACAAGATAGACTACCGAGAATCGTTGTTTCGTCCACATTTTTTTACAAATATTTATATTTACAATACATATCGATGGGTAGTCTGTCATGTGCTATCGACTGGAGGTCTTTCTGCCCATGGTAATTGCTATTTTCATAAATTTAATTTTTCAATATGCATATTTGCGACGCCGCAGTTTATTAAATAAATTAATTAACATAATTGCAAATACACGTCTAAATTATTTACACGCTTTAATTAAATTTTATTTATAATTACCAATTTAATAAATCAACGTGATAATTATAGAGCGGAATAAATCGCCGGCGAAAACACGTAACGCCAAAACCCTCGCGTCGCGCTCTCTCTCTCTCTCTATCTCGTCTGGACGTAATCTATCGAAACTAATAAAAACTAATTACCGCAGGTGACCCCCTCGTCCCTCCGACAATTAATTACGTTTATTGCGAGGGTTGATTAATTTTTTCCCCCAATAACGACGGATGTGTGCCAATGCGCGTCCCCCCTCCAATAGTTATGAAACGCTCCATCATCCACTAACGAGTCACGATATTTTATTTTCATTACTCCTATTTTCCCCCAGCCACAAAAAAAGTAATATATTAGGGGAATATCGAAAATCATAGGGATTATATGTTAATGTTGATTGATTATACATATAATGGGTAATCAAGGATATTTAAATACCTGTGACAAAGTTTTTTTTTTTTTTAATTTTAAGCAGTTGTGGTGAAATTACTTTTTCTTCTTCTTGCGTGGTTTAAATGGTCCTAGCAAATATGCTCTGTTGGCCAGTACTATTTTTGAGACTTAGGTTGTGAAAGGATAAAGTTAGTATGGAAACCCTTGGAATCCTAAAAAACAAAGACTCGCAATAGGAATTACACATAAATGTTATTTTCACATAAAAAGGAATAAAGGATATAATATGTATTAAAAGATGGACGTGATAGTACTTTGTTTTGAACGGTTTTCCATGAAATTACTTGTTTTTTTTTTAGGCTGTGGAAGGGGAAATCCAGTTACGGACGAAGTGTGGGACTCCTTCCAGTCTGGTGTTGGCTGGAAGCCTACCCACTAAAACCCCTCCCACTTCACCGGCTTCGACTACTGAGGTCATTAGCCGGAAATTACCTGTTATGAAATTTTTTAAATGCGTTTAATTAATCGATAATAACAGAACATTTATTTCATTATTGTAAGTTTTTATTAATTCTTACTTATGAAATCTATTTAATGATTATTGTGTTTTCACGTAGAAGAAAAAAATATATAAAGAAATTCCCTTGATTAGTTGTAATAAAAGAATAGTCGCAATAAACCCCTAAAAGAATTATAACCCACAAAGACCTGTTACACCCCGGCCCGACAATTTATTTCCGCAATTCCCGGATCTGATTATGAGGAACACAATGCACGTATTTACAGGAGATTGAGGGGTGCACCGGCCGCGAAAATTACATAAAGAAGAAGAATACCGATCGGCCCTAATTAACTTATCCGATTGTTGTATCGCTCGCCTTTCAATTTACCAAAATTACATCAACGGGGAAGGTCTCGATTTCGTTATTCCTCGCCGTCCTCCCATTTCCTCCTATTGTTTTCTTTTTCCTTTCGCTCCCCGATTTTTTTTTGTCATTCTTATTTTTCCAGCGTGTAAAAATAACACGGCGTGTTTTCGTCCAGTGCCCGCTCTTTTTTTTTGTTGTCTTCTTAAGTTAATTAAAATTAAAGTGGGTTAATTGGGTGTTATTGGTGGGAGAGTGTGGGGTTTTGTTTCAATTTGTTGGGTGCTTTTTTTTTCTTTTTTGGAGGTGCGGGGAATTCTTGAGGTCGGATTCTCACGGGAAATTTGCGCGGACTGATTCCGGGCGCGCGCTGATGGCCGCGTTCCAAATGTTTAAAGGTAACGACGTGTGATTTACCTCTTTTCAATTTTGAGGATTTTCTCTCGGAGAAATATAAAATATACAATAAGAATCTATTTCGTTTCATTAAGGAGGCTTGGTAGTTTTTTTTATGATCAAAATTTATTTTATTAATTCAATATTATTAAAAAGTAATATCTAAAGAATCGTTTTCACGAAACCGCATGTCAAAATTATAAAAATTAAGAAAGTTACATCATTTTTTGTCAAGAAACATAAAAATTGTTGGCTTTTAACCAAATACAAACATACACAGCTGGATTGATTTATTACAATTTTTAGAAATTGTGTTATACGTAAAATTGTATTAAAAATCGTCCATTTCGGGTTTAATTGAAAATATCTCGAAAACTACGGATGGGGTATTTTTTGTTTTTTACAGATTCTGAAAGAGTGGGTTTTAGATAATATCCTCAGCGAATTTCATGAAGATCACGCGCAAATAAAAATTATTACAATTTTTATAAATTGCGTTATACCTAAAATTGTATTAAAAATCGTCCATTTCGGATTTAATTGAAAATATCTCGTAAACTATGGATGGGGTATTTTTTGTTTTTTGCAGATTCTGAAAGAGTGGGCTTTAGATAATATCCTTAGCGATTTTCAAGAAAATCTCGCGCAAATAAAAATTATTACAATTTTTAGAATTTGTGTGATACGTAAAATTGTGTTAAAATTCGTCCATTTCGGGTTTAATTGAAAATATCTCGAAAACTATGGATGGGGTGTTTTTTGTTTTTTACAGATTCTGAAAGAGCGGGCTTTATATAATATCCTCAGCTAATTTCATGAAGATCTCGCGCAAATAAAAATTATTACAATTTTTAGAAATTACTTTATACGTAAAATTGTATAAAAAATCGTCCATTTCGTGTTTAATTGAAAATATCTCGAAAACTATGGATGGGGTATTTTTTGTTTTTTACAGATTCTGAAAGAGCGGGCTTTAAACAAAATCCTCAGCGAATTTCATGAAGATCTCGCGCAAATAAAAATTATTACAATTTTTAGAAATTGCATTATACGTAAAATTGTACTAAAAATCGTCCATTTCGGGTTTAATTGAAAATATCTCGAAAACTATGGATGGGGTATTTTTGTTTTTTACAGATTCTGAAAGAACGGGCTTTAAACAATATCCTCAGCGAATTTCATGAAGATCTCGCGCAAATAAAAATTATTACAATTTTTAGAAATTGCATTATACGTAAAATTGTACTAAAAATTGTCCATTTCGGGTTTAATTGAAAATATCTCGAAAACTATGGATGGGGTATTTTTTGTTTTTTACAGATTCTGAAAGAACGGGCTTTAAACAATATCCTCAGCGAATTTCATGAAGATCTCGCGCAAAAAAAAATTATTACAATTTTTAGAAATTGCGTTATACGTAAAATTGTATTAAAATTCGTCTATTTCGAGTTTAATTGAAAATATCTCGAAAACTACGGATGGGGTATTTTTTGTTTTTTACAGATTCTGAAAGAGCGGACTTTAGATAATATCCTTAGCGATTTTCAAGAAAATCTCGCGCAAATAAAAATTATTACAATTTTTAGAATTTGTGTGATACGTAAAATTGTGTTAAAAATCGTCCATTTCGGGTTTAATTGAAAATATCTCGAAAACTATTGATGGGGTGTTTTTTGTTTTTTACAGATTCTAAAAGAGCTGGCTTTAATTAATATACTCAGCGAATTTCATGAAGATCTCGCGCAAATAAAAATTGTTACAATTTTTAGAAATTGCGTAAAACGTAAAATTGTATTAAAAATCGTCCATTTCTGGTTTAATTAAAAATATCTCAAAAATATTTACATTTTATTTAAATCTTCTTTTATTGTATGTATTGTTTTCTTATTCCTTTATATTTTGCAGACATTATCAGACATTCATCTTAAATTTATTCGAACTTAAGGGCATCTTAATGCGAGTGTTTATTATTGATAATTGCAGTCGTTATCAGCATCGGCGTAGGAACGCATCTGTTATTCGCGCACGTTTCCGTTTAATTTGCAAATTGTGCCGTCTGCAGTTGCGAAATGTATAAAGAGCCAATTTATTTGCGGAAGCATCGGCTAGAAAATTGATTAAACTGATTGCGTTTTCTCATCATCCATAATGGAATGCAGAACGGCATGAAATGGACAGCTGAAAAAATATTGTGTATACATGTGCTCGACGATTCCATTTGGCGCGCTGTTCTCTTTGTTGCGCTGCAAAATTAATTAAAAACAAAAATATCAACAACAACAAAAAAATCGAGAAAATGTTATTCAGTAAGTTTTGAAATAATTTAAAAATAATTAATAAATTGTTTCAACATTTGGCTTCGTGACATTTTTACTTACGTAATGCAAGTACTTTAAACAAATTCAAATTGAAACAACTATTTCCATTAATTATTTTGAAATCATTTTAATTTAATTTACTAAATAATTCTCACCTAGGCAGAAAGACCGATGGTCGATAGCCGTTTTCTAAGGACAACGTATAACATATTATAAGAATTATATTGTTAATTTATTGTTTATAAAATTGTCTGCAGAAATAAAGATGTTATATAATTATAAAAAAATCTTTTCTAACAAATGTTGTCGGGTTTTATTGTTTATATAACATTGTCCTTTCTGAAATAATTCTTCCATAGAGTTCTGCCTATTACGATTTGTTTTGGGGTCCTCTTCTGCGGATCCTCTTCAAATATTGTCCTTCACGATATCCTCCCATTTTTTCAGTGGTCTACCTCTACATATTTGTGTTTTTTGCTGTCCACACCTTCTTCGCCTGCACTTGTTCGTTCATCCTCACCATATGCCCCCATTAATTAATTGATTTTTTTTTCTGATATTTGTCCTTTTATGGTATATCTGTTGGACAATAAAGATTATTATTATTATTATCAACTCAGTTAATTGTTATTCTATAAATTATTTCACAGATTGAATTTATAGTTCTTCTCTGATTTGCGTGTCCTTTTTACTCCTCTAAATAGTAGTTTATTTTAAAAGGGAAACAGGAAAAAAATGAACCAAATAAAACTCAATAATACGAGTGGCATAAATCATGCGGACTTTACAATTGCACAGACGGCGTTTTGCATAAATACATTTGGCTGGCAACGGCGAACGGCAACATACCAGAAATTCGAATTTCGAGAATTTCCAGGGGATCCAATTACAGGGCAGAGGCGATCAATCAAGCAATCTGACGAGACCGTGGGAGGGTGGGAAGGGAAGGGCAGGCGAGAGACGGCGGACTGCAATCAGTCGGAAAATACGGACATACACCTTCGGACAAAGGGCCCAAAGGAGACTCGGACGGAAATCCGCTTGGGGCATTTGCATGAAAATTTTAACGAATTAATAGCCGGTCCAAGCGACTTAAATATTTATAATTAGAGCGGGAGCAATGTTTGCTGTGCAGTCGCTCGTTTCTAGCGGTCATTCAACAAGTTTAGTTTTGGATTGGTTACGAATGCTCTTTATTTTACATCCGTGTGTACTTTGCCCAATTGAAATTTCATTAAATACGTTTAAAAGCCGTTTTAAATGCAGAATGTTTAATTACTGTTTATTTTTAAATTTATATTTGATATTATATGGTTAATTATAAATTTCATTTCTTCATTTTGAGTTTAATTGAAAATATCTAGAAAACTATCGATGGGGTATCTTTTGTTTTTTACAGATTCTAAAAGAGCAGGCTTTACATAATATCTTCAGCGAGTTTCATGAAAATCTCGCGCAAATAATAATTATTACGATTTTTAGAAATTTAATTAGACGTAAAATTGAATCATAAATCGTCCATTTTTGGTTTAATTGAAAATATCTCGAAAACTATCGATGGGGTATCTTTTGTTTTTTACAGATTCTGAAAGAGCGGGCTTTACATAATATCTCCAGCGAGTTTCATGAAGATCTCGCGCAAATAAGAATTATTGCGATTTTTAGAAATTGAATTATACGTCAAAATTGTATAAAAAATCGTCCATTTTGAGTTTAATTGACAATATCTCGAAAACTGTGGATGGGGTATTTTTTGTTTTTTACAGATTCTGAAAGAGGGGGCTTTAGGTAATATCCTCAGCGAGTTTCATGATGATCTCGCGCAAATAATAATTATTACGATTTTTAGAAATTGATTTATACGTAAAATTGTATTAAAAATCGTCCATTTTGAGTTTAATTGACAATATCTCGAAAACTGTGGATGGGGTATTTTTTGTTTTTTACAGATTCTGAAAGAGCGGGCTTTAATTAATATCCTCAGCGAGTTTCATGAAGATCTCGCACAAATAATATTTATTACGATTTTTAGAAATTGAATTATACGTAAAATTGAATCACAAATCGTCCATTTTAGGTTTAATTGAAAATATCTCTAAAACTATCGATGGGGTATGTTTTGTTTTTTACATATTCCGAAAGAGCGAGCTTTAAGTAACATCCTCAGCGAGTTTCATGAAGATCTCGCGCAAATAATAATTATTGCGATTTTTTAGAAATTGAATTATACGTAAAATTGAATCACAAATCGTCCATTTTAGCTTTAATTGAAAATATCTCAAAAACAATGGATGGGTTATTATTTTTACAGATTCTGAAAGAGCGGGCTTTATATAATAAATCGACCGAGTTTCATGAAGAAATCGCGCAAATAGTAATTATTACAATTTTTCCAAAATTAATTATATTAAAAATTTCTACTAAAAAACGTTAATTATTTTAATTAATGTTTTCACGATGTGAAAGATATTAAGGTATGAAATTCGTACCACGTTAATTCTTAAAAAATAGTAAAAACAATAACAAAGTATTTGATGAGTCAACAATCTAAGTTAATATACCAATAGCCCAAGACGGACCAACTCACGGACCAATCTTCTTGAGGCGAAGATAGAAGAAAAGAACTGCCTACAACACAATAAATTTTTATATTTAAATGTTTATTTATTTCTACATTTACAAATTACAATAGTGAATAACTATTGTAAATTTATAAATTAGTAAATGTAGAAATAAATATACATTTAAATATTAAAAATATTGTGTATTGTTAATGTAATATTTTCATTGTGAATATATAAAATATGCTGAAATAATTAAATAATACATATTTGAAAATACAAATTTAGTGATACTCTTCTTTGATTATTTCAGCACATTTTATTGTATGAGAAAGGAAAGATAATAAAAATTACAAAAAATCATTCCCTTATATACATATTCATCTCATTCAACACTCGCATTCCCCTCTTGATCATTGTTTCCTCCGCCGGCAGGCAGCATTTTCGTTATTTCGGAGATTGTACTTCATTACAAGACTTCAAGTGGCTGAAAACACGGAATAAATTAAAACGGCGCGATTTCCCCGGAGAGGGCGCAACGGGAGGGGATTAGATTTATACGTCCAGGTAAGTCGAGACGACGGGATCCGCTGTTTTTTTCGCGCCCGTTTTCCGGCGCCGGTGAAAAATGCACTTTTTCCCCGGCGTAAAAGTCATATTTTCTTAGAAAACGCTCAGGAAATTGGGTCGAGTTAATTAAAATACCCGAGATGATGAATTAAGTTCGTTTGTGTGTTTTTGCTTTCTCGTTTTTTTTTTTTTGAACTTGTTTTTGTTTTGTAGTTTCGCGCTGTTTATTTTGAGCGAAATATTTTTATGTACCTGGAGGAGTTCCCGTTTCTACGCTCGTAATTACTTTGCGTGAATAAAAGTTGCTGTTGGATTGTTTCTTTTTATAATTCAGCGATGAATGCGATTGTTGTGCTGGCGAATAAGTTTGTTTGATTTTTTTTTGGTGAAAGTTGTAGAACCACTTCACTTTACCCTTGAAAACAATATCGAAAGAAACTAAAAAAAAAAACATAATTGCGATATTTTTGAAAAATAATAAAACTGAATAGAAATTCACATTTAATGAAACGTTCAGTCACCATTCATGTAGCGTATGGATAACTAGTGATGGCCATTTCGGTTTTTCGAACCTCATCAGACTAGTGTGTTCCATGTGCAATGTCTTGAATAGAAATTATTTTTTTAAGGATTTTTTTAACATCCCAATAAAAGCAAGAATAAGACAGAAGGATCCGTGTATTGCAAAGACATACTAACACCTATATGTATTGTAATTATTTATGTTATTTTGTTAAAATTATCTGTATAGTCTGAATAAAAATGTGTATATACATGAATGGAACAATAACATAATGGTGCATGCGCCGGGTAAATTCGTTTCCCCATTCAATTGAACCCCATTAAATACTCATTACCCGCCGAAATTTATACTAAACTTGTCATCGTTATTTAAGAGAAAAAAAGAACCGTGGATTGTATTCGGATTCCCTTAAAACTTTCGCCGAACGGGGAACGACCTGGAGGGTGATTCGGCCGGATGTGCACTTAAATAATTGCGACTTATAGGTAGGAAGTTTTGTCGATATCCCCCATTCTAGCGCGACTCCCCGTGCTTTATGGAAGAGGAATGCGCGGAACATGTGATATAAATTCACGATTTACAAGTTTCCGCTGACGATTTAAACGTTTCACTTTGAACGTACGAGCGGCGTTTGTATGACGTAATGAGTGCACTTTACAGCCATCGTTTCCCGCTTAAGTCCACTCGCGTGTTTCAGAAGGGAAAAAAATATATTTAC
This sequence comes from Philonthus spinipes, assembly GCA_963082785.1. Lineage (NCBI taxonomy): Eukaryota > Metazoa > Arthropoda > Insecta > Coleoptera > Staphylinidae > Philonthus > Philonthus spinipes. The sequence goes on from OY720308.1 coordinate 2,870,933, forward strand.
TCTAAGAAAGAACTCTAAAAGAAAGATTTATAAGAACGTTTATGTTTAATTTTTTTATAAAAATTATTTTCACCTAGAATTAGGTCAGAATTGTATTCACAGTTTTATAAAGTCTAATTGAATTGAGTGATAATACAAGCAGGTTAACTCAATGACAACTGTTTTAAAATATGTGCGACTATCTTTTCAGGCTCAACTGACAACTATAATTGAATCAGCTGTTTAGTAAGCCTACTGACTATCTCTTTAGGCTAATTAAATACTGTAATTGAATCTGCTGATAATTGAATGTGTCTATTGACCATCTTTTTAGGCTTAATTGACAGCTTTAATTGAATAAGCTGTCAATTGAGCCTGTTTACTATCTTTTTAGACTCAACTGACAACTATAATTGAATCAGCTGTCTATTAAGCCTACTGACTATCTCTTTGGGCTAATTGAACACTGTAATTGAATCTGCTGATAATTGCATGTGCCTATTCACCATCTTTTTAGGCTTAATTGACGGCTTTAATTGAATAATCTATCAATTGAGCTATTTTTTTAGACTCAGCTGTAATTGAATCAGCTGTCTATTGAGCTTAAAAGATAGTCGAATTGATTTAATCTGTTTATGGTATCTTTCAATTCAACTGGAGATTATACAACTGGGAATAAAATTTTAATTTAATTACAATTATTATTAACTTTGATTGAGTTCTTGTTAACTTAGGATTAAAAAAAAAATTATGTATGTATATAATTCAAAAAATTATAGATTTTTAATACTCGAAAACGATAATATTGAAACATTTAATTTTCAATATTAAAAATCTCAAATAATTTTAATTAAAAATATAAATAATTGTTCCTCGAGCGAAAACAATTAAATCCATCTTAAAGATCAAAGACATCTCCACCCTTCCGCATTGTTTCATCATCTATTTCCAGCACCTCATTAGCAACCCCCGCATTTCACCGACACGTTTTCGCAAAAGGGGGCGTCGACACCCATAAAATAATACCAGAAGGATTGTGTGTGTGCGGAGGTGTAGGTTAATATGCACCCTTCAAAGCCCTCTTGATGGATTGCCAGCCGGCGTGCGACAGACGTGTTAAAAGTTACACGCTGTAATCGACTCTGAAACACCGAAGAAAGGATAAAAAAGACGAGGGAGGAGAGAGAGAAAAAAAGGGTATTTTAAGTCAATTAATTTACCGGTTGCATTTCTTGCCGAGGGGGTGAAGTTGAGCCTCGGTGCAGGATAATTCCTCCGGCGATATGAAAAATGCTGCGTATTAAGGGCCTTCCGTCTCGGCTGTAATATAATTTAATTTCACGGTAGACAAAATCAAGATAAATCGCACTGTCTAGAACATATAATTTACACGGGGAAAGATTCGGTGCCGGCTCAGTCATTCAGTCTTGGTCTCTTTGCAGGTGCTACTTTTTGCCAACTTTGCTCTGGATTCACGGTTTGTAATTTATAGATTTATTTACTTAAAAGTTTCAAACTAAAAAAAATAATACCTCTACAAGTATCATAATGGACACATCATCATTTTTATTTTATATTTTAATTTTAAAACAATGAAATTATGAAGTACGTAATAAAGAATATAAACAAGAATAAAGTTATAGATAGAACAAAAATATAAATAAAAATATTAGTAAAATATACACTCAGGGCAGAAAGACCTTTGGTCGATAGCCCAGACAGACTAACACTTACATGTATTGTTATTATTTATATTGTTAAAATTATCTATATAGTCTGAATAAAGATATGTATATATATATATATACACTCATATGCCAAAAAAACGGATCACTGTGTTTTTTTAAACACATAATTTGTTTCACGATTTGTTATTATTTACTATGAATGTGCTTAAAGCTGGCAATAATATGTTATTATATATTTTTTGTAATATTGAAAAAGGAGAAATCAGTAAATTAATAAACAAACAATAATTATAACAAATACCCAGCGCCGCCACCATTTCTTTAATCAATGATTTAAATAATATTTTTTACAACAAATATGCATTTAATTCAAAACATTATATTGCCACTAGTTGTTTAATTTGAGTTATGTGAAGAGATTTTATTCACAATTAAAAATACTTTTCATTCCTTACTTCATTTCTAATAGTGATTATATTACTATTTGTGTAAAAACAAGAAAATCAATAAAACGCGATAAGATACAGTATTAAAATTTCTTTTTAACTGAATTAATGGTGAATTGAAATATTATGTCTCATCACATTTTATAGATTTTGTCGTTTTTAGATAAATAGTAATAACGTGTTTTCTATTAGTTGGTTATTTGTTATAAAAAAAAATTAAAATATTGTAGAAATGGTGAATGCGCCGGGTTATTGCTGGAACTAAATTGTAACAAAATTAATGGTGAATTGAACCATTAATGGTTCAATTCACCATTAATTTAGTTTATTATATATTATGTCTTATTGCATTTTATGGATTTTGTTTTTAGTTAAAAAGCAATAACATTTTTTTCTATTAGTTGGTTATTTATTATAAAAAAATATTTAAATTATTGTAAAAATGGTGAATGCGCCGGGTTATTGCTGAAATTATTGCCAGCTTTACACACTTTATTTGAGGCCATCCTATTGCACTTGTGCAGAAAAATACTGTTAAATAATTTGAATTGAATAAACTCTTATTATTTCATGAATACATACTTTTCATGAAACGAAATACATAAGATTTTATACTTAAAAGCCAAATCAATGAGCCACTGCGATGTAAGAACATCAACAAAGGTACATGAGTGCTATTTAAGCTCTTAGCTGCTTACTTTCTACGACCAGTAATTCACCGACTAAGGAACTTATTGCCCAGACAATCGAAAACAACAAGCGTAGAGCATTAGGTGCTCCGTCTTACTGGACGTAATCAGATTTTCGCTTTTATAATACAATTATATATTTCTCGTGTAAATTGCTTTAGTCGGCCATTTTTATATTCGCATACAACTAGAGATAGGAAATTTTGTAAAAATGAATTTCTGTGGTTGTATTACAAATAAATAAATAAATGATTACTTCTATCTCTGATTTGCAATTCTAAGTTTCATCACGCTAATTAAACACGTTCTTTAATAATTTACGTACATTTTAAATGATCTGATTTAAAATAGCCTAAATTACTTCTTAAAATTTTTGAATCTTTAGAATGACTCTGCAATGAAAGTCAAAGTCATCATAAGACTCAGTTTTCTTATATTTTTTTTGTCTCTTGTATAAAAAAAGAAAATCCCACTGACTTTAATCACTATTGTCTAAAGTACTTTTTTTTAATTTTTAAATCTTTAGAATTTCTGCGATGGAAGTCAAAGTCATCATAAGACTCAGTTTTCTTATATTTTTTTGTCTCTTGTATAAAAAAAGAAAATCCCATTGACTTTAAGCACTATTTATTATCACTTTTTTACGTAACGTGTTTGGGAATCTATCACAGAGCTAAATGTGGAAATAATTTATTAATTATTTTCAAATCATTTTTATTTATAATATATTTAAATTTAAAATTTGAATTTAAAATGAGTAGAAGTGGGAAATTTTTGTAAGTCAAAATATCACGGAGGTGATTATTTATTTATTTTTATTATTTTTTGCCCAATCACTTCCTTAAGAACACACGCAAAGGTAAGTAAATATTACCATCACGTGTAGCCGCTCAAAATTGTCACACTTCCTTAGTTTTATTATTTATTTTATTTATTTCTAACAAAATATATAAATACATTATTAATTATTTTCAAATCATTTTTTATTTAATTTATCTAAATAACTGTGACCAAGAGAATAAATATTTTTTTCTATTGATATTAATTTAATATAAATAATTTTAATTAATGAATACTTTTTTTCATCACTTTAAAACCACAATATCACTAAACGATACACGCCAGCAAACCGCACTCCTCGAAACCAATAATCCAATAATTTCATCAACATTTTCTTTTTTTTTTTTTTTATCCGCCCTCTGTTTCCGTTCGGGGATTCCATATATTTCATCAGCGGCCGAAGATATATATTTTTCGCTCTGCAGACACTAATAAAAAAGTATAATACTTTGTGGCGCCTTCATTACTATCGATTCCGCCCCGTCTCTTATTATTGCGGAACGCAGAGAGGGAGAGAAAAAAAATCGCCGGGCCGAGAAAGGGGAGGACATAATTGGGCCCTCCTTTTTTTTTTAATATTCCACATAATTTTTTCCTGCTTATCCGGATAATGTTATTCCGTGCTTATTTAATTGCGTCGGGATATCTCCGGAATCTTCTCCTCGCCGGAATTTTCTTGTGTTTTGATTATTGCGAGATGAATTGAATTCCGTTGGATGTAATTGTTGAGTGTGCGGTTTCCACGTTTGAGATTTCATTTTCGTTTTATATATATACAGGGTGTCTCAGCGTGCGCGCCGAGTAGTTTTAAGGCTAAATGGTTTATTTTTTTCAAAATCGGCTTTCGCAGGCGTATGTAGGTCTATTAGGACCACATTTTAAAATTAGTATCAAATATACAGGGTGTCCCATAAAAGCATGGCGTATCATAGTTATATTTTTTCTAATGGAATGACCCATATTTTATATTTTTTTCAGATTCTACATCAAAAATAAAGTTAACTTTCATAATATGTTCATATGCCTAAATCTAATAACTTTTGAAATATTTAAATATTTTTGGAAAAATTGACGTTTCGAAAAAAAATCATAACTCTCAAATGGATGAATGAAAACAAATGAAATTTTGTGTCAGTATATCTGACTAATGGGTGAATATTTAAGACTATTAAGAGGAATTTCAAATCTTAAGATGTTTTGATAATTCAACATATCTCCAGAAGCACATTCAAGGTTAAATTTCGTGCTTATTTTAAATGGCATACCATATATCTAATAGGCCTATCTTGTAGGAAATTGTATTGTCTTTCAGAAAGTATAAAGGTATTCTACACCTAAACCTAATAGTTTTCAAGATATATCCATTTTTGTTAATTTTCGTCATTATCATTATTATTTTAATATGACAATGTAACATAAAGCGCCATCTATTGCTTAATTTAATAATTATTATTGCCAGTTATTCTAATAGGCTTTTGTTTATAAACAAATTTAATTGACACATTCGTATTATTACTAACAATTGAAAAAATAATGTTCCTTTAAATGAAAGAATTAACATGATTCTAATAATAATGTAATGTTATTAAGATTGTCTCTTAGTGTACAAAATGAAGACATCCTAATAAGAAGACTGTAGAGGAAGTTTTAAATACATTCAAAACTGTAGGCAGTATGAAGTATTTGAAAAAAAAAAAACTCCCTTGATACAGTAACTAATAAGGAGGAGACACAATTACAAGTTTAATTCCATTGAATATTCGTCAAAAAGGTGGTTTAATAAGCAATGAATTGGAAGAATACATGGAAAGCAGAATTAATAATACATTTAGATCAATTACACCTAATATGCTGATAAATGTCAAAATATCATTTAAAATAAAATTGAATTATGTATTCAATGGTAGTATTTTTGAAAAATTATTATAAATTACTTTTAATTCTATTTCGTCAATTTATTTGATGTATTTCGTTATATTTGTTTTACAATTCTAACAAGTTTGTATCAAATAATTTACACATGTGTAAATAAATAATGCAATTAGTATATTCACAATTAATAAAATTAGTGTATTAATATAGGAAATATCTCGAAAATCATTTGTTGGGTCAACTGACTTTATTTATAAACAATAACTAAACTCTTGCCTTTATGGAATAATAATAATAATAAATATTATATTGAACAATAGATGGCGCTTTGTATCGACTTTCCATGTTATGAATAATAAATATTATGTCAAAAGTTAACGAAAATGCATATATCTTGAAAACTATTAGGTTTAGGTAAAAACTACCTTTATACTTTTTGAAAGACAATACAATTTCCTACAAGATAGGGCTATTAGATATAGGGTGTGCCATTTAAAATAAGCATGAAATTTGACCTTGAATGTGTTTCTGGAGTTATATTAAATTATCAAATCATCTTAAGATTTTAAATTCCTGTAAATAGCCTAAAATATTTACACATTAGTTTAATATACTGGTACAAAATTTCATCTGTTTTCATTCATCCATTTGAGAGATATGATTTTTTTTCGAAACGTCAATTTTTCCAAAAATATTTAAATATTTCAAAAATTGTTAGGTTTAGGCATATGAATATATTATGAAAGTTAACTTTATTTTTTATGTAGAATCTGAAAAAAATATAAAATATAGGTCATTCCATTAGAAAAAATATAACTATGATACGCCATGCTTTTATGGGACACCCTGTATATTTGATACTAATTTTAAAATGTGGTCCTAATAGACCTACATACGCCTGCGAAAGCCGATTTTGAAAAAAATAAACCATTTAGCCGTAAAGCTACTCGGCGCGCACGCTGAGACACCCTGTATATATATAAACAAATATCTTTATCCGCAACCCCAATTTTCATTCGAAATACAAATTTTCCACTTCTACTCTTTTTAAATTCAAATTTTAAATTTAAATATTCGTATATTAAATAAAAATGATTTGATAATAATTAATAAATTATTTCCACATTTAGCTCTGTGACAATTTTGACTTAGATTACGTAAGTACTTTAAACAAAAGTACATTAAACTACTTCCCGGACAAATAAATTATGTAAGGCATAGCTGTACTGACGAGGGATAGATCCCGAAACACGTGTCTGCAGATGGCTTTATATTAAGTAACGTTCCTTTTGTTGTTTTAACATAAAAAAATTTCTCGGATCAAAATTTGTTGCATTATGCAATATTTTATTGATATGCAACAGCAGGTGTACATTATATAATTCAATGTCCGGCTTTTTAAATATTCGCATTATTATTTTTATTACTTGCTTTCATTGTAGGAAAAATCGGTGATAAAAGAAGAAAATTTATATTAAAAAATGACGAAGTTCTCTACGAAATGTTTGAATTGTTGCGAATTATATTCATAATTGCTCGAGAATATACGATTTAAAATTTATCTAACAAGTATTCGAGCAATTGCGTATTTTTTTACTAATTTTAAATCGAATATTCTCGAGCAATTACTCGAATACTTTTCTAGATGTATTCGAGTATAATAAGCGATGAAAGTTTCGAGGAATTGTCTGACCATATTTAAATCGAATATTCTCGAGTAATTACTCGAACATCGAAACGCTCGTGGAGTTATTTGAACAATTCAAATCGAATATTCTCGAGCAATTACACGAATACTTTGCTAGATGTATTCGAGTATCATAAGCGACGAATGTCTCGAGGAATTCTTTTGCCAATTTTAAATCGAATATTCTCGAGTAATTACTCGAACAACGAAACGCTCGTGGAGTTATTTGAACAATTCAAATCGAATATTCTCGAGCAATTACTCGAATGCTTTGCTAGATGTAATTTCAAATCGAATTACTCTAGAGGTATTCGAGTTTTACAAGCCACGGAATTCTCGAAGAAATTTATTTTAAATATGATTCACTCATGATTATTACAAAATTAACACTAAAACCAGCAAATGTTGTCATTTAATTTAATTAAATCCAAAATCAAACATTAAATTAACATTAAACAGACAGCAGGTAATAATTACACGCAGTGCACATAAACACCACCGCCTACTCTTTAAGTTATTAATGCAACCAGACATGCGGTATTAATACACTAATTAGCTTGATCATATAACGTCTAGTATATGTTATAGTTGCGTGTCTGAGTGACACACACACATCAGCAAATGCGTATACGTGCAGACAGCACAGGGTGAGATCGGGCAGACTGTGCCGTTATGGTTGCGATTATGATGAATGGACTAATTGGGTTGTAGCATGTGACAACGTGGGGCGATTAGCCGACTGATTCGTGCGATATTGCTTTTATGTGAAATTAATGCGCGCCGACGGAAATTCCATTAAAATGCTTTGAAGTCAGACGGTCTCCCGGGGAATCGGGAAGGGGAGGTACTCAAGATGGCCCCAATTTAATATGGATGGTTTCATGTTGCAACGTTTACTTATTTTAATGAATTAATGTTTTTTTTTATTGTTGTTTATTTGTGAATTATTAATGCTACACACATTAAAATATACAAAGGTAAGTTATTATTATTAAAGTTTGAATATAATTATTTATTTAGTCACCCTTTGTTACGCTTCATTATTTATTTATTCCCTATTGTGTAACAATATTTCTGGCTAAAACAACCTACAAAGTGTATGTTTTCTAAATCCATGCATAATATATATATAAACATTTTTTTTTGTGAAATTCAGATAATATACTTACAATAGAACTTTTACGCTACATTATAAATAATCCATTTCACAAATTGGCTCCATACATTATATTAATTACATTTTCATTATTTCATATTAATCAAGCAATATTTAAATGTAACATACCTTTCCCGCTCTTAATTAGATTATAAGATAGATAAGCAACCCTCAGAGGAGGATGTTTATATTATGAAAAATATATATTTAGATTTTATGGTATACAACATTTAGTTTATTGCAACATATTTTTATACCTTTTTACCTCATAATTAAAAAAATAATTATATTATGATTATTTTTTTTTAATTCAGGATGTTTGAAATCCATAGAAGCTCGTAAAAATTTTCTACTATTTAGATAGAATTATGATGTAAAAAGGTATAAAAGTATGTTGCAATAAACTAAATGTTGTATACCATAAAATCTAAATATATTTTCAACTAGTTGAAAATACAACGGAAAGTGTATATATTCCGCGTGACCGTTTTACTAAATATATTTTTTCATAATATAAACATAATTCACTAATTCATTACATTAGCCCCGATTGACGACCACTTCTTCTGCAATTTAGACAACTTTTTAATAGCAAAATTAGTTGTCTAGTATATATTGATATTTATGACAAATTTCATCTTTATCAACTTGGTGTAAATGTTATAATTCATATAAAATTAATTAAAATTTCTTAATATTGTTGATTATTTTTAGTTTACGTATTTCTTGCGCAAACAAACAAAAAAAAACTATTTCCTCGTGGAAACACTTCAACACGGCGAAACAAGGAAAACGCCCGGGACGTTAATGGCGGACTGAAAATAGGTGACGGCGAAGACACAAATCTCGCCGCGGAACACGTTCGTTCTACCCGGCTTGTACATCTTACATTTCAGCCCGGTTTCAGTTCCAGTTCCGCCTCCCTAAATCACCTCTTTCAGCCGGAATAACCGGCATAATATCAGACCCATCTGCATGAAACACGTGTATTATTCCGCCGCTGTTTAAATTCAACTTTTGAGGACGTTTTTCCCCTTCCGGGCCAAACAAAACGTGCCCGCGACGAAAAAAAGGACAACAGACGGGGTTGGTGCGGGGGCGCGGAACGCCACCTGCTCGACGTCAAATTATTCCGCGATTTTCGAGCCGAGGAATGTAGACAAAGGGAGGCGCTCGCTATTTTTAAACTATGCGTTTGCATGTGTGTGTGTGTGTGTTTTCCCTCTGAAATTTTAAGTAATTAAATAGCTTGAGGGGTTGTGTTTTGTTTGTTTGTTTGTTTTTTTGTTCCCTCCGCAAGGTGTATTTTATTTTTAAACAGGGAAAGCTTTCGTTCAGGATTTATATTATATTTAATGCTTTTCTTACTTTAAAACGTCTTTATATTGCTTTCCCTTATAATCTGTGAATTATTTATTCAATATATACAAATACTTATGGTTATATATATATATATATATATATACAGGGTGTTTCAGCGAAACCGCACACTAAAAGAATATGGACTTCTAATTAATGTATCATATTCATATTTTCAGCATAATATATATACAAACATCTTTATTCCCAAAGAATACAAACATATTTAATTCAATATACAATACATGAAACAATTTAAAACAAGTATATATTCTTAAGGGAAACGGCTATCGACCGGAAGTCTTTCTTTTTAATCAACGACAGGAACTATACAAAGACAGGCCGTCTAGTTCCTGTCGTTGATTAAACCGTCATGATTACCAACTGTCCATGTCTCGTCCTGGTTAATTTGATGAAATGAATTGATGAATAGTTAATACTGGGTGCTTAAATTTTGGAATTATGTTTGGATCTCGAGGGATGCATAAGTGTTGAATGATAGGGGCAATGTAGGGATTAGTGGCAAATTTTAAGGAGAGGATTTCTAGCCTTTCTTCAATGGTTGGTATTTGTTTCAGCATAATAGTAATAGCATCTGCTCCTTTTAATTACAAAATTTTCAATATTATACGACTTCCGTTTATACCGGAAGTAGATATGAACTCTTTTATTTTAAATCTATATTTTTTTATTATTAATTTTGATTCTACATAAAATTTTATGAAACAAATCATTAAGTAACATAATCTCCAAGTTTTTATATACAATTACACTTGTTTCTCCATTAAGAATAAACTCATCGTGTTTGAAATGTCATCTGGACTAAAAAACATTTGCGAAGGAAAGTTTACTGTGATTTTATTATATTCGTTTAAGCACTTGAAGTGTCCAGTGGTCTTTAAATATATTTTGATAACTTCCTAGAAACAACAAATAGGAATTTCAGAACAGTCTCGTGGAATAACAATATGGAAAGCCTGAGAGCCTATGGTTGAAATATATTCAATAGACTTTTATAAGAAGAACAATCGATTATTCCTCATGTTCAAGAATCTATAAGGTTCGAACCAAGGAAATAAAAACTGTTAATAAAGGAGACTGAAAGAAGACTAAAGGAGGTTATAACCAAGGAAAGGAGAACTATTAATGAAGGAGATTCAAATAAGATTAAAGAAGGTTTTAACCAGGGAAAGAAGAACCGTTAATGAAGAAGATTTAAAGAAGACTAAATAAGGTTCTAGCCAAAGAAAGAAAAACCGTTAATAAAGGAAATTCAAAGAAGGAGAAAGGACTAAAGAAGGTTTTCATGGAGGAAAGAAGAACTATTAATGAAAGAAATTCAAAGAAAACTAAAAAAGGTTATAATCAGGGAAAGAAGAACCGTTAATGAAAGAAATTCAAAGAAGACTAAATAAGGTTCTAATCTGGGAAAGAAGAACCGTTAATGAAGGAGATTCAAAGAAGACTAAAGAAGGTTCTTACCAAGGAAAGAAGAACAGTTAATGAAAGAGATTCAAAGAAGACTAAAGAAGGTTTTTACCAAGGAAAGAAGAACCGTTAATGAAAGAAATTCAAAAAAGACTAAAGAAGGTTTTTATGGAGGAAAGAAGAACCGTTAATGAAGAGATTCTAAGAAGACTAAAGAAAGTTCTAGCCAAGGAAAGAGGAACCTTTAAAAAAGGAGATTCAAAGAAGACTAAAGAAGGTTTTTACGGAGGAAAGAAGAACCGTTAATGAAGGAGATTTAAAGAAGAATAAAGAAGGTTCGAATCAGGGAAAGGAGAACAGTTAATGAAGGAGATTCAAAGAAGACTAAAGAAGGTTTTTATGGAGGAAAGAAGAATCGTTAATGAAAGAAATTCAAAGAAGACTAAAGAAGGTTTTTATGGAGGAAAGAAGAACCGTTAATAAAGGAGATTCAAAGAAGACTAAAGAAGGTTCTAATCAAGGAAAGAAGAACCATTAATGAAAGAAATTCAAAGAAGACTAAAGAAGATTTTTACCAAGGAAAGAAGAACCGTTAATGGAGGATATTCAAAGAAGACTAAAGAAGGTTATAATGAAGGAAAGAAGAATCGTTAATAAAGGAGATTCAAAGAAGACTAAAGAAGGTTCTTACGAAGGAAAGAAGAACCGCTAATGAAGGAAATACAAACAAGATTAAAGAAGGTTTTTTATCAAGGAAAGAAGAACCGTTAATGAAGGACATTCAAAGAAGACTAAAGAAGGTTATAATGAAGGAAAGAAGAGCCGTTGATGAAGAAAATTCAAAGAAGACTAAAGTGGGTTATAGCCAAGGAAAGAATAACCGTTAATTAATGAGATTTAAAGAACACTTTTATTAGTTCCTTGACACATTCCTCATTCATTTCATTCAAAATTCTATCAGCTTTTTTTTTGAAGAAAAAAAATTATGAAATATCAATGATTACATATTTAAATTAAATAAAAGAACGCTTCTCTTGTTGTATATAAAAAAATAAAAAGCACTGAATCGCTTATATATTCCACATTTAATCCAAAATATAATTTTCAACAGAGCGCAGCATTCCATTATTAATAGAGACCCCGACCACGGGCAAATAAAACCTATCTGCATGTTGTCGTAACTTATTTACCGTGATTGAATCCATACATGCGTTGTACACTGGTACACTAATTGCCTGCAACACATCCGAATGTGTCACATCATAATTGACTGCATTATTGAAGATCGCAGCGTCGAATCCGAAATCCGGTGTAATTTCCCCGGGTGCACGGCGTCACATCTTCGACACCGCACACTGAACGTAACAGACGGATTTTAATCGGATTAAGTGCTCCAAAGTGACGTGACACAATCGAACATAGACTTTATTTAATGAAAAATTAAAGGGATTAAAATTAATTAAAAGCAATATGAAAACACTTTGTACACTTTTCTTCACAGATGTACATTTCGATCACCATGTGTTTGTAAAAGTGAAGAAACGTGTACAAAAGTGTTTTCATATTTCTTTAAATTTCTTCACGAAACTCACATTTAATTACGTGTTGAATTAAAAGCAAATTTGGCTATTTAATTAGTATCAATATTAAAATCATTATTATTTATTTTTCCAACATATATACATATCCAATTATAGATAAATTAGTATTATAAAATGCTATGCTAAATTAACAATTAAATTAATGAATTAATATGTATGAATTGTAGAAATTTTCAATGTACAACATTGAGGTATAATTGAGGTTCAAATCCCATCAGATATATTTCTTTTCCACTTTATATTTAATTAAATTTAAATTATACCTCAATGTTGTACATTGAAATTTCATAGAAATAAATATAATTTAAAAAGGAGTAACAATTCAATTTAATTAATGAATTAATGTTCCAACTAAATTTAAAAATAACAAAATAGTTAATTGACTGGAAATAATTTGCGTCGTAAAATAAAATTTACAGTAATTATTTATTGTAATAAAAAATAATAATAATCCTTTATTAACGGTGGCCATTAAAAACAATAAATACATTAAAAGCAATAAATTAACATATTAAAACTTAAAGCTAATATATGAAATACTAAATATAAAACACGAAGCTTAAAAGACTAATAAACAAATAACTAAATACAAATAAACAACATAAAATAAAAATTACTGTTTGAGCGCAATAAATAAATTTATATAGAGCAGAAAGACCTATGGTCGAAAGCCCATGAAAGACTACTAACACAATTCTACATACTGTTATAATAAATTTTGTAAAGTTTTGTTGTCATATTTTCTGAATAAAGATGTTTGTCTATATAAAATAAAAGGTTACACGTGAATAATAATAATATATAATTAATGCATAACTAAATAAGACACTTGCTATGTTTTTAAACAAAATTATTTTAATTATTATTTATTATTTCTTTTATTAATTTTTTATATATATATATTAATAATAATAATTATAACTTAATTACAGTAACTTTTAACAAACAAAAATAACAATAATGCATGAAAACGTATATAACCTAATAATAATATAATTAAATCAGCTGCCTGGTGATGATAGTTTGTATCAAAACAATTCTATAATAAACGATAACTACAACTTAATTTTATTCCATCCGTCAATTTATACTTTAAAGCGTCGTATTAACTTTAGTGATGGGCAAAATCGATTATTTCAATAATCGAATACGAAATAATCGATTATTTTTGATAATCGAATGTAAATTCCGTCGTGTTCGTCAGAGCTATGATTCAAAATTCAAACATAGATATTATAATTACTATTTCATAAAAATATTTCAGATAATATTTAATTAAACTTTGATTACCTTCTGTATTTTTCTAATAAATATATTCTTCAAATAATCGATTTTGCCCATCACTGTTTAACTTGTCCAATTTGTCTGAGATCGACAGATTCGATATTCAACGAACAAATAGAACTGCCAAACTCCCCACTACTTAAAATATCCACCCCACCTTAGTGTCAATAGTGTAAATGTGTATATATATAGTTCTAAGATTTCTAATTTTACTGTAAACTTTCATTCTCCTGAAGAAGCAATAAATTTGCGAAACAATTGTTGTGAAAATAAACACACTTTTTGAAAATCAAAAGTTATTCAGAATTTTATTCATACATAGCGTAATAAAGTTATTATTATAATTCTATCATTGTCTGTTGATGTTATTGTTAACACACTGTATCATCATCAGGTGGCTAGTTGGTGATAATATTGTAGCAGTGTGTAATTTACTTTCACACTAATAGATAGTGTGAAAGTAAATTAATTATAACCTTAGTAATAAGTAATTCAATATTGATGAATAATTCAAAATAAGTTTTTTTTTTAATTTTACTTTCAATGTATTAACAATTCAATCACTTTTTGTTAACCTTTCTCTCTCTTTTTTTTTTTTTCACCTGAAACATCCGAAACTCCGCAGAATAATTCTTTTCCCATTGGTTTATCCGAGTGATTTATTGAGATAAAGTAGAGTTTTCGTGTAAGGTAAAGCTAATTACATCTTGAAAAATACTGTACATTTGTTCGACGTTTCGGGTGTTGCCCAGCCCCGGCTAGGACAAAGGGTGTTGCCGGCCCTCTCGCTCTTTTTACTCCACTTCCATTCCACCCCCTTTACCGGCTTTTTTCCGCTAGTTACCCTTTCGGCGCTCGGATGATTGCCCATAACGTATAACCCCGCAATTGGATTCAATGTGTTAAATGTTCTGTGTGTATGTGTAAGTGTGTGCATTTCCAATCTTGCAAATATAATTTCTTAAGTGCTTCCGTTGCATTATTAAGTGAGAGGATTGTTAGAAGAAATAATTTCATTTCTTTAGGAAATATAAAACAAAGTATCTTTTGTATCAGAAATCACAAATCATATCATCTTATAGTGTTGTAATAAAAAAAAAATGTTGATGAGTCCATCATGGTACTTTCCCCGGTGAATTCTTTTAGAAATCACAATTCATATTATCTTGTAGTTTTCTAATAAAAAAAAAAATGGTTATGCGTTCATCATAGTACTTTCCCCGGTTAATTCGGTTAGAAATCACAATTCATATCTTGTAGTTTTCTAATAAAAAAAATGGTGATGAGTCCATCATGGTACTTTCCCCGGTGAATTCGGTTAGAAATCACAATTCATATCATTTTGAATTTTTCTAATAAAAAAATGGTGATGTGTCCATCATGGCACTTTCCCCGGTGAATTCGATTAGAAATTACAATTCATATCATCTTGTAGTTTTCTAATAAAAGAAAATTGTAATGCGTCCATCATGATACTTTCCCCGGTGAAAATCACAATTCATATCATCTTATAGTTTTGTAATAATAACAAAAAAATGGCGATGCGTTCATCATGGTACTTCCATGAACTTTTTTGTTCTCATTTAAAGTTAAAGCCAAATATTGAGAAGAACGTCGCTAATTATTTTGATATTCAATTCTTTATTTCATTACCTATACTATTAGATTTAGGATTTTCTGTTATAAAAAGTTTAGAATTCTCTGCCATAATAGTTTTTTGAATGTTTATGGTAAGTTGGTTATGGTTGTCCGGACAATAAATACGTGAGAGGTGAATAATGAATTTAATTCTTCTTTTAATTATCTTTGCTATAAGTTTTAGAATTCTCTGTTTTATCAGATTTAGAAATCTCTGTCATAATATATTTATGAATGATTGTCATACTTTGGTTAATTATCCCGGTTCTCCGGACAATCAATCCGTAATCCAAGTGCACGGGGTGATTACAAGTTGTAAATTATTGTTTTGTGGATAAAAATTAATTTTCTATTTGATTTTCCAAGTCCTCGTTGTACAATCTCTGCATCAAAGCGAAATACGAATAAGAGGATTGTAAGATCTGAAAATATATAATCGATATATATATAAATCCATCCAAATCCCACCCATATCCTAGAGTAAAGTATACTACGTTATGCAGGGATATAGGTGGGATTTGGATGGATTTATGAAAGTATTTGTAAGGATGATCATGGAGTGTGTCTATAAAATATATTAAATTAATTAATTTAGTTTGGTAATTAAAATATATATATATATATATAATCACTTACAGAAGTGAATGATTGTAGAGATATATAAGCAAACTTTCCAGCAGTTAAATAAAACGGCCGTTTTGTCCGCTCCATGATGATGAAAAGAGATCTACGGACGCTCGGGCCGCAGCTCGTCCAGTTGCAAAGGTAACACGCATTCAGGATGCTTAAACTCTGAAAGTAAGAAGGTAAATAGAAATGGCAATAAATGTAGATTCCTTTTAGTCACATTTAACATGAGCTCGTTCCCGAACCAACAATAAAGCGCCAACTGAATCATCATCGCTGCGAAGAAGAGTGTCATTATGACGAATTGAATTGAATTTGGAGTTGCCTAAAAACAAATGAAGAGTATGAATAATTATGGTTTATTTGATGTTTCAAATTAATCCTTAATAATTTTGTATCACATCAATCAAAGTCAATATTACAGAATTATTACATCAATAATACAAAATATATTATCGATATTTGAGAAAAAAGAAATGAACTAAGGGTTGTCTAGTTTTAAATCAAATTTAAACTTATTGGATTACAAAAAAATAAATTAAAAAAACATGTGATTTGCATCGTGTACTCACTGCAAATTAGTTTATATTTTAAAATTGTGTTTGTAGTATGTAGGTATATTATTTTATTTTTTTTGTAACCTGACTAATTTATTTTATTCTGTTTATGTTACTGTATGAAATGGCCTCCGTAAATTAATAAATAAACCAACTAATAATACTAACAGCAATTTTTCGTTTCGATAAACCCACACGAAAAATTACTGTTAGTATTATTAGTTGGTTTATATTTTGTATTATTGATGTAATAATTCTTTAATATTGACTTTGAAGGATGACTTATTTAGAGCTGATTTATATATACATAATCTTTACTGACAAACGTAACCACAAAATATTGTAAAATTGTAAAAATCTGTCATTTGGTTATCGACCAATGGGTTTTCGGCTAAAGCTGATTTACTTTATTGGATATTAAATAATAATCTCATTGAAATCGTTTATCGTACTCACGTGGGCAAGTTGAAATCCAATGTTGCATATGACAAAAATGCTGTTTATAAATTGCATCAGAAATCCGTAGGTGAAGGTTTCCTCAACAAGATTTAAAAATCTACAAAAAAACAACAACAATTTAAAGTCTTATTTATCTTGGTTTTTGGCTGTGGAGACTTCAATTATTTAAATAATAATAATTTAAGCACATAAATGTTTGTTGTTTTTTCTAACTTGCCTTAATTGTAGACATGTGTATATTTATATTTATATATATTATATTTAGTATAATAGGTATATGATTGTATTGCTATGTATTATGTAAAATGGATATTTTACATAATACATAGTCAAAAATTCGAGTCTACAAGGTAGACAACCGGGAATATTTTATTAATTAAATTTCGTTGTGATAAGTTCGTCTTACTTACCTTGTAGACTCGAATAGTTGGCGATGCCACATGCTTGCGTCGTCTTTAATTTATTAAAACTTTCACTTACTCTATGATCATAATATGGTGCTCAACAATCCTTCCCAACTTCCTATTAACCTCCCTGTCAATTTCTCCGGAAACATCATTCTCCCCGGCAGTAATTCCCCCTTGCAGCAAAACCCCAGCATCCCTCGCCATCAAAATCCTCGCCTGGATAATCTCAAAATGCGCCGCACCGGCGATCATAAACCCAACCACGACCAAATCCATACAGGAATTGTTCCAAGCGGCGAACAGCAAGCTGCAACTCTGCCAGAAGTGCACCGGATACTTCCAAACCCCGAAATCTACGAAGCTCATGCTAAACGGCAGCTCGTAGTTCTCCGTCATGAACGGCTTGAACGAGTAGCACAAAATAACCCCGGCGCAGGAGCTTTGGAACAAAACCGAGACGAAGTTGGATTTCCTGATGGCGCGCGTCATTAAATGGTCCAATGTTTCGGGGTATTCGGTGTATATGGGGTGTTTGATCAGGTCGAGGATTTTGAGGAAGGATTGTTTTTTGTAGGTGAAGACGATTTGTTTGAGCATGTAGACTGTAGGTGGGATGAATAGGGAGAGGGAGCTGGTTAGCTTGTCGTAGTTGTCCAGCGTTTGGGTCAGTTCGATCAGCATGGCTATGATTGAGGTTAGTACGCAGAGGTAGACGGTATTTGCGCGTAGCTTGTAGAGGATTGATGAGTTGCGTCGCGGCCACATTGCCGTTATTAGCATTAGGATTTTTTGGAAGTGAATCACCTTCATTAATTCCGTATTAACCATTGTTTTCAGATTATTAATAATTAATAATGAAATAAAATAAAAATAAAACAAAAATGATTCACAGAGTTTAATGTGGAAATAATTTATTAATTATTCTCAAATCATTTTTTATTTATTTGCGGTTATTCACACTTTTTTTCAGTTATTCAAATTGCCAGTAATTTTACCTTGTTTAATTTTTATTCATTGATTTAACGAACGAATAACTTGATGATATAGAATTTTTTTTCCTTGTTTGCTTAAACAGGACAAGTTCGCCTTCCTGTAGTAGACGAAACAATGATTCTAGGTCGTCTACCTTGTAGACCCAAATCGTTGACGATGCCACTTGAAATTAGGCAAAAGGTCGTCTTTAAATTATTATAAAAAATAAATGTTTAAAAAAACAAAATTGAAAATGTAAAAGATGATTTAGATGAATGATTGTTTTTATAAATAAAGATGATTTATTAGATTAATTATTACTTATTTATTAAATTATGTTTATTTTAAATTACTTTTGTATATTTTATATTTTGTGCAAAAGAAAATTCCGTTGATTAATAAATAAATAGACATAAAAAAATTAAATAATAATGCTAATTTCAAATTTCGGAATTGATGGCGAAAAAAAAAAAGAATTTAGGGAAGGACTGTTTTTTTTTAAGAAGAAGAAGAGCTGAGCTGGCAACTGATCGCCTACAATGGAAGAAGATTGCGCGTAGAATACCCGCGGCTAAGGAGCTCGAGAGACGTGCTAGATATTTGTCAGGCAATTAAATAATAAATTAATAAGAAAATACCAAAAAGATGATTTCGAGGAAAGATTACTTTTTATAGATGAAGATGATTTATTTGACTTATAAAAAAATATAAAAAAAATGTTTTAAATAACAAAAACAAAAACACTTTTCCTTTTATTAAATAATCTAATTGAAAATGAAAAAGATAATTTTGAGGAATGATTGTTTTTTTATAGATAAAGATGATTTCTCTGATTTATAAAAAATATTAAATAAAGTTTCTTTTAAATAACAGAATTGAAGAATAGAAAATATAACTTTGAGAAATGATTGTTGTTTTATAGATAAAGGTGATTAATCTCATTTATAACAAATATTAAATAAAGTTTATTTTAAATAACAGAATTCCAGAATAAAAAAGATAACTTTGAAGAATGATTTTTTTGTCGATAAAGGTGATTTATTTAATTAAAAAAATCCTTTTAAATAACCGAATTCAAAAATAAAAAGATGATTTTGAGGATTGTTTTTTTATAAACTTGATTTATCTGGCTTATTAAAAATATTTATTTTATTTTATATATTTTAAATAACAGTATTAAAGGCCAAAAAGATTATTACTTTTTATAGATAAAGATGATTTATTTGTCTTATTAAAAAAAATATTACAAAAATGTTTATTTTAAATAACAGAAATAAAAACACTTTTCCTTTTATTAAATAATCGAATTGAATATGAAAAAGATGATTTTGAGGAAGAATTGCTTTTTATAGATGAATATGATTTCTTTAAATTAAAAAATATATATATATAAGAAAAAAAAAGTTTAAAAAACAGAATTATAGATGAAAAATTGTAGATGGAAATATATTATAAATATTTTAAAATATGATATATTTAAAATTAAACACAACCTTCTTATTCTCGCTGGTATTTTAGAGTGCCATTCACAATTAAATTGGCGTGATAAGTGTTATCGCAGCAACGGCGAATATAATTAGGTGACGGCCGAGATGAAATATGGGTTTATATATGATGGTCGCGTTAATGAATAATTGTTGTGTTAATTATTCGGCGCCTTGTAATTTAGACAGTGGGGGCTTTTAATTTCGTGTAAATGCAAAAACGCGTCGATTTAATTAGGAATTCCACACCGGCTGGCCGGCCGGCCCGGTTATTTATTTAGGTTCTCATTAGATGAACATATTTCGTAAATTATTCAAGGGGTTTGTCTCCCGCGCAGCCAATTATAATAACACGGATGATTAATTATGTAATTATTTCCTATGCAACTGGAAATTTCAACTAAGTATACACGATGCATTATTATATACATATATTTAAAAAAAAAAATAGGATTTAAAGTTAAAGCTCAGCAAAACAAAATGCTGTAAATTAAATAAAAATGATTTGAAAATAATAAATTATTTCCACATTTAGCTCTGTGACATTTTGACTTACGTTACGTAAGTACGTTTAACAAATGCATATTTATTTACAAAATGCTCTAGTTCAATTATAATAATAATTATAATAATTTTATTGATGTGAAACAGCAGGTGTACATTATGTAATTCCGGCGGGGTATTTGCCCGGGAAGTAGTTGTTTTAATGTACATTTGTTTAATGTGCATTTTGACTTACGCTATGTAAGTACATCTTTTTTATTTATAAATCTTCTTTCACTTAAAATAAAACACTTAATGATTTTCAACTATTTTTTGTATATTTCACGACAATTGTTTCGCAACGTTGTTGCTTCTTCAGGTGAAGAACTTATAATTATTATTAGTTGAAAATCTTTAAGTGTTTTATTTTAAGTGATCATGGATTTTTAAAAATTAAGTGCCTCTACTATCTACGATATAAATCTTCTTTGTTTTAGTTAAAAAAATCCTGTTATAATTCAATATTACAAATTCATCACGTCTTTAGCACAATAAAATAAAGTGATTCGCAAAATTCAACGCCCTTCCCTCCTCCCCCCACGGGAAATAAAATAATAAATCCACCAGGCGAAACAGATTTCCCACCCTCAAGGGCGAATTGATTCTGTTTGCCGCCGGCGGGCCGGTTCCCCTCGTCCACCTTTTCCTTCCGTCCCTCATCCGATTGTATTTAATTGATAAAATCAACTTTTTAATTGAGACATTTTTCCTTTGGCGCACGCACGAGACCGGAATTTGATTTAAAAGTTTCTGGCACCGAACACGGCCCGCCGTGAAGACGCGTTTATTGATTTCGGGCCAACTTCCTCTAATATAATTATGACTTCCCTTCTTCTCCTTATCCCCTCTCCCCTTTTGCCCTTCGCCTCCTGGCTACTACCGTCTCGTTTGATCAATCGAGCGGAGTAATATCGCCAAACAACGGACAATACGACACTTGTTGGGCCGACTTATTTATTTCGCCCGGTTTTTGTTTCATTTATTGGGGATTATATTTGCTTTTGTTGTAAATTATACAAACGAATAGATCTTCTTTATGTTGGTTAGTTTATTAAACTAATTATATTTTAGTTTAATAAAAACTAAGTAGGAGAAAGGACAATTATTTTTATTTAAATTAATTATTAAACAATTATTTATATTTAAATTAATTGTTTAAATAAAAATAGTTGTCCTTTCTCCTACTTAGTTTTTATTAAACTAAAATATATTTATAAATAGAAAACAGTATTTATTCCACTTTTTATTTAATATAAAATATATTTAGTTTAATAAACTAGGTTTAAACTTCACCAATGAAAATGGAAACATAGTTTTTTATTTTATTTTCCGACTAGTTTCAACTTTAAATTTAAATATAATCTACTAATTCTCGACTCGAAATAAATAAATATAAAGTCCTGACGAAAACGCTTTGTATTTATTTGACTGATTTTTATTTTAAAGTCCAAAATTGGCCGAAAAATAAAAATCAGTCAAATAAATACAAAGCGTTTTCGTCAGGACTTTATATTTATTTATTTATCGATTTTATATTTTCCAGCTTTTAAAAATCTTTTTGTTTTAATAACATTCAAAATCCAATTTTTTATTAATAATTCATGTTCCTCGCTCCATTCAAACAATTTTTGTTGTCGTTTTCAATAGCTCCGCGGCACTTTAATTATTTATTATTGATGAACGCGCGTGTGTAAACCGCACACGAATGCAATTTGCATACAATTTTGCGTTCTCGTTTAACATAAAATTAAATATGCAATTAGTCCGTTGTTCAAGTTTATTGCGTTATGAATTTTGATGTTTATTAATCACAGTGCTACACTAATCTTTTTTTTTTTTTTCGTTTGGCTGTTCGGCGTTTGCGTGCGTAAATTTTACGTAATGCGAAAGCCAGCATCAAAACATCGACAGTAATTTGGAAAATTACCGCTAACGCAATATTATTAGGGGGGTGTTTATGAACAAGGCGGGAATGGTGATTGTTGAGGATGGATTATGATATGTGTTGGCTGCGCGTGGATTGTGATTATCTTTTTGCTTTTTTCTTTAGATAATAAGTAATTGGAATGTTGAAGATAAGGATATTACAATAAAATTAAACAAGGAAAATTGAGTGGCAATGATTGATATAATTCGATCATTCCTTTTTTCCAACTGCAAAAATTACTTACACTGTGAGTTTTGATAAACATCTATTGAAACAACTACTTTTTAGCTGAATAAAAAAACCTATCGATTAGTTATATTAAGCACATAATCCGCCTGTATATGGAGCGCCGTTGTGGCTGGACTACGCATAATAATTATATTTAAAATTACGTTTCTGTAGACAAAAAAAACTGACACTTGGCTATTATATCAAAATTCCATTAAATTTCCCAACGAAATTTCCTGACTTTCCCAGTTTTTCTTTTCATAAAGTTAATGCTTGTTGCGCTGCACTCTTGATGGAAACAAATATTACGATTAGATGGAGAATTACACTTGTTTTGTTCCATAATGTTTTTATTTCCAGTTTCCTGACACGTGTTTCATCAAAGTTAAAACTTTGATAATGATCTGCGAAGACCGAAACGCGTGTCAGGAAACTGAAAATAAAAACATTATGGAACAAAACAAGTGTAATTCTCCATCTAATAGTTTTTCTTTTCGATTATCTCGGTTTCCCTGTACAATAATATATACAATTATAATTGTATTAATAATAGAAAATGGATTTGATTTATTCACTTGGTCACAGTTATTTAAATAAATTAAATAAAAAGAATTTGAAAATAATTAATTAATATTATTATATTCTGCAGATGACCGGAGGTCAGCCGTTTAGAAATATTTATTTATATCATTTTTAATTAAATATTAAGCCTCAATTTCTTCGTACAACTGCTCATTTATCCAATTGTAGGCACTGGCGAAGGTAGCATTTTTTTTATAGAAAACGAGCGTACTATTAATATTGCTCCAAAATGAAACAAGGAAGCCTAAAATGGCTCGCTGCCAATAATTTAAAACATTTATTATTAATACAGAATACTAAACACACGCGTGTTTACGGTGTGCCGTTTTTTTTTAATCTGCGAGCGCAATTATCGCAAAAAAAAAAAACATCGATGCTCGCTCTGCGGACACATTCCTGAGATCAGTTGTGCCCGGACCTTGCGCGAGTAGTGGATATGTTTTAAATTGTTTTAGAATGTGCGATTCATTTTGCTTTGTGAAAAGTGATAAATTGTGATTTTGCGGATTTAACACGATGATGGGTTTTCATTACACAAGAACATCGAATTTACGGTGAGTTTTTTTTTTGTTTGTATTCAGTTCTATTCGGCTGTAATTTTCAATGAAAACTTTATTGTAGCTAAAGTGATAAATAAAAAAATAAAAAATAAATAAAATAATAATAATAAAAACAATTTGAAAGTATTTGATTAATTTGAATTAAAACATTAATTATTATATCTTTAGCTACTGCAAATTTCGACTGCCATATAAGTCGAAAGTTGTAGTAGCTAAAGATAAAATATTAAAATCCACTTGAGAGCTAATTTAGCTAGCTGGATGTGTTAATAAGACTCCAAACTATTAACTAATACCAATTGTTTGTACTTGCTGCACCGTACAACCCTCCCAAGGCACCCTCAATTTCGATTATTTTCCCTTAGTTCGACAGATTGGACTGCAAATAAAAAATCTAAAAAAATATTAAAATCCACTTAAGAGCTAATTTAGCTAGCTGGATGTCTTAATAAGACTCCAAACTATTACCTAATACGAATTGTTTGTACTTGCTGCACCGTACAACCCTCCCAGGACACCCTCAATTTCGGTTATTTTCCCATAGTTCGACAGATTGGACTGCAAATAAAAAATCTAAAAAAATATTAAAATCCACTTAAGAGCTAATTTAACTAGCTGGATGTGTTAATAAGACTCCAAGCTATTACCTAATACCAATTGTTTGTATTTGCTGCACCGTACAACCCTCCCAGGACACCCTCAATTTCGGTTATTTTCCCATAGTTCGACAGATTGGACTGCAAATAAAAAATCTAAAAAAATATTAAAATCCACTTAAGAGCTAATTTAACTAGCTGGATGTGTTAATAAGACTCCAAGCTATTATCTAATACCAATTGTTTGTACTTGCTGCACCGTACAACCCTCCCAAGGCACCTTCAATTTCGGTTATTTTCCCTTAGTTCGACAGATTGGACTGCAAATAAAAAATCTAAAAAAATATTAAAATCCACTTAAGAGCTAATTTAGCTAGCTGGATGTCTTAATAAGACTCCAAACTATTACCTAATACGAATTGTTTGTACTTGCTGCACCGTACAACCCTCCCAGGACACCCTCAATTTCGGTTATTTTCCCATAGTTCGACAGATTGGACTGCAAATAAAAAATCTAAAAAAATATTAAAATCCACTTAAGAGCTAATTTAACTAGCTGGATGTGTTAATAAGACTCCAAGCTATTACCTAATACCAATTGTTTGTATTTGCTGCACCGTACAACCCTCCCAGGACACCCTCAATTTCGGTTATTTTCCCATAGTTCGACAGATTGGACTGCAAATAAAAAATCTAAAAAAATATTAAAATCCACTTAAGAGCTAATTTAACTAGCTGGATGTGTTAATAAGACTCCAAGCTATTACCTAATACCAATTGTTTGTATTTGCTGCACCGTACAACCCTCCCAGGACACCCTCAATTTCGGTTATTTTCCCATAGTTCGACAGATTGGACTGCAAATAAAAAATCTAAAAAAATATTAAAATCCACTTAAGAGCTAATTTAGCTAGCTGGATGTCTTAATAAGACTCCAAACTATTACCTAATACGAATTGTTTGTACTTGCTGCACCGTACAACCCTCCCAGGACACCCTCAATTTCGGTTATTTTCCCATAGTTCGACAGATTGGACTGCAAATAAAAAATCTAAAAAAATATTAAAATCCACTTAAGAGCTAATTTAACTAGCTGGATGTGTTAATAAGACTCCAAGCTATTACCTAATACCAATTGTTTGTATTTGCTGCACCGTACAACCCTCCCAGGACACCCTCAATTTCGGTTATTTTCCCATAGTTCGACAGATTGGACTGCAAATAAAAAATCTAAAAAAATATTAAAATCCACTTAAGAGCTAATTTAACTAGCTGGATGTGTTAATAAGACTCCAAGCTATTACCTAATACCAATTGTTTGTATTTGCTGCACCGTACAACCCTCCCAGGACACCCTCAATTTCGGTTATTTTCCCATAGTTCGACAGATTGGACTGCAAATAAAAAATCTAAAAAAATATTAAAATCCACTTAAGAGCTAATTTAACTAGCTGGATGTGTTAATAAGACTCCAAGCTATTACCTAATACCAATTGTTTGTACTTGCTGCACCGTACAACCCTCCCAAGGCACCTTCAATTTCGGTTATTTTCCCTTAGTTCGACAGATTGGACTGCAAATAAAAAATCTAAAAAAATATTAAAATCCACTTAAGAGCTAATTTAGCTAGCTGGATGTGTTAATAAGACTCCAAGCTATTACCTAATACCAATTGTTTGTATTTATTGCACTGTACAACCCTCCCAGGACACCCTCAATTTCGGTTATTTTCCCATAGTTCGACAGATTGGATTGCAAATAAAAAATCTAAAAAAATATTAAAATCCACTTAAGAGCTAATTTAGCTAGCTGGATGTGTTAATAAGACTCCAAGCTATTACCTAATACCAATTGTTTGTATTTATTGCACCGTACAACCCTCCCAGGACACCCTCAATTTCGGTTATTTTCCCATAGTTCGACAGATTGGATTGCAAATAAAAAATCTAAAAAAATATTAAAATCCACTTAAGAGCTAATTTAGCTAGCTGGATGTGTTAATAAGACTCCAAGCTATTACCTAATACCAATTGTTTGTATTTGCTGCACCGTACAACCCTCCCAGGACACCCTCAATTTCGGTTATTTTCCCATAGTTCGACAGATTGGATTGCAAATAAAAAATCTAAAAAAATATTAAAATCCACTTATGAGCTAATTTAGCTAGCTGGATGTGTTAATAAGACTCCAAGCTATTACCTAACACCAATTGTTTGTATTTGCTGCACCGTACAACCCTCCCAAGGCACCCTCAATTTCGGTTATTTTGCTATAGTTCGACAGATTGGACTGCAAATAAAAAATTTAAAAAAATATTAAAATCCGGTTGAGAGCCAATTTAGCTAGCTGGATGTCTTAATAAAACTCCAAACTATTACCTAATACCAATTGTTTGTATTTGCTGCACCGTACAACCCTCCCAAGACACCCTCAATTTCGGTTATTTTCCCTTAGTTTGACAGATTGGGCTGCAATTAAAAAAAAATCTAAAAAAATATTAAAATCCACTTAAGAGCTAATTTAGCTAGCTGAATGCCTTAATAAGACTCCAAACTATTACCTAATACTAATTGTTTGTACTTGCTGCACCCCCAAATCGGTGGGTGATGGGGGAAAACGGAGGTCATATTCGGATTCAGGAGGTCATTTTACATAAGAATCAGCAGGAATGGTGTCAGGGCTCGAAAAAAATTTTTTTTCGCAGACCAGTGTAATCGAATACGAAATAATCGATTATTTTAGGTAATCAAATGACAATTAAATCAATTCTATAAGATGTGTGATTAAAAACTTCAATGCAGTTGTTTTCATTAATATTGCTATAATTATTTGAGACATTTTCAAAATAAATTTTCTTTATTCCTTGTAGTTCTGAAATAAATCGATTATTTGGATAATCGATTTTTCCCATCACTAGTAAATATAGCTTAATTGTAAAATATATGTAATTGTTCTTTTATTTATATTCTTCTAAATTCAATTCAATTCATTTATTTACGGTAAATCACCTTTATACAGAATAATAACAATATTCAAAATAAATAAAGATGTTATATTTATTTACTTAATCCCTTAGGTATTTATGTTTCGAAGACCACAAAATACCGTGGAAAGCCACTGAAACATTTTTCAATGAAACAATCTCGTTGAAACCTCCGGCCAAGGTAATAAAACAAATTTAATATCTATGTAAAATAGTTTACACAAGCACCGGCGTAATTATAAATATATTAAAGCGCAGTGGGGGTCCGATAGAGGCAATTTATTCGGAAAGAGGACCGACCAGTGGCAGCGGGAGCGGTTTTCTATGCCAAGTTATAAATGTCAAATTGAAAAACTTTAGTAATTATGCGGCGGCTGGAAAGGTGGATGGAGTGAGCAATGTTCCCCCCGGTGTTCCCGTTGTTCCGAGCGCTCAGCGTTCGCCACCTGACAGGCCACCGCTCAATTTATTATGCGAAACCATAAAGCCCGCCTCGAGCCGGACTAATATAATGTTAAGGATAACTTAATCTGTCCATCTTTGAATGAACCCCCATTGCCGCGGATTTAACGGTTTGCTTTATGATCGTGATGATTGAAAAAAAAATTATATAAATTTTAAGTGGTTAAAATTATAAGCACTAATGTCAAAAAGATACGGTAGCTAAAGATAAATTAATTATAGTGATTTTACGGTTTGCTTTGTGATTGTAATGATTGAAAAAAAATATATATAAAATTTTAAGTGGTTAAAATTATAAGCAGTAATGTCAAAAAGATACAGTAGCTAAAGATAAATTAATTATAGTAATAAATATAAATAGAGCTAGCATAGTTTTTTTCTTTGGCTTCATCATAAATTCATGGCAGGGCAGAAAGACATATTTATGATATTCAGATTTTTATTCAGATAATTTTTGATACAAAATATTTACAAGTAATTATTAATATTTAGTGTTAATCTGTCTGGACTATCGACCGACGGTCTTACTGCTGTATTTCGTTATTTAAATAAATTTATAACTTATACGTAACATAAATTAAATCAAGCACTGTCAATACATATCCACCCACTATATATATTTTTTTTTTCAAACACTGTTCTATTCTGACAACGTGTCAGTAGGGTGGATCTCTCTACGGGGACACATGCTGATGTGTGCACACGCCAAGGTGCAACCCCGTAACGCTGTAACAATATAACGGAGTAACAGGCGAGACGCGGGACATTATTTGCATATTTGTTTACATCCCCGTTCACATCCCCCCTCCACCGCATCCAGCAAATTCCCAGCTATTGTAGACACGCATCCGAAACATATAACCGTATTCTTCCGTACATCTATTACCCTAATGGGACATTCGGATGCATCACGAAATGAACTTCAGAACAACTCCACTCTAATAAATTTCAAACTGTCTTTCATTCCTGGCAGTAAACAAAATACCGAGCCCGCATGTTTATTGAAATTATGAGTAAACCACGAAACTCGATCAATTTGTAACAATATTAAATACATTTGTTTATTTTAAATAAAAGGAAAATTTGATGAAATGAAAACACATATAAAATATACGGGGAAAATACGCGGACGCAATAATTGAGAAAATTGAACGATGCGCCCACTGTTGTTGCAGCGGAATTTATAAATATATACGTGCACGGATAAACGCGGCATATGTTAAGAATTGTTTCCACCCTTGAATTTTCTATTCGTTCCGCTGGAAATTATTTATAAAGGGACGGGAGCGTAGCGCGGGATGGAATTAATGTTATATAATAACCGGCGTCGCGTTAATTTAGAAATTCCGGAATGTTTGTACGGACTGAGTAGCTAAACATTTTCACTAGAATTTCCAGAAAATTTACCTTAATCTATGACTATTCCGAAAAGGGATATTTAGCATAAATAAACAAGCAGCTTGAAATGCGGGAGGGAAAACGTGGATGGAAATAAACAGGAGTTTTACGATAATTATATTTAAAAATAATGCGATGTATTCTCTTTTATTATGTTTATTATTATTACATGACTTTTAATCACAACCGTATTAATATTAATATATAAGGCGGAAAGACCAACGGTCGATAGCCAATTGGCAGAAGAATTTATTTTTATGTTAGTTATTTATTGTATTTATTTATTATTATTACTTTGTTAAAAATAATCTGCCAATAAAGATTTATATATATATATTAATATATATTAAATCACAAATACAAATCAAACGAGAATGATATGGAAAACCAAAGTAATAGGAAAAAGAAAAATAGGCCAAAAAAGTGGGACCAAGTAACAGAAAAGATTATTTATTTATTTAATCTAGCGCATCTTACGAGCGCCTTAGCCGCGGGTATTCCACGCGCAATCTCTTCCATACAAAAGAAAAAAAACTAAAGGAAATAACGATCAGAAGTCTGTCTGCATATGGTTGATGGGTTGATATTTTTAAACAATGTGAAAATATATGTAAATGGTATGCCTAATTTGAGTAGAAAGACCTCTGGTCGGTAGCCCAGACACCTACATGTATTGTAATTATTTATGTTATATTGTTTTGTATTATCTGTAAAATCAGAATGAAGATGTTTGTATATATATATATATATATATATATAGTGTGTCTGAATAAGGATTGTGTATATATACATGTTATTTTTAATAACTCATGTAAAGCATATTTCATAATATTTTAGACTAATGAAATTTGTACCAATTAAATAATCCCAATGATTGAGTTTTTGTCGCGAATAATGGTGGAAGCGCCGGGCGTAGCATAGGGTATTTGAAATAAAAATAATCCTACGGCGAGATATTGAACAATTTTTTAACAAAAAATTAATAAGTTTCTCACGTAACACTTGGCAAAACTTTATTAATCAAAATTAAAAGATTCAGAAAGACTACATTAATTTTTCAGGCTTCTATTTCACAATACATCGTTTTTCGATTAATGAAAACACTTTCAACTCTGTTTTAATAACTGAAAGTATTCAGTTATAATAGACCAGATTATTTTATTTTTATTACGTGGAATAATAGGGAATTGATCAAGTTTAGGTAGATTTGTTGCCGAAAAAGGAAAGTCTGTATTCCATAGGAGTGATGTTACTTATTTCATACAGAAGTGATTTGAATGAGGTAAGGGTTTTAGAGGATGCCCGATCTTTGTTAGCATTTTAAAGGCCGCTCTTTCAGCGACTTGTATATTTTTGAGGGTGACTGGGTGGGGATGGTAAGCAAGGATGGCCCTTTTGTTTCTAAGTAAGGCTTCTGAAATGTGCCGCCCGTTACATTAAAAGTTGGGATTTGTTGAGGTTTATTGATAGTCTCCACGTTTGGATAGTTTCGAACCCTATAGAGTGCCGAGTGCTTTGAGTAAGGTGGAGGCGATTCCATAATTGTTAGCAATTTTTTTAATAACAATAAATATGTAAAATGTAATGAATATAAGGGTAGAAAGACCCCAGGTCGATAGCCCGGACAGACTAACACAATTTTACTTATATGATGATAAAAAATATAACATTTCCTTTACAGAATAGTCCCGATTATCATAATTTCTCATAGCCTCACGTACTGTTTATGATAATTTATGGAATGAGATTTCAGAACTGTCATAAATTTTCATTAAGAGAAATATGATAATTTTTCATAGCTTATGTGCTGTCAATAACAATTTATAATAGTACGAAAAATACTAATATACTTGCAATAAATTGGATTGAAGCCATAGTACAAGATACGTTCAGTGAAATAAAATCACCACTATATATACTTATGATAGGGGAAAGAAGGCGAAGTTATGCCAAGCAACAGTTGCATTAACTGAAATCAGCAGGAAATCAAAACGTTGAATGGGCTTCGCGGCGGGGGCGTAATCTAAGACACGTTGTCATATACAAGAAGGATATAAAGCTAAGGGAGGGGGAATATGGTGAAGATTTTATCACGCTCATAACGCCACTTCTACGCCTAAAGAACGCATAAATCATTTCAGATTATTTTATCAAAACTGAAAAGCTTCTGTCGGCAATTACTCATTTATTTAATTAAAACATTAAATATATATGTCGCAATTAGGACGATATTGTAATTTTTACAGCTGAGAACATGCTATTTTTATAATAATATTTGTATATATATATATATATATATAAGTTACCTGAAAGTAAAGTTAATTTATATATATACATATATACATCTTTATTCAGACAACAACATTACATACGCTTATATTTCGAATGCATTACTTGGCACTTTGTTACCACACTCGTATTTTTGCACAGTAACCAATAATAATAATAATAATAATAAATCTTTATTGTCCAACAGGAAACACATCCTAATAACAAGACAATATTGTTAAAAATTATGTAAATTAGTTTTAAAGAAATAATAATCGAGATACAATACAAACACATTACATAATATTACTCATATTCAAAATTGCAGGGGACAACGTCTATATATATATATATATATATCATATAAAAAAATGCATTAAACTTGGAAGTTGTATTGGTATTGAAATTAAATTCAAGCGTGAGTTAACCGAAACACGTATACGTCCGTACGTCCGTGAGCGCCCATAGCGATCGGAGCATCCGTTTATTTCGGAATTTAATATTCACATCCCTCGGGATGGTCTATTGCGAATCAGTGCACAAGCTGAATGCGCGGACTCGGCGCGCCACCCGGGGGGTAGTAAATATAAAAATAGTTCCCTAATCTGCCGGCAAATTCTTGACGCTCCGCGTCATTCAGATGAAGAGTGGCGTCGAGCGTGTGTGTGTGCGTGCGACCACCCACCCCGTTGGCAGCCCTCACACACACTTACCCCCTTGTTAAACATCACCCCCGTGACATGTAAACTCAGACTCGGAGCCTCTGACACGAATCAATTCCTGTTTGAACAAGTGCGAACGGATACAACCCCTCGTTTGCTGCAGGCGGCGGGGTATTTCCGAGATGTATTAATTTCTTCCGCATAGCGCTTGCTGATGGCAGGCTTTACGTAAATTTGATGTTTTACGTATTAGAATTATTCCACATATATAAAAAAATAAAACTAAATATGATTCAATCTAACAGAAATATTTGTGTAAATATTTAATGGAATTGGCAGAAAGACCTCGGGTCGATAGCCTATAAAAGGACAACCTCAAATTATATACCGTATTATACTATACAATACTGGACTTAATATAATGTAAAAGTCCCTTGAATAAAGATATTTGTATGTAATATAATGTATATTTAATGGAATTAGATATATTGTTGCTTCAATATATCGAAAAATAAAGAAACGAATAAAACTCGCCCTGTCTAGGACTTGAACCCGCATATTCGCAGCGGCCAAATTTCCAGGATTAGGATTAATTACAGGATTTTGCAAGTCATATAAGTCATATATACACACGGCTATGAATTTATGTATATTGTCTTGTAATTGGGATGTATATTTCCTGTTGGGCAATAAAGATTTATTATTATTATAAAAATGGCGCGAGTTTACATTTCGGTTGCGCATTACTTATACACTCAAATGTGTCGTATTGTCTTATATACTTGCAGATACATTACACCAACAAAATGAAACAATTAATATTTTTTTGTGGCTTTCAACAATGTATTTAACGTTTTGATAGTTCCAGATAGTGGACAATTATAGGAAATCTATTAAATTGACCGTTCGGGAACTTTTGATGGTCCGCTGCCGGTTTAGGGCGAAAGGGTGATTTCCCTCATTTATGTTTCAAGCCGAGCGAGGAGGGGCGGGCGGTTCGCCTGAGCCATCTCTGGTCGCCCCATTTGTTAATCAGCACCTGATGCCATTAAACTTTAACAGCGTTAATCTCGCCTCTGATTGTCCCTCCTCGCACCATTCCCACTTTACTTCACTCTTCGTTCGGCGATGTTAAAATGTTTGCCTTTCAAATGATCCAAAGTAACTAAAACAAAAATTATTAGTTTGTAATTAAGACTTAAATCAATTAATTAAAATAATAATATGCATCCTTATTTCATATAAATATCAGGATAATTTTTATATACAGTGCGTTTTTACTTATTTTTGTATGTACATGTAAATAAAACACACTGTACTTGTTAATATTGCACAGTTTAGTACAGTGTGTTTTATTTACATGTGAATGTGGATTTCCACCAAGTAAAAGCCTCTACGATCCAATTTTTGTATGTGCTTTGCAGTCATAATGTATCCTTATGCCTTATTTTTTTTTTTTAATTTGTGTGATATATTTTTTCATAATAATATTATGAATATTATCTGATATGAATATTATCTAATAATATTATGAAAAAATATACCAGACAATTTTATTAAGTAACCAATAGCTTTCGAAAATATTCACCTCTTATTTTCTTAAATAAAACACAATAATTTATTTATATTTTTTTTTAATTTATTTATTCTACAAAACACGTACACCTTTAATCTCTCATTTTTCTTTATATATAAACCCTTTGCGTAAAAATTATGACAACGAAAAAAAAAAACATGCATTACAGAACATAGGAAACAAACTACAAGGGTAAATCTGTCGGTATAAATATCTAGATGATGGAGCGCGCTCTTAAAATTATTAAATACAATTATTCGTAATTATGTACACAAAGAACATGACTAAAAGGTAGATGGGCGGTGATCTCATACTGAAATGTAAAAAAAATGTATGAATTTCCACAGGTTTGAAATACGTTCATCGTTGCATATCATTCGAAATGTTTGAACATTGTTCAAGTTCATTGCACTCTTGATAAAACGCAAATAGAACTTGATTCGAGTTTTAATAATAAAAAAAAACACTAGTTTTATTTTAGTAATATATGTTAAAAAGGGCAGAAAGACCTATGGTCTTCAAACAAAAATCTTTATTCAAACAATATGACAACAAAATTTTACAAAATATATTATAACAATATGAACAATTGTGTTAGTAGTCTGCCATGGGCTATCATGACAAATATGAAGAGTTTCCCTGATTGGTTCTCTCCAATAGCATGCAAGACTCAACTCAGGGGTTTGAACCCTGAATATTTACCTCTCCCGCAATGTTACTTTCCTCTCTTGATTTCCAAAAAGTATAAGAAGCTGTCGATTCTGTCATTACTACCAAGCTAGATTGGTAGATTTCAGAGAACACTTGCGGTTTTCAGATAGTTAGAACTTGAATCCATTTGGAAAGTTTTTTTTAATTCTCTGATAAATTCGAGATTTTCAAAGAGCCCCGAGAATGTTTAGCAGAGGTTAGAGCTTGATAATTCTAAATAGACTACTAGATCAGGAGTAGTGGTCCATTTATAATTCTACCTATCAATTTGTTTTACAGTGAAATAAATTTTATGCTGGTTGTGCTACACTCTTGACGGAACCGAATATTTAAATTAGGCGAATAAAAACTCTTGTTTCATAATTTTATTATCAGCTATCTTATAAGTGTTTCGGTCTTCATAGACCATTATCAAAGGTTTAAGGAATGAAAAAAATATCAAAGGTTTAATTCACCTAATTTAAGAGAAATAAATTGTTAAGTGTTATGAAAATGGTTATGAAGTGTTTTTTCATCCTTATTCCATCGATAATTTATCAGAGAGTTTAGTAAGTGTTAAAATTCAAGAATTATGAATAAACTATTATTATATTAATTGAAGTAGATCCTTTATATTATTTGGAATAGATCCAGGTCTAACTAGGAATTAATATTTGGGAATTCTGAATGGTCTACATTCAGAATTCTTAAATTCTAATTCTGATAAATTTTAGTAGACGCAGCTTAAGATCCAGATTCGTCTTTAGATTGATTGGATATCTTTAGAATCTTCCTGTGCTTCTTCTCGCTAAAAAAGCTGTTTCCCACCATGGTGGATTAAACTCATGAGTTTGAACCCTGAGAATTTGAATCCATTCAGAATTCAAAAGTTTATAATTCTTTGATAAATTTGAGATTATCAGTGATAAACTTGAGATTATCAGAGATCCCAGAGAAAGTTTAACAGGCGGTTAGAGTTTGAGAATTCTAAATGGACCAGTAGATCACGACTAGTAGATTATTCAGAATTCTCAAGTTCTAACTCTCTGATAAACTTGAGTATATCAAGGAGTCTAAAAAGAATATATCAATGAGTTAGAACTTAACTTTATCAGGGAGTTTAGATGTAATATATCAGAGAGTTAGAACTTGAGTTTATCAGAGAGTTAGAACTTGAGTTTATCAGAGGGTTTAGATGAAGTATATGAGAGAGTTAGAATTTAAGAATTC
Source organism: Philonthus spinipes (assembly GCA_963082785.1). Classification (NCBI taxonomy): domain Eukaryota; kingdom Metazoa; phylum Arthropoda; class Insecta; order Coleoptera; family Staphylinidae; genus Philonthus; species Philonthus spinipes. Next base: position 2,906,811 of record OY720308.1, read on the forward strand.
TGCATGGATTAATTGATTTATATCATTTTCTTTATCACTGATCCTCTCTGTTTTTGAATTAAAGTTTTGTAATCTTTTTCAATTACTATTCTCAAAGTAGAAATACTTCAAAAGTGGAAGCAGAGGATGGTTAAAATAAATATAAAAATAGCTTTTCTTAATAACTTATATAGAAGAAGAAGAAGTGTTTTGTATATAAAAATGACGTATTAATAAAAAAAACAGTTGATTAGTTTCTTTTTATCAACATCTGTTCATTATTAAATGGACAAAAACAGGCAGAAAGACCGATGGTCGATAGCCATTTTCTGAGGCTTAACTAGTGGTTTATGATTGTAATGTAAATATTGTAATGTAATTTAACGTATTTCTCAGAAATAAAGATTTTCTATATATATATTAAATAAAATTGAACAGTATTAGATATGCAAATACAAACGCAAACAAACAACATTCACACATGAAATAATGGCTTCTCTGACTTAAATAGTAAAATAGTTTGTTTTATTTAATAATTCTTCTCCGTTACATCATACGATGAATACCTGTAAGCCTCGATTTTCAACCAATCGTTCTTTATATAATCACTACCCTTCTCCCCAATCATAATACAAGGCGCGTTCGTGTTGCCCCTAATAATAGTAGGCATAATCGAAGCGTCGATCACCCTCAGATTCTTAATCCCGTAAACCCTCAATTTCGGATCAACGACCGCGTCTTTATCATTCTTCGGCCCCATTTTACAAGTACCAACAGGATGGAAGATCGTCGTGGTGTACTCCATCGCGATGCAGCTCCAATAATCATCCGTTCCGAATGTATATTGAGCGCAAGCCGGCCATGGGATATCCACTAGTTGGTAGCCTAATTTTTGTAGTTTATGCGTGCTAATTAGGTTGAGGCTCTGTTTCACTCCTTCTACGATTCTGAGCAAGTCGATTCTTTCGGAGAATGTGTTTGCGTGGATTAAGGGGTCTCCGTAAATGGGATCCGAGTAGTTTAGCTGGATTAAGCCCCTGCTTTTTGGGTTGAGTAAAATCGGACGCACCATGATTCCGTTGTAGTAAGAAGCGGGTTGGTCGACTGTTGCTGAAGTTAGAATGGGATCTGCGAGGTAGTCTAAAACGTTGATTCCGTCGAAAGAGTATTGGATGTCAGGTCGGTCTCCCTCGGCGTATAAAGTCTGGACGAAGGCGTTTGCTTGTAGCGAGCCTGTTGCGGCGAGAGGGCCGTTGTGTGATTCTTGATAATAATGCACGTCGTGTTTTCTTTCTTCATCCGTTACGGTTGTTGCTGTTTTGTTTGCTAAAGCAAACATAACACCGTCGATGGTTGTGTGATCTTGTAGGTTGAAACCGACTGCTAGTTCTTTGATTACTTCAATTCCATTCTTTTCGAGTTCACTACTTGGGCCTACACCGCTCACCATGAGGAGTTTCGGGGAGTTGATTGCGCCAGCTGAGAGGATTACTTCTTTTTTAGCGAAAATCCTCTGCTCTTTTCCGTCTAAAATAACCTCAACACCAACGGCGGTTTTTGTATGGACATCAATCAATATTCTCGTTACTAAAGCATTCGTCCTCACATCCAAATTCTCCCTTTTGTTGCGAATTGGTCTAATGAAAGCACCATTCGTACTCAACCTTTCCCCATCGCGAGTAGTGTGCTGTAGCAAACTGGTCCCGATCAAACTCTCCCCAGCGTGATCCACTTTCGGCAGACCCAACTCCCTGAACGCGTTAACAAGAGCCCCAACATTCTTATCCTGATACGGGAAAGTCTCCACCGTCTGATACCCTCCCACCCCGTGCAAATACCCATCAACCATATCCAAATTCCTATTATCCTCAGATTTCACGAAATAAGGAAGGACTTCCTTGAAACGCCATCCCGGGTTCCCAGCCGCGGCCCATTCGTCGTAATCCAGTGGATGTCCTCGGGTGTAGATCATGTAGTTGATCGTCGAGGAGCCTCCCATGACTTTTCCCCTAGCCCAAGCGCAGCGACCGTCGTCGCGGGCTAAGCAGCTGTGCGGGGACGGCTGCGTCATGTAGCCCCAATCGATGCTCGAACGCTGGAGCATCGGAGCGAAAGCAGGAACATCCGCGACTTCCGGCTCTTCATCTCCAGCTTCAAGCAATAACACCTAAAAACAAAAATTGAAAAATATTAAAATACACAGATTTTAAATGAAAATACGCAATAAAAAATCCCAGTAATTGACGAAATGTTTCTTCTATAACTCTAGTGTGCAATTATTAGTGGAGGGAAATTCTGTCAAGTTTTGATTGCGTATTTGAGTTGAAGTAAATAACCTGGAGACGCAAAATGAGGATTTTAAATTCAAGTTTGCAATTGAATTTAAAATCTCACAAATTAAATGATAAAGAATGTTTAAATGATTAACTTTTTTACATCTGTGACATTTTTTACTTTTTTTTTTATATTTTTCCTTTCTACCGTTAGGAGTCTTTCTGTCCTTGGTTAATTGTTTAATGTCCTTCCAATCTATGTCCTTTTTTTCTGCTTCTTCTCTAATTATGTCATTCCATGTTTTTCTCGGTCTTCCCCGGTAATTTCTTCCTTTCGCTCTTGTTTCATATATTCTTCTTGCTGTTCTATCTTCTTTCATGCGGCACACATGTCCGAACCATCTCAGCTGTCCTTCAACAGTGGTATCATTAATAGGTTCTATCTGTAAGTTTTGTCTGTATGTCTCATTCCTTATTCTATCTCGTCTGGTCTTATTTTCAATTTTCCTTAAGAATCTCATGTCCATTACATTTTTTACTTACGTTACATAAATACTTTAAACAAATGTACATTAAGACAACTACTTCTCGGGCAAATACCCCGTCAGATATTGAATTACATAATGGACACTTGATATTTATTTTCGCGTCTCTAGCTTATTCATTTAAACTCAAATTTCACTGATTGGACTAAGAATACAAAAATCACAGACAAAATACAACGATGTATTATTAAGATCATTGGATCACATCAGCTGAAACCGCCAGAAAAAAATTGCAAAATTGAACAAAATAATTCGTCCAGTCTGAGAAGTCCCATTTTGCGGGCAGACTGACTAATAAACTAATTTCTTCATGTTGCTCAAATTATCACAAATTGTACCGCAATTATTTAGCTATGTTTTATTTTACTATAATATAAATTTATATATTTTTACGATATGTACACATTTGGAGATTTTTTAATTTTCGTCGAAATTGCATTTATTTCCACACAATATCTACAAATTTTGCTGAACATTTTTTTCTTCTTGAAAAAAATCTAAAAAAAAAATAATCATGAAGACTTTTATTCATTGTAGAAACATCATAGACTATACAAATTCGCCAAAATTAATCATTTGCAATATTTTTTCCCCATTTTGATTGCTTCGTAAAATTTACACGGGGCCTTATGGGAACGGTTTAATTGGGGACCGTCGATTAGCTGTTTCGAGCATGACTGCAGTTGGATCGAAATTACTAAGTTCACAGACGCTACACAACGACAAACTTTTTAGTATTCGATTCCCAAAGAAATCAGCTACATTTTCACCTATTCTCATCGTAGTAGATCTTCTGTGATCGCCAGAAAAAAAAATGCAAAATTGAATTAAATATTTATGCAATTTTCGAAGCGTCATTTTGCGAGCGCACTGACCAAAAACTATTAAGAATTTAAGGCTAAATTTTTCACAGTTTATGCTCCCATTCTTCAGCTTCATTTCTATGTAATATGAAGTCATTTTGGGATTTTCGGATTTTTGCCGAAATTTCACTTTTTTCCATGCATACCCCTTATGATATTCCCAAATTTCGGAGATTTTTTTTTCTCTCAAAAAAATCTGAAAAAAATCTCATAGACCATTGATGATACTACAAAAAACACTGAGTATTTACTTTCCGAAAAATTAATCATTTTTAATAATTTCAAGCCACTTCAATTGTTCGGTGAAATCAACACGTGGCGTTATGCGAACGATTTAAAGAAGACCCGCCGATTGGCCGTTTTGGACGCGTTTGTATTTGCACTAAAATTACTATTCTCGCAGGCTATTTAGAAAGACGGGATATTCAGCATTCGATTCTTAAAGAATTTAGCTATATTTTCACCAAAAATCACTGCTTTGGATTATTTGAGACTGCCAGAAAAAAATCGTAAATTTAAACGGAATTTTCGGCCTGTTCGCGAAGGCTCAATTTATGAGCAGACTGGTTGAAAACTAATTGCTTCATATGGATTAAATTTTCACAGTTTATACTCCCATTCTTTAGCTACATTTTGGTGTAATATGAAGTCATTCGACGATTTTCGGATTTTTGCCGAAATTTCACTTTTTTCCACACAATATTTTCAAATTTTATTGTTTTTTTTTCTCTCCACAAAATCTGAAAAACAAAAATATCGAAGACCCTTGATAGTACAACAAACAACAATGTCAAACTAGTCTCCAGAAAAATAATCATTTTCAGTTATTTCAGATTATTTCAAATACACCTAGAAATTAACACGGGGCCTTATGGGATCGGTTTAAGTATGACCCGGCGATTCGCTCTTTTAGACGCATCTACATTTGAACCAAAATTACTAAGCTCACAGACAATTTAGAAATATGGGATTTTCAGCATTCGATTCTTAAAGAATGTAGCCACATTCTTTCCTAAGATCATCTTTCTATGTAGCCAAAGGCAGTCAGAAAAAAATCGCAAAATTGAACAAAATTTTCTCACAATTTTGAAAGTCAGATTTTACGAGCAGGCTGACCAAAAACCAATTTGTTGATAAGGCTAAAATTTTCACAGTGTATGCTCCGATTTTTTAGCTACATTTTGGTATAATATGAAGTTATTTGGCGATTTTCGGATTTTCATCGAAATTCCACTTTTCCCTTACGATATTTATAAAATTTCAGTGTTTTTTTTTTTTACTCTCAAAAAAAATTGACAAAAATCTTAATGATCCTTTTCCATATTTAAAATGTTCATCAAATTTTGCTGATTTTTTTCTTCTTCTTCAAACAAACTAGAAAAAATCACGACGACTTTTATCGATAGTAAAAAGAACGTAGACTATTCAAATTCACGAAAATTTTCATTAATACTCATCAATTGTTTCATATTGACGATATCTTCAATATTTTGAAGAAGATCATTCGAATTATTCACAATTGCATTGGTCTATAATATACGTTTAGTTCTATATTTAGGCACTCCTATATTTTAAAAATTATCAAAAAGTTAATTTATTTAAAGTATAAATTTTATTTTATGGATTTTGGGTTTTAAATTTATAGGAATTATATTGAAATGAGAGTTTCATTGTGGATTTAGTTGATATCTAGATTTTTAAGGTTTATTGTGTTATTAAAGTCTTGTTTTATCTTTACAACTATACGCTTAAAATAATAGTAAATTTTTATGGTCGCGAATCGCATAAAACAATTATTCCCCGGAGGTCCACATAATAGTATAACAAGACTTATTCTCTAAACGGCGTCCCTTTTTAGTAGCACTTAGCGCGACACTACGAGGAGACGGACAAAAACCTTTTTTTTTCCTCCACCCCACTCCCTCTAGCATTCACACTCAACACCGTCATCGCCTTCTCCGATTGAGCTTTCAATTTCCTGCGACTCCATTAAAGTTTTACATGTTTAAATAATATTTCGCGCCGCGTCGAACTCAAACACCCCTCCCTCCGCGCCCCTTCCAGGCACATTTACAATGTGATTGATTCGAAATTGAAATATTTCCTCTCCTTCAAAATCTTTGTTCACCATTCCGCTCACTTGATATTGCACACACACTCAGCCTCCGTCCTTGTCTCTCCCCAACACTCACTCGCGCCTGAATTCCTGCGGGGAAATATGAGAAGGCCGACACCGCCGCCGGATGGATTTTAAACAATTTCCACGGAGCGATTGGAAATTGTGGAAAATCGGTACGTGGGGGTTGTGATTTTAAATCCTCCCTGGCGGGCGGGTGTTGTGCATTCAATGGCGGGGGCGAATTGCTTACGCATCAACGGCCCACAAAAGACGAACTTTGTGTGTTTTATGATACAATGGGTAAATATTACTTGTGCATTCGACTATTCAATTCCATTCATTGTATTCAGCCGGAGTAATGAATTATGTTTAGACAACTTTTTATACTGATTCAATTTGAATTATGTGAATAACTTACAAGCGAATTTTAATTTATTATATATAGAAAATCTTTATTTATAAGATACACATTATAATATTTACAACATTACAATCATAAATATCTAGTTAAGTCTCAGAAAATGTCTATAGACCATCGGTTTTTTCTGGCTTAATTTATTATTAATGTTTTATTTAATTTATTGGTAGATTTTTAATAATCTATTCATATTTATTGTTACAACCGTTGTTTTATTTACAAATACAAAATTACTTAAAAATGTTGAAACATACAAATCATAAAACTTTTATGTATTTTTTTTATTAAATCACCAAATTCCGCACATTTAATTGTAGAAAGCTAATACAATAATTTTTATTTAATTAATGACCTTTTCGAACGTAAAATGGTATTGTTACACACAAACAATATTGCAGAATTTAATTTTGCGTGAATTAAATAATAAAACAATGCTTTACAAACTGCAGCGGAAATGAAATACAATAAAATCCCACAAAAAAATAAACTATTTCGCTCTCTTTTATTTCAGTTACAAACGCGTTCCAGATTAATTAATAAGCCGAAGAAACGAGACAATTAATGCAAAAAAGCAGTCGCGGCCTACTCGCGCGTATTATCATTATAATTAAAATTGCGAAACTGCGAACACGCAACGGCTGTTAGTGAAATAAAAATGTGCGCGGCCAAGAATGTTAGGACATTTGCATTTCGCTTGTTCGTAGTGCGCGAGCTGATGCGGAAAAACTCTCGGATAATTTTCTATTTGTTTTTTTATTATTATTTTTTAAACTTAATACATCTTTTTTAATAATATTAAGGGAGATGATCACATAATTAAAGAAAGTTTAAGAATTTCTGTGAAATTTATGTAATTAAATAAAAATGGTATAATAATAATAATCTTTTTTAATAACAGAAAATTCAGTTTATCAAGTTTCTCAAACTTTCCGACTACTTGCAAATAACCATGTTAAGTTTAACATGTACATCATTTATTAACTTCGCATCCTATGTGTTTATATATCTACTACAAAAGCTGCTTGGAATAATGATGAAAAAATAACCTTATTCGGAATAGCCTCGATTTTGTGTTGTACAGACTATTCAGGTATCAATTAAAATGTTTACCTTTTTCTGAATAATCGATACGAATCATTCGCATAAATCACTCTAAAGAAAGTTGGTTGGTTAGGCACGCTCCGCGGATTTCAATAATGAAAGTGTCGATAAATCAAATACCTTTTCGAACTGAATTTTACGGTTCAATTGCAACGCGATATTAGATGCACGTATTGCACACGCAAATTCTGTTGAATAATATAATTTTTTTTAGGGTAAACGTAACGAAACCTAATAAAAATTGATCGCGTTAGAAATAAATAATGTATATTTTTAAGCGACTGGAAATTCTTTAAATATCTTATTTGGTATACAGAAAATACATCTGCAACAAAAAATCATTGATCATATTTTACTGATTATTGCCAGATTTTTTCCTTGTTTAATTTTATCTTAATTAAATAATTTTATTATTATACATAAAACACTATTATCTTGTTTTAGAATTGGCTATCAGCCAGAGGTCTTTTCGCTTATAATTAATATTATTTTTTAGTATTTCAATAGTACGAAATAAATGTAGAGTTTTACCTATTAATTACCAAAAACGAACTGTTTGAAAAGTATACACTCAAACCAAACATCCATGAATACAAACACCGAGCTAAATACAAACCACCCGCGTCTAATATTAACGGTAATCTAAACAATAACTATTAGTCGAACTCTATTATCAACACCAACACGAATTATTAACAGCGATCCACTTTAATCGCTCAATTAAATAATGGATTGCGCGCTGTATTTATTAGATAAACGCCGTATAAAAGTGAAACTGTTGCTGAACATAAACTCGCATTAGACGATGATTAGTCTGAATTGTTATAATTATAAAATCGATTATAGCAATTGATTGGGAAGTGGTAAGTGGAACCGGAGCGCTGGCTGGAGGAAGTACGGTTGATTTATTAAATTACGATCTGCAGACAAGATAATCCGGCACGGTTTATATACCAGCGCGACGCCGATATCTGTCGGGAACATGGATAAAACTTGAAACGAATCGCCCGAGTTTGTAATAAATATTTGCTGGTTGGAATTTGCAACTACGACTACTACAAATAAAATAAAAATGAAATAAATACTGACGGGTATTCGGAATTCATCGAAACACGTTTCTACAAGTAGCCACTTTTTTACAACTTTTAGAAGTTAACTTGAAGAACCTATTTCAGTAGGTTTCCATTGATGCATTTAATTTAGAAATTTTCAAGGTTTTTGTTTATTTTTTTTATTAGTAATTAAATTCATATAAAAAAAATATTAGGTTCAAAAATAATAATAAATTTTTAGTATCCTCAAATCTAACCTTCATCAAACATCCTTGCATTCATCCAAAACATTTCACCCACTCTTAAAAATCAACCAACCATGACCTTTCCCAACGCACAATTTTACAACTTCATTTATTCGCATACAATATTTTTTTACTATGCAACCGTGATCTAGGCCAACACTCACTGCCTCCAATTGTAACCGTTGTATAATCATATTTTTCCTCTCAATTAATTATCGAGATCAAAGTATCAAATATTTGTATAGAAAATTGCGTTGTTTCACAAGTCACGCACTTGCTATAACTCACATTTTCATAGCCGTTCACTTTCGTTGTTATATTGTTAATTATGGATTTTCCCGTGCCCATATTTCACGATCGTGTGGATGAATTGCTTTCGATTTTCTCATCATCGCGCCGTGTTTCACACCCTCAATCAACTCTGCGTAGATATTGATTATAATTGATGAGGAAATTAACGATAGTTTACGATTTATTAATAAGGCGAGTTCTTTATTGGTTTAATCAGTGGTTTGTTTATGGATGGAAATAATTGTAATTACGTGAAAAAAAAAAAAAATAATTAAAAACTGAATAAACTAAACACAATTTAAAATATAATACAAAAATTTTGTTACGTAGCAATTTTAAATAATTTTAATTTCTACCACGCGTTGATTTTCATTTCATTGTTACAGTAAACAATTTCAGTTAATTAAAATTAATTGCAAATATTTTTTTGATAAAAAAAATACAATTTTGCATAGTCCTTCAATTTAATTGTGTTATGCAAATATGTAATTTATCAGGCAATATTACGGCGATTAACTTTCCAATTAATTATTGTAATTTCGATTATTGTGTGAAAACCTCAAGTTTAGAGGAAAAAAAACGGTACATAACATAACGAATTTCCTTGGCACAAAATTACATCCAATGTCATTCTAATGCAGATTTGAGGTTTAATTTGAATGTAAGGATTTTATAAAACCGTTTTTTTAACTGTGTTTATGTTAAACGTGTTTTTATTTAATCATTCAAGATATTAATGAAGTGAAATGCTCTACAATTTAAATATGTTAATAAGAATACTTATAAATTTTGTTTTTGGAATACTTTTTAAAGTTTTAATTGAAAAAAAAAAGAAAACAACACTAGCAATGCAAATGTGTTTTATTATTTCGCATATTTTGTTTAATGGAGATTAATAAATTTACTTTCGCGTGAACTTTCAAAATTTCGCATAAAGCGGCAATCGCCAATCACTGAAATGTGCACACACGCACACGCACATATACAGAGATCTGAGTAATAAGAAAATACGGATGAAAAAAAATTAATGCAGGCAGCCTTCAATAAATTTTAATTGGCAACACGGCCTATACATTCTAATTAGATAACGTTTTCCACACTTTATTGCCTCTAAATATTAAAAACAACCGAAGCAGTTATAAATCACAAAAGAAAGTTCTGTAAGTGAAATCATTTAGAAAATAATCATATCAGTAACAAAATTTCCATTGTTTTTTTTTTCTTCAAGAGATGGCTTCAGTAGTAAGTGCTGGTCGATTATAACATAACTAAAACGTCATGAACTAAGCTTAAACATACGGTAAACGAACAGAGAAGCAGGAAAAGATTTTAATTCTTGTAATTTCTCACCTCATTTGCGGTTATTTTCTGGCAGCCACATGCGTTATATCTAAATCTTCAGAGAAATATGTAGTTATTTTTTTTTAAAAAACTAATACTGAAAATCCCATATTTCTATATTGCCTGTAGGCTTAGTAGCTTTGGTCTAAATACAAACGCATCCAAAATTATCAGTTGGCGGGCTTTACTTAAACCGTAATTTTATGGAGGAGCAATAATATGAAATTAACATTGTATGAGCTTGCGTCGTCTTTAATTAAATATAATATGAAATTAGTCTGATTTTTTTATGGAAACTGGTCTATTTTGATTTTAGTATCATTTTCTAGTCTTTGAGATTTTTCAGATTTTTTTGAGAGAGAAAGAATTTCGAAGATATTTGAAAATATTTAAGGAAAAAATTGCAATTTCGAGGAAAATCCGAAAATCTCCAAACAACTTCATATTATACCAAAATGTAGCTAAATATTGATAGAATAAGCTGTGAAAATTTTGGCTACATCGAAGAAACAGTTTACGCTCAATTCGCTTGCAAAATCAGCCTTTGTAATTTGAGCAAAAATGTTACTCAAATTTGTGGTTATTTTCTGGCAGCCACATGCGCTTTATCTAAATGATCTTTAAACAAAAATGTAGCTAAATTCTTTGAGAATAAAATACTGAAAACCCCGTCTTTCTATATTAATTACGAGCTTAGTAACTTTAGTCCAAGCGCAGACGTGTCCAAAACGGCTAATCGGCGGGCTTCGCTTAAACCGTTCCCATAAGGCCCCGTGTTAATTTCACGGAACAATTGAAACAGTCTGAAATGGCGGAAAATGATTATTTTTCTGGAAACTAACTAGCCAGTTTTAATTGTTGTATCCTCAAGAGTCTTCGAGATTTTTTTCAGATTTTTCTGAGAGAAAAAAAAAATCGCCAAAATTTGAAAATATAGTAAGGGGTATGCATGGAAAAAATTGCAATTTCGACGAAAATTCGAAAATCTCCAAACAACTTCATATTATACCAAAATGTAGCTAAATATTGGTAGAATAAGCTATGAAAATTTTGGCTACATCGAAGAAATAGTTTACGCTCAATTCGCTTGCAAAATCAGCCTTTGTAATTTGAGCAAAAATGTTACTCAAATTTGTGGTTATTTTCTGACAGCCACATGCGCTCTATCTAAATGATCTTTTAACAAGAATGTAGCTACATTCTTTGAGAATAAAATACTGAAAACCCCGTCTTTCTATATTGCCTGTCAGCTTAGTAACTTTTGTCCAAACGCAGACGTGTCCAAAACGGCTAATCGGCGGGCTTCACTTAAACCGTTCCCATAAGGCCCCGTGTTAATTTCACGGAACAATTGAAACAGTCTGAAATGGCGGAAAATGATTATTTTTCTGGAAACTAACTAGCCAGTTTTAATTGTTGTATCCTCAAGAGTCTTCGAGATTTTTTTCAGATTTTTTTGTGAGAAAAAAAAAATTGCCAAAATTTGAAAATTTCGTAAGGGATATGCATGGAAAAAATTGCAATTTCGACGAAAATCCGAAAATCTCCAAATAACTTCATATTATACCAAAATGTAGCTAAATATTGGTAGAATAAGCTGTGAAAATTTTGGCTACATCGAAGAAATAGTTTACGCTCAATTCGCTTGCAAAATAAGCCTTCGTAATTTGAGCAAAAATGTTACTCAAATTTGTGGTTATTTTCTGGCAGCCACATGCGTTTTATCTAAACTATATTTTACTAAAAATGTAGCTACATTCTTTGAGAATAAAATACTGAAAACCCCGTCTTTTTAAATTGCCTGCGAGCTTAGTAACTTTAGTCCAAACGCAGACGTGTCCAAAACGGCTAATCGGCGGGCTTCACTTAAACCGTTCCCATAAGGCCCCGTGTTAATTTCACGGAACAATTGAAACAGTCTGAAATGGCGGAAAATTATTATTTATCCCGGAAAGTAAATAGCCAGTATTACTTGTAGTATCATCAAGAGTCTTCGAGATTTTTTTTAGATTTTTCTGAGAGAAAAAAAAATCGCCAAAATTTGAAAATATAGTAAGGGGTATGCATGGAAAAAATTGCAATTTCGACGAAAATCCGAAAATCTCCAAACAACTTCATATTATACCAAAATGTAGCTAAATATTGGTAGAATAAGCTGTGAAAATTTTGGCTACATCGAAGAAATAGTTTACGGTCAATTCGCTTCCAAAGTGAGTCTTCGTAAATTGGACAAAAATGTTACTCAAATGTGTGGTTATTTTCTGAGAGCCACATGCGATTTATCTAAACGATATTTTACTAAAAATGTAGCTACATTCTTTGAGAAACGAATACTGAAAACCCCGTCTTTCTATATTGCCTGCGAGCTTAGTAACTTTAGTCTAAATGCAGACGTGTCCAAAACGGCTAATCGGCGGGCTTGGCTTAAACCGTTCCCATAAGGCCCCGTGTTATTTTTTCGAAACAATTGAAACAGTGTGAAATGGCTGAAAATTATTATTTATCCCGGAAACTAAATAGCCAGTTTTAATTGTAGTATCATCAAGAGTCTTCGAGATTTTTTTCAGATTTTTTTGAGAGAAAAAAAAATCACCGAAATTTGAAAATATCGTAAGGGATATGCATGGAAAAAAATGCAATTTCGACGAAAATCTGAAAATCTCAAAATAACTTCATATTATACCAAAATGTAGCTAAAAATTGAGAGAATAAGCTATGAAAATTTTGGCTACATCGAAAAAAAAGTTTACGGTCAATTCGCTTCCAAAGTGAGTCTTCGTAAATTGGACAAAAATGTTACTCAAATGTGTGGTTATTTTCTGAGAGCCACATGCGCTTTATCTAAACGATATTTTACTAAAAATCTAGCTACATTCTTTGAGAAACGAATACTGAAAACCCCGTCTTTCTAAATTGCCTGCGAGCTTAGTAACTTTAGTCCAAACGCAGACGTGTCCAAAACAGTTAATCGGCGGGCTTCGCTTAAACCGTTCCCATAAGGCCCCGTGTTAATTTGATGGAACAATTGAAACAGTCTGAAATGGCGGAAAATGATTATTTTTCTGGAAACTAACTAGCCAGTTTTAATTGTTGTATCCTCAAGAGTCTTCGAGATTTTTTTTAGATTTTTTTGAGAGAAAAAAAAATTCACCGAAATTTGAAATTATCGTAAGGTATATGCATGGAAAAAAGAGTAATTTCGACGAAAATCCGAAAATCTCCAAACAACTTCATATTATACCAAAATGTAGCTAAATATTGGTAGAATAAGCTGTGAAAATTTTGGCTACATCGAAGAAATAGTTTACGCTCAATTCGCTTGCAAAATAAGCCTTCGTAATTTGAGCAAAAATGTTACTCAAATTTGTGGTTATTTTCTGGCAGCCACATGCGCTTTATCTAAACGATCTTTAGACATACATGTAGCTACATTCTTTGAGAATAAAATACTGAAAACCCCGTCTTTCTATATTGCCTGTGAGCTTAGTAACTTTAGTCCAAACGCAGACGTGTCCAAAACGGTTAATCGGCGGGCTTCGCTTAAACCGTTCCCATAAGGCCCCGTGTTAATTTTTCGAAACAATTGAAACAGTGTGAAATGGCTGAAAATTATTATTTTTCCTGGAAACTAAATAGCCAGTATTAATTGTAGTATCATGAAGAGTCTTCGAGATTTTTTTTAGATTTTTCTGAGAGAAAAAAAAATCACCGAAATTTGAAAATATAGTAAGGGGTATGCATGGAAAAAATTGCAATTTCGACGAAAATCCGAAAATCTCCAAACAACTTCATATTATACCAAAATGTAGCTAAATATTGGGAGAATAAGCTATGAAAATTTTGGCTACATCGAAGAAATGGTTTACGCTCAATTCGCTTGCAAAATGAGCCTTCGTAATTTGAGCAAAAATTTTACTCAAAGTTGTGGTTATTTTCTGACAGCCACATGCGCTTTATCTAAACGATCTTTAGACAAAGTGTGGCTTCATTCTTTGACAATCGAATACTGAAAACCCCGTCTTTCTATATTGCCTGTGAGCTTAGTAACTTTAGTCCAAACGCAGACGTGTCCAAAACGGCTAATCGGCGGGCTTCGCTTAAACCGTTCCCATAAGGCCCTGTGTTAATTTGATGGAACAATTGAAACTGTCTGAAATGGCGGAAAATGATTATTTTTCTGGAAACTAAATAGCCAGTTTTAATTGTTTTATCATCAAGAGTCTTCGAGATTTTTTTCAGATTTTTTTTTAGAGAAAAAAATCGACATAATTTGAAATTATCGTAAGGGATATGCATGAAAAAAATTACAATTTTGACGAAAATCCGAAAATGTACAAATAACTTCATTTCATACTAAAATTTAGCTAAATATTGGGAGAATACTCTGTGAGAATTTGAGCCGTATCATGATATCACTTTTCGGTCAGTCAACTCGTAAAGTAGGCCTTCGAGAATTACGAAAAAAATGTACTCAAATTTGCGATTTTTTTTGGCGGAACAAGCTGATTTAAAGCAATGATTTTGAGTGTAATATTTCATTTATAATAATAATAATAATATCTTTATTGTTCAACAGGTTAACCCAATTACAGAACAAATCAAATTAGAACATAAATTCATACAAACAAACAAAAATATATATATATAAAAATACAACAGAGGAAATTATTAAATATAGTAAGTACAAAATTATCGGAATTAATAAATTTATGCATTTTTTTTGTTCTCTTTTTAAAAGAAAACTAGAATAATAATTTCGCATGGAATACAATAAACAATAATTTCTGTATAATAAATGAAAAGGAAAGCTACACGCAGAAGTTAAAATGAATTCATGTAATAAATTAATAAGAGAAAATTACGTTAACATTATTTTCATTATTTATTGTATAAATCTCAATTGGTAATTATCGTGTTACAATTACCAGCAATTTACAATTGCAAATTACTACTATTCCCCACTTTGCATTGATCTTTATCGCTCCGTAATCTTTCTGCCGTGTAATTGTTATGCCGCTGAATTGTGTGTAAGCTTTAATAAATTGCAATTAGGAAGTGTGTAATCGGAATCTAATACAAAACGAAAAATAAATTAAATGTATAAATTCATCATGCACACTTATTTCCACTGCAACATTATCATCATTTCTTTGCCTGAAAAAGCCACAGTGTATTTATTTAAACAATTGTAGCGATATTACTTTGAAAGACAAAATAGCGTTATTTAATATAAGCAACATTATCTTTTATTTTCATAAATAAGAAAATATTTGTATATAACCTTGATTGTATTAAAGCATACAATTGAAATATATAATATATAAGAAATTAATAAATTTTTTGCGCAACGCGTTTTACAAGGTAATATAACAGTTTAACTAAAAAGACTGCTAAATATACAATGAATACATTATTTTCGTATGGCTGTTGCAAATTGGATTGAATGACATAAAAATGCAATTATCATTGGCTAAGGATTACATAATACAAAATTACATACATTCATTTTTTTTGTGAAATAATATTTAATATTATAAATAATTTTTGTTTAAATATTAAGATATATATAAATTTTAAATACATTATTTAACACTGGATATTTAGGGTAATAAACTTAATAAAATTTTTGTGAAAACAAAAACCAAATGTGTCTTTTATTATTTATTTATTATTATTTTTGAGCTATTTTTGGGGGTTTTTAATTCATAAAAAAAATATTATTAGACATAGAACAAAACTGTAAACTGCAAAGTTGTAGCTTTTTGAATTTTATTTATTAAATATCCAGTGATATAACATGTTTAACCAAATGCTCGATGAGTCAACTATCAAAAGTATACATTATTAAAGTTCAAACAATTGGGAAGTTACTGTTGTCGTTGTTTCTTTCTGCTTACTAATATTTGATATATTTGTGACAGATTATTAAATCGTTATAAAATTAGGTTCATGATAGCTGAATATATTTGTGTGATAGAGAGAAAAAAAAGGAATAAGAAAAAAAATAAGAAGTAATTGTAGTGTTGAAATCACTCTCTATGGCATTTTCTGAACGGTCCATTTCACTTGAAAAATATATCCTTCATAACAGCCTTGCAGATAGTGCGCGGAGTTCATTGTAAACATTTTAGCAGTACATTATCACGGTAATAACAATAATAGAGGAGACGAGCGTGAAAGTGGCGAAAAATATGACCGAGTATGGGGGGTAATCAGTGCGCTCGCTGCTGCAACGGCAGCGCCGACCTTCCTGACATTCTCCTTTCTGGTCGTTCGCCGCCGGATGATGGTAAAATAAAAGTGGCAAAATACGAAAATGCATTTCAGGACTAAAGTGCAGCCGCACGGGCGCATTATTCACGTCGTCTGGGCGTGTGCAAAAGTCGTGCAAAATGGGACATACACCACCGACAGACGCCCACGTTTATGCAGAGCCTTTCACAAATTGCACATTGTACAATACGTGTGATATATTTTTATTAAATATATATGTTCTTATGTATGTAGCGGTGATTTACTCGCATGCGTTTACATTCTATTCACTTCCAGTTTGCGTAATTATGTAACGACAGTGTATAAATTAAGTCTTATATATCTCAACAAATAATACAAGCTAATGATGCTAATTCTGAATTTATGATCGGGGCTATTCCGCACGGGAAATGTTAACTTTAACGTATACGTTATTTTTTATGCATGTATTCATAGAATGTGAAATTAATTTAATAATATTTAATCAATTTAATGTTAAGTTTAACGTGAACGTTAAACTTATTAGCTTTGTTATTTGTGAGGGATTAATGCCTTGAATGTTTGAAAATCCAAGATAACTTTAAAGGAAACTATTAAGATATTTTCAGCCTGAAGAAACTAATTTTCGCGACAATTAGCTTCTTCAGGCTGAAAAAATCTTAATAGTTTCCTTTAAAGTTATCTTGGATAAATGAAACTGAAAAAGTGAAAGATATGGAACTTAATAAGAGTGATTATTTTTATTTAATTTAATATTTTAAATGGGAAAAGAGTATTCATTCACTCAGTCATAATTATTTAAATAAATTAAATAAAAATGTTTTGAAAATAATTAATAAATTATTTATTTAAAGTATTTACGTAACGTAAAATGTCGCAGAGCTAAATGTAGAAACAATTTATTAATTATTTTCTAATAATTTTTATTTAATTAATATTTTAACTTCAATTTAGATATTTTTTAAAATATATAAAAAAAACAAACATTTTAACATTTCACATGAGTAGCATAAAAAAAATATTTCTTGATTAATTGTAATCCACTGAAATTATTTCCAAGCAATTTTTTCGCTTCATTTTTGTGTAGTTCCTGTGCGATTTTTCGGCAACTTATTATTTGGAATTTGGTTTTCCATTTCCGTTGAGATTTCTAGCCCATGAAACCACATCCCGGTTACAATAATTTGCTCAATTTACTCCTGATTTACTCTGTGGTTGAGCAGGTTATTGCCCAGAAATCAACGAGACGTTCTCTTTTTGTAATCATACGATTTACAAAAAAGAGCACTTTAAATCTGTATACAAGGTGGTCAGAAAAGTGCAACAATATTTAAACGACGTCGTGCGACTTTATGAAAAAGAAATCAATTAATTTAGATTATTTTCCCAAAATTAATCAATGAACAACCCTACTTGAAGATTATCACGACTTTTCTGACCACCTTGTATATACAAACATTTTAATTCAAACAATAAACATTTTACAAAATAAATTAATATAAACAATACATAATGGGATTAGGCTTAAGCGACAATAACTTCGAGCCTAGATGCTTTTGTGTGTGCACGCATACTTGATGTTTAGTACTGTTGATAGTTATAAAAAAAATGAGCGCGCCGAAGTCACTCCGCTGTTGCTGTTGCAAATTAATCACTTCTAAATGAACAAGTAGATCTATTATATTCTTCACTTTATGATTTATTATAAATACTACTTTTTAATTTATTCTATTATTAAACCATATATATAATCTATATATTTCTATTGATTTCCATTTATTTTTAGCAATCCAACTAATTTTGTTTTATTTTAGCAAATTAATTCCATAATGATCCTGAGGATGTTTTTTTTAGTGGGTTTTTTCCACCTTCTGAGCCAATGCTGGGACCGAAATTATTTTGCCTGCCCCACAATTAAATTAAAATAAAAATTAAAAAATCAATATATCCATTCATGTAATTCAGGATGTTATAATTTCAATTAAATCATCCTGAATTAATTCAAAAATGTTTCACCACGGGTTAAGTGAGAAATTAATTAAACATATCCATTCATGTAAATATCCATAGAAATTTTAATAAAACAAATTTTAAATTCTCTTGAAAATGGGGCTAATAACCCGAAACTAGTCGAGAATTTAAAATTATTCAATCTAATCTGTGTTTTATTGGTTGATTTTTAATAATTTATTCATATTTATTTCATACAATATGAACTACCAATTTCTAAATATTAAAACCATTAATTTATTAATAATTTTCAAATTCTCTTTATTTACTATTCATCCATTTTTA
The DNA here is from genome assembly GCA_963082785.1 of Philonthus spinipes. Lineage (NCBI taxonomy): Eukaryota > Metazoa > Arthropoda > Insecta > Coleoptera > Staphylinidae > Philonthus > Philonthus spinipes. Next base: position 2,925,585 of record OY720308.1, read on the forward strand.
TTGATGTTTTGGTATCAATAGAAAAAAAAATGCTTGATCGCATCCCTTGAAAGCTTATAAACAATCCATCGCCGTGTGCAAACGGAGCGCGTCTCCCTTTTCGGTGCATTTCACTGTCTGCTGTCGGATTAGCCGGTTTAGCGAAATCCCGCAAAAGCAATATTAAAATCGTGATCGGGCACACCCGCCTTCAATTTCCGTTAGTTGCAAGTCATAGATCCGGCCGCGCGTCCTCCGGGGAAATACTCCGTGTAATTCATCGGGAGGATTTCATGTGAAGAGAACACGTGACGCTTATAAATGAAACAAATTGAAAGGGTCAAATGTTTGACTGATTAGCATTGAATTTATATTATTTCACCAATGCAGAATTTATATATATATACACAATTTGGAAATAATTTAATAATTATTTTCATTAAATTAAAAATATTTTTGATCGATACATAATTTAAAAGAAGAAAGTAATTCTTCTTTAATAATTCGATTAATATTATTTTTATATAAAATATTTTTAATAATTTCAATACACTTGAGGGAATACATATTGCAATTGAAATTAGTTGTTGAAGATTATTTCTGTTCCGTGTATTGTATGTGATTTAATTAATTAATTGTGTAATTATAAGCGATTCTATTATAAAAATAATCGTAATGTTATTGTAAAAAAAAATGTATACTTTAATAATGAACAATTTATTATACAACTTGTTGCATTAGTACAAATTAATTTCACAGCTGCAATTTGTTAATTAATATTAATTAAAACGTCCCCCCAGCAAAGATTTGTCGCCACACACCCCCGACCCATGCACTTTAACACAATACGTGTAACATACAGTGTAGTTCACCGTTAAACTCATTCCCTGCTGCAAATTAGCACATGCAAATCCCCGGCATATTCGGCTTGAAATATGAATATACATTGTTTCTTGAGGGGCAAGAAGTCTAACCCATCCCGGCGCACGTCCCGTCTGCTCCATCCCGCGGGGGATCAGAGTGCATTGTTTATAGCAGAAGTCCCGGTAAAGATACACTCAGTGCAGCAAACGCGGGGACAATCTTTCGCCCCGTTTTTTTTTAAGAGAGAGGATTGCTGAGAAACTCGCTTGTCAGCATTCTGCTCGAAGCCACTCGGATGCTTTACGACCGTGTTATTGTTTCCTTTCTTTGCGAAAACAACGGCGTCAACTCTAATACCACCTCCCATGTCTACAACCCATCTGGTATTTCTGCACTGTGCTTAAAATGTAAATATTGTCTATTAACACGCAAAAGAACAATTTCCATTATCAACGTGGAAAAAAAGGTAAATAAACAAGATTGTGTGAAATTATTGCTGTACGTTTAAATGGGTTTAATTTGTACGGATTAAATATTTGATATGGGAAATTAAGATTAACAAATATTTGATTAATTATCGTCGATTACTGAGGGAGGCAGTTACTTTTTGAAAATCCTTCAGCGTAGCGATATAATTGTAGTTAAAATTATTTCGCTACGCTGAAGAAATGTAAATAATAGACATTATTCTTTCTATAAAGTTGAGAAAATTTCAACCTTCTACCCCCATCAGATATAATGATAGGGAATAAAGGCATTCATTAAATGAGAATTTCGTTTTCCTTGTTTGCTTAAACTGGACAAGTTCGCCTTCCTTTAGTGGACGAAACAATGATTCTCGGTCGTCTACCTTGTAGACCCAAATCGTTGACGATGCCACTTGAAATTAGGCAAAAGGTGGCGCTTGCGTCGTCTTTAATGCATTATGATTAATAACTGTATATAAATTCGTCGACGATGCTACTTGAAATTAGGCAAAAGGTGGCGCTTGCGTCGTCTTTAATTTATTATGAATAAAGGCATTCTTTATTCATTGTGAAAGAAATTATGCAATTTCTCAAAAATTCTTAAAGCCCAATCGCGTGAATTTATTTAAACGAAATTTCTTGAAACACGTAAATCTCCACCCACACTAATCATTTCCTGTTTTTTTTAATCAACAACTGCATTACGATTTTTTCGTTTTTGTTGTTAGCATTGCTTATCAAGTGCGTAACGTTTATTCGTAATTACTTATTAAATATTGTTCATTAAGCGCATGTAACTCCGATTAATGCGACCGAGAGAATGTGAGTGATTAAACACTGGTTCTTGTAATCTGGGACACCGGTAGTGAAAACGAAAATTTGCACATTCGTATGCATGCATTCGCAATGTAAAAAAAAGTAAAGATAATCAGCCGTATGCATAGTCGTGACTAATTTAAGACTAATTAAATTTATTGGCTTAGTAAAGCATTTAATAAAACGTTCGAACACCATTTATTTGAATTGCTTTTGGATAAGTGGTGAATATAAGTTGTTAATAAAGTCAGTATCAAACTGAAATAAAGTTTGATTATGACACGCTAATTTTGTCTAAACTATAGTCAACCTGAGGTGGACACGTGTCACACAACAAGAAAACAAACAAATGAGTTGTTGCGCCGTCTTGTTGAAACCATAAATCATTTAGACCAGGCCATAAAAAAATAATATAAATAGAAAACGGTATTCATTCTCTTGGTAACAGATATTTAAATAAATTAAATAAAAATGATTTGAAAATAATTAACAAATAATTTCCACATTCCCAGAAGTCACAGAGCACATTTTTTATGCAATAAATTGAATAAAAATGATTTGAAATTAATTAACAATAATTTCCACATTCACAGAAGCCACAGAGCTAAATGTGGAAATATTTTTTTAATTATTTTCAGAATATTTTTATATAATTTATTGCATAACAAAATATTAATATATCACGAAATCGAATACAACTAATTGTTAAAGCATTTAAAAACAATTTAGTAAAATCAATTAAAAATACAAAACCAATTATTATTTTATTGAAAACAAGTTAATCAATAATTATTTTACTTAAACTTCCATTTTGAATTTAAATCGATTAAATTTCAACTTTCGCAATATTATTCAATGTGATTTACGTCGGCCCCGCACACACACAAAACCATCTCACAAAACATACCTTATCGTAAATTATTATCAACACGTATATTTCCACCTGACATGTTTTATGTACTAAACTCACGCCATTAAATTTACAAAACTAATAAACTAAAGTGCACACAAATGACATAATTACCACGGCACGTGAAATCGAAAAGGGCCAGCTTAATTAAACAAAACAAAAAAATGTAAAAAAAAATATTTTTATTATATATATTGAAAATCTTTATTTCTGATTTAAAAATTGTAAAAAAAATATTTTTATTATATATATTGAAAATCTTTATTTCTGATTTATTTATTTATATAATTTTATAGTACATATAAATACAATCATTTACACATTTTTAGACCTCAGAAAATGGCTATCGACCGTTGGTCTTTTTGCCTTATTTTTATTATTTCACTGTGTTTAATGATATTTGTTGTTTATTTCATGTAAAAAAGTTTTATTATAAACAGTTGGATTTATTAAGGGTACGGTTTAGACAAAAAAAGATAGCTATATAAATATTGACAATCACTAATTCGAGTTAGATCGCTGTTTTGATCAATGAACAATATTGTATTATACATTAAAGTAATCTTAAAATAAGCAGAAATTCCATCAGATGATTTAAAAATGATTTTAATATTTAGTTTGTGTGAAAATCAATAATGAAAAACAATGAAAATTGATGAAATTTATAGCAAATTTCAAAATACATTTTTGCTAATAAAAACTTGTGCAATGAAAATTTAAAGGATTTCACTAAATTCTGCATTCAAATAACTTAGCAGACATGACCTATTAATTTCATTATATCTCACAATTTTCTTTTCTAACTTGAACTAGTAAATTGACGTAATACACGAAAATTCACGATTTATTTTTTATTTAGACTGATACTTTATACTTGATGGATAAAAAAATATAAATACATATTCATATTAATCTTCTTTATGTTGGTTGTTGGTCGTGGAGACTTTAATTATTTAAATAAAAATACTTCCTTTCTTTCTTGATAGAGATGAAAATCTCATATATTATTCCTCCTGAAGTGAAAATAAGCTGCATTCTTTATGAATCTATCGATAAAACCTTATTTTGTTTTTTTTTTAATATTTTATATGAAGCTTGATTTCTTGTTCCAGCTGTAAATTTGTCAATCTCTTGAACAGGCATATCTTAAACAGTCGCCTTATTAATTACACTGGATAATCGAAGTAGCTCAAAATGGTGTAAACGATAATTTTATGAGGGATGGGAAGTAAATAATTCTTCCTATCGTTGTTATCGTTATCATTACTTTTTTTTATTTAATAAATCAAGTAAGAAAAAAAATCATGAATTTGAGTGATTTTTTTTTTCAATTTTCATAAAATAAAATAAAAATCATTAACATTTCAAGAAAATGTATCAATAGTTATAATAATTCACTGAATAACATTTCTGGAAGATGCTTTGTGTCGATTTCAATTTCCGCACGGCAAAAGTGGAAAGGAGATAAATTAGAGCCGGGCATGAAACATCGCTCATTGGTTATCTGCGGTTAAATAATTTATTAGCAATTGAACGAGCCCCAAGCCCCGGGACCGAGGCCCCAGAACCAGCCGGGGGTGGTTCGCTTCATTTTATAGATGGATTATTTTATTGCGGGCCCGATGTAAACGCGTCCACGTTTCACCCGTTTGCCCAGTTTTGCGCGTTTTATTAGTCCGCGCTGCATTTACATGTAAACCCGGCCGCACTATCTCTATTCAATTTTCATATTTGCACTTTAGGATCTTTACACAGAAAAAATAAAAACAATATAGACTGAAAGAAGAATGTAGATGTTTTAGTTTCTTTAAATTTAATTGATATTTAATTTAGTCGTAGTTTCAATATAAATATAAAGCAATTATTTTAACATTAATTGGAGCATTTTTTATGCATAAAAATGTTGTTATGCAGATAAATAAATTGTGCATTTACAACATTCATATATTCATGTACATTTCTCTCTGAAGATGACCGATGGTCGAAACTAGTTGGAGTAAATATAAATAAGTGAAATAAACCAAGTGTTTTAATTTCAATTAAATCATCCTGAATTAATTCAGAAATGTTAAGGGTTAAGTGAGAAATTAATTAAACATTCATATATATTTTATATTTTCATCCGTTCTTGTTTCCATCCTGAAGATGAGCAATAATCGAAATTACATGGAACTAATAATATATGAGTGAAAAAATAACAAGTATTTTACTTAAATATTGTAGGTTAAGAGGAAGATCAGTAACAGTTTAAGCTGACTGAACTTCGCCTACATTCATGACATTTCATATTGTATTTTTCTCTGTGATAAATAAAGGCATTATTATCATTATTATTATTATATAATGTCATTATTCTGAATCGATTTTTTATTAATTTATTAATTTTATTATTTTTTACACGTATAAATCAACCTTGATTTTAAAATAATAAATAACGATTAGTATTTATTATTAAATAAAAATGATTTGAAAATAATTAATAAATTATTTCCACATTTAGCTCTGTGACTTTTGACTTACACTACGTAAGTACGTTAAACAAATGCACATTAAAACAACTACTACTTGAATTACATAATGTACACCTTTTATTAATTATTTTCAAATCATTTTTATTTAATATATTTAAATAACTGTGACCAAGTGAATGAATACTCTATTCTATTTATTTAGTATTTATTAACTTGGTCATAGTTATTGTGCAGGGGATTGTTCGAGTTTCTAAGTTTGGTAAGCACTCGCAGGGCAGATCTTTCTGCAATTTCTAAGTTTTTAAGGATGGTTGGATGAGGATTGTAGCGAAGGATAGCTGCATATTCAAGCAGGGGTCGATATATCATACTATAAATGTGAACAGCAGTTTCTGTGCTTAACCAGAACAAGAAGTAACGGTCGCGAAGCTTTGAATACAAGGACGATTATTCCTTCGATTTTTTTATACGCAATCTAGTTTTCATTTAGCAATCATTTATATATATATTTTAATTTAATTTAATAAATATTTATTCGTATTCAATATAATATAATAAAATATATTTAAATAACTGTGACCAAGACAATGAATACTCTTTTCTATTTATAATAAACTCTCTGCGTAATTAATAAAAATATCATGAAACACAACCGTAACAAAGGAAGACTGAGAGAAAAAAAATCAACATTACATTTGTAGATATCAAACAAGCAATTTTGCATTACGCAGAAATCGTTGGAGCTCGCGAATTCCACTCCTCCATTCAGCGCTTTAATTGGAAAAAAATAAATCACTCCGGGGGGCGCGCGCGCTGCATTCAATCCAAGAATTCGGCTTGTCTGCGTTAGAGAAAATACACGAATTTTTACACGTTTCCATATTAAAATTTTCATATTGCCCCGCATTCATTCCGCATCGCACAAAAGGCGAAATCATTTGCACGGAAGGAAAAATGCTACATCCAATAGAGTTTCCTACGGATAATAACATAACACGTTAAGGTTTCGCGTGTATTTTGTATATGGGATGAAATTTATTAAATTTTGTAATTCGATTAGAAGAAAATAGAAAATAGGGAAGTTTTTTTTTATCAGTATACATTAGGGGAAGTGTATACCTGCAAAAATGCGAGTCAACCGCATTGAACCGATTAATGTGTGTATGTTTAGTTGATTATTTAGCATATGTGTGTTCAGTTGCTTCTTATGGGCAACCAAACACACATACATCAATGGGTTTGACTCGCGCATTTAGCAGGTATACATAGGGGAAATGTATACCGATAAAAAAGCTCTCTGTATATAAATTGCACTTGGTTGCGAAGAAGTAGTGCAGATGACACATCAAAACGGCATTTTTTTTTTTGATTTTCGTTCAGTTCATGCGGAACCCATTTGTCAAGCTTTTTCACTTTCCCAGTTTTCTTTAAATGCCAAACAACGGTTGACTGATCAACATTGAGCTTCTTCTTGTTGTTTTGCTTGTGTCAGTTTCAATTATGGCCTTCAATTGGTAATCATCAACTTCGGCTACCGTATTTTTCATCTTTAAGACTCTCATCACCATTACGGAATCGGATGAACCATCGTTGCAACATAAGTCAAAATATCATACAGAGGGAATAATTTGTTAATTATTTTCAAATTATTTTTATTTAATTCACTCTTCTCTATTATTAATATTTTTTCTTTCTTGCGGAATTTTATTTTTTTTTAATTAAAAATTTTTGATTGAATTCGCTTGGTTTGTTTCACAAATAAATTATACATATAACAATCTTTATTAACAATTAAGTTTACAATAAGATAACAAACATTGATTATGTATATCACACAAAAATTAATTAATTGTTAAATGGCTATCGACCAGAGATTTTTCTGCCCAAATAAATTATTTATTTGCATATATTAAACAACTGTGACCAAGTGAATAAATACAGTTTTCTATTTATATTTATTTGCAACTAGTTTCGTCTGAATGCAATTTTCAAGAAATTTGTATAATAATTTACTTACTCTTAAGGTATAATCTCATAAACCATTTTAGGACATTTTTTTTTATTTAATTGTTTGCAATCTGTTATTGGAATATAATTTCCGTTGATTGTATGAATAAACAAATAAAAAAATTATTTCGGAATGTTTCACCAAATGACGGATGAGAAAATCACCTTTGAAATCAATTAAATAAAAAGAATTTCAAAATAATTAATAAATTATTTCCATTTATTTGAAATCCCTTTTCATTTTCGATTACAAAGAAGCAATTAACCATTACAAATTCAACAACGTATTAATTCCAAAGTTGCGATTGTAACTCGCTAAAAAAACACACAGGAGAGTTAGAGAGAAGCGTCAGGAACAAAGACGGGGAAAACAATGTGTGTTCCGCATACAGGTCTCACACATCCCAGTAATGAAATTTCAACTTTCGAGCAATTGTTTTGGTAATTAACAATCAAAGTACATTGAGGGAGGAAGGGTAGTGTTGTCGGGGCTGCGGAGTTTTGTTTTCGTAATTTTATCCCGGCGAATTCACACGGGTAGTTAAAGCTGGTAAATTAGTTTCACCTCTAAACTATCGGATAATACATAGTGGAATATATTATGTGTGTGGAGATGTTATTAGATGAGTTACGTCCAACTGTGGCTGGTATCCCTTAGGTTCTTTGCATACAGAAAATTATTTTCATATACAAGGAAATGTTATTTATTATATTAAATTTTGTATTTTGTCGTAATTTGTGATTGGTAATTTGCTTTTTTTTATACATGTTTTGTAATCTTTTTAGAGCGTCACACTTTTCTTATAAAATTATTTAATATGCAATTATAATTATCTCTTTACACCTAACAGTAGAAAGGAAAAAGATTAAAAAAAAATATAATTGTAATTTGGAAATGGAGATTCCGTTAATAAAGTAAATTGAAAAATTGAAATAAATCGAAACAAAAAATGATTCACACATTTGCAGTTATTTAAATTACAATTTAATTAAACAAGGACAATTTTGTTTCGGAAGCGATAAATCCGCTCAGTAGGCGCGCCCTTCAACGCGATCACTTTCATCCGCGATCTAGTTGAAGACGGGACGTAAAAATTAATTAAAAATTGTTTAACAACTAAGGGCTCACAGGGCAGAGCTGTACTGATGAGGCATGAAATTCCGAAACACGTGTCTATAGATATCCTTGCAACTGTTATTTGTTGTTTCCTTTTATATTTTTTAATTTGCGCATTTAATATAATAAATTTAATTCAATTATTGAACTGCGCGCCGCCGGAAAATAAATATTTTTTTCCTGTCACTCTAGCGCCAGATACCCATAATCGGTTTTGTATGGAATTATGTAAATTTATTACGACTTTTTTTCTGCAATCGCCGGCAGCCGGCTGGAATTCAGTTTATAAATGTTTTAAACATTCAACCATAAAATTCTGATTTTTATCAGCGATAAATCAACATTTATGGTAATTCATGTCCGAGGAGCTTCTCAGCATGAATTAATCTGCATTCTTAATTTTTTTAATAATAATCGTAACGATTTTGATAGCGTAATTGTTAAAGTGCTGAGTTTATTAAATTAGATTTAATTGATGGATTATTAATATGGGGATAATTTAATTAATGGTTTTAATATTTAAACATTGGTATAAAATAATTATTAATTTTTAATAATCTATTCATATTTATTAATGGTTTTTATATTTAGACATCGATAGTTCATATTATATGAAATAAATATGAATAAATTATTAAAAATCAGCCAATAAAACACAGATTAGATTGAATAACTTTAAATTCTCGACTGGTTTCGGGTTATTAGCCCATTTTCAAGAGAATTTAAAATTTAAATCTTTGATTTGGTTCTCATTAATCACTTGATGAAACTATTAATAATTTAAATTTTGTTTTATTATTTATTTTATATGGGGATAATAATTTTTGTTTAAATAAAAGCTCATCCGAGAGAATCTAACTAATGATTTAAAATTTGTTTTATTATTTATTTTATATGGGGATAATAATGTTTGTTAAAATAAAAGCTCATCCGAGAGAATCTAACTAATGATTTAATAATGAAGCACCATGCTTCGAAACTTTACTCACTAAATTAAAATAGCAACTTATACAAACAAAATTTATTGCTGTAGATACATTTTTCGTAAATCTAATTTTTAAAATTTTAACATTCTATAGCATCGATTAAATTCCTGGAGATTCTACGATTATTTATGGATTTTTAAAACGGGACAAAATAAGGTCCGATTCGGTGGAACTGGCACAACCTTCAAACATCACATTTTGTATGAGCCTGCAATTAATTTTTACAAATTCACGCGTTTATTGGAGCAAGTCCCCGGAAAACAAGGGGCGCATCTCGCAAAAATTATGTAGTGGCGCGGCATCCCGGCGGTTTATAATATGCGCAAACATTCATTTCGCAAGTTATGCAATTAGAAGAGGAATTAACACTAAAGAAGCCGTTAAGCTAATGGCTCCATGCATCAGTATACATATTTTCTGATAATGATTGTAATTAACAAACTTGGAAATTAACGCATCATATAATTAAACCTAAATGCTCAATTTTCAACTTTACACTCGGAATTTACTAACTCGTGTATATTATGTGATGCAGTGTGTGTGTGTGTGTGTGGTGTGATTCAGGATACAGAGTTTTGCGAGTTTAATATGAAAGCTCGCTGCTTGTTCCTGTGTTATTTTTTATAAATAATTTAAAATAATAATAGGCAGAAAGACCTTCGGTAATTAGCCATTTCATGTAATTTATGTGAATATAAACTGAAGTAATTAGAAAAAAAACTAAACATCTTTATTCATAATAATTTACAATGTATTTGTCATTGTAAATTATTATCTAAACCATGTTATATGAATAAAAATGTTTAGTTTTTTTCTAATTACTTAGTTATTAGTATTCGTTTATATTATATTATTTATATTATATGAATAAAAATGTTTAGTTTTTTTTTTTAGTTACTTCAGTTTCTTTTAAACATCTTTATTCATATAACATGGTTTAGATAATAATTTACAATGACAAATACATTGTAAATTATTATCTAAACCATGTTATATGAATAAAGATGTTTAGTTTTTTTCTAATTACTTAGTTATTAGTATTAGTTTATATTATATTATTTATATTATATGAATAAAAATGTTTAGTTTTTTTTTGTAATTACTTCAGTTTCTTTTAAAAGAAGTGAAGAAATAAAATAAGTTATTAAATAACAAAAAAAAAATGTTACTTACATTCCATTCTTTAATTTCTGATAACCTGTTCGCGACGACACACCCGGCGCTTCCAGCACCGACGACGATGAAATCGTATTCCTGTGTGCCGCCGAAATCATGAAAACCGTTCCCGAAATGGCCGAAATTTTGCGAGTCGCGCGAACCGCCGAAAATCTCTGCGACCAAATTCAGGAAAATGAGCGTCGACGGCGAACAATTGGTGATGGTCGTGTAGACCGCGCACATCGACGACAAATCCGGCGGTATCCAAGACATTGTTGCAAATTGTGGTGCGTTTTACGAACACTGACACCGACTGAAAGTGGACTTAGTTTGCATTGGATTTTTTATCTTCCTGTCAGGCACGCCAAAAGATGGATTGGTCGTGGTGGTGCGAATGGAAAGGTGCCGCGCGGCTGGAAGGGTGGGAAACGCGCTTGTTTCACGAAGTGATTATTGCCAATTGCGGTTATTCAAGAGCTTTCCATTAAGAAAGGATTTTGTGCGTGGTGGCGGGACGAACCAGAGTAACCGATTTTTTTATAACTTTATAAACGTTTCACGTTTTCATTTAATGGAATCATTTCAACACCTCCGAGTGGATTGCTGGGTTTGGCTTAAGAACAATGAGCATAAAGGCTTAGAAATTTTAATGGCAAAAAAATACATTTCTTGCTATTATGAATAATAAATAAGAAATCATCTTTATTCATATAACAGAATTTCAATTCTTTACAAATATTTATATTTACAATGGGTTATATTAGTCATGGGCTATCGACCGGAGGCCTTTCTGCTATGTCATGAATTTATGGTGATTTGCCAATAAAAACTTTGTTAGCTATTTTTTATAATAAATTAAAGACGACGCAAGCGCCACCTTTTGCCTAATTAATTAATTCATTAAGCTATTTTTTTTTTAATTTAATTTTCTACAAAACGATAAGCATTTACATAAATCATCACAAATAACAAATACATAAATAACTCAACTTTATCCCAAGTGGTTCAACAATTCAAAATTAAAATTGGCACAGTAATCTCAGTGGCACTTACAATAATAAATAAATTTTATTTATATACTAGCCGACAGTTTATTTGATGTTTTTCCTTAATCACAATAAGTAAAAACAAAAACAAAGAAAATTAACATACAATAATAAAGACGAGCTAAATAAATATTGAATAATTAAACAGTTAAATAAATAAATAATGAATCTATAAAAAATCTTTATTCGTTTAGACAAAAATAAATTTAAAAATAATGAATATATTATTGATAACAGAGTCTTTTTTAATTCTAAATTTAATTAAGTATAATAAAGTAAACTCGTGTTTTGGGATTTATTCCTCATCAGTACAGCTTTACCTCAAATACTCATAACTAAATATTAGAAAACGTACTGTTTTCACCCTAAAAAGTAATCAAAATTTAACAAACATCCACTGAAACAACTAGCGAGGTATTTGCTTGAGGTAAGAAAAAACAAAATTTGAAATGCGGGGTTTTAAATTTAAAAAACGAAAACGTATTTAATGATATTTCATTTACTAATAATCAAAATTGAAAAACTTGCTTTTTAAAACAAGTGTTTTAATTCGCTATCATTATATATATTGTCTTATAATTGGGACGTATATTTCCTGTTGGGCAATAAAGACTTATTATTATTATTTAACCACGGGTTAAGTGAGAAATTCATTCAGAATATTTCATTTGCTATTTAATGTCGAATCAAAAATTTCACCAGGGAAAGTAACATGACTATTTATTTCTTCAGTGATTAAATAATTATACTATTTATTTCTTCAATGATTAAATAATTATACTATTTATATATTAAATAAAAATGATTTGAAAATAATTAATAAATTATTTCCACATAATGTACTTACGTAAGTAAATCACAGAGCTAAATTAATTATTTTCAAATCATTTTTATTTAATATATTTAAATAACTGTGACCAAGTAGAATGAATACTGTTTTCTATTTATATACTATTTATTTCTCCAGTGATTAAATAATTATACTATTTATTTCTCCAGTGATTAAATAGTTATATATATATATATATATATATTTAAAATCTTTATTGACAAATAACGTTACATTTTACAATGTATAGTATGTGTGTTTACAATATTTACAGAATTATTTCAATTTGTCATGTAACTGTCATTGTCAAATGGCTATCGACCTGGGGTCTTTCTGCCTTAAATAATTATATATTTTTAAGAACCGTAAAATTTTCCAATTCGCCTTTTATTACAAGTAATTACGATCGCAACTATCATCATCATGAATTTATTTAATTCACATAAAGTGAATTATTTTTTAAACCAGGAAATATAAACAGTCTTACAACATGCCTATTAAAATGCATAAAAAATGCTGTTGTTTTTTTTGTCGTATATAAAGTGGATAAAATCAATTGTCTTGTCCGCTAACCTTGGCACAATTGGAAGGAGTGCATTATTGTACCGGCTTTCAGCGGAACTATCACAATTTAAGGTGAAAAGGACGCGGTGAACGTATTTTCAAGTCTTGTATAATAAATAATTAAAAGCGCTATAAACACATATATTAAATAATAAATACATTTTAATGAGTGTTATTACAGATCTTTGTTGTTTTCTCTTTAATTTTGTAATTTTTAAAAAATATTTAAATAGGATTTAATTAGAATATAATTAATTAATAATTTTTTGCTATTTGTTTTTTTCAGTGTTACGTATTTAACTGTTGAGGCGTGATTCGTGACATGTGTTAAAGCCGCATATGCTCAGTTTGCAATGCTATTTCACGATGAACAGACTTATAGACAAACAGCGCTTGCAAATCATTGAATTTTATTATGAAAATTTGGGCTCTGTGAAAAATGTGTTTAGAATTTCATAGTTATCATACATGAAATTCTAAACACATTTTTCACAGAGCCCAAATTTTCATAATAAAATTCAATGATTTGCAAGCATTAGTGATCTAGCAGGTTATTCAAGCACAAGTTTCACGTGAATTGGTGTGAAACTTGTGCTTAATTTTACACGAGGTTTGGTTTTTTTTTTGTGAATTGCGAAAATCTCATTCAATTAATTATTGTTGTTTTCATTCTGCTTTTATTTCAAAATGCGCTTTTTTACCGGCGAGCTTTTTGTGTGTGTGTGTGTGTGGGATTTGCCCGATTATAGCCTTTTTTCATTTTGTATTGCGTGTCATCTATTGTACTATTAATGTCCTACATTGCCGCATTGTGGATTCGAGCGTTATTTTCACTGCACCAGATATGATATTTCGAAATGTGGATAAAAATGATTCATTGAACAGTCTTTTCGATATTGATCGTTTGTCGCCGCGTGCGAGTCGTTTCGTTTCATTTTTTTGCATTACACTCTATCAGTTGAATGGGATGTAGGAAGGTCATTGGTAGAAAATATTGAAATGGTGGAGGATCTTGTAAAGATAGAAAAAAGGATTCATTCACTTAGTCACAGTTATTTAAATAGATTAAATAATTTGAGAATAATTAATTAATAAATTATTTTCATTCCCTTGTAAGGGTCTCAAAAAAACTAAGTGTAGTGCTGAAGACAGCTCTGGGCATCAGCTGCCCCACGGGTCGTAGAATGCAAAGGAGATGTGTTCCATGGTGGAATAGGAAGCTTGATAAGCTGGGTACACTCAGAAATGAGAATGATACTGACTGACAGGTTTATACACCCTATACCAAAAATTCCTCCCCTACCACCGTATATCAGGTATTTTTCATTTCTCAGGCACCTACTAGGATGGACCTGGAGACTCAATCATAAAATGACCAGATGGACGTATGAGACGATAGTAAGACACACTGTCACTTATGCAGCGTCCATCAGGTGGACGAAAACTCAACATAAAAAAACATGCACTCAAATCAGAGATTGTCATGTTTTTGTGTTACGGGGGCAATGAGGACGACTCCAATAGTTGGAGTTATTACTTGACGTAACACCTCTACACATACACCTGCAGAGAGTCTAATAACTAATAATAGGTCACTTAAGCATCCTAAATTAAATTCCTTATTTAATGAGGCTTTCCTTGGATGATATGAATGTCATCTATGTTAAAACAGAGCGGGAAAACAGGTCCATTTTTTTTGTTTTCAAATTTATTTCAAATATTTGAAATATAATAATAAAATAAGCAATAGAAGATTTCCATAAATTTACTTTAAATATTAAATAATATCAGTTTTTACTGTTTTTACTAAAATAATTAGAAATTGTAAATAAATGCATGCAATATTATTTAAATTAAAAAAAATGAACGAGATTCATTACGGCCTTCCGTGCAACATTCGCATGCTGAAAATTGCTATTCAATATCCATTTACTTTGCGACTGCACTAATGATACGAATTACACACAAATTACGCGCATTTCAATTTCCCAACATAACTCCAAAATAACCTTAATATAAAATCTCGTTAATACAGAATCCTCAATTTCCAACACACAAAAAATAAATCTCGAATGCATAACCGAATTCACATTACACACTGCGCCTTAATGCGGTGCAAATATTCACTTTCACTGCGTTTTGCATTTCATATTTTTTCTTACGTTTTTTTTTTTATTTAGACGCACGGGTTAACGGCTACTGGCGCGAATTTAGCACAACAAGCACCGGTGTCGGAGGTAATTGGTATGGTTTTGAATTCAAATAAAATTTGAATAAATGTAATAATGGTTCGATAATAATCGATAATAAACGCTGTTTTAATGGTGTGTTATTCAGTGTGAAAACACGGTGTTTTGAGACGGGAAATTTGATTAAATAAGAGATTTATGGTCTTCGTAAAATTATTATTGGAATTGATTTGTATCTCTAAGTAATTGTAGAATCAGAAAAAAATATAATATATGGGTCATTCCATTAGAAAAAATATAACTATGATACATCATGCTTTTATGGGACACCCTGTATAAAAAATAAACCATTTAGCCGTAAAGCTACTCGGCGCGCACGCTGAGACACCCTGTATAAGTAATTGATTTTAGAAATAATATATATATATATATACAAAAAAAAACATAGCAAGTTTTTATAATAATAGAAAAAAATGACAATTGATCACAATTATTTAAATAACTTAAATAAAAATAATTAATTAATTAATTATTTTCCCTTTAGTTTTTATTATTAGTTTTTATATTCAGTAATTAAATAAATACATTATTTATAAAAAAATATATATTAAATAAAAAGAATTAATTATTAATCAATAAGCTTCTATGATCTTTTAAATTTCGTTACTTAAGTACTTGAAACCAATGAACTTTTAAACAACTACTTCTCGGGCTTATTCCCTTCCAGATTTTGAATCACACAGTATATATACATTTGCTGTTGCATAGCAAAAATATATTGAATATTGTAAGTTTTTTTATTCGAGGCGGTTCTTTTTTAAATTTCATAAAATTTATTGTAGAGACATTGCTGCAATTGTTTCGCATCATTAAGCAGATGATTAATTATTAATTCAATAAATATATTATTTTTAAGAACTGTAAAAGGTTTTTATAAATAAATTAAAACTTTAAAGCTGTGTTTTATTGGCTGATTTTTAATAATTAATTCATATTTATTTCATAAAACTTTAAAATAAACAAAATTTATTTTATTTTTCTTCGACATTACAGAAATATAATAAAAAATTATTGCAATAAATTTTCAACAAATAAATATACAATTTACGTGCCATTTAAAAAAAACACATCTGTCAAACTGCAAGGAAAGCAAAATAAAAGCACGGTTATTAAAACAAAAAGAGAGAGGACGAATCTCTCAGCGGGAGCAATTGCGCAGGGGGAGGGGGAAGAGAGAGCCACCCTACCTCGTTTCAATTTCACCACCGGTCCACGTTATATACCCGATGTCTTTTGATTCAACGCTCTTTTTTTTGCTCCCTGCGCGGAAAATTTAAATATAATTACTTTGAAAAGTTACATGCGCTCCCCCAAGTTTTTAAAGAAAGCCGTTTAGAATTTGTAATGTGAACATAATAAGGGGACCCTTATATTAAACACGGGTGCAACAACTCTGGAAGAGAGAAATGGGAAAGAAGAGATTTATTATAAACGTGCATTCATTTATTCTTTACTGTTTTTTTATTATTAATATAATGATGATATTGTAATTTAAACAAGAGATGCAAATTTGCAAGTAATTTATGGTTCGGGTTTAATTAGACTGAAAGCACGTTTTCAATTTTCGAAGCGCATGACTTCATTCGAGTGTTTTATATACCGGCACAGATTTCCCATTAAATAAAAAAAAAAAATAAAAAGAAAAGCGAATAGAAATTTATATAATTTCTATATAAACAAAATTCATAGTATAAATAGAAAAGAGAGGATGATTTAATTGAAATTAAAATATACATTCCCCCCTAAAGATAAAATCTAAAGAAGGGAAAATATAAATAAGTGAAACAAAGTGTTTTAATTTTAATTAAATCATCCTGAATTAATTCAGAAATGTTTCACCACGGGTTAAGTGAGAAATTAATTAAACATAGAATATTGACTCACTTGGTCACAGTTATTCTGCAGAAATAAAGAAATATTAGATAGAGAAATTATCCCAACCATCAAAAAAAATCTGCAACATAAAAGTTTACATTTTGAAGGAGCAATGCAAACAAAGAAATAAAAAAAAAGTGCGCTTGCATAAACAAGGGCGGGTATTTAATTCAATCGGCGGCGAACTTTTTGCTGTTAACGACGTTATTTCTCAAAAATAATTTTATTCCCTTGCACCTGTGTAACATCCCCTGTACGTATAACGAGCATATGTGTCCTCTCGGAAAAAAGAGCGTACACGATAAATCTTGTTGTTTGTGTCAGTGTGAAAAAATGGGCGCCCCGTTGGAAAACACGACTCACATAGCAAGATACATAAATACATTTGCATTTTACAAGTGCTGCGAAATTCCCAGTCCGCGTTGCATTTTGTCTACCGGAAGGGATGAATGTTCTGATTGTGCGATTTGAATTTCCACACCAAAAATCAATTGACTTATTATACAATTGTGAATAAATACAGAAATGTTTATTCAGGGGCTAATATCTACAACAATACTTACAATATATCGAATTTATTCGAGTTAGTTAGAAATAGTATTAATATTATTTTGAATATTTACTAAAGAAAGGAAGAAAAGAAGAAGAACTATCTTTGTGCAAAACGTAAAATAAATAAATTAAATTGACATTTCTTTCAAATTATATTTATATCATAAATAGAAAACAGTATTCATTCACTTGGACACAGTTATTTAAATATATTAAATAAAAATCATTTGAAAATAATTAATAAATTATTTCCACATTCAAAGTCACAGAGCTAAATGTGGAAATAATTTATTAATTATTTTCAAATCATTTTTATTTAATATATTTATATCTATGAATTGTAGAAATTTTGAATGTGCAACATTGAGGTATAATTAAATTAATTAAATATACAGTGGAAAATAAACATCTCTGATATTCCATCATTGTTGTAGATTGAAAATTTCTTTAATTCATAGGTAAAATTATATTTTTTATTGATGGAATATCAGAGATGTTTATTTTCCACTTTATATTTAATTTAAATTATACCTCAATGTTGCACATTCAAAATTTCTACAATTCGTAGATATAAATATAATTTGAAAGTAATGTCAATTTAATTTATTTATTTTACGTTCTGTACAAAGATAGTTCTTCTTCTTAGTTTTATTTAATGGCCTCGGCAATATAGCCCTTTTGACCAGTCACAAATTTTTTATAATATAATAATATTGAAATTAATATTTTAAAGTTTTGTAATATTAATATATACCGGTGTGAGTTACGTGAAGATTAATGAATATAATAAGAACACTGTAAACTTTTCTTCACTAAATTTAGTGATTAAAATATTAATTTGATTTTAATATTATATATAATTATATATTATTTATTTATATATAAACTTTTCTTCACTAAATTTAGTGAAGAAAAGTTTAGTGTTCTTATTATATTCATTAATCTTCACGTAACTCACAACAGTATATATTAATATTACAAAACATTAAAATATTAATTTGAATATTATTATATTATAAAAAAATTGTGTTAAAGTTAAATTGAAAACTCGATAAAAGGAAAATACACGTGAAATCGGTTTGAAAAGGAAATTTAGAAGGAAAAGAAAGGATGGGTTAGGATTTGCTTCGACCACGTGTTGGCTTTGCCGTTTTAATTTTCGCGCAGCATCACAAAAATAATTAATTTTGTTTACGGAAGAAAACGTCAAAAACCTTTTAATGAAAACCCTCCAACCGTTTTTTTTTTGTTTTTTTGTTCTCAATCGCGAATTTAGTTGTTATCGAGCAAAGAAAGCAATTAAGATCAGAACTCGACTGTGCAAAAATAAACTCCAATAAAGCCGCAATTGCATCGGAACGATACATAAAACCATCGGTGTGTGAATTTAAGTTCTGCGGATAAGAGATAATCCCGGCGGGACGATCAATAAACTTTACTACATTTTAATTATCGGCGGAAAAATGGAAGAGCGCGGAAACGGAAAACATAGCGAGCCGCGAAATCATACGGCATAAAATTTGCTAGTAGTTTTATGCGAGGGCGAGGGAGGTTTATAAGCGGCGCTAAAAGAGGCGGGCAATTTTAGAATCTATAAGAGTGGCGTCGTAAACTGGCTGGCGCATTAATATTTCCGCGCACTGAACCAGATAAAACTCGCGTCATCCGCTAACCCTTCAAGCGGCGTTAAACTGCATTGTTTATAAAATATGGAACAGTGTGTGATGCGTCTGCTTGCTTGAACAGGCTATCGACCTATGGTCTTTCCGTCATATTTTTTTTTAATTTATTGTATATTTTATTATATTTATATATGTAATTAATATTTGTAGATCTGTGTAAAAGAAGATTCCGTCAATAAATAAATAAATATGTATTATCTTTATTTGTTTTTATCAATTTTAGGTCATTATTATTAAAATTAGAAAATAAAAGTGTTGGTAACACAACCTCTATTAAATTTCACAATTATGTTCAAATTAAGAATATATTTCTCTTTTTTTAGAGCTAATAATATTTTTTATTAATATTTTATTGTTGATTTTTATTTCCTATAAGATACTTTCCTTTTTGAAATATTTTTTTAATGATATAATTAGTTGAAATAATCAATTAAAACACGAAACCCATAAAATCAAACCGCTTGACGAAAATAATAAAAAAAAATGGAAATAATTCTTCAACGACAAAAAAAAAGGTGAACAATCTCACTTCCGTCGATTCAAGCGCAACGTTTCCCCAGCCTGCAACCAACAACACCTAATAACAATTATATAAAATTGTGGTTCCGATTTAGCGTGACTCCTTACGCCGGAAGAAGGTAAAAAAAATCGGCGGAAACCTTTTTTATTTCACGCAAAAAAGCGTGTCGCATTGAAATATTAAAATCCGTTCGCAAATTAGACTGGAATGAGGAAATCAATTGCCTGACCGCACGGAAAACCTCCTCTGCGTTTGTATTTCCAGTCCGGAATTTGCTTATGTGTTGTTTTCGCCAATAATAACCGGCGGGGGAGAATTTCAATGCGAACTTTTCGCACATGCATAATTTATTTAAATACCGTTCGCATTCGCAGTTTGTTCCTTTACGGGAAACTGCGAAATGAATTGGTGGATTCTGTTTGGTTGAAATTATATTGCACTTTGATCAATGTAAACGTACGTGCGGTAAGCATGGAATTTCAATAATGTAATATAAATTAAATGTGCACTTTGATCATAAACATAAAATATAAAATCTATTTTTCTCGAATCAAAATTTGTTGCATTATGTAATATTTTATTGATATGCAACAGTAGGTGTGCTTTATGTAATTCAAAGTCCAGCGGGGTATTTGCCCGGTTAGTAGTTGTTTTATTGTGCATTTGTTTAAAGTAAGTCAAAAGTCAAGTGGATTGCGAAATCTAGAGTCTAACCCCATCGTGAGAGTGACTGGCGGTTTGGGCAGGAAAATGGATGTCATCCTGGCTGCAGTCTACCTCCCTGGTGAAATCAGCCTTCCGCCCCCCTCTAGGGGAGTTGAAGGACTGGTGGAATATTGCAGGAATATCACATAGCGGGATGTGACTCCAACTCACACGCTCTGTGATTGTGATTCTGTGATTCTTCACCTTGTTTTTATATTAAAGATGTACATGCATCATTTATTACATTAATGTTAAGTAATAAAATTGCTGCGATGAATGAAAATGTAAGTAAATTCCGTCATCAATTTGATGAAAGAGATAAACCCGTTAATGAATACATAACCCTTCGGGTATTAACATCTCAAAGAGATAAGACATGCATATATACACGAAGTGAAATTGCGGTCAGTGTTTGTATGCATAATAAATGCAGAATGCAGAATTCGCGGCGACCACATCAAACCGCACCATTCACTTACTTTGCAGGTCGCCATTTGCAGCAACGGACAATTTTCCGTTCTGTTAACCGAAACCCTTCATTATCCATATTTAATACCGACTGTTATCGCTGCAGATGTATCCGAATTGCAGCCGTTCAAATGATGCCTGCTTATTAGCAGGGAGGTGAATTCTCGGGGAGATTAATTATCATGAGCCATGAGGGATTTGCGTATTTTCTTTAATTAATTCTCGCGGTGCAAGAACGCAGGAAGTGAGTGTGAATTGATAATAAGCGCGAGTGATAATACCTGTTCTTGCTTGTGATTCGAGCTGGATTTTTGTCGTTGTTGTAGAAATTTGCAGTGAGGAAATGCAGGATGTTAATGCGTATCGGAATTTATGAAACTTAATTATATATATATTTTTTAGTAGTTAATATGTTTTTGCTTGAAGTATTTTGAATATTTAATTGAAATATGCGCTAATAATGAAAGCATATTAATTACAGTTCAACAAGGAAAAAAAATAGTGGCAATGACCACTAAAATTCTCTCGCTACAAAAAATTAAATTATATTTCCATTTATTAATTAGATAAAAATTGAAACTAACAACTTTTTTTGTATGATCCATTGTAATCTTATATTAATACTAATCTTCTTTATGTTGGTTGTTGGTTGTGGAGAAAGAACATCTATTTTTATTTCAATAATTGTATTAATACTGTTCATATATACAAACACCTTTATTCAGACATTACATAAGCTTGTACATACATTTATATATACACAAACATCTTTATTCAGACAATATGACAACAAAATTTTACAAAATTTATTATAACAATATGTACAATTGTGTTAGTAGTCTATCGACCATAGATCTTTCTGCCCCATACATTTATATTTACTTAACAAAAATAGATATTATGTTAGTCTGTTCGGGCTATCGACCTGGAGTCTACTCATATTTTCACTACTGTTCATATTTTCCATATCAGGAATTTTCCGTAAAAACATGCACTTTATGCAAGCCGCAACCTTGCAGTGAAAGTTCCGAATAATTCCGATCGGTTTCTGCTCTTTTTTCGACTCTCTTGCTACCGGATTAAGCGCGATTACATGGAAGGAAAGTCCTCCGACACAATTAGGAAGTGAGCAAAATTGCGTTTTATTTTTCTGCGAGCATTTAGCCCACTTTCTCGGCCCAAAACGAGGCGATTTTTGTGCAATCGTTGCGCAACGCCGAATGATATTCAAATATTTAAGTGGATCTAAGGTTATGCCCGATTTCGTTTAATTGTTTACACATCCGAGGGGGAAAAAATGCTCGACTAATATATAAAAAAAGGCGCCATTTGCGCGCCGTGAATTTATTTTGGTCCCACTTTCGAAAACTGCTTTGCGTAACTTTATGAATTCATTGCGTACCGTTTTGCTTGTTTCTTGCAAAAAAATAAAACGAATAATAATAAAACGATTAGTTGTATAATTTCGATTGAATTGAAATTTAGTTAAATCGATTTTATAGATTAATTAATAAGATATTTCACAAGAACAACAATAAAAAATACATATTTATTAAATAAAACACTTTTTAGCTTTCTTTGTATAAGTTGTTATTTCATTTTCGAGATTGTAATTTCGAAGCATAAAGCATCATTATCAGACTAAACTAAACGTGTTTTATTTAAAAATCTCAAAATATATAACCAAGTGAAAGCCTTAACAATCAACAAAAATGCATGTTCTTTTTTTGTTGGTTGTTGGCTTTGGTAATTGTTTTCGTTGGCCATTATTACAAATATTAAGAATGTTATAAGAAGGATAATTTCTGAAAAACAGAAAAAGAATTTGTTATTATTTACATGACAATAATTTATTGAATCTTTCTTATTACTAATAATAAAATTAGGATCAATTTAACCCATATAGAGTAAAATGATCAGCCTTTCCACGTATCCACTTAAGCATTCACTCTAGAACTATATAGCTTTAAAAACGACTCGATAGTTTCATTTTTTTTTATCTATATGAAAGATAACTCTTTTTATTGTTTCTTTATTAATAAAGTTCGTTTTATAATTGAAAATAATTACAAAAAAAAACTAACAGTAATTATATTCAATTTTTAAAAACTAAATAATATATATTAAAATATTTTTTTATCATACTCAATTAATTGCATTGATTAAATTAAATTGTTTTTCCTTTTAAATTATATTTATATCTACGAATTGTAGAAATTTTCAATGTACAACATTGAGATATAATTTAATTAAATTAATTATAAAGTGGAAAAGAAACATCTCTGATGGGATTCAGGCGACATGGGTTCAAATCCCATCAGAGATGTTTCTTTTCCACTTTACATTTAATTAAATTTAAATTATACCTCAATGTTGTATATTGAAAATGTCTACAATTCATAGATGATTGCAGTGATTTAATTGAAGACATTTACATTTAATTAAATTTAAATTATACCTCAATGTTGTATATTGAAAATTTCTACAATTCATAGATAATTGCAGTGATTTAATTGAAGACGTTTAACAATGATTTTGATTAGATTGATTAGATTGAGAATGCAGTCATTTATATCACAGCGTTGCTCCAACGTTTTTTGAACTAAGTTTAACATTTCTGTTATTCTAATGGAGTCAATCTTTGAACTATCTTCGATGAGTTCCCTCATTAGAGTCCTAATTCGATCCACACTATCCGATGGACTCCAAGTATCACAATTGTGCTCCACTTTATTTCTTTCAGCTTTTATTGAAAAATTCTATAAAGTAATTTTTAAAAATAAAAGTGAAGGTTTTTTACCTAATTACTTGTTGTTCATCATTAATAATCTATAATTTTCATTTATTATATGGAAATATAATTAATTAATTAAAAGCAAATATTGCAACAACGCGCCGATTATTTTTAATTATTATTTTTTCCAATTGAATTGCCGGGAGCGGGCTTTGAAGTTGTAACACGAGGGCCGAGCGACGTTACAAATCCGCTAAACGGTCGCGAGAACAATTACTAAATGGAATAATATTGCCGCCGATTATGTTACATAATGGAACACTAATCATCTTAAAAGCCGAACGCCATTCAGAAACTATGCCCAAGAAACTTGCTCCTCTTCATTCCGCGCGACCCCCTTCGCAGTTCAACCGTTTTCATTTCCAATTCCCTAGTCACATTTACGACAACAATGCCGCGGCGGTCGGCGCGATTATTATTGTTGTTAATAATAAATGATTGAGTTCGGTGCGGTTCGTTCGTATTGTGTTTTTTCCGCCTATTCGAGGAATACATTTTTTTCCCATACCTTCGGATTTTAATGTGATGGAGGCTACTTCATTTCGTTGATTGAATATTTCGGAAACTATTAAAAATTGACAACAATTGAGAATTGAAATAATAATATTTTTTTTGATATATGAAATGTTATATATATATATATATACAGAGAGGTTTTTTTATCAGTATACATTAGGCGAACTGTATACCTGCAAAAAAACCAAGTCAAACGCATTGAGCCGAATAATGTGTGTTGCCTATAACACACAACTAAACGTCAAACGCTAAACTTCAAAATGTGTGAAATATTTGATCGAAAATGTATACAAATGAAGAAAAAGTCGAATTTCAAGCGTGTATTACAATTCCAACAGTACTAGAGGAGGATAAGACATGTTTTAAATGAATCCAAAGTGGCCGAATACCTCAGTTAGGATAATTCTAAAAATAATTAAACTAAAACATTTTCTTTGAAAAACGCAACGAAATAAATCATGACTAAGACTGCATGCGTTACCGTCACAAGCAATTTCCTTTTTTATAAAAAATACGTCACTTATTATTATGGAGAAATTACAGGTAAAAAATATCAACAGATTTTATTAAGACAATTTGAAAGAAAAGTAACAGTGAAGAACAATAAACTTGAAATAAATAATTAGAATAAATGCTATAAATGACCACCACAAACTGCAAGTGAAACGATAGTGAAAATTCTTCCACATTGTGCATTTCGATATTGTCATAAACAAAATAGAAAATTGTTAAATTGTTTTTTTTTATTATCCTTAACACATACATCAATGCGTTTGACTTGGGTATTTTACATGTATACATAGGGGATATGTATACTGTTAAAAAAACCTCTCTGTATATTTAGACAATATAGATAATTTTAACAATTTATTTAACAAAACACAAAAAAAGTGTTTTATTCAATAAACTCAAAATGTATAACCAAGTGAAAGCCTTAACAATCAACAAATTTATTTAACATTTATATTTTGTGAAACTTAAAAAAAATTATACAAATACTGTATTAAGGCCATTTTACACACACAAGAATTCTCGCATAAATTCATAATATAATTATATAGAGAAAAATATTATAAGTTTAGGTAAGTGCAATACAGCGATTTTTATAATATATTTATTGCGAGACTCCTCGCAATATATTTAGTCTGTGATATTACTTAAAAACACTTTTTTTTAATTAATTTAAATCGTAGAGTTCACCCACGTAGACAGCCCGGAAATTACATCACGATAGATAACAATTTGCATGTAAACTTAGAATGCACTTCCCTTTTGTGTCTTGATAAATGGATACAACCTTCCGGGGCGAGGGTATAAAGTATTCGGTGGTGAAACCTATCCAAGCCGGTCTTAAGTGGTCCACTTAGATCAATCCGTAAATAAGTAAACATTGCCCCGGGCCCTCCACCTGCCGCGCCAATCGATACGTTTCATTTTCAATCAGGTATCAGAGGATTTGGGATTTAATGCGTGCGAAGGGGCGGCCCCTCCGCACCCCCGGCGCGCGGGAGCGGTATGAGGAATCGCGTTTTATGGCGGGACTTAGGCCCTTGAGGGTCCAATCGAACTTTTTTCCTTTCCATTTGTCCCCCGTCGGGTGTTTTATTTTCTTCTCGAGTGTTACACTTTGCCAGACGGCGAACTTTAAACTCTCACCCTCCGCCCGCCACCCCCCGAAAGACACTTGTGTCCTCCCGACAAATTGATTCCGACCTGTAAATAGGAAATTTGCCTAATCGTCGCCTGTGCACTCGCGTTCTTTTCGTTTAGTGTGTGTGTGTGTTTTTTTTTTTTTTGAGATCGTTACAGCTTGAGTGTTAAAGCGTGTAAGCCTATATTTTTAAGAAATGCGCTTTACTTAAATCAAAAGCAAATAAATTGTAAATATTAATGAAAACCTGATTTAAATATAGAAACTGTACTTACAATTACACAAATTTTCTTGTTTTAATTTCAAACAACGATAATTTGAAATCCTTGGCAGAGCTGTACTGACGAGGAATAAATTCCGAAACGTGTCTACAGATAGCATGCATAACGTTTTTTTTTTTATTATTTGCATTAAAATATGACTGTTTCATAATTATTGGTTTCAATATTTTAAAATCCCTTAAAAATGAGCCAAGACTAGTCGAGAATTTAAAGTTATTCAATCTAATCTGTGTTTTAATTTAAATAGAAAAGAGTATTGATTCACTTGGTCACAGTTATTTAAATATATTAAATAAAAATGATTTGAAAATAATTAATAAATTATTTTCACATTTAGCTCTGTGACTTTTGACTTACGTTACGTAAGTACGTTAAACAAATGCACATTAAAACAACTACTTCCCGGGCAAATACCTACGCCGGACATTGAATTACATAATGTACACCTGCTGTTGCACATCAATAAAACATTGCATAATACAACAAATTTTTATCTGAGAAAAATTTAATGTAAAAACAACAAAAGGAACGTTACTTAATTTAAGGTCATCTGCAGACACGTGTTTCGGGATCTATCCCTCGTCAGTACAGCTATGCCTTACATAATTTAAAGATGTTAAAATAAATCAATTAAATAATTCAAATACAATCAGCAAAATTAAATCAATTGTTTTTAATAATTTATTCATATTAATTTCATATTACTGTTTCATTTTAAATTTCCTTAAGGATCTTAATCCTTAATCCAATCCACTTGTAAACTCGTATTTTTATTCAATTAATATATTTCCTTTGACTTCACACTAATTATCCCCCGCTACAAATTCCCCCCAAACAATCTCCACCGCCGGTAATTCCTCAAATAACAACCCCCCTTTCCCAAATTCCGCAACGCACAATCAAAATCACTGAAATTATCGAGTATTAAATATCAATCACTCGCGCCATCATTGTCACCCCTCTGTCATGCTTAGATTAAGGAATCGCGTTGCTCGATTTTAACGGTGAATATATGATTAAGGTGGATTAAATTTCGCGGTAATTAAATGGCTGTTAATCATGAGCTCACGTGTAAACTGCGCCCGAGAATACTTCCACGCCAGCTCAATTACTCCTTTAACGGCTCGTTTCTAAGAATTAGGATTACAAAACGCTACCGAAACGATCCATTCAGGTGGGATATCATGGACGGGATTATGAAGTTTCTATTTGTGATGCCCTCGAAAATTAGCCAATTAGTTTAATTGAATTCAGCATGGTGGTGTTTTGTTTGTTTGAACGCAATAAAGTTGTATTAATAAACTAAATGTAATGGATTATTATTTCATACATTTTTAATGTTGCTCCATATTTTTTTGCTTTCTTTCTTAATGTTATCCTCTTTTACCCGAGTCGAGGATGTATTTTTTTCTTTCTTTCTTAATCTTATCCTCTTTTACTCGTATTGGGTGTGGAGGTTATGTATTTTTTTTAATAATTATAATTGTAATTAAACATCACACTATTTGTAATTAAACAACGTATTCATTTTTTTATTGTAGAGACTGCTATAATTGTGGTTACTGTGTTGGTGAAAAAATTATAGAAATAAAACATTGGGTAAAATATATATCTAGATTTTCCTTTTTTAAAAACTTTATTCGAGTTTTTTTTCTTGCATGAATACTCAAATTTTGAAAAAAAAATCCCAACATCTAGAAACAACTTAAAATTATAACAATACCTTCAAATATATGTAAATAATGTGTCCTGAAAAATCTGATAAAAGCAATAAAAGTTACTCGAATAGAATACGAAACACGTGAAGTAATTATTTTGCAAAAAAATGCAAATTTACAACTCAAAGCTATTTTGTCGGGGAATCCAAATTATTTTCTTAAAGCCTTATAGGAGCGGTTAAAGTGAGAGTGTTCCGATCGAGACTGACGTGTAAGGTTTCAGTTCGTTGAAGATTTCTCAAATCACAGACGGTGCAGAAAGTTGCAATTTGAAGCATTAGATAAATAAATATTCTTGCTATAACCCACATGAAAATTCATTTTTGTATGTCTTTTATGATCATCTCAAAAAAAATCATAAAGTCGTAATAAATTTTTTCGAGAATTTACAAGTGCTCACTTTGAGTGTCTGCCATTCAAAAACGGTTTAGTTTATCAATCTAAAATTAACACAGCTTATTCTCCCATTCATTCTGAGCAGTTCAGTATAATTCGAAGTTATTTGGAGATTTTGATTTTTTTCCCCAAATTTACATGGAGCCTTATGGGAACGATTTAGTTGTGGTCGGTCTAATCGGCACCAGTAGGTAAGGCTGTGCTTAGATTAAGATTTCTCAATTCACAGATAAGACAGAGAATTGCGATTTGAAGCATTAGATAGAGAAATAATGTAGCTATAACATGCATGAAAATTCATTTTTGTATATATTTTGTGATCGACACAAAAAACTCACAAAATCGGAATATACTTTTTCGAGAATTTACAAGTGCTCACTTTGAGTGTCCGCCATTCAAAAACGGTTTAGTTTATCGATCTAAAATTAACACAGCTTATTCTCCCATTCATTCTGAGCAGTTCAGTATAATTCGAAGTTATTTGGAGATTTTGATTTTTTTCCCCAAATTTACATGGAGCCTCATGGGAACGATTTAGTTAAGGTCGGTCTAATCGACACCAATAGGTAAGGCTGTGCTTAGATTAAGATTTCTCAATTCACAGATAAGACAGAGAATTGCGATTTGAAGCATTAGATAGAGAAATAATGTAACTATAACATGCACGAAAACTCATTTTTGTATATATTTTGTGATCGACACAAAAAACTCACGAAATCGGAATATACTTTTTCGAGAATTTAGAAGTGTTCACTTTGAGTGTCTGCCAATCAAAAACGGTTTAGTTTATGGATCTAAAATCAACACAACTTATTCTCCCATTCATTCTGAGCAGTTCAGTATAATTCGAAGTTATTTGGAGATTTTGATTTTTTTCCCCAAATTTACATGCAGCCTGATGGGAACGATTAAGGTGAGGTCGGTCTAATCGACAACAGTAGGTAAGGCTGTGCTTAGATTAAGATTTCTCAATTCACAAATGAGACAGAGAGTTGCGGTTTGAAGCATTAGATGGATAAATAATGTAACTTAACATACACGAAAACTCATTTTTGTATATATTTTGTGATCGATACAAAAAACTCACAAAATCGGAATATACTTTTTCGAGAATTTACAAGTGTTCATTTTGAGTGTCTGCTATTCAAAAACGGTTTACTTTCCGGAATTAAAATTAACACAATTTATCCTCCTATTCATTCTGAGAATTTTGGTGTAATGTCAAGTTATTTGGAGATTTTTATTTTTTGGCCAAATTTACATGGAAACAGTTAAATTGAATTCTTATCAACACCGGTTTCAGTTTCTTGAAGATTTCTCAATTCACTGATGGGCTATCAAGTTGCAATTCGAAGCATTTGATAGAGAAATATTGTAGCTATAAACCATATAAAAAAATATTTTTGTACATCTTTTATGGCTGCCACAAAAAAATAACTAACTCATAATATACTTTTTCGAGAATTTACAATCGTCCATTTCGAGAGTTTGCTATTCAAAAACTGTTTATTTTCTGGACATAAAATTAACACAGCTTATTCTTCCATTAATTATGAGCATTTTTGTATAATTTGAAATAATTTGAATTTTTTTAATTTTTTTTTGCCAAATTTACATGGAGCCTTACGGGAACGGTTAAAGTGAGGTCGGTCTGTTCGACAGAAGTAGGTAAGGCTTTGGTTAGATAAAGATTTCTCAATTCACAGATGAGACAGACAGTTGCGATTTAAAGCATTAAATAGAGAAATGTTGTAGCTATGATTCATATTAGAATTCATTTTTATATATCGTTTATGATTGACACAAAAAATTCACAAAATCGTAATATATATTTTCGAGAATTTACAAGTGTTCATTTTGAATGTCTGTTATTCAAAAACTGTTTAGTTCCTGGATGTAAAATTATCATAGCTTATTCTCCCATTCATTATGAGCAATTTTATATAATTTGAAGTAATTTCAACATTTTTATTTTTTCGGTCAAATTTTACATGAAACCTTATAGGAACGGATAAAGTGAGGTCAGTCTGATTGACATTGACGTGTAAGGTTTCAGTTTTTTGAAGATTTCTCAATACACAGATGGGACAGAAAGTTGCGATTTGAAGCATTAGATGGAGAAATATTTAAACTATAAACCTCATGAAAAGCCATTTCTGTAAACCTTTTGTGATCGCCAGAAAAAAATCACAAAATCGTGTTATATTTTTTCGAAAATATACAACTATTCACTTTGAGTGTCTGCTATTTAAAAACTGCTAATTTCCTGAATGTAAAATTAACACAGCTTATTCTCGCATTCATTCTGAGCATTTTGGTATAATTTGAAGTTATTTTGAGATTTTTAATTTTTTGGTCAAAAATGCATGTTCAAAATTTTCCATGGCAATTTAAAATATCCATTCAAAAAGTGTAAAGAAAAACAGTATTGAAGCCGTGGTTAATGAAAATAAACTTAGTCGTGTATTATGGGATATAAATCACTTAAATTATTTACTCCACTAAATTCCAGCTCGTTCCGTAAACCTCGTCTCTCATGATTTATAGTTATCATAATACACTGAAGGATTATTAATTATTATTCAATGATTGAGGCTATCACTTAATTGAACTTCAAATTAAATAAAACACAACAGTTTTTAGTTACACCGTTTTTTATTGTATATAAAAATTATATAAATAAAACTCAACAGTTTTTAGTTTCACCGTTTTTATTGTATTATTGTATTTATTGCAGAAACACTGTATTGAAGAATAGAAAAGCTTAGTCGTGTATAATTCAAATTATTTACTAGTTTAACCAACACAGTGATATCATCAGACTGACAAATTATAAAATTATAATATAATTTTCCTGGTGATGTCATTCTTTTGTCGAAACAATTGTAGCAGTTTTTCAACATTTAATTTTTTAAAACTGGAAAACTGTTCTATTTTATTTAATTCGTTAATTATTATTACAAAACATTATTTTAAGCTTTAAATATATATTTTGAACATTTTTGTCTCGTTAATCTCTTATTTTATATTGGATTATTAACAATGTTTTATGTTACTAATTCAAATAAAATTAATTTAAATTTAAATAACTGTGACCAAGTGAATGAATACTCTTTTTTATTTATATTAATTGGTTATTACGGAATGTTCTAACTGGAAGGGAGATTCAACGCTGGAATCGTTTATTAATAAAAACAAACAAAAAAATATGAAAATCATGAATTTTAAAACAACCGATATATAAAAAAACTACGGGGGAATTAATAACGCTGCGGACGCTAACGGATTTCTATTAAAAATTAATTAAAACGCATAAAATAACGCCCGCGCCGATTTACATTTAAATTCGCCCGCGTCCCCCCTATAAAAAAGTGCACTCAATTAGGGATTGTTGCTTTATACGCTCAAGCGCCTCTATATTTCCCCCATAGTTTCTCTTCCACTCTTTTTTTTGTGAAATTGTTGCATAATGGAAACGCATTCGGCGGTTTTTCCTCGGACTGGCCTGCATGTGTGCACTTTCTAACCGAAATTTATTGGACTCTATTGGACTACTTTTATGGTGATTGCATTGTGCACGAGATACTGGACATGTTCATGGACCGATCGGAAGCTCGAGGTTGTATTTTGTAATATTCCGATTTAATCGTTAATTAGAATGGAAGGCGGAGGGAAAAAAATGGTTTATCTCTAACGTGATGGGAATTTTTGCTTTTTTCAAAACGCTACTGTAATTAGAACAGGGAGAAAATGTGTGCTTAATTTCCGTCGGTTTTAAGTTGCAGTTTTGCAGGAAATGAGTTGTTAAGAGTAATTAATTAACAATTATAAAAACAACGTGAAAAAAAAAAATGTGTCCTCTACTTAGGACGCATTTATTTATTTTAATTGAGTTGAATTAATTTGAATTGATCGTATAATCGTACGTTATTTGTGATTTTTTCCTAGTACAAGACAATGGATAATATTTTTTAAAAAAATTAATATACATTTAATATAATTGACATTAAATATACATGTAATATAATCGCACATTTCTATGTTTTGTCTGTAATTTTGAGCTTGTCACAAAGGAATAGATCATTCTTCATACTTCTTTTTTTGTATCACGGATTTATTTATTCCGCGTGATGGAATGTGTAATCTCTAAAAATGTATTTCTCGCCCGAAATGAAAATAGTACACTGTATAAAGCTGAGCCGGAGAGAGCGACGATGAAGAGAAGAAAAAAAGAAAAACAATATTTACGGCAGTGCCCCGTAAAATATGTCATTGTGGTGCAATATCTCGGCACATAAATCACGTGGCTTCTTTGAGGTTCATAAAGTGGAATAGTCCGAGGCGGAATGGCTTGCGTTTGTCTATGTATGGATTTCGATGCCGGCATCCGACAAATATTCGCTCCCTTATAAAAATAATATTGATTTACGGCCGAGCGCCGTCTCCAAAAATTAAGCAGAGGAGCATTTCCCATGAAATCAATTTTGGTTTTCGTCTAGTTTTGAAATTGCGAAAGGATTTTTTTTTCTTTAATTATTTGATTATTCGGAGAAATACGGGAAATGCTAAATGTAACGTGTAGGTTGTTAACTCAATTCTCATTCTAAGTATATATATATATATATATATATATATATATATATTGCAAAAGTTGCTTAGTTAAAAAATTAAAAAATTAAGTACACATTAAACTCAACAGAATATCCCCGATTGTTAAATGTGAATATCAAAAACTGTGATTTTTGTAGAAACAAAGTTTTCATATAATACAGTTGTTTCAATGCATGTTTGTTTTAATATAAAGTGAAGAAGTTGCAGGAGCTAAACAGAAAATAATGAATTAATTCTTCAGTTGAGTAAATTAATTATTTTAACATTATTTTTATTTGATTCAATTAAAATGTAATTTATGCTAAAGTAGAAGGCTCAACAGTGCAAAATTTGTTGCGTCGATCGTTTTTCCTCCAAACAACATACTTTACATGATTATAAAAAAAATGCAATATGATATCTTGTTAATTTAAAACAATCATTTAAATAATTCATAATTTCAAAATGTCACAGATCACGTCCGATTAACTTTTCCACATTTCCACATGCAAAAAGCGGCTCCCTAATTACGTTTAACCAAGAAAGCGTTCGTTTCTTGGTTAAACGTCGGCCCGGTCAGGCGGATTAATTAAATCATTGCAGAAACGAGACGCGGATCGATACCTATAGGAGATTAAGCGCTGGAATTAGTTTATGTAACAATTAATGCAGGTCCGTCATGACCTGCCACCCAAACCCCAAAACGGGCCCACGGATGAGTGGCCAACCAGCAATTTCTAAAGTTCCGCAAAGTCGCTGTCCGCATCGACGGTTTCCGAATAAGTTTTACGCAATTAAAGACTTACAATCTTGGAAAAAGTACACTGGATGAATAAGAGAAAAACGAAAGAGAGAGGGAGTGAGAAAAAAAAATCGTCGCGGAATCGAGGGGAAACGGAAGAAACTTGAGGAGATCAGAGTCGGTTTGGTAATTAGTCAATTATAATATCCGGCTTTGATGTTTGAAACGACGTTTAACCGCGCAATTGACAGGGGTATTTCCCCGAAAAGTAGTTGTTTCAATGCATGTTTGTTTTAATGTAAAGTGAAGAAGTCGCAGGAGCTAAAGAAAAAATAATTAATTAATTCTTCAGTTGAGTAAATTAATTATTTTTACATTAAATTTTTCTTGGATCAAAATTTGTTGCATTATGCAATATTTTATTGATGTGCAACAGCAGGTGTATATTATGTAATTCAATGTCCGGCGTGGGTATTTGCCCGGGAATTAGTTGTTTTAATGTGCATTTGTTTAACGTACTTACGTAACGTAAGTCAAAAGTCACAGAGCTAAATGTGGAAATAATTTATTAACTATTTTCAAATAATTTTTATTTAATATATTTAAAATTATTTCTATTTGATTCAATTAAAATGTAAATTTTATTGTAATTTATGTTGAAGTAGAAGGCTCAACAATGCAAAATTCGTTGCGTCGATCATTCTTCCTCCAAACAGCATACTTTACTGGATAATAAAAGAATAATTCAATGCCTTTATTAATTAATTCCAAGGCAATTTAATCTACGCATATTTATTTAAAATTTTATTATAAGCATAAAACTTTGAATAAAAAAATTATCAATTAAAATTAATTCCCAATGAATTGTTCTATAAATATGAAATTTCACCGCATTGTGTAAAACTTCCATAATTTATGCGCGGTTATTTAACAACAATAATAAAATATTTATTCACAAGTGTAAATTCGCAGTTTTATGTTTTATGAATATTTATTATTTGATGCATTAAAAATTATTAAATTATTAATATATAAACGAAATTTAATTTGGACATGAATCCTTAAATATATGTGTTCCTAAATAAATATAATTTGTGGTAACACTTCTGAACCTCTGAACAAATTAATCATTAAATGAAAAAAAAAAATTGAAAATAATTAGTTAATAAATCCTGACGAGACTGGGTGGGTTCATTTTAAAATAAAAAGAATTAATCGAAAAAATCACTTCGAATTAAACAATTAATAAATTACCAAAAAATAAAAAAAACTACAAAATAAATTCATGAATGGTGGCTGAACATTTCATTATACAAAATAAATGTTTAGATCTATTTTTTCAGATTTCAACATTATTAAAAAAAACAATTAATCGAAATAATCATTCCGAATTAAACAATTCATAAATTCCCAAAAACTACAAAAATCTACAAAATAAATCCATGAATGCTGGCTGAATATTTCAATATACAAAATAAATGTTTAGATCTATTTTTTTAGATTTCAACATTATTAAAAAAACAATTAATCGAAATAATCATTCCGAATTAAACAATTCATAAATTCCCAAAAACTACAAAAATCTACAAAACAAATCCATGAATGCTGGCTGAACATTTCATTATA
The DNA here is from genome assembly GCA_963082785.1 of Philonthus spinipes. Classification (NCBI taxonomy): domain Eukaryota; kingdom Metazoa; phylum Arthropoda; class Insecta; order Coleoptera; family Staphylinidae; genus Philonthus; species Philonthus spinipes. The sequence continues at coordinate 2,961,164 of OY720308.1, forward strand.
CAAAATAAATGTTTAGATCTATTTTTTTTTAAATTTCAACATTATAATAAAACAATTAATCGAAATAATCATTCCGAATTAAACAATTCATAAATTCCGAAAACCCACCGGCGCCGGCTTAATTGTTAATCCGATCGCGGGGGTGAAAAACTGTCAAGTTCTCCTGTTGGGCGTTGCGTGGGGGTGGAGGGTTTTCGTCGCGCCGCTAATAAACAATAAAAGGATCCGGTTTCAAAATTTAATACCTCGTTTCGCCGTCGCCCCCCCGCGGGATTCGGCGGGGAATTGGGAACTTGGCAAAACAATTTTAATTGAATTTATAATTGCTAATTAAACATTTGCCAGTCATTAAATGCCAGATGCGACACGCCGGTGACCTCTGTCAGCGGGGGGCCTAATTAACGTTTATGCGAAAAGTTGCCGCCCCCGGAATAAATTGCAGCCGGAAGGGATGTAAATTAAACATTAAAGAATAATTAAGTTCACTCGGAATACAAAAATAAAGTAATCATTTGTTTATTGAATAAAGAAAAATAGAAATAATTCAGAATGTAAATGGATAAATCGTGTTTTTTTTTTCATTGTTAATACAAACTAGTTGGAAAAATGCAACGAGCGATCAAAACATTTAAAATTACTACCAAATCTAAAATTAAAATAATATTAGAATTAAATACTGTATTTTTAAATAAATAAAAAATATATGACATATATATAAATATATAAAAAATCTCAATTCAATTCCGGCGTGGGTATTTACCCGGGAAGTAGTTGTTTTAATGTGCATTTGTTTAACGAACTTACGTAACGTAAGTCAAAAGTCATATATTTAAATGTGGAAATAATTTATTAATTATTTTTTTAATATATATAAAAATCGTTGTGAGCGTTAAAGGGCCAAGACCTTTAAGGTCCACGACGTTTTTTTTTTAATAAAAAATTAAATATTGAATAGAGGATTCATCTTCGTTGTATATTATTTTAAGCTTCAATAAAATACTGATTCATTCGACGCATACCCTTTTATCCCTTACACGAACCCCTTAAATAATTGTGACCAAGTGAATGAATACTCTTTTCTATTTATATTTGTATAATTCTTTGATCTTGGAGGCGTTTTTGTATTGTTGTGTTATGCAAACAAAGTTTAAATTGTTTTAATCATTCTCAATATTTTATAACATTAATATTCGCAAATTTATACATGCCTAAATTTTTGCAGAAATTGTAAAATTTGTGTTTATTGATTTGTTCCACCAGGCTGTTTAAACCGAAATCTAAAACTTTTTTTTTAATTTTTACAGATTCCTTTCTTTAAGAAAGTAAATATAATCTACACCAGTGTTTCCCAAACTATGAGTCACAAATGAATATTGAGTGAGCCCTTGCCACTGTATACAAGAATTTAACAAAAAAAGTAACACTTATAATTTTTACTATTTCAATTAGAACAAACAAGACAGCAGTAGTTCTGCTACTCGCCACTGGGGAATCTTTTGACAGATGAGTTGAAGCCCAGTCAACTTTGGGAACCACTGATCTATAATTATTTTAATAAAACATTTATTATTTCATGTATTTATTTATTTATCGAAATAAAGAAAATCGACATATATAAATTTCAAACATCAAGGAACAAATTAATACAGAATTTGATTAAACTTCCTAAGTATTGATTTTCTTCTAGCTTTTACTACTGGGCGATAGATGTCGCCAATAGTGTGATGGGCTAAATATGAAATCTCTCAGTGAGTATTGATAAATGTAATATTTAAACTTATTAACTTACATAATTAACAAAAAAATGGTGTTTATTAATAAATACAGAATAATCTTTATATATACAAACATCTTTATTCAGACAGCAGAAATACAATTCTTTACAAATATTTATATTTACAATACAAATCGATGGATTACTACTACTAACCCATCGATATGGGTGGATTAGGAGGTTTTTTTGCCCAAATAATCATTATTTGTTTACTTTTACATAATTAATTAAATAAAATGAATTTGAAAATATTTAATAAATTATTTCCACCTTGAGCTTTCTGGCATTTTGACTTGCTTTACGCAAGTACTTTAATTCAAATTATTTTCATTTAATTTATAATAATAATAAGTCTTTATTGTCCAAGAGGAAATATACATCTTAATTACAAGACAATATACATAAATCCATAGCCGTGTGTGTATAATTTATATAAATAACTTTGTCTAATCGAATAAAGTCAGAATGTTACAGAATTAAATGTGGAAATACATTTAATTCTGTAAAATTTTGACTTTATTCGATTTATTAATTATTTTTAATTCTCTTGAAAATGGGCTAATAACCTGAAACTAGTCGAGAATTTAAAGTTATTCAATCTAATCTGTGTTTTATTGGTTGATTTTTAATACTTTATTCATATTAATTTCATATTTTGAATACAATTTTATTTAATTTGTTTAAATAATTCTGACCAAGTGAATGAATACTCTTTTCTATTTATTTTAGAATAAATCTTTTTTTCCATTATAATTAATTATCTTGAAATCAAATGTTTATAAATTACATTGACTTGTTTCTTGAAATTTCTTTAATGGTTTCAAGATGATAATTGTAGAAGAAGTATCAAATAAGTTATTATGCTTCCCCATACCTGAAAATAATAATGGAATTATTTTATAAAATAAGGAATTTTTATATACATTGCCTAATCATTCATATTTCATTTAGTTTTAGATAGTATATTGGTAATAACTGCCTAGTAAAAAGGCTTACTCAAATAATTATTATTATTACAAAAACAATTTCGATTAATGATCGTATTGTAATTCAACAAATTTACACAAACCCCTATAATTAAACCTCCATCAATTGAAAATATTCCAAATGGTTTGACATCCATTGATTGTCCATGCAGCTGCAATCCAAATAATATGATCTGGAACAGTTTATAATCATTTAATCGTAAATAATAATAAATTACAAATAGACTTCGATTTTTTGCAGAACGATTTTCATGTAAAGAATCGAATTACGAACATCTTACAAAAATGTGCAACCCTAGAAACCCCAACATAATCCCAAAATACAAAAATACACCGATAATCCTTTAGTTTTCTAAAAAAAAAGGAATGATTATCAAACTCTTTGAATCTTTTTTGGGAGGTTTAATCAATTTTGTAAAAACAGCTTATGAATCGCTTTGAATAGGCGAGAATAAATAAATTTTGTAAAAAAATGCTTATGAAATCATTTGAATCGAATCTTCCTGATAATTGATAAAAAATAAACTTACATCTTTCATGTTTTCATCGTGCATTCCACAAACTGAAGCAATCTCAGCACCTAATAAATTTAAAACACTTCTTATTCCAACAACAGGAAATGCAATTACACAAATTTGAAGCAGATTAACAGCAACTTTGAAATACAGTCCAATTTTTGAATTGTGTATGAAGCAGAGGAATTGAAATAAATTCCACAGTGTTTTTAAATAGGCGTAAACAACAGCCACTAAAATAAATGCACTGAATTTATTAAATAAATCATCAGATAAAAAATATAAATCATTATAAGCTTTTCGGAAATTATTTAAACTCGTTTTAATTTTATTATTGTGAGCAACAAAATTCGGTTGCTTATTTAAATTACTGGTTTTATTTTTGTTGTTTACAAAATTATTTAATTTCAACAGAGGAAACTCGGATTTTAAGCTGTGTAGGCTTTGACTCATTATATTGACTTCCGAACACTGCTTACTTGCGTGCAAACCAATATGATGGAACTCAGATGTTTTATTTATTTTATTATGGAAATTATTAAAATCTGTTTTTATGTAAGAATTAAATGCTTCATTTCCAATTTTATTAATTTTACTTTGCAGTTTAATTTCAACACCTTGCAAATTATTTCCAAAATTTTGATGTTTATTTACAACGCCTTGCAGTTTATTGTCAACACCTTTCCGTGTATTTTCAAGTCTATGAGGATTATTCCTAACACTTTGTAGTTTATTTTCAACAACTTTCAATTTATTTTCAATATAATGGAACTCAGAAGTATTATTTATTTCATTACCGAAATTATTTAAATCTGTTTTTATGTAATAATTTAACTCTCCATTTCTATGTTTATTAATTTCATCACTTTGAAGTTTATTTACAACATCTTGCAATTTATTTTCAACAGTTTGAGCTTTATTTCCAACACTCTGCGGTTTATTTTCAACACTTTGCAATTTATGTTCAATACTTTGAGGTTTATTTCCAACACTCTGTGGTTTATTTTCAACACTTTGCAATTTATGTTCAACACTTTGGGGTTTATTTTCAATACCATGCAATTTATTTTCAACACCTTGAAATTTATTTTCCACTCTTTGAGGTTTATTTCTAACACCTTGTAATTTACTTTCAATAGTTTGAACTTCATTTCCAATACCTTGCAGTTGTTTCCATTTAAAATCTTGCACTTCCTTTAATAATTCCAGAAAGCACGTTTTTAAGAAATATGTGTATATGAACCATTTTTGTAGCATAATATTGAACAACACTTGCGGTAGCTGGAATCCAAAATTAATTACACTTTCCTCTTCGAATATTGAAATAAACAAACCGGCCAAAATTATGCATACGTTTACCATTGTTGAAATCACACAAATTAGTTTAATATTTAAAGGGAATTTCGCCGGTTCGATTATTTTTGTTAATTTTATTTCTGAATTAATATTTAGCGCGAATTTTGTTACTTTAGCAGTTTTTCTTAATTTTATTTCTGGATTAATATTATGTAGAAATTTGTCTACTCCCTTTGTTTTTGTCGATTTTATTTCAGAATTAAATGAACATTTCGCCACTTCTTCAATTTCCTTAATTATTTTGATTAATTTTATTTCCGAATAATAGCTGTTTAAATAAAAGAATACAGGCATCAACGAATCGAATGTTCTTGTAATGTTTTCAAAAACGGAAAGCATATTTGTGGGAGGTTTAGAAATTTTATAATTTATAAGAATCACAAAGCCGCTTAATACGATTTGTGGGATCGCCATGAAATATTGTACTTTTGTTAAAAACAAACCATCCGGGTTGTTTGGATTGTAAGTGAATGCAGGAAGAAAGAATAGTCTTTGTAAATAGGAATGTGGTTTAAATGAATTAAATACGGTATTACTCATTTTTTAATTATTAAAATTTCAAGGCTTTTAAAATTAAACGTTTTGAAAATAAAGCATGTTTTTAATTACTTTAATTTAAATTAATTGCAAATGATATTACTAATTTCGATTTTTTATTAATAATTAGTTTTAATTATATATGTATTAGCGAAGGTTTATAATAATAATAAATTATCAACAGCTAACTTTATTATTATCATTATTATATATATATATACAATCATCTTAATTGAGGTATTAAATATAATACAATTTATTTTATTATTTTAAATAAAAATGATTGGAAAATAATTAATTAATAAATTATTTTCACATTTAGCACTGTGACTTTTGACTTACGTTAGGTAAGTACGTTAAACAAATGCACATTAAAACAACTACTTAATGAGCAAGTGAGTGAATAATACTCTTTTCTATTTATATTTTATTATTTCTAAAAAGGCTATCTACCATCGGTCTTTCAGCCATTATATTATTATTTTATTTATAATTTTATCATATATACAAACATCTTTATTCAAACAATAAGACGACAAAATTTCACAAAATTTATTATAACAATATGTACAATTGTGTTAGTAATCTCTCATGAGCTGTCGACTATAGGTCTTTCTGTTCTAATTTTATTATTATTATAGATTATGAATACATAAAGCTCCAAATGTGTATCCAGTACTCAATAAACTGTTCGAAATGTACATCTAGTGTTTAATAAACAATCGAAATAATGGATTCTCGTCCATATTATTATTAATCTCAACCATAAAATTTGGATAGATTATAGAATGAATTCAATACTTATTTTTGCTTATTTCTACTTTTATTAATAACAAGTTTCAAGCAGAAATGCAGAATAATTGTGGCACGGTAAGCTGAAAATATAACCGATAATACGTGAATAATTTATTATTTGATTGATTGAACTGATTGAATACATGCGGAAATTTTTATTTTATCAATAAATCTAAGTGTATGCTTTTCTAACTAATTTCCGGTTTATTATATATATTTATTTAAATGATACACAATTTATATAATTTTTTTTTATTATTTAAAAAATATATCGGTGTTAGTCTGACATGAGCAATCAAATCAATTTGGTTGACTTTCTGCCTTAGTATATGGATTCACTCTCAGAAACAGTTATACAAAAGAAAAAGAGAAAACATTCAAGCAAATAACTGTATATTTTCGAGTTTACGTGAAGTGATTGATCACAAAATAGAAAGACTGTTATTCCTTACTTCACTTTTTATTTTTATGTTATATGTACATGTACTAAATTCTTTAGATTGTTATTAATAATGAGCACTTTGTGTCTCGAAATGTACATCTAACATAAAAATAAAAAGTGAAGTAAGGAATAACAGTTTTTCTATTTTGTGATTCAAGCAAATGAAAATTTCGATCACAAAGTCATCATTATTAATGGATATACAAATACGCACTTGTATAACCTTTGATAATGATTACTTGGTGATCTAAATTTTCATTTAGAACAAATAAAAATTCAATGAAGGAAATTTTATAGTGAATTTTTATTTTTAGAGGGATTATGGAGTGAGTTAAAATAATTAATAATATAATAATATTTTTGCATTTATAATATTTGTATAATGGATACTACATATATAAAATATCTATTCTATTCTAAGAGAGCTTTACCTTACTTAATTATATGGTTATCACTAAATCGGTTGTAGTTTAGTTTTTATTTATATTTTTATTAATTATATTTTAAATTTTCATTAAGTTACATAAACTGCTTTTAATTTAGTTTCAGAATAACTAGCCATAAGTTTTATATGCATTACCCAGTTGTAATTGTACTTTCGTAATAAAATTATGTTGTAAATTTAGTTGCATATATAAAATTTGTTTGTTAAATTGCATATAATATAACCTAGTGTATATTAAGTTGCCTACATCACGGCGCATGTTAAGTTGCATATAATATATATTTGAGTATATCAAGTTGCATATGTTATTTTGTAAATGTAGTTGCATGCATTAAATATGTATGTTAAATTGCATATAATATAACCTTGTGTATATTAAGTTGCCTACATCACCGCGCATGTTAAGTTGCATATAATATATTTTTGAGTATATTGAATTGCATATGTTATTTTGTAAATTTAGTTGCATACATTAAATATGTATGTTAAATTGCATATAATGTACACATATATGCAGTTATATATACCATTTGTTAAATTAATTTGCATACAACTAAAAATTAATCAACATTGCAATCAAAGACATTTTCGGGGCTATTCTGTACGGGTAAAGTTAAGTTTAACGGGTACGATATTAATTATATTCACATTCTATGAATATATATCTATTACATAAACTATTAATAACATATACGTTAAATTTATCATTTTTCTTACTAAATAGCCCTGACTTAGTTTTACAGGACTCGAAAATAATTTATACCAAATAAATCATTGTCTAATTTATATTACAATAATATTTCATTGAAGAAAAGAATAAAATATTATATAGTTTCATTCATCTAGCGTATGGATAACTTGCTATTTCAGTCTTTTTTACCTCATTAGACCAATGCTATGTCTCCATGAAGGCATTAGTACATTAGAAATGTTTGTTAATTAATTGTAATTAGAAATGTTTGTTGATTAAATCTTTGCTTTGGTTGGCGTTAACTTTGTGGTACATCTTAATAAAATAATATTAAAACACCCTTCCACAGCCCGCAAAAAAAATATATTAAAACACTTAACTTTGTTTTACCACTTTTATGTGGTAAAAAAAGTTAAGTGTTTTAATATTATGTTTGCTGATTATTTGTAATTAGAAATGTTTGTTTGTATCCCGTAATTTAACAGTGTTAGAATTATCTGTGTTGTTTTTTCTTTATCGTTTCATACTGTGTAATGATCAAACAATTTTTTAAAAAAAATAGGTGGGTTATTGTAATAAAACTCGCAGAAAAATAAATACATTGACCGCTCCTTTAATTACACATAATGGTACAATATACAACGAAATTGTAATCATCATCATAATCCTCGAGTAACTTCCAGAGAGGATGAAAAATAATATTTATATATATAACAAAAAAAGAAACCTAAACACAATCCTTCATACAAAAATAAATGACACCGTAAACAGCGCAAACATCAAAAAAAAAATTCCTTTCACCTCATTTACAATTTTTATATTCTTCGTATACGTTTACCTTGCCGCTTATTTTTGCCAGAAATTCTTGCGCCCGTCTAAATCCTTAATTTTTACAAAACAATAAACTCGCTCCGCTCATTCAAAAAAACGTATACTGCTGTGTTTTTTTATTTATTTAAATTTTTAGATTTAACTTACTCGCCCTTTCCTTATCGCCTCAGATAAATAATATAAATGTCTATAGGCTAATTATACAATTATTTAACACATCACACTAATCTTATTTATTATATTTAAAGTTGTTTTTTTTTCTTGTTTAAATTCATCCAGCATACGATTTCGTGTTTTGTCTCCTTATTTTTAAAGTTGTGTGTTTTTTATCCTCCTGTTTTTTTTTTTTTTAATTTAATTTTTGTTTGTTTTAATATACTTTGTACAATAAATTATTTTACATCGTATACAGACGCCACAGTTAAAATAGTAAATGTCTTAAAATACTTTTTTTATCGTATTTTATTTTTATTTATTTATTTTTGTTAATAATTCACCCTTTCGTCCAATATATATTTTTCCATGTTTTTTTCTTCTTCTTCATTCAACGTCGCTGGTTTTGTGTTTCGAACTGATTGTTTATTAACGAAATTTAATAACAATATTTTTCGCTTTTTTTACTATTCCGTGTAAATATTGACAACTGTATATTTTCGAGTTTATGTGAAGTAATTGATCACAAAATAGAAAGACTGTTATTATATTGACAACTAAAAAAAGTTAAAAATGGCATTAAATGACTGAATATACATCAATTAATTGATTAAGGAATCAAATTAAACAAAAAATAAAATTAAATTATTAAATCAAACTTGTAAATTAAATTCACTTCGTTTAGTTTTACTTATGTTCGTTTTAACTTCAACTACTTCTTTTTAAATGCGGCTTAATGCCATTATCAAAAATGATGAAATGATTGAATTAAATAAAGACACTATAAATTTTTCTGCAATGATTGATAATGATTAAATTTTAATAAATAAAACACTTTTTTACTTTGTTTGTATAATTCGGATAGATTTTATTGTTGACTATAGTTTTGACAACCTTAACGTGTCATTATCAAAACAAAAGATAATGATTACTTTGTGATCGAAATGTTCATTTGGAACAAATAAATATTCAGCGAAGAAAAGTTTACAGTGTTTTTATTTAATTACACCATCTTTGCGTAGCTCGCTTACAAGTGTTGAATCGATGGACGTGAAAATAGATTATTGCTGAAATGTATCTAAAAAAAAAAATATTTTTTAAAAAAATCTTTCTTTGTTGTAGAAAAAAATATAAGAAAATTTGTATTTTTAGGACAGAAAGACCTCTGGTCGATAGCCCATGACAGACTAATAAACCATCAATATGTATTTTAAATATAAATATTTGTAAAGAATTGTAATTCTGCTGTCTGAATAAAGATTTTTATATATGTATTTTTTAATCTTTCTTTCATGTAGAAAAAATATTTTCGAATGAAATGAAAATATAAACAATCAGTTCTAAATTAATCAAATAATTAAACACAATTTAATGATTTACAATATTTTCTCATTAATTATTTTAATCTGTGCATTTTTTCAATGATTACTGCAAAATAATGTCATGTATTGCACGGGTGTATTAAATATGTTTTATATTTTTTTTGATTTAGTGAATAAATAAAGCTTAACAATGATTTTAAAAATATGTGTAGTACGTTTATCAAGTACAATGGATTGAAATGTATCCACACTTTGCAAATGCAAGAAAAAAAAATATTTACAATTTTATTTACAAAAAGAAAATAGGGAGAAAGTTTAATACTAATAGAGTTAATTGTGTAATGATTTCGACTTGAAACACGGGGAATTTTTATTTTGAATTGAATGTCCGGCATGGTATTAAATCTGAAGAAGTCGCAGTTTTAATCAATGAAGAGTCTACAAATATTTAGTTATAAAGTTTTCAATAATGGCTGATTGGAGAAAATCCTATGAAAAAAAAGAGTATACAAATAGTAACAGCTGCAGGTTAGTTTATGTTACGTTATCTAAACTAACCTGCAGATTTTTAGTTTTAATGTTAGAATTTTGTAATTTAATAAAAACAAAAAAATATGAAACTTCTTCAGATCCCAAATTTTACAACACAATAGTACAATAGAAAACTTCCACGATTTATATATTTTTTTTTAATATAATAGCAATAATAGGAATCCATGGAAGTTTCTCATTTATTCAGTAACAACACACTACAAAAATAGGAAACTTCCATGGTCCTAGTAATACCAGAAAAAATGGGAAACTTCCATGGTCTTCCATTTCTTTTACTGTAAAAAAGAAAATATTGCAAAGTGTTATGAATATATCTAAAACCGCTGTACTTTCAGTTTAATATCCTAAAATAATAAATAACAATGCGTTATCATATTTAATTTTAGTTCTCATTTGTTCGTAATATTTTTTCGAATGTAATAAATAAATGAACAATTATCTAGTCAATGTTATATATATACAGAATTACAAAATTTCGTCGTTTCGTATACCCAAAAACCAAATAACCTGTAGTTTGTTTAAATATAAAATTTGAATGGTAGTAATTTTTAAAATTAATCAAATCATTGCATTAATTATAACATAATCGATATATGTTTGAGTTCCCTATTTTAATTGTTGTAGACCATTACAAATGTTTCAGCAAAAATTTCACAATTTTTCATTTTTATAGACGACTAAAAATGTTTCTAAATTAAATAAAAATGATTTTTCGCAGAGCTAAATGTGGAAATAATTAATTATTATCAAATCATTTTTATTTAATTTATTTAAATAACTGAGTAAACACTCTGCTATATTTATACAAATTTTTCTGTAATTTTATAATGAAGTTGAGGTTTTTTTTGTTGAAATGTATTCTTTTTTAGATGATGCTATTGTGTAGGGAAACAATTATTGTGAGACAATAATAATAATAATTTTGAAATTATACACGTCAGTGTTTTTACTTTGTCTAAACAAGTGACAATTTTAGTTAATCTCCTGTTAATTGCGATTTGTCTCTGTATTTGTTAATATTATAATTAATGTAATAATAGAAAAAAATATTTTTTTGCTTAGTCACGGTTATTTAATTTATTTAATGATTCAGCTTAATTTTCACAAATTAAATAAAAACTCTTGGCCCAGATAAAATTGCAAAGAGTGCATTGTTTGGGAAATTCATCACTTTTTTTTCAAAAGTTTTTGGAAAATTTTACAAAATTCTAGAAGTTTCTAAAATCTTTGGAAAATTTCTCCAAGTTTCTAAAATCTTTGGATAATTCTCAAAAATTCCAAAAGTTTCTAAAATCGTTGGGAAAATTCTACAAAATTCTGGAAGTTTCTAAAATTCTTGGGAAAATTCTCCAAGTTTCTAAAATTCTTGGATAATTCTCAAAAATTCTAGAAGTTTCTAAAATCCTTGGGAAAATTCTTCAAGTTTCTAAAATCCTTTGCAATAGTCTGAGCAATTAATTAATTATTCGGAGCTATTCTGTAAGCGAAATGTTAAGTTTAACGTATACGTTATTTAATATCATCACAGTCTAAGCAGCTTTTTTAATAGATAAATAATGATAGAATGTGAAAGTAATTAATAACATTGACGTTAAATTTACGAAATAGCCACGATTGAGTATTTTCGTTAAAACAGACGTGAATTTAGTTGCGTGCCCGAAACGTGTTCATAATTTCGCCACTTTGGCGCTGCGTGCCCGAAACATGTTCATAATTTCGCCACTCTGGCGCTGCGATCTTAAATAACAACAAATCCCCAAATTGACTAGACCCTTAATTCATTTATTTACTGAAAACATTCCGTTCATCTCCTTCACACGTTTCTCTCTTCTCCGCTGTCCTTACATTCATTCAAAATTTGTGTGGTGATATTTTGGGGGTGGTGATTGTAGCTTATCAACTAATAGACTGAAGCATTGTTGTGTGTGTCGTAGTTGATTTGCAAGTAGGAAGGTATGGCGGCGTTTAGTTCAGAGGCCCGCCGCCTGAGGGCGGCTATGCTGTGGCCCCGCCAGACGTCCTCCTCCTGGTCGTTGGGGGAACTCCCGGTGGCGACGGGGGGCGTCGGCGCCCCCGAGCACTGTATCTGCGGGGGCGGCGAACTCCCCGTGCCGCCCGCACCTCCGCCCCCGCCGGCGCTGCTGTTATTGCAGTAAGTCATCATTGTATCACCTGGAATTGAACAAAGAGAGAAAAATATAAATGAATTTAATAACTATAAATGGATGAAAATATATTAAAATTAAAAACAAAACATAATAACTTAATAATTGTTGAGGTTTCTTCTTTGTTATACATTTTCATACAATTTTTATAAATGAAAGACTTTTTTACTTTGTTTGTATAAGTCGGATTGACAACCTTGTCGAAACTATAGTCAACAATAAAACAATACGAGTTATAGAAACAAAGTAAAATTAAAACACAATAAATTAACATTTTAAAACATGTGAGAGTTAGTGTAACATTATTGCTTTAGGTACGGCATATTTTTGTAAGAAGTGTAATATTTGAAGTATACATCTGACAAATGTGTAACCTGTCAGATTTATTTTTATCGGTAAACGGTTTTTAAATATTTAATGAAATGTTCAGCTACCATGGCTGAATTTGAATTTCATTTTCCCTGTTTTCATAAACAGGACAAGTTCGCCTTCCTTTAGTGGACGAAACCATGATTCTCGGCCGTCTACCTTGAAGACCCAAATCGTTGACGATGCCACTTGAAATTAAGCAAAAGATGGCGCGTGCGTCGCCTTTAATTTATTATAGTTTTTAAATAGTTGAAAACTTATGTTTTAATCATTTTTCTTTTTTTTTAAGTTTTATAAATAAATAAAAAAAAAAATACATCTATCTCCTCTACCATTTGTCTATTGATGTTGTGTTCACCGCCACAACACGCCATTATTTCCTCCTGAATTTATTGTTTTATTCACCTGTTACTGTTTACACCGAACAAACCGCTGTTTATTAATAACTCGCATTGCGGATGAATAATGAGTTTCGGCATCATACAACTGTGATACGCCAGTTTTGCTTTCTACGCCAAAAAGGAGCTTTTCTGTACAGGTGCCAATTGAATGCAAAAACGCCTATTTTTAGAGAAAAAAATTCAGTGTAAATAAGATATTTTTTGCGTGGAATTGTTGACGCAAAGAATTACGAAATGTATTATTTATTTAATAAACATAACGATTTTACCATAGTCAACACTTTCCCTTATAAAAATTTTCGGGGTCAATTTATATTAAAAAAAACAAATTCATCTTAATATTCATCAAAAATATGCTTAACAGGGGGTTGTTTTTTTCGAATCCTAGAGTGTTCTAGGGATAATAACGAGTGCTTTGTGATAATATACAGTGTATTTAACACTTTCACATTTTATATTCTTGGGGTTAATTGAAATTAAAATTTTGAAATTTTTTAAAAATTCATGTCTACCAAAAATATCTTCCCCCTGCCAGACATAATTATCATAAATTTTTAAAAAAACGTCAAAAATTTAATTGGGGTTAATTGAAACTAAATTTTTGAAATTTTTTAAAAATTTATGTCTACCAAAAAAATCTTTCCCCTGCCAGATATAATTATCATAATTAAAAAAAAACTTAAAAAAATTCATTTTAATTAACCCCAAGAATACAAAATGGAAAAGTGTTAAATACACTATATATTATCACCAAGCACTCGTAATTATCACTAGAACACGCTAGGATTAGAGAAAAATATCCAAGAAAATCATCCCCCTGTTAGAAATAATTATCACGAATTCAGGATGATTTAATTGAAATTTAATCCTGAATTAATTCAAAAATGTTTCACCACGGGTTAAGTGAGAAATTAATTAAACAATTATCACGAATTTTTAAAAATTGTCTTACTTGTCTTACATATTATTAACCCCAAGGATATAAAATGGGAACTTTTTAGTTGTAACTATTTGCATTGAATTTTTATTATTGAAAATTCGTGATAAATATTTCTAAAATATGACTGATTTTAGTGAATCCCAGTGTTTTCTAGGGGTGTCCATAAGTAATGGCTGATAGTGTAGAGGGTTTTTAATAATTTCCCATATCAGATTTTTGATAAAAAAGCATGCCTTACAGGGTCATGTTTTTTTTTATTAATTTAAAAAAATGTCACAAATTCAATTTAAATTATAATCAAAAATCTGGCATGGGAAATTATTAAAAACCCTCTACACTAGGTTAAATTAACACCCTGTGAGGAATGTTTTTTTCTCGAATTCAAAAGCTTTATAGACATAATTTAGAATATAGGGTGATGATTTAGGATGTTCTTAACATTTTCTAATATTAGATACTTAGGGTTGATTTAAATTGAATTCTTGATAATTTTATGAAAATCCACGAAATACATGCCTAACAGAGGATTGATTTTCTCAAACTCCAGAGCTTTACAAGGATAACCACGAATATTGGGAGATAACATATAGTGTTCTTAATACTTTCCAATATTAGATACTTTGGATCAATGTGAATTAAATTTTTGACAATTTTATGAAAATTCATGATAAATCTGTCATAAAAGGGGGTTGATTTTCTCGAATCCCAGAGCTTTTTAGGGACGCATATTGGATGGTTATTTGGAGGTTTTATAACACTTTCCGATACAAAATTCTCAACGTTAGTATGAAATTTATTTATAATAAATTTCCAAAAAATTGTAAAAAATCAATTTTCAAAAAAAAAAAATGCAAAAAAATTCAATTTATTTATGTATTTATTATTTGTGATGATTTATGTAAATGCTTAACATTTTGTAAAAAGGAGATTTCCGTAAAATAAATTAAATTCTATCCGAACATATTGATTTCCAATCAAGTTTCTTTATAATCATGATGATTTGCGGTTTTAATTTTAGCAAAAAAACATACTGCCGAAAAAAAAAAAACAAAAATCAAGCAGCGTGATGTCTGGCGCGTTGGTCAATATCAGGGCTGGTCTGGGCTAATCTAGGCGAAACCGCAGCCCTTTCCGCACTTTCAACCCCCCTTGCACCGCGCCCTCGCCGCCGGACAGCGCGGCCGTTCCACCTGCATCCCCAACATCCCCGAAACCATACATATTACATTACTTAAAATGGTGTTTTAGCTGTTAACTTTTATTGCATCCTCTTGTATAATTAATATTTTAATAAAATAAATTATATAAATAAAAAAATAGAATTCATTCTTTATTTTTTTGGCGTTAACTTGGTGGTACATTTTCTTGTTTTCTTTATAGCCGAGAAAATAAAAAGCGTGTCCCTGAAGTACATTGTATGTATATATCAATTGTTGGTTTTAAATATTCCGTATAAAAATATAAATTTGTTGGTTACATTTGGGAATAAAGATGTTTATATATATAGAAAACGTTTGAAAATAATTCAGTTTTGTCCGCTTGTGATAGATTTTTAGGTTCTTGTAATTATTTATATTAAATAAAATGAAACAAAGGTGATTCACACATTGCAGTTATTTAATAGATTTAATAGATATTTGTAAAACTTACAGAGTAAATATTTTTTTGCAATTGGAAAAAGGGATTGATCGAATTTTATTGATCATTTCCAGAAATTTTCCTTGTTTAATTTCATTGTAATTATTTATATTTATACAAATTTTTGTATTCATCTTTTGACCACTTGGGGTGGATTTTTATGGTCTTACATTTATTCAGATTATAATTTATAATTCATTATTCAAACGTGTAGATCTTTTATATTGTTTAAAAATCCATGATAACTTTAAATAAAACTCCTTTAATTTTCTTCGCTTCGATCAAAACTGAATTATTTTCAAACGCCTTCTATTTTTTTATTCATATATTTTTCGTTAACTTTAAAGGTAATGCTGATCCGAAGAACCTTTTCACGTTCTCAATTTCGAAACAGTGACTCGCGCAAAACAAACACTCTCGATAATAAAAAAATCTACATACCCGCACCGGTAAGCAAATGAATAAATTTCCAACGCCGGTCTGGAGGTTGCCTTTTAAAACAACACACCCAGGGCATTGTGAACAAAAACAAAAAACACCGAAACAAAAAAAAATGAATGGAAACTGAGTAAAAATCCACCCGACGAATAATCGTGCCCTGTGCAAACACATTAGGCTTTTTTAGCCAGCAAGAGAGCAAACAGCGGGGTTTTCAGGTGAAAATGAAATTACACATGAAAAATAAAAGAGCGGGACGAAAGTGTTAATTGGTCTCGCTCCCGAAATGTGGGGCCGGAGATAGTGTAATCGGCGCGATATTTATTTATTTTTTTGTTTTGTTTTTTGGAATAATTAGACCCATTGTCTTATCTACCCGCGAAAAGGTTATTTCGTAATGGGTGTTTTCGTTTCGGTAATTGGTGCTTCTGATGTGTTAAGTGTTATGAAGTCATTGCAGGTTTTTCTAATTTGCTCTTTTCGGAAGCTTCTATTTAAATATTGTTCAGTTTGAAATATTATAACTAACGGTACATTATGGTTCGATCTTTTTTTATATTAAACAAAATTATTTGAAATTATTACATATTTAAAATCTTATGTAAACATTTTATCACAAGGCAGAAAGACTTAACTAAGTTCACTCTTTATAAGCAATGATTACATTATTAAAAGCCAGAAGATTATGACTCGCCCCCACAAAAAAATCTCTCCACGCCCTGACTAAAAATGAAGTCTTAATTTTTAATAATGGCAAATTGAATGTGCTGAAACTGCAGTCAAGATTGAGAAAATAGTTTAGAAATGTTTTCATTAATGCAATTTTTTTTCTTCAGTTTCATAAAATTGTAATTTCTCTAAATGTTTTATTAAAAATTTCCATTAAAGACAACAAGCCATTAGCTAAGAATTATTTATAAATTTATTACCCGCAAAGTGTTATTTCCACACAAAAAAATGACTAATAAACCCGAAACGCCAAGGCTACAAATCTCCGCGAAAATCATAGCTCAGAACCCGGACAGCAAACACGACCAGTGCAAAGAAATAAACACATATTGACTTAATAACATAGACTACTTTAGATAGCCCATTGTTTGCGCAACGCTTTAACATCTCCCGCCGGACATTTGCCAATAAATATGGAGAAAATGTGGAGTAGTAGCTGGTAGCGCTGGTAGATGGATGTTAATGGTGGTGCGTGTGTGTGGATGCAATTAGAGCCGGCCCCGGTGAGCGTATTTCGGTGGCAGGATAACGAGACTGGCCTCTAATTACCGCTAATTATATACCGCGCCCCCTACCTCCGCCACTGGAAACTCTGGCTTAAGTATAACACAGACATGTTACTTTCGACTCGGAGGTGTCAAAAGTAAACGCTCAGCGTTTTGTGTGTACGTCTCCTCGTTTTTTTTTGTTTCGTCTTCTTCTGGTGTTTGAGTTTGCTTTACGACAGGAGACACTCAGACGGGCAAAGGTTGGACTGGACCGTGCTTTTATTACTTTATTCTTGATTTTTTGAAAAGAAAACAGTACAGTGAAGCTTAATGAAAAAAAAAGTTTTCTTTTCATTTATTAAAATTAAGAAATTTGATTAAAAAAAAACAGTACAGTGCAGCTTAATGAAAAAAAATGTTTTGTTTTCATTTATTAAAATTAAGAAATTTGATAAAAAAAACAGTACAGTGCAGCTTAATGAAAAAAAAATGTTTTGTTTTCATTTATTAAAATTAAGAAATTTGATTAAAAAAAAAAACAGTACAGTGCAGCTTAATGAAAAAAGAAATTTGATTCTTTAATTTTCTCGGCGTTAACTTGTTGGTACATTTTCAATATCGGATACAAAGAATTTAATTTTAAATCTAAAAGAAATAATTGTAGTTATCATTTGTTTTTTTCGCTCGTTTATTTCTTTAATTTCTAAAAGCGTAATTTATTCTTACCTAATGAGTTTAGTCCGTAGTGGGCTTGGTAAACGGTGCTCGCCGCGGCCGTGCTAATTGGCAATGCAGGACTTAATCCGGAACTTTGATTTAGTTGTCCTAACGACTGTCCGAATCCTCCCATCGAGACACCGCTCTGACTTAACTGACCTAACCCTAAAACAAAGACATTAATATCACTTTCCTCGCGGTAAACCTGAATTATTTATGACTTCCGCAGTCCTCCGGAACGACGCCAAATCCCCGCGCCCCCCCCCGCAAAATTATAACCACAAACAACCCAGATCATTTAAAATATCCGCCATAAATGATCTGTTTTAGTTGTATTCATTTCTTTATAACAATACTTAGGGAAGACAGGGTCGATGTGTAGCACCATTAGATACTAATCAGGCAAAATCTATATAACAATAATTAATTTGACAATTTTTTCATGTATAATGATTTTATATATTTTCACATTTGTGTAATGTATGTAATCGATGTACATAGAAAAATAAAAGGAATTTATTATTATTATTTATTTCTCAGTTTATACACTCAATTCTTGTTTTAGAATTAACGGTATTTTTACAAGTTAATTTTAATTATTGTAAATTCTTGGCTGTAGCAAGAATTGTGGCTTTTTGTATTGTGTTGTGTATTTGAGCGGGCAAAGTTAATATTTTTAAATTTTTGTGGAATATTTTTGGTGTAATACCGGTTAAAGAAATGATAAAAGGTATTATAATATAACCTTCTCTTGTTTCTATATACATTTAATTTCAAATGCAAGGGGTTGGTATTTGTCAAATTTTAATAAATATAACAACAATTCTTTGCCTTATTTTGATTTTAAAGCCTTCCTTGGATGGACGAAATAACGATTCTCGTCGTCCACCTTGTAAATTGTTGACGATGCCACTTAAAATTATTTGATGCTAGATATAACGTAGACTATTTATATTCCTCAAAAATAATAATTTTCTCCCATTTCGAGTCACTTAAATCGACCCTTGAAATTAACATGGAGTCTTATGGGATCGCTTAAAGTGAGGCCCGCCGATTTTCCTTTTTGGACGCTTTTGCGGTTGGATCAAGATTACAAGCTTTACAGACATGATAGAATAGTGGGGTTTTCAACATCAGATTTCCAAGGAACGTAGCTACAATTTAATGTATAATCATATTTATTTAACAGTCATGACCATTATAAAAAAAATTTCAAATGTGACCCAAATTTTATCCCACTTTTTAAAAGTCAACTTTGAGAGCGTGTGGAACAAAAATTAAATTTTTGTTAGGGCTCAACTTTTCACACATTATTCCCTCGTGTTTTAGCTACATTTTGGTATAATATCAAGTCATTTGGAGATTTTCGATTTTTTGCCGAAAATTGACTTTTTTCCCTTTAATATTTTTAAATTTCGATGATTTTTTTTGTCTCCAAAAAAATTTTAAAAAATTCACGAAGGTCTTTGATAATATTAGGAAGAAAGTAGTCTATTTAAATTCCTCAAAAATATTAATTTTCACCTATTTCGAGACACTTGAATCATCTCTTGAAATTAACACGGAGTCTTATGGGATCGCTTAAAGTAAGGACCGCCGATTTGCCGTTTCGGACGCTTTTGCGGTTGGATCAAGATAACAAACTTTACAGAAAAGATTGGATTGTGGGGTTTTCAACAGCGGATTCCCAAAGATTGTAGCTACATTTTCACGTATGCTAATCTGTATTTTACCGCCATATCTACCAGAAAAACAAATGCAAAATCAAGCGAAAATTTATCCCACTTTTTAAAATTCAACTTTACGAGCGTGTGGAACAAAAAATAAATTTTTGTTAAGGCTAAACTTTTGACAGATTATTCCCTCGTGTTTTAGCTACATTTTGGTATAATATGAAGTCATTTGGAGATTTTCGATTTTTAATCGAAAATTGACTTCCCTTTATTTTCGATTTTTTATCGAAAATTAACTCCCTTTAACGTTGATGATTTTTTTGTTTCCAAAATATTTAAAAAAAATCACGAAGTTCTTTGATAATATTAGAAAGAACGTAGGCTATTCAAATTCCTCAAAAATATTAATTTTCACCTATTTCGGGAATCACCTCATGAAATTAACACGGAGTCTTATGGGATCGCTTAAAGCGTGGCCCGTCGATTTGCCGCTTCGGACGCGTTTGCGGTTGGATCAAGATAACAAACTTTACAGAAAAGATTGGATTGTGGGGTTTTCAACAGCGGATTCCCAAAGATTGTAGCTACATTTTAGCGTATGCTGATCTGTATTTTACGGCCATAACTACCAGAAAAACAAATGCAAAATCGAGAGATATTTTATCCCACTTTTTAAAAGTCAACTTTACGAGCGTGTGGAACAAAAATTAAACTTTTGTTAAGGCTAAACTTTTCACAGATTATTCCCTCGTATTTTAGCTACATTTTGGTATAATATGAAGTCGTTTGACGATTTTTGCATTTTCAACCAAAATTGACCAAAATTATGATATTTTCAAATTTCAATTTTTTTCTTTAAAAAAATCTGAAAAAAATCACAAAGGCCTTCGGTAATATTAGGAAGAACTTAAGACTGTTTAGTTTCCTCGAAATTAATCATTTTTACCCATTATAAGTCGCTTTAATCGACCGGCGCAATTAACACGGCGCCTTATGGGAACAGTTTAAGGAAGGCCTTATTGGTTGTTTCAGATGCTTTGCGGTTAGATCAAGATTAAAAGTTTTACAGAAAAGATAGAAAAAAGGGGTTTTCAGCATTGGATTTTCGAAGAATACAACTATATTTTATTCCACGCTCAACTATTTAAGAAATATTTTATTTTTATTAACATTCCTTCAAAAACAAAATCTCTCGACTTTTATAAATAGTGCATGTAATAATATTCTCTGTCGTTTTAATTATGATTTTCCGTGGTTTTATAAATTTACCATGGAGAGAGTTTAAACTTGTTTATTTATATCTGACACTTTCTTCTCATTAATCACTTTGTAAAATATTGTTAATATGGAATTAAACTATGTGGTCATGACAACCATAAAAAAAAGCGTAAAATCGATCAAAATGTTAACCCTTTTTTTAAAGCTCAATTTTGTGAGCGTGCGGATCAAAAATTAAATTTTTGTTTAAGCTCAACCTCTCACTGATTATTCTTCGATTCTTTAGCTACAGTTTGGTATATTATGTTCTTTCTGGAAGTTAATAAATTGAAATATGAAGCCATTTGGCGATTTTTGGATTTTCAACGGATTTTCGATTTTTTTCCATACTAACGAAATGGAATGGAATATTTAAGAAATGAAACATAATGTTGAGAAATTTTGTGAAGCTATTGTAAGGTAAGAAATTACAAATTAAATTGTAACATTCGTCGAAATGTTCGGCATTACCTTTAAAATCTATTAATAGTTTTAATTTACATTTAATTAAATGTTGCGTCGTCTTTAATTTATTATAAATAGTTTTAATATTTAAATATTGTTAGTTCATATTGTATATAATAAATATGAATATAAATGTTCAGCCACCATTCATCTAGTGTGAATTTCGTTTTCCTTGTTTTCATAAACAGGACAAGTTCGCCTTTCTTTAGTGGACGAAACAATGATTCTTAGTCGTCTACTTTGTAGACCCAAATCGTTGACCATGCCACTTGAAATTAGGCAAAAGGTGGCGCTTGTGTCGTCTTTAATTTATTATGAAAAATATGAATATATTATTAAAAATCTAGCAATAAGATTTATAAAATACAATTTTTTTTATTTAATAATGTTTCATTTAAAATGTTTATTCAAAAAATTATTTGAACCAATTCGTCGGGAAAAGTACCATGATAGAAACAAGTAGTAGATTTTAGCCGATTCTGGACCCTCTGCACACCGCCGTGGTCCAGCGTTCCAGTCTCTGAGCATCCCCCACTGATTTATTTGTCCACACATTTCATCTCGGGGGATACTTAGAAGGGGATGCTCATTTCGGGGGATAAATCTGTGGAGATGATGGGACTGCTGAACCACTGCGGCTTGCGGAGAGTCCAGAGCCGGATAAAATCTATTACTCGACACATCATATATTTTTTTATAGGAGTGAAATTATTTTCAATTGTTTTGTTAAATTAATGCGTTCACAAACCTGTAGCCATACCTGCTACACCCCACCTGGACTCCGTGGTGCTGAACATGCTGGACCCACAGAGTCCGTCGCCCATCGCCCCGAAGGGTGGAAGACCGTGAGAGGGCAGGAGGGCTCCGGGCGTGCGAAACACGTTCGTCGTCTTCTTCCTCTTCTTCCATTTCGCCCTTCTGTTTTGAAACCAAACCTGAAAATATAACATACAATTACCAATATGTTCATGTTCAATTACCAATTGTTTCATGTATTGTATGTTAAATGTTAGTAAGTATGCATATTGCAATAATTTTTTTAATTGGCTACAAAAGTAGAAACACCTTGAATTTTAATATTTTTGTGGCTTCTTAATCTAGTAGGCGTTTTAATAGTATGCATTGGAACAATTGCAATATTGATCTGTCACATAAAGACTTAACGTTGAAACTTTTGCAAGGAAATTATCCTTATAGTTGAAGCTGTACATTTTTACTAAAATTGGTATTTATTATTATTTTAATAATAGAGAAAAAATTTTTTTTTCCGAAAACATTAATCGAGATTGCGCAAGGCAATCATGTCCGTCTGTCAACGTTTTTTTCGATAATTTCCACCGGAGATCTCGACGTGACGGTACGTTTGATTTAATTTAAAAACTTTGTTATTATATTTTTCTGCATTAATTTTTTTCGTTTAAAAAAATATTGTATTATACAATATGTTATTGTTATGCAACAGCAAATCTTCATTATTTAAAGTACTTATGTAACGTAAGCCTACAATATATAAAGAGGAAATTATTAATGAAACTGTGTAGGCTTTCACGACCAGTGTGATTAGAAATGTTGATTTCCGGGTCCAATAGCCCGGAAATCAACATTTCTAAGGGTCCAATAGCCCGGAAATCATTTCTAAGGAAAAAATTTATTAATTATTTTCAGTTTCTTTTTATTTAATTTATTATTAATTTAATCTAATAATTCGTATTGTAAAATCGTGTTTTTGTTTTAATTATAACAAATTTATTTTATTTATTTATATTTATATATCCATTTAAAGTTAACATGAGCAAAATGATTAATCATTTAATAAACTTAAACCCGCATCTATCACATCCCACAAATGACACATACACGAGAGAAAAAAATCGCGCAATCCTAAACGAAAAACGCTGTAATTCATTACGCCATATCGATTCGCCGAAAATAAATGCACCGCACATATGACGTCACGTCAAGTTGTGCGGACTTTATGACTTTTGACCTAGAAGGAACAGATTTCGGCACTTTGGCGGTGCGTGCGTTATTGGGGAGAGAGAGAGTTTCGGTGTCGTCCCCGCATTTCGCGCATCCCCCGGGGAAGGCTTGACAGTGGTTATCCATCGGCGGGAGATGTATGGCTCTTAAATAATCCAACACCATTAGCAACCCCTGCACATGATGCACCACCACTGTCCGCTGAGATTTGCCGTTTACCCTCTCGCAAACATGCTCCGCTCTCGCGGTCAGTGTATATGACAACGGGAGTTTCACTGAGATGAGCGAAAATGTTTGATGGTTAATTGGGTTTTAAGGGGGGATGAATTGTTTGAAATCTCAAAAGCGTCATTTTTTTATAATAGAAAAACGGGATTTATTTTCTTGGTCACAGTTATTTAAATAAATTAAATAAAAATAATTTGAAAATAATAAATTATTTCCTCTTTAGCTACTGTGACATTATGACATTAATCAATACTGTGATTATTATGTAACATAAGTCATAATATCACAGTAGCTAAAGGGAAAATAATAAAAGGTAAATAAAGTAAAATTAAAATCACCATTTTTTGATTGATTTTAATTTTATTTTATTTACCTTTGTAACTTTTAACAAATATTGTATTTATTATTTTAATTTAAATAGATGTAAGATTTAATGTGTTTGAATTAAACAATTTTAATATGTTTGTAATGTCCTCATCTATACTTCAATTTTTAATACTGTATTTGACCCACCCACGAATGTTTGTATATTCTTACTGTAAATAAATGAATTATTATTAATATTATTATTATTATTAATAAAATGTTTCACCAAGTGATAAATCAGAAAGTTATTCAAGAAATAACCCGAAACTATTCGAGAATTTAAAGTTATTCAATCTAATCTGTGTTTTATTGGTTGATTTTTAATAATTTATTCATATTTATTTCATTAATTTAATTTAAAATTTATCTTCGTAGGTCAATTAATTGCAGAATAATTGAAAGAGAATAATTAATTCATTAATTTTGATATAAAGAAAACACTTAACTTTTTTTATATAAAAAAATATGTTATTAATTAAATTAAATCATTTTCCTTCTTCTTAATTGTTAAATTAAAAATCATTAATAAAACGAGCTGTATAAAAGACGTCGAGGATAAAAATCGCGTTGAATCAATCGACTGCTCGTAAAACGAATCGCAATCGGTCTTCCGATTGCCTTCTTTGGGCGGTTTTCGGGATCGGGATGGGGGGATGAGAAGACGCGATGGTCGGGGATGGGCCGCCCGCCGCCTGTGCAGTGTACGCGGGGGCGGAAGGGCGAGGGGCGAGGTCGCTCGATAATGTAACCTTTGTGCACACACACCTGAAACGCAGAATCGGAATCCCCGAACCTAATTATTTACAATTAATTCCCCTGCCGGGCTCGTTATTAATTACAACGGTGTTTCGGGGTGAAAGTTCGACTGTACAAATGTTCGTTTCGTGAATTTACACGCGCTAGGTTTAAATACCGCAAAAATTTCCGTTAGTTTATGACATTTAATTTTCTATATAATAACCCACAAATTTAACAAACAATTGGATGAATAATTTTATCATTAATTTAAACACACATAAAAAGCCATTTGCATAATTCGATTAACTAGTTGCTACTAAATTATTTTTTATGCTTTTCTATAGCAACAAATATAGTCTCCAATTAGTCGCGATTAACAAATGATCGAGAACTTTTCTCTTCTAAAGTGATTAGATGTTTCTTGAATAACTTTCTCACTTGATGAAACATTTTGAATATTAAAAGGTAAATAAAGTAAATTTGATTGATGTAGTTACATGAAGATCAAATTAAATTGATAAATAAAGCACTAATAACCTTTCTTCACACTTGATTTATAAACATTTTAATAATTTAAAAAAAATACAAATAAAATTAACCGTAAAAAAATGATAACAATAAAGACGAAATTATTAAAATTCCGAAGAGTGGCGTTTATGCACTAAATTTCAAAGACTGGCCTAAGATATATGTAGAAAAAAAAACTAAATGTCCTTCCAAGACAGGATAAAAAGCCTTTTCAAAACAAAAACAAACGCATCTCCACATATTCATAACATGTTATAAAAGAAAATCACTACAGCGATGAAGACTTTATAATATTTCATAAAAAAAACAAAGGCTAGAAACTCAACAGAATGAAGAGTGTGGAAATAAAAAGAACATTGATATCAATATGATTTTATCTCGATATTGTTACTAGATACATTAGCAACGAACTAAGAAAATTTCCAGAAGGTTGCTGTTTTTTATTATTTTTTTACAAAAATATTAGTCTTCCACTAATTTGAACATAAGTAGTGGTGAACTTTAAAGAGAAATTTGATAAACTTTCTCGCGAGACAAATTTGATTTATTATATTTATTTTGTTGCTAAATGCATTAGCAACAAATTAAGACAATTTCCAGAATGTTGCTGTTTTTTATTATTTTTTTTTTAAATATTCGTCATCCTCTGTTTTAAACATAAGGAACGGTGAATTTCAAAATTAAATTTGACAAACTATTTCACGAAACAAATTTGATTTTTTATTTTTATATTATTACTAAATGTATTAGCAACAAATTAAGACAATTTTCAGAAGGTTGCTGTTTTTTTGTTATTTTTTTACAAAAATATTAGTCTTCCACTAATTTGAACATAAGTAGTTGTGAACTTTAAAGCGAAATTTGACAAACTTTTTTGCGAGACAAATTGATTTATTATATTTATGTTGTTGCTAAATGCATTAGCAATAAATTAAGACAATTTTCAAAAGGTTGCTGTTTTTTATTATTTTTCTACAAAAATATTCGTCGTCCTCTGATTTGAACATAAAGAGCGGTGAACTTCAAAATGAAATTTGACAAACTATTTCACAAAACAAATTTAATTTTTTATTTTTATATTGTTACTAAATGCATTAGCAATAAATTAAGATAATTTTCAGAAGGTTACTGTTTTTTATTATTTTTTTACAAAAATATTAGTCTTCCACTAATTTGAACATAAGGAGTGGTGAACTTCAAAGAGAAATTTGACAAACTTTTTCGCGAGACAAATTTGATTTATTATATTTATATTGTTGCTAAATGCATTAGCAACAAATTAAGATATTTTCAGAAGGTTGCTGTTTTTTATTATTTTTCTACAAAAATATTCGTCAACCTCTGATGTGAATATAAGGAGCGGTGAACTTTAATGAGAAATTTGACAAACATTTTCGCGAGACAAATTTGATTTATTAGATTTATATTGTTACTGAATGTATTGGCAACAAATTAAGATAATTTTCAAAAGGTTGCTGTTTTTTATTATTTTTCTACAAAAATATTAGTCCTCCATTAATTTGAACATAAGGAGCGGTGACCTTCAAAGAGAAATTTGACAATTTTTTTCGCGAGACAAATTTGATTTATTATATTTATCTTGTTACTAAATGCATTAGCAACAAATTAAGACAATTTCCAGAATGTTGCTATTTTTTATTATTTTTTTACAAAAACATTAGTCATCCACTGAATTGAGCATAAAGAGCAGTAAACTTCAAAATGAAATTTGACAAACTTTGTCGCAATACAAATTTTATTTTTTATGTTGATATTGTTACTAGGTGCTTTAGCAACAAATTGGGTATAATGTATATATGTTTTAAAGGACGTACATATAAGTCAAAAAAGTCGCAGTAGGTAAAGAGGAAATAATTTATTAATTATTTTCAAAATTATTTTAATTTAATATAAATAACAGCGACCAAGTGTTTAAATAATCTTTTCTGTTATCATTTATATATATAGATTTATATTTCTTTATTTTATATAAATGAGTTTTGATTGATTTGAAAATAATGGAAACATGCCCCTCCAATAAAATAAAGCCGACACGGCGTTTTCGTAGACGGGTTTAGGAAAATAATAATAAAACAGAATCGACTGTGCATTTGGTTGAACGGAAGGGCGCTTTTATAAACCTAAAAATTCCACAGGATGATGTGAAATCTCCTTTCTTGTTTCTCGTGAAACGTAACGTGCGGCTTTCGAAATTTTCGGTTACTACAAAATTTGATACACATAATCGGGGTCATTCCATAATAAATCTATTTAAGCCAGTGAAAAAAAAACAATTATTACGAAAATTCTTAAATAAAGAAGATTTAAGAACTTTCCTATACGATCCATGTTTAAATAAATATTGTTCAAACTTTAAAAAAACCACAGTCCGCTGCTCCACCAAGTTGGAGCCGATTTTTTAATTGTATTTCGAACAAGGTTTACGTAACATAAGTCAAAATGTCACGGAGCTAAAAGTGGAAATAATTTATAAATTATTTAAATACATTTTTAAATATTTTTCAAACTTTAAAGCTTCAGTCTTCACTTAGCTGGACAATTCATCTTACTTTTAGGTCAAAAAAATTCATCAGAAAGAATACACAACAAGGTAAAATAATAGAAATCAGCATACAAAAATAAATATATATTCCCAAATAAATCAACTTCAAAGACAAGAAAAAAATAAAATTATTTTCAAATAATTTTTATTTAATTTAATTTATTAATTAGTGGTTAAACAAAACATTTTCTTGTGTATAACTTTTAATCCACAGGAAGATGTGATATTAACTTCGTAAATCAATTACAATGTAGTAAATACCTTACAGAATTTCCAAATTATCATTACAAATTAATAACGAAATCCCTTTAAACGCAAAAAAAAAAAACATTTTTACGTTCCGCGAAAACCCATTTAGCCCCATTGTCAGGAGCCGTTCAGTTCTGATCTCCCGGCGATGAAGTGAAATTGAATTTAGTTTCCCCGTTGGCTGCATATTTATGGACGAATTCCTGTTAAATCGTCGGAAAATTCAGAGGGCCGCCTTCGCTGCGACGCACCGAAGCGGGGGGATGGCGTCGCGACGCATGCGTCCCTCCCCGGATCCGCCGCCTCCGAGGGTCGGAATAACATGGCGCCGTTAAAATTTAACCGCTTCTTAAATATTTAATTGTGTGTAAATCTTATGGGCGCCCGAATTACGAATAGAGACAGTCGAGTATTTCAGAAAGGTCAGTGAAATATGTATAATTGAGTAATTTGTGAATCGATTCAATGTGTTTGCGCGGATTGTTTATTTATTCGCGTCTGGCGGTTTCACTTAAAGTTTGAAGTTTCTTTAATGCATATATGAAAAATTTATATTAACTTCGTAAATCATTAATGGATACAATTAATTTGATTGATTTAAATTTCTATTGTTATTTATACCTTGAACAATTTCAGTCCCTGATTCATTAAGCTAGGAAAGAAATTATTTTGCCCACCCACAAATCCTATTAATAGTTATTAATATTTATTTAGCTAGAAAAATGTTCCATGCTTAAACTAAATAGAAAAATTCTGTAAGTGAAATATTTATCACTAAAGTGAAATATTAATGATAAATATTTCACTTACAGAGTTTTTTTATTTAGTTTAAGTACGAAACATTTTACTAGCTAAATAAATATCCCTTACTATTTCTAATACCTGCAAGGGTTTGCAAGCTTTTTTTATTTTTTATTTATTTATTTATTTTTTTGAGAAAAAAAAAATCATTAAAATTCTGAACATTTTTAAAGGGGAAATGCCATTTTTGATGAAAAATCTGAAACTCGCAGAAAAACTTCAAATTGCACTAAAATGATCCCAATGAATGGTAGCATCTATTGTATAAATTTAAGCATCATAAAGCGAATAGTTTTTATACAACAGGCATGTAAAATGGGCCGTTTAGAAACGAGTGAAAAAATTAACCAATTTTGAGAATTTTTGTAGATAAGCGTAAATCATCAATTTTAATGAATTTTTATGTGAAATATGGGAAAATCTTTTCTGAATCCGATTCTTAAAGTTGCAACATTCTATCGCATTTGTGAACAAAGTTATCTTATTCTAACCAACGTGGCGTCCAAAAGCGCTTTTCGGCGCGTCTTGCTTAAACCGTTTCCATAAGACTTCATTGAAATGTTTTCAAATGTCTTTAATAAATGGGAAATTATAAAATCTGACAAAATAAATATCCTACTAGCTTTCTAACATCTTTAAGAGACTTTGAGAATTTTTTCAGAATTTTACGGAAGAAAATATTTTTTATCGAAATTTCAATATTTTCAAAAAAAAGTCGATTTTGGTGTAAAATCCAAAACTCACAGAATTACTTCAAATTATAAGAAAATGTTCCCAATGAATGGGAGCGTTAATTGTGTGAATTTAAGCAACGTGAAGCAAATAGTTTTCTTACAGCAGGCATGTAAACTGGGACTTTGAAAAATGAGCAAAAAAATTGTCCAACTTCGATAATTTTTATAGACAAGCACAAAACCGAAATTTTGATGATTTATTATGAGAAATATAGATCAATATTTCGTAAATCTAATTCTTAAAATTTTAACATTCTATCGCATCTCCAAATGAAGTTATCTTAGTTTAATCAACGTTGTATCCAAAATCGTCGCTCGACGCGTCTCACTTAAACCGTTCCCATAAGACTCTATGTAAATGAGAATCATCAATTTAAAACATCTTAATGAACCGGAAATGAAAATTTTCTGTAAAAATAAATATGCTACGCTCTTTCTAGCATATTTAAGAGTCTTTGTGATTTTTTTCAGATTATTTCTGAAGAAATTTTTTTTATCGATATTTTAATATTTCCTAAGGAAAAAAGTCGATTTTGATGAAAAATCCAAAACTAACAGAATGACTTAAAATTATATGAAAATATTCCTAATTAATGGAAGCATCAACTGTGAAAATTTAAACAATGTGAAGCGAATAGTTTTCTTATAGCAGCTGTCTTAACTTGGCCTTTGAAAATTGAGTGAAAAAATTGCATAACTTTGGAAATTTTTGTAGACTCTAACAACAACCGAATTTTAATAAATTTTTATGCTAAATGTAGATAAATACTTCCTGAAGCCTATTCTTCAAATTTCAATATTCTATCGCATTTTTGAACAAAGTTATCTTATTTTAATCAACGTCGCGTCGAAAAGCGTCAGTCGGCGCGTCTCGCTTAAACCGTTCCAATAAGACTCTATGTAAATAACCTTAGACATTTAAATAAATTAATTAGTATCAACTATTGTGTCAGAAATGTACATCTGGTAATGGAAATTCATTGTTGCATCTCAGCAAAGCTGTGTTTCAATAGATATTTATATTTTTGTATAATTACTTTGTAAGTACTCAATTGCAGAGCAAATTAAGTAATTAATTATTTTTTGTTTTATTCTTTTAATTTTAATAAATTCTTGCCAAAATTAAAACTGAGTAGAGCGATAAATAGTTTACGTTACTTTTCTCTCTTTTTCGAACACAACAAAGTTTACGGTGTGCAAATTGTAAAAGAGATGATATTGCAGCAGTAAAATTTCCGTATTATATCGGCGTATATTACATTCTGTTCAAACATATTTGAAATTTCATGCATACTTTGAGATTTATTGCCGTCGCGACTCGCTCTCTTCCGCGACGTAAGCAAGCAATAAAGCAGAGTGAAACAATGCGAAAGGCTCGAGTTTTAGTTTGAATGTCTTATGAACGGCGTCTTATTTTATGCTCGTAAATTAATTGGAACTGAAAATAATCAGTTATAAGAATCAATAATTATAATATAATATTGCATTCTATACTCCGCGAATTCATTAACTCGTTTCACCAAACCAGTTAAATAAATTATATTAAGTTATTAAAATCAATGTATATTCATTATTACTTTGATTTTAATGACTTATAATAGATTCAGACAGGACAGAAAGACCGACGGTCTATAGCTCAGATAGACTAACGCTATATTTTAATAATTACTTATAAATATTTTAAATTGTATCAAAAATTGTCTGAATAAAGATATTGAATTAAATTTATTTCACGAATTTATATTTTCTCCAACTAGTTTCGACTTGCTCATCTTCAAAATGTGATGTACAAAAAATAACTTAGCAAAAAAGGGTTTTATTTATTAAAATTAAATTACAATGTTGACTCATGTCTATAGTTTTTGAGTTATTCCTTAAAATTCTTACCTGAATGAAGCAGATTTGTAAATTTATGTTTTAATTCGATGGTATTTTAATTATAAATAAAATCGATTTATTAATAACGTAACAAAGTAGGGGTAACTGACCGATCAGAATTATTACAAACCAGAAACGATGAATTACTTAAAACCCTGCATAGTTTATCGATGGTAATAACTTTACATATTAAACGCAATGAACGTAATCTAAACACATACACACACACAAACACACGCAGACAGGGTTGAATGTTTGCACGTCTGGGGGAGAAGCGAGCCGGAGGGTTGGTAACCACTGATCATACATCAACCGCGCCCCATTAGGGATTAATGATGCCAACACCACCGAAATTAACTCCCTGCAGGCTTACCGCGGCAATAACGTTAACATATTAACCATTTGTTAGAATAGCAATATTCGGGGAACCTTCGCACCCTCGACTCCGACGCCGCCGCCTTCGCAAATTTGCGAATTTATTTATGCGTATAATGTTGCTGGAACTGAAACGACAATTTAAACGTTCGCCGTAAACAATACGGTCAGTAAAACGGGCGTTTCGGATGGCGGGGATATTGTTATTTCCGGTGTTAAGTTAATTTAATGTGGATTTTAGGGATTTCCGGATTAGGTTTTAGTTTTAGTGTGGCTATTAAATTCACGCGGTTTGTACTAAATGTTCATTTTATTTAAAATAAAATAAAGTAGAAATGAAAAATACATTATTGTGTTTTTAATAACCAGCAATATATAATTTAAATATAAATAAAACATAAATATAATAAATACAGAAGTTATAATTAATTTATAGTATATATAGAACATATCCAATAATATACTTGCTTTTATACTTAAATTATAATTGACATTTTAATTAGATTTTTAAATATTCACCGGAGTTGCTCGATAATAGCCTAGATTACAAATTTTTAAATAAAGTAAACTCAAGGGTAGATTAATTAAACTTCCAGGTGTTATTAATTATTATATTATATAGTGAGGATTGAAAATTGGGTGTATAATTTTCAAAAAAATCAAAAAAATAGTAAACTCAAGAATGAATTAATGAAACTTCCAGGGGTTGTTAATTAAATCCCCTTCTTTCAGAATATATAAAAATCTAAAAATACCCCTTCCGTAGTTTTCGAGTTATTCACCCTCAAACCCAAGTTGTCCAATTATAGAGAAGGTTAAAAATCGGGTGTATAATTTTCAAAAATATTAAAAAAATTGTAAACTCAAGCGTAGATTAATGAAACTTCCAGGGTTTGTTAACTAAATCCCCTTCTTTCAGAATATATAAAAATCTAAAAATACCCCATCCGTAGTTTTCGAGTTATTCACCCTCAAACCCAAGTTGTCCAATTACAGTGAAGATTGAAAATTGGGTGTATAATTTTCAAAAAAAAATCAAAAAAACAGTAAACTCATGGTGAGTTAATGAAACTTCCAGGGTTTGTTAATTAAATCCCCTTCTTTCAGAATATATAAAAATCTAAAAATACCCCTTCCGTAGTTTTCGAGTTATTCACCCTCAAACCTAAATTGTCCAATTATAGCGAAGATTGAAAATTGGGTGCATAATTTTCAAAAAAATCAAAAAAATAGTAAACTCAAGGGTGAATTAATGAAACTTCCAGGGGTTGTTAATTAAATCCCCTTCTTTCAGAATATATAAAAATCTAAAAATACCCTATCCGTAGTTTTCGAGTTATTCACCCTCAAACCCAAGTTGTCCAATTATAGAGAAGATTGAAAATTGGGTGCATAATTTTCAAAAAAATCAAAAAAATAGTAAACGCTAGAGTGAATTAATGAAACTTTCAGGGGTTGTTAATTAAATCCCCTTCTTTCAGAATATATAAAAATCTAAAAATACCCCTTCCGTAGTTTTCGAGTTATTCACCCTCAAACCTAAATTGTCCAATTATAGCGAAGATTGAAAATTGGGTGCATAATTTTCAAAAAAATCCAAAAAATAGTAAACTCAAGGGTGAATTAATGAAACTTTCAGGGATTGTTAATTAAATCCCCTTCTTTCAGAATATATAAAAATCTAAAAATACCCCTTCCGTAGTTTTTGAGTTATTCACCCTCAAACCCAAGTTGTTAAATTATAGCGAAGATTGAAAATTGGGTGCATAATTTTCAAAAAAATCAAAAAAATAGTAAACGCAAGGGTGAATTAATGAAACTTCCAGGGGTTGTTAATTAAATCCCCTTCTTTCAGAATATATAAAAATCTAAAAATACCCTGTCCGTAGTTTTCGAGTTATTCACCCTTTTAACTCAAGTTAGCCAATTATAGAGAAGATTGAAAATTGGGTGTATTATTTTAAAAAATATCAAAAAATAGTAAACCCAAGGGTGGATTAATGAAACTTCCAGGGGTTATTAAATAAATCCCCTTCTTTCAGAATATATAAAAATCTAAAAATACCCCTTCCGTAGTTTTCGAGTTATTCACCCTTAAAACCCAAGTTGTCCAATTATAGAGAAGATTGAAAATTGGGTGTATAATTTTCAAAAAAATCAAAAAAATAGTAAACTCAAGGATGAATTAATGAAACTTTGAGGCGTTGCTAACTAAATTTCCTTCTTTTAGAATATATAAAAATCTAGAAATACGCTATCAGTAATTTTCGAGTTATTCACCCTCAAATCCAAGTTGCCTAATTATAGTGAAAATTGAAGATTAGGCGCATAATTTTCAAAAAAATTAAAAAAATAGTAAACCCTGGGGTGGATTAATGAAACTTTCAGGGGTTGTTAATAAAATGCCCTTCTTTCAGAATATATAAAAATATAAAAATACCCCTTCCGTAGTTTTCGAGTTATTCACCCTCAAACCCAAGTTGTCCAATTATAGAGAAGATTGAAAATTGGGTGTATAATTTTCTAAAAAAATAAAAAAAATTGTAAACCCAAGGCTGAATTAATGAAACTTCAAGGGGTTGTTAACTAAATCCCCTTCTTTCAGAATATATAAAAATCTAAAAATACCCCTTCCGTAGTTCTCGAGTTATTCACCCTCAAACCCAAGTTGTTAAATTATAGCGAAGATTGAAAATTGGGTGCATAATTTTCAAAAAAATCCAAAAAATAGTAAACTCAAGGGTGAATTAATGAAACTTTCAGGGATTGTTAATTAAATCCCCTTCTTTCAGAATATATAAAAATCTAAAAATACCCCTTCCGTAGTTTTTGAGTTATTCACCCTCAAACCCAAGTTGTTAAATTATAGCGAAGATTGAAAATTGGGTGCATAATTTTCAAAAAAATCAAAAAAATAGTAAACGCAAGGGTGAATTAATGAAACTTCCAGGGGTTGTTAATTAAATCCCCTTCTTTCAGAATATATAAAAATCTAAAAATACCCCTTCCGTAGTTTTCGAGTTATTCACCCTCAAACCCAAGTTGTTAAATTATAGAGAAGATTGAAAATTGGGTGCATAATTTTCAAAAAAATCAAAAAAATTGTAAACGCAAAGGTGAATTATTGAAACTTTCAGGGATTGTTAATTAAATCCCCTTCTTTCAGAATATATAAAAATCTAAAAATACCCCTTCCGTAGTTTTCGAGTTATTCACCCTCAAACCCAAGTTGTTAAATTATAGCGAAGATTGAAAATTGGTTGCATAATTTTCAAAAAAATCAAAAAAATAGTAAACTCAAGGGTGAATTAATGAAACTTTCAGGGACTGTTAATTAAATCCCCTTCTTTCAGAATATATAAAAATCTAAAAATACCCCATCCGTAGTTTTCGAGTTATTCAAAACCAAAGTTGTCAAATTATAGAGAAGATTGAAAATTGGGTGCATAATTTTCAAAAAAATCAAAAAAATTTTAAACGCAAAGGTGAATTATTGAAACTTCCAGGGATTGTTAATTAAATCCCCTTCTTTGAGAATATATAAAAATCTAAAAATACCCCTTCCGTAGTTTTCGAGTTATTCACCCTCAAACCTAAGTTGTCCAATTATAGAGAAGATTGAAAATTGGGTGTATAATTTTTAAAAAAATCAAAAAAATAGTAAACCCAAGGGTGAATTAATGAAACTTCCAGGGGTTGTTAATTAAAACCCCTTCTTTCAGAATATATAAAAATCTAAAAATACCCTATCCGTAGTTTTCGAGTTAATCATTCTCAAAACCAGAGTTGCCTAAAATAGAATAATTTGAAAACTAAATATTCATTTTTCGAATATAAAATTCAAAAGAATTTAAAACGCATTAGTTTAATAATTTTAACGTAATAAAAAAATATTAATTGTCTGTATTATTAATTATTGAGGCTTTCAAAAATATTTCCAACAAGAATTTAATTACAGGCAACTATATAACACATAGTATATAATATTATCTGTGATTTAATGTCGTCGGTATTCGAAACGAGCCAGTTATTATGTTTATGCGTCGGCAAACCCAATATACATCAGAAACGGATTAGTGTAAATGGGTATTGCAAGTCACCCCAGGGTGGTGTAAGTCAATAAGTATCCGGTGGGGGATGAATCACAGGCAAATTAACAGCGACCACCGTCGGGCCCCGGGCAGATGAAACACGGAACAACCAGGTGATGTCTATCCACCCCGTTTTCTCTAATCCAGCTGCTTAAATTGTTAATCTTCGCTGACCGCATGGATTCCGTCGGCAGACCACGATATTCATTAACGAAACCAACTGACCGATTGAATTTATTTGAGGGAATCAATGAGAATGATGATTTATTTTGCGTGGGTGCTAATAATAACGAAAAAACATAAAATATTGAATTATTTAAATGAAGAAAGTATGTGCAGAGGTATTTTGTATATTATTTGCTATTAAGTGAAATGTTGAAAACATTTCCTTCTAAATTATTTAATATTTCCTGCACTATCATTAGTGGCTTTTCAGAAAATAAAATTAATACTTGTTTGCTTATAATAATAATAAACACTTTCTTCACTTTTATAAAATAAATATGAATAGATTATTAAAAATCAACCAATAAACAATTAAACACAGATTAGATTCATATTTATTTTATACAATAAGAACTACCAATGTTTAAGTATTAAAACCATTAATTATATTAAACTTTCTTCACTTTTAATTAACAATAGCTTAATTGATTAATTAAACGAAATGTACATCTGGAAAAATAAAAATTAATGAAAGACCTATGATCGAGATTCATTTAGGATGAATTTTATATTAAATGTATTGTATCAAAACTAATATAAATGTTATAATAAAGATGATTCTATAATATTATAAATTAAGTAATACAATATTTAATCTAATTTTTTTTAATACATGTAAATAAATACTTCTCTTCATTGTGTTCATTTGTTATAGGAAATTTATATGGCCGTGTTCGTGTGTAATATTGCCGGCTTACAAATCCTCCCTATCTAAAAGTGAGAACGTTATTAGACCGTTCTCCGTTCTTTTTTTCTCGCTTTTATAGCGCCCCCTTGGGGGTTAAGTCGCCGCCGTCGTACCCTCGCCCATAAAAAAAGGCACGCTTCATTATACAGTCAAATGTTTGTGTAAATACTTAATGAAGAGTGATGATTTGATTTGGTGACTTTTAATAAGGATTTAGTTTTTGCGTTGCGTTGTGTGTAGTTGGAATGAATGTTTAATTATAGTTAACAACTAATTTATAAATGTATTGAATTATGTTTCGTTTTGCGATTAAGTTGAGCTCACAAAAATGACGTGATGAGAAAAGATAAAAGGTCGAATTATTTCAATGAAAAAAATATATGAAAACTGAGATGATTTACACTCTTGTAGTTATTTAATTTAATTAAGAAAATATATGCTGCGGGGCAGAAAGACCTCAGGTCTATAGCCCAGGACAGACAAACCTTTATTTTATTGCATATACACAATGTTTCTAAAAATGTAATTGTCTAAATAAAAATATTTCTATATATGCTCCGGAGATATTTTTTATTTAATAATCTATTTGGTGAATATTAATATTGATTCCTGAAAATCCCATCGAAAATATTTTTTATAATTACAGAATATCAAGTAGGAGCCTCAAAAATCTATTTTTCTAATAATTCTGATATCAAACTAATTTTGCTTTTCAAATTTTCACTTTTTATAATTTCGATTTTTTTTAAAATGTTAATACATATTTTAGTTATTTGATCCCAATTAAAAAATACACGCTAAATTCAAAAACTGTTGCAGTATTGTATTATTTTCGACTGGGTCAACCTACTTGACTACAATTTTGTTAAATATGAATAAAATAAAGTGGAAACTGCTGCAGGGCTAATTTGATTAAACTCGGGGCAGTAGGATAATGTCAATTGTTTATAGCTGTATTACCCTCCAACCCAACCACAGCACCCTTAATTTGAGTTATTTTTGAATGGGTCGACAAACTTGACTCCAATAAAAAAAATAAATAAAAAAATCTGAAACTACTGCAGGGCTAATTTGACTACATCGAACGCTTGATTAAACTCCGGGCAGTGAGATAATGTTAATTGTTTGTAGCTGAATCACCCTCCAACCCAACCACAGCATCCTTAATTTGAGTTATTTTCGAATGGGTCGACAAACTTGACTCTAATTAAAATAATAAATAAAAAAATCTGTAACTTCTGCAGGGCTGATTTGATTATTTCAAACGCTTGATTAAACTTCGGGTAGTAAGATAATGTCAATTGTTTATATCTGAATCACTCTTCAAGAATTATTGTATTATCTATGAAGTTTGAAATAATTATACTTTATTTTTATTTACGTTTCTCACTTGTTGCGAACATTGGCTTATTTCAATCGCAGGAAAGTTTTCTACAGGTATTATTTATTTTACCCTACATCCATATGGGTGAAAGGGGTCATTGAATATATATATATTATTTATTGTTTTACATCGTTTATACAAATTTAAAAAGTGTTTATTAAAAGGTAAATATTCGTAAAAAAAGTACTTTTTCTGTTGATTTAAATAACTGTTTTAATTGCGACAATATAAAACGAAATTTCCTCCTTTATTTAATGAATCGACTTGCGACCAGCGACCGAAAATCGGGATTACCACTTTACGACTTTCGATTACCTTTACGACGCGTCTAACCCCTCTGCGGGGGACGTAAAATATTGCAATAGTTTTAACCGTCCCCTCTTTTTATATATATATTTCCCCCTACTCCTCCTCTTCTTTTTTCCCTGTTCATACAGCGGGGATGCACCTTAATGGAGAGTTATGTCCATTTTTTTAAAGGCGCCAGAAATTCCATTTCGGCACCACCGCAAAAACCGGGATAATCTAATGGGGGTTCATCTTATCAGGGGTAGATTGCGTACGTGTGTGTATATGGTTGTGTCTGTGAGCGCGGTATAAGGCAGTTAATTATCGTGTAATGAATTTAGTGGGGGGTGTGATATCGTGTAGATGGGGAGAGATATGGGTGGGGTGGGGTGGATACGCCGGTTGGAAATTTTTGATGTATTGTTGAGAGTCTGATAAATTTCGTTTTGTTTTTAAAGTTTTTTTTTTCTTAAACTTAAATTCGAGTGATTCTTTTAATACTATCAAAATAAGAACGATTTAAATTCAATCAAAACATTAAAAAATCGCGATTATTGAATATTTCTTGGCTGAAAGGCTCCGGCCTATAGCTAATTCCTACAAGAACATTTGTTTAGAGTTTAAATAAATTAATGAAAAATATTTGTTAAACCACACTTGTAAGGAGTAAAGATGAATAAAGATGAAATGATTATTTAAATAAAAATATATGTCCTTTCTCCTACTTATTTTTTATTAAACTAAATATATTTCAGAAACTATGTTTCCATCTGCAGTAGTATGGTAAAGTTTAAATAAACTTAAACAGTGTTTTATTTGTGATTATTACTTAACTTAACTCAAAACAAATAGTGAATACTAAGTTTACATTTCGAGTGAAGTTTATTTATACTTCACTACTGAAGATGGAAACATAGAAATATATTTAGTTAAATAAAAAATAAGTAGGAAGAAGGACATATATTTTTAATTAAATAATTAAAGTCTCCACAACCAACATAAAGATTATTCAATGCTAACACCAAAGTGTAAAGTAATATTTCGATTAATTTTAACCCGGCGCATTCACCAATATATAATCCAAGATTGGATTTTTGGGTTAATGAATTTTTAATCGCCATTCATTAATTCATTTGTGCGAATCATCAAGACAGCCAGTTAACATACATTATTTATTTCATATCATAATAAATTCTCATAGTATAATACGACAATTTACAAAAAATAACAACTGCAAATAAAACATTATGGATAAATAGAAAAGAGTATTTATTCACTTGGTCACAGTTATTTAAATATGCAACAGCAAGTGTCCATTATGTAATTCAATGTCCGGCCTGGGTATTTGCCCGGGAGGTAGTTGTTTTGATGTGCATTTGTTTAAAGTATTTAAGTAACGTAAGTCAAAAGTCACAGAGCTAAATGTGGAAATAATTTATTAATTATTTTCAAATCATTTTTATTTAATTTAAACATTATAGAATTTATTATTTTCAAAAATACCGCCTATTCTGTAAAGGATGTGTTAAATTTGATTGTGTAAACTGAGCTTTATTGATGAGTTACGTGAAGTGTTATATGAGATAATTGAAAGATTCG
Source organism: Philonthus spinipes (assembly GCA_963082785.1). Lineage (NCBI taxonomy): Eukaryota > Metazoa > Arthropoda > Insecta > Coleoptera > Staphylinidae > Philonthus > Philonthus spinipes. Next base: position 3,001,558 of record OY720308.1, read on the forward strand.
TTTTTTACTTAGCTTCTTATTTTTAAATAATAGATCAGCGAAGAATGGAAATCAAATAGTGTTTTATTTGTGATTATTACTTAACATAACTCAAAACAAATAGTGAATACTAGATATACATTTGGATTACTATTTACTCATTATCAATAGCGAAAAAAAAAAAAAAAACGCTGTACGTTATTTTTTAATAAGATACATATAGATAGAATGTGAGAATATATTAACATAACCTCAATAAAACATGAGCACTGAGGAAGAAATTGAAATTTTTAATTATTTACAAGAGGTTGGATGTTGTGTTCCGTGCTGTTTACGATATGTGTGCGAGAAGAGCTTAGACTTCAGCGATTTAGATACATAGAATGTGAAATTAATTAATAACGTCCACGTTAAACTTAAAATTAATTAATAACGTGCAAGTTAAACTTAACATTTTCCTATATTAAATAAAAATGATTTGAAAATAATTAATAAGTTACTTCCACATTTAGCTCTGTGACTTTTGAATACTCTTTTCTATTTGTATTATCATTTTCCGCCTGTAATAGCCCCGATTATTTAACATCCACGCAATGGAAAATAATTAGTGACATAATTATTTATTATAACATTAAAAAAAATCGCTTAAATTATTACTAAAATCAAGTGAACGAAACAAACTCTCCATCGCTCTTCCTTATTCCATTCAATTTTTTGTTTATTTCTTTCTGAATCGTTGCATCCGTGTAATTCGGTGTTAAAATATTGAGTGGATTTCGGGTGTTGTAGTAATTAAAGTTTAAATGTGTTTTGTCGTCCGCTTATTTGCATAATGAAATTTACATTGTAATAGACATAAAGGGCGGCGTGTATTAAAATTGTTAATTAATTAAAATTTAATGTACATACAAACACACACACACACATACATGATGCCTAATTTATGGGCCGAATTAAAATAGTTCGCACTTAACTCACAATTGAAGGTGCTAATTTTCCTCAATTTAAACAACAACAAATATATATAATATATAATTTTTAAATTTGAGGTTGCCACCTCTTAGGGGCGAAAGAGTGGGTGGGAGGCTGAAATATGTTTGTCAGGATAGCATGTTAAAAATTAAAATCGACGTGTCAGAGCATTTTTCTAAAATATGTTTATTACATCGTAAATAAACATATTTTAGAAAAATAGAATTTATCCGTTACTTTTGAAGCACCTTGTATATAATGTATGGAATAATTCTATCATAATTACTCTTTTCTCAAATTACTTTTTGACTCACACATCTGATAAAACTGTCCACAATATATCAATAAATTACTGAATAATAATAATAATAATAATAATAATAATAATAATAATAATAATAATAATAATAATAATAATAATAATAATAATAATAATAATAATAATAATAATAATAATAATAATAATAATAATAATAATAATAATAACTCTCGGAGGTTATACCATACCCCTAGAGAGCGCGCACCCCGAGGTGGTGGATAGGGGGAAGCCGTCCTCTTGACGGTAGGAGGGTATTCTGTTACCTTCCCGCGAACCAAAAAGGTAAGGAGGGAGTGAAGCGAATATAAGATGTCATGTTCTGTCATGATATCTCTAGCCTCTCCTCTCTCAAGACCGGTATGCGTGACGAAGGGTCAGTCACACCCGCGGCTGTCATGCGCGAACATGCCGGATCTAGAGGAGTAAACCTCGATAAAAGAATCCGTAATCCCCGGTGTCATCCGAACCGTGCCGATGGGATGAATGGCACTACGTTAGTGTGTCTTCGTACGGTGGTCTCTGGATCGTGGCGACGTTCAGTTATATGTAGCCTTCCACCGGTATGGGAGCACTGCCGGTGGTGACCGTTTTTTTTCTGCCCTTCTCGTGGGAACAAAATGATGTCAAATTCCCTTAACAAAACTAATTCTAACCCGCAACTGACGGGGGAACCGACCCCCCGGTTTTTGCTGGTTTGTCGCGTCGAAGGAAACTTCGAAAGAGTAAGTCCATTTGTCATAGACAAGTCTCTGTATGGGTTAATTGGAGAAGCCAAGAGTGTTAGGAAAGTAAAGGAAGGGCTACTAGTGGAAACCACTAGTAATGCCCAATCGAAAAAACTTTTAGAAATAACTAGATTGGGAGAGTACGAAGTTAAAGTGTGTCCACACAACACATTAAATTACTGTCGTGGGGTAGTTTATTGCAAGGACTTTCTGAACTGCACAGTTGAGGAGATTCAGGAGGGTCTTGCAAGTCAAGGAGTCGTAGAAGTACGCAGAATTACTTCACGACGAGAGGGTGCGGTTCACGACACCCCGAGCCACATCCTTAAATTTAACAGACCAAAGATTCCTCCAACAATCAAAGGAGGTTATCACAACCTCCCCGTAAGACTATATATCCCTTCACCAATGAGGTGTTTTAAATGCCAACGTTTTGGACACACTGCTGTCAGATGCTCCAAAGAGCAAGTATGCGTATGCGGTAAATCTCCTCACGAAGGCACGAGCTGTGAGGATCCAATGGTCTGTGTTAACTGTCAAGGGGGACATTCAGCCCGCTCTAGAAGCTGCCCGAAATATAAAGAGGAGGTAGCAATTCAGGAGATTAAAACAAAGGAAAAGGTCACATATTTTGAAGCAAAAAAGAGGGTAGTTCCCAAACTACCCTCCGAGGGTGTATCTTACTCACAGGCAGCGGCAACGAAGATAACTTTAGCCGATGATCTCCTGAAGCAGCTACTTCCTCAAATAAAGGCAACAGTAAGCGAAGTTGTGAGGAATCAAATGCGAGAGGAATACACACAGAGGGAGGCGCGTCAAATGCCCCCTCCATCTAAGCAACCGGTCGCTCATAGACCGGTTGCTGTAAGACAGCTGGGTGCCAGTAAGGCGCCACAAGCTGTCAAACAGCAGGGTGCCAATGCGGCACCCCAAATTGCTAAACAGCAGGGGGCAGCCAAGCTGCCCCAGGCTGTTGGGCAGGAGGGTGCCTCTGTTCCGGCACCCAAACAATCCACTCAGCAGGCGACAAGTATATTGTCACCTGCGGTGGCTAATATCCTGGCTGCTGCTGCCGCCAACGCGGCCGCATCATCGGAGAGCGAGTCCATTATTGATATGGACTCGCAGTACCTATTGGAAGGGCGTTCTAAGAGAGGGGCTACTGATGCCTCTCTCACTTCCTCCGAGGAATTTTCCGAGGAGGTAATGACTGAAGGTGGGACGCAACGAATACGAAAAAGGAAGCCAGGTTGGAAAAAGGGTGTTCCAAGGAAATAAAATAACTTGGAACCAAACCCTATATATTCCTATTCATCTTTTTTGTTTTCTTTATTATAAGCGTTGCATGTTGTTATGTCTTTTACGTTTATGATTCTGTGATATTAGATTTAGGTTTCATGTATTGTCTTATGTCCATCGGAGATTTTTACGTCTCTGATATATCTGTGATATTAGACTTAAGTATTTTTTGTTGTGTGAGTCTCAGCACCGCAGTCACTTTACAACTCCGGTGTAGTGATGTTATTGGTGTTATTTATTCTAATTTATTTTATATGTCTTGTTTGTGTCACATAAATGTTAAAAATGGTTGAGCAATTAGTCCAGTGGAATTGTAACGGTTGCAGAACACACCATAATGAGCTGAGGTTACTCCTGTCAAGACATACACCTTTCTGTGTATGTCTGCAAGAAACGCATCTTAAACAGGAGGATAACTATCAGCTCAGAGGGTTTTCAGTTTTGCGAAGGGATGTAGTACCAGACCGGCGAGCCAAGGGTGGAGTCGCCATCTGTTTGAGGGAAGACCTCCCTTTTGAGGAGGTCCACCTCGTCACAAGGCTTCAGGCAATGGCAATTACCATCACTCATCCCTTGAAAACTACTATCTGCACCGTATACCTTCCGGAGTTTGACTGGACTACAGACGATATCGCAGAGTTAATCGAACAATTACCCTCTCCGTATATTCTAGTGGGCGACTTTAACGCCCACAGTCCACTTTGGGGATCTGAAAGGAGGGATACTCGCGGACGTTTGATCGAGAATTTTCTCGATCAAAACGATGCAGTTCTCCTCAACGACGGATCCCCTACGCATTTCAGCGCGAGAGGGTCAGAGTTCTCTGCGATTGACTTAACTCTGTGTTCGCCACGATTAGCCACAAATCTATCGTGGCGAGTATTGAACGATCTGTACGGCAGTGATCACTTTCCAATAACCATTGACACCATCATTCGACGAGTAAGACATTCAGTCCCGCCGAGATGGTGTCTTGACAAGGCAGACTGGCTCGGATTTCAAAACAGTCTTAACGCGCCTTTGTCAATAAGTAATGATGTTGAAACTGCCGTACAGGAAATCACACAACGGGTAACCAAAGCAGCCGAAAAGTATATCCCTAGATCTAATGGGACAAGGGTCGGTCCACCTGTTCCCTGGTGGAACGAAAAGGTGAAGTTGGCCATTGAGGAGAAAAAGAGAGCTTTTTATAAATTTCGTCGTTCGCCCAGCCGGGAAAACCTAGTTGCTTTCAAGAAGCGGCGGGCAATAGCGCGGCGCACAATTCTTGAAAGCAAACGAAAATCATGGGAGAGTTACGTGTCGGCAATTACTTCCACCACACCGGTCACAGAAGTGTGGAGGAAGGTGGGCGCAATAGCCGGGAAGAAATTCCCGGCAGTGGCGCCCATCTTGCAGACAGAACAAGGCCAGATTGTCGACACAAAAGAGATTGCCGATGCAATTGCATCACAATTTAGCTCCGCAAGTAGCTCTCTCAATTATCAAGAGGTTTTCCTTAGAAATAAGGGCGAACGAGAAATTAATCTAGATTTCTCCTCACGGGATCCTTTATTTTATAACGATAAGTTTACGATGGAAGAATTAGAAGAGGCAATTGGATCAATGGGCCAGTCGAAAGCTCCAGGCCCAGATGGCATCCCATATCGGGTAATCCGGCAACTGCCCTCATCCATGAGGGCTTGTCTGCTGGAAGTTTATAACCTGATATGGGAAAGGGGCGTCTACCCTAAAAGCTGGAAAACGGCCATCGTATTGCCTCTTCTAAAACCAAATAAGGATCCCACAAACGCCAACAGTTACCGACCTATCTCATTGACAAGCTGCTTCGGTAAGGTCCTGGAGAAAATGGTCAACAACCGCCTGGTATGGCTGCTAGAGACAAATGGTCTCATCGCGCGGTACCAGGCCGGTTTCCGCAAATTTAGATCTACTGTTGACCATTTAGTCCACCTGGAGAACTCTATCCAAGATGCCTTCCTAGAGAGGAAACACCTTGTAGCGGTGTTTTTCGATCTAGAGAAGGCATACGATATGACTTGGAGGTATGGAGTTCTCCAAAGATTGCATGAATGGGGACTAAGGGGCCGTTTACCGTTATTTATAAAATCGTTTATGTGTGATCGTTCATTTAAAGTCAGAGTTGGGGATACCGAATCCGCACAGTTTGTGCTGGAAAACGGGATCCCCCAAGGCTCAACCATTAGTGTTACGTTATTCGCAATCGCTGTAAATGAAATCGCTTCAATAGTAAAATCCCCTGTAAAGAAATGTCTATATGTTGATGACCTTGTTATATATATGGCGGGAGATACCATCCCCGCCATTAATCGTCAGCTTCAAAGGGTCATCAACAAGGTGAACAGTGACGCTGAGTTGAGAGGTTTTCGTTTTTCTGAAACAAAAACTTCATGTGTACACTTCTGCCGACTCAGACGTCCTCATCGTGACCCCAACTTATTTCTTCGGGGCACGCGGATACAGGTTGTAGAAAGTATCCGGTTTCTAGGGCTTAGGTTCGATAGGGCTCTTTCCTATCGAGCCCATATAGAAGAGCTGGTCCAACGTTCACGTAACGCGTTGAACGTTATCAAATGTTTGGCCAGCATTAACTGGGGAGCCGGAAGGGAAGTGCTGCTGCGGCTATATAACGCTCTGGTTTTGTCCAGAGTAGATTATGGCTGCGCAGCATACTCTTCGGCTCGAAAATCTTGGTTAAAAGCCCTAGATCCTGTTCACCATGCCGGTTTAAGATCCGCCACAGGAGCGTTCCGGACGAGTCCCACACCGAGTCTCTGCTGCGAGTCGGGTGTCCCTCCGCTTTCTGCACGTCGCAACCGCTTCGTACTGCAGTACGCGGCGGCTATGCGTGCGAGGAGGGAACACAAGAACAAACGACTTTTCATTGTTAATACGCAGCAGCAGAGAAAATATGCTTCAAGACCTACCGTAAGTAGGCCGGTGTGCGTCCGAGCGAAAGAGCTGCTGGAGAGTCTCAACTTTAGCTTCCCGAGGGTATTCGAGGTCGGATTTCTGGAGGTACCGCCTTGGCTTTTGCCAAAGGTTAGGTGCCGACTGGATCTGGCCTCAGAAAATAAATGCGATAATAGCCCCCATATTCTCAGGGGGCGGTTTCATCAAATTATCGCAGAATACCCGGACTCTCCGCGGTTGTACACAGATGGCTCGAGATCTGATCACGGGGTGGGATCTGCGGTCATTATTGACGGCGTCCCACACTCGTGGTCACTACACGAGTCCGCCAGCGTGTACACCGCAGAATTGTATGCAATTTATCAAGCTCTTCGCTATTGCCTAATGCAAAACCACAACAGTTCATTCCTGATTTGTACCGACTCTCTAAGTGCCATCCAGAGTATAGCGTCACTATACTCTGTCGATCCGCTTGTCCAGCTCATACAAGCCTCGATTTTCGAAATGTCCCGGATGCGAAAGACGATCGTTTTCGTCTGGACTCCGGGGCATGTGGGAATCGAGGGGAATGAGCTGGCAGACGAAGCTGCTCGTCAGGCAGCCGAAGCGGACGACATTGATGATGTACCCGTAAGACCTAGTGACGTAAAAGGGTACATCAAAAAGAAAATATTTGAGGATTGGCAAGAGAGTTGGGAACGCTCCGAGAGTAAATTAAAATCAGTAAAGATCTCCGTGACCGCTTGGCGATCGCCGGTCGCATTAACGAGAAGAGAGGAGGTTGCCCTGTGCCGTCTTCGCATAGGGCACACTAACTTAACCTCCTCGTACCTCCTTACCGGCGATGAGGAGCCAATGTGTGAGCAGTGTCACGACCGTTTAACGGTGGAGCATCTGTTGGTGGAATGTCCAGCCTATGCGACGGTACGCGATAGGCTGAGGCTTGGTGGTACTGTGGCGGAAATATTGGCGAACGATAAGGGGTCCGTAGAATTGTGTGTACAATTTCTACGGGAAACGCAGTTATTGAAGCGATTATAGCGATTTGTCCTAGTCTTTTGTGTTAATTTATTACTAATTTATTTTGTTTTGTGTCATTCTGTTTCATAGTATGTCTTCGTCTAATTTATTACTATCTGTCGTGGTGTGTTTCGTATAGTCCGTCCCAGAGTCTCTTTACAACTCTGGGGCATCTAGGTTAAGTTTTAAGTTATTGTACTTGTGTTTGTTTTGTAGGGCTCCAGTGTGTGGGCCTTTTACAACCCACTCACTGTCCCTACTGTGATATTAGGTTTAGTTTATGTTTTTCTTGTTGTATTCATTTTACATGTGTGTGTTGTACGGCTGCAGTGCCAGGGTCCTTTTACAACCCTGGCACTGTCCTCTTTCTGTGATACTAGCATTAAGGATACCAGGGCAATGCCTGACAAGACAATTAATGTAAGAGAAATGAAATAAGTCAGAGCATCCAAATCAAATTGCGACCGGCTAATGACTTTAACTGTCGAAGCCGGTAAAGTGGGAGGGGTTTTAGTGGGTAGGCTTTCAGCCAAAGTTTGGCTGGAAGGAGTCCCACACTCCGTCCGTAACTGGATTTCCCCTTCCACAGCCCAAAAAAAAAAAAAAAAAAAAAAAAAAAAAAAAAATAATAATAATAATAATAATAATAATAATAATAATAATAATAATAATAATAATAATAATAATAATAATAATAATAATAATAATAATAATAATAATAATAATAATAATAATAATAATAATAATAATAATAATAATAATAATAATAATAATAATAATAATAATAATAATAATAATAATAATAATAATAATAATAATAATAATAATAATAATAATAATAATAATAATAATAATAATAATAATAATAATAATAATAATAATAATAATAATAATAATAATAATAATAATAATAATAATAATAATAATAATAATAATAATAATAATAATAATAATAATAATAATCCGTCTGGGATCGGATTAGAATAGTCCCAGGGTAAATCCTGCCTGTCGTAAAAGGCGACTAAAAGGATCCTCGGGGGTTATACCTACCTCTAGAGGACGCGCACCCCGAGGTGGCGGCTAGGGGGAAGCCATCACGAACCTCCGTTCGTGATGGTAGGAGGGTACCTTTGTGTACTCTCCCGCGGACCAAAAAGGTAAGGAGGGAGTGATGCGGGTGATGCCTTGGTGTCACTGGCACATCCTCCCTCAAGACCGGTGTGTCTACGCAAGTGGGCACATCGGATCTAGAGGAGATAAACCTCGATAAAAAATCCGAAATCCAAGGTGTCATACGAACCGTGCCGAGGGATGAATGGCCATGCGAGAGTTGGTCGTGAACGGTGTCTTCCGGATACCAGGCGCCCTCCGGTCGTATTTAGCCTTCCACCGGTATGGGAGCACTGCCGGTGGCGACCGTTTATTTCTGCCCTACTCGTGGGACCAAGATGAGTATTTCCATTTCCACTAAAACAAACACCCCAATCAACCAGCAACTGACGGGGGAACCAACCCCCCGGTTTTTGCTGGTGTGCAAAGCCGAAGGAAACTTCGATAGAGATAGCCCGTTTTTGATACATAAATTAGTGTATAATATAATTGGAGAGCCTAAGAATTTGAAAAAAGTTAAAGAAGGACTATTAATAGAGACTGTAAGTAATGCCCAGTCAAAAAAATTGATGGAAATTAGAAAACTAGGCGACTTTGAAGTAAAAATAATCCCTCACAATTCCTTGAATTTTTGTCGGGGCGTTATATTTTGTAAAGATTTCCTCAACTGTACGGTTGAGGAAATACAGGAAAATTTGGCAGAACAAGGGGTTATTGAAGTAAGAAGGATTACTACAAGACGAAATGGAGTAATCCAAGATACCCCTAGCCACATTTTAAAATTCAATAGAACAACGTTGCCACCACACATTAAAGGAGGGCCTTACATTCTGCCTGTAAGACTATACATACCAGCGCCACTCCGTTGTTTTAAATGTCAAGGGTTTGGACACACGGCAATTAGATGCTCAAAAGACCAGGTCTGTGTTTGTGGCAAAAATGTACATGAAGGAACCAGCTGTGAGGAGCCAATCATATGTATTAATTGTAATGGGGGACATTCGGCACGTTCGAGAAATTGCCCTAAGTATAAAGAGGAGGTCGCCATACAGGAGCTTAAAACGAAAGAAAAGCTTAGTTACTTTGAGGCAAAGAAACGTGTCGTACCGAAACTCCCCACAGCTGGCGTTTCGTACTCTCAGGCAACGTCGTCCAAAGTTAATATTGTCGAGGAACTATTAACACAGTTGTTGCCTCAAATAAAAAACACTGTGTCAGAGGTCGTCAGGGAACAAATAAAAATAGTTTCCTCACAAAGGGAGGCACATCAGATGCCTCCACCGTCAAAATCGCTCGCTCAACGAGCGATTGAGAAGCAGCCACAGGCTGCCAAACAGAGGGGTACCATTTTGGTACCCCAACATCAGGGAGCGCTCCAGGCTCCTCATGACAAGGGTGCCACAACAGTGTCATCCTTGTCTTCCACGCAGCAGAAGTTAACTGCGTTAACTCCTGCGGTGGAAAAATACTTGGCGGCTGCGGCTGCCGGGGCTAAGCCGTCGATGGCCGCTAGCAGGCCCGCCACAATTTCGACACCGGCTGAGGGTGAGTCCATTGACGTGGACCCACAATACTCTGCCGGAGACCTGGGAGTTAAGAGGGGCGCCATGGATGCCTCCCTCTCCTCAGATGACCTGACCGTCGAGGACGCAACTACAGACGGTGAAAACGGTAAACCCGAAAGGGTTCACAAAAGAAAACCAGGTTGGAAAAAAGGGGTTCCAAGGAAGTGAGTTTCCCTCCTTGTTGTGTTATTGTCATTCTTGTTAATTTATTGTTAATTTATTTATGTTTATTTTACTGTCGTAAAATGTCTTATGTTATTTTTTATTTGTCTTATGTTCGTATATCTGTGATATTAGTTTTAAGGTTTTTATCGTGTGATTGGTTTCGTCTCAGAGATTTTCTATCTCTGATGTCTTTCATGTTGTTAGGTTTAAGGTTTTATTGTATTTTTTCTTTGTTTTTAGGTTTTAGGTTTTATTGTGTTTTTAGGTGTTTAGGTGATAAGTTTTATGGCGTCTCATTGCTTTTAGGTTTTAATCCTTATAATGTGTTGTCGTTATTAGTTTTAAGTTTTTATTATCTCGTGTTAGTGTTATTTATTCTAATTTATTATTATCTGTTTGTGAAGTCTAAAAGTCAAAATGGTTGAACAAATTGTCCAATGGAATTGCAACGGTTGCAGAAAACACTACCACGAGCTGAAACTGCTCATGGCAAGACACGCACCCTTTTGTGTATGTCTCCAAGAGACCCATTTCAAGCCAAACGAACAGTTTCAGCTTAGGGGGTTTGAGGTAGTGCGAAGGGATGTGGTACCAAACGTGCGAGCCAGGGGCGGTGTTGCCATCCTTCTGAGAGAAGGTCTCCCACTTCGGGAAATCCCTCTCAGAACAAGGCTCCAAGCACTGGCGGTACACATATCACATCCCTTAAAGTTAACAATATGCACCGTATATCTTCCTGAATTCGATTGGACAACGCAAGAATTACTCGACCTAGAAAACCAGCTTCCGTCACCATACCTATTGGTGGGCGATTTCAATGCCCACCACCCACTATGGGGATCTCGCAGAAAGGATCCGCGGGGTCGAATGATCGAGGATTTTCTCGATCAACGTGACTCCGTCCTTTTGAACACGGGATCCCCCACTCATTTGTGTGCGAGAAGCTCAGAGTTTTCTGCTGTGGACTTATCATTTTCTTCTCCCCGTATTGCCACGAATCTTACGTGGCAAACCCTGAATGACCTGCACGGTAGTGATCATTTCCCAATATTAATTAAAACAATCTCGAAAAGGGTTAGACATACCATCCCCCAGAGATGGTGTTTCGACAGGGCAGACTGGCTTGGTTTTCAAGCCAGTCTCACACGCCCGATGAACTTATCAGACGACGTCGAAACGGCCGTGCAGGAATTTACACAAAGGGTCTTAGAAGCAGCTGGCAAAAATATCCCAATTTCAAGTGGAAAGTTGGCCGGTCCACCGGTTCCCTGGTGGAGCCATGATATTAAGGTGGCTATAGAGGAGAGAAAGCGAGCTTTAAATAAGTTTAGACATAACTCTACCCGGGAGAACTTGATAGCCTTCAAGAAGCGGCGAGCAATTGCTCGTCGTAAAATTCTTGAAGGTAAGAAGCTATCATGGGAGGGCTACGTGTCATCAATCACGGCCTCCACACCTATGAGCGAGGTGTGGAGGAAGGTGGGTGCAATAGCCGGGAAAAAATTCCCTGCAGTAGCACCCATCTTAAAAATAAACAATCGTGATGTGACTGACAGGGCGGAGATTGCGAACGCAATTGCGTCTCAGTTTCACTCCGCCAGTAGCTCTCAAAATTATAACGCTAGATTCCTGGGTAGTAAAAGTAGTCTCGAGGTTGCTCTGGATTTCTCCTCTAGGGAGTCCTTACCCTATAATATTAATTTCTCGCTTAAGGAATTAGAAGAGGCAATAAGTTCAACAGGTGCATCCAAAGCGCCAGGACCTGATGGAATCCCATATCAGATGATCCGACAATTTCCCTCTAATATGAGGGAATCTTTGTTGGATCTATACAATCTGATATGGGATAGGGGAATATATCCCTCAAATTGGAAAATAGCCACTATTTTGCCTCTTCTAAAACCTGGTAAGGACCCCACAAACGCGAGTAGTTACCGGCCAATTTCTATAACCAGCTGCTTGGGGAAAGTTTTGGAGAAAATGATAAATAATCGCCTGGTATGGATCCTAGAAAAACACGGTCTCTTGGTGAAATACCAGGCAGGATTCAGAAAATTCCACAGCACGATCGATCAGTTGGTCCATCTGGAGAACTCCATTCAGGATGCCTTCCTAGAGAGGAAACACCTCGTTGCGGTGTTTTTCGATCTGGAGAAGGCATACGACATGACCTGGAGGTACGGAGTTCTCCAGAAGATACATGAATGGGGACTGAGGGGCCGTCTGCCCCTCTTTATTAAGTCATTCATGTCTGATCGGTCGTTTCGAGTAAAGTTGGGGGAAACCGAATCCGCACCCTTTGTGTTGGAGAACGGTATCCCCCAAGGTTCAACCATAAGTGTCACCCTATTCGCTATTGCTATAAATGATATTGCAATGTCTGTCAAATCCCCTATTGGAAAATGCCTGTACGTCGATGACTTAGTATTATATATGGCAGGAGATACTATCCCTGCCATTACACGCCAACTTCAGGCCGTCATCGACAGAGTCAACAACGACGCTGAGTCTAGAGGTTTTCGCTTTTCCACTGCGAAAACCTCATGTATCCATTTTTGTAGACTCAGGCGACCGCATCGCGACCCCGGACTGTCACTCCGGGGCACCCCGATACAGGTCGTTGAAAGTATCAGGTTTTTGGGGCTGAGGCTCGATAAAGCTCTGTCTTATCGAGCCCACATTGAAGAGCTGGTAGAACGTTCTAAAAAGGCACTGAACGTTATCAAGTGCTTGGCCAGCATCAACTGGGGAGCCCGAAGAGAGGTACTGCTACGTCTGTACACGGCCCTGGTTCTATCCAGGGTTGACTACGGATGTGCAGTGTACTCTTCGGCTCGAAAATCCTGGTTGAAGCCCCTCGATGCGGTCCATAATGCAGGCATTAGGTACGCCACAGGTGCATTTCGGACAAGTCCCTCACCGAGCCTCTGCTGCGAGTCGGGCATCCCTCCTCTGAATGCACGCCGCAACCGCTTCGTGCTTCAGTACGCGGCGGCAATGCGTGCGAGGAGGGGGCACATAAACCGACGTCATTTTGTCAACATCACAGAGCAGCAGAGGAAATACGCTAGAAGACCTACCATCAGTAGGCCGGTGTGTGTCCGATCGAAGGAGCTTATGGGGAGTTTAAATCTTAGTCTCCCGCGGGTATTCGAGGTCGGATTCCTGGAGACACCACCTTGGCTAATGCCAAGCGTGTGTTGTCGACTGGATCTGACCTCACACAAGAAAAGCGATACTAGCCCCTACCTTCTTAGGGGCAAATTTTATAGTATTATCGCCGAATACCCTAACTCCCCGCGGTTGTACACAGACGGCTCGAGAACCGACCGCGGAGTAGGTTGTTCCGTCATTATTGACGGAACGCCGCATTCGTGGTCGCTGCACGAGTCGGCGAGCGTGTACACCGCAGAGTTATATGGAATTTATCAAGCCCTTCGTTACTGCATCTATGACCACCACAGCTCATTCGTGATATGTTCCGACTCTCTTAGCGCCATACAAAGCTTGACGTCTCTATTATCGGTCGATCCGCTGGTCCAGCTCATACAAGCCTCGATATTCGAATTGTTCCGAGTCAAAAAGACGATTGTCTTCGTCTGGACTCCGGGACATGTGGGTATCGAGGGGAATGAGCTGGCCGATGAAGCTGCCCGTCAGGCAGCAGATGCGGATTCAGTTGATAGTATACCTGTGCGACCAGATGACGTCAAGCAATACATCAAAAGCGCAATAATGCATGATTGGCAACAGAGTTGGAACCGCTCTGAGAGCAAACTTAAATCTATTAAGCTCTCCGTGACATCCTGGAAGTCGCCGGTGGTCCTTACAAGGCGGGAAGAGGTTGCCCTATGTCGTTTACGCATAGGGCACACAAATATAACCTCTCTATACCTCCTTACCGGCGACGACCAACCAGAATGCCAATATTGTCACGACCTATTAACGGTAGAGCATATATTAGTAGAATGTCCAGCCTACGCAATTCAACGCGATAGGCTGAGGCTGGGTGGTAATGTGGCGTACTTATTAAACAATGAAAAGGGGTCCGTAGAGAAACTTATAAAGTTCCTACGGGAAACAGATTTATTAAAGCGAATTTAGGGTTTGTCGTTGTTTTTTATGTTAATTTATTATTATTTATTCTTTGTGTCGTCCTGTGGTCGGTGGTATCGAAGTCTCTTTACAACTTCGGTACCACTTTTGTCTGTCGTGTTAGGTTAGGTGATTTTTATTGGTTTCGGCATTTGGGGTCCATTTACAACCTCGGTGCCGTCTCCTTTTAGTGATAGTAGGTTTAGGTTTTAATATGGCTTAGGTTTAGGTTTTAATATGTTTTAGGTTAGGTTCTTTTAATGGTTAGTTTTAAGTTTTATTTAATTTATTTTAGGTTTAGGTTTTTATTTTAGCTTTAAGTTTGTGTAATTGTGTTGTCTGTGGGGCTCCAGTGTCAGGGTCCTTTTACAACCCGGGCACTATCCCCATTGTGATATTAGTTTTAAGGATAAAAGGGCAATGCCTGACATCACAGTCCAATGTTTATTACACTTCGAAATTAAGTCAGAGCATTAAAAAATCTTGAGACCGGCTAATGACCTTAGCAGTCGAAGCCGGTAAAGTGGGAGGGGTTTTAGTGGGTAGGCTTTCAGCCAAAGTTTGACTGGAAGGAGTCCCACACTCCGTCCGTAACTGGATTTCCCCTTCCACAGCCCAAAAAAAAAAAAAAAAAAAAAAAAAAAAAAAAAAAAAAAAAAAAAAATAATAATAATAATAATAATAATAATAATAATAATAATAATAATAATAATAATAATAATAATAATAATAATAATAATAATAATAATAATAATAATAATAATAATAATAATAATAATAATTATTATTATTATTATAATAATAATAATAATAATAATAATAATAATAATAATAATAATAATAATAATAATAATAATAATAATAATAATAATAATAATAATAATAATAATAATAATAATAATAATAATAATAGCATATCTTAACGGAATGTCCAGCCTACGCAATTCAACGCGATAGGCTGAGGCTGGGTGGTAATGTGGCGTCCATTTTAAATAATAGCAAGGGGTCCGTAGAGAAAGTAATTAAATTCCTACGTGAGACAAATCTGCTCAAGCGAATATAGGGTGTGTGTCGTCTTTAGTGTTAATTTATTTTAATTTATTGATTGTTCTGTCCTGTATTGTTCGGTGGGATCAGAGTCTCTTTACAACTCTGATTCCATTTCTTCATGTATTTAGTGTTTTGTGTGTAGTGTCGTCTGCTCAAGAGTCTTTTTACAACTCTTGAGCATTTAGGTTAGGTGTTTTTAGGTTCCGGCATCGAAGTCCGTTTACAACCTCGATGCCGTCTCTCTGTGATATTAGTTTTAGGTTTTAACTTGTTTAGGATTAGGTTATTTTATTACTGTAGGTGTATTTATGTGTAGATTTAAGTTTTATTTTATTTATTGTAGGTTTAGATTTTAGATTTTTATTTATTTTAGAATTAGGGCTCTGTGATATTAGGTTTAAGCAAAATTATCTGTGATATTAGGTTCTAAGTTAAATAGTACAATGCCTGACACAATAACACCTAAATGTCAGAGCATACATTCCGAGACCGGCCAATGACCCTGGCAGTCGACGCCGGTAAAGTGGGAGGGGTTTTTAGTCGGTAGTCTCCCGGACAAAATCTGGGAGGAGTCCGACACTCAGTCCGTAAATGGATTTTCCCCTTCCACAGCCACAAAAAAAAAAAAAAAAAAAAAAAAAAAAAAAAAAAATAATAATAATAATAATAATAATAATAATAATAATAATAATAATAATAATAATAATAATAATAAAAATCTCTCGGAGGTTATACCATACCCCTAGAGAGCGCGCACCCCGAGGTGGTGGATAGGGGGAAGCCGTCCTCTTGACGGTAGGAGGGTATTCTGTTACCTTCCCGCGAACCAAAAAGGTAAGGAGGGAGTGAAGCGAATATAAGATGTCATGTTCTGTCATGATATCTCTAGCCTCTCCTCTCTCAAGACCGGTATGCGTGACGAAGGGTCACACCCGCGGCTGTCATGCGCGAACATGCCGGATCTAGAGGAGTAAACCTCGATAAAAGAATCCGTAATCCCCGGTGTCATCCGAACCGTGCCGATGGGATGAATGGCACTACGTTAGTGTGTCTTCGTACGGTGGTCTCTGGATCGTGGCGACGTTCAGTTATATGTAGCCTTCCACCGGTATGGGAGCACTGCCGGTGGCGACTATTTAGTTCTGCCTGTCTCGTGGGAACATTATGAAGTTAAATCCTACTAAAAATATTAAACCCAACCCGCAACTGACGGGGGAGCCGATCCCCCGGTTTTTGCAGGTTGCAAAAATCGAAGGCAACTTTGAAAAAGTCAGTCCTTTTGTGATTGAGCGAGTGTTATATGGAAAGGTTGGAGAGTTAAAGAGCGTGAAGAAAAATAAAGACGGGTTACTAATAGAAACTGTTAGTAACGCACAGTCTAAAAAATTATTGGAAACAACAAAATTAGGAGAATTTGATATAACGGTCACTCCCCACGGCAGTTTAAACTACTGTCGAGGAACAGTGTACCATAAGGACCTGCTGAACTGCTCTGTCGAGGAGATTCAGGAAAATTTATTCAATCAGGGAGTCATAGAAGTAAAAAGAATAACTGTCAGGCGAGAGGGTGTGGTCCAGGATACTCCGGGCCACATTCTTAAATTTAATAGACCATCGCTGCCTGCTACAATAAAAGGGGGATATCTTAACCTCCAAGTGCGACCATGGATACCGGCTCCTCTCCGCTGCTTCAAGTGTCAGCGCTTCGGACACACTGCGGTTCGATGTATGAAAGAACCTATATGTACTTGCGGGAAAGGTCTTCACGAGGGAACGAGTTGTGAAGACCCAATTATTTGCGTTAACTGCCAAGGGGCACACTCGGCTCGTTCCCGAAATTGCCCCAAGTATAAGGAAGAGTTTGCGATCCAGGAAATAAGAACTAAAGAAAAAATATCGTACCTGGATGCAAAAAAAAAGAGTTTGTCCGAAGCTCCCAACTGCCGGGGTAACTTACTCGCAGGCAGCGACTAGAGGAGCCAGCGTCGAACAAATTTTAAAAGAAATCTTGCCACAAATAAGGGCGACAATAACAGAAGTCGTGAGGTCGCAAGTCCGCGAAATAAATCAGACTTCAAAAAGTCAGATGGTCAGCACTAAGGTGCAGACCATCCGTCAGCGCGAGGACATACCCCGCGTCGCCGACCAAATGGGTGCTACTGTGGCACCTAAACAAAAGCCTCTTCAGGAAGCAATTGTACTTCCTCCTGCTGTCGGAGAACTTCTCTCGGCCGCTGCAAAAGCAAACGCCGAGAATAAAGATAATCCCCACCAAAAAACAGTGGCAAATATCCTGGCGGCTGCAGCAGCAGTCTCTGCCAACAGGACAGTTGTCACACAGCAGGAGACAGATGTTTTGTCTCCTGCTGTAGGAAATGTTCTGGCCACCGCGTCAGCAATTTTATCAAATCCACCTAATATTGGATCAACGTGTCAGGGGATTAGAGCCACAAGGGATGTGGACTCTAATCCAGGTACAAGCGACACGTCTTTTAAAAGAGGAGCCAGTGTAGCGTCCTTGACCTCCTCGGGCATAGAGGAGGTGCAAGTAGACGAAAAAGAGCGTCCAAAACGCATTAGAAAAAGGAAACCAGGTTGGCAGAAGGGTGTGCCAAGGAGTAGAAACTGACTCCTGGGTACCCCTCGATCTGTTTTTCATGTTTATTTAAGTTATTGTTGTCCTTTTAATGTTTATTTATTATTAATTTATTACATATTAGTTATATTCGTGTGCTACTTTGTTCTCGACTATAGATTGATGTTCAGTATATGTTTAGCTCGGAGTCTTTTTACAACTCCGATGCATCTTTCTGTGATATTAGATTTAAGTTTATTTGTTAGTTTGTTACGTGTGTAGTTCTAATTTATTATATAATTTATTACGTAATTATTGTATGTGTTTATTGTTAGTGTTCAATTTTAATTCATGAGACCGGCCAATGACCCTGGCAGTCGACGCCGGTAAGTGGGAGGGGTTTTTAGTCGGTAGTCTCTCGGACAAAATCTGAGAGGAGTCCGACACTTCGTCCGTAAATGGATTTTCCCCTTCCACAGCACAAAAAAAAAAAAAAAAAAAATAATAATAATAATAATAATAATAATAATAATAATAATAATAATAATAATAATAATAATAATAATAATAATAATAATAATAATAATAATAATAATAATAATAATAATAATAATAATAATAATAATAATAATAATAATAATCTCGGGGGTTATACCTACCTCTAGAGGGCGCGTACCCCGAGGTGGCGGATAGGGGGAAGCCATCACGAACCTCCGTTCGTGATGGTAGGAGGGTACCTTTGTGTACTCTCCCGCGGACCAAAAGGGTAAGGAGGGAGTGATGCGGGTGATGCCTTGGTATCACTGGCGTATCCTCCCTCAAGACCGGTGTGACCACGCAAGTGGGCACATCGGATCTAGAGGAGAACAACCTCGATAAAAAATCCGAAATCCAAGGTGTCATACGAACCGTGCCGAGGGATGAATGGCCATGCGAGAGTTGGTCGTGAACGGTGTCTTCCGGATACCAGGCGCCCTCCGGTCGTAAATAGCCTTCCACCAGTATGGGAGCACTGCTGGTGGTGACCGTTTATTTCTGCCCTACTCGTGGGATCAAAATGAAGTCCATATCCACTAAACAAAATTTTCCCAACCAGCAATTGACGGGGGATCCGATCCCTCGGTTCTTGCTGGTTACTAAAACCGAAGGCAACTTCGATAGAGTAAGTCCGTTCATATTAGATAATTTGTTGTATAGCTTATTGGGTGAATGCAAAGATATAAAGAAAGTCAGGGAGGGATTACTAATCGAAACGGTTAGTAATGCCCAATCAAAGAGATTGCTAGACACTAAGAAACTAGGAGATTTCGAAATTAATGTGGCACCACATAATTCCCTAAACTATTCTAGGGGTGTGGTCTACTGCAAGGATTTCCTGAACTGTACAGTTCAGGAAATTCAAGAAGGACTCGCAAGCCAGGGGGTGATCGAGGTCAGAAGGATCACCACAAGACGAGAGGGTGTGATTCAGGATACACCTAGTCACATCCTCAAGTTTAATAGACCAACCTTGCCAGATAAAATTAAAGCTGGTATCTATAATAGCCTCCCCGTGCGTCTGTATATTCCAGCACCACTTAGGTGCTTCAAATGTCAGCAATTTGGGCACACCGCTACACGCTGTTCGAGAGAACAGATTTGTGTATGCGGTAAGAGTCTTCACGAGGGAACGAGCTGTGAAGACCCAATAGAATGTGTAAATTGCAAAGGGACACATTCTGCTCGATCCCGCAACTGCCCAAAATACAAAGAGGAAGTAGCGATCCAAGAAATAAAAATCAAAGAAAAAATAACGTACTTTGAAGCAAAGAAAAGGGTTGTTCCCTCTTTGCCTATTGCGGGAGTCTCGTATTCCCAGGCAGCGGCTACTAAAGTCACACTGGCAGAGGATCTACTTAAACAACTACTTCCTCAAATAAAAGATACAGTGGAGCAAGTTGTGAAGACTCAAATGCGTGACGCACAGAGGGAGGCAAATAAAATGCCTCCACCGCCCGCTCGCCAGGCCAACGTGCCACGGCCTACGGGCGAAAGACAGCGAGGGGCCGCCGTTAGGGCACCCCAAGCTGTCGGACAGCAAGGGGTGGCTAGCGCACTCCAAGCTGTCACGCAGCGGGGAGCATCTACGGCTCCCCAAGCGGTTAAGCAGGGGGTCACTGATGTGGCCCAGGCTGCCATACCGCGGGGAGCTACTTCGGCACCCCAAAGTATTCTACAGCAGGGGAAATTATCCCCTGCTGTAGAAAGAATCATTGCGGCTGCTGCAGCTGCAACGTCAGCCGGCGAAAACTGCTTTGCGGCTGAGACCCATCCG
Source organism: Philonthus spinipes (assembly GCA_963082785.1). Lineage (NCBI taxonomy): Eukaryota > Metazoa > Arthropoda > Insecta > Coleoptera > Staphylinidae > Philonthus > Philonthus spinipes. Next base: position 3,021,680 of record OY720308.1, read on the forward strand.
GGGGGAGGTGAGTCCACAATAAATGTGGCCACCGATCCACAGGACTCCGGCAATAAAAGAGGGGCCACCGATGCCGCTCTTTCCTCCTCAGAGGAATTTACAGTTGAGGAGGTTACATCCGACAGTGGGTCGATAGAAAAGAAAAGGGTGCCGAAAAGGAAGCCTGGATGGAAGAAGGGTGTACCAAGGAAGTGATCCTCCTTGGTAACGTCCATGTCTTTAAACTGTGTTGTCTTTTTATTCGGTAATTTATTTATATTTATTAAGCTGTTCTGTCTTGTCTTCTTCTTTCTTTCTGTGTTTTTAGGTGATATTTTTGTTATTATTGTGATATTAGGTTTAGGATTTAATCGTGTCGTCGTCCAGTCATCGGAGGTTTTTACAACTCCGATGTCTTTTTTGTTTTTAGGTTTAGGTTTAGGTTTAAGTTTAGGCTTAGGTTTAGGTTTAGGTTTAGGTTTTAGTTTGTCGTCGTCCCGGTATCGGAGCCTTTTTACAGCTTCGATACCTTCTGTCCATTTAGGTTTTAGGTTTGTGCTCGTATTAGTGTTATTTATTTTAATTTATTATTTAAGTGTTTGTAATGTCCAAATTTAATCATGGTTGAACAATTGGTCCAATGGAATTGTAACGGTTGCAAAAAACACTACCACGAGCTGAAATTACTCTTGGGTAGGTATACACCATTTTGTGTATGCCTCCAAGAAACACATTTTAGACCATACGAAGAATTTCAGCTCAGAGGTTTTTCGGTAGTGAGAAGGGATGTCATGCCGACTGTAAGAGCCAAAGGCGGAGTTGCTATTGTTCTGAGAGAAGATCTCCCTTTTGAGGAGATCCATCTTAGAACAAGACTCCAGGCTCTTGCGGTTCGTATTGTACATCCCCTCAAGATAGTTATATGCACCGTTTACCTTCCAGAATTCGATTGGACTCTGGAAGATCTACTGGACCTAGAGAGTCAGCTCCCCTCGCCATATTTATTAGTGGGAGATTTTAACTCCCACAACCCATTATGGGGTTCCAAAAGGAAGGACCCGCGTGGACTACTGATAGAGAACTTTCTCGATCAGTGTGACGCGGTCCTCCTTAACACGGGATCCCATACTCATTTATGTGCGAGGAGTTCTGATTTCTCTGCTGTGGATTTGTCTTTTTCCTCTCCAAGAATAGTACCCAATTTAGAATGGAAAACTCTTGATGACCTGTACGGTAGTGATCATTTTCCTATAATCATAAAAACCATCATAAAACGGGTAAGACATTCAGTCCCCCGTCGATGGTGTCTCGACAGGGCAGACTGGCTTGGTTTCCAAGCCAGTTTAACACGCCCATCGGAAATGTCAGATAATGTCGAGACGGCCGTACAGGAATTTACAGAAAGAGTTTTAGCAGCAGCTAGTGTTCATATCCCGAAATCAGGCGGGAGAAAGGCCGGCCCACCTGTTCCATGGTGGAGCCATGAAATAAAGGTGGCAATAGAGGAGAAGAAGAGAGCTCTAAATAAATTTAAACGATCACCTACCCGGGAAAACCTGATAGCCTTCAAGAAGCGGCGAGCATTTGCTCGTCGCGCCATTCTTGAAGGAAAACGGCTATCATGGGAGAGCTACGTGTCGACGATCACACCGACCACACCTGTCAAAGAGGTGTGGAAAAAGGTGGGTGCAATAGCGGGGAAAAAATTCCCTGCAGTAGCACCCATCTTGAAAGTAAACGGTGTTGACGTTACGGAGACGGCAGAAATAGCGGACGCAATAGCGTCTCAGTTCCATTCTGCTAGTAGCTCTCGTAATTATAACATGACTTTCCTGGGTAATAAAGAGAGTTTAGAGGTCTCTCTTGATTTCTCCTCATTGGAGTCCTTACCTTATAACGTTGAATTTTCAATAAATGAATTAGAAGAGGCACTTAGGTCTACGGGTTCTTCCAAGGCCCCGGGGCCTGATGATATTCCATATCAGATTGTCCGGCAACTTCCCTCCTCCGTGAGGGAATATTTGCTGGACGTATTTAATCTGATATGGGTTAGGGGCGTCTACCCCGATAAGTGGAAAGAAGCCACAATTTTGCCTCTTCTAAAACCAGGTAAGGACCCAACAAACGTTAATAGCTACCGGCCCATCTCATTAACTAGCTGCTTGGGGAAGATATTGGAGAGGATGGTCAACAATCGCCTGGTATGGATGCTAGAAAGGAATGGTCTTCTAGCGAAATACCAGGCTGGATTTAGGAAATTCCACAGCACGATCGACCAATTAGTCCACTTGGAGAACTCCATCCAGGATGCCTTCCTAGAGAGAAAACACCTCGTAGCGGTGTTTTTCGATCTAGAGAAGGCATATGATATGACCTGGAGATATGGAGTTCTCCAAAAACTACATGAGTGGGGACTAAGGGGCCGTCTGCCCATTTTTATCAAATCATTTATGACAGGTCGATCGTTTAAGGTAAAAATTGGGGAAACCGAATCCGCACCTTTTGTGTTGGAGAACGGTATTCCTCAAGGTTCAACCATGAGTGTAACCCTATTCGCAATCGCTGTTAACGAAATAGCTAAATGTGTTAAATCCCCGGTCAAAAAATGCCTGTATGTCGATGACTTGGTTGTATATATGGCAGGAGATACCATCCCTGCCATTACTCGCAAACTACAGGCTGTCATCGACGAAGTGAATAGCAACGCGGAGTCCAGAGGTTTTCGTTTCTCAGAGACGAAAACCTCTTGTATACATTTTTGTAGACTCCGGCGGCCGCACCGTGACCCCGTGCTGTATTTACGGGGCACGAAGATCCAATTAGTTGATAATATCCGGTTTTTGGGGCTGAGGCTCGATAGTCGTCTTTCCTATCGAGCCCATGTAGAGGAACTGGCCGAGCGGTCTAAAAAAGCTTTAAACATCATTAAATGCTTGGCCAGTATCAACTGGGGAGCCCGAAGAGAAGTACTGTTGCGGCTATATAACGCCTTGGTTTTATCCAGGGTGGATTATGGCTGCACAGTTTACTCTTCGGCAAGAAAGTCCTGGTTGAAGCCCCTAGACGCTATTCACTATGCAGGTATTAGATACGCCACAGGAGCTTTTCGGACGAGTCCCGCACCGAGTCTCTGCTGCGAGTCGGGTTTCCTTCCTCTAAATGCACGCCGCAACCGCTACGTACTACAGTACGCGGCGGCAATGCGTGCGAGGAAGGGACATTTAAACCGCCGACACTTTATTACAGTAACTGAGCAGCAGAGAAAATATGCAAGAAAACCTACCGTCAGTAGGCCGGTGTGCGTCCGAGCAAAAGAGCTAATGGGGAGTCTAAATATTAGTCTCCCACGGGTATTCGAGGTCGGATTCCTTGAGATTCCACCTTGGTTATTGCCAAGTGTGGAGTGTCGATTGGATCTGACCTCATATAAAACTGGCGACATTAGCCCAGATATAATTAGAGGCAAATTCTATGATATCGTCGCAGAATACCCTGACTCCCCATGCGTGTACACGGACGGCTCAAGAGTAGACCGCGGAGTAGGTTGTTCCATCGTTGTCGATGGGACACCGCATTCGTGGTCACTTCACGAGTCGGCCAGTGTGTACACGGCGGAAATGTATGCTCTTTACCAAGCTCTTAGGTATATAATTTATGACCACCACCACAGCTCCTTCCTTATATGTTCCGACTCTCTAAGTGCCATCCAAAGTTTGACGTCGCTGTACTCGGTCGATCCGCTGGTCCAGCTCATACAATCTTCGATATTCGAAGTGTCCCGGATGCGAAAGACGATAGTTTTCGTCTGGACTCCGGGACATGTAGGTATCGAAGGAAATGAGCTGGCCGACGAAGCTGCCCGTCAGGCAACAGAAGCGGAGACCGAGGATGAAATTCCAGTTAGGCCAGATGACGTCAAACAATATATTAACTTCAAAATAAGAGAGGATTGGCAAATGAGTTGGAACCGCTCCGAGAGCAAGTTAAAATTAATTAAGCTCTCCGTGACACCCTGGAAGTCGCCGGTGGAACTTACAAGGAGGGAAGAGGTCGCCCTATGTCGTCTACGCATAGGGCATACCAACATGACCTCATTATACCTCCTTGCCGGCGACGAAGAACCAATTTGTCAGTTTTGTCACGACCGTTTAACGGTGGAGCACGTCTTATTGGAATGTCCAGCCTACGCAATTCAACGCGATAGGCTGAGGCTGGGTGGTGATGTGGCGTATATTTTAAGTAATAATAAGGGGTCCGTAGAGAAGCTAATAAAGTTCCTACGTGAAACAAATATTTTAAAGCGAATTTAGGGTTTGTGTTGTTTTCTTTCATGTTAATTTATTATAATTTATTCTCCGTGTCGTCCTTTTGTTTTTTGTGGTACCGAAGTCCCTTTACAACTTCGGTGCCACTTTTAATTTGTTCTGTGTCGTGTTAGGTTAGTTAGTGCCGTCTCTTCTGTGATATTAGGTGTAGGTTTTAATTCGTTCTAGGTTAGGTTTTAATTTGTTGTAGATTTAAGTTTTATTTAATTTATTTTAGGTTTTAAGTTTTATTTTATTAATTTTAGGTTTTATTTATTTATTTATTTTAGTTTAGGTTTTCTGTAATTGTGTTGTTTTAAGGGCTCCAGTGTCATGGTCTTTTACAACCCGGGCACTGTCCCTACTGTGATATTAATTATAAGGATTTATGGGCAATGCCTGACATTACTATAAATAAGTATTACAAAAGAAAATAAGTCAGAGCATAGATTTAAACTTGAGACCGGCTAATGACCCTAGCAGTCGAAGCCGGTAAAGTGGGAGGGGTTTTAGTGGGTAGGCTTCCAGTTAACATCTGACTGGAAGGAGTCCCACACTCCGTCCGTAACTGGATTTCCCCTTCCACAGCCCAAAAAAAAAAAAAAAAAAAAAAAAAAAAAAATAATAATAATAATTTCCGTCTGGGATCGGATTAGAATAGTCCCAGGGTAAATCCTGCCTGTCGTAGAAGGCGACTAAAAGGATCCTCGGGGGTTATACCTACCTCTAGAGGGCGCGCACCCCTATATGGCGGATAGGGGGAAGCCATCACGAACCTCAGTTCGTGTTGGTAGGAGGGTACCTTTGTGTACTCTCCCGCGGACCAAAAGGGTAAGGAGGGAGTGATGCGGGTGATGCCTTGGTATCACTGGCAAATCCTCCCTCAAGACCGGTGTGTCTACGCAAGTGGGCACATCGGATCTAGAGGAGAAAACCTCGATAAAAAATCCGAAATCCAAGGTGTCATACGAACCGTGCCGAGGGATGAATGGCCATGCGAGAGTTGGTCGTGAACGGTGTCTTCCGGATACCAGGCGACCTCCGGTCGTAAATAGCCTTCCACCGGTATGGGAGCACTGCCGGTGGCGACTTTCTTTTCTGCCCTACTCGTGGGACCAAGATGACATCTCTTCCTACTATTAAACCCCAAATTTCCAACCCGCAACTGACGGGGGATTCCATCCCCCGGTTTTTGCAGGTTTCAAGGGTCGAAGGAAACTTCGACAAGGTGAGCCCGTTTGTCATTGACAAAATTGTGTATGGAACGGTCGGACAGTGCAAGTCGATCAAGAAAATAAAGGAGGGTTTACTGATTGAAACGGTCAGTAACGCTCAATCAAAGAAATTAATGGAAACGACGAGTTTTGGAGAATTTCAAGTGCAAGTTACCCCGCACAATACGTTGAACTATTCCCGTGGAGTAGTTTACTGCAAGGACTTCCTGAATTGTACTATCCAAGAAATTCAGGAAGGCCTTGCAAGCCAGGGAGTAATAGAGGTTCGAAGAATAACCACAAGGAGAGAGGGTGTGATTCAGGAGACGCCTAATCACATCCTCAAATTCAACAAACCGACATTACCCGATAAAATCAAGGGCGGAATCCACAGTAGTCTTCCAGTCCGTTTATATATTCCTGCACCCCTAAGGTGTTTTAAATGCCAGGAATTCGGTCATACCGCTACACGTTGCTCTAAAGAGCAAATATGCGTCTGTGGGAAAAAGATTCACGAAGGGACAAGGTGCGAGGAACCGGTCGAATGCGTTAACTGTAAAGGTAACCATTCGGCTCGTTCCCGTAACTGCCCTAAGTATAAAGAGGAAGTAGCTATTCAGGAACTAAAAACAAAGGAGAAGCTATCATATTTTGAAGCTAAAAAGAAGGTTGTTCCTTCGTTACCCACGGCTGGAGTCTCTTACTCCCAAGCCACGAGCACAAAGGTAACTTTAGCTGAAGATCTACTGAGACAGCTACTTCCTCAAATAAAAGCTACCGTATCAGATGTAGTGAAATCACAAATGCGTGATCTTCAAACTCAACGGGAGGTGAGTAAAATGCCTCCCCCACTCGCCCCTCCGGCCAATTTGCCAAGGTCGACGGGCGAAAGACAGCAGGGAGCCATTAAGGCACCCAAAGCTGTCGGACAGTACGGTGTTGCCAAGGCACCCCAAACTGTCACACCACCGGGGACCAGTGCAATACCCCCATCAATTTTACAGCAGGGGATTTTGTCCCCTGCTGTAGAGAGAATCTTGGCATCTGCCGTGGCTGCAACATCAGCAACCCACGACACAAGTAGGACCCTCACAGAGGGTACTGAGTCCACAATAGATTTGGACTCATACCCTCTAACCGAACAATCCAACAAGAGAGGGGCTACTGATGCTTCTCTCTCATCCTCTGACGACTTCGCAGTCGAGGAGATTACTACGGATGGAGGGTCTGTAGATAAAAAACGGGTGCAGAAGAGAAAACCGGGCTGGAAGAAGGGCGTTCCTAGAAAATGATGCTTCTTGGAACAGCCATCTTTATTAATTTTAAATTATTTTGTGTCTCATCGTTATTTCTGTTAATTTATTTATATTTATTATATTGTTTCGTCTATATTATCGTGTCTATTTCCTGTATTTTTGTCCAGACATTGGGGTTAGTTGCTAACCTCATGCTTTTAGTTTTCTCAAGTGATAGTAACGTGATATTAGTTTTAGGTTTTTATTTTATTATTGTCTTGTTATTGTCTTTTAGATTTTTAGGTTTTTATGTCTTCGATGTCTCTTATATGTTTCTAGGTTTAGGTTTTATCTTGTCGTTGTCCTGGTATCGGAGTCCTTTACAACTCCGATGCCTATTCGTGTTGTTAGGTTATAAGATGTGCTCGTCTTAGTGTTATTTATTTTAATTTATTATACTTGTTTTGTAACGTCTTAATTAAAAATGGTTGAACAAGTTGTCCAGTGGAATTGCAACGGTTGCAGAAAACACTACCACGAGCTGAAACTGCTCTTGGCAAGGCATACACCCTTTTGTGTATGTCTCCAAGAGACACATTTCAAGCCAAATGAACAGTTTCAGCTTAGAGGTTTTGAGGTAGTGCGAAGGGATGTGGTACCAAACGTGCGAGCCAGGGGTGGTGTCGCCATCCTTTTGAGAGAAGGTCTCCCCTTTCGGGAGATCCCTCTCAGAACAACGATCCAAGCATTGGCGGTACACATAACACATCCCTTAAAGTTAACAATATGCACCTTGTATCTTCCCGAGTTCGATTGGACAACTCAAGAGTTACTCGAACTAGAAAACCAGCTTCCGTCACCATATCTACTGGTGGGTGATTTTAATGCCCACCATCCACTATGGGGGTCCCGTAGAAAGGATCCACGGGGTCGAATGATCGAGGTTTTCCTCGATCAATGTGACTCCGTCCTTTTGAATACGGGATCGCCCACTCATTTGTGTGCGAGAAGCTCAGAGTTTTCGGCTGTGGATTTATCATTTTCATCTCCCCGTATTGCCACGAATCTTGCGTGGCAAACCCTAAATGACCTGCACGGTAGTGATCATTTCCCGATCTTGATTAAAACCATCTCTAAGCGGGTAAGACTTACTGTTCCCCGGAGATGGTATCTCGACAGGGCAGACTGGCATGGTTTTCAAGCCAGTCTTACACGCCCGATACATATGTCCGAGGATGTCGAGACAGCCGTGCAGGAATTTACACAAAGGGTCTTAGAAGCAGCTGGCAAATTTATTCCAAAATCAAGTGGAAAATTGGTCGGTCCACCGGTTCCATGGTGGAGCCACGACATTAAGGTGGCTATAGAGGAGAAGAAGAGAGCCTTGTATAAGTTCCGAAATAACTCTACCCGGGAGAACCTGATAGCTTTCAAGAAGCGGCGGGCTATTGCTCGCCGCAAAATTCTTGAAGGCAAGAAGCTATCATGGGAGAGCTACGTGTCGTCAATCACTGCTTCCACACCTATGAGTGAGGTGTGGAAGAAGGTGGGTGCAATAGCGGGGAAAAAATTCCCTGCAGTAGCACCCATCTTAAAAGTAAATAATCGTGATGTGACCGACACGGCGGAGATTGCGGACGCAATTGCGTTTCAATTTCACTCCGCCAGTAGCTCTCAAAATTATGACGCTACTTTCCTGGGTAGAAAAAGTAATCTCGAGGTCTCTCTGGATTTCTCTTCTATGGAGTCCTTACCATATAATGTAAATTTTTCACTCAAGGAATTAGAGGAGGCAATAGGGTCAACTGGTACATCCAAAGCACCTGGTCCGGATGGGATCCCGTATCAGATGATCCGACAACTTCCCTCTGCGATGAGGGAATATTTGTTGGATCTCTATAATCTGATATGGGACAGAGGTGTTTATCCCTCAAATTGGAAGTTGGCCATTATTTTGCCTCTTCTAAAACCTGGTAAGGACCCCACAAACGCAAGTAGTTACCGGCCTATATCAATAACCAGCTGCTTGGGGAAAATTTTAGAGAAAATGATAAATAATCGCCTGGTATGGATCCTAGAAAAACATCGTCTTCTGGTGAAATACCAGGCAGGGTTTAGAAAATTCCACAGCACGATCGATCAACTGATCCATCTGGAGAACTCCATCCAGGATGCCTTCCTGGAGAGAAAACACCTCGTTGCGGTGTTTTTCGATCTAGAGAAGGCATACGACATGACCTGGAGGTATGGAGTTCTTCAGAAAATACATGAATGGGGACTGAGGGGCCGTCTGCCCCTCTTTATTAAGTCATTCATGTCTGATCGGTCGTTTCGAGTAAAGTTGGGGGAAACCGAATCCGCACCTTTTGTGTTGGAGAACGGTATCCCCCAAGGTTCAACCATAAGTGTCACCCTATTCGCTATTGCTATAAATGATATTGCAATGTCTGTCAAATCCCCTATTGGAAAATGCCTGTACGTCGATGACTTAGTATTATATATGGCAGGAGATACCATCCCTGCCATTACACGCCAACTTCAGGCCGTCATCGACAGAGTCAACAACGACGCTGAGTCTAGAGGTTTTCGCTTTTCCACTGCGAAAACCTCATGTATCCATTTTTGTAGACTCAGGCGACCGCATCGCGACCCCGGACTGTTACTCCGGGGCTCACCGATACAAGTAGTCGAAAATGTCAAGTTTTTGGGGCTGAGGCTCGATAAAGCTCTGTCTTATCGAGCCCACATTGAAGAGCTGGTAGAACGTTCTAAGAAGGCATTAAACGTTATCAAGTGCTTGGCCAGCATCAACTGGGGAGCCCGAAGAGAGGTACTGCTACGTCTGTACACGGCCCTGGTTCTATCCAGGGTTGACTACGGATGTGCAGTGTACTCTTCGGCTCGAAAATCCTGGTTGAAGCCCCTCGATGCGGTCCATAATGCAGGCATTAGGTACGCCACAGGTGCATTTCGGACAAGTCCCACACCGAGCCTCTGCTGCGAGTCGGGCATCCCTCCTCTGAATGCACGCCGCAACCGCTTCGTGCTTCAGTACGCGGCGGCAATGCGTGCGAGGAGGGGGCACATAAACCGACGTCATTTTGTCAACATCACAGAGCAGCAGAGGAAATACGCTAGAAGACCTACCGTCAGTAGGCCGGTGTGTGTCCGATCGAAGGAGCTTATGGGGAGTTTAAATCTTAGTCTCCCGCGGGTATTCGAGGTCGGATTCCTGGAGATACCACCTTGGCTAATGCCAAGCGTGTGTTGTCGACTGGATCTGACCTCACACAAGAAAAGCGATACTAGCCCCTACCTTCTTAGGGGCAAATTTTATAGTATTATCGCCGAATACCCCAACTCCCCGCGGTTGTACACAGACGGCTCGAGAACCGACCGCGGAGTAGGTTGTTCCGTCATTATTGACGGAACACCGCATTCGTGGTCGCTGCACGAGTCGGCGAGCGTGTACACCGCAGAGTTATATGGAATTTATCAAGCCCTTCGTTACTGCATCTATGACCACCACAGCTCATTCGTGATATGTTCCGACTCTCTTAGCGCCATACAAAGCTTGACGTCTCTATTATCGGTCGATCCGCTGGTCCAGCTCATACAAGCCTCGATATTCGAATTGTTCCGAGTCAAAAAGACGATTGTCTTCGTCTGGACTCCGGGACATGTGGGTATCGAGGGGAATGAGCTGGCCGATGAAGCTGCCCGTCAGGCAGCAGATGCGGATTCAGTTGATAGTATACCTGTGCGACCAGATGACGTCAAGCAATACATCAAAAGCGCTATAATGCATGATTGGCAACAGAGTTGGAACCGCTCTGAGAGCAAACTTAAATCTATTAAGCTCTCCGTGACATCCTGGAAGTCGCCGGTGGTCCTTACAAGGCGGGAAGAGGTTGCCCTATGTCGTTTACGCATAGGGCACACAAATATAACCTCTCTATACCTCCTTACCGGCGACGACCAACCAGAATGCCAATATTGTCACGACCTATTAACGGTAGAGCATATATTAGTAGAATGTCCAGCCTACGCAATTCAACGCGATAGGCTGAGGCTGGGTGGTAATGTGGCGTACTTATTAAACAATGAAAAGGGGTCCGTAGAGAAACTTATAAAGTTCCTACGGGTAACAGATTTATTAAAGCGAATTTAGGGTTTGTCGTTGTTTTTTATGTTAATTTATTATTATTTATTCTTTGTGTCGTCCTGTGGTCGGTGGTATCGAAGTCTCTTTACAACTTCGGTACCACTTTTGTCTGTCGTGTTAGGTTAGGTGATTTTTATTGGTTTCGGCACTTGGGGTCCGTTTACAACCTCAGTGCCGTCTCCTTTTTGTGATAGTAGGTTTAGGTTTTAATATGTCTTAGGTTTAGGTTTTAATATGTTTTAGGTTAGGTTCTTTTAATGGTTTAGTTTTAAGTTTTATTTAATTTATTTTAGGTTTAGGTTTTATGTTAGCTTTAAGTTTGTGTAATTGTATTGTCTGTGGGGCTCTAGTGTCAGGGTCCTTTTACAACCCGGGCACTATCCCCTTTGTGATATTAGTTTTAAGGATAAGAGGGCAATGCCTGACATCACTGTCCAATGTTTATTACAATTCGAAATTAAGTCAGAGCATTAAAAAATCTTGAGACCGGCTAATGACCTTAGCAGTCGAAGCCGGTAAAGTGGGAGGGGTTTTAGTGGGTAGGCTTTCAGCCAAAGTTTGACTGGAAGGAGTCCCACACTCCGTCCGTAACTGGATTTCCCCTTCCACAGCCCAAAAAAAAAAAAAAAAAAAAAAAAAAAAAAAAAATAATAATAATAATAATAATAATAATAATAATAATAATAATAATAATAATAATAATAATAATAATAATAATAATAATAATAATAATAATAATAATAATAATAATAATAATAATAATAATAATAATAATAATAACTTTATTACCTGAACCAATTACAGGACAATGTTATAAAATAAACTTATAATAAGTAATAATAATAATAGTAATTATATAATACAGTATAAATAAAAAAAACTTACAAAAATAAAGATTTCACAGACAATGCTAAATCACTGTCTCATTTCTGGTGAGAAAAATATGTCGTCAAACAAACGATTAGCATTTTTGTTAAAATGAAAAAGAGGAGCCTTACGAAGGACATTGGTTTCAGCGACAGGTACATAAAATGTAATATTGTTACGAGAAGAGAGTCTTGGAATATATAATTTCACTTGAGACAGTAATTCAGCACAGTCAATAATAAGTATTAAACAGTAAATGATGGAATATCAAAAATAAATAAAATCATTTTTATTTAATATATAAATAAAATATATGAAATAAACTAATTCATTGCTTAGCATAAACCGTAGTGTATTAAATAATTTCATTAAAGGAAAGTTGCACCGCTGAATGGCGAAATTCCGTTCCGTTCGGAGGGAAGGAATATTTGCGACGCGGCGGTGGGAAGGAAGTGTGCAGACATAAAGCTCTGTCGAAAACCCCGAGGCTAATCCCGAAACCCCGCAGGATTGCCAACTTGCCGCAACTCGTGCCCCCGTAATTAATATGAATTGAATATCACTGTACGGAATCCGTAATTAGAATTGCTAACTTTATCCGACAGGAATTACACAATGAAACGGGAAACACCAGGAAGCTGGAAACAATGTTCCGTCCTGAATGGACCTAGTCTCTCGATATTTCAGAATGGGAATGATTAATTGTTTATAAAATTATTTAATTCTTCTCTCTTCGCTATTTTTAATTAATATGGGCATGAAAATTTAAGAACTATGTTTTTTGGTTATTGTTCGAAAAATATTTAAAATATTCCTATATGCTTGTTAAATTGATTTATTTAAAAAATTCATGTTGACTGAAAAAACGAAAATAGATACTAAATAAAATAATAAAATACTTATATGATTAAATTTTGTTAGTATTAACATTTTTATGTATTTATTTCACGCATTCACATATATATTTTTTTTAATTTAATAGCATTCAAACATCATACATTTTTTTTTTCTTAAAAAAATATGTCTCAATAACAATTAAGGGAAAAAAGAACAAAAAAATAATTTTGCTGTATAAAGGTGATTTACCGTAAATAAATGAATTGAATTTAATATTGTTTCTCCCTGTACATAACATTTGCTTTATGGTAAAAAACGATTATTCCTATTATTATTAAGCATTTTTTCAATTAAATTGCATTAACAGAAAGTTTACATCGTTTTTCAATTAAAAAAAAAATAAGGCTCTAAACTTCCATTGATTTAAACATCAAATTATTTATAATTTTTAAAATAATTAAAATTGACCTAATAAACCTTACTATTATGATTAATTTTAAGCGTAGAATCTAAAATCGACATAAAAATATAGCATTCCATTTAAAAAATCATATGTTTGATACGTCACGTGATTATTAGATATGAAACTAATTTTAAAATGTGAAGTTTAACAGTAGCTGCAAATTATGTTAGTAATATATATATATATATATATATATATATATATATATATATGTATATGTATATATTTATCTTTATTTATGAATTTTGTACAATGAGGTGTGTGTTTACATTTTAATATATGTTATAATACTGTCTATTACAATAGAGCAAAATTCACAAACTGGCTATCAACCAGAGGTCTTTCAGCCTTGTCAGTAAAATTTTTTTATAAATTTCTATATAACTGAGATATTGGACTTCATCGGAATCTTGCGCCATCCTGTGTATGTCAATTTTTAAACCAACTGGATTTTGTATTCTATTCATTGATAGTTTCACGACATGGGATAAATCAACCGCTAATGTTTTTTTTTTTTTTGGTAAAAAATTGAATTACATCCGAGTAGCACAAATTTATGCCTCGCAAATATTGCGTTTCCTCCGTCTTTTCGGCGTTTCACAAAAATCCGTTTGATACACCGAATGTGTACCGTACGTGTCATCGAGTGCAAATAAAGGCGGTTAATGCCTTTCAGGTAAAATGGAATGGCTTATAAAAACGCAAGGTGTAATAAAAGCTAATGGTGGCTCGAGCCCTTCCGGTGTTGTAAAACTTTTATGCGGCGGTCAGTTTTATTTGTAATGAATTTAGCTTTTTCTCTGAAAAAAATAAAAGAGGCGATAATATCACGAACTTTTTTACGCTTTTAATGAAAAGAAAAAATAGAATATCTCTAGATGTTCAGATTGTGTTTAATTGATTGGATTTATTATAGGTTGATTGATAAGGCGTTGAGGTGTTGAAAATCCATATTCACTTTGTGTAAATAAAATTCTGAATAACTTTTGATTTTCAAAAAAATTATTTATTTTCAAAAATAAATAAATATAAATGTATATATATATATATATATATATATAGTTCTAAGATTTCTAATTTTACTGTAAACTTTCATTCACCTGAAGGAGCAATAAATTTGCGAAACAATTGTTGTGAAAATAAACACACTTTTTGAAAATCAAAAGTTATTCAGAATTTTATTTATACAAAGTGAATATGGATTTTCAACAACTCAACGCCTTATCAATCAACCTATAATAAATCCAATCCAACAATTGTTTCGCAAATTTATTGCTTCTTCAGGTGAATAAAAGTTTGCAGGAAAATTAGAAATCTTAGAACTATATATATATATATACATTTACACTATTGACACTAAGGTGGGGTGGATATTTTAAGTAGTGTAGTTCTGTTTGTTTGTTGAGTAGGAGGCCGGTTTTTCGAATCTGTTGATTTCCAAGTTTTCCAGTAGGTTTAATTTCCTTCTTTTTTTCTCTGTATTGAGGATCTGGAATTCCTGATTGAAGTTGTGGTTTTCGGAGAGCAGGTGATTCGCATAGGTTGAGGTGTTTTTTTGTTTTTCTCTTATGCTTTGCAATCCTTTCTTCAAAAGCTCGTCCCGTTTGTCCAATGTATATTTTTGGATTGTCGTTGTATGTAAGCATAAATTTGCGAAACAATTGTTGTGAAAATAAACACACTTTTTGAAAATCAAAAGTTATTCAGAATTTTATTTATACAAAGGATTTATTATATATATATATATAATATTTTTTATTGAGAGATATATACGGAAAAATATTCTAAACAAATAATGTATATATATATATTTGCCCGGGAAGTAGTTGTTTCAAAGTGCATTTGTTTAACGTACGTAACGATTTTTTTTTGGAGCAAATTCATCGAAATTTGAAAAGAAAAGTCGATTTTGTGTGAAAATCCGAATATCTCCAAATGACTTCATATTATACTGAAATATAGCTAAATAATGGAGGAATCATCTGTGAAAATTTTAGCCTCATCGGGAAATTATTTTTTTGTCAGTCTGGTCTCAAAGTTCGTCTTCGTAAATTGGGCGAAAATTTCGCTTGAGTTTGCGATTTTTTTCTGACGGCCACTGTGGATATAAAATAATGATTTTTTATAAAAATATAGCTTCATTCTTGAGGAATGCAATGCTGTAAACCGCATCTTTCTATCTCTTCTGTAAACTCTGTAATTTTAGTCCAACCACTGATATATCAAAAACGGCCAATCGGCGGGTCTCGCTTAAACCGTTCTCATAAGGACCAATGTTAATTTCGCGAGGTCATTAAAATGGCCAAAAATTGTTGGAAATAATTTTTGCGAAGAAAACTAAGTGGTCTATGTTGTTTCTGGTATCATCAAGAGCCTTCTTGATTTTTTTCAGATTTTTTTGAGAACAGAAAATTTTCGCTGAAATTTGAAAATATCATAAGGGGTACGCATGGAAAAAAGTCGATTTTCGTCGAAAATGCGAAAATCTCCAAATGACTTCATTTTATACTGAAGTATAGCTAAAGAATAGGGGAATAATCTGTGAGAATTTCAGCCTTATTGAGGAATTATTTTTTTGTCAGTCTGGTCGCAAAGTTGGTCTTTGTAAATTAGGCGAAAATTTTGCTCGAATTTGCATTTTTTTTATGACAGCCACTATCGGTCTAAACTAATGGTCTTTGGTGAAAATATAGCTGCATTCTTCAGAAATGCAATGCTGAAAATCGCGTCTTTTTATCTCTTCTAAAAAACTCTGTAATTTTAGTCCAACCGCTGATATATCAAAAACGGCCAATCGGCGGGTCTCGCTTAAACCGTTCTCATAAGGACCAATGTTAATTTCGCGAGGTCATTAAAATGACCAAAAATTGTTGGAAATAATTTTTGCGAAGAAAACTAAGTGGTCTATGTTGTTTCTGGTATCATCGAGAGCCTTCTTGATTTTTTTCAGATTTTTTTGAGAACAGAAAATTTTTGCTGAAATTTGAAAATATCATAAGGGGTATGCATGGAAAAAAGTCGATTTTCGTCGAAAATGCGAAAATCTCCAAATGACTTCATTTTATACTGAAGTATAGCTAAAGAATAGGGGAATAATCTGTGAGAATTTCAGCCTTATTGAGAAATTATTTTTTTGTCAGTCTGGTCGCAAAGTTGGTCTTTGTAAATTAGGCGAAAATTTTGCTCGAATTTGCAATTTTTTTCTGACGGCCACTATCGGTCTAAACTAATGGTCTTTGGTGAAAATATAGCTGCATTCTTCAGAAATGCAATGCTGAAAATCGCGTCTTTTTATCTCTTCTGTAAACTCTGTAAGTTTAGTCCAACCGCAGATTTGTCAAAAACGTAACGTAAGTCAAAATATCACAAAGCTAAATGTGGAAATAATTTATTAAAATAATTTTTATTTAATTGATTTAAATATAACTGTGACCAAGTGAATGAATACTCTTTTCTATTTATATATATCTTTATTAATAAATATATACTATAATTAAATAATAAAAATTACAAAATTAAATATATAATTCATAATAAATTAAATGAAAAAAAATCTAAAGAAGAAATAATTTATTAATTATTTTAAAATTCTTTTTATTTGATATATTTAAATAACTGGGACCAAGTGTTCAAATTTATGAATTTTAAAGCCAAATAAAACATCAATTGGCTAACGGCTAGAAGCCTTTTTGTCATGAGTGAATAGATTTGATTTGATTCAAAGGTTACAAAATTGAACATTAATAAAAATTAAAATTGAACTGTAATTCGTTTTATAGTCAACATGAGATCAAAAAAACTCAACATGATTCAGATTTAATGTTTGTTTTATCAAAGTGTGTATTATAATACTATTTATTTTTGAAGATTAATATTTATTTCATGCATTTAATTCAAAAACAAATAGTATTATAATACACATTTTGATAAAACAAACATTAAATCTGAATCATGTTGAGTTTTTTTTGATCTCATGTAAAACGAATTACTGTTCATACAGCATTATTATTATTGTAAGAAAACAAATGTAATCTTTTGTACTTTTGTTTAAATATTTATCGACATACAGAATGCAAAGGTTAAAATAAAATAAGTCATGACAACACCTGAGAAATTTAAAAAAAAAAACAATAAACAAAAATTGATTAATTCAACATTTATGAAACAACTAAAATGTTTCAGAAATGTTGAATTAATCAATTTGTTTTTTATTATTATTATTTTATTATCCAGGTGAGGCACTCCCCGAAAAGAGTAGTAAGTAAGTAAGTATCAAGAATGGTAAAGGCAAGCAAGAGAGCGTGCAGTGAAGAGGCGAAAGCAGATCGATGTTTCAGGGTATAATGGGTAAATGGGGGGCGCGAAAGCAAATTAAAAATCGATGAAGCGCCGCCGTCGCCGCCCCGAAAACGGGCCGCCGTTTGTAAAAGTGGCGAAACACCGAAACGCCATAACCGCGTCGACGAGTTAATGTCTTACAAATCAAAACTACACCGGAATTAACATATCCCACTATATATCCATGCCGACATTCATCATACGCGATCCGTACACAGTTTCGCTCTCTGCGACAAACTAGCCCGAAAGCCATTTCCGCCATTTTTCATTATCAAATCGCGTTGTCAGTGTCAGTATCTTCTCGTCGCTCCGGCGCGCCTAGACAACTAAACTGCCACCGGCGGGAAACTGTATTCCTGGACACGGAAACACCGTCACGTCGTCATAACGCGCTGATGCATTTTTGCTGTCGCCAATTCCAACGGTCATTTCTACTGTCAATTACGAGACGGTTTTTTTTGTTATAATATACCCGAACAAAAAAAAAATACGAATAGATTTTATTCTATTAGCAAGTTTTTCTAGGTAAAAAAATCTCGAGCTGTGATGCAAACTGGACCAGACCATCAGTTTTAATTTTGAAAGCGCTAGGTGGTATTTTTTTATAAATTACTTCAGGAGTGGATGCATACATTTAAAACTCAGCACACATTTTTAATTAAGGTGAAATGATGGTTTTTTTTACATACACTAAATCATGAGCGCCGCTACATTTTTTCCTAGCTACATATATTTTTTTAAGAAAATGTCTGCTGAACATATTCGCCAGTCCAAAATAGTAATGTCATCTTCAGCAAGGCATGCTTTTCTTTGTCTTCTTGAATGTACTCACTCATTATATTGCTGAAATATTAATTCAGGTAGAAAATTAGCTTCCAAAATTCCAATGTATTTCGTGCTGTTCATTCTGGTTGATGGAAAGGCTAATTTTAAGGAAAACGCAGCCCACACCACAAGGCTGCCACTACAGACTTAATCTTATTTATTAGAATTTTGTTTAAAACAATAGATTTTAAATAAACGCTTGAAAAAAGTTGATAAATTTTCTGGCGGCGCCCATGCATTAAATTATGTGTTTTTTGGTTTAAGTTGCGGTTTAGTAGAAAGAGATAGATATATAGTAAAATGGAAATAATCGTTTGAAAAAAGAACCATTCTTTTGGAATTAATAATAAGAATATGTGTTTACATTTTTTATCTACCAAGTATAAAGTATCAGTCTAAATAAAAAATAAATCGTTAATTTTCGAGTATTACGTCAATTTACTAGTTCAAGTTAGAAAAGAAAATTGTAAGATATAATGAAATTAATAGGTCATGTCTGCTAAGTTATTTGAATGCAGAATTTAGTGAAATCCTTTAAATTTTCATTACACAAGTTTTTATTAGCAAAAATATAATTTGAAATTTTCTATAAATTTGATCAATTTTCATTGTTTTCATAATTGTTTTTCTCACAAACTAAACATTAAAATAATTTTTAATTCATCTGATGAAATTCCTGCTTATTTTTAGATTACTTTAATGTATAATACAATATTGTTCATTGATCAAAACAGCAATCTAACTCGAATTAGTGATTGCCAATATTTATATAGCTGTCTCTTTCGTCTAAACCGTACCCTTAAGGCTAGATTTATCTGTCTTTTTCTCCCTTTTAATTGTTTTAATTATATTTATCTCTTTATTTTTTTCTCTCTTTTATTTTTTTTTCAAATTATAGTTATCTGCTTATTTTTTCTCTTTTATTTTTTTTTAATTATATTTAACTGTTTATTTTTTTCTCTCTTTTAATTTTTTTTGACCATATTTATCTGTTTATTTTTTTCTCTCTTTTAATTCTTTTTAACTATATTTATCTGTTTATTTTTTTCTCTCTTTTAATTTTTTTTTAATTATATTTATCTGTTTATTTTTTTTTTCTCTTTTAATTTTTTTTTAATTATATTTATCTGTTTATTTTTTTCTCTCTTTTAAATTTTTTTAACTATATTTATCTGTTTATTTATTTCTCTTTTAATTTTTTTTAATTACATTTATCTCTTTATTTTTTTCTCTCTTTTAATTTTTTTTAACTATATTTATCTGTTTATTTTTTTCTCTCTTTTATTTTTTTTTAAATTATATTTATATGAACAACGAAAATCATTGTATTCATCGATATATATGTAGTTACTTTTTCTCTCTCTTAATTTTCGGTTATTTATTTTTTTTTAAATTGAGAAGCATATACGTAATTAATGCTTAATTTTATTCAGGGAATTAAAGTGTGAAAAGAGCAATATCCATCGGAGTGCGATGCGAGATCGTAAAGTTTTCTAGGAGTGTTGTAAAACCCGGGCACGTTTTCACATCAACATCAAAGCGCTTCGACACGCGGGTCTATTACGTTTTGATTGATATTTGACATTCAGAACGTGTCCAGATGAGTTCATAAGGACGAATCTACTCGCTTTTCCGCCGCAAATGGTTGAGTTAATTAAAAAAATATTAATTGTTACGGTTGCTCCTTCGTTTTACATCGGTATTCTATTAATGATAATACTTGTTAATTGTTGAGGCTTCTACTTTGTTATACATTGTAATTCAATTTTAATAAATGAAACACTTTTTTACTTTGTTTGTATAACTTGGATTGATTTTATTGTTGACTATAGTGTTTTGATAATGACACGTCAAGGTTGTCGAAACTATAGTCAATAATAAAATCAATCCGAGTTATACAAAGAAAGTAAAAAAAGTGTTTCATTTATTAAAATTGAATGAAAATACTTTTTACTTCGTGTAACTGAAATTTATTTCGCGATTAGAGTTTTAAATACAAGGGATTAAATGGAATCTCACTTTATCTTATTTCACTAAATTTGTTTTGTTTTTTGATTTTGACTTACTTGCACTCTTGATTCGGTGAGGCCGATCCTCATGGCGATCTCCTCGCGCATGAATATGTCCGGATAGTGGGTCTTCGAGAAACACCTCTCCAGCTCGTTGAGCTGTGCCGGCGTGAACCTGGTGCGGTGCCGTTTCTGCTTGGTGGGTTTGTCGCCGTCGCTGGAACCGCCTCCGCCGAGGGAGCCGAGCGGCGGCAGCCCGGAATCGCACAGGCCGCTCAGCCTCGGCTGGTCCAGGACCTTCAGTTCCCCTTGGTGCCTCTTGATGTCCTCCCCACACATCTCCTTTATTCCTGAAACAATAAGAAACGAATCATAGGTTTTTGCTATGGGATTCGAGCTGAAATTAATATTTGATGTTTGGTAAGGTTGCCAAAAAGAATCCCAAGTAAGTTTGTCAAAAAAAAAATAATACCTTTGTCATATAAATATTACCTAAGAGTATCTTTAATTAATTTCCCACTTAACACAAAGTGAAATATTTTGTACTATAAACGATTGATTAAAAAATACTTGGTATTGTTTCACTGATTTTATTTTAACTTTCCGACTAGTTTTAGTCATTATCAAGGTATCAACATTACTTGATTATCATTATTAAATTATTAGCAAGGATTCAGCATTCCTTTATTATGACTTCCATTATCAAGGAATCATCATTCCTTGATTAAGACTTCAATTATTAAGAAATCTACATTCCACGATTATGACTTCCACTATCAAGAAATCAACATTTCTTGATTATGACTTTCATTATTAAGGAATCAATATTTCTTGATTATTTTTTTATTTATCGAATGTATAAACATTTTACAATTTTACAAACTAATAATACTGCTGGATAAATAATAATAGAAAAAAAAATGACCAAAGAATGAAACAATATCGCATGCATGCTAAAATTGTTTATAGAAGAATATACAAAATTATTTATATGGCAAAAAGATCACTAAAACTAAAAAAAATCTGATTTCATTGAAGATTTATAATTATACCAGAAATGTTGGTAATTTCATCAAATTTTCGAACAATAATATTTAATAATATTAACTTCCTAAATGGGCCATCAACCAAGAATTCTAATATCAAGGAATCAACATTCCTTGCTTATAACTTCCATTATCAAGGAATCCTTGATTATGGCTTCCATTATTAAAGAATCAAGATTTCTTGATTGTGACTTCCATTATTAAGGAATCAACATTTCTTGATTATGACTGCCATTATCAAGGAATCATTCACATTCCTGCACTATAGTATGCACTTATAGCCGAAACTAGTCGGAAAGTTAAAATTAAATCAGTGAAGCAATACCAACTATTTTTAAACAATAGTTTATTACATAAAAGATTATTTTTTACTTTCCCCGGATTGTGATCGTAAAAGTTTTCAAATTGCCAATTTCAACAAATATGCACCTTTTGAGGTCTCCTGAGTGCACTCCATCAACTTTTGAAAAATGTCTATGTACGTGTCTGTGTTTCCGTGGTAGCGCATAAACAGCTAGATGGATTGAACCCAAACGTTATATCTAGACTTTTTATAACAGTGGAATGATCTGAAAAGCTTTTGGTTAGAATCAAAACACATTAGGTGTAATTTTACTCTTCATTTTTTATTTAATTCCTATAGAAAAATTTCAAATAAAAATTTTAGATTTTGAAAAAATAAATATTTTTTTGTTATAAAACTTTTATTGTAGGACATTCAGTTTTCAATTTATACTCAGTAGAATTACATCTACCTGATAAATTCCCTTAGAAATAAACAATTATTTTTATAACCTACGTCATGTTGGTTCTGGAGACTTTTAATATTTAAATAAGTATTTTCATGTCAAACAAAACATCAAATTTCGCAAATTGTTCCAGAATATTCAAGTCAAGAAAAGCAATGTCAATAAATTTGACCGAATTAATCGGAGAAATTATTTCGATCATCATCATTTTTAACATTGATTTCTTGGTTGATGATCCAATTGGGAAGTTGTAATATTAATCAACTTCCCAATTGGGCCATCAACCAATCATCATCATTTTTTTACATTTACTTCTTGGTTGATGTCCCAATTGGGAAGTTGTAATATTAATCAACTTCCCAATTGGGCCATCAACCAAGAAATCAATGTAAAAAAATTATGATGTGTCCATCATCCTTTCTCCGGTGGAATATTATTGTTGAAAAATTATTATGAACATTTTTGGGATACTTATAATATTCCACAATGAATTCAGAAACAAACAATACTTATTTTTCAAACCATAGATATAGAGGAAATAAATGAGTCGTAAAGAAAATAATTTCCATTTTATTTGCTGTTAGGTACGGTTGCCAAAGAAATACCTAAGTTGTTTTAAGAAAAAATAATTTCTTTCTCAAATAAACATTACCTAACAGACCAGAGGTCTTTCTGCCCTGTCGTGAATTTATGATGAAGTTAAAGAAAAATCTGTGCTAGCTAGCTGAACTGTCCTGATGATTTGCGCAAATGAATTGATGAATGGTGAGTCACTTATTGGTTGATGGCCAATTTAGGAAAATAATTAATATTTTGCAAAAATTTTGTTAGAAAATTTGTAAAAATTATATATTTTTTTTCATACTTTTTAATCATCAATGAATTCAGAGAAAAGCTCAATTTTATTGAAACTATAGATATAGAGTAAATAGATGAGTGGTAAAGAAAACAATTTCCATTTTATTCGATGCTAGGCAAGGTCTCCAAGAAAATACCTAAGTAAGTTTATGAAGCCTATCTCAAATAAATATTACCTAACAGATTGTTTTGTATTTTTATTTTGTACATTGACTTTTTGGTTGATGGCTCATTTAGGAAATTTATTCATATTATGCAATATTTGTAGAAATATTGTGCATTTTCCAACAAACATATTATTAATAATAGAAATGGGATTACAGTTACTTAAATAAATTAAATAAAATAATTTGAAAATAATTAATTAATAAATTATTTTCTCTTTTGATATTTTGATATTATGATAACAATATAGTCCTATTTTGGGGGGGTTTCCTCACTTATTCCTTGTGTTTTTAAATTATTCAAATTTAATTTTCTTAAACGAAGAAACACCTTTATTTCCAGGTAGTAAATGCAAAGCTCTAATATTTTCTTTACTGAATTTAACAACACACTTGAAGTGTTATTCGAAAAAGCTCTAATAATTCCCTAGCAGAATTTAACTGCAAACTTGAAGAATGCAAAGGAACGAAAAAAGCTCTAATAATTCCTTTCCCATCTTAAAGAAACACCATCTTAAAGAATGCAAAGAAATATTTTTTAAAAAAATCTGTAATAATTTCATAGAATTTAATTACAGACTTAAAGTATGAGAATTATTTTTCTAAAAAGCCCTTAGTAGAATTTAACTGCAAACTTAAAGTATGCCAAGGAATTGATTTTCTAAAAAGTTGTAATAATTCATCAGTAGAATTTAACCACAATTTTTTTTGACAAGGCTCTAATAATTCCTCTACAGATTTTAACTACCAACAAAAAGTTTGCACAGGAATTATTTAAAAAAAAGCTCTTATACTGCCTTTACATAATTTAAATAAAAAACTTAAATTATTATTTTGCATTTATGACCTAGAAATAAAGATGTGTATTGCTTTAAGAAAAGTAAATTGTTTATCAAGTCTTTCAACCTTAATATTCTTATTAGATATAGCTTTAATGGTAATTCTTATTAGGATATGCATTTTCTTTTTTCTTGGTACTATTTTTGATAAAATGGTACTACAACAATTACTGCGCAATTGTTTGTTTTTATTACTAGCTTTTAAGTAAATTTGAATCTCGAACTTTTAATGGAGTATGCGAATAAAATGTTATAATTTGTACTCTGTGTAAGAGATACATACCTACCATCATCATAAAAGTTAAGATAATACATCTATCACTCACTAGGAATTAGTTCATATTGAAACGGGTTTGAGTTAGAGCACAGGTGAACGTTACCGACGGCGCGGGTGAACCACCGAACGAACAACTCAAGAACATCACTGCTATCACCAGCATCAGTAGTAGGTGGCGGTGGCCCGAGGAGGAGGTGGTGGCAGATGAGCGTGATCGCGATTTCGGATATGAACTGAAAGAATTAAAGAGCTCGCGGTGTGATGGGCGCCGATGGGCAGATATGGGATGAGGACGCGTGTGCCCTTAATTGCATGGCCTACCGGAGCCAGCCAGGAATATTGGCCTAATGAGGGCGAGGCAGCTTCAATTTAGCCCCATTTAACTAGCCTATCGTTAGTACGCTGAATCACTAAAGACTTTAGCGCCAATTAGTGGCCCCCACTAACTTACCGACAGAGCCCAGATTGTTGAGCATTGTACAGCTACGGCTGTTGCTGCTGCTGCACCCAGAAGGTCTCCACACTGACGCACTGCACTGTTTATTTAATGAGTACTGATTTGATACTGAATTGTGAATATGTTCTTCATTCCCCGGGTTGTGCCCGCGTGTGGGTGGGGTGGAATCTGTCGGTGGACTTTGTGTATAGTAGGCGGGGACTAAAATGGTAGGGCGTGTCCTTTGTTCCCATTGGTTAGCTACAGAAACGAGGGGGATTACAAAGGTATGCCCTTAGATCCTCGGCTGCTTGTCCTGATGAAAAATATCTGAATGAATCTTCTGAATTTTTATTATATCGTCCTGAGGCCCTTCAAAGGCCGTTTCGAAATTTTCAATATATCGCCTGTTGGATCTCATTAAAATTCCATTCGATCCATGGAAATGTTCAACCATCAAAAATTTAGATGTAAACACTCGCGTACGCTTTCTCCGAATAATATTCCACTTTTATATCGATACTCCGGATTTCAGATGAAACGCTTAGTTTACCTTCACTTATCAATAAATTCTTTCCACACAAATAAAAACTTTTATTACACATCTGGTATTACTTTTATTAAACACTGAGTAAAAGTAAATAATTATTTCTTTGCGCTGTTAATGGTATTCTATTTTGCTGCAAAAAAATAATACCATTAACAAAAACGGATTGTGAAAATAATTACTTCCTTTTCGACATCACGAGGTATTCCGAGACCCGCTTTCGGAATACCTCATGAAATGACAACGGAATACCTCATGAAATTGAAAAGTCTATATAAATCCTATAAATTCCTGTTTTTTTTTTTAATTAATGGTATTTTATTTCGCTCTGAAGAAAATTAAATATGTTTTTCATTAATATTGGTTTACCATGTTATGTAACTGAATACATCCTACACACCACAAAAAATTACTATTAAACATAAGTAATAGTTTAAAACTTTCCTCCACTATTTCCTTATTTTTTTAATACCAGATTTACGTTTCTATTACGATGGGAATAATTTCAAAAACTACACGGTACCTGCATATAAGGGTTTCTTCATAATTAAATCAATCTTCACGCAACTTAAAATCATATAATATATAAAATATTATTACTGTAAATGGACTTCCGTGAATAAATAAATAAATTACTTTGATTAATCTTTTTTGTATGTACCAGATTTCATAGTAAGATAGTTATTATCAATGGTGACCACAAATGATTACTAATGAGGGTAGCCGAAATTTGACAAATTCATTTTTTTACAAATTCCAGATTAAACGCAAATCTTGCATTAGCTTCAGATTCTTGTTTATATATATATCTATAACAAAACCTGTTTAGACTGATGATAAATATAACTTAAACGTTAAACTTAACATTTCCCTTACAGAATAGCCCCGAAAATCTATTAAAAAAAAATCAATTCCGCAATCTGCCATTCATTCAAGCATCATATAATGAATACTTTTTTTCTCTCCACCCCCCGCTTATTCCTCCTTTTTTAAATCGATAGGTAAACGTCTCGAGGGAATTTAATTTAACTTGGGGGGCCGAACGGTCGGTCTCCTGCTCCTTCTCCGCGCGATCGGCTGTATCCTGGGAAGAATGCGGGCGGAGGAAGTGATCCCGGTAATGGTCCGATCAGGGCAACGTCTCCCACGAGCCTCACTTCATTATTGACCCATTTCGGATGCTGATCGACGGATTCGCCGCTATGCCTCCTCTTTTTTTACATGCTCTTTATTTTATGGCCGCCATCCATCCTTGCCTGACCGACGAGCGCGCGCTCCCGCCAAATGAATGCATTAGTTTCTGCAGGGCGCACTGTTAATTATTCAAAGTGTGTGATTTTTGGGTATTGACAGCTCACGTCTAATACACGATAAAGAACTTTAGCGAAATTAATTCAATGATTTTCGATAATTTAAATATAAATTATAAAAATTTGCAACTTTACGTATTAATAATTCTATTAGGGCAGGTCGATAGCCTGTTCAAGCAAGCAAGAAAGAAAGAAATATACCATAATAAATATATCTAAAACAAATAAATAAAAATAAAGATATTGTAGTAGTAATTGTATTGCGGTTTAGTAGAAAAAGAGAGATTCTTAATTTATATCTATATCCTTATATTTTCGTAAATAAAAAGTAGCAAAACAACGTACACGTTTTGCTACTTCTTAAAAGGTTTAAATATTTCATGAAAGGTTTAAATAAATTAAGTAAAACCATACGATTAAAATAATTTATAAATAAATAAATAACAACTACAAATACACAACAACATAAATAATCAATACAGACTAAGGCAGATTTTTAACATCAAACCTTGGGGATGCTTCATGTCTATAAACTGGCATATCATTCTTGTTTGTATTTCCATATTCAACAACAGTATACTCAAGCGATCTTTCTGCATTTTTTTCCCTATGCAATTCAGAAGGATTTTTCAAATCCTGAGATTCCCTCTTTTGTTTGTAACGCCCTTCCTGATTACTCGGCTCTGAGTGGATGGTGAATATATTTACACCTGTTTGTTTTAAAGGCGAAGCTTGCGCATCCTGATTAAAATTAGTATTAATTTGAGCTTGTTTTGGAACCAGGCTATTAAAAGCGGACAATTTAGATAAATCCATTGAAGATTTCGGTGAACCAATCACGGACTCGTATGAATTCGTTGGGGATTTGAAGGAAATTATTGATGATCCTCGATAGGTTTCTGGTAGCTTGTTCTCAACTTGTGGAAAATTATTAATCGCATTCCCTGGATTTTTTGGGAAATAATTTTGCGGGCTTTCTTTAATACTTGCTTCTAAATTGTGAGGACCATTTTTAAGTTGATCACCTTTCAAATATTCAGGCTTGGGTAATTCTTCCAAATTCACCAAAGGCGATGGACTTTTTTGATCTTTACTTCCATAATGAACTGAACTTTCCTTTCCCATCTCATTGAAATATACAAGCGTCTCATCATGTTGTTTATTAGCTAAATTCAACAATTTTGTAGACAGCTCTTCTGTATTTTGGTGATTTGAAGATAACCTATCTGTATTAGGGTAATTTTCAGATAATCCTTCTATATTCCCATTAGTTGTAGAAACAACACTATTCCAATGATTTATCGAAAATCCTGCTGTATACTGCCGATTAGAAGACAATCCTTCTGTATTTCTAAGATTCGTAGACAATCCTTCTCTATTCCAATGATTTGTTGATAATCCTTCAGTATTCCGGTGGCTTACAGACAAACCTTCTCTATTTGGATGATTTGCAGATAATCCTTCCTTAAATAATTCTCTATTCAAATGATTCTTCGAGAATCCTTCTGTATTCTGGTGATTTGCAGATAATCCTTCGATATTCCCATTATTTTTAGATAATCCTCTGTTCCAATGATTTTTCGAGAATCCTTCTATATTCTGATGATTCGAAGACAATCGTTCTGTATTTCGATGATTTGTAGATAATCCTTCAGTATTCCAATGATTTGTTGATGATCCTTCTGTATTCCGATGGTTTGCAGACAAGCCCTCAGTGTTTCCATGATCTGCAGATATTCCTTCTGTATTCCGATTAATTGTAGATAATCCTCTATTCAAATGATTTTTCAAGAATGCTTCTGTGCTCTGGTAATTTGAAGACAATTCTTCCGTATTTTGATGATTTTTAGACAATCCTTCAGTATTCCAATGATTTGTTGATGATCCTTCTGTATTCCGATGGTTTGCAGACAAGCCCTCAGTGTTTCCATGATTTGTAGATAATCCTTCAGTATTCCAATGATTTGTTTTCAATCCTTCGTTATTCCGGTGATTTTCAGAAAATTCAATTTTTTGATGACTCTTAGATAATCCATCTATTTTCCAATGATTTTCTGATAATCCTTTTGTATTCTGATTATTTGCAGACAATCCTTCTACATTCTTATCATTTACAGATCCTACATTCCAATTCTTTGTAGATAATCCTTCTGCATTCCAATTGTTTACAGATAATCCTTCTGTATTCTGATAATTTGTAGAAGCCTCTTCCAATTTCTGATGGTTTATATTTCGCCGATCATTATTTCCAAAATCCGAATTTTCATGAAGGTGAGATTCAATTGCCTTCCCATTACCCTCTTTACGAGGATACAACAAAAATTCTTGTGTACTCTGAGGAAGAGGCTGCATATTATCTTTTATGTACTGAAAATCATTTCGAGCAAATTGCGGAATTGTACTTCCTGCTAAATTATTAATTCCTCGCAAATTATTCTTATACTGAGCATTGCTGGACTTCAATTCTTGACTCTGCGATTTTTGCTTTAAATCTGTATTCTGGGCAAAATTGTTTAAGCTTCCTCTTTTGTAATCACCAACACTGTGTGGTTCCTGAATTAAATCAAAATTCCCAGCTAGATTATTTTTAAATTCTTGCAACTTATTCCTATTTTCCGTTTCGTGGTTGTTGTAACCGAAATGCTGGATTTGCGCAATGGAATTTTGATCAACACTTGCTGAATGTTGAACGTCTTCGAATTTCTGTTCGTTTTGATCGGAATTCATCCCATGGAACGTTTGAGTGATTTTGTATTTTTGATCGACTGAACCTCCACGCAAGTTCTCAATAAAATCATTGTTTTTATCACCCGCATTTATTTTAATATTATGGTGGGTGTATAAAGTATCCAATTCACTTTTCTCATTTCCTTCCAATGGAAACCCGTTTTCGCTGGGTTTAAGGTTTAAATTAATTTCATCACCCTGAGAATACTCGAAGTGATTAAAATTATTATTTCCAATAGATTTTGTTTGTTCGTTAGATTCTAATCGTTGATCGTAATTCTTAATCAATTTATCATCTTCATTCTCAAAACGTTGTTTTTGAAAATCCGGCTTTTTCTTGAAATCATAATTCGTCCCAGGATACGTATTTTTATCACTAAAAATATTATAATCCGATGATTTCTCTCGATGCTGACTCTTCGCAGATTGCGCTTGAGCTTCAAAAACATTCTGCTGCTTGTAATTCAGATCACCTTCTTCTTTGTTTGCATAAGTCGGATTTTCTGCAAAAGTTTGCGATTCAGCTTGAAAATCATTCAAATTCGAATATTTCTGCTTATTATGATAAGCCGGTTTGTGGAAAAACTGTTGTTCGTTGTACAAAAAAGATTTTGCGTATTGCTGCTTTTCCTCCCCTCTCCCATTTCCATAATCTGAGGAAGCTCCAGAATGGTTTTGCGCGTATCCACTTTCGAATTGCGTCGAATGCTTTGCAGATTCACCCTGTTCTTGTTCTTTTTGTCTTAAATAGGATTTTTCAGTTCCAGAAATTTTCTGCTGTTTCTTGTTCAAGTATGAATGATCTGGATTAAAATTTCTGATCAGAGAATGGGAATATATTTCGGGGGTATTAGAAAATAGCGAGGATTCAGTATTTGCATCACGGCTATTTGAATTTTGGGATGCGTATTGGGGCTTGCTTCCAATCTCCTGGGGTTTTGTTTGTGGTGATCCTAATTGGTTAAATTTAGAAATTGTTTCTTGAGGATTTCCAAAAGGTGAGGCATATTGGTTGAAGTTTGTTTTTACCTCTTGGATATCTGATTGTGGTGATTCATTTATTTTATAAGGGCTAAATTGTGGCAATCTATTTATTTCTTGAGTACTTAAATGTGATGATCCTCTTATTTCATGAGAATTAAATTGTGGAGATCTATTTATTTCTCCAGGATTTAATTGTTGCAATCCATGTATTCCTTGAGGATTTCTTTGCGGTAATGAGTATTGATTAAGCTTACCATTTACCACCTGACCATTTGAATATGGTGAAACATACTCGTATTTACTTTTCTCATTCATTCCAAAACCATTCGATTTTTCCTTTTCCGGAATTGCAAGTGTGTAATCCTGAAAAACAGATGCTCCGACATTATTCAATTGCAATTTATTAGAAGATTGCTCCAAACTGTGATGAAAATTACCTTCCAATCTAAGAGCTTTCGGAAGCTCTTCTCCTAAAGCTTGTTCTTTGTAATTTTGCTTGCTTCCTTCGTAAAGATTAGATAACTGTCCTTTCGAAGATTCGCCTCCATAGTATTTCGTGGTTACTTCATAAAGTACTGGAACCCGCCCACGCAAAGCCTCATCCTTATACTGTTGCTTGCTTTCTTCAAAAACATTAGAAATATCTTTCGAAGCTTCGCCTCCATAATGTTGCTTCGTTTCTTTATAAAGAACTGGGACCTTCTCTCGCAAATCCTCATTTCTATAATGTTGATTGTTTTCTTCATAGAGCTTGCCTTCAAAAGCTTCTTTAAAATGTTGTTTGTTTTCTTCAGAAAGCTGTCCTACAATAGCTTCTTTAAAATGTTGTTTGTTTTCTTCATAAAGCTGTCCTCCAGAAGCTTCTTTAAAATGTTGTTTGTTTTCTTCATGAAACTTTCCTCCAGAAGCTTCTTCTTTGAAATGATTGTTTTCTCCATAAAGCTGTCCTCCAAAAGCCTCCTGTTTAAAAAGTTGTTTGTTTCCTTCATAAATCTGCCCTCCCAAGGCTTCTTCTTTATATTTTTTCTTGCTTCCTTCGTAAAACTCACCACCTAAAGCTTCGTTTCTATAATGTTGCTTGCTTTCTTGGTGAAGAATTTGCGGTTTATCGTTTTTAAAATCCTCCCCCTGATTTCCCACAAACGTGTTTTGTTGGATTCCTTTGGAAACGGGGAATTTTAAAATATTCGAGCTTTTTATTTTGGCATCCTCTAAGAACTTGAATGGATTTACTGGATGAGTGGGCTGCTGATTAGGTATGGCGATACTGTAGCCTTGTTGTTTATTAATCGATGGAAGACTTTGTTGCTTATAATCGCTTTGGCCTTGCTGCTTATAAAATGTAGCAATTGCTTCGTCTTGCTGCTTATAAGGTATAGAATCAGTTTGTTCTTGCTGATTGTAGGAAGCAGCTACAGTTTTTTCTTGCTGATTATAATAAGTAGCAACAGCGTTTACTTGCTGCTTATAAGTTATAGGAACAGAATATCCGTGCTGTTTATAAGGAGCAGCTACAATTTTTCCTTGCTGATTGTACGAATCAGTTACAGTTTTTCCTTGCTGATTATAAGATGTAGAATCAGATTCTCCTTGCTGATTGTAAGCAGCAACAATCTTCCCTTGTTGATTATAAGAAGGAGCAACAGTTTTTCCTCGATGCTCATAAGATGTAGAATCAAATTGTCCCTGCTGGTTATAAGAAGCAGCAACAGTTTTTCCTTGCTGCTTGTAAGTTATAGGATCAGAATGTTCGTGTTGGTTATAAGACGCAGCTACAAATTTTCCTTGCTGCTTATAAGGTGCAGAATCAGTATGTCCTTGCTGATTATAAGAAGGAACAACAGTTTTTCCTTGCTGGTTATAAGCTGTAGAATCAGATTGTGCTTGCTGACTGTAAGAAGCAGCAACAATCTTCCCTTGCTGATTATAAGAAGTAGCAACACTGTTTCTTTGCTGCTTATTAAGTGTAGGATCAGAATATCCGTGTTGATTATAAGGAGCAGCTAAAATTTTCCCTTGTTGATTATAAGATGTAGAATCAGTTTGTCCTAGCTGATTGTAAGAAGCAGCAACAGTCTTCCCTTGCTGATTGTAAGAAGTACGAACATTTTTTCCTTGCTGCAAATAAGGAGTAGAATCAGAATATCCGTGTTGGTCATTGGAAGCAGCCACAATTTTTCCTTGCGGGTTATAAGAAGCAGCAACAGTTGCTGCTTGCTGGTTATAACTACCTTCATGCTTGTAGGGTGCAACAAAAGTGTGACCTTCCTGCTTATTGATTTGGCCTTCATATATTTGAGAATTTGAACCGGAAGGATGTTGAATATTTTCTGCGTGAACCGTTGAATGCAATTGCGAATCCTTTAAATATTCTTGACCGATTGATTCCGTTTTAAATTTGTACAATGGCTTACTGTGCGTTGCAAAATCCTGCCCTTTACCAAAACTTCCATAAGCTGGTTGATTTTGGATATTATCAGCAATTTGTTGAAATTCCTTAGGATTCCTCAATGACGCCTCTTGTTGATGTTTAGCTTGTGGGAAAATATATTGCAAGTAATCAGAATTCGTCGTAGTTTGTTGCTTGGATGGATTAAACGTGTGCGCTTCTTTCAGTTCGTTTTGATATTTAAAATTCTTCTGAGGAAAATGTTTATCATTTCCTAAAGCTTGATTTATAATTCCTTGAGTATTTTGAATTCTACCATCTTCACCTTCCTGTTGGTTTTTATAATAATTACGAATTTCTTGATTCCGTTGCCCTTTAAAATCATACTGATTATTAAGCTTGTTGTTTTTTATTTGCGGAGGGAAAATTGCATCCAAGCTGGTTCCAACATATTTCGGATAAAAATTCTCTTCGTTACCTTTTTGATGAAACTCGGGCCGATTTTCAAAAATATAATCCATCGGCTTAAAATTCCCTGCATGCGCAATTGATGATCCCAAATGGTTTTTGAAAGATTCCTCTTGCGGTTGATACTGAATATTTCCGGAACTAGTTTCTATGTAATGCGGGCTTGACGCATATGCTTGATACGGTTTTTGATAAGACGAGGCTTCCTCTAGTTGAGTTCTTGTGTTTTGCATTAAATCATTACGTTCTCCTGTTTCA
This sequence comes from Philonthus spinipes, assembly GCA_963082785.1. Taxonomy (NCBI): domain Eukaryota; kingdom Metazoa; phylum Arthropoda; class Insecta; order Coleoptera; family Staphylinidae; genus Philonthus; species Philonthus spinipes. Next base: position 3,054,968 of record OY720308.1, read on the forward strand.
CTTTTTGTAGTTTTAAAATTTTCATTACGTAGTCCTGTTTCACTATGCGTGTGTTGCAAAATGTCTGTTTGAGTTCGTGAATTTTGAAAATTTTCATTGCTTTGTAAATATTTGCTAATTGGATTATGAAAACTTCCATTATTTCCATTTTTAGAATAGCTTGAATAATTTCCATTTTTAGAATAGCTTGAATATATTTCTGGTCTGCTGTTGTAATTAATTCCATACTTCGTTTTTTGATTATTATAATTATCGTAACCGTAACCTTTTCCTTCACTATCCCCCTGATTCTGATAAATCGAACTTTCTTGTACACTATGATCAGCAAATCCATCACTTCCCTCGGAATATTTACTTTTACCATATTTCGTCTTATCTTCTTCGAAATTTTTGTTTTGGTGTGAGCGAACTTTACTAGGCAGTGCTATTTTCGGGTCCAGTTTGTTTTTGCTGACAGTTGCTCTGAATCCTCCAGTTTTATCAACGGTGTACCGAATGGTTCGCAAAGAACCATCAGGGTCGGCGACTGTATAAGCCCCTTTGACTTTATCGCCGGCTCGTTCTTCTTCTTGGACTTTGTAATCCCCGGTTTTGTAGTCCTCGACACCGTACGCGAATTTGTATTTTGGAGTTGCCTGAAACCAAACGGAATGAAGATGTTTAATATACAGCGCCATCTTTTGCCTACTAATAAAGTTGATGTTGCTTGAAAAGTCGAAATACTGAAAGTTGGCAATTTAAAGGAGGATTTAGTAGTCATAGATTAAATAGTCGATTTTTTCCTCGAAAAGATCCGTACAATCGTCTTCATCAAGGCATTGCACATGGAACACACTATTTTGATGAGGTTCTATTACTGCTTATTCATACGCTAGGTGAATGTTGGTTGAACATTTTATTAAAAAAATATTTATTACTTACATAATAATCCACTGGAGAACTTTTGACAACTTGTTTCGATTCACAACCAATTTCAATGCGAAACACCAACGCCACAACCAAAACCTGCAACACATCAAACTGTCAGTGTATGAATAGAATTTTCACTTAACACTCGGTGAAACACGTTGAAATAACTAACTAACCATCTTTATTCAAATGTGTATATGTATGTACAATAATATACAAAAATTAGAATTATATTCTGTAGATGAATACTTTGAAATATTTTGTTATAAGTGCAGATAAATAACACCTGAATTGTTTCATTAATTACATATTTTGTTAACTCAGCCAGTTTCGTTATTTTACAGAAGTGAAAACTGTCAATACCTATTCTAAATGTATTATAAATAAGAATGAATAATATATGAAAACACTTTGTACACTTTTCTTCACTTATTTATTAATTAACAAATGTACATTAAAATATTGATAATGATCACATGATGATCGAAATGTACATCTGTTAATAAATAAGTGAAGAAAAGTATATAAAGTGTTTTGATATATCTTTCAAATCTTCACGAAACTCACATTTAATTAAGTATTAAAATCCTGCTGAAATTTTGATTTTGAATAACACAAAATTTAAATAAAAATTTTGAAGCTTTTAAACCACAATTAAGGTGTAACAAAACAATAACTCAGCTGGTTTCGATTTTTTTTTACAGAAGTGAAAACTGTGAAAATCTTTTCTGAATATTCAGTTTGAATAGATCAAAATTTAAACCACAAATTTCACGTTGATAATTTAAAATCATAATTCAAGTGAATATAAAGAACACTTGGATGGTTCCACTAATTAAATATTTTGTTAACTCGACTAATTTCGTTATTTTTTTTTCAGGTGTAACAACTGTTAAAACCTTGTCTAAAAAATATTTTGTTTAATTAATCAAAATCTAAACCACAATTTTCACTATTTTTTTTTATATTAAACATTGTGAGGATTTTGACCAAATTTAGATCACTTATGATCTGGATCACTTTATATGATCAATTTCGACCAGCTTCAACAATATAATTAATTTTTAATTTAATCACACGCCCGTGGTTTTTCAGGACGAGCAATCTTCGCCCAAATCGGGACTCTCACTATTATAAAGGATATCATTTAACGTAAATATCCTTACATTCCACAAATCGTAAACACCACTCATCATCACCCGCGCTGTTCAACAAACTGATGATCGATGAAGAAGGCGCAGGATTTTATATGTCCATTTCTTTTCCGTGGAATTCACAATCGGATCTCCTCCTATTATTATGTTTATTATGTGTGTTTAAAACGTATGCACGCAGTAGAAAGTAAAATTTATTATTAGAAAGTGGTCAATTTTTTTTTAAACGATGCACTCATTATTAACGGACGATTATTTTTGTTATTAATTAGAATAAATTCCTTTTTACGCGCCGTGTACGCGTTGGTGCATTTTAATTAGAGGTGTTTTATTGTTTTAACATTAATAAATTAAAAGAGGATAAGGATAAGTAAAAAAAAATACTAATAACAAAAAATAATTTTGATAATGAATAAAAAAAAATATTATAAGGATGTGTTTTTTCCTTTTTTTATTCATTATCAAAATTATTTTTTGTTATTAGTATTTTTTTTTTACTTATCCTTATCCTCTTTTAATTTATTAATGTTAAAACACAAACTTTATCATGGACACTGCTACAATTGTTTCGCTACACAGTAGTTTCTTCATCAGTTGCCAGCTACTGTGTATAAACAATTATAGCAATGTTTATAATAACGTTTGTGAAACTCAAAAACTTGTGTTTTTCCTTATAATAAATTATGGAGTTTCATCATATAACAGCCACAACCATAGAATATTTAAAAATTATATTTCGAATGGTCAATAACATCGTCAACGATTTGGGTCTACGATGCCACATGAAATTAGGCCAAAGATGGCGCTTGCGTTGTCCTTCATTTATTATGATTAATATCAGGCATATAACCAGAACAAAATTTTCATTCTGTCTTGTCTATTATGTTCGTAATTTTACTATTATTAACGCGGTTTACAATAACAAAAATTATCAAAATCGCTATTGTTTGCATAACACCGACGAATAAAATACGGTTTACGTTTTTTTTTTTTTTTTCATTTCGCATAAAACAAAAAAAAACCATGGCCGTTGTTCACAAAGTATTCAATTCAATTTCGAATGTTATGCGTTCCACTTGAAATATAAACAACTAAAAAAAATAATTTAAAAAAAGCAACAAGCTGGGATGTACATTCGCGCGCTTTTAATATGATTGAATGCAACAAATGTAAATAATTAAAATTGTTGCATAAACGTTTGAATGGAAATGTATAAAAGTTTAATTAGCGCATATTGGAAATGCGGAGTCGATATGAAACATTTCGGGAATTTTTGCTTTGATCGAAAAACGCACTGATTGCCGGGTGAGCGCACCCGGCGGACTATGAAAAATGTAATGGATTTCCCTGGGAAAAACAAATCAAATTAACTCGGATATTGTAAATTTTCGCTGCGAGTGCTACGTATTGTTTACACGCAAATTATTTTATTTAAATGTATAATTAAACACAGAAAAATATTCTTTGCAACAAAAAAAAATATAAATAAAGGGTGTTCAAAAATTAACGCAATATTTGAATTAAATTGAAAAAGAGTTTTTATATAATAAATTTTTAAAAATCTTCGAGTAGTAATATATTATATATACAAGGTGTACAGAAAATGAGTGAAAAGCTTTAGGTAGCGTGACTCTTTGACTAATTTTTAGATATAAAATATTAACGAAAATAAGTCACACGGTCCTTCCTTAAGCCTCACGGGCCACTTAAAAGAACTATACATTTGGCAACGCTGGATCAAACAAGTGTGTATTTATCCTGTTTATAACTGCTACATCATTCGCTGGAGGTGTTGCATACACCTTTTCTTTTACAAACGAGCGTGCGTCGTTGCCAGATCTATTTTCATTAAAAGAATGCTTCTGATGAAGTTATAAAATTGTAAAAATATCCGATTTATTAATCATTTACATCAATGGAATTATATACGTGTCTAATTGATTGTTAATGCTATTGATTTTTTACAAAATATTTAAAAAACAATACTGATTTATAGTCTCATATTTAAAATTCCGAAGACCTCGTGAGCCTCAATAAAGAACCATACAACATTTTTTTATTTGGATTTTCTATTAAAAATTAATTAATGAATTGAGTTACCTGAAGGTTTTCACTCATTTTCTGTACACCTTGTATATAAGAATGAAAAAATCACTCACAGTTGGGAAACCTGTGTGGGAAATTTTCGGGGGTCAGGTGAACGATCAACAAAGCAGAGCAGAGAGGAAAGAGGGGGCGCGGGCAGGTTTTGCGTAATGAAATCATAAAAGGGGATGAAAATAGAGGGTGTGAGGCGATGACAGGTGCACGTGCTGGTCACGTGACCTTCCTACTGGGGCTTTTTCATGAAAACAATTAAACCGGCGAGCGTGCACATGATGAAATTAAGGTGATTTATATCACAATTGACAGTTACAACTATTAAGAGACCGGCCGAAGAAAAAAAAAGTAATAACGAAAACTTTAATTAAAATAACGTAAATATATACAGAGAAGGCTGAAAGACCTCCGGTTGATAGCCGATTCATCTACAGAATATAATTCTAATTTTTGTATATTATTGTACATACATAAATATACACATTTGAATAAAGATGGTTAGTTATAAACAGAGAGTTTTATGTAACATGGAAACATGCCAGAATGTACTCAATGTAAATTTTCCTATGTTCGATGCATCAAAGCATTGGATGCGATGTGATTGGCTACGATTTCTTATGGTAATATATTCAAACTGTTCTGTCATCCAAACCTTACAGTTATTTATTTATTTAACCAAACAGCCAAAAAGCCAATTACAGGATAATTTAAGATTACAATATAAAAATAAAATAAATTAGATTTCAATATTTTTTTATTGTAGAAACACTAATTTGCATTATGAATATGCAGTTTCATCAACCATTAAATTTTTAATAAAATGTAATATTTTTTGAAATAAATATGAATAGATTATTAAAAATCAACCAATTAGATTGAATAACTTTAAATTCTCGACTAGTTTCGGGTTATTAGCCCATTTTCAAGAGAATTTAAAATTTGTTGTATTAAAATTTCTATGGATATTTACATTATTATCGCGCTGGTCTGAGGAAATTACTTCGTCAGGGCAGTCAACATCTAAATGTTAACGTTTGTTAGTGCTTTTTATGTAAACTGTGTTGCGTTTTTTTTTATTTATTATATGTAATTTACTTTTAGTTTAGTTTTAGATTAACTAGCCATACATCAAATCTGTATTATATTATTGTAAACGGACTTCCGTAAATAAATAAATAAATAAATTATTGGATATATTGATTTTTTAATTTTTATTTTAATTTAATTAATTGTATTGTGTTTATCAATAAAGATTATGTATATATATATATAATTCATTACAACTATTAATCGATTATAATAAAACGTTGATAATTTTATTCCCCTGGAAGCGGAAAAGCGTAATGTACGTGTGTACGAGGGCCGTGCGCGAAAACGAGCAGTTGCGCCACACTGACAGGCAGTTGTACACTTTCTAATTCAATTTCCATAGTGGGTGGTACGCCTGTTTCAGGCAGCACTGAACGACATTTTCAATTTGTAGCGTTCCGCGGCAATCACTCCTCTCTTGTTATATAGTTTTTTTTTTGCCGCTTCTCTCCCATCCGCTCTTCCCGCTCCAGCACTGCGAACGCAAACGGCAGCTCTGTGTCCAATTATCAGAACAGCACGCGGCCTAAATAGGACGATAATTAATAGTGCCTCTTAAAATTAAATCCACCACCACGGTGAATTAAAAAAAAATCAAACAAAATGTTTATATATTAGAAAAAATATATATAAAAATTATCAATAAAATATTTTTCAATAAATTAAATACAAATAAATTTGAAAATAATTAATTTACACAATTAAAAAAAACTCACCCTGTATATCGACTATATATATTTTTTGTTTTTCTATTTCATCGTGGTGGTGAATTTACAAATTTTTTCTTATTTAATCTAATTTAAATAATTGTGATCAAGTAATAATTCTTTTTTTTTTCTCAACACCCCCGAATATTGTTAAAAACGACATTAATAGTAAAAATTATTCATTATTTCATATATAAAAAAAACTTAAGGATATCAACAAAAAAAGAAAATCGAAAATTTTAACAAAATAACGTTTTTTTTTTCAGAAAACCTAAAAAAAAAATTCAAAGAATATGTTTGAAACGAGGGTTGGGATTCAAGCTTGTAAGACGAGGATAAATTGGGGATGTGGGTGGACAAGGTGCTCGAGAAGAAATAATGGATTACTCAATAACGAATTAACTTATTACCTTTTTATGAATGTTAATAGAACGTGTTGTATGAGATTGTTGAGACAATCTTGATATTTATAAAAAAAAGTGAAGAAATCTCGACAGATGGTAATACAAAAGTAGTGTTATTCGATGTACTATTCATTCGAAATGAGGTAATATTAAAAAAAATAAGATTTTTTTTTCGGTAGCTCCAGATCAGATCCATTTAATGATAAAAATAAGAAATCCAATTTCAAGTAAAAAATGTTTAGTTTTATCCACATATGATTATTTTTCAGGCAGCCTTTATATTGGGCTTATTCAAAAATGATTCCATATTTTTAAAAAATCTCAAGGATTTTTTTTTCAGACAGCTCTTTTGTTGGACTTAGCAGGACCACTAAGGCGTGACGAAATGTCAAACTATCTATTCAAGATATTGATGATTTAAATTCTACTTTATTAATAATTATTTCCGATGCTAAGACGAAAAAGCCTAGATCATTCACTATTACAGACAGACAGATTTTGGATCTTTACAGAAAATACTTTGCACTTCACTCCGTTGAATAAGAGGCAAGCGCCATCTTTTGCCTAATTTCATGATTTTTGATTACACATAATTATTTTGGAATTGGTCACTGACCGCCTATTTCTATTATTTTTAGTAAGTTGTTAGAATTATCTACGATGGCTTTCGTAAATTGATTTAACTGCCAATCAAATCAGCTAATACAAAATTTTACTGAACAACTTGTGGTTCACGTAAAAAAAATCCCTGCCTGTAGAGCCATAGCTAATATTGAATTAATCATGTTATTCTACTTTTCATCGCCTATTTCTTGAGATGCAAAATGAGTTTTTTGGACTTACAAGTAGCAGCCACCTTAATCCTCTCAATTCTCGTAATTACAAAAAATAATGTTTGGCATGGTTAAGAAATATTTTTTATTTTTTTTATATATTTATTTCACGATAATTATCATTACAAACAATATATAAAACATGCACTTAATATCGATAATGTGAACATAAATGCAAGAATTACAATAAATAAATAAGAATATACAACTTAATAACTAATAAATTAATATATTAATAAACGTAATCAAGATTAATAACAGTCAACGATCTGCGAAAAGTTGATAAGAAGCTAAAGAACAAGGTGGTTCGGTTCAATTTTTAGGTTTTATGAGATCCAGTACTCTAACTGGACTAATACAAGCATTCCTCTCTAAAATACAGGAAGGAAGATGAAGAACCTTAGCAAAATGTTAAGTTTCTCGATCTTTCCTGTTAGAACTCAAGAAATGGATTTGAGCATAATGAAAAGTATATTTGTACAGCGCTGGAAATAGAAAGGTATAGAGAATTCTGTAAGAAAAATGCATTTTCTTGTTAAAGTGGAAGTGGAAGAAAGCGAATGAAAAGAGCCTCCACTTTCTGCTTTTCTCGGCTTACTTCCACTTGTAATGCCAAGTAAAAACTCATTTCCTTATCCTAGATCGTTACCAGTTGCAATAATTGTGGTTTAGACTAGATTAAATGGATGTTTGAAAGGCTTATAATGATTTAAAATGTTATAATATATCTATGTATATACATGAGTTTAAAAAATCAACCAATAACTGTACAAAAGAAATTAATTAAAGGATATTAATTTCCAATTCTGTTCACATTTTCTTTACTTTTTTTAAAAAGGTTATATTCACATGGGTGGGAAGTCCGACGTGGTCCAGGAAATCTTCCGTACAATGGTGAAAATCGTGAAATACGACAGAGAATGATGAATAAAAACCCATGTGGTTATTCACATAGGTTTGTCTTGCTAATGTATTTTATGTAAAATTAGAAAACTAAACAAAGTGAATACAACCTTTTTAAATCATTACTATTATCTGTGATCTTTTTAATCAACTATCGTTAACGTATGATATTTTTGCAGATCCTTTAACATCTTTAATCATGCATTGTTAACTTTTTTTAAATTATGGCTAAATTAAATCTGTACTTTCATTGGGTAAAATAGCATAATATTGTTATTGTTTAAATAATATTGTAATTAATTTATATATGATTTATATAATTGTCTTGTAATTGGGAATGTTCTCCTGTTAGACAATAAACGTTATTATTATTAGTTTAATTAAATTAAAAAGTGTTGAAAATCATAAATATTTTATTAATTCAAGCAAATATTCGTGTAATATATTTCCTTGTTTTTTTTTTTTAGTAAGCTAAATTAAATAAAATGAATATGAAAATAAAAGGGTTTTACCAAGTCACCAATGAGAAGAAAGTGTCCGATATATTGAGAAGTCTATACGATTTTTTTTTTCTAATTGTATATTAACGATTTAATTTTGCGTAGTATTTCATGCAAGACTTAATAATACACATGCATGGAATTTTCATTTAAAAAATAAAATTGTGCTTGGTCGCCGCAGCAATAAGCATGCATACAACAGAACAATAAGAGAGAAAAAATAACACGCGATGTTGAAAGAATGAGGGTACGGTATCGGAGCGAACGGGCGGGAAGATGGGGATACAATAAGCAGGTAAAATATTTCCCCATTAGCGTGGAGTGCACTGGTTGATATTAGCTGCATTCCGCAGGCTCCCTTTGATCCGACAGGGACACGCGAATTCCGTCACCAGGCAACTGACTCTACGCCCGCAATATTCCCGACCGCCCCCGCGGAACCCCTTTCACCCTTATCGCTTCAAACAATCCGACCAATGTTGGATGAATATATATCCATTCATTGAGCGACGGACAAATTTAGCGTAAAATGTTTCAGTTTGTATGATTTTAAAATAATTCATGAACAAAAAAAGTTTAGAGCAATTATTATGAGAATTTTAATACATAAATAAATAATCCAAAGTCCGGTGAAAAATTTATCCGGATTAAATGTGGGATGTTGTAATAAATAATAATAATTTATGATTTAATTATTTTGAAATTCTTTTTATTTAATTTATACCCTACACCCATGTGGGTATATATATATATATATTTATTATTTGTTAATTGTTAAGGCTTCCACTTGGTTGTACATGGTTTATTATAACTCAATAAAACACTTTTAATGATAATGACACGCTAATGTTGTCGAAACTATAATCACTAAAGTTGTGCAAACAAAGTTAAAAGTGTTTTATTGAGATATATATATGTATATATATATATATATATATATATATATATTTATTTAATTTACGAAAATAATTTTTTAAAAGTGTATTTACATTCAAAAATAAAATAGTATCTAAGTAAAATAAAAACGAAATGAAACAATATTGCATTCCCATTATATTATAATTTTAACCATAAATTAGTGAATTAATATGCAGCATTAATGCCTTTGTCGTGCAGGTAGATGTTGAAATGTCAAGATGATTACATAGCGGAGGGCGGGGGAGCGTGTAATTGTTTTATATTGATATATTCCCCGGTGTAATTGAGTGCTCATGTCAGTATCAATAAATCAGAGTACCAATATATTGCGGATCAGACGGATCAGAGGGTCACGTGCGCGGCATCACACCGTCTTTTGCTAACATATTCCTCACGCTCGCACATACCCCCGAAAACATCCCTAATCCTCCGCCCTAATACACACACGGTTACCGTTTATTGCCCGTGCTCATACACTTTATTATATTAGACGCGGAATGCAAATACGTACGAGTGTTTAGTGCTCGTTAATAATTTTTTTTATTTAAATTATATATATAACAGATTTGTTTCTGCCGAAGACAATTTGATATACAATAAATTAACAATATAATTCTTATTCTATATTAACTGTTTCTATTTTGTCTTATAATCAGAAAAATATGTTTAATGGTTTTAATATTTAGACATTGGTAGTTCGTATTGTATGAAATAAATATGAATAAATTATTAAAAATCAACCAATAAAACACAGATTAGATTGAATAACTTTAAATTCTCGACTAGTTTCGGGTTATTAGTCCATTTTCAAGAAAATTTAAAATTTGTTTTATTAAAATTTCTATGGATATTTACATGAATGGATATATTGATTTTTTAATTTTTAATTGTAATTTTTATTGTGGGGCATGCAAAATAATTTCGGTCCCAGCATTTGCTCACAAGGTGGAAAAAAACCCACTAAAAAACCATCCTCAGGAATTATGGAATTATTTTGCTAAAATAAAACAAAATTAGTTATTTATAAATAATAAATAAAAGACGACGCAAGCGCCACCTTTTGCCTAATTTCAAGTGGCATCGTCAAAGATTTGGGTCTACAAGGTAGACGACCGAGAATCATTGTTTCATTAAATTTATAAATAAGTTGGATTGCTAAAATTAAATGGAAATTAATAGAAATATATAGATTATATGTATGGTTTAATAATAGAATAAAGTGAAAAGTAGTATTTATAATAAATCATAGTAATGTAAGTAAGTGAAGAATATAATAGATCTACTTGTTCATTTAAAAGTGATGAATTAGTGTCTTTATTGTGTAAATAAATTTCGATTGCTTCCAATATATCTAATTTTTGACCTTTTTCACAATGATGTAAGATTTTTGTATTATTTAAATTTGGAAAGTGTGACTATTTGTAAGTATATGATTTGAAAAAGTACTACAATCTTTATTTAATCTAAATGCTCTAAAGTATATCTTATATTAAAATTTCGGCTAGTTTTTCCAATATACACACTATTACAATCAGAACATATAAGTTTATAAAAACCAGATTTGTTAAATTTTGTTTTCTTTAATTTTTGGATAAATTTCAAAAAGTGCTTTCTTTCTGAATTCTTTATTAATTAATTTTTGAATTGTGTGATAAGGAAAACCATTTTTTTGCAGCAATATTTCTTATTAAATTTAATTAATTATTGAATGATTGTTTTGATAGTGAGATTTTGAAAGCTCTATTGATCATAGAATAATATGTTGATAATTTTTGACAAAGGGGGTGAAATGAATCAAATGGGATAGTATTTTTGTTACTGGTTGGTTTTTTATAAATCTCAAATTGTATCTGATTGTTTGTGTGTGTAATAATTAAATCTAAGAAGTTTATCTTTTTATTTAACTCAATTTCTAAAGTAAATTTAATGTGTTGGTTTAAAGAATTAATATATTCTAAAAATGAATTTAAGTTTTCATTAGATCCGTCAAAGCATGCAATAATATCATCAACATATCTATACCAAAATTTAATTTTTTTTTTTGTAAGTGGATTTTTAAAAATTGTTTCTTCTAATGTATTCATGTAGATATCAGACTTAAAGGAGATCCCATTGCCAATCCAGAATTCTGTTTATAATAAATGTCATTGAATTGAAAATAATTTTGATCGATCCATAATTTAAAAGAAGAAAGTAATTCTTCTTCAATGATTGGATTAATATTATTTTTATCTAAAATATTTTTAATAATTTTAATACATTCATTATTTCAGCGCAATCAGTTCTAGTTAGGCACAACAAGCTTTTCTCAGATATTTCTTAAATAAAAAAATTAATCTCTTATGTTTGTAGAAATGTTTTGTCGAATCCATACGTTTATTATGGTTTTCGTTGAGGTTCTGACCTTCTAACCGATTCTGCTTACAATGCTTGTTAACATTTATTGGCGCCACCGTCATAATTAATAGGTTATCTAACTTTTTAGCGCCCCGCCGTTTTTTTTTTCTTATTTCTCTTCGACGGCGTGAAAAGTGATTTAAGTAAATGCCGCGGAATTTTAATTGAGCGATCACGAAAAACAATCGAGATTACCGTTTTAGTGCAGTTCGACACTTTTTCGATTTATAAAAAGAGTAAACACCTAAAGAGGAGCTACCGGAATTGACACGAAAAACAAAACAAAAAAAACAAACGTTTTGATAAAAATAGGTATTACAAATTCGAGGATCATATTTATTTCGGTAGTACCGGAAAAAATAATAAACGTAAGCAAAACGTAATTTTTACATAATTAAGGATGAAATAAATATAAATCACTACTCTTTTGTTTTTGATATTTATGTAAGTTTTAATTAAATGTAAAGATATCAAAACATACAGAAATTATAAATTGATTGGAAAAAAAAATAAACAAATCGTAATTCTTATATCGAGCGTATAACAAAAATCGACGACGAAGTTGGCATTGGAAATCTAAAGTCATGTCTCAACTAAAATCACACGCGCACGCGTAAAGTATTGGTTGTCATGTTGACAAGTCACGCGTGTTACTTAGTACAGACAGGACTCGAGACTTCCAACGCCAACTTCGTCAACTACATAGCTTATTGGACATTACACACACATTTTCACAAGACATACATGTGGAGTTTGGGCTAAGCAAATGTCGTACTCAGACACGATGAAAATTAACCACTCTTAATTGCAGTGCTGCTATAATGAGGCATTATATGGCAGACATATAAATATCTGGGATTTGAACAGACGCAAGGCTTTACACACAAAGAGATAAAATAAAAACTTCAAAGTACACTAATCACAAGAATCAGTCAATTACTGAGAACCAAACTTACTGCTAAATATATGTTTAAAGCAATCAACACCTACGCTATGCCATCTCTTACATACTCATTTAAAATCAACACAACTCAAGAAATAGAGACCATTCCTAAATCGTTTAATAATCCCAAGGAGCGAGGAATGAAATGGGCTCATCAATATGGAATATTTACTATGCTGTGATAATACAAATAATAATAATAATAATTAGACTTCGTTAATGGTCAGGAAGAACTCATTACAATTAGCCCTGTTTTTGTAGTTATTGTAAATTAAGCATTTTCTTTGTTTAAATATTTTGTAACTTTTCTATAATTTTGTGAATTTCTGTATATTTCTTTGTTTAAATTTCGTCTGTTTCTAATAATTTAAATGATATTCCAATATACTACGTGATAATCTCTGGCGGTCTGATCCAGTGCGTTTAAACTCATCTGATAAATTCTATGATCCAGCAACTTATAACCCCGGCATCAGTCTTCCTTAAATCCCGCAGACACCGGATTGCAGGAACTGATAGCAGCCGGAGCGTAGCGTCGCGGCGCCGAGAGCGTCGCTTTCACTGGGAGAAGAGGACGGCGATCGCGCCGAGCGGGACGGACAGAGACGGAAGATGGAACAATACGCTGACTTGTTCCTCCGCCATTTTGCGTTCCCAGGGGAGACAGGCGAGTGCAGTTTCGTGTCCGCATTACTCTTGATTTCCTGCCGTGACGGCCTCTATCCCGCTATTCCCTGCTATCCCGTGTTCCTGACTGCCAGAGACGAGCGAGCGGGCGAGAGGAGAGAGGAGGCCTCCCCGGCGCTAAAACGCTCCGCGATTCTTTTAAACTTATTGATAAACTTTCCTGCTGCTTGCTTTATGTTTATCAACTCACTCACTTGACCGTAATATTTTTCAAAATGAAATAAAAACGCTTTTATCTAAAATATTTAAAAAAAAACATGGAGGAAATTCAAATTAAAAATAAGCATATAGAAAAAACGATTTGAAAATAATTAATAAATTATTTCCACCTTTAGCTCTGTGACATTTTGACTTGCGTAACGTAAGTACTTTAAACAAATGCACATTAAAACAACTACTTCCCGGGCAAATACCCACGCTGGACATTGAATTACATAATGTACACCTGCTGTTGCATATCAATAAAATATTGCATCATGCAAAAACTGCGACCAAGAGAATGAATACTCTTTTCTATGTAAATTAATTAATGTTATAATGTTATAATCCTTTATTAACGGTGGCCATTAAAAAAATAACTTGATATTGCTTCCAGAAATGCACAAAAACCAACTGCCTGATAATGTACCATCATCACATCATCAGGCAGTTGATTCAAATCAACTTAATTAATAACTTGATATTTCTTTCAAAAATACACAAAGAAAAACTGCCTGATGATGTGATGATGATACATATATTTCTTCCAGAAATTTCAAGATATTAATTAAGTTGATGTGAATCAACTGCCTGATGAAGCTACTGTGTAGCGAAATAATTGTAGCAATGTATATAATAAGGTTTGCGAAACTAAAAAAACGTGTGTTTTTCCTTATAGTAAGTTATAGAATTTCATCAAGTAACAGCCACAACCATAAAATATTAAAAAAAAAATTAAGTAATCGATAAAAAAAGAATTTGTTTTTAATAAAAAATTGTGTTTCATTTAAATTCCACCTTAAAAAAAATATTAAAGAATTTGTTTCTGGATCATTCCTAATTAAATTCAGCCTTCGATTTCCTGTAATCAATTTATCCGAGAACTATCCTGAATAAACCCGTGTTCATTATATCGACGTGATTTGTCTCGTGAAATTTTGATCGAGCATGCATATTCTATGCAGTCAATGTTTGAAGCATTTTTAATGGCCGCATTCGCTATGGGGTTACATAATCATCCAAAATTACAGCAAAAAATATGCAATTAATGGAAAACATTTAAAAAATGAAAAGAGTGGGTATTTGTCAAGGTGGAAGCCGCAAATGTAAAGAAAGTATAAAGCACTTATTGTCTTTACATTTGCGGCTTCCACCTTAACAAGTTTAAGTAATGAATGGGTTATACTCAATACAGCCAGTACAACTACAAATTTTATTGATCTTGACAAGATTAACTAATGTTTGGGTTAACAACTTAAGTCACTTCTCCGTGAGATAGAGTGATTTCTTTTTCGGATTCTAATCTATTGTTTGTTCTATTTGTATTTGTATATGTTTGTCATTTTACATTTTAACTTATTTATAACTTTTAATTTATTAGCATTTTATAATTATACTTATATAGCAACACTCCTTTATCTTTTAATGTATAGTTAGTATTAAGTAATATGTATTTAAATGGACTTACCGTTAATAAACAATAAACAATATTATTAATTATATTGTAGATTTGTAAAAAGGTAAATCCGTTAAATAAATGAATAATATTAAAAATGTGAGCCATTGTCCTATTCGATCAAAACAAATGTTAACGAGGAATTCACATAAAAGCCGATCGATTATTTTTAACAACAATTTCCTTATTCGAATGAAGAAGGCTTTACATTACAAAACAATTGTGTAATTGGAAAAAAATATTTGTTTAAAATGGACAAAATTTTGAGCATAAAATACTGGATACTAAGAAAAGAAAAATTATAAATTATTCCGGACGTTTTAATTCTTGTACGTCAGCTTTTGCTAGCTGTTTAACTGCCGTTGAGTTAAACAGCTAACGAAAGCTGGCGTACAAGAATTAAAGCAAATTAAAATTACAGGCCATTGTAGCTCAACATCTATTAAGAGTAAAAATGAAAAAGATGTGTACAAGAATTAAAATGAATTAAAATTACAGGCCATAGCAGCTCAATATCTATTAACAGTAAAAATGAAAAAGATACGTAATTAATTTTAGATTACTTTGTACAGGTATAAGTAATTAGTGATAAGGCGCCTAATGTACTGTTAAAAATAAATAATAAACAAGTGTTAGTTCATAAGAATAGGGTGAAACCGTATTATAGTTAAAAAAAATACACCTTAATGTATTTTATTTTTAAAACACCCGAAAGGTGTACAGGTATAATAAAGCGTACATTACGAAATATGCAGATGGAAGCATATTTCGTAATGTGTGTCAATAATAACGCGTATTATTAATTATAACGTCCTTTTTTACTCTTATTTCATTTGTATTTATGTATATTTTTCTAGTGATATCTCGTATTGTTCTGTAATTGGGTTTCCTGTTGAACAATAAAGCTTATAATAATAATAATAATAATATTTATTTCCTCAACAGACATAGTCTAATTACAAAGGAAATTTTGTAAATTAATATAAGAATTTACAAATATAAACAGTAAAAATAATAGGATGAAAATACATTCCGTAATTAACTTAATATATATTATTATCATTATTACAAGGAGAATTATTGTAACGACAACGGTCGAGAACGGTACAAATACATTACAACTTAAAAAAATGTTTGATTAAATTGATATGGATTTTCTAAAAATTATCATAGCGCTATACTTAATTAAATAAAATATTTGATTTTTTATTAAAATTAACATTCTGGAATAATTCATTACACGAATTTATTAAACAATTAGCAACCGAATGATCCAAACTCTGGTCACTAATCCAATTAAATTGCATATAATATATATTGCCAAAAAAAAATACAAAAAAACTGTGCCATCGTCACGGTGTTTTATTCGAAATTTCTTATAATTAATTATTCCCGAACAACCATCGCGTGACTATATATACCGAAGCGAGCCAAAATTTTGACAGAAATCATCAACACCTCAATCCATCCACATTACCTAGAACACAATGTCTTATAAGGTAAGACAAAACAACACACACACAAAAATAGAAATTAGGTCTTGCGATAATTAATCCATTAATTAGATCGGAAAAGTAATTCGGTTAGTTTTAATGGCTTTGTATTTTAATTTGTTATGGATCAAGGAATTTATTTGCTTTGGTTGTGTTTAAAATTGATTTAATCACGTATTGATTAAACCAAAAAAAATATGAAATAAATATGAATAAATTATTAAAAATCAACCAATAAAATACAGATTAGATGGAATAACAATGTCTAAATATTAAAACCATAAAAATATATATATATTAATTTATTTTTTTTTACTAAACAAAAAGGACATAATAATGTTGCATTACTGTTACATTTACGTTTACAGTTGTTTTTAATATTATTAGTGAATATTTTATTTAGTGGGTAGTTATTGAAAATTTATAGCATCAATAAAATTCAATCATTTCCTCAAACAAGGAAATGATTGAATCTTATTGATCATTGCCAGTATTTTTTCCTCCTCATTTTTTTTTAATATTCGGAATATTCTTGATCTTATAATAATCATTATTGGCAGATATCCACTAATAATGAGCAAAGCAAAATCGATTATTTAAATAATTCATGATTGAATTTTATTGATCATTACCAGTATTTTTTCCTCCTTATTTTTATTTTTAAATATTCGGAATATTCTTGATCTAATAACAATCATTATTAGCAGATATCCATTAATAATGAGCAAAGCAAAATCGATTATTTAAATAATTTATTTAATTCGAAAATAAAAAAAAAACAACATCCAAATTTTAAAATGCTCGAATTAGTTATACAAATATTAATTATAGCAATTATTTTCGTGTTTTTAATTATGCATCTTATAAAAATTATGAAAATCACTTTCGATTGTCGAAAATAAGATCTTATTTCGTATTTGATTAATGAAATAATCGATTTTGCCCGTCACCAATTACACAGGAAAATTTACAAAATTAAAAAAGTATATAATTTATATATAAGGGAAGTCCGAAGTGGTTCAGGTAAAAAGAGACAAAAGTGGAAACAATCAACCTGATTGGGACAACAAACAAAATGAGAATATATTTCAGGATACGAGTAAAAATATAATTTGTATCTGTTAATTAGATTGGATCGACCTTTCTTGATCTATTAAACTCTTAACTGATAAACGTGGTTTTTGGTACTTTAAGGTGTTTCTGATATTTTTTATCTAATAAACTCTTAAATGTTAATCCCGTTTTTTTTTGTATTTTAAGGTTTTCCGATTATTTTTGGTCTAATAAATTCTAACATGTTAACCGTGGATTTTCGGTATATATTTTTTAACAATTAAGTTTACAATAACGTAACAAACATTGATTATGTATATCACACAAAAATTAATTAATTGTTAAATGGCTATCGACCAGAGGTCTTTCTGCCTGCAAGAATTTCGGTATTTTAAGTTTTTCCGATAATTTTTCGTTTAATAAACTCTAAAATGTTAATTTTGGTACTTCAAGCTTTTTCTCATAATGTTTGATCAGGATTTTTTTTTACTTAACGGTTTTTCTGAAAATTTGTATCTATTAAATCTAAAATATTAATCGCGTATTTTTCATACTTTAAGTTTTTTCTATTTAAAATATTAATCGCGTATTTTTCATACTTTAAGGTTTTTTTTTTGATATATATTTATATATTTCAGTTACTGGTTATCTTATTTACGATTTCTCTGCTTGTCCAAAATGGATCCGGAAAACCACATGAGCCCGTGAAGCAAACTGCTGGAACAGCGCAGGTGGAAAACAACGAAGACGCGACAGGCAAACCCAACGAAAAAGATTATTTTGTAAGTTGATTTGCGAAACTTTAGAAAAAATGAAAGTAAATAAATTTATCAGGAGAATTCACTTAATGTAATAACAGGAATCAAATTCATACATTTTTCTTTTCATTTTAACATTATTAACATTTTTAATATTTAAACATTGGTAGTTAATAATAGAAAAGAGAAGATAGATAGCGTTCTTCTATGGGAATTGTAAAAACTAGCGTCGTAGAGGAATTTTTAATTAAAGTAATTATTCCAGATTGAAAATATCCTGAAAATATTCACCCATTTTTAATTGAATTTTTTTATTTCTGTCAGTATTAATTTCAAATATTGAATTATTTATATTTTAAATCTGGAATAATTACTTTAATTAAAAATTCCTCTACGACGCTAGTTTTACAATACCCATAGAAGAACGCTATCTATCTTCTCTTTTCTATTATTAATTTCAAATAATTCAATATTTGAAATTAATACTGACAGAATAAAATATTGAATTATTTGAAATTAATACTGAAAGAAATAAAAAAATCAATTAAAAATGGTTAACCCATTTTCAGGAGAGTCTGACTAATTTTTCGTTTTTTTTTTTTCAGACTTATCCAAAGTACAAATATTCTTACGACGTTGGAGACATCAAAACTGGTGACTACAAAACGCACGTAGAGGAAAGAGACGGCGACGCGGTTTACGGCGAATACACGATCAATGAACCGAATGGCGTCGTCCGCACTGTGAAGTACAGAGCCGATGACGAACACGGTTTCCAGGCTGTCGTCGTGACCAACGAGGACGGACAGGAACATTCAGCAACTTTTGGCACCGAGGATGGCTCGAAAAACGACGAGGGAATTCAGGAATCGAGAAGTTTGGATGATGGCTTGATCAATATTGATGATGTGGATGAAAGTGAGAAGAAATTCAGATATAAAGTTGGTGGTGAATTTAAGAAGCAACAACAGAAAGGGTTGGTTGAAAGTTTCGGGAAGGACAATACGGATTTGCGTAAGTCAGAAAATTTGAAGGATCAGCATGTTCAGTACCATTATGAAGTTTCTGATGAATTGAAGGATTACGAGAAGCAAAAGCAAGAAATTGGAAACTTGATTAATGGTAATAATGAGAAATCAGAACAAGTTTTGGTTGGAAATAATGGTCAAGAGGAAGAAAGAGAAGGTTTTAATCAGCACAGGCAATATTTTCCACAAAACGTGGGTGAATTGGAGGATTACGAGAAGCAAAAACAAGAAATTGGAAACTTGATTAATGGTAATAATGAGAAATCAGAACAAGTTTTGATTCAAAATAATGGTGAAGAGAAAGAAAGACAAGGTTTTAATCAGCACAGTCGATATTTTCCACAAAACGTGGGTGAAGCTTTAAATAAAAAAAATCAAGGACATGAAATTGTTGAGAATGAAGAACAATTCCCAGAATTACATTCAGTTGATTTAAATCGTGATAATATTGAAACCACAACAAATCCTCCAACAAAAATCAATGGTCGCTACACAAGAGTTCGTAATGGTTTAAGGAAAGTTAATAAAAACGAAAGAATTAAAGCTGCTAGCAATTACACGATGCCCGCTATACAAAACATCAGCGAAAAAATTAAAATGTTCAGGAAGAGAAAGCCGCAAAGGAAACCTCTTAAAGCAGCCGAGATTCTTGAAGCTTCGACCGAGCAACCAACAACTGAAAACTACCCCGATCCGAAATTGTTCAAAGCCATGGTGGAAAACTACGGACAGTACGTGTATCACAATGAAGAACCGCGCAAACCCAAAAGCTACATCCAGGTGCTGAAGGACGAATCCGATCCGGGAACGCCAATCCAGATTAAAGGCGAGAACAATTTCCCGCAGAACGTCATGAGCAAGCTGAAGGAATCGAAGAGTTATTATTATAAGGAAGGCGAGGTGGCGACGGAAGTGCCTAGGATTAGGATGCGGCCTCTCCATCATAAACCACGCGGTTCTAGATACGGGTCTAGAGCGAATCCTGGAAATGATGGGGAGAAGGCGTTGAGTCAGGAGGAGCAGCAGAATTCGGAAGAAATTCGTAAGCCTAAGAAATACCAAAACTCCTACATGCGTATGTACAAAGGGAGGAAGAATCAGGAAGTTAATGAGTTTGAGATTAATCAGGAGGAGAATCAATTGAATGGAAATAATAAGAAGGAAGAACTCAATAATAGAAAGGAAGAGCTGAATAATAGAAACGAAGAAGTAGAACAAAATAATAGAAAAAAAGAGGAAGTGCAAAGTAATAAAAATGAAGAGGGACAAGATAATAATAAAAACCTTGAAAGGGAGGAGGATCGCAAGAAAAATGATGAAAGTCCTCCGAGACGGTACAGAATTCGCGGGAGGAAACAACAGAGCCCGCAGAAAGAAAACTTGGATAATAAAACGGTTGACGTTGTTGTGAATCCTTACCCGAATTACGGTGTTAGATCTAGGGGAAACAAAAAGTACCATTCAGCAGCTCAAATTGATGTGGATGGAAGCGAGCAAGATTTCAACGCCCTGCACAAAAATCACGAAGCCGTTAAAAAGCCAGAAGCTAATCTTCCTAAATCGCATAGTTTCATCAGGCATGAAAACTACCCGAATATAAATTACGCTTACGAAAATAATCACCAACAAGAGTTTGGATTTACTTTCGTGGATAACACGAAGGGAAATGGAGCTAATTCTGAAAATCACAATTTTGATGAAGGGAATTACCATTTCGATTCCGGTGATTCTTATAATAAAAAGGAACAAGACGGCGGAATTGAAAATCAAAAGGAGATAAATACGGCTCGTCCTAGCTACCAGGAAATTCAAGCAAATAATGATGAGCTTAATAATAATCACGAAGAAATTAGACAAAATTACCACAATCAAGAAATTGGACAACATCAAGGAGTTAAACATTATCGTGCTCACCAAGAAATAACAACTGAAGGGAATCAGCAAATTAGACAAAATTACCACAATCAAGAAATTGGACATCATCAAGGAGTTAAACATCATCATACTCACCAAGAAATAACAACTGAAGGGAATCAAGAAATTAGACAACATCAAGGAGTTAATCATAATCGCCAAGAAACAACAACTGAAAGGAATCATGAGGAGAAGTCTGTAAAATCTTCTAATAATCGTAATCGTGGAGGAATCAGACATCATCACAACCGCCAAGAAGTGAGATCCCGCCATAAACAAGAAAGTAGACGTCATCGTAAACGCCCAGAAGTTAGACAGCACTATAAACAAGATAATCGTCAAGAAGCTGGAATTCATAGTAATCAAGAAGTTCGACATCACGAAGGAGTTAAACATAATCGTGACGAAGAAATGAAAACTGAAAGGAATCAAGATGTATTGAAAACGAATAAGCGCCAGAGAGGAAATGTAGTTGCAGCTCAAATAAAAAATTTAAGGCAAAGCCAGGGTAAGCCAGTTAAAGAGAAAGCGAAGTTAGATGATGATGTTTCTTCAACGAAACTTCCCGTTTATTTGGAAAATGAAGGATTTAATTCAGAATATGAAGATAAAACTAAAGAGCTTTATTCGCAACCACCTTCTCCGGTTCACGAGGAAGTATTGGACGACCAGGTTCAACCAACCACTACATTCAGTTTGGGTAATTATTATTCAAATTCCGAAAGTGCGAATGCAGAATTAGCCACGAAATTGGCTAATCTATTGAAATCGAAGGATTCCAAAGTTGAAAATAAAATTAACGGAAAGGACGCTAAGAGCTACCAACAAATCAATTTGCAACACGCTCCTGTAAAAGCTGGTGAAGCGCAAGACCAACAATTTGGAACTAATTTCGGACATCACGTAAAGCACATCTTCGATTATAAAATTCCTGAGGAATTTAAAGAGGTCGACGCGTCAAGTGTTTTTATTACCAACAACGGAAAGCCAGTTGAGGATTATTTAAATCAATTCGACGTGCAGAGCACTGAGAAACCTAAATCTGATGAAGGAATTGTTTCAAATGGGGGTGATGTGGAAGAAATCCGTACTTATCAGGAAATTAATTATTCTAAAGCACAATCTAAACCGGCTGGTAATGAAGGAGTTGTTTCTAATGGGGATAAATTAGAAAAAAATCGTACTTATCAGGAAATTAATTATCCTGCGGTGCAATCTAAACCAGTTAGCAATGAAGGAGTAATTTCCAATGGTGATAAAGTAGAACAAATTCATACTTATCAGGAAATTAATTATCCTGCGATACAACGTAAACCAGCTGGCAATGATGGAACTGTTTCCTCCAATGGGGATAAAGTAGAACAAATCCGTACTTATCACAAAAATAAATATCCTGCGGTACAACCTAAACCTTCTGGTAATGAAAGAGTTGTTTCCAATGGGGATAAAGTAGAACAAGTCCGTACTTATCATGAAATTAATTATCCTGCGGTACAATCTAAACCAGCTGCCAATGAAGGAATTATCTCCTCCAATGGAGATAAAATAAAACAAATCCATACTTATCAAGAAATTAATTTTCCTGCGGTACAATCCAAACCGGCTGGAAACGAAGGAGTTATTTCCAATGGAGAAAAGTTAGAGCAAATCCGTACTTATCAAGAAATTAATTTCCCCACGGAAACAGAGGAACCTTTATATTCCACGGAATTAATCAAGGATGTTGAAGCTGCTGTTACCAAAAAAATTCAAGAAGACGTGAAAATTCCAACTGAAATTCCTAACTTAAATCAAGCTTATTTTTCAAACCATTTCGTGCACCACCCGATTTTCATTCAAGACATTCCCGATAAAACATTCGGATTAAAACAGCCTAAACAAGAATTTAGAAAACCTGAGAATACTCAAGCAGCAAACAAACAAAAACAAGCTAATCGAAACCATGAGGCTGATTCCGAAATTAGCATCCTGAATAAAACGCCGATCTATGTTGGAAACGTCGAAATAAATAATTTGAAGAGTGAAAACAACGCGGAGTTGTTTGCGCCGTTTTTGATTCAAGAACATCCAGAGACAATCGTCGAGGAGAAGCTGAATGATATTAAGGCAACCATTGATGAAACGTTGATTAAAGAAATTGCTGCCCCTCATGGAGTTCATCAGCATCAGGAAATTCATCAAGATGAAATTCATGCTGATATTAAAAAATATCAAGGTGAAGCAATTGTAAAGCA
This sequence comes from Philonthus spinipes, assembly GCA_963082785.1. Classification (NCBI taxonomy): domain Eukaryota; kingdom Metazoa; phylum Arthropoda; class Insecta; order Coleoptera; family Staphylinidae; genus Philonthus; species Philonthus spinipes. The sequence goes on from OY720308.1 coordinate 3,078,646, forward strand.
AAATATTGGTGGTGTAAATTTATATAATTACAAAATTGGTGGTGTGCAAGAAAGCAATGGAAACTTGAAGAATGATGAAAATAATAAGATTTCACATCAGGAAAATCTTTCTGAATTAAATTATTTTTCACAAACTCATGGAAACTTAAAAAATCATGAAAAGAATGAGAATCTACATAAAGAAAATCTTTCTCAGTCAAATTCTTTTCCACGCACTCGTGAAAACTTAAAGAACCATGGAAAGATTAAGGAAAATTTTTCTGAATTAAATAATTTTGCACACACTCATTTTGATGATTTCGACAAAGCATTTCCTCAACAAACTTCTCTTTCAGTTGAAACCTCCTCCTCTCAAAAAAATAATTTGAAGAACAATATTCCGGAGAATCATAGAAATATTCATCATTACGGGAGTTACGAAGGACAAAACTTTCATGAATCACACCAAAGCAAAAGTAGCGCAAATCAAAACAGCCACGATGTTCAGAAATATCAAGGTGAAGCCCAGGTTGAGCAAAATTTCGCCGGTGTGAGCTTATACAATTACAAAGCCGGGCAACAAAACAACCAACCTCAGAATAATGATGTTAAAGCCGATTCCAACATAAACTTTAATCAAAACGATAACACCGATTCCAGGTTTCAGTACAAAAACGAAAATTTCGGTTCCCGATTAAAACAGCACGTCCCGGCTTTCAAACCAATTGAAACTAACGAGAACGCTTTCATCAACAAACAATTTCTGAATCAACATGGAATTCTTTCGTCGAGTGTATTTCAGGATACGAATGTACAGAAAGAATTAGAAGCGAAAGTACAGAAAGAATTAGAAGAGAAAGTACAGAAAGAATTAGAAGAGAAAGTACAGAAAGAATTAGAAGAGAAAGTACAGAAAGAATTAGAAACGAAAGTACAGAAAGAATTAGAAGCGAAAGCACAGAAAGATTTATTGAGTAATGTGCAGAAAAGCGGATCAGCAATTCCGCAGCAAACTAAGCATAAAAATCGCAGGGTGAAAAACCCGCGCAGGCCGCAAAAGATTATTTTGGAAAATACTAAAACCAAAGAAGGAAATGTGAATAGTAAGCAGCCTGATGTAAATGAAGCACCGAAAAGTTACATTCAAGTTAACTCGAAGCAAAATAATGGTGCGGCTTTTAATGTTCACCAGGGTTCCAGTACGGAAAGTTATCTCCAATTAAACACAGGGGAAATTAATTTGAATCAATTTGGATATTATCAAAATCACCAAAATACTCAAATTAAACAAAATGGGCAGCATGGTGTTGAAAAACACGAATCAGGAAACTTACAACAGCAGGAAGAAAAAGGAGGTCATGAAAATGTTAATGAATATTATTTGAAGCATTATCAAGGAAATTCTGAAAAACATTCTGCGAATTTATACAAAGTACAGGAGCAAGAATTTTTAGAAGGAAATGAGTATTATTCAAATCGACATATTAATCCCCGTCAAAAACAAAAGCATGTTGGGAAACTTGAAGAATCTGTGGGTGTACAAGAGGTGCCGAAACAAGTAGAATTTCAAGAATTAGGAAAGCACGAAGAGCAGAATTTGTACCAAGTTAAACAACAAGAATTTTTACAGGGAGAGAAATATCATTCAAATCAACAAAGCAATGGACCAATTAATCAGCATGTTCAGAAACTTCAAGATTCTCTGAATGTGCAAGAAGTGCTCAAACAATTTGAATTTAAAAAATTGGGTAAGCTAGGAGGCCAGAATGGTAATGAATATAATTTAAATCAGCTGAAGACTGAATTTTCGCAGGGAGATAAATATTATTCAAATCAACAAAGCAATCAGCAAATTAATCATCAACAAAATCAGCATGTTCAGACGAATGTTCAAGAAGTGCCGAAACAAGTAGAATTTCTAAAATTAGCACAGCATGGAGGTCAGAATTTATACCAAGCTCAACAACAAGAATTTTCACAGGGAGAGAAATATTATTCAAATCAACGAAGCAATGCACAAATTAATCACCATCAAAACCAGCATGTTCAGACGAATGTTCAAGAAGTGCCGAAACAAGTGGAATTTCAAGAGTTCGGTAAGCAAGAAGATCAGAATGGTAATGAATATAATTTAAATCAGCATCAAAATATTCATTATCAATTCGAAAAATCCCAACAAACGGCGAACAATTCGACGCATCTTAATCCTCAAGATGCGTCGAAGCAAAGTGAATTCCAATATTATACAAAGCACGGGAATAAAAAAGGAAATCGGAAAACTAATGAAAATGCTGGAAAAACGCAACAGTCTGTGAATTTTCAGAGAGAAACGGAATTTCATCAGTTGAAGAAACAAGGAGGTCAGAATGGTGATGAGTATTATTTGAATCAAGAGAATAAGCTGGAAGATGGTCAAGTTAACCACCATTTTGTTGAAAATGCGAAAGAAGCGGAATTTCAACAACGCGAAATTTCTGCGAATCAGAAACCGATTTCAACTGTGCAAGAATTTCAGAAACATGTGAATCAGCATGAGGTTCGGTATGATACAAACCATGAGGAATTGATAAATCAAGAAAAGCCGGGAATTCGCCAAAAACAACGGGGAAGTCAAGGAAGTTCGAATTTAACTTCATTTAATTCTCTTCAACAGAAGCAACAGGAAAGTCACGAAAGACGAAATCTTTCTGAACAAATTTTAAATCAAACTTTTAACAAGGTTTCTCCGCAGAATCAACGGGAAATTTATGAGAATACAAACCAATCACAAGGAAGCAAACTCATCTCAGATCAACCATTTTCAAGTTTCAACAAAGCTTTTCCTCAGAAGCAACAGGAAAGCTATGGAAGTGAAAACCAATCGCAGGGGAATAGATTAGTTTCATATGAACCATTTTCAAGTTCCAACAAAGCATTTCTACAGAAGCAAGAGGAGAGTCACGAAAGTCTGAAGCAATCACAAGGGAGCAAACAAACTTTCAACAAGATTTCTCCGCAGAAACAACGGGAAAATTATGAGAATAAATCACAGGAAAGCAAACAATCATCAAATCAGCAACATGAAAGCCACGAAAGACGAAATTTATCACAGGGAAGTAAACAAAGCCACGACAATCAAAACCAATCGAAAGGGAGCAAACAAATCGTAAACCAGTCACTTTTGAATTTCAACAAACAACAGGAAATATATGAAAATTCGAACCAATTAAAAGGAAGCAAGCAATTCTCAAACGGGCTGTTTTCAAGTTTCAACGAAGCATTTTCACATGAACAACAGGAAAGCCATGAAAGTCAAAGCCAGTCACACCAAACTTTCAACAAGGATTCTCCACAGAAACAACTTGAGAATACTAACCAATCACAGGGGAGGAAAGACATCCCAAATCAGCCACTTTCAGGTTTCAACAAAGCTTTTCCACAGGAGCAGAAGGAAAGCAAACAACAACCACTTTTAGCGTTCAATAAAGCGATTCCACAGAAACAGCAGGAAATACACGTAAATCTGGATCAACCACTTTCAATATATCCCTTTTTTAACAACGCCATTCCACAAAAACAACAGCAGCAAAGTCCAAATCACGGAAACAAACCAACCTCGATTCATCCGACTTTCAGTAATGCCATTCTTCAGCCATTCCAGCCATCCCAAATGGAAACCTCCGGCGGTTTCAGCCCTTCGCAGTTCTACGCCGCGTACCAGGACGCGGACAACGAAGAAGTTTTGATGCACGCCGGGGGCTTCGGGGAGAGATTGAGGGCGAAGCCTTACAATTTCCAGCCATCTCGCTACGTCAACTACGGTGCTAGTCATTATTAGGTTTATTGATTTTTTTATGTAAATATGTTACGCTTTGTTGTTATTAATAAATTAATTTATTTGTTGTGCATTAAAAAATGAGTCTTATTTATTGTTTGAAGTTGACCAAATTAAATTGTGTGTTATTGATAAAAGAATAAAAATTGGTACCATTCCTGGAAATGTCTAAATCCTAAAGTTGAAATACCAAAACATGACAATTCATGAATTAATCTCTTCATTTAGTTCTGCTTTCCGCGATATTTTGTAAAAATTGGAATACTTTCTGAAACTGTATGATTAAGAAACAATAAACTTTAAATCACAGATATTCGTACAAATAAGCAAGAACAATTTTGTGTTTTCAACCAAAAAAAGTTTGACTTTTTACATTTAGGGAAGATACATGCTGCAGTAGGGCTTTGGTCAAAAGTAAGCTGTCTTTATTTTAGCAGATATAATAAATATTAATTAGAAAAGCAGATATAATAAATATGTATTAGAAAAAGTTATTTAGAATTAAAAGTTATGAAATACTTTCAATTTTTATACAAATCAGCCTACTTTGATGTTTTTCATCAGCATCCAATACTTTTGTAACAAAAATCAAAGCAGGCTAATTTGTTTGAAAAAAGAAATTCTACCATATTGATCAAGTTTATATATCTAAGACGTGATTGTTATTTTGCACGATTTACTGATTTTAAAATATTAACAACAGAACGACAAGAGTTTATTGTGCTACGGTTTTAAGGTGACCAGTTTTCGTAGCAAGGAGTAACAAAACAATTTCATGAACGCTGGCCAAATTGTTCGGTATAAACTAACGGTGTAAAATTATATTTTTTCCAAGAATTATTGTAGGTCTCGATATAATTTTGATCATGACGTGATATAACATATAAAATATTTAGTTCTTTGCGAGTATTTTTAATTTCTATTGAGTATTAGATATCATTAGCATATTTAAGTTTTCAACAAAGTGTTTATTCATTAAGTCTCAGAAGATGTTTCTCAAAACATTCCCATGATCGTTTACAAGATTTTGGTTTTGGGAATAAATGCTTTACTAACTAATTTGTTTGTAGCCCAACAATAAATACTTGAATGTTTTTATTTGTGTACGTTTATACTGATATATTGGGTTATAATTTATACTGTTTGAAAACAATTGATTGTTGAGGCTGTTAATTTTTGAAACTTCATATTTGTTAACATTTTAAGGTTTTTAAAATTACACACATTTTCAAAATCCTTTATAAGCCACTATTGTTACTCACGCTTTTGTGTTAGGGGAGGCGGGTGGTATCAATGATGTGGAGGCAAGTTAAACAAATTTAATAAGAACAAATTCAACAGGACTGTTTAATAATTTAATAATATTCCTGTTTTATTAATTTTTATGTATTCTAAAGTGTTGAGTTTCCTTCCTTTGTTTCTATGTTTAGAACTTTTTCTTCTCCGAATGTGTGTTGCTGCTCTTTAAGGTGGATTACGTATGTTGATTTTCCTATTTTTAATTCCAGGTATTTTCTATGATCTTCAATTCTATCTTTTACTTAGTTTTGAATGATGTTATTATATTTTTGTTTTTAAGCATTTTTACTTATTTTTAAACATTCTTTTCTGGTGAATGTTAGTGACGTATATATTTTATTATAATTATTATTATTAACGGAATAAACCGCTAGTACGTAGTAGATCGAAGTTATTAAAAAAATAACAATACTTATTTGTAAATTAGTGTTATTTTTAAATTTTATTTAAATTAATATTAAATTTGTTATTTTCTTGGAGGTATAATTAATGTGAAATGGAAGAATCCAATTTATCGAAAGAAATTTTCATTCCGCGCCGTGCCATCATGCAAATGGGGTGTAAGGCTGCTGACGGTGGTGGTGGTGGTGACGCCGGGCTCCGGTGGTGAGGTGAATCCCCGCGGGAGGTCGGTGCTTTATAATGCATGGCGTTATAATACATACACAGAGATATATTTCATGGGGGCGCGACGGCTAATGTGCTAAGAGATAATGGACCGGCGCATCGTCAGCAGTCAACAGTCAACAGCCGGCTGCCGCTGAAACAGACGAAAAAATACAACGCTTTCCTTTTTATTTTTTAATGCTTATTCATCCCGCCCCGTGCATTATTATGACGGAGCCAAAGTTGATGCCCGTGTTGCATATTTATGCCGCGTTTGCGTTTTCATTTATTCTTTTTCCCTTTCAACACAGCCCGACTCTTTTTTCGGTATTATTTTTACCCTATAATAATTTTTTGAAACTCTGCAATACACTATATCATTTCAGTGGTTATTAAAATTTTAAATACAAAAAAGAGTGCCATCCTTCATTAAGGCGCTGCACATGGGACACACTGGTCTGATGAGGTACGAAAGACCGAAATAGACATCCCAAATTTTTTTTTTTGTAAACTCTCTTAGTAACCGGCCACACTTCGTAAGTCTAAATAAAGTAAAATCAGATTAAAACCCATGTACAGAGGTGTACCTCAAGGTTCCAAAAAAAAAAATAATGGCTGTATAGTACTGTGTTTTTGGTGAGATTGCTTTATATTTTTTTTAACTAGTCTAAACAGTGTAAAATTATATGAGATAGGAATATACAGGTGTGCCCCAAGGTTCCATTTTGGAATTATTTTTAACACATTTTTCCTTCCCTAGTTTTTTTTTATAAACTCTCTTAGTAACCGGCCATAGTTCGTAAATCTAAATAATGTAAAATCAGATTAAAACCAACGCACAGAGGAGTACCTCAAGGTTCCATAAAAAAATAATACCTGTATAGTACTTTGTTTTTGGTGAGATTGCTTTATATTTTTTTAACTAGTCTAAACAGTGTAAAATTATATGAGATAGGAATATACAGGTGTGCCCCAAGGTTCCATTTTGGAATTATTTTTAACACATTTTTCTTTCCCTAGTTTTTTTTTATAAACTCTCTTAGTAACCGGCCATAGTTCGTAAATATAAATAATGTAAAATCAGATTAAAACCCACGTACAGAGGTGTACCTCAAGGTTCCATAAAAAAATAATAGCTATATAGTACTTTGTTTTTGGTGAGATTGCTTTATATCTTTTTAACTAGTCTAAACAGGGTAAAATTATATGAGATGGGAATATACAGAAGTGTGCCCCAAGGTTCCATTTTAGGATTATTTTTAACTTACACGACACACATAATCTAAACAATTTCCATTCCTTTGCAGATGATACGTAGCTAATATATAATTTTATAGAAGCCGATATTAAAACAACATGCGCTAAAATTAATTATGATTTAAACAGGCTAGATTAATGGAACATTTTAATCGGATAAAAAAAAACAGACACCAAGACGCGTCTAACTGAGTCGGAACTATTGTCAAAGCTCAAGTTTAAACTACAACTTATAAAATCATTAACATCGTCACTTGATGATGCCACTGTGTGGTGAAATATTTGTTGTGAGACAATAAAATATAATTTTTTTAACTATACACGTTAGTTCTTGGATCTTGGAGGCGTTCACTTCGTGGTACATTTTCGATTTTTATATAGAGAAAACACTTAACTTTTTTATAACACTTTTATTTTACTGGTGGTATAAAAAAGTTAAGTGTTTTCTTTATATCAAAGATGAGATGGAGAGAAGAGAGTATAAGATTTATGCAGTAGGTTTATTCTATCTATAGAAGTATGGAGTTTCAACAAATATAAGCCTCAACCATTCAATAAAGTTTTACATTAAATTGCGTCTTTTTTCGTTTTGTTTGTTGTTATTGGGGCTGTAAAGGGTTTTTATTAAATATATATTTATAGAGTGAGTGAGATGGAGAGAAGAGAGTATAAGATTTATGCAGTAGGTTTATTCTATCTCTAGAAGTATGGTGTTTTAACAAATATAAGCTTCAACCACTCAACCATTCAATAAAGTTTTACATTAAATTGCGTCTTTTTTTTATTTTATTTGTTGTTATTGGCACTGTAAAGGGTTGTTATTAAATATATATTTATAGAGTGAGTGAGATAGAGAGAAGAGAGTATAAGATTTATGCAGTAGGTAATTTAAAAGTTTATTCGGGGTGGAAATCCATTAGAGAGGTGACGTGAAAAGCAGGGGCGGAGCGTTTCTATATTAATTAAGGGCTACCTGTCACTAACCGTCCCGTCTCATGATGGATGACTGCAGAGGCGACTCGTCAAACCGCACCGCACAGTTCCACCCCGCGGCCGCCCTCCTTTACATCTCATCTTTATCAATTATCAACTTTTGCCCGCACTTATTAAAAACTCCTCCAAGATTCGGATCGCATCGATCATTGTTTGTTTTATTTGACGCGCGCGATTTTCACGCGGGGGGTGCGAGTTTCGGACGCCGCTGGCGGGGTGGCGTCGATCAATCCACGGTGACTTTTATCTATTTTTATAGGCGACGGGGGTCGGCGCGTGGCGTCGTGTTTGCCCGCTAATGCACCTTTGACTTTCGAAAATCATTTCCTTCCTTCCTTCGGGGGCATCACTCGCGCACGTCAAAAAAATATGAGAATAATCCTTCCTTTTGTTTGTTCGCTTTTTTTTCCATCTCTCTTTCGCAGTAATGGACATCATGACAAATTATAGCCAGAACTTTCTGTATATATTTATTTATTGGATGCAATATAATCTCAAAGCAATTATTGATTTAAAATAATTGCTCAATAATCCATTCTTTCGACTATGGCGAAAATTTTTGAGAAAGTAGTATACTATGATACCTTTAAATCTGTCATTGTGGAACAGCAGCATGGTTTTTATGCAAGTAGAAGATCAACACTAACTAATTTATTCATATATACGGATTACATGCATAGAGCTCTAGATGTTAATTCTGAAGTCCATGCAATTTACACGGACTTCAGCAAAGCATTTGACTCTGTCAATCACTAAAAAATTCTCACTAAAAAAATGCAAGCGTATAGTCTATGTGATCCGTTATTGAAGTGGCTTGTAGCATATTTATCTGGAATCAAACAATTTGTGAAAATTAAATCCTTTCTCTCAGAACCATATATGTTAACATCTGGTGTTCCACAAGGATCTAACTTAGGACCGTTATTGTTCATTCTTTTTATAAATGACCTGTCCGAATCACTGAGGTGTCTTCATTTGCTTTTTGCCGATGATTTAAAAGTGGATTACACCGTGGAGAACGCTGAAGACTGTTTCAGGATTCAAGAGGATATTGACTCAATTTACAAATGGTGTGCACTGAATGATACGCAGCTCAATATTGACAAATGTAGTTTTATTTGTTTTTTTTTTACAATATTGGGCTCATTTTTTTTTATTGTCAGAAATTATTTACAATATTTTTATAACATAAAATAACATCTAAACTGTCGTACTGATTTGCCTTCATAAGTTCCTATCCTTTGTTTTGTTCTGTTATTTGTTTATTCCAATTCCACTTAAATCCTCTTTCCTCCTGCAGCCATGTTGATTTCGGTCTTCCTCTTCTTCTTTTATCTCCATAAAAGAAGAAGAGGAAGACCGGGAGCGGTGTCCATTCTAATGTTGAATATATAGTTGTTTTTGGCCCTGCTCTCCAGACATGCCCGAGCCACTTCACTCACTGTTCTTTTATTTTGCTAATATATCTTCCGGTTTTAATTGGTCCTAGTATTATTCTTAATCAGCCTACACCCACATGGGTAGAAAGGGTAATTTAATATGTATATATATATTAATCTTAGTATTTTTCTTTCTAATATTCTTATATCTTTTTCTTGTTTTTCTATTAAAATATTACAAAAAAAGAATGAGGTGAAATGTTAGATCTATTTTTTTTACGGGGCTTCTAAATTTTTTTACAACAAATTAAACAATAAACAATACACGCTCCAGTAGTAAAATAAAACACAACAAAATAAACCTCGCCGGTAACGGGCGTTATTCATAAAAATTAAATTTAAAAGTCGTTTTTGATATTTTTTACGATTACCGCCGGCGGCGGAATCACGGCATAATCGTAAAATAAAAGTGGGAATAAAAGAGATATAAAGCGTGAAACCGCCCCATATAGGACCCCGGTAATGGCTTCTCATATTGCCTACTGGCATTTGCCGCTATGACTTATGCCCTTATACCCTTATTCCCTTTTGTCTCCGATTTTCATCCGAAGGGAGGGGCGCGTATAAATAGAATGGATACTTTCTGATAATGTCTTCGCAAAAATAACATCCGCACACCGAACGCGTTTTCGGTGCGGATTAACACGCACGGCGATTAACGTTAATTCCCGTTATGGTTAGATGCGGAACCATTTTTTTTTGTCGAATGGTTACGAGCGGAAAAAAGGGGGGAGTATTGGGAATGAAAGAAATGTGTTGTCATTTTGATAATTGGAAATATTATAAACATTTTTACTCTAAGTATATAATATAATTATATAATGTTTATTCATATAGTCCAAGTCCTTTTTAGTAGCATCAAAAATGTATAAGATTTTTTTTTTTTAGTATTTTCTGACACTGATAAAAATTTGAAGAAATCGAAATTCGAATTGTAAAATAAAAAATCGGTAAACCCCTTAATATTTTATTAAAATGTAACATTATTTTTGTATAGCCTAAATATTTCAGGTTCTTTCTAGAATCATCAAGAATCTTTTAAATAAATAAATCATCAAGAATTTTTATGATTTTTTTTAATGAAACATTTTTCATCAAAATTTGAAGAAATTGAAAATCGAATCGTAAATTGAAAATCGGTGAATCCTTTAATATTTCATCAAAATTTAGCTTTATTTGGGTGGACTTAATAATCCAGGTCCTTTCCAGCATCATCAAGAATATGGCTTAAAGAAAATATATTTCACCGATTTTGTATAGCCTAAATAGTTCAGGTTCTTTCTAGAATCATCAAGAATCTTTTAAATAAATAAATAAATCATCAAGAATCTTTATGATTTTTTTTTAATGAAACATTTTTCATCGAAATTTGAATAAATTGAAAATCGAATCGTAAATTGAAAATCGGTGAATCCTTCAATATTCCATTAAAATTTAGAATTATTTTGGGCAGACTCAATAATCCAGGTCCTTTCCAGCACCATCAAGAATCTTTAAAGAAAATATATTTCACTGAAATTTAAAAAAAAAATCGAAAAATGTATCGTAAATTCAAAAACTACCAAATGGCTTAATATTATACAAAAATGTAGCTAAATAATGGTGGAACAATCTGTGAGAAGTTGGTTTCTATAAAAAAAATGAGTACGCTCTCAAAATTAACTTTTCCAAAGTGGGCTCTGAAAAACTTTGCGAATTTATTCCACCGACATTATATATAATTTTTCTTAAATCTTATTACTGTAGTCTTTCTTACTATTTTATTGTATATGAATTACTTTTGTAGTTTTATGTGATGTTCTTCTTTAATGTATTCTGATCATGTATCCTGACCTGTGTAAAACTACCGTTAAGAGCACCAATAAAATATTATTATTAAAAGCTTTAAAAAAGAAGAAAAAATTAAGTTGGGTCATAAAAAAAATTAGTTTTCAATCAGTATGCTCGCAAAGTGGGCCAAAATTCTGGTATACTTTGCGAATTTATTCTGCCGCTATTAGAATCTGAAAAAAAAGAAAAAAATAAGTTGGTTTCTATAAAAAAAATATAGTTTTCAACTCAATTTTTACGCTCGCAAAATTGACGTGACGTTCCTGAAGTAACCGCCAATTCTGTTAAATTTTGTGAATTTATTCTGATTTGAAGCTATATTTTATCCACACGTTAGATAAATGGTGGTTTTTATTGAGACAATTTTTGATACAAATATCTTTAAAACATTTACAAGTATTAATATTTAGTATTAGTTTGTATGGAATATCGACCAACGGTCTTTCGACGTGGTAGAAAATGTTATTGAATTTAATAATTTTTTTATTTTTTTTTTCCTTTTTTCTATTCAATTAACAATACTAGAATTTAAACACCCGATTTAATTTAGTTTGATTAATAATTGAAACTGTTATCTCGATCCGTTTAATAAAATCGCAATTATTCACAAATTAACACTTAATTATTAAATGTTGCTATTAAACAACACGAATTATTTAAATAAATAAAATCCCAATCAATTCGTAAATTAACAATTAATTCCACGAATGCTTCAACCGTTATTACGCGCTGGTTTACTTATTTTAACTATTAATTAATTAATTTGTTGATTGTTAAGGCTTTCACTTGGTTATACATTTTGAGTTTATTAAATAAAATACTTTTTCACTTTGTTTGTATAACTTATTTTTTATTTTATTTTAGTGACTATATTTTCGAAGCATAGAGTCACTAAAATAAAATAACAAGTTATACAAACAAAGTGAAAAAGTGTTTTATTAATTAATTCCTGGAGAAATCTTTCATGCAATTGAAATTTAATATAAAAAAATTTAATATTTAATAGAAAATACAGCGCTTGCATTTTTAATAATAATTATAAAAAATTATGCGTATTTTACGCAAAACTGTTTTTCTTTTTTCTAATTATTTCTCTCTCTCTCTCACACACACACACACAGTTTCTCTCACTTTTCTTCGAAGCAATATATTTCATTCTCTCTTTATTTATTTATTTTTTTTTACGTTTTGGCAAGGGTCATTAACAATATTCAAACGCACAATTATTCGTCACGGATCCGAATTCGAGCATTTCCATGTGCGGATTATAAATTTAAATTCAATTTAAATCTAATATAAAAGCGAAACGGTTTTCGGTGATGGTCAGTTCAGTTCGAGCCGTCGAAAAGTGAGCAACATCTAAAGAAACACACAGAAAAGATGTTTTGCAAGGTAAAGTTTGTATAACAATAATTATCTTAATTATATATATATATATAATCTAAAATCCCCATCTACCATAATGGTGGTATAGGGGTGGGTTGTCTTGGTTAATTATTATTCATATGTACTGTAATTTATTACAAATATCATCAATTCATCTCACTAAAGTCTGAGAACTTAGGCAATGATGTTAGCAATCATGACGATTAACCAAAACGACAAGAACTGGACAGAGACAGGCAGAAAGACCGACGGTCGATAGCCATTTTCTGAGGTCTAACAAGTGTAAATGATTGTATGTATATGTATTATAAAATTATATAATGTAATACTCAGAAATAAAGATTTTAAATATATATTACAAATATTCAATTTATTAATTTAACTTATCATATATATACAGGGTGATTCAGTTTGGTGTCCCGCCCCTTTTTTAACTTTCAAATGACACCATATTAATTTATATTATTATTTATAAACAATGGCAGAAAGACCTCGGGTCGATAGCCTATAAAAGGACAACCTCAATTTATATACCGTATTATACTATACAATACTGTACTTAATATAATGTAAAAGTCCCTTGAATAAAGATATTTCTATATATATAAACGCATATAATTCTCTGTGACTTTCTCTACAAATTGTTTTGCAGGAAAAACAATTAAAAAAAAACACACAAATATTACTTTCACGAATTCTTTTCGTTTTCAAACCCCATAAACGTTAATTAAACAAATTCTTAAATTTATTCGATCGAATTAATTAATCGTTGTTAAACATCCAGGTCATCGCCGTCTTCGCAATTATCGCGCTCGCCCAGGCGAAGCCCACCGGTAAATCCGTCGGTTTTGAAGTTCCGCCGAAGAGCGACATCCGCGACGAAGATCTGGACTCGAGGCCGAGCGCTAGGTACGTGAAATATTCACCACCCGCACAGAATGATGCCCAAAGCCAGGAGCTTGCCGGCTACGACGAGCCGCAGCTTTACAAAAACTACGCTGGTCCACGTGCGAACATCGAGGATTTGAACGGACATGATGATGAATATTATAATGTAAGTTAATTTGGTTCTTAATATTTAATTTGACTTTTAATCTCTAATTATATTTTTAAAAAAATGCATATAACGCAACAAACTCACCCTATCTACATTTAAAAAAAAAATAGACTTTATATATATGAGATTTTTTCGCCGCAATTAAAATCGTTAAAATGTAAATCAAAATGCATTAAAATATATTAAATAAAAGTGATTTGAAAATAATTACAAAAGGTGGCGCTTGCGTCGTCTTTAATTTATTATGAAAATAATTAATAAATTATTTCCGTATTTAGTTCTGTGACATTTTTTTTACGTAAGTACGTTAAAAAAATGCACATTAATTTTATCAAAAGGCTGAAAGATCGATAATCGATGGGACACTAATGTCACACTACTGTAGACTATCTTTCTTTCAGCCTATTTATTATTATTTTATGGTCAATAGCTATTTACACACTCTTGTGAATGGCTATAGACACACTACTGCTATGGAATATATTTTTAAAATGCAAAATAAGAAATAAAAGTTCATAACTGATTTACAATTCTCCAAAACTAAAATCTCTAAAAAATGAATTAGATATCTTATACACCCTAAAATGTCGGATAACGCATATAATGATACTTATAAAGCAGTCAAAAAAGAATATAATAAGAGCCTTGAATCAAAGAAGCAATACTTTGACAATAAATTAAAACAAACTGACAATATCTGCAAAGCTACTTGGAATATTGTCAAGGAAATAAGATATCCAAAACAAAACGATAAGAACTTTCAAGGCGATGTAAATAATCTAAATAATTATTTTATAAAAATAAGTGAAGATATACTAAGTAAAATTCCTTTTGTGAAGTACAGTGACTCAATTAAAATTAATCAAAATTCTAGTTTCTTTGAGCCAGTCACTGAAATAGAAATTACAAGAGTAGTGAAAGAATTGAAAAATACCACAGCTACGGGTGTCGATGGAGTGTCAGTGCAAGTATTAAAGTTCTGCATAGTACATATTACAAAACCATTATTGCTAATTACTAATAGCATGTTAGAATCTGATACATTTCCGGACTTATTAAAATTTTCTATTGTAAGATCAATATTTAAAAAGAGCAATTCTGAGGATTTCAAAAACTATAGGCCAATTAGTTTATTGACACATATTACTAAAATTATAGAAACAATTATAAAACAACGCATAGTGTTTTTTTTTTAATAAACACAAGTTGTTTCACATCTCACAACATGGCTATTTGGAAAACAAATCTACTAAATCCGCTTTAATAGAATTGGTTAGTTTTGTGTCAAATACCTTAGAAAACAAAGAAATTCCACTTGGCATTTTTCTAGACTTATCGAAGGCATTCGATTGCATAGATCATAGAATACTAATAAACAAATTATATAACTATGGCATAAGAGGTGTAAATCTAACCCGAATCCTATCTATGTAATCGAAGGCAGAAGGTACAGGTCGTGGAAGGAAACAAAACAACAGATTCTAACATGCTAGAATATACATAAATGACATCTTCGATGTAATAACAACTCAAACAGATGCACTAATCAGTTATGTAGATGACACTAACATATTACTAACAAATAAAAACTATGAAAATCTTATCAGTTCAGCCAATATTATTTTAGACAACACGCAAGAGTGGTTAAATAAGAATCATATACTTCTCAACAAAGAGTAAACGAAATGCATGATCTTTCGCACAAAAAGAAGCAATTTTATTATTCCAGAGACAATTCCACTAGCTTCATCAAATATCGATATATCTGAGGACTGTAAATTTTTGGGAATATATCTATATTATGAATGGCTTTCGGTACACTACTGTCAATGACTATCAACTATCGGTCTTTCAGACTATTGATATTATTTCATGGTTGATAGCCATTTACACGCTCTTGTCAGTAGCACACATTACTGTGAATCCTATGCTATAAAAATAGATAAATAAAATGAAAATATAATTTCAACTATTTTTTTTTTTTCATAACTTCAGGGTCATCCAAAATACAAATACACCTACAGCGTAAACGACGAAAACACGGGCGACTACAAATCCCACTTTGAAGAGCGCGATGGCGACGCTGTCCGCGGTGAGTACGTCGTAGCCGATCCCGATGGCACCATTCGCAAAGTAATTTACTCGGCCGACAACAAAAACGGCTTCCAAGCCGTCGTTAAAACCATCAAACCTAAGACCCCGATCCACCAGAACGAAAATGGAAATGGCTACAACGCGAAAGACGCTGAAAACGGTTATGATAAATATTATCAACAGAAACCCGTTTACGCAGAGGCTGATTATGATAAGTATAGCCAGCAAAAGCAGAAAGTAAATTATGCAGAGAATGATTATGATAGGTTTAACCAACAAAAGCCGAAAGTGAATTATGCAGAGAGTGATTATGATAGGTTTAACCAACAAAAGCCGAAAGTGAATTATGCAGAGAGTGATTATGATAGGTTTAACCAACAAAAGCCGAAAGTAAGTTATTCAGAGAGTGATTATGATAAGTATAGCCAACAAAAGCCGGTTCCAACGAAAGTAAGTTACGAGGAAAGTAAATATTATGCACAGAATCCGGTGGAAGTGAGCCATTCAAGGCCGTTGGAATCTAATCAGGATGATTACAAAAGCTATGTGAGGCCAACTATTCCAACTGTAACGAATTTTAAGCCTTATGTAAAACCTGAATCCAACTACAAACAAATTCTTAAACCAGCTGAATTCAACAACCAGCAATACATCAAGCCTGCTGAATTCAACAATCAGCAATACATCAAACCTACTGAATTCAACAACCAGCAATATATCAAGCCTGCTGAATTCAACAACCAGCAATACATCAAACCTGCCGAATTCAACAATCATCAATACCTGAAGCCTGCCGAAAACAACAACAAGCAGTATCTCAAACCAGTAGAATTCAACAACCATCAATACATTAAGCCAGCCGAATTCAACAACAAGCAACACCTTAAACCTCTCGTACAACCGAGACACCATAATTTAGTCTCAGAATTAAAATACCAAGACCGTTTGAACAACCACAGGCTTTCCGGGCCAGGTTTCGATTCAAGCGAGGAGTTGAATCTGAACTATAAGCACGGAAAAGCTCAAGAGGTTTCCGCTGCGAGGTTCAACGGTGGTTACAGTTTCAGGCCGAAAACGCAGAAGGATCTGAACGGAGCAGGAAGCGAGATTGTTCAAACGTACGCTGTTCCAGAATTCGAGGATGGCGCGGATCGATATTACGAGCAGTGATTTTAATTCGTTGTAGAAAATTTTGTTAGATTTTAATAACTATTTCGTGAATTATTTATTTGTTGTGTTTTTATGAAATTCTGTTTTAAATAAAATTCCCTGCATATTTAAAATACGCTTTAACTTTATTGTGATTTTACCTTCGAACAAGCTCGAACATCTTCCAGAAATGAAATTATAATATTTAAAATTAGAAATTAATTTTAAATATTATAAGTGTGTCTCGACTACTGTAAATATATAAAATAAATATTTTAGCACAAATAAATAAAACTTAGCATAATTACAAGATACAATCTTTTTACTTTTATCATTACA
Source organism: Philonthus spinipes (assembly GCA_963082785.1). Classification (NCBI taxonomy): domain Eukaryota; kingdom Metazoa; phylum Arthropoda; class Insecta; order Coleoptera; family Staphylinidae; genus Philonthus; species Philonthus spinipes. The sequence goes on from OY720308.1 coordinate 3,095,888, forward strand.
ATATTAACTGATAATTTTAAATTTATTTTATTTCATCCATAAATTGCATCGCATGGATGCCAAACAGGATATTTTTCTTTAAGTAAATCAAGCGATTGTTTGCGTTTTAATTTCCCGTGAAATCGATCGGAGGCAACCCTTCCGTAATATATAGGCGAAAGTTTGGCATGAATATTAAATGGACAGATTAGGCGTGCGGCCCCGATTTGTTCGGTTTTTCGATTAGTTTCGGGTGATCTGATTATGCACCCTAAAAACTAATAAAGGCGACAGCTGTTCCGGATTAGACACTGCGCTCACCCCAATATTGTTGCACTTACCGAATCACAGGTTTTCATTAAATATTACATCAAATATACAAAGACAAAAAATATTCCCTATAAGACATGTTAATAATGTTGAATCACAGTTATTTTCGTGTTTATATAGCATTAAAATTATTGAAATTTATTTATACATTTTTAGTACTATTTGCATTTAAATTATATTAAATGTAAAATGTAATATTTTGAATACAGATTTCTTTTCTTCTTGAAAAGCATCTAAAATGTATTTTTGTTTTAAACTTCCCACGCTCCGGCTATCATTTTTGGAATATTTGAGTTGATATACAAGGTGTACAGAAAATGAGTGAAAACCTTCAGGTAACTCAATTCATTAATTAATTATTAATAGAAAATCCAAATAAAAAAATGTTGTATGGTTCTTCATTGAGGCTCACGAGTTCTTCGGAATTTTAAATATGTGACTATAAATTAGTATTGTTTTTTTTTTAAATATTTTGTAAAAAATCAATAGCATTAACAATCAACTAGACACGTGTATAATTCCATTGATGTAAATGATTAATAAATCGGATATTTTTACAATTTTATAACTTCATCAGAAGCATTCTTTTAATGAAAATAGATCTGGCAACGACGCACGCTCGTTTGTAAAAGAAAAGGTGTATGCAACACCTCCAGCGGATGATGTAGCTGTTATAAACAGGATAAATGCACACTTGTTTCATCCAGCGTTGCCAAATGTATAGTTCTTTTAAGTGGCCCGTGAGGCTTAAGGAAGGACCGTGTGACTTATTTTCGTTAATATTTTTATCTAAAAATTAGTCAAAGAGTCACGCTACCTAAAGCTTTTCACTCATTTTCTGTACACCTTGTATTTTCAAAATGTTAGCACAAAATAATCAAAATTATTCCGATTAATCTGTCGTAACATTTTGAAAATATTAACATTTTTCCCCTCATAGCTATCAAACATTATAATAATAGTAACTATTTGAAAAATATAAAAACCATTATCCTAAGACGTTTTCTTTTTTATTGAGACGATATAAATTCCCACGGCTTACCCCGCCGACCAAGATCGTCCATTAAATATGCATTCAGCGAGTCCATAACAACACACCAGAACCGATAAGTTTACATAAAAAAAAGACTAAAACAGCCGTTAAAATTCCGGTAGTGTATAATGGCATACAGCTAACAACAGTAGCTAGCAGTGGTGGTGGTGGTGGCAGGAAGGGCCTATCATATTTATAGGGAAACAGAGACCGAAGGGCCGAATGGATGCTGATCCCAGCAGAGAGTTATGTATCTTGTAGATTTATGTATAAAGTGTAATACCGGTAAAGCCGGCCCCGAGTTAAGCCCACAGAGTGAAACACGATCCGAACGTGTGCCGTTGCCGCTGTTTGTTATTTCCTGGTGTGTGTATGTGTGTTTGTTGTGTGATCCTGCTGCATTGCAACACAACCGTTGTCTGTTTCTGTCTGGAGGTATTACGGAAACGGGAATACCTGCTGTTGCGTGTTTGCTACTTTTTTTTTCACGCGATTTACATTCTTAATTCATAAGGATTTAATACAAACTTTAATGGAGATTTTTTGCTAACTTAAAAAAAAACTCGACCAAAATCCTTATGATAATCACTACTAAATTATTTTCTTAAAGTCAGATTTAGCTAAACAAGAAGTTTGTAAATAAAACAACATTTTATTTTAATTTCACTAAATTCATTATAGAGACACTACTAAAATTGTTTCTCCAGCATGATTAATCATTTGAAAAAAAAATCGATATCCCAATATCAGAAGGAATCATGCGATTGTCGCAAAAATTTGCAACTACAACATTGGGGTATTTTTTGTTTTTTACAGATTCTGAAAAAACGGGCTTTAGATAATATCCTCAGCGAATTTCATGAAGATCTCGCGCAAATAAAAATTATTACAATTTTTAGAAATTGCGTTATACCTAAAATTGTATTAAAAATCGTCCATTTCTGGTTTAATTGAAAATATCTCGAAAACTACGGATGGGGTATTTTTTGTTTTTTACAGATTCTGAAAGAGCGGGCTTTAGATAATATCCTCAGCAAATTTCATAAAGATCTCGCGCAAATAAAAATTATTACAATTTTTAGAAATTGTATTATACGTAAAATTGAATTAAAAATCGTCCATTTCGGGTTTAATTGAAAATATCTCGAAAACTATGGATGGGGTATTTTTTGTTTTTTACAGATTCTGAAAAAGCGGGCTTTAGGCAATATCCTCAGCGAATTTCATAAAGATCTCGCACAAATAAAAATTATTACAATTTTTAGAAATTGTATTATACGTAAAATTGTATTAAAAATCATCCATTTCGGGTTTAATTGAAAATATCTCGAAAACTATGGATGGGGTATTTTTTGTTTTTTACAGATTCTAAAAGAGCGGGCTTTAGATAATATCCTCAGCGAATTTCATGAGGATCTCGCGCAAATAAAAATTATTACAATTTTTAGAAATTGCGTTCTACGTAAAATTGTATTAAAAATCGTCCATTTCGGGTTTAATTGAAAATATCTCGAAAACTATGGATGGGGTATTTTTTGTTTTTTACAGATTCTGAAAGAGTGGGCTTTAGATAATATCCTCAGCAAATTTCATAAAGATCTCGCGCAAATAAAAATTATTACAATTTTTAGAAATTGTATTATACGTAAAATTGAATTAAAAATCGTCCATTTCGGGTTTAATTGAAAATATCTCGAAAACTATGGATGGGGTATTTTTTGTTTTTTACAGATTCTGAAAAAGCGGGCTTTAGGCAATATCCTCAGCGAATTTCATAAAGATCTCGCACAAATAAAAATTATTACAATTTTTAGAAATTGCGTATACATAAAATTGTATTAATAATCGTCCATTTCGAGTTTAATTGAAAATATCTCGAAAACTATGGATGGGGTATTTTTTGTTTTTTACAGATTCTAAAAGAGCGGGCTTTAGACAATATCCTCAGCGATTTTCATGAAAATCTCGCTCAAATAAAAATTATTACAATTTTTAGAAATTGCGTTCTACGTAAAATTGTATTAAAAATCGTCCATTTCCGGTTTAATTGAAAATATCTCGAAAACTATGGATGGGGTATTTTTTGTTTTTTACAGATTCTGAAAGAGCAGGCTTTAGATAATATCCTCAGCGAATTTCATGAAGATCTCGCGCAAATAAAAATTATTACAATTTTTAGAAATTGTATTATATGTAAAATTGTATTAAAAATCGTCCATTTCGGGTTTAATTGAAAATATCTCGAAAACATATTGTGCCGTCTGCAGTTGCGAAATGTATAAAGACCCAATTTATTATAATTTACAAGTCAAAGATAGCTGGACTCATCCAATTGTCGCAAAAATTTACCACTAATCCAATTCCCTAAGAATTTCTAAATTACGCCATAGACCTTAAACTAAATCCTAATATAATTTTCAGAATTCACAACCCACAATCAGTTAATCAAAAATCACATTACGGAATAGCGCCGAATTTAATATTAAATTAAAAGATTAAGTGAGAAATTAATTATGCATATGGTTAAAACATAATTGGAAAGATAGCGTAAGCGCCATCTATTGCCTAATTTCAAGTGGCTTCGTTAACAATTTTGGGAGAAAAAAATTAAAAGCTGATTATAATTTAAAATTTAATTCATTAGATCTACAAAATGTAAATACACCCTGTCTAAAATCGAATATCGTGCTATACAAAATAAAATACATAATGTAATATAAATATTATACCTAATAAAAAAAAACACAGATGAGATTTCTATAGCTAAAATATACAAAAAAATACTATATGGCGCCATCTCTCCACGCATAACCGAGCCTCGTGCAAACATCAAACAGTCACCTACCGGCAACAGCAACACTTCATTCAATGAACGATAGATGGGAGTACTGTGAAAAAAAATTCAAACGCGCCCTCCGCGCCGTTTACGTGAAATTATCCAATTTCCTGTTTATCAACTCCTTCTCCTCCTTGATCAAATCAGCCAAAAGCTTCATCGCCCTGTCGATTTGTTTCGGGGTGGCCTTGCTGTACGAAGCTCGGATGTAATTGCAAGCCGCTGCCGGATCCGCCATGAACGCGTGTCCCGGGACGAAGGTCACGAATTTCTTTTGGCCCCTCGTCATGAGCATTTCGTAGACATCGGAAATGCCCTTCACTTTGATCCAGACGAACATTCCGCCGGAAGGGTTCGTCCATTCGCACAGGCCCTTCAGGTGGCGCTCCATTGCCGCCAGGGTGATGTCCCTCCGGACTCTGTAGTAGTCCCTGATGCCGTTCAGGTGCTCCAGGAGTTTCTCGAAGCCCCAGCTATCGAGGAGGTTGAAAGTAATCACCTAGAATTAGAAAAGGTAATTTTATTAAATGAGAATGGGTTTTCTCCGAAATTACACATTTTTTTTTTCATATTCAATAGAGCCTTAAGCAAACACTATGAAATAATATCAAACGATTATTTCCACGAAGAATCCTTGCTATATCATCTTTGATATAGCAAGGATTCTTGATCTTTGCTATATCATGATTGACATAGCAAGAATTCTTGATCTTTGCTATATCATCTTTAATATAGTAAGGATTCTTGATCTTTGCTATATCATGTTTGATATAGCAAGGATTCTTGATCTTTGCTATATCATGATTGACATAGCAAGAATTCTTGATCTTTGCTATATCATCTTTAATATAGTAAGGATTCTTGATCTTTGCTATATCATGTTTGATATAGCAAGGATTCTTGATCTTTGCTATATCATGATTGACATAGCAAGAATTCTTGATCTTTGCTATATCATCTTTAATATAGTAAGGATTCTTGATCTTTGCTATATCATGTTTGATATAGCAAGGATTCTTGATCTTTGCTATATCATGTTTGATATAGCAAGGATTCTTGATCTTTGCTATATCATCTTTGATATAGTAAGGATTCTTGATCTTTGCTATATCATGTTTAATATAGCAAGGATTCTTGATCTTTGCTATATCATCTTTGATATAGTAAGGATTCTTGATCTTTGCTATATCATGTTTGAAGTATTTCAATGGTCTGATATGGATTTGCTTTCACTTCCGCCCATAAAATGTCATTATCCGCAGTTGTTTGTCTTCCTAATCGATGTGAGTTAGAAAAAGTGAAATCACCGGATTTGAACTTGGAAAACCACCTACGAACATCTAAAGCATTCAGATAAACGTCGCAAATGCTTTTGATTACCCTTATGAAATTCAAAAAGCATATAATGCCGGATATGGTTTCACCAAACATTTTGAAAAAACTTTAAGATTTTATAACTAACAAGAAAACAAGTCACTCTAACCTTAAAATGTCTTTGGCGGTACTTTGAGTTACGCAATGAGCTGCTAGGCGAACACAAAGACCAACATGCGCAGAAAAGACATTACTTTCCGGCCCCCCTAACAGAATTGTAATTAAATTAATAACTGTGTGATTCAACTAACGTGAAATAATAAATATCATAATTGTAAAGATAGCGCAAACGCCATCTATTGCATAATTAATTAAAATAATAAGTTACTGATCACTGAGGCTTCTACTTCGTTATACATTGTGTAAGATTATAATAAAACACTTTTTTAAAACATAAAATAATAAGGATTATTTCATATAACCATTATTTAATAAATGCAAATTATCATATTTGTACAAATTGTTCCGTAGTGTTTTTCCCTTCATGAATCTCAGTGTTGGGCGTTAGGAAATTGAGCAATTGTCCAATTTGCGAAGGAACGAATGCAAAAAAAAACAAGACGTCAAAAGCCGCTCACAACAGGAAGTAATAATAATTGGGACTAATAAATAGATCGTTTAGAATATCGCCTGATATTTCGCATCATAACAATGATAACGCTGACGAATTACGCACGGATGTAAATACAACTACAATTTGATACGTCACACGTGATTACTTTATTCAATAATCTTTATCTACTCGCAAAATAAAAAATGAACGTGTTTATAAAACAATCATTTTGTGTGTGTGTGTGTGTGTTTTGCTCGTTATCTAGATTATACAATTAGCAAATACGTTAGCGTGGATAATTAATAATATTAAAACTATGTATTTCATGGAATTTTGAATACGTTTCTCACTACTACAGGAAAATTATTGGAAATATATATCTATTCATAGTGATGGTTGCGACTGTAACTACGTGGCAATTCATAATCACTGAATAATTTACTATGTTTTTACCACAAAATATTTATTGATATTGACTGTCAAACGTCGAAACTTAAGTCGTAAATTTATGTATATATTTGTGTAATATAATATATATACATACAATAAATAGTTTGTGGTAAAAACATAGTAAGTGTTTTATTCAGTGATATATATCTATACATAGGCTGAAAGACCAATGGTCGATAGCCATTTAGTTCGTATTAAATTAAATATTGTATTATAGCTAATTGTATCAAAGCCTCAATAAAGATGTTATATATATATCTATACATATATCAAGAAAATTGAAGCTTTTTTTTATTACTATCACTGCAGAAAATATAAAACATGCAGTATTTATTTATTTCATGTAACAGTAATATAATTAATGGTCGAGAATTTAAAGTTATTCAATCTAATCTGTGTTTGATTTTTAATAATTTATTCATATTTATTTCATACCATGTAACGGTCCTTTGAGTTAAGGCCTTGATGGACGCGTAACAGTTTTTTGAACCCTAAGTTGCGTCATTTGCCGCATCTATAATTAAAATTTAAAAAAAGACCTAGGTCAATGCTGGGCGCACTTTCCTTAACTCATGTTTTAAAAATATCTTTGCATATTTGAATTTGCGTGTCCAACGAAAATAAATTCTTTTCGTATCACATCGCGGAAGTAACTTTTTATTTAGAAGAAAATGAGTTAATTTTTTTCAGATATTCAGTATTTTCAGATAACATTTCATTTTTTGTTCAGTTTCATTTTTTTTTCAGATAACATCACGATGGTTTTTAGAGTCAGCACTTGCCTTATTTTCGGGGTAAGTGCATAGTTATTGAATTTTTATGCAATGTTATTAAAAAATTAAAATATACAAGTGAAATTGGCGTTTTATCAATGTTCATTAAAGCGTATTAACTAAAATATTCGTTGATTTAAGTTATTATAAAACAAATTAAAGATATATATGGGTTAAAAACCTAACTTACTAAAAACTGGAGTCCACCTTAATTATTTTCATTGAATTTAGTATTTTAATTTTATTCTTGTCAGACGTTGCAAAAAAAAAACGCAAAAAAATATTTTTTTTTAGAGATAAGCAATAATTTAGTTTAACATTTAATGAAACGTTCAGCCACCATTCATCTAGCGTATGGATGGTGGCTGAACATTTCATTAAATGTGAATTTCGTTTTCCTTGTTTTCATAAACAGGACAAGTTCGTCTTCCTTTAGTGGACGAAACAATGATTCTCGGTCGTCTACTTTGTAGACCCAAATCGTTGACGATGCCACTTGAAATTAGGCAAAAGGTGGCGCTTGCGTCGCCTTTAATTTATTATAATTTAGTTTAAGTAATAGATAATAATCACGTACTTGGCTTAATGTACTGGAATGTAAATAAGAACTTTGGATGTGCAGCTCGATGTTTTGCACCAACGGTTTGGCGCCGGTGATCCAGCCGATCCTCAATCCGGGACAGAGGATCTTGGAGAAGGAATCGAAACGCAGCACCCTCCCTTCGGTGTCCAAAGACAGGAACGATGGCGTCTCTTTTTCCAGGAAGTGCAAGAAATAGTACGGATCGTCTTCCAGGATAAGGAGATTGTATTTGCAGCAGAGGGCGTAGATTTTCTTGCGGCGTTCTAACGTCATTGTTGTTCCGGATGGATTCGTCGCTAAATAACAAAAATGTTGATGGATTAAAAATATCTTACATATTTATAAAATGTATAACAATGATAGCAAAGGACCGCAATTTGGTCCAAAAGAAGGTAGGGCTTTCAACACGTTCTATGTAGTTTATATAAAAGCAATTATTCTAAAATGGACTAGGCCGAATTGTCAATTGGTCTTGAACAAGCATAAAAGCTGTAGTGGAAGCCTCTCCTGTAATTTGTCTGAAAGCTTTTCTTTTAAAATAGACCAATCAAGCATGAAAACAGCGGTAGAAGCTTCTTCTGTAGTTTGCTTGAATATTTCTCCTCTAAACACACAGAAATGTTCATTGCTCGTAATAATAATAATAAATAATCTTTATTCTAATATACAATATATTGAATATGTTTTCCTCTTGTATCACTTCGTAAAACAAATTTAATAACCGTTTGTTATAATGAAATCACTTGATTTTGTTTTACTAAAATTCTTCTTTAAGAAGAAAAGCTTTCCGACAAATTTCAGGAAAAGCATTAAAATGTGCTTTGACTCTTGCTTGTGATCAATGAACTTTTTCTTCTCAAAGAAGTTTGCTTTCCGACAATCTACATTAATTCTTTTATAGAATTAATGAACTTTTCAGTGTATGACGAAAAACTTTCAGGAAATCTACAGAAGAAACTATCAAAGCTGCTTTAACGCTTTCTTAAAATTAATTAACTTTTCAGTGTAAAAAGAAAAACTTTCAGGCAATCTACAGAAGAAGCTATCAAAGTTGCTTTAACGTTTTCTTAGAATTAATGAACTTTTCAGTGTACTTTCAAGCAATCTAATTAATGAACTTTTCAGTGTACGAAGAAAAACTTTCAGGCAATCTACAAAAGAAGCCATCTAATCTGCTTTAACGCTTTCTTGGAATTAATGAATTTTTCAGTGTACAAAGAAAAACTTTCAGACAATCTACAGAAGAAGTTATCAAAGCTGCTTTAACGCTTTCTTAGAATTAATGAATTTTTCTGTGTGTAAAGAAAAACTTTCAGACAATCTACAGAAGAAGCTATCAAAGCTGCTTTAACGCTTTCTTAGAATTAATGAACTTTTCTGTTTACGAAGAAATACTTTCTGGCAATCTACAGAAGAAGCTATCAAAGCTGCTTTGACGCTTTCTTAGAATTAATTAACTTTTCAGTGTAAAAAGAAAAACTTTCAGGCAATCTACAGAAGAAGCTATCAAAGCTGCTTTAACGCTTTCTTAGAATTATTGAACTTTTCAGTGTAAGAAGAAAAACTTTCAGGCAATCTACAGAAGAAGCTATCAAAGCTGCTTTAACGCCTTCTTGGAATTAATGAACTTTTCAGTGTACGAAGAAAAACTTTCAGGCAATCTACAGAAGAAGCTATCAAAGCTGCTTTAATGCTTTCTTAGAATTAATGAACTTTTCAGTGTAAGAAGAAAAATTTCAGGCAATCTACAGAAGAAGCCATCAAAGCTGCTTTAACGCTTTCTTAGAATTAATGAACTTTTCAGTGTACGAAGAAAAACTTTCAGGCAATCTACAGAAGAAGCCATCAAAGCTGCTTAGGATTAATAAACTTTTTTTTTAATTGAACATTGAAAAGTGTATTGACTCTAAGTGAGCATCAAAGCAGCTTGACTTTATGATCGAAGAGAATATATTTTGTATTTTATTATAGAAATAATAATATTTATTGGTAAAAACTAAAAAAAACCTTTATTGGCATAACATTACACACAAAAAAAATAACCCAACTTAAATACATTATTTATTTTCTTATTAAGATGCCAGACGTCTTCTCTGCTTTGTAAAAGACTATTTGCGATAAGTTTTTCTCCCCATCAGAATATTATTTCCTCACTATTTTCAAGATTAAATAGTGCATGTACATTAAATAGATGCAATTATTTTTCAATAATTATTTTTTTAATCGTTTGTTATAATGAAATCACTTGATTTTGTTTTACTAAAATAAATTATTTTTTTTTTTTAGAAAAAGTATTTTTTTAGTTTTGTAATTGTAATTAACAATAAAACAATAATTATAGTTCTGTCATGGTCTATTCAAAATTTAATCATTTTAATTACTTACACTATACTTTTCAATCTCAAGGATTAAATCAATTACTTTTCCAAATTCGTATTAAACAAAAAACATATATTTTCTAAAAGCCCGCAACGATTTCAATTCCCCGTGTAATTTATGCAATTGTATAATAAATAACTCGCGTCTGGCGCCCTGAACTTGGTCTCGTTCGCTTATTCAAGGCTGGGACAAGCGGCGTTCGGAATCAAGATCAGGGATCGCATTCGATTGCGACGGGTCGACTTTTCGGAATCAGGTAGAATATTTCTGGGTCCTACCTGTCGGATTTATGTACAGCAGCTTCGGCATTTGCAGGCCGGTGCCCTCGTCGCACTTGGCCCTCCAGCTCTCCAGCACCTCTTCGAACACTTCGGGGATCATGCCGAACTGGTCTTGCTTCACGGGCAGCAGCATCGGCCTGAATGATTTCAACTAAACAAAAAATAATTCAATTTAGTCATATATATATATTCATTAGGGTAGAAAAACCATGACAGACTACGATCCCATCTATATGTATTGTAAATATAAATAATTGTAAACCCAAATCATTGATATAATTAATGGTTTTAATATTTAGACATTGGTAGTTCATATTGTATGAAATAAATATGAATAAATTATTAAAAATCAACCAATAAAACACAGATCAGATTGAATAACTTTAAATTCTCGACTAGTTTCGGATTATTAGCTCATTTTCAAGAGAATTTAAAATTTGTATTATTGGTTGATTTTTAATAATTTATTCATTGAAATTCGGCAAAAGGTGGCGCTTGCGTCGTCTTTAATTTATTATAATTGTAAAGAATGGAAATTGAAAATGTTTGTATATATTCCTTATTTATATTATTATATTTTTTATTTATATAATTGTAGCTCGCGTAAAGATTAAAGTTAGCCATGAAACCACCTTAACATTCAATGGAAATGCACATTTTTTTTTTATTTTTCACATTTTTCTCTCATTTGAAACAATCCACAAAAAAAAAACAACAAAAAAATAAACACGTGGTTTGTATCAATTTTGTGAAACAAACCACGTGAGTAATTTTTACCTAAAGATTTTGTATATCTAAATCATTTAATAACTTTTTTATGCCACATTGTTTGAGAATAATTACGGTTGAAAATGGCATCTAGCCGAAACTACTCGAAAATATAACAAAAATTTTAGTAAAACAAAACCAAGTGATTTCATTATAACAAACGCTTATTAAATATGTTTTGCCAAGTGATAAATCATTATCAAACTAAGACTCTTAGTTTGATAATGATGCTCTATGCATCACTAAAATAAAATAACAAGTTATACAAACAAAATGTAAAAAGTGTTTTATTTAATAAACTCAAAATGTATAACCAAGTGAAAGCCTTAACAATTAACAAATCAATATATGATTACGGTTTTCTGTTTTTAATAATAAAAAGAAACAAATATTTGTTTTACTAAAATTTCATCAATTCTACATCCATCTATAAATAATTCCTATCCCCATGGACATCAGCTTTCATCGGCGCTGATTTTACAGGCTGAATGCGTACGTTTTGCACGTCTATAATTAATATACTGCTCGAAATCTTTGCCAAAATGCATTACGTGTATGCATGTTTTCACTGCCGACCTCGAACCTGACATTTGCTATTTCATGGACCTCCTGAGTTAAAATAGCTTTCTGCGCGCGGGATTTTGGAATGCAATAACTGTGGGTCACGCCACATTTTTTTTGTCTGCCTATTTTTTTTTACTTACAGCTGGCCAACAAGTTTGACCAGCAGTTTTTCTGCTTAGAAATTATCAATTTTAGAAATTAACAATTATTATTCTACCTATTTTTTTTTACTTTCAGCTGTTAGAATGGGCCAACAAGTTTCACCAGCAGTTTTTCTGCTTAGAGCTTATATTTTAGAAATTAACAATTATTATTATTATAGAAAATCTTCACAAATAACTTTGCATCAACATTAAAAACAATAATAAATTAAAGACGACGCAAGCGCCTCATTTTGCCTAATTTCAAGTTAAATTTCTTTAAATTAAAAACAGTATCAAAGCTGCTTTAACGCTTGCTTAGGATTAATAAACTTTTTTCTTTTTAATTGAACATTGAAAAGTGTGTTGAGCATCAAAGCAGCTTGACTTTAGGATCAAAGAGGGTGTAGTTCAAGTTAAATTTCTTTAAATTAAAAACAATATTAAGCGTAACGTCTTTATATCCACTTTGCTTAGTTGGTTATTTGCTTTATCAGCAATTCATGCAACTATAGTCATACTCACCACTGCTTCTACTCCGGCATACAGAGGATCCTGCACCACCATCGGGTCCCCTTCCTGGATAACCATCTCGATGGACCTGCTGATGCCATCTTGTGATCCGCTGGTTATCAGCACTTCACTGTCATCCCAATTGGGGGGGTTGTGGATGAACCTGGTGAACTCCTTGAGTTTCTGCAGGAGCGGCGGGTATCCTTGCGTGGGAATGTACTGAAGGGCGGCGCCCAATTCGGGCCCTTGGATGGAGAACGACGTGCCGTCTTTAAGGCTCACGCTGATGTTCTCGAAAGGGAAGGTCACCTCGTTCGGCATGCCTTCCGCCAGGGAGATGGCTTCTTTTGGCGCATTGTAATGTCTTTTAGCTGTAAATAAAAAATATAATAAACATGCGTTATGGTAAATATCGACTCGGAGAGTGAGCGAAATGTGGGAGACAAAATAACGAGTTATTTGATTGTTTGTGATGAATTGTTAGAATATTTATTAAATCTAAGTACTTAACTAACTAACCATCTTTATTCAAATGTATATATGTATGTACAATAATATATAAAATTAGAATTATATTCTGCCGATGAATCGGCTATCTACCTCTCAGTAGGAATATATATTATTGTCCATTTTTTAGTAATCTTTCTACCGGAGGTCTTTCAGCCTCTAAGTACTTATTATGGAGGAATACATATTCTTCTCCATTTTTTAATAATCATTCTATCGTATCTATTTTAAAATCGTTTTCTCTCATGTCACTCGCTTATGTTTTGAAATTGGCTGACAATTCTTATTTACTTTTCGGTGTGAGTGCACGCAATTTTTGAAAACCGGGACAGTTCAATACATCATAGCTCTCATTCAGTACCGAATCCCCGATTCTGTGCAAGAAGACAACACTATAAATTTCTTGAGTTTACAGAGAAGGCGATTACCAAACAAAAAAAAATATAAAGATTATCTCCGAGAAGTTCTTGAAATTAGCAAGGCGTAAAAACGAGATAAACCTATAAAGTTATGTATTGTAAGTTTCTTTTTTTATTTATGTACGTATTTTATTATATTGCTTAATTGTAGCACTGACAACTACAATTAAGCAAAATAATAAAGTACCTACATAAATAAAAAAGATTTTATTTAATTTAGATAAGGCTGCATTCAATGAAATAAAATCCTCACTGTATAAATAATATTTAAATTGATTAATCTACCCAAGATGCATTCGTAATTTTTATCACAAAATAATGATTCAAGTTCATTGATCAAAATATTTTAGAAAACCCATATTCAGCATAATTTCTACTACTAGTTTACGCTCAATCAATTATGCTGAGTGGAAGCCTTATCTACTAGTCTATTCAGCATTATAAAATTGTTAATTCACAAATATTAAAGGCAATTTTGATTAAGTGTTTGAAATTACATTAACAATTAGGCAGACTGTACTATGATCGATTGTCTTTAAATGAATCTAAAACAAAAAATTGGATTCATGAAAATCCATGTCATGTGTGCTAAAAAACATGAATTCTTATTATACTTTATAAATTAATATTTATCAATAGACAATGACATTTTTTGTTTGTTTATATTCTCGAATTAATTATTAAATTTTGTTTATTTAAAATGTTATAACTAAAAAGGCATACATCGAATTAATTATTAAATGTTGTTTATTCAAATTGTTATAACTAAAAAGGCATACATTTTGCATCGAATTAATTATTAAATGTTGTTTATTCAAATTGTTATAACTAAAAAGGCATACATTATGCATCGAATTAATTATTCAATATTGTTTATTCAAATTGTTATAACTAAAAAGGCATACATTATGCATCGAATTATTTATTATTTATTTATTTTTTCACTAAGTAAAATTAACAAAAAATGTTACATCTCATATTACAAGAAATAATTACAAAATGATCCTACCAGGGGAAAAACTAAAGGGTATGAATTCAGCGCAACCGAAATGCGGCTGATCTTCCATTCAAGCTATAAAATTAATTAATCATTCAATTGTTATAAAATTTCATGAAAAAATGTTGAGTAGTTTTTGAATTATCGTTAATATGCACAATTTCATTCATATAAAGTTATTAATAAAAACAATTTATAACCAAAAAAGGCATGCATTACGCATTTCGAAGCTTATTTTAACCAGTGTGTAAACCGTGTAATATTTGGTTCAAAGTAAATGCCTAGGAGTTTACATTTTTGTTCTTTAAGGGTCCTGTGAAGTAATGATGAACTTGCAGAAAAGCTATCATCCCTAAATGCACTTGAAACAGCAATTGAAAAACAAAAGATAGCATAAGTCTAGAGCAGCCTCAATGTGTATTTAATAATAAATAGTAGAGTGAACATTTGCTTATGAAAATAAAGTTGGCTATGTCAATGGCAATCTAAGGGATTATTTTTTAACTTGTTAATTGTTGAGGCTTCTACTTTGTTATACATTTCAATTCAACTTTAATAAATGAAACACTATTTAACTTTGTTTGGATAATTAGGAATCCGAGTTATGTAAAGTAAAAAAGTGTTTCATTTATTAAAATTGGATTATCTTTTATTTATTTAGATAGATATTTATTAGATATTTATTCAAGCATTACAGGCATTAAAATGATATTTTAATTAAATCACTTGTTTTAATTTTATTTTTAATATAATACATCCTAAAAATTCTTTTTCGCCACGGGATAAGTAAGATATTAATTCAGAAAAACGTGGCGCTTGCGTCGTCTTTAATTTATTATGAAGATATTAATTAAAAAAAAATGATATCAAGGTGAAAAATTGATGAAACACTTTGCGCGAAACAAGCAAAGTGTTTTATAATTAATAACTTGTTAATTGTTAAGGCTTCCACTTGTTTGTACATGGTTTATTATAACTTAATAAAAATAATAGTTGTGCAAACAAAGTTAAAATTGTTTTATTAATTATTCACTTATTAATAATATCACAAATTAGTGGCTTCAACAATCAGAAAATAATAACAATGAATTTTACACGGATAAATATATCATTACTCACTTAATTCTCTTGTGATAGCAGGTCTCCTCCTCGAAGAGTGAACATTGATGAAATTGCTGTAATCAATGCTGTTTTCAATTTTGGCATCCATTACGAACCGGCACTTTATATAATTCTTTCAAAAAAATAAATCTCACGACGAAAAACCAAAAATAATACTTTTTTTCTTCTTATTTAGAACGACTGTTATATAAAAAAATATATTTCAAACTCGATCTCCTCGACGCGCGTCGAAATAAATCTCAACAAGTCTGTACGCGCGTGGCGAAAGCACAAGATTGCCCGATCCCGAACCCTACCTAAAGCTTTTATAGCGGGATACCGTACGCACCGCTTGCGGATGATGTAATTTCATTTTGACGGCGGTGATATTTTTTTGTTGTATTCATTTTTTCAGAACGGTTGCCAACACTGCGTATCTGCTGCGCGGTTTGAATGGACGAGAAAAAAAATAACGTTTGCAATTTCGACTGCACTGATGGACGTCAATTAGAAATCAAAATTTTGGTGGAGGGAGGGGGGTGTAATTTTGATAATACCGTTTTTATAATTGTGTTGCGATCGAATTGATTTATAGTCGTGTTTTGCGGAGCATGTTTTGGTAAACAACGGCAATGAGTTGTTAAATTTCATGTTATCGTTTCGTGATTGTTAATGCGTTACGTAATAATGCATTTATTGGAATCGTTAATTGGTTTATTAAAGTTTGAAATACTTTAGGATTATTAAAAATATATCAAATATCTATTAATCAACATTGGGATTGCAAAATTGGAAATTCCAATAATAATATGGAATGTTGTTAATCCAATTAAACATTTAATACTAATTAAATCGATTAAAAATAATTAAAACAAAGATTAAATTGAATTATTTTAGATTCTCGACTAATTTCGGGTTATCAGCCCATTTTCAAGATTATCATCCAATGACATACAAATTAGTAGCTTACACTAGTATGGCACATGGGTTATTATAGATCCCAACGACACAAAATAATTATGAAAAAGAATACAAAATTATTTTAAGAATTGCATATAGAAATAGCTTTAAATCAATAAATAAATTAATTAGGAAAAAAAATAAATAATATTTTTCTCAATTACATATAGAAATGGCTTTAAATTATTAAATAAAAAATAAATAAATTAATTAATTTACAATGTAATTAAACAAGGACAAGAATATAATATAAATAATTACAATTAGTCTGTCTGGACTATCAACCAGAGGTCTTCCTGTCCTGTCATGAATTTATGATGAAGTCAAAGACAAAATCTATGCTTAATTCGCACAAATAAATAAAAAGTGTTTCATTTATTAAAGCTAAATTGAAATGTATAACAAAGTATAAGCCTCAACAATTAACAAGCTAAAAAATAATCCCCTAGATTGCCATTGTCATAGCCAACTTTATTTTCATAAGCAAATCTTCACTCTAGTATTTATTATCAAATACACATTGAGGACTTTTTTTTTCAATTGCTGCTTCAAGTGCATTTAGGGATGATAGCTTTTCTGCAAGATCATCACACTGGTTAAACCGTGTAATATTTGGTTCAAAATAAATGCCTATGAGTTTACATTTTTGTTCTTTGTGTTCTTTGTTGTGAAGTAATGATATTTGGCATTTTAACGATAACGTAATGAATAGTGATGGAAGGATGTTTGTAATTAGGAAGGATATTAGGATTACGAAGAATACATTTTATTATATTTGTTTATTATTATATTATTTGTTATTGATTATAATTAAATTTGTTGAGGTAATTTTATTATATTTGTTATTTTTTTAATATTTTATTTTTTTAAGTGTTTCTTATGGGAACATTATTTTATTTGTAAATGCCACGTGTTTGATATTTCTCTTATACATTTTTTTTTCTAACTGAAATTATTGTCCTACCAAGTTATAATTAAATTTATTCAGGCAATTTTATTATATTTGTTATTTTTTTATTATTTTATTTTTTTTAAGTGTTTCTTGTGGAAACATTATTTTATTCGTAGATGCCACGTGTTTGATTTTTTTTATATATATATATATATTTTGTTCTAACTGAAATTATTGTCCTACCAAGAACTCATTTCGAATATACATCGCATGATTTCTTAGGAATATTCACATGCGCGCATTTTCGCAAACAAACATGTTATCGATTATTATTTTGCGACGCAATTAATGATTGTTTTAACGAAACAACGGTATTAGCAAATACGGAAAATGGAGTATAAAAAATTTAATGTTGCGTTTCGAGGCAATAAATTTTGTTTTCAGATTTTACACGTTTCAATTTAAAAAATCGTTATATTTATTTCAGAAAATTCAAACTTCAATTTCAGAGCGGCGAAGCAAATGTTGGCTATTACGAAATTAAGCTTTGCCGCTCTGAAATTGAAGTTTGATTTTCTGAAATTGATATAACATTTTTTTAACTGAAACTTGTAAAATCTAAAATTAAAATTGTATGCCTCGAAATGCAATATTATTTTTTTTTACTCTTTGCATTGTATTTTGAAATTGAAGTTTGATTTTCTGAAATTGATATAACAATTTTTTTTAATTGAAACGTGTAAAATCTAGAATTAAAATTTTATGCCTCGAAACGCAATATAATTTTTTTTACTCTTTGCATTGTATTAAAAATATTAATATTAAATTGTATGAAATATTTAATCGAAAATGTACAAATGAAGAAAACGTCAAATTTCCCACAAGGAAATGTATACTCATAAAAAAAGCTCTCTGTATATATATATATCTATATATATATCTTTTATAATATAAACCAACCACTACATTTTTTAAAACTCATTGAAAAATACAATGCAATATATATATATATATATATATATATATATATATATATATATATTACAAATTTAATAATAATAACTTTATTGCCCAACAGCTGAACCAATTACAGGACAATGTTATAAAAAAATTATAATAGACAAGGATTGATTGACGCTTGCGTCGTCTTTAATTTATTATGTATAAAGATGTTGAAATATGTTATAGTAGAAATTTCGTCGAAAATGCAAGAATCGCGAAATGGCTTAATTTTATACCAAAATGTAGCTAAAGAATGGGGGAATAACCTGTGAAAAGTTGAGCTTCGTTGTTAAAATAATTTCCGAGCAAAACGCCCGTAAAGTCGAGTTATGCGAGTTGGATTAAAATTTTGTTCGATTTTATAATTTTTTTTTTCTGGCGGTTGCAGATATTCAATAAAGATGACTCTAAGTAGACATATAGCAGAAATCTTTAGGAATCCCGTCCTGAAAACCGCGTTCTTTTGTCTTTATTGTGAAGCTTGTAATCTTGTCATAACTGCAGACGCGTCCGAAACGTGCAATTGTCTGACTCGTTTAAACCGTTCCCATAAGGCCCCGTGTTAATTTCGCGGTGCCATTCAAGTGGCTAGAAATGCATGAAAATTATTGTTTTGGAGAAAACTAAATAGTCCACGTTCTTTCTAGTATCATCAAATGTCTCTGTGATTTTTTTCAGATTTTTTTTAAAGAAAAAAATTTTCAGCCAAATTTGAACAAATCATGGAAATAATGCGAAAATTGGTCGAAAATCTGAAGATTACCAAATGGCTTCATAATACACCAAAATATAGCTAAAAAATGGAGGAATAATCTGTGAGAAGTTGAACCTCAACAAAAATTTAGTTTTCAAACAGCACGGTCGCAAAGTTGACTTTCAAAAAGCGGGCTAAAATTTTGTTTGACTTTGCGATTTTTTTCTGGCGTTCCCGGAAGTTGAATAAAGATGACCATAACTGAAAATGTAGCTTAATACTTTCGAAACCTAATGCTGAAAACCCCGTTATTCTATCTTTTTTATGAAACTTACAATCTTGATCTAACCTCAGATGCGTCCGAAACGGCCAACTGGCAGTGCTGGCTTAAACAATTTCCACAACACCTCATGTTAATTTCACAAAATTCACATTTAATGATCATCTACCTTGTAGGCCCAAATTGTCTAATTTCAAGTGGCATCTTCACCACTTGAAATTAGACAAAAGGTGGCGCTTGCGTCGTCTTTAATTTATTAATTTCACGAGTTGAATCAAGTGGGTGGGGAGGCGTGCTGTTCGAAAACTAAATTTTTGTTGAGGTTCAACTTTACACAGATTATTCTTCCATTCTTTAGCTACGTTTTGGTATATTATGAAACCATATGATCATTTTTAGATTTTCGACAAATTTTTGCGTTTTTCCTAATTTTGAAGAATTTTTTTCTCTCTCAAAAAAGACGGATAAAAATCTAAAAGATCCTTTGGGATACTATAAATAACATTGACTACTCAGTTTCCCTAAAAATTATAATTTTCAACTATTTGCTCGAAAATATAAAAATGACCAAATTCTTCGAAATTTGAAAAAAAAAACCTAAGATGTATGGATATTTCCATACAAATAAAGAAAATTACGGAAATTGATAGAAAATCTAAAAATCACCATAAAATACCAAAATGAAGTAAAAAATGGAAGAATCTGCGAGAAGTTGAATCTCAACAAAAATTTAGTTTTTGGACAGCACGCCTCCCCTTATAAAAAAATGGATACCTTGGAATTATTTTTTTTGCAAATTTTGTTCATCCTAAAAATCCTTTTGTTTTCGCCCGTGAAAAATAAAATGTGTGGCATTAGCTACGAAAATCCTCGTGTCATTTGAAGCCGGAAATATTATTATTTTTTATTTATTTATTTTTGTTTTTATTTAAAATTATCCTATTGAAAAAAAAACAACTGTAAGAATTAAATCAAAGTATACTATTAATAATTATTATATTAGGGTTAGAAGGTCAAACTTTTTTATAATTGAAAATAGCAAATCTTTTTAACGAGGTAATTAAAACGTGAGTATTTACACGTGTTTCTTAATTGTATCTATAATATATATAAAATACCTATAAAATAAATTAAAATTACATAAAAAATATTAAGCAACGGCTGAAAAACTTCCGGTCGATAGCCGATTCATTTACAGAATATAATAATAATTTTATATATTATTGCACATACATACACATTTGAATAAAGATGGTTAGTTAGTTATTAAGCAATTAATAAATAATAATTAAAATACAAATACTAAAATTAGTATAATAAAAGACATAATTAAAAAATCATTCATTACTCGCAACAATTTATTCCACTAAAACTCTAGTGAATGAATTAAATTAAAAAATAAATAACTCCGACCAAGTGAATAAAACCTATTTTTTCTATTACTCTAATGAATGATTTTCTAATTTAATCCACTAAAACTATTTATTAGTTTTAGCGGATTGCGATTACCGAATTAAGAGAAAGCTATTCTGTCTGGACTTTTCGCCCGGGGCTTTAAAAACATAATCATTCGTTGTTCGGGCCCGTTGGCCGAATGAAATATTTCAATTCAAGTGGCCGTTCTGAAAAATGCAAATCAATCACCGGCCGGATTGGATTAAATTTAAATCGAAGCGAATAATTAATTACGGGACAAATTGTATATTTCCCGGCGGTGACAAGCATTTGTTTTGTATTTAAATTATTGCGCGCGCTGATTAAACTTCGCGTCCTTAAAATGATTCGATTGAATTAATGTATTGAATAATTGTACAAGTAAAAAAAAATAATCATAAACTCGTTACTAGTATCACACGGTTATTTTTTTTAATTACATGTATTGAAATTGATTTGAATTGAATTATGCTGCGATTTAATTGATTCTAAAAAAAGAGAGAGGGAAAATCAAATTTGCATTGAATCATAATAACAGCATTCGTTTTTAAGCGTAAAGCATAAATAATTCTAGTTCGGATATATTTTTAAATATTTATTATATGTAATTATATTAGGATCTGTAATATCCAAAAGCCAAATGTGTGAGGAGGAATAACGATGACTCCATATGGAAGTACTAAATTATATATAATTAATTATATATGGTAGTATTAATTTATTATAGAAATACTAAATAGAAATATTGGGGAAAAACAAAAATAATAAAAATAACACGAATGACAGTTAAATATTTTTATATTTCCTTCCATTGCAATATGTATTCACAATTCGCACAGAATCGTCGCGAGAATGGAAGTACCTCAAAGGAATTCGACCCTCCGCTGGAGAGGTTTCTATTCTCGCGACGTTTTCATTACGTTATACGAGGGATTAAATATCTATGCTAAAATAATGAATACTCTCGAGTATGGACGCGTCCTGATAGGGTAAAAGTCTCATGAGGGTTTTACATCCCATTCACGATATTTCTATTATCTAGAATTTTTCATTTACTCGTCAATACGTACAGAATCGTCGCGAGAATGGAAGCAATTGAGAGGATGTCGACTTCATGATATTTCTATTCTCTAGCATTTTTCATTTACTCTTCAATACGCACAAAATCGTCGCGAGAATGGAAGCACTTGAGAGGAACTCGACTTTTCGCTAGAGACGTTTCTGTTCTCGCGGCGTTTTTTTGTTGCGTTACTGGAATATTAAATATCTAAGTTTCGCCAATATATTGTAAAAATAATGAATACCCTAGAAAATGGAACCGGCTCGATGAGTCGAAGAATCTCACGAGGGTCTTACAAAATCAGTTCAAGACGTTTCTATCCTGTAAAATTTTCATTCTTTCTGCAACACACACAGAATCGTCGCGTAAATGGAAACATCTTAGAGAAATTCGAACTCCGCTGGGGACGTTTCCATTCTTACGACGTTTAATTACTTTACTGGAATATTTATATAGGGGATTATTTATCCATGTTTAGCGAATGTATTGTGAAAATAATGAATACCATAGAAAATGAAAGCGTCCCAATAGTGGAAGAGTATTACATTCCATTCAAGAGGTTTTTATTCTCTAGCATTTTCATTCTTTCTGCAAAACGCATAGAATCGTCGCGAGAATGGAAACGTCTCAGAGAATTTCGACTCTTCGCTTGAAACAACTCTAATCCTGCGAGGTTTTCATTACATTAATCGAACTCCGAGTGATAAATTAATTGTCTATGTTAAAGAATCTCATGCTAATAAATAAACTGTTGAAAAAACTGGAGCGAGTTTCTTTATTTTCAAGAAAATTTAATAAAACTGGTTAGAAATTAAATTTGCGTAAGTGAAAATATAATTGAAAGTAATCATAATAAAAGAAAGACGACGCAAGCGCCATCTTTAGCCTAATTTCATGTGGCATCGTCAACTGGATGAATGGTGGCTGAATATTTTATTTAATAATTAAAATGATTTTCGTTTATATTTTATTTTTGCATCTCCCCTCACCCTGAAAAAAAAACTCTACAGTCCTAGGCTACGCCCATGCAAATAACAGGTATTTACGTTGGTGTAGGCAGGATTGTTAATTGTTTTTTTTTATATAATTACAGTACATTTTCCGAATATCGAACGTTCGCATCCTTTCATCCTCGCAGACAATTTTCCAATCGTTAAATACACACTTTCAGCGCAAACCAATAATTGCTAATGCAAATGTGTGCTAAATATGTATCTAATGACTAGAAAATAAGGTGCGAAGAAAGGATGGCAATTACGTTTTTTTCTGATGCAAATTAGGGCGAGATTGTTTAGGAATTAAACACACTTCCTTTCTTTCTCTTCTCTTCTTTTTTTTTAATTAATTGCATCGTTGCAGATATGTTTGATGGCCAACAGTGAATGTTGAAAATTAAATAGAATACACATACAGAGGAAGACATAACTTTGTTTTTATGATATGTCAGTCGATAAGTTGTTGGATGAATGGTGAGATGAATGAATAGATGATATTGGAATTTTTATTATTTTTTCTTATTTAATTTTAAATAAACGCAATTTGGGATATTGGAATTTTTATTATTTTTCCTTATTTAATTTTAAATAAACGCAAACATGAAATAACCTCAATTTGTATTATATAAGTAAACATTTTAATGAATTCTTAAATAATAACTGAAGGCAATTCCACATAATCGATTTAATCTCGAACGATTGTTGAAAAGAAAATTCGATTAGAAATGCGGAAGAGGCGATTTCCGGATGGGCTGTTTTCACGTGTTTTCGAATTACGTCCAGTATTTATAACTTTCATTGGTGTAATTACATGAATAATTGTTGGCCATTATGTTGGCAAGCTCCAAGAAAAACAACTCGTCCAGAAATCACCTGATCCGTAATTCGAAAATACTTTCATAGCAAAATATTTACTCCATATTTTATTTTCGGATGTTGTTGCGGAGTTTTGATTTTTTTTTAATAGAGATCCATATTCGATAAAAATAATGTCTGCACTATTTTTAACGCAACACAACGAATATGGATCTATATTCAAAAAAAAATCAAAACTTCAAAACAACATCCGAAAATTAAATATGTTGTATGGTTAAATTAAATAGATTTTTTTCTTTTTCAAATAATTTTTATTTAATATACATTTCGCTAAGAAAACCCAAACAACCAAATATTTTCGAGTGCATTCAATTTTAAACAATCTGATGCAACTCGTTTGAAAATTTAATCCAAACGAGGAAATTATTATTATTTGCAGTGTATTTAATTTCAAACAGTCTGATGCAACTCGAATGGAAATTTAGTTTAAAAGAAATAAATTATTATTCAATTTGAATCAGTCTGATGTAACTCGTTTGAAACTTTACGAAAACTTTACGGAGTGGAGGCTCGTGCGACGTTTCGATATTTTTCGTGGCTTTCGCAAAACGGAATTTGATTGTGCAAACAAGGTTGGTATTATAAATGGGTTTGCTGACCCTGGTGGCCGAGTGTTTCGATTTTTGCCGCCCAATGGGGACCAGCTCGTCTGGTCACACCTCCTGCGAGGAAACCGTAGCGAAAACAACTATCGTTTTCTGCACTTAAAAATAGGCGACCAACCTTCTGTCTGTTTGTGTTTACCAGCGTCAATTAAGCTCGTGCGTGAATAATACTTGTTTTTTTTTTGTACGGGATTATTAGCGCGTGGTTTTGTTTCGTTGGAAATTAAACCCGGAAAATGAACCGCTTTAAACTTAATATAAAAAAAATATATTAATTGAAAGGGCAGAAAAACCTATGATCGGTAGTCCCTATTTGGGAATATGAAAATATTTATTATATATAAACATCTTTATTCAAACATTACATAAGCTTATAAATACATTTATATTTACTTAACAAGAATAAATATTGTGTCTTTCTGCACTGTCTGAATTTATGGTGATTTGCAATAAATGTATCTGTGCTAGCTAGCTGAATTGTCTTGCGTTGTTCTAATGATTTCATGAATGTTGAGGATGTATTTAGGACGGATATTTAAGTTCCTATGCATACAGAATTTTGTCAGGAGAGATTGGTTATAGGGATTCTATACAAATTTTTGGGATAGGTTTATTAAGCGTTGGGATATGGGAGTGATTTGACTTGTTTCATAGAGTTATTCGTTGGAAGGGTTGTAGAGAAGGTTGTTGGGATGCCTGAGTTTTGAGAGGATTCTTAAAGAGGATCTTTTATCAACTTGGATATGGTATAGGGATGATGGTTTGATTTAGAAGAAGAGGATAGCACCGTATTCCATTAAGGGGCGGCAAATTGATTTATATATTTTGGTTGCGGTTTTTAAGCCTATGCCTTTTTGCTTTTATTATAGACATCATTTTTATTGACAAACCCAATATCTATATATAACATGTAAACATATAAAGTAAAGGTCTGCCAATTCAAAGACAATTCAATTGCAAAGACAATTCAAGCAATTAACTCTGATATTTCGCTGTGATGGGTCGAGGGAAAAAAAACATCCGTTGTTACCATGCGACAATTCCGCAGTGATTGAATCATTCATTGAGTCGTACGTTCGGCGATAACAATTGTCGTATCGTTGATATCAAAACGTGTGCTGAAACGAGATGGACGAAATCATAAAGAATAATTGCGCAACCGTGTGTTATCTTAAATCCATTATTTATTTGACATTGCCGAACGACGAATGAGCCTCAGGAATGGTCAATTCAAGGTTGATAAATAACGACGCCCGTTCTTTATTCTCGATTAGTGTGATTGATATATACAAAAAGCTTCTTCTAATAGAAAAATCCATATTTCAGGTCAATAATAACACAAGAGTTTTTTCTTTACTTCACTTTTTAATAAACGGAGGTTTTTTTCCGACTTTTTAATAAAAAGTGAAGTGGGTTTTGAGTTCACGTGAAGTGTTAGTATCAATAATAACACAAGAGTTTTTTCCTAACTTCACTTTTTAATAGAACTCAAAATTCATTTATTTCATATTTCAGGTATTTTTTTCATTAACGCTCACGGCGATTTTTTTAATAAGAAAAACTGTTGAAATATTAACTTAATATTGAGTACTAGAAAAAATACTAAAAAAAATCTAACTATACAGGTGTACTATATGTAAAACACACTACTATATTTGTTATAAATATCATGAATACTACTATTGTTGATAATTTTATTGCTTACAATAATTTATATCCACTGATCTATGTAAATGTACTGGGCGCCAATAGGTTCATTAATTTAATTAAATAAAATTCTCGTCATTTCCCTTTCCGACAAAACATTATATACAGGGTGAATTGAGAGGAATGGGCCAAACTCTCCAACGCGTGAAACTAATGTAAAAAAAACGCAAATTTCAATATCCAATTTTTATATATTTTTAAGTTATAGCCTATTTAAAAATAAATAAAATTGCATACATTAATATTTTGGTAAATATAGCGTTCTTATAATAAATGTTCAAAAATACCGCCATTCATCTCTAAACATTTTCTGCATCTTCTACGAAGAGCGCCTTTAGTTATAGGCATGGCTCTCTTTGTTTAAGATTCGTTGCAGCATTTCTATACGTCGAATTAGTGCATCCTGAATGTCCACTTCACCTTTGAACCAACACCATAAACAATAATCTAGAGCTGTAAAGTCTGGAGATCTTGGAGGCCAATTAATAGGGCCACCTCTATCAATCCAACGCCCTGTGTTTCGTCAAAACGTTCCTTGACCAGACGAGTGAAATGTGCAGGAGCTCCATCGTCCTGGAGCTTTCCCATACAGATATTTAACGGAAATAGCATCTAACTAAAACTAATTAAATCCCTTCACAAAATAGCAACGAATTATTTCATGAAGTGTTTTTATATTGACAAAAAATTGAATTTTTGATGTTGTTTTAAATAGAAACAATTCTTGAAATATTAATGTTTTAAAATATCGAATAATAATTGACAGTATTTCAGTTAATCTTCTTTATGTTGGTTGTTGGTCGTGGAGACTTTAATTATTTAAATAAAAATACTTGTCTTTTCTCCTACTTATTTTTTTTTTATTTCACTAGATATATTTCGGAAACTATGAAGATGGAAACATAATTTCCGAAATATATCTAGTGAAATAAAAAATAAGTATGAGAAAGGACAAGTATTTTTATTTAAATAAGTATTTCAGTTGTTTGAGTTCATCAACTAAATTTTGATAAAAGCTATATAACTCTTATTTAAACAAAATTATTGAAGTACTTATTCTTTTATTATTTAAATGAAAATACTTGTCCTTTCTCCTACTTATTATAAGGGAAAAAGTATTCCCAAAATTTACAAAAGTTAAGGTACGAAGATTTAAAATAAGTAGGAGAAAGGACAAGTATTTTTATTTAAATAATTAAAGTCTCCACAACCAACAATTAACATAAAGAAGATTACGTATTCTTTTGTTGTAAAATATTTAGTGGAGCAAAAAGTCATGTCAGAAGTGGGATTCGAACCCACGCCCTCAGAGAGGACCAGAACGCTCAAACCTGCATTGCAGGCAAGGGTAACCTTGAGTCTGGCGCCTTAGACCGCTCGGCCATCCTGACATACAATCTAGTCTAATTTATACATAGCTTATTTTCTATGAATTATATGAATATTAATATTAATTTAAAGAATTAAAAGATTTTACTGTTATGGACTAATTTAGCAAAGGTACAAGTTAATTTAATCCAAAAATATTGATTAAAACATTCGCATTGTTTTTTAACATATACAACTTAACATAACTGTGTGTAAGTTACGTTGCAGATAATACAACACTATAATAATAATAATAATTCTTTATTTACGGAATACTCCATTTTATAATTTATACATTACAAGAATATTAGATACATACATAAGTGAGAGAGTTAAATAAATATACATACTGCTAGCCTATATAAGATTAAAAATAATAATAAAAAATAAGTATTAATTTAATGGAACAAAAACAGCAATGGTAACGGTTAAAGAATTATTAAAGTTAAAAATACGGGTTTATTGTTAAATGTAATGTAAAATTTATTGAATATCATCTGAGGCCGGATTATATTTTACTCGATCATGTAGATATCGACTCAAAATGGAGATAGAGCGATTCTAAATAGCGGTTGATAGAGAGAGAACTTCGATAAGATATCACAATATCGTTTCATTTAGAATTCCTTAGCAGAGTCTAAGCGACATTTGTAGTTGATATTTAGACATATTTTTATTAATTTAAAAATTTATAAAACTCTCTGTTTATTGTAGATGAATGATACTGTCTGCGGAAACAAATAGCAGTGCATCTACGATAAATATTTTGAAACAAAAAAATGTCTTTAAGGGTGCGATCCTGATAATGGGTCTTATGATTTGTAATGTTAGTCGCCTCCGATTATATATTTTTTAAAAACAATTACGGAATTAAATGCTACATTTAATGGGCTACACGATCATATATTTTTCGTTTAAAATAAAAATTAAAAATAATGTTTTTCAAACATTAATTTCGTATAGATATACTCATTTGAGTAAGACGTAAAATATGTGATTAAATGAGGAAAAACCTCATTAATGGTTTTAATATTTAGACATTGGTAGTTCATATTGTATTGTTGATTTTTAATAATTTATTCATATTTATTTCATAAAAAATGTCTTGTTTATTTATTTTTAAAATACCAGGGGGGGGGTCAATAAAGCAACAAAATCAACAATATAATTTTTATTATCACGAAAACTTTTTCTTGCAATGTTTACATCACTCAAATTTACAATATTAATTGCTAGAAATTAATTAATCCGTCCTGATTAATTGAGTTTTGTTATAAATACAAACTTGCAAGTCAATCGAGGCTATTCCATTCGGGAAAAGTTAAGTTTAACGTATACGTTATAAAATAACTTCACATTCCATGTATCCATATCTAGTATACAAGCTACTTAAACTGTGATGATAACAAAATAAAGTTCACCTTAAAGTTAACGTTTCACTTACAGAAAAGCCCCGAATGTTTTTATATTTTATTGTTTGTGTTTTATTTAAAAATTTTAATGTAATTAAATTTATTCATTTAATTTATTATTACTATTCTATTGTATTTTTATTGTAATATTCTATAATGGTTAATAAATAAATAAAATAAAAAATAAATAAATATTAGGCAATTATCAAGGATACATATTGATCTGAAAGTCAAAATTAAACGTTGGGAATAATTTTAATTGTGTTCGCTTATTAAGCACAATCAATATTTAATTATTTAGAGTAATCGATTTTATCTATCTGTAGATTAGAGTTTAAGAACCATAAAAAGCAAAACAATTGGCCCATGAGGGGATCGAACCCGCGACCTTCGCGTTATTAGCACGACGCTCTAACCAACTGAGCTAATGGGCCTCGTAAAATAAAATTATAGTTGGCTGTGTTTCCCATTGATATTTTAGTAAAATTTAAATTATAAAAAGAAAAATAATTGATGAATTCATACTCCTATATGACAAATTTATTCAAGTTAACTTTTTCCATCAACAGCGATATAAATCTTGTTTTGTGTCGTTACTGTCTTGCCTTCAGTTCAATTAGTGCAGAGCAAATAAACAAATCTTATATATCACTGAAAGTTTTATTTTATTTTATTTATTTTGAGTTTACGTGAAGTGTTTAATCACAAATTTAAAGACTGTTATGCCTTACTTCACAATTTATTTTTATGTTAGATGTACATTTCGAGACACCAAGTACTCATTATCAATAACAACTTGTTAATATAAAATGAGCACTTTGCGTCTCGAAATGTACATCCAAAGAGGAATATCCTCTTTGGTACATCTAACATAAAAATAAATTGTGAAGTAAGGAACAACGATCTTTAAATTTCTGAAATCTTATATAAGTTTTTAAATAATACTTACTACATTGTTTATAGAATAGCACAGAGAGCAATTTCAATGATTATTTTATGGTGATAAGGAAAATAAAAAAAAACATTTCTCAATGTTTTTTTTTTTTCAATTTTAACAAAATCATTTCGAAACCCTGCCAAATTGATTTTTTTCTCAATGTTCAATTTTTCTCGTAATAAAATATATTATATTTTTTTCACAATAAAAATAATATAAAACACTGATTATTCACACATTTGCAGTTATTTATTGCAGTTATATTAAATAAGGAACATTTCTGACAATAATCAGTAAAATTCGATCAATCCCCTTTTCCACCTGCAAAAACTGTAAGTTTTTGACAAACACCCGGCGGGATATATGCTCGAGAAGTAGTTGTTTCAATAAATATTTGTCAAAAACTTACAGTGTAAGAATTTTTCGCAGTTGGAAAAAGGGAATATATATATATATATGATTATTCGTATTGCAATTATACTTATAAAAATCTATTTGAATCGAAAGTGTTATTTCATTCAAAATTCGCCTAGTTACAGTTACCTTTACACGCCATCTGTGATTGAGTAGTTAATACAGTTCAAATTAAGTAATTTTAACAAAAAATCAATAATCTGCTAAATGATTCTGAATAAAACGATATTGCGATAGAGAATCGGAGTTCTCTTTCTATCAACCGTTGTTTGGAATCGCTCCATCTTCGTTCTGAGTCTATATCGACGCGATCGAGTAAACTAGAATCCGGCCACTGCTGCAACCATTTAAAGGACAATTGAAACATATAATTGGACAAAAGAAACATATTTCCAATTACAGTTTTCTGCTGAATTTGGCAAAAGAAATATCTTCTTCTGAGAAATTAATAGCATTGGCTTCGAAGGCCTATTGAAACATTAAACAGAGAGTTTATTTATTTTTTTCTCAATCAGCATTATCAAGTGATGGCAAAATAAATACTACGCTCTTGTATTGATTCAAATAGAAAAGTTACTTTTTATTCCTGTAAATGGTTACAGTGTGTTTCAAGTGAAGCTGACGTTATCATTTAAAAATCTAGCAATAGATGGCTGTTTGCGCGATTAATAAACCATTCTAAAGCCTGATTCTAGTTTGATAGCGACTCAAAACGAAGATGGGGCTATTTTAAACAACGGTTGATAGAAAGAGAACTCCGATTCTCTATCGAAATATCGTTTTATTCAGACAGAGGTTGACAGAGAGAGAACTCCGATTCGTTTTCACTATATCGTTTCATTTATAATTCCATAATCGGGGGCCTTATTCCTGAAATCAATCGCATGAAATCGGTCGTACGCAACTGTCAAATTCACAGGTAAAATCCTATCTAAATGACAGATATCATACGACCGAAACGTTCGTACAATTTCAGGAATACGGGCCTACAGAAAATTAATAGATAGATGATTGGACCCGTATTTCTGAAATTGGTCGTACGTTTCGGCCGTATACAACTGTCAAATTCACATGTAAATACCTATCTAAATCATAATAAATTAAAGACGACGCGAGCGCCATCTTTTGCCTAATATCTAAATGACATATTTCATACGATCAATTTCAAGAATACGGACCCCGTAGATATTTACTTTAAAGTATCTATCTGAAATACAGATTTCGTACAACTGAAATATACGATCAATTCAGTATTAATCCATTAATAATGGTCACCTTGGGTGAATTTGGTAATTCAAGTGCGAAGAAAAATTATTAGTGCAATATTTATCAATTAAAAATATGATCTCACGTAATCAATTCAATTTCAGGAAGCTTCACTACGAGAAACGTATAGATAACATCAATATTATCCTGACGGGGAGTATAGCATATCATTAACAGATGGCGCCATCTGTATTAAATTAGTATAGTTCATAGCACATGTTACACTGTAAAAACACACAAACATTGCTAATTTCAAAATAATTAAGAGAATTAAAGCATGCTTCACAAATGTATTTTTAATTTTCATCAATTAAATCATATTCAACAATAAAATCAAATATTTTTCTTGTCATCCATTATTAAACCACAAACATTTTTTATGAAAGAAAATGTGCGTTTTTAAGAGTTTTCTATATCTTCAAGTCACAGAGATAAACATGTTTAAGTTTACACGGAGGAACAATCAGTTGAATTACACAAAAATCATATTTTTCTTGTCAACTGAAGGCATTGCACTTGGAATATAATAATCTGATGATGTTAAAAAAAATAATCACACGTTAGATAAATGCTAGTTAAATATTTTATTTAATCTACAAATTCATTAAAATACAATATATTTTTTATTTTAGATCCACAGTTTTTTTATTTATTGTAGATATACTGCTACAATTGTTTCGCTAATACAATGGCATCATCAAGCAGATGATGGTGAAACAATTGCAGCAGATTTTTTTAGATTAAACGTTCAAAAATTAACAGCCTCAACAATTACATTGCACCAGAGTTTCTACAATATAAAATACACTTAATATAAAAAACTATTGTATTTTTTTTTTTTTTTTTTTTTTTTTCGATTGGTTGCACATTCCTTGATTAGGCATTATAGTAGAAAGGATAAGAAGGTTAAGACTATGAATTGAGGATTAGACCATTTCGACTAGCTATATAATTTTCTATCATTACTAATTAAAAATGTTCACCACGGGTTAAGTGAGGAATTTATTCAGAATAATTAATTTTGCTTCAAATCCCATAAACATATAACTAATAAACTAATTGATTTAATAAGCGTTTGTTTAAAGTACTTACGTAATGTAAGTCAAATTTTCATAAAGTTAAATGTGGAAGTAATTTATTAATTATTTTCAAATAATTTTTATTAATTACTTTAATAAACTCCCCATGCATTGCTCGTAAGAAAACTATAAATACTAAATGTAAATTCCCTGGTCTAACTGTTCGTAATTGCTTCATTTCACAATATTAAAGACAGTTAAGTGACGTACATATTCTATTGTTTTAACATAGACTGTTAACGAGCATCACATTTTATCCGAAAATTTTAACGAGGACGTAAAAACGAAATCCACGCGGAAAGAAAGTTCGATTGGCTTACTTTCACAATATACATTGTAACATTTTATGTTATATGTAGATATTGTATTATGTTTGTTAATAAACCAATGAAACAGTATGAAATTTCTCTTTTAAACAAATCTCATCTGGAGCTGGACTTGAACCCACAGTCTCTGCCTTATGGGAAAGGCTGAGTTAAATTTCATTCGGTTCAAACGAAAAAGCCTCTTGTGAGATTAACCAGAACACACAAAACTTAATCTAAAACAGAATTTTCTCAATTATACAATCACACACAAAACTTAATCTAAACTAGAATTTTCCCAATTATACAATCAATTCGTTCATTAATTTTCACCTGTTTTATTTCAACTTGTATTTTTTTGTGTCTTCTTTCATCGAGATGTTTGAGCGTGGAGGTGAGGAACGGAGTGGCGCGCAATAAGAACGCGAACAATTTCCGCTCACTTTGGAAATGAGATGCGAATTGGAAATGGATTTCAATCAGGCCGCCTGAAAATTCATCACCATCTTTTAATTTGTTCCTCTTAGGTAGGGATTCCGATTATTCAATTAAAAAATTAACGGCGGCGAATATTGCTTTTTAAAAATATCTCCGACGGACGAGCAGGCATTTCGCTCCACTTATATTCGCAACGGGACGAATTTCCTCTTTGAGGACCTTCAGGATTTTATTTATTATTTCTTCATCGTTGATGTTAAATTGAAAAAAAAAAAGAAAGAAAGAAAGAAAGAAAGAAAGAAAGGGGAGGAATTGAAACGAGAGAAAAAATTAATGTCAGATGTATTTAATAAGAGATCGTTATTGGTTTCACCTGGAGGTATAGTTAATTAATCGAATAATCCTGACGATAATAATTTATTCAAGCAAATTTGCATCGCCATAAATCCCGACATCCCTAATAAATTCAAAATCCCAACCATTACATTATTTGACTACATCCTGACTACACACTTCTACACCAACCTAAATACCAACCACTGTAAAACAGACAAAAATAAGGCGGAAACAAGGGCGGGAAGTCCTTGCAATATATCATCATCATGCCATTCAATCCTCAAAGGATTATGGCTACGCTTTAGCCAAAATAAATGAGGCTATGTAAAATTGAAATATAAATAACAAGAACTTTGCTCGATTTCATAATCGACAAGCTAATATAAAAGAGTTTCGTTTAATAAACGAAAAAATGTAACAAATAATTACTTGATCAACACATGACGTTGATACAGCTAACAAAAAAAAAACAACATGTGTTTTAATTAACAAATAAATTTAATCGAATAGCTGTTTTGAAATCCGACATCAACAGATTTCCACGTTTGAATTAATCCCGAAATGTATTCGCAGCGACCTCTCGCTCCATTTCATTTTATTTTTATTAAATGCAAACTTTAATTAGAATTAAAAACGAAATTTCGAATACTGTTGTGGAAGTGATTCGATTGCGAAATCCATTTGCTGGCGCGAACGGTTAATATATAGGGAAATGGGCGAGAGAAGGATGTCGTTATAATTTAATTAGAGTTTCACTGCTCCGTAACGAGGATATTGTTTTTATATAATTACGCGGGGCGGATCGTCGCTGAAAAATAGCCCATTAAGGCCGTTTAATTACATTCTGAAACGCTAATTGACTTTTCAGTGGACGAAATTCCCCGTTTTATACCGACGACGTTATTATGATTGCGTTTCTTTCTCCCCCCCCCCCCATACACTCCGTTTACTTTCTTCACCCCCCTTTCTACAGTTTTTTTTCTGATGCTGTCTTAATTACGCTAAGTGATAATTAATGTGTAATTATTTTTGTTCTGCGTTCATGTTTTTCCTTGTTCAGAGGCTATTAATAACTATTAGGGTATAAGCAATTAATTTTATTGTAAATTTTCCACCTAAATTGAATATTAAACGATGCCACGTGAAATTAGGCAAAAGATGGCGCTTGCGTCATCTTTCATTTATTATGAATATTAAATATTCTAAAAATAAATAACATTTGGTTTGTTTCACTAAAATATTCTATTGTTAAGGCTGTTACTTTATGAAACTCCATCTTCATTTCAAAAATAAAACAGGATGTTAAACTTTTTAGTTACACTATATTTATTGTAGATACACTGCTCAATGACGATAGAAGTGAATCTACAATAAATATCGTGAAAATGAAAAGCTTAACATCGTGTTTTATTTTTGTA
Source organism: Philonthus spinipes (assembly GCA_963082785.1). Classification (NCBI taxonomy): domain Eukaryota; kingdom Metazoa; phylum Arthropoda; class Insecta; order Coleoptera; family Staphylinidae; genus Philonthus; species Philonthus spinipes. The sequence goes on from OY720308.1 coordinate 3,130,946, forward strand.
TTTACTTTTTTTAGTACCAGCATATTTTTTTATGAAAAAAAACTAAAGCACTCTAGAAGAGAAAAGTTCTCGATATGGTGTGTGGAACTTCCATTCTGAATCACCCTGTATTTTATATATACACAATTATAAAGAGAGGTTTTTTAACAGTATACATTATGGGAAGTGTATACCTGCAAAAAAAAAACGCGAGTCAAACGTAATGTGTGTATGTTTAGTTGCTTATTTGGCATATATGTGTCCAATTGCGTGTTATAGGCAACTAAACACACACACATCAATGCGTTTGACTCGCGTATTTTGCAGGTATACATAAGGGAAAATGTATACTGTTAAAAAAAGCTCTCTGTATAATAAAATTCATACGATAGTTTTTGTTTGATGTTTGATAAAGATTATTTTTATATTAATGAGTTTCGATTACAGAAAATTAAGTGCGCTCGAAAAGTGCGATAACTTCACAAACAAGGTTTGGCGAATGTTCGTCGACGCCGGACGGGGTGGAATTTGAAGGGATTGAAAGTATACGATCCGTTTAATGGGAAAGATAATGGCTTGGTGCACATTGTAGACGACACAACGCGGCGAGGTGAGGCCGCCGCGCCACGTATGAGAGAGCAGTCCAGCGGCGGTCCGTAACCTCGTTACAAGAGCTCTCCCCTGCCAGAAACTCGATTACACCGATTCAAATTCGATTCGCGTTTAATATCGATGTTTGCGCCCTATCTTGTCAACACTCATTAACTCACGCTAAATTTATTACTTTCCCCCACGAACTGTACGAGCCACGGACAACACGGAATATTCAACTTATATCGGAATACACGACTTTATCAAACACTTAATTCGAATATTTTTATTATTTATTTGCTTAAATACAAATAATGAAACAAACCAAGTGATTTTAATTTATCTTTTAATTTTTATATTTATAATTAAAAAAAAATGACAAGGATGGACAGACTAAGCAACTAAGCTAATGGGGCCATCTACAGAGGATTTCAGATAAAACTAGAATGATGTGGGAGGCAAAACAAAATAAAACCTGGAAGACCAAGACAGACATGGAACAACGTCATAATGAAAATGGCAATTGACCCAAATGTGACCCTTGTGGGATACCAGAGGTGACTTTAGAGTATTTCGAGAAACAATTTAATTGTCTGTATATCTGTAGATCATTAATAAATAGTTAAAATAGCAACGGCCCCAAATGTAACCCTTGTGGGACACCAAAGATGAATTTCAAGTAAAAATTTACACGAACAATTTCATTTGCTGTATATCTCTAGATTTCTACAGATCCTATATACTTTCTTAAAATACATATATTTTGTTTTTGTTTATCAAACGGAATAATACATATTTGCAACAGCAACGAAAACTTAAAAATCATTTTTGAAATGATTAAAAATTATTTTTATTCGGGAAACTTATTATTATTATTCCATTATTAATCCATTTGAACATCTTCGTGAAATTGACATGGGGCCTTATGGGAACAGTTTAAGCAAGAACTGTCGATTGGCCATTTCGGGCGTGACTGCAGTTGAATTGATTTTACATGGTTCACAAAAGAGATAATCGGATGCAGTTTTCAGCATTGTATTCCCACAGAATGCAGCTATATTTTCACATATAATAATCTTTTTTAAGTCGTGTATGGTCAATAGAAAAAAAATCACCAATTCGTACTAAATTTTTGACCAATTTACGAAAGCCAACTTTGCGAGCGGATTGATCAAAAACTAATATCTCGATGATTCTAAAATTCTCGCAGATTATTCCCTCATTATTTAGCTACATTTTGGTATAATTTGAAGTCATTTGGAGATTTTCGCGTTTTCACCGAAATTCGACTTTTTTCCATGTAATACCCCTTGCGATATTTTCAAATTTTGATGATTTTTTTTTTCTCACCAAAAAATCTGAAAAAAATCATAAAGGCCCTCGATGATGTTAGAAAGAACTTTTCTCCAAAAATATTCATTTTCGACCATTTTAGGCCACTTGAATCGTCCCGTGAAATTAACACGGTATCTTATGGGATCGCTTAAAGCTAGGCCCGCCGATTGGCCGTTTCGGATGCGTTTGCGGTTCGATCAAGATTACAAGCTTCACAGAAAAGATAGAATAGTGGGGTTTTCAGCAACGGATTCCCAAAGAACGCAGCTACATTTCCACATACGAACATCTTAATTTTACTGCCACGACCGCCAAAAGAAAATTGCAAAATCGAGCTAAATTTGATCCCACTTTTTAAAGGACAAATTTACGATCGTGTGGATCAAAAATTAATTTTTTTAGGGAGCTTAACTTTTCACAAATTATTCCCTCATTCTTTACCTACATTTTGGTATAATATGAAGCCATTTGGAGATTTTCGCATTTTCACCGAAATTCGACTTTTTTCCATGCAAATTTGCAAATTTCACTGAAATTATTTTTTCTCCAAAAAATTTGAAAAAATTCTCAAATCTTCTTAATTATATCAGAAACAACATGGACTAATCGGTTTTCCGAATAAAAATTATTTTCATTCATTTTGGTCCATTTGAAATAATTAAAATTAACATGGATCCTTATGGGAACGGTTTAAGAGAGACCCGCCGTTTGGCCTTTTCTGATGCGTCTGCGGTTGTACTAAGATTACAGTGTACATGGAAGAGACAAACGAACGCGGTTTTCAGCATTACATTCCTAAAAGATGCAGCTACGTTTTCACCAAAGGCCATTTTCCTGATTCATTCATAGTCGACAGAAAAAAATCGCAAACTTATGCTAAATTTTCGACCAATTTGCGAAGGCCAACTTTGCGAGCGAATTGATAAAAAACTTATCTCTTGATAATCCACAAATTCTCACAGATTATTCTCTCATTCTTTAGCTAAAGTTTGGTATAATTTGAAGTCATTTGGAGATTTTCGCATTTTCACCGAAATTCCACTATTTTTTATTATATTTGCAATTTTCACTAAATTTCTTTTTTTCTTCAAAAATTTTAAAAAAATTCTTAAATATTATTAATAATAATAGAAATAACATAGACTAATCGGTTTTCCGAATAAAAATTATTTTCATTCATTTTAGTCCATTTGAAATCCTTAAAATTAACATGGATCCTTATGGGAACGGTTTAAAAGAGACCCGTCGTTTGGCCTTTTCTGATACGTCTGCGGTTGTACTAAGATTACAGTGTTCATGGAAGAGATAAATGATCGCGGCTTTCAGCATTACATTTCTAAAGGATGCAGCTACGTTTTCACTAAAGGCCATTTTCATGATTCATTCATAGTCGACGGAAAAAAATCGCAATCTTATGCTAAATTTTCAACCGATTTGCGAAGGCCAACTTTGCGAGAGAATTGATTGAAAACTAATTTCTCGGTAATCCACAAATTCTCACAGATTATTCCCTCATTATTTAGCTACATTTTAGTATAATATAAAGTCATTTGGAGGTTTTCGCATTTTCACCGAAATTCGACTTTTTTCCTTATATTTGCAATTTTCACTAAATTTATTTTTTTCTTCAAAAATTTTAAAAAAAATTCACAAATGTTATTAATTATAATAGAAATAACATAGACTAATCGGTTTTCCGAATAACAATTATTTTCAAACATTTTAGTCCATTTGAAATCGTTAAAATTAACATGGATCCTTATGGAAACGGTTTAAGAGAGACCCGTCGTTTGGCCTTTTCTGATGCGTCTGCGGTTGTACTAAGATTACAGTGTTCATGGAAGAGATAAACGAACGCGGTTTTCAGCATTACATTTCTAAAGCATGCAGCTACGTTTTCACCAAAATCTATTTTCTTGCTTCATTCATAGTAGGCAGAAAAAAATCGCAAATTCATGCTAAATTTTCGACCGATTTGCGAAGGCCAACTTTGCGAGAGAATTGATGAAAACTAATTTCTCGATAATCCACAAAATTTCACAAATTATTCCCTCATTCTTTAGCTACATTTTGGTATAATATGAAGTCATTTGGAGATTTTCGCATTTTCACCAAAATTCGACTTTTTCCTTATGAAATGTTCAAATTTCAGAGAAATTTTTTTTCTTTACTAAAAAATTGAAAAAATTCTGCAATATTCCTGACGAGAGTAGAAATAACGTGGACTAATAAGTTTCCCGAATAAAAATGATTTTCATTCATTTTGGTCCATTTGAATGGATTTGGCACTAATTTTGCTGAGAACAGTTTTTGTCTCTCCGATTGAGCTGAAAAATGGTACAAATGTAGGATTCGATACGCTGAATAAGAATCTGAAACCAGTTGATCAAAATTTTAATCCAATCCTCCTATTTATTTGAAAAAAAAAAAAGTTTTGGTGTTTTCTGAACACAGATAATTAAAATTGTTAATTGAACAAAGTTTTTTTAGTTTAGTCTTTACGTTACTGTACAGTAAAGTAACGTACTTTTTTCAAATAAACCAGAAAATCTAAACCATCTGCCTATTTGAAAGAAAGCTTGATATTTTTTTTAATTATTTCATAATTTTAATACAAAAATACATGCCTCAAGCATGAGAAGCAATGTTTTGCAAATTTACATACATTTAAGTTTAATATTACAGAGGAGCGAATCTGTGTTGATAAATAAAAAAAAACGATTCTTATTTTTTTAATTAAACACTTATTCCATGCTCTTTAGTTAAACCCTCCGTAGCAATACGTTTTGATTTCCTTCATGCCTTCCGCCTGTTTGAAATAAAGCTTGACATTTTCTGGACATAGTTAATTAAAATTGTTAATTAAATAAAGTCTTTAGCTTTAAAGCAACGATGAGATAACCGCGCAATTAATCCCCTAATAAAATCAGCAATCCTTCACAGACCCCGCTCCCTCCCCAAAAACACCTAACCATACATAATCATCAAGCCATTATCCAAGCATTTCCTGAATTTCCAGGGAAATCCATAGATTGCGCACGGGGCCGGATAACGATGTAAGGGCATAACTAGTTTATATGGGGTGCGGACCCTCCTTCCCCCTCGCTAATCGGCGCCTCTATTGCTTTGTTTACACTTCTATCTCCGCGCATTGTGCGCACCGTACTCCGAACAATGAGCCTTTTTAGTCTCGCCCTCCGCACCCTGTATCCGTCCCGTCCTGTGAGTATGTGCGTGACATTGTCACCTTTCGGACAATCGGTAATCCTTCTAATGATGTGTTTAAAGCCGCTCCACAATAATAAGCCTCGAGAGCGTTACGCTTTTTTTTATTGGGAGATTACAGTTGGCGTCCTCTTTTGGTGGGGTGCAGGTAAAAATGCGAGCCTTCACACAATTTGCTTTGTATTATTCGGGGATTATTAAATCATTTGTGTGTGGTGGATTATGATTTATTTCATGTGCGTGTACAAATATGTGATTATTTACATGTTAATATAGAAAACGGGATTGATCGAATTTTGAGAATTTTTTGGGAAAATAATTTATTAATTAATTATTTTCAAATTCTTTTTATTTAATTTATTGATCATTGCCAGAAAATGTTCCTTGTACAATTTCATTGTAAGTGAAAAATCTCACTGAAATATAAGTATTGCCGATTGTATATTTGATGAGCAAATTAAACCTTGAATGGAATCCAGAATGGAAGCAAATAAGAAGGTGGCGAATGGATGGGGGGAGTGGGGGAGTTTAGTCGTGAGTTAAACGGTTGCCATTGTATCGCGAAAATGCAATTTTGCGATTTTTATCCAGAGGACCCTCCGCCCCGCCGCCGTCCTCCCATCTGCTCTATCTTCCAAACTAATTCGATTACATAGTCCATTTTTGAAGCGACCCGCGTCGAGCTGCAATCCAATTTAAAAGTCATTTGTACCATCTAACGCGAATATTGTTACCATCCTTAATAATAATAATAATAATAATAATTTCATTTAGCACTCAAGAGATTGTCGGGCGGGGCGCGCGCGCTTTTAAGCGTGCACGGGTGGAAAATGCAAAAGAAAATAAATAGTAAAAAAAAGGAACGAGAGAAGAAATGATGGAATATCATAAACTCGTTTTCTCGCATTTTCTAATTTTCGTGCCGGGCCGTGGAAAAACTAATCGCGAAAGTAATTACTCGCGCATTATCTCCTCTTTTCCCTCACTTTTCTCTCGTTTGCCGCGCGTATAATTAATAACCTCTTTTCCGACCCGGCGCGCACCGATTTTTTTTTTCCACTGCGCCCTCCTCCTTTTTTCCTACCGTGCCAGCAGAGGGCGCGCTGCGCTTTTTATTATTAAACGTTTGCGGTTAATTCGATGAAATATAAAGTGTTTACCTGCAACAGTAGTCAATTTTCCGTTTATTTTATAATAAATTAATAATTATAATTAATAATAAATTTATAATAAATAACAGAAAAGAGTCAACTTTATTCACAAAATTTAGGACCAGGGGAGGTTTAGAGTGGATCAATTTCATTTCGGAATATTACGTGAATAAACAAGAAACTGCATGCAGAGTATGATAAACTGGACAAAGAGTGGGAAGGGGCTAGGCAGAAATGCACACAAAAAGGAAGGATCATAATGGGAGTAAGAGAATATTAGGAAAAGTATGATAAACTGGACAAAGAATGGTATTGGTTCAAACTAGGGTGGAAGAAATAGTTTGGGAAGAAATAAAACGTGGGGTTCTGTTGAAAATGGGAATGGGCTAAGCAAAAATGCACAAAAAAGGAAGGGATCATAATGGGAGCAAGAGAATATTAGGAAAAGTATGATAAACTGGACCAAGAATAGGATTGGTTGAAACAAGGGTGGAAGAAATAGTTTGGGAAGAAATAAAACATGGGGTTCTGTTGAAAATGGGAAGGAGCTAAGTAGAAATGCACAAAAAAAGAAGGGATCATAACGGGAGTAAGAGAATATTAGGAAAAGATGAAGGTAAACCCTAAGATAGCACAGCCAGGTGAAATTTATTAGAGAAGAGGGGCGATGTTGGAATTTATCCACTGTTTATTCACAGAGTAGTCATGTCATAAACGTCATGAAAAACTATCAGAAGGATCTGTATAAATAAAGAAAAGGGCTAACGGACAAGCACTAGCAGAAGGAAGTACACACTTCAAAGAAGTGTATTCCCCGCAGATAAACTTCTTGTTGCGATTATTTGAATAATAAATTGTGAATTATTCAACGTCTGGCTGTCACACCTCAATTTTATTTTTCGCATTCAGCAATTTTTTATGAATAATTTCGATGTTATGCAATATGCAAATGAAATAAATGCAATTACAGCAAAATAATAAATGTGTTTATTCGATGTGCGCGTATGAGCTTTTAATCAAACTGCATGACAAAAAGTAAAATCAGCACACACGAAACGCAAAATAAAAAAAAATGTATAAAAATGTAGCCGCCTTTTATTTTCAATTTATCCATCCATCCATTTATTCATCGGGTGGATAATTATCGGGTTTTTCATTTGGATCTGGTGCGCGCGTACACAAACGCTGCACAAAATGGAAATATAATTAGCGGAACTATTTTATAACGGGATTATGAAATTAAATTCCGCATATTAAAAATGTTATTAAAAAGCATTTAATATTTTATCGCGTAAATCAATAACGTCCATTTACATGCAACACAAACAAAAATTAATTGCTTTTTATGTCGGCCATGTGTGTGCCCGTGCAGCGCTGATCATTATTTTTGTGTGTTTGATGTATTCGACGTATTGGGGTGCGGTTTTGGACCAATCATTGTCATGACCATAATTCGATTTCGGATTTTGCCTTTTGTACTTTTGTCCGCGCATATGCATATGCGGATTTTTTTGCGACAGTGTGCGTTCCGCTGGGGGGGAGGGGAGGGTTTCTTTATCTCGATTTTTGTTACGTTTATTAACTGCATTCAATTTCCACTCGAATATTCCAGGGCTGTTATTACCGGCTCTAATTTTATTCTCGAGATTTTTATCACCCTCCCCTGTGTTAACAATAGCGCGCGCGCGTTAATCTTTAAATCGGTGTATTTTTGTTGTTTTTGGTAATTATATACTCTGTGTTTCTTTTATTAGTTCAATTTCCTTTAAGTTATTACAACCTAACAAATGTATCTCATTATACTCCATAAAGAAAACAAATCCGAATTAATTATATTTATTCGATTATTAATTAAATATACCAAATTAATATATAAATATTCATTCTTCATTTTAAGAAGAGATTATGCACATAAAAAGGATACAGCATAGTGAAAGAAAGTAACAAAACTAGAAAACGGCATTATGCTGTCATGATCATAAAGTCAATACTTATAGTGAGCTATAATGACAATAAAGTCAAAATTAAGTAACAGCAAAGAGTTTTAGTGATATTTTAGTCTATATTAAGCAATGATAGTAGGCTATAGTAACATTAAATTAAAAATTAGTCAACAAAAGGAACTTTCAGACTATGCCAATAATGTTTAGTATCTTTAAAGTCAAAATTTGGCAACAAAAGCAACTTTAAAGGACTTTATTGTGAGCTTTAGTTACTTTAAAGTCAAAATTAAGCAACAAAAACAACTTTCAGCGACTTTACAGTCGACCGTAAACAATGGCAGTGAGCTAGAATAACTTTAAAGTCAAAATTAGGCAACAAACGTAATTTTCAATAACCTTAAAGTCAATTCTAGACAATGACAGTGAGCTGTAGTATATTTACAGTCAAAATTAGGCAGCAATCTCAACTTTCAGCGACTTTAAAGTCAACTGTAAACAACGATAATGAGCTATGGTGACCTTAAAGTCAAAATTAGGCAACAATAGCAACTTTCAGCGACCTCAAAGTCAATTCTAGATAATGACAGTGAGCTATAGTGACCTTAAAGTCAAAATTAGACAACAATCGCAACTTTCAGCGACTTTAAAATCAACTGTAAACAATGATAATGAGCAATGGTGACTTTAAAGTCAAAATTAGGCAATAAAATCAACTTTCAGCGAGCTTATAGTCGACCATAAACAATGGCAGTGAGCTAGAGTAACTTTAAAGTCAAAATTAGGCAACAAACGCAACTTTCAATAACTTTAAAGTCAATTCTAGACAATGACAGTGAGCTGTAGTGTATTTACAGTCAAAATTAGGGAGCAACCTCAACTTTCAGCGACTTTAAGGTCAACTGTAAACAACGATAATAAGCAATGGTGACCTTAAAGTCAAAATTAGGCAACTAAACAGTTTAAGCGACTTTAAAGTAATTTGTAAACAATGACAATGAGCTATAATGACTTTTAAGCCAAAATTAAGTAACTATCAATGAGTCAAAACTAGGCAACGGCAACTATGGTGACCGTAACATCAAAATAAGGCAGTCAAAGTAACGTTCAGTAACTTTAAAGACAATATTAGCCAACAAAAATCAGCTACACTAACTCTAAAGTCAAAATTAGGCAATATATGCAACTTTAAATGATTTTAAAGTCGAAACTAGACAATAAAATGAACATTAAATGATAAAAATAGTCAAAATTTATAAACAACAGTGAGTTATAATGACTTTAAAGTCATAATTCGGCGATATAATTAACTATCAATAAGTTAAAAGTCAAAACTAAACAATAACAATGAACAATGATGATCGTAACGTTAAAATAAAGCAATCACAGTAACGTTTAGTGACTTTAAAGTCAAAGTTAGGCAATTAAAATAACTTTCAGTGACTTTGAAGACAGAATTAGGTAATAACAATGAATTGTAGTGATTTTATAGTCAAAATTAGGCAACAAAAATAAGCTGCACAAACTCTTAAGTCAAAATTAGACAATAAAAGTAACATTAAATGATAATAAAGTCAAAACATAGAAACAGCATTGAGTTATAATGACTTTGAAGTCAGAATTTGACAATGAATTATGATGAACGTAACGTCAAAATAAGGCAACTAAAGTAACGCTCAGTGACTTTAAAGTTAGGCGATAAGTCTAAATTAAGTGATAAAAGTACCTTTAATTAACTTTAACGTCAAAAGAGGGAAATTAACGTGACTTTAAAGTCAAAGCTAGGGAATAATATTAACTTTAAGTGGCTAAAATAGCCAACGACAATTAACCATGGAGACCTTAACGTCAAAATAAACTAATTAGAATAACCTTCAGTGATTTTAAAGTCAAAGTTAGACAATGTAAGTAATTATAAGCAACTTTAAAGTCAAAATTAGGTAATAAAAGTAACTACAAGAGATTTTAAAGTCTAAGTTTAGTGATAAAAGTAACTTTAAGTGACTTTAACGTCAAAATAAGCCAATTAGAATAACCTTCAGTGATTTTAACGTCAAAGTTAGGCAATTAAAATAACTTTAAGTGACTTTAATGTGAAAGTGAAGAAATCAAAACAACTGTAAGTGACTTTAATTTCAAAATTAGGCAATAAAAAAAACGTCAAGTGACTTTAATGTCAATGTTAGGCAACAAAAATAACTGTAAGTGACTTTAAAGTTAAAGTTAGGCAGTAAACAAAACTTTAAGTGATTTTAATGTCAAAGTTAGGCAAACAAAATAACTTTAAGCGAATTTAGCATCGATATTAGGCAATTGAAATAACTTTTAGTGACTTTAACGTCAAAGTTAGCCAATAAAAATAACATTGAGTGACTTAAATATCAAAGTTTGACAATTAAAATAACTTTAAGTGACTTTAACGTCAAAGTTAAGGAATTAAAATAACTTTAAGTGATTTTAACGTCAAGGTTAGGCAATAAAAATAACTTTACGCGAATTTAATATGAATCTATTCGAAAAAAAACAATAATCTACGACCGTCGGTTAGGCTCAGACTATTTCTTTCATTATAATTTAGGAAAATACAATAACTTATTTATTTATGTAATATATTGTAAAAGAAATGCTGTAAATAATGATATTATATTAGAGATAATTTTAATATGAATCTATTCAATTCCAGCAGACATCAGCGCTTTGAGTGTAATTAATTGCTATTTTCTTGGAAAACTTAGAGTATAAGTATAAGTAAAAAAAAAACTTTAGAGTATAAGTCACTCTATTTAAATCCATTTAAAGAAATAATCCACTAAATTAAAAAGTCAGTATTTACAAAACATGAAATCATAATTGATTCCCTTACGTAATGGGTCTATTAAAGTCCCCCTTGCATCGATGGTGAGTTTATCAAACGCGGATAGTAGTGTTTCATTTCATCTAGTCGCCGTCGCCGCAGCAGCGGGAGCGGTGAAAGAGGGGGCGCCCCTCGATGGGGGTTTTCATTATGGGGACATTAGCACCTCGGGGCGGTCTCGGGGAGGACGCGTAATGATTTTTTGAATGCAATTACGTTTGTTGGGACTCACACCAGACCGGCCGACATTTGGCGTAGGAGGATACTCTTTAGCCGCCCCATTGTCCCTCCACAATACTCTTGCTACATAATATAATTCAATCACGGCAAACTCCATTAGCGTCCCTTAAAATAAATTGCAATAAAGAGCTTAAAAGAATAATTCAATTTTATTTATTTTCATATGTATGTGTGTGTGTGTGTGTTTTGATGTGATGTTAGTTGGAATAGTTATGAATGTATTTAATGTGAATAAAAGTGATGTTACAATTACCACAACAAAAACCCTAGCTGACATTTTACAGTTTAGTTCATAAATTGAGAAAAATTACTGTGCAAAACCAGAGTACTAAAAAAATGACAAAATGTCACAGAACTAAAAGTGGAAATAATTTATTAATTATTTTCAAATAATTTTTATTTAATTTATTAAATAACTGAGACCAAGTGAATGAATACTCTTTTCTATTTATAATAAAATTCATTAACATAGAAACAAAATCACTATTAGAACCCACAAACCGTTCAGTCATAACTAACAATGCGAGAAGCTTCACTTTTCAACACATAATTCAGAAGATTCTTGAGATTTAATTTACGTTTCACTAAATATAGTAATAATAATTTTATTACCCAACACCCATTATAAGACAAGAAAATAAGAATACTGAATTTATTAAGTTACTTAATATATACTAACTACTAATAACTAATACTAACACAGTCGTAACTTGAAAGGATTTTTAATATTTAAAAAACTATATTTTTTATAATATTCAGACCCTCACATGAATATTGCAAAATTATGCACGGTATGCCACAAGGATCAGTTCTATTATACAGTGATGATTTTCCTGTTCGGAAATAAAATTCAAATTTAAATAATTTAAAATAAGTAATTAATATAAAATTCAGAGAAAGAATAATAATTTCTTTATCTCAATCATTTTAAAAGATAATATTTACGATTAATATTCATTTGTTATAAAAGTTACTAATCTTATTTGAGAAAACATTAATTTTTTTCTAGTATGAAAAGTTGCTGATTCTCTCTCAATTCGTGCAAATGAATTATTAATAATTTTTTTTCAAACTTTGTATTTTTTTGTTGTTGTTCAAACAATAATAAAATGATTTTATTTTGTTTGTGTGAATTACGATACATTATAAAGTAGAAGCCCCGACACTCAACGAGAATTTTACACCTCGATAAAAAACAAACCTCCGTAAAATCACAGGTATACAACTTATTCCAGTCTGAGCCTCTAAACACCAAACGCACGCACACAAAAAACTATATTTTTTCATTCTTCTTTTTCAGAGACAAGAGGATCCGTTTACGCCTGAGCCCTAATCCCGGGCATACGTGCCCCACGATCCAGAAAATCGGATTCCGTGGCCCATTTATGTACCGGCGCAGTTCTCCTCCACCTAAAAGCACGTAAGTCTCTAATATGATAATGCCCGGATGATGCAAATAAAGCGAATCGCCCATTGTCCATTTTTCAATATCGGCGCTCGTCCGTTTTTCGGAAGCGTCAGTGTGTTAAATGGTTTTCACACTTTCGCAGAGGATTTGCTATTGTGTTGTGTGTTTTTTTTTATTAAGTGTGAAAAGAAAAGAAAATCTTCTTCTAGGTGATAATTACTGAAAGTTCTTGCACATTCTATTAAAAAAAAATGAGTTATGTGAGGTTTTCTAAATTGTGATGAACACAATATAGAATTCCTTCATTCGCTTATTTTTTGATTAAAAAATATTTAAATCACAAATTGATGTATTTGTTGTGTAAATTTTGTAGGCATTTGTAGTGCAAAAGCAAATTTGCACTACAAATGCAACAATTTTTAATTAAAATATTCTCGAATTTATTACGACCATACAAACTGTAGCTCTTGTTGAACTTTACAATTGAGATTACGGTTTAATAGAAAGAGATAGCCATACATTACATTCTTTTTATCAATCAACCACAAATCGTGTCAATTGTGTGGAATATTTGCTGTTGCACTACAAATGCAACAATTTTTGATTAAAATATTCTCGAATTTATTATTTAGCTAAATAGTACAATATGTACTTCAAATAAATGTATGTCAAATATAAATCGTGTCAAATGTGTAGATCACTTGCTTTTGCGCGACGAATGCAACAATTTTTTATTCAAATATTGTAAAATTTATTATTTAGGATAACAAGTAAGCGACAGCATCTAAATTTCCAAGAAAAAGGTCCTATTCTTTTGGTGTTTCGCATTAAAAATTAGTTTTTTTTTATAAATTGTATTTGTAATTTAAATAAAAATAAATGTCCTTTCTCCTACTTATTTGTTTATTATATTTATAATATTTAATTATTTTCAAAAATATTATTTATAAATTATATTTATAATATACTTCAGTTAATACAGATTACTCTCTATAAATCTCTTAGACATTGCGATTTACGTTAAAAAAAGACTTGAACCCTATTGTAACCATCACATGTACACTTACACCACCAAAAAATCTCCGTATTACATTATACACTGAACAATAGATATGATTATAATCCAAACCGCATTAAACATTACCTCCACTACTTTGCCCAACAATAATAACCCGACGAAAAAAAGCACGCCGGTATCATAACCGACAACCTATAATTTGCAGATCTGATCTGCAGATAGGACGCGAAGCAACCCTTCACCGGCGATGCACCCCGTGGTGATTTTATAATGACATCTGGCGTGCAGATTGATAATGGAAAAGACACCTCGGCGTAATCGTTACTTTTTATCAAAACGAAAGGGCCCCCCTCTACACGCTCGATTCCATTGTTTGGGGGTCCTTAATTACACCGAATGGACATTTAATAGAGAGCCCAGGGAGGCTGCATTGAGAAATGGAAAATAATGTAGTTACAAATTGATTTAATGTTAGGTTGGGCATATGGCGTTTTTTTTTTGATTCGGGGAATGTTTGTTTAAATGTTTACAAAAGAGAGAGAAATCGTCTGTTATATTTGTAATAAATTGAAATTAATGAAAATAAAAAAATAATTTGAAAATAATTAATAAATTATTTACTCTTTATCTTCTACCACATCTTGACTTACGTTACGTAAATACTTTAAAACAACTACTTCTCGGGCCTGTAACCCACCAGATATTGAATTACATAATGAATACTTGATGTTGTATAACAATAACGTATTAAATTGTTAATAATTGAGGCTTTCACTTTGGTATACATTGTTTATTAAATGAATAAAACACTTAAAATTACATTAGTGTTGCTAATTTACAAATAGGGTGTTTTTTTAATAACTCAACATATAATAAAGGAAAAATATAAGTAATTGCGAGCTAATCATATCTATTGAGCTTTGTTTGTATAAATAATAATTTTTGACAAAAAAATAACTTATTGTCAAAATGTCAGAAAGTATGAAGAGGAAATTAATTATTAATTGTTTTTATATTCCTTTCATTTCATTCATTTTAAAACACTGTGACCATTTTGGTATTAAATAGCAACCAATAAAACACAGATTAAATTGAATAATTTCAAATTTTCGACTAGTTTTGAGTTATCAACCCAAGTTCAAAGGAATTCAAAACTTACTTTAAAATTATTCAATTTAATCTGTATTTTATTTTTTGTTATTGGTTGATTTTTAAATCTGTTTTTTTATTTTTTGTTATTGGTTGATTTTTAATAATCAATTGATATTTATTTTATATAATATGAACTACTAATGTTTAAATTATGTTATGATAAAATTTATCCCCCGATTAAAACTCAAAAGTCATGGATTCTAAGTTAAAAATTTGAAACTCCTACGTTTCTTTGTTTTCAACGCAAAAAATCTCTGATTTCAAAATACAAAACTAGCTCCATCAAAGTACTCAGTAAACCAAAAACGTAATAATAATAAAAGCTTCAAATATAAATTTAAAATAAACCTAATAATATTGTATTCATTCAACAGATGTATTTACGGTAAGAAATAAAAACGGAGCTAGCTTTGTGTTTTGAAATTAAAGATTTTTTTAAGTAAAAACTAATTATAATTAAATAACTTCATTCTTTTTTTCTATTTTTTTCATAGGATTTTCTCCAATCAGCCATTAACGAAAAATGTATAATTTATAACTAAATCTAGATGACTTAAAATAAAACACTTAATGATTTTCAACTATTTTTTTGTGTATTTCACGACAATTGTTGCTTTTTCAAAAATCTAGATGATTAAAATAGGATCACTTGGTACTGTTTCGCAAATCTTTGCGGCATTATCAAGGAATACAAAAAATACCCAGAACATGCCGATTTATAAAGCATATCTTTTTTTATGTAATTATAGGGGATTTTTTAAAGTTGAAATTGAAGAAATTTAAGGGAGTATAGCAAAAATTGTTTATCATACACCTGCAACATTTCTGCTACTTTAAATTTATTTAAAATTACATTAGTGTTGCTAATTTAGAAATAGGGTGTTTTTTAATAACTCAACATTTAATAAATGAAAAATATAAATAATTACGAGCTAATCATATCTATTGAGCTTTTCATCCCTCATACAACACGAAAGCACTCTTTTAAATCGAATGCACGCAGCGCACGGGAAGCCAAGCCGTTTTAAAGTTGTCATTTTCGCCCCGCATGCGATTTTATTTGTACACGAGTTATTTTAAAAAAAAACAGAAGCAGTAATCAGATCGGCGCTTTAAGTGGATTACTGCGGTAAGTGCATTATTATTAGTAATTCCATGCACAAACACACAACTTTTCTACGAAAACGAATTTCTATATACATTCCGTGATGCGATTTAGATTTATTTACAAGAAACAAAAAATCAACAATTTCCGTTTTCCCCAAAAACCCCGATTGTTTGTCCAATGCATTACGCACTTTTCCCTCCCCCGAGAGTTTATGGTATTAAAAAAACAATTTTATTTTTCTATTTTATTTCGACAACGGGTTTCATTTCCTCCGCGCGTGACGTATGGTTAATAGAATTTTCGCGGGGGTTTGGAATTTGGGAAATTGTTTTCCGTTTTCGTTTTCTTCGCCGCCGCCGCCGCCGAATGATGAGGTAATTACGCGTCATTAACATAAAAGCCCATGGCTTTCGTTAATTGCCGCCGAAATGACTGCCGCGTTGTGTCGGCGTATTCGGTTACAATTTTCCAAATTAACTTGACTAAAGTAAATATTAAAAATGGATTAGCGGGGCATGTTATTAGCGTAATTGTTAATATAACGGATGATAAATGTTTCGTAATTAGGTTTTCTTTTAATGAGGAGGATGGGGGGAGGGTTGTAAGTTATATTCGGGCTGTTCTATGAATTCTTAATTGATAACAAATATTAATTCTGGCGTATTGTTATTACAAAATAAATTACTTTAAATAATTAATTATGTTCACATGTGCATTATCTAAAATGTTAATTTATACTAAATAATTATTTCCTAACATACGATTTAAATAATTTATCATTTAGTATATAAAGAAAACAAAAACACTTTTTTATAACAATTGATTTTTTTTATTAATCGTGAATAGTTTCGATTATATGGTGTAATCCACTATTGTTTGAGAATGATTACCGTGTAATCGAAACTAGTCACGATTAATTATTCAAATGATTAACGTTTATTTAATCAAATTCTTATGATATTAACACCGTATGAACATTTACCGCTTTTGGCGACGTGAAAAATTTCGATAATCACTTTTTCGATCGACCTGTCCCACTGTGCGTCGTCTCTAATTTATTATAAAGAATTAGTGTTCTCTTTTTCAAAAAAATAAAACAAATAACGTTGTTTTAAAAAAAACAGATTTGTTTATAGAATAACACGTATCATCATTATCACAATAGTAAATCCCTTATAAGCATAACACTCCTCATAATAGAATTGGCTGGAGAGGTGTTAAAACCGCAATTTCAATACATTCAAGCATCTTCATTGTGCCGGAGCTTAAAAACCAATACCCAAAACATTCCCCTAATTCGGCCCAGGACATAATGTAATGACCCACAATAAATAATCCGCACCGGTGGATTATTTATTGTCGTGGTCAGGGAGGAAAAAGGGAAGGACTTGAAAAGAGCACACACGCCCACAACAACCAAATAGCCTGTCGGAATATTTCATTTCAACAGTCTTGAATTCCAGGATATTTACAGTATCTTTTGCGGATCTCGAGTGTGGATCAAAAGGCGGCTTAGGTGTATTGTTGGTGGTTTGTTTGCGGGTTCGAGGATGTGCGCCCGCTGTGCTGCATCCGCATGGCCCGTGTCGCGGTGGAGATTTTCTTTTTATTTTGTGTTTAAGGAAGAGGTGGGAGCGGGGGGAAACGGTAGCCGGCGATTACATTAACAGATGTGAAAATTTATCCGGGAGACATCTTCATTGTGGGATATTAGCAAATCTCCCAGGTGCGCCGCAGCGCACTTACCGGAATGATTTCCTTCAATGCGTTTATCTTTAAAATCAAGATTGGATTTGATTATGTGGATAAAGAGATTTGAGTTATTTAATAAAGGGCACGGTTCTTACATTCACCTGAATTTATGTTAAAATAATCGTGATTTTGTTACCAATTTCAACCCCTTCAATCTATGGCAACCTACGCATACTCGAGTATATGCGTTTACGCAAAAAAAAATCAAAATTTCAACCACCCTATGGCAACCCTATCAAACTGATACCTCCCTTGTGCGTTTAGTAGTTTTAAATTAAACTATGAACACTGAAACCCCCTCAATCCAACATCCATTTATGAGTTTTGAATATATTAATATCTGTAGCTTCTATTTTACTAAATATTTTGTATCAACGAATATTATTTGAAACAACGTTATACACTGTGAACAAAAACATTATGATGGCAATAAGTCACATGGAATTTATAACCTGTTACTTTTATGGAAGTTGTATCAGAAATTCACATTTAATGAAATGTTCAGCCACCATTCATCTAGGATAACTAGTGATGGCCATTTCGATTTTTCGAACCTTATCAGACTAGTGTGTTCCATGTGCAATGAAATAATTGGCTATATGAAAGTGATAATGAATTTTTATGATGAGGATATTTCAATGTTATTTTTTTATAGATAGAAGAAATATTTTAATTTGTAATGTAATGATGATAAAGACATATATTTTAATCAAGAGGGTATTGCAAGCCTCGTTTACAGTCAGAAGGAATAACTCAATTGCCAAAGTTAGAGCTGACCAAACCCTTCAATTTATAAATATCAGCTAAATGAGGAAATAATTTATTAATTATTTTCAAATCATTTTTATTTAATATAAATTGAAGGGTTTGGTCAGCTCTAATTTTTACAAGAAATTACGTTTTCAGCGAATTTTAGTGTATTTTTAAAATTTTTAATATGTAATTATAATTGTAATTTGGAAATGGAGATTCCGTTAATAAAGTAAATTGAAATTGAAATTGAAATTTGTAAAGTTGCCTAAAATTAGTTTTTTTTCAATGATTCATCATTTTTTTAAGGTCTATAGATTTAAAAACACACACATACTTGTGTATGTAAAAAAATAATAATCACAATAAAAAAATAAACTCACGCCATTCACGCATAAGTCCCTTTTTGCGGTAATGGACGTAAAGTCAGATAGATCGAGTAATGAAACTAAATTGTTTAAATGCTGCTAACACAAATATTGGAGCGCTGCAAACCGATTTAATTTCCGGCAGCCCGGCCGCATGACTATGGTAATTAGCGCCAGGTGGCCGCCCTTCGCCGCCCTGCCCCGGACCCCGGGGGGCCGTCAGACCCCCCCCGTTCGGCCCCTCACACCCCGCAACCGACGAGAACTAATCACGATTGCGACCGCAGTTAGACTCCATTATTTACCAAACTGCTCTCCCGTTGATTGATTTTGATTGGAAATTAATGCCCCCCCCCCATCCACCCTCCTTCCCTTTCGCCGACCCAAAAACCCTTTCCCGATTTCCCGATACCGACGGTTTGCAATCATTAAAATGCAGTTGGTATTGTTTTTAGATGACATCGCTTATTTTGTTATTGTCTTGCATATATATATATACATATATATATATATATATATATATAAGATTTGAAAACACACACACACATACTTGTGTATGTAAAATATATATATATATATTAATTAAATAAATCAAATTCGTTTCTGTAAAATAATTTGTACTTTATAATCTTCTGACTTACTCTCCTTGGTTTACCGGGGCGTAAATATTATCATGAAAATTGAAAAATTTTTCCCCAGCGCATTCAACATAAGTGGTATAATCACGATTGTAGCTTTCCTCAAGGGAAGTCCGAAGTAGTTCAGATAAAAATAGACAAAAGTGGAAACAATCAACCTGATTGGGACAACAAAATGAGAATATCAAGTGTGTTTACCTGGCGCATTCACCATAACAGTCTGATTTGCTGTCCTGGGTTATCAATCAGAGGTCTTTTCTACCCCTACAATAATTATTCAATAAAAATCTTGATTTTGCAGTTTTTTGTTTAGTCGCCCGGCGCATTCACCATAACAGTCTGATTATCGATCAGAAATATTTCGGCTCTACAATAATTGTTTTATGTAAATTTTTATTTTGCATTTTTTTATTTGTTTTCCGGACGCTTTCGCCGTGAATATTTATTTATTTAATTTACGAAATTGATTTAATAAATATACAGTCGATTTGTTATCATAAAATTAGCTTACGCGGCGAATTCACCATAAGAGTCGGATTGACTGTCCTGGGTCTTCAATGAGAGGTCTTTCTGCTCTATAATAATTAGTTATTAAGAATCTTGATTTTGCAGTTTTTTTGTTTATCCGCCCGGCGCATTCACCATAACAGTCTGATTGACTGTACCGAGTCTTCAATGAGAGATCTTTCTGCTCTACAATAATTAATTTATTAAGAATATTAATTTTGAATAATTATTTATTAAAAATCTTGATTTTGCAGTTTTTTTGTTTATTTGCCCGGCGCATTCACCATAACAGTCTGATTTACTGTCCTGGGTTATCGATCAGAAATCTCCCAGCCCTAAAATAATTGTTTTATGAGAATTTTTCTTTCACATCGTTTTATATGTTTTCCGGGCGTGTTCACCCTAAATATTTATTTATTTAGTTTACGGAATCCATTTAATACATATACAGGCAATTTGTTATAAAATTAGCTTGACTGTCCTGTGTCATCGATGGATTTTCTGCCTTACAATAATTATTTAATAAGAATCTAAATTACGCATTTTCACATTCCCCGGACCAAGGGATTGACTGTACTGGGTCTTCAATGAGAGATCTTTCTGCTCTACAATAATTATTTATTAAGAATCTTTATTTTGAATAATTATTTATTAAGAATGTTGATTTTGAATAATTATTTATTAAGAATGTTGATTTTGAATAATTATTTATAAAGAATTTTGATTTTGCAGTTTTTTGTTTAGCCGCCCGGCGCATTCACCATAACAGTCTGATTATCGATCAGAAATCTTTCGGCACTAAAATAATTGTTTTATGGGAATTTTTATTTCGCTTTGTTTTATATGTTCTCCGGGCGCTTTCACCCTAAATATTTATTTATTTAATCTACAGAATACATTTAATACATATACATTTGTTATAAAATTAGCTTACCCGGCGCATTCACCACAACAGTCTGATTGACTGTCCTGTGTCATCGATGGATTTTCTGCCTTACAATAATTATTTAATAAGAATCTAAATTACGCATTCTAACTTTTCCCGGACCAAGAGAGAATATTGTGATCGTAAAATTTTTCCAATTACCAATTTCAACGAATATACACGTTTTGAGGTCCTCCCAGTCCATTCCATCAAGTTTTTAAAAATGTCTTTGTTTGTGTCTGTATATTTTTCCACCCAGCACATTCAAAATAAGTGTGTTTACCTGGCGCATTCACCATAAATGCGACTATGAAATTTCGTCGCCCGGCGCATTCACCATAAATGCACCGGTAAATGTTTAATGCATATACAGCTAAATTGTTATCAGCAAACCAGCTTACCCGGCGCTTTCACCATAAATGTTATTATTAAATATGTTTTTTATATGATTGACTGTCTTTGGTTATCGATCAGGGACCCTTCTGACCTACAATAATTATTTAATAAGAATCTTAATTTCGCATTTTAAGTTTCCCCGTAAAATATTGTGATAGTAAAATTGCCAATTTCAACGAATATGCACGTTTTGGGGTCCTCTGAGTCCATTCCATCAAGTTTTGAAAAATGTCTTTGTGTGTGTCTGTATATTTTTCCATCCAGCACATTCAAAGTAAATGTGTTTACCTGGCGCATTCACCATAAATGTACCGCTAAATGTTTAATACATATACAGCTAAATTGTTATCAGCAAACCAGCTTACCCGGCGCTTTCACCATAAATGTTATTATTAAATATGTTTTTTATATGATTGACTGTCTTGGGTTATCTATCAGTGACCCTTCTGCCCTAGAATAATTATTTAATAAGAATCTTAATTTCGCATTTTTTATGTGTCCACCCGAAATATTCAAAATAAATTTGTTTATCTGGTGAATGCCTTAACTTTTTGATTGACTGTCTTGGGTTATCGATCAGGGATTTTTCCGCCCTACAATAATTATTTAATAAAAATCTGTATTTTGCGTTTTTCATTTGTCCACCCGGTGCTTACACCATAAAAGTTATCATAAACTGTGTTTACCCACCCGGCGCATTCACCGTAAATGTTATCAACGAATGTGTTTGTCCAGCGCAATTATCGTAACAGTACAATTGACAGTCCTGTGTCATCGATCAGAGGTCTTTCTGCTCTACAATAATTATTTAATAAGACTATTCCGCATATTTTATTTAATTTTTGTATTCTAATTTCTTTGCCCGGCGCATCCACGTATAATCAAAAATGTTTGTCTGAAACATCGACCATAAATGTTACCATCAAACGAACAAACACATTTTATAACATTTATGATGAATGCACCAGGGTAAACTAATTCGATGATAACATTTTTTGTGAATGCTCCAGACAAATATATTTGATTATCTTGTTAATTTTTAAGGCTCCCACTTCGTTGTACATGATTTATTATAACTTAATAAAACACTTTTAACTTTATTTGCACCCTGTTTTTTATTTAGTTTTATATGGTCACTAAATAAAAAATTGTAATTATTTGTCAATTGCATCTTTATTTTGCAAAGTTGTGCAAACTAAGTTAAAAGTGTTTTATTAAGTTATAGTATTTGATTATATCAGAATCTTATGATACTCTTTATGGTGAATGCGCCGGGTAATCAAGTTTTATGATAGCATTTACGGTGAATGGTCCCGGTAAACACAGTTTAACTGGCAAGCAAATTTGATGATAAAATTTATGGTGAATGCGCCGGGCAGGCACTTCAAAATAAAGATGCAATTGACAAATAATTAATTAACTAATTTATTTTTGGCGTTATACTATAATTTAGGCCTACGGTTATTTAACATTTTTATTTAATAATAATGTCGGATACGTCTGAGTTTTTCGAGTGTTTTCGAAGATATCAAGTGATTATTATTAGAAGTACGCTCAACTATGTATGTATAAACACCAAAGTGCTCAAGGGGCTAGTGTTGTGCCGTAAAAAGTCAGACCGCATACATAAAAACACAAACTCAATGACGAATTATCTACATTTTTCATTGCATACGCAAATTAATCAAGTTTTTTACTCTTGCCACAAATAGGTGCATGGCGAAGCTACCGAATGTAAAGTTTTTACCGTTTAATGCAGTCCACTCTTTTCATCTAATTTATGTAATAAATAAATACATTTTTTGGCGTATTTTCTATCTTGCGTTAATTATTTTAAAAATAAAGAACTCAAGAAAGTAAAATTTACTATCAAGAAAACTTCACATTACCCATCAAGAAATATCTTCCATATTTAGTAGATAGTTTTACGACTAAATAAATAAATTGTATTTACATTAAATATAACATGAAAAAATAAAATAACGATATAAAAATATAAAATTCAAATTAAATTACATTCCCATCATGAAAAAAAAAACGAGAATGACATGCGTGCACACACAGGGAGAGAAACAGAATGTAAATAATGACGCTGTTTGCAAACGACGTTCCGTCATCGAGGGGGATGATCTTCGGCTACATTGAAAATCCGGGGGTGCAATCATCATGTATATACATGCACATCGTTTAGTTGCGGAGAGGAGGGCGAGCGAAAGTCGACCGTGACGCCGCCGAACGACTCCCCTCCGTTTAGTTTCGAATGAAGGGATCTAAATTTACTGGAACCCTCTAACGACAAATTAATTTACTTTCCCCTTTTATGAACTGTAATTGCTCTTGATACACTAATACCGATGATATCGATTATTTGATCCGATCAAATATTGAATGCGATTTAAATAAACAGAAAAAGATGCATTCTCAAAAAAAAATTATCTGCATTTATTATTTTTAAATTTGCTAGTAGCAAATTAAACGTGTCATTATCAAAACAAAAGTTGTTATTGTTTTTATAATGACACGTTAAGGTTGTCGAAACTATAGTCAACAATAAAATCAATCCGAGTTATACAAACAAAGTAAAAAAGTGTTTCATTTATTAAAATTGAATTACAATGTATAACAAAGCAGAAGCCTCAACAATTAACAAGTTAAATAAAAATGATTTGAAAATAGTGTTAAATTATTTCCACATTTAGCTCTGTGTGCTACTAGCATTTTTTTTATATCATTAGCAACAAATAAAGTACACATTAAGGAAGAATGATGATAGCTTACTGAATTATCTGAATTGGTTGTGGCATTCCATTGTAATAAATTAATTGAATTATCTGGATGGGTTATGGTATTCGATTGTAATAAATGAATTTTATTGCATCATGTGATCGAGAACTTTTCTCCTCCTGCTTTGATTTGTTTCCTTTAATTTACAGTTTGTTGGCACCAGTGAATAAAAATAAATAAAACGTCACATTATTATTTATAAAACCAAATTTTTAAATAAATAACGTATGGTTACTTTTATTACAAACATAATTTTTTATTCTTCTTCTTTCTGCAGAATTTAAATTCTTAAATTTGTTAGAATAACATAACCTATAACGTGTGGTTACTTTTATTCGCAACATAGTTTTTTTTTATATTAGAGAAGAAAAGTTTCCGATCATATAACATTTTCACCACTTTTTTTTTATATAAATAGTGATAGAAACACATAAAGTATATTTAATTTATTTTAGCTTATTGAAAATTACATAAAAAAATTCACCTTAACTTTACTATGAAATTTCTTCGCCCGGCGCATTCACCATAAATGTTATTATCAAATGTGTCATTGAAAATTACAAAAAAATGTCGCACTAATCACAATATAATTTATTAATCAATATAAGACAATAATTAGTCTATTTAAAGTTTGCCAACTCTATTATAGCCTAAGTACGTGCGCATTACGTCGTGAGGGTGTGGAATACAGCGTTAAAATTAGGTATTGAAATTCGTCGTGCGGTGCTTAATGCCTAGGAAATTCCCCTAATCAAATCCGTTACTATAACAAACATGCACTACACCGGATTATGAAGTTTGTCGCCGCCTGCTGGGCGAAAATTCCTCATCCCTCTTCTCCTCCTCTCTCCGATCCCCGCTACAAATTCAATTCCGAAATTCGCTCAAGTGAACGCTAAACTAACTAGCTGTGTATAGAGAGAGGCGATTGGAAGTATTCCAATTAATTATGGAGAATACGCGAAAATAAAAAATAGCTGTTTTAACTTTTTTTATTGTATTTGTTTTAAGGTAACAGAGTATTTCATTTCATCGTTTTTTTGTTAATCCATTGATAATGGTCACGTTGTGACCGAAATGTACATTTGGTAATCCAAATAAAAGTGTGAAGATACCTTATCAGTGCTTTATTCGTCGAATTAATTTGATCTTCACGTAACTCAATCAATCAATTTAGTTCTACTAAGTTTAAATCTCAAGACTCAGCATGAGATGCAGGTATGATTTGAGACATGTTGGAGTATTAGAGTCAACTACGATAACATAAATTTTTCCATTCAGGTAAACTGAATCGCGCTCCGGATGAATTTTTGTAACTACTTCCAAACAAACAGTTTACCCCCAATTAGAACAGATTTATGATTTTTCTGAATGATTCCACAGAGCTTAGGTTTCAAGACTCAGCATTAAATGTAGATAACAGCTGTTCTAATTTGGGGGTAAACTGTTTTTCAAGACTCAGCATTAAATGTAGATAAAAACTGTTCTAATTAGCTTAGGTTTCAAGACTCAGCATTAAATGTAGATAACAGTTGTTTTAATTTGGGGTAAACTGTTTTTCAAGACTCAACATTAAATGTAGATAAAAACTGTTCTAATTAGCTTAGGTTTCAAGATTCAGCATTAAATGTAGATAACAGCTGTTCTAATTTGGGGTAAACTGTTTTTCAAGACTCAGCATTGAATGTAGATAAAAACTGTTCTAATTAGCTTAGGTTTCAAGACTCAGCATTACATGTAGATAACAGCTGTTATAATTTGGGGTAAACTGTTTTTCAAGACTCAGCATTAATTGTAGATAAAAACTGTTCTAATTAGCTTAGGTTTCAAGACTCAGCAATAAATGTAGATAACAGCTGTTCTAATTTGGGGTAAACTGTTTTTCAAGACTCAGCATTAAATGTAGATAAAAACTGTTCTAATTAGCTTAGGTTTCAAGACTCAGCATTAAATGTAGATAACAACTGTTCTAATTTGGGGTAAACTGTTTTTTAAGACTCAGCATTAAATGTAGATAAAAACTGTTCTAATTAGCTTAGGTTTCAAGACTCAGCAATAAATGTAGATAACAGCTGTTCTAATTTGGGGTAAACTGTTTCTCAAGACTCAAAATTAAATGTAGATAAGATCTGTTCTAATTAGCTTAGGTTTCAAGACTCAGCATTAAATGTAGATAAAATCTGTTCTAATTTGGGGTAAACTGTTTGTTTTGAGACGTATTGCAGAAACAAGGTATTACAGGCAACAACTAATAGATATAAAATTTTTGAATTTTGGAAAACACATACCCAATTAGATCAGATTTATGGTTCCACATAGCTGAGATTTCAAGATTCAGCATGAAATGTAAATTTGTTTTGAAACGGTATTGGAGAAACTAGGTATTAGAGATAATTACTAATAGATATCAAATTAATAATGTAAAGACTTTTACCAATTGTACTTGTCAATAAATACAGTAGTACAGCAGTAAATAATCTAATTAATTTTGATTGTGTGATTTTGTAATCTTTGTTTGTGTGATATTGAAGGTATTATTATTACAATCCAGGAGTTGTCATCAAAGGGGTTAATATTTAAGAAGGGAATAAAAGCGAGCGATTAGATATCAAAATCAGTTTGATTATCAGTGCGTGTAAGTTAAAATCGGCGGGCAAGTTGTGCAGAAACGTGCAAGAAGAGAATACCAGCAAATTGTAAAAGTGAGGGAATCCAATCCGATCCAATTATTCCGTTTCCCTCCGTCGCCCAACACCAATAGGTGTAATCCGCTAAACATCCAAATGTAACCCCAATTACCGACACGTTCACGTAAACGCTTTAGCGGCGCGGACTACCTGATGTAGAAGGGAACGAGAAAGAGAGATGGTGTGCGTGTGCGAGTTCCCGCCATGGTTACCGTTTCAATGAGAGACTGGCTGAGAGTCCATGATGGATGGTATGGCGGGCGGGAACGGATTGGTCGGGCGTAGGGGAGGGCACGCCCTGCCCGGAGCCCGCCCCTGGTGACCGGAGCGTGCCGCTCCGGAGGGTAGTCAGTCGAAACCGCGCTAGCTATGGAGTCGGAACGTTGTGAGGACACCTCGAGTATGCTTGCCTTCGGTCTGGAGGTGAAACCCCTGCGGATGGTGTCCAGTCCGAATTCGGGGCCGAGGCATACCATTGATAATATTTTGGGGCTTGTGAGGAAGGAGGAGGGGGTTGATAGGGAACGTGCCGTTACGCCCGGGAATGGTGAAAGCGCCGGTGAGTACACATACCGTCACATACCATACAAAATAATTCAATATAATATTATTAAAAAAAAAACATAGAACTTTCCCCATTACGGTCAGCAACGTATATTATTTTTTAATATTAAAACACTTAACTTTGTTTTACCACTTTTATAAAAAGCGAGCTTTGTTTTGTTTTACCACTTTTATAAAAGTGGTAAAACAAAGTTAAGTGTTCTAATATTATTTTATCAAGATGTACCACAAAGTTAACGCCAACCAAATCAAAGATATATTATTTTTGTTTCTAAATTGAAACAAAAATTTCTGCATAAACGTTATTTTTTATTTTATTTTTAACTTAGGCTTTTGCCATTGAGCCACAAATTAAAACTAATTGAAATATGATTTATTACGAATGTTACAATTTACCCCTTAACGCCCAGTGGTATATACATAGAACACTTTATATAAATTATTGTTAAATAAAAAGAATTTGAAAATAATTAATTAATAAATTATTTTCCCTTTAGCTACTGTGACAAATCAAATCAATCATTTTTATTTAATTTATTTAAACAACAGTGACCAAGCCAGTTTGTGAATTTTGCTTTATTGTAACAGACAGTATTATAACATATATTAAAATGTAAACACATGCCTCATTGCACAAAATTCATAAATAAAGATATATATATATATATATATATATAACAGTGGCCAAGCGAATAAATCCTTTTTCTATTATTAAATTATTGTTACCAATAAAAGTCATATTTATACACACATCTTTATTTAGTCTATACAGATAATTTCAACAATATAAATAATTACAATACATGTAGGTTTTAGTCTGTCTGGACTAGAGGTTTTTCTGCCATAAAAGTCATATTTATGATAATTATAACAAATAGTCGGAAAGACCAATGGTCGATAGCCAATTGGCAGAAGAATTTATTTTTATGTTAATTATTTATTGTATTTATTTATTATTATTACTTTGTTGAAAATAATCTGCCAATAAAGATTTATATATATATATATAACAAATATGGTAGTGTGTTTTATAATTATTCAATATAATAATAGTCAGACAGAGTAAAATCTACCCGCCATGTGGTTTAGGATTTCTCATTTAAGCTTTTACAAGTATATCTTGTCCACTTTCGCAACGTCAAGCTTTTTTATGCTGCAAAACCATTTTATCATGTCTCTCGTTGTATTGCGGCCGTTTGTCTTTCAATGCTTGGCACAAACGCAAACGATTAATTTTTATTTTTTTTTAACAAATTAATTTGCGAACTTTTGCTGTGAGCGTTAATGGGTTAATATTGTAATTATTCACCTTAAACGAGTTTTCCGGAACATCCCAAATTTACCTTTTTTTTTCTTTACAAAACCGAATGTATCTTTCTTCCTTATATAATAATTTAAATTCGAAATTCGTAATTATTTAATCACTACATGAATTCCCACCGTAAATTCATTATCGAAAAATAACAACCGTTTTGATGTGAGATTTTAATAATTTTAACGTTGATATTCGTAGCATGCTTTATGAAGTAAATAATTACTTCAAATAAATTGTGGTGAGGACACATTTCAAATATTTAAATTAATAAAACTAATAATCCATTTTTTCTGATTTCAACTGTGACTAGTTTTCTACCGCAAATGTGGATTTTACATTGACCACATACGATTGTTTTTTTTTTCAATATATGACGAATAAATTCATCATTTTTTTGTATGCTTATTCATTTTAATATCACTCAAACGAAGTTTAAAAATATTGACACATTGGAAATGACTTTTCCCACATTGGGTTCAGTAAATATTGACAGTAGCATATTATGGAATACGTATTAATAGTGCAGGAATTATCGATTGTGCAAAAATTTTGGGAGGAAAGAAATTTCGAAATAACTCAAAAACTGCTTGCTCTAAATATTGGGATGCATAATACTTTTATGTTGCAAATTGTCTTGCCAATCGCTCTGAGATAAAATTCCATTAGAAAAAATTGAGTGTTTTTAAGAGGGTAGTGAAATGTTGACACTTTTAAAATACCTATTGTGAAAATAGACAAATGGTAATTTTTTTGATTCTAAATTCTACACATGCAAATTTAACGTTGATATTCGTAGCATGCTTTATGAAGTAAATAATTACTTCAAATAAATAGTGATGAAGGCCGTTACTTTATGACACATTTCAAATATTTAAATTAATAAAACTAATAATCATTTTTTTATTTTAAATGTGACTAGTTTCGACTCATCAGCCAACCATTATCAAAATTGTTTTTTATTTGTTAATATAAGTCAAAATTGTAAAAAAATGACCAATTATTGCGCATTACGCACTAGTTTAATCATCAATTCTTGTTAAACAAGAAAATTATAAGATATAATAAAATTAATAAGCAATGAATGTGGAGATATTTGAATGTGCAATTTAAAAATAATGGTGAAACTTACAAAAGGGTATTTTACAATTTTTACAATAAAACAAAGTATGAATAAACAAATATTTTAGAAGATTTTAACACATTTTTTTAAAGTAAAATCCTTGCAATTTTCATTCGAAGCGTTTTTGTTAACAAAAAGTATTGATTAAAATTTAACCTATTTTCATTGTTATTCATGTAACATTTTTTTTTAAGGATGCAAAAACTTCTGCTCAAACGGACCAACTCTTACATGCATTGTAAATATTTATGTTATATTGTTTTGTATTATATACATAGAAAATATTTGTGAGAGTTATATTAAATTACATCATAAGATATTGTATACATATGTCAAGGCTGGCATTGCGGTAGTCTTCAGAATCAATTAGGGTTATCACGAATTTCGTTAGGGAGTATTTCGATGCTGTTTTAATTTGTTTACTACCACACTAAAAGTCGCACTATCTGAAAAGTCATATTTAAATATGACTTTTTTCAGATAGTGACAATAATGATGATTCAAATATGACTTTTCAGATAGTGAAGATAATAATGATGATTCAAATATGACTTTTTTCAGATAGTGAAGATAATAATGATGATTCAAATATGACTTTTCAGATAGTGAAGATAATAATGATGATTTAAATATGACTTTTCAGATAGTGCGACTATCTGAATCATTATTATGAATCATTTCAGTGTCCCTCGTGTTTTGTTACATTTTGGTTATATTAGTGAAGTGAGTAAATATTTAAGGGATGAAATTTTATATAAATTAATAAGCACAACTTTTGTTAGTGTTGCTGCCACAAGTAGTTTCAATTTCAATTTACTTTATTAACGGAATCTCCATTTCCAAATTACAATTATAATTACATATTAAAAATTTTATAAGAAAAGTGTGACGCTCTAAAAAGATTATAAAACATATGTATAAAAAAAAGGCAAATTACCAATCACAAATTACGACAAAATACAAAATAAAAATAATACGCATCAAAATATTTATTTATCAATCCCAAACAGTAGTGATGGGCGAAATGGATTATTTCAGTAATCGATTTAGAAATAATCAATTATTTTTCATAATCGAATGATAATTTTATCGTTTTGTGAAATATATGATTAAAAACTCAACCAGAATTATTATAAATACTATTACTATAACTATACTATTTGGAATTCGAATTTCATTTTCTTTTATAATAAAAAACTTTTTTAACTTTGTTTGTATAACAGAATTTTATATTTAGTTGTTGAAACTATGATCACTAAATATGAAATTCTGTTATACAAACAAAGTTAAAAAAGTGTTGTATTATAATCTTACACAATGTATAACGAAGTAGAAGCCACAGTGATCAATAATTTTCATTTTCGATTATTTTAAAAATCGATTTATTTGAAAGCCACTAGAATTATATTAATGCCTGATAACTATACAACACTGGGGCCATCACCAGCGTCATAGATAACAACCCTTCGGCGTCAGCAGAAGATTCAAGCCAACCAAGTGATTGTTTTGGTCCTAGGTCCTTGAAGATATTGTTTTTAGTCGAATTACCTTTCAAGATATTGTGTACGATCTTTTCTTTGATTCGTTTGCATTTAAATATATTGTAAACGTTCCTTTTTTTACTTTAAGATATTTTATACGGATTTTTTTATCCAGTTGCTCTTTAGGGTATTGTACACAATCTTTTTCCGACCGATGGTCGATAGCCATTTTCTGAGGCTTATGATTGTAATATAATTTAACGTATTTCCCAGATTATATGTTTTTATTTATTTTATTTATTTATTAACGGTGGTCTACCATAGAATATTACAATAAAAATACAATAGAATAGTATATCTCATATTATATATTATTATTATTATTATTTTTTGAGGGGTGGGGGATTTATTTTTGAATACTCCGTTTAGTCCGTTTATATTTTTATCATCTGTTAATTTTTAGAATGTTGATTTTGCAATAACAATTTACGCGCCCGCATTATAAAATTAACCATGTAAAATCCATCCTGTATGAGCTTTTAATTGAAACAATTTCCGGCGAACGGCAGAAAAAAAAGCGACGACCGCAATTTTCCGGCTGGGGCGGCACAATCGAAATTTCTGCCAGTGTGAGTGTGCGTTGTGTAATTGAAAATTGAAAATTGATTGAGGGCCGCGCTAGAAAATTGGGTTATTTCGAAAACGCCGGCTAATAAATTATAATATGGATTACGGGCGGTGAACGCCGGCCGGGACCGATAGTGTAATCATTTTTTTGCGTTCACTTTTAGCTCTTGCTTACGGAAAAATGCTCGGCGTTCAGGCGCGTGTTTCATAATCGGGCGAAAGAAAGGACGTCGTTTGTAAACGGAAAATAGTTCATTTATATTATACGTCAAAATGTATAGATTATACTTTAGTAAAAAAATATTTTTATTGGAATTGTTTATAATTTACGCTTTACCCGGCATCAGGGTATTTTTACAACCTCAGTATTGTCTGTGATATTAGATTTAAGTTTTAAATTTATTTTAGTTGTAGTTTAGAGTTAGGTTTTATGTTATTTATTTTAGGTTCTGTAAGTGTATGCCCAGTGAAAATATATGGTTTAGGTTTGTTTCCTTTTTTATATATGTAATGTGATGTTCCATGGCTAACTTCAAAAGATCCAATAAAATATTGCCAGTTAGCTAGCTTAATTTTATGTAGAGACCGGCCAATGACCCTGGCAGTCGACGCCGGTAAAGTGGGAGGGGTTTTTAGACGGTAGTCTCCTAGACAAAATTTGGGAGAAGTCCGACACTCCCTCCGTAAATGGATTTTCCCCTTCCATAGACAAAAACAAATATGCTTTAGTGGACATAACTTTTCTTCAATGATTCTTTCACTTTTCTTAAAACATTTTGAACTTCAAGACAGTGTTTTGTTTTTTCTAGAAGATATTGTTTCTTTTAAAAAATAAAAAAAATGAGTGTTTCAATCAATTAATAATTAAAAATTGATAACAACTGGATAATTCGTTGGGATAAGGAGATACCATTCCTTATGCTAACAAATTAACCCAAAAATTGTCCACAAAACTCTTCATCCCAGAACTTTTAAACCTTCCAAAATCCGCGAATGACCTTTGCCGTCGAAGCGCCCTACAAACCTCACCCCTCCAAAATTCAAGCATCCTCAATCTGGTGGATTGAGTTTATATCATCACACACAAAAACAACTAAGTGACATACGAGATAAAGGATACGGACTAGCTGCTGAAGGATCAATGGTCGTAGTAATTTTGTAAATAGATATTTAAACTTAATTTAAATAATTAATTCACCCTAATTTCCCTTCGAAGATTGATTTGTTATATATATATATAATTTAATCCTGACAAACGCGAGCTTTCAAATTGTTTGAACGCGGCCCTTTCCATAGGTTTCGGTCATTTCCGAAGCTCTGCAGCAAATTACCGTCGCGTGGTTAACTGAAATAACCGTGTAACTGTTTTTTGCCGCGATTAATGGTGTCGTTTTAGTGTACATTCACGAAATAGCGACAAAACCCCAATTCGCAGCGACACGACTTGAAAAAATAAAAAGCGACACAGAAAAAAAAAAAACGTGTTGAATCCATTCAAACGTATTGACAATACAAATGCGTATTTTCGCCGTGTGTTTATTTTTTTTGCGTTGTTTGTTTTGCAACGAAATAAATAAAAAAAAAGTATTGCGTGTTTATTTTAGGAGAGAATTTAATTTAATTAGGTTTTTGATGTTAAAATTATTGCTGAAGATGTTAATTTTATTTATTTTTTTCGCAATTAATGGCTATGTCTTTGAAGCTAATTTATTAGTCATTTTCAAATAATTACTGTTTTCTATTTTTTTTTTAATGGGAATTGTTCGATCATTCTCAAACTGAAAAACGTTTCAGAACGATTACCGTGTAATTGCAACTAGTTGCAAGTAAATAAAGTTAGGTTAGGTTCGAGTGGCAGCAGCCCTAGGACTGCTCACTTAGGCCCATTGTGTTACCACAAGTAGAAAATGTTTCCTCCTAAACAACCCAATTTGAGCACCTGATGAGGTTTCAGATCGTTCACCGTTATAGGTGAAAGATCCTCCAGCTCATTTATATAGTGCAGACCGAGGTACTTGAGTCTTTTCCCCTCGAGGACAGGACATTGTCCTAGATGGTGGAGTACTGTTTCTTCCTCCTCCTCATCTAGGTATTTTCTGCAAAAATCATTATGTTTGAGAGTTAAGTTGTATACAAAATTCGACGTTTTTTTTATTTTCAATTCTTAAATATAATTATTTTATACATCGTAACAAGCACAAGTATGTTTGAGAATAAATTAATTTACTTGTAACTAAATTCAATTACACTCTAATCATTCTCAAAGAGAAAAACGCTTCAGAACGATTATCGTGTAATTGCAAGTGATTAGAAGTGAATAAAGTTAATATAAATAAAAAAGAAAATCACTCACACAATAAAGTTAAGTTGTATACAAAAAACAACTTTAAAAAAACAATGTGCTACCAAAAAAAAAAAATAGTATAACAAAAAAAAGTGATGATGACACATAAAAGTATATACGCACACAAAGCAAGTGATTATTAAATCAGGATTTTACAATTTCAACCAAAAACAACATTTTTGTTTACTTTACATTTCATAATTATATAACCTAAACATAATTATGTAATGTAAAGTAAAAAAAAATGTTGTTTTTCGATGAAATTGTAAAATCCTTCACAAATTGAATAATGAGCTTCACTTAAACTCAAAAAACCATTCAGTGATTAACAATCACTTGCTTTGTGTGCGTATATATTTTTATTTGTCATCATCACTTTTTTTTTGTTATCCCATTTTTTTTTTTGGTAGCACTTCACTCCTTGAAACATTTCCATCCTTAACAATCCCACGAAAGAAAAAAGGGAATCCGATCGTTTCGATTATATCAATCTCGTTTCTGTTAACATTACACCCAATAATTGATCGCCACAAAAAAAGTTAAGTGATTCGCAGCAACCGTTTGACGAGGAAAAGAACGACGAGATAATTGGTCCAGTTCAGGTGTGTTCCATTCCTGGGCACACCCATCAATTAGTTAACAGCATCTTAAACACAATTAGCCGGCTGACAATGGACCTGAGCGTGGATTTTATCCCGCAGTGATTCGGCGAAAATAGAAAATACGATGATAATGTAAACATTGTGGGTTTTAATGGATTGGATTATAAAGAAGGGGTTATTGTTGGAAGCGATTGTTTATTTTATAATTGAATCAGATATTTTGAATAGTCTACTAAATTTCTTACAAATCTGTTTTTCTCTGCAATATCCTATTTTTCGATTTCAATCAAAAAATCAAACTCGTCGTCAACACTTCGTGTTTTCAGTTTCAAGCTTTACTAAACGGTGCTTCAAATTAATGCTATTTTAGATTTTGTGTGTATTTAAAATTACAATATCTTTTTTGAGTTTCATGTATTTACCAAAAATAATTTGATTTCAGCAATAATGCATTAAAATTCGCGTTTACAATTTTGATAACTTCTGAATGAAACAACGTGGTTTCATAATGGAATGTTGACGTATTAAAGCAATTGACGCATTGAATAACAATTTTAGTTATACAAAAGCATATAAAAAAAACTATTCTTAAGTAGTGTGAACTGAAGTTTTCAATCCACTGTGTTTTTACATGCTTTTGTATAACTAAAATTGTTATTTACCTTCTTAAAGGTAAAACAGTTTCGGAAACATATATTTAGTATAATAAAAGAATAATATAGTATAATAAAATAATAAGAGAAAAAGCAATTTAATTAATTAAAAGTCACCACAACCAACTTTCATAAGATTATAAAAAGAAACAGTGTTTCATTTCACATTTAAAAAAATGTTCAGCCACCATTCATTTAGCGTATGGATAATAAATAAATAAATAATAATAATAAAGTTCGCCTTCCTTTAGTGGACGAAACAATGATTCTCGGTCGTCTACCTTGTAGACCCGATTCGTTGACGATGCCACGTGAAAATAGGCGAAAGATAGCGCTTGCGTAGTCTTTCATTTATTATGATTAATATCAAGTATATAACTACAATACAACATTGACGATGCCACGTGAAATTAGGCGAAAGATGGCGCTTGCGTCGTCTTTCATTTATTATGATTAATATCGGGTATATATTCGTTCGAATCATTGACGATGCCACTTGAAATTAGGCAAAAGGTGGCGCTTGCGTCGTCTTTAATTTATTATGAATAATATAGTGTTTCATTTGTGATTAAAAACAAGGTGATTTGGGAGGAAATGGATTTTTTTAAGGATGCAAAAATGAACAAAATAAGCTTCGATTTTCATTTGTTTCAGAGATAAAGTTTTCTCTTTAAAAAAAATAATGAATTTAAATTATTAATAATAAAAGTCTCCGTAATTACTGAATCAATTTATAAAACCTGAAATAATTTCACATCCTTAATAAATCGAATTAAAAGTCTCGCAAAACACGCGCGCAATTAACAAACGCGAGAAATTTGATATTCCGTATATAAGCCCGTACATAATCCAGCCGCGGCGTGCACATGTCGTACATCGAATGTCGCATGTTTCGTATAGAGAGTAGAGACATAAATAGGAGTCTTCATCCGCTATTGACAGCGCACTAATTTGACGTCCGCTCGCCTCTGACAGGGAATTATATTTGACAGGATTACCAGATTGACAAATAGGATCAAGAACGGGGAACCTTAATTAACCGCTCCGATACCTACACGTGTACCGGCGCACAGGAAATCAAAAACCCACTCGGACTTCGGAATCAAATAGCGCGTTCACACGAAATATTTTTTTTATTGTTGATGATGATGATTAAATTAAAAATAATTTAATCATCATCATCAACATTTTTTTTTTGGGAAAAATCGAGGGAATTTAGTAATCGAGTATTTCCGAATAAACAATTTTAAGTATCTGAAATTAATAAATAATAATAAATTCCAGTTTAATTAAACATTATTCTTTTATAATGAAATATAAATGGTTTATTTCGTTATAAAAATATTATTGCCTGCTGTGCGTCCTGTAATGCTTGGATTTTACAACCCCTAATTTTAATACTTATTTTAATTGTTTCAACAATTTTTGGCCACTCGAATAGTTCCGCGAAATTAACACGGGGCCTTACGGGAACGATTTAGTGTAGACCTTCCTATTTGTCGTTTTGAATGTACCTAAGGTTAGACTAAAATTACTAAGCTCGCAGACAATTCAGAAGAACGAGATTTTCAACATTTGATTCCCAAGGAATCTAGCGACATTTTCATGAAAATTCATCGTTTTTTGTCGTCTGTGATTGGCAGAAAAAAATCTCAAAAACGAGATATTTTTTTTTTAATTTTTTTAAAGTCCCAATTGGCAAACGAATTGACGGAAAATTAATAACTCAATCTAGTTCAGATTCTCACAGCTTATGCTCCCATTTATTAACTACATTTTCGTATAATTTGAAGTCATTCGGCCATTTTTTAATTTTTTCCGAAATTCCACTTTCTTCCATTAAATTCGGTGAATTTTTTTTTCTTCAAAAAATTTTGAAAAAAATCACGAAGACACTTCACAAACCTAGAAACAACGCGGACTATTTAGTTTTCCGAGAAAAGTCATTTTACACAATTTCGGGCAATTTGAATGACCCCGCGAAATTAACACAGGGTCTTATGGGAACGATTTTATTGAGGCTCTCGGATTAACCGTTTTCGACGTGTCTGTGTTTGAACCGAAATTACGGGATTCAGAGAAGCGATAGAAGGACGCGGATTTTAGTACTGCATTCTCAAAGAATATAGCTATATTTTTGTTAAAGATTACTTTTTTGTATCATCAGTAGCCGTCAGAAAAAAAATGTAAATTTGAGCAATTTTTTTTTATAATTTACGAAGGCCGAATTTGCGAGCAGACTAATCGAAAACTAATTTCTAGATGAAGCTAAAATTCTCAGAGATTATTCTCCCATTCTTTAGCTACATTTTGGTATAATTTGAAGCCATTCCGCCATTTTCGGATTTTTGCTGAAATTCAATTTTTTATGAAATTTTCCAATTTCGGTGAAAAAAATTTTCTTCCAAAAAATTCTGAAAAAAATCAAGAAGACACTTCATAAACCTAGAAACAACGTGGACTATTCAGTTTTCCGAGAAAAGTCATTTTCCACAATTTCGGGCAATTTGAATGACCCCGCGAAATTAACACAGGGTCTTATGGGAACGTCTGTGTTTGAACCGAAATTACGGGATTCAGAGAAGCGATAGAAGGACGCGGATTTTAGTACTGCATTCCCAAAGAATATAGCTATGTTTCCGTTGAAGATTACTTTTTGGTATCATCAATAGCCGTTAGAAAAAAAAAATGTAAATTTGAGCAAATTTTTTTTCTAATTTACGAAGGCCGAATTTGCGAGCAGACTAATCGAAAACTAATTTATAGATGAAGCTAAAATTCTCAGAGATTATTCTCCCATTCTTTAGCTACATTTTGGTATAATTTGAAGCCATTCGGCCACTTTCGGATTTTTGCCGAAAATCCATACATTATGATATAAATATTGGTGATTTTTTTTTCTCCCCAAAAAAAATCAGGAAAAAATCATGAAGATGCTTCACGATAATAGAAAGCTCGTGGGCTATTTAGTTTCCCGGAAAATAATAATTTTCAGCTATTTTTGGCCACTTGAATAGCTCCGCGAAATTAACATTGGGCCTTATGGGAACAGTTTACTGAAAACCTGCCGAATGATGGTTTCGAACGTATCTGCAGTTGAACCGAAATTACTAAATTCACAGGCATCTCAGAAGAACGAGCTATTCAGCATTAGATTCCCGAGGAATCTAGCTACATTCTCATAGAAAATGATCGTTCTATTTCGATTATGATTGCCAGAAAAAAGAACGCAAAAATGTGATACAATTTCTTCCACTTTTCAAAGTCTCACTTTGCAAGCGAACTGACGGAAAACTTATTACTCAATCTAGCTAAAATTCTCACAGCTTATTCTGCCATTTTTTAGCTACTTTTTGATATAATTTGAAGCCATTCGGCCACTTTCGGATTTTTGCCGAAAATCCATACATTATGATACAAATATTGGTGATTTTTTTTTTCTCTTCAAAAAAATCAGGAAAAAATCATGAAGATGCTTCACGATAATAGAAAGCTCGTGGGCTATTTAGTTTCCCGGAAAATAATAATTTTCAACTATTTTTGGCCACTTGAATAGCTCCGCGAAATTAACATTGGGCCTTATGGGAATAGTTTACTGAAAACCTGCCGAATGATGGTTTCGAACATATCTGCAGTTAAACAAAAATTACTAAATTCACAGGCAACTCAGAAGAACGAGCTATTCAGCATTAGATTCCTGAGGAATCTAGCTACATTCTCATAGAAAATTATCGTTCTATTTCGATTATGATTGCCAGAAAAAATAACGCAAAAATGGGATACAATTTCTTCCACTTTTCAAAGTCTCACTTTGCAAGCGAACTGACGGAAAACTTATTACTCAATCTAGCTAAAAATCTCACAGCTTATTCTCCCATTT
Organism: Philonthus spinipes; assembly: GCA_963082785.1. NCBI lineage: Eukaryota > Metazoa > Arthropoda > Insecta > Coleoptera > Staphylinidae > Philonthus > Philonthus spinipes. The sequence continues at coordinate 3,170,340 of OY720308.1, forward strand.
TTTAGCTACTTTTTGATATAATTTGAAGCCATTCGGCCACTTTCGGATTTTTGCCGAAAATCCACACATTATGATACAAATATTGGTGATTTTTTTTCTCTTCAAAAAAATCAGGAAAAAATCATGAAGATGCTTCACGATAATAGAAAGCTCGTGGGCTATTTAGTTTCCCGGAAAATAATAATTTTCAGCTATTTTTGACCACTTGAATAGCTCCGTGAAATTAATATTGGGCCTTATGGAAACAGTTTACTGAGAGCCTGCAAAATGATAGTTTCGAACATATCTGCAGTTTAACCAAAATTACTAAATTCACAGGCAACTCAGAAAAACGAGCTATTCAGCATTAGATTCCTGATGAATCTAGCTACATTCTCATAAAAAATGATCGTTCTATTTCGACTATGATTGCCAGAAAAAAAGAACGCAAAAATGGGATACAATTTCTTCCACATTTCAAAGTCTCACTTTGCAAGCGAACTGACGGAAAACTTATTACTCAATCTAGTTCAAATTCTCACAGCTTATTCTCCCATTTTTTAGCTACTTTTTTATATAGTTTGAAGTCATTCGGCGATTTTCGAATTTTTATCGAAATTCTAATTCTTCCATACATTACCAAAATATACTTTTTAAAGTCCTTTAGTTTTTGAATTATATATATAACATTAGGTAAATTAACACACTTGTTGTGCCTAATATTAAATTACGGTTCCATCAAGAATGTAGCGCCACAAGTATTAATTATATATATATATATATAACATATAAATTATATATATATATATAACATTTGTATTTCAGCAGACAATTTTATATGCAACAAAAGAACAATATAATTCTTATACAATATTTCTGCATGTCCTTGTCCAGTTCTTGTTATCTAAAAGTCATGATTATTAACGTCTTTTTTTGCAATTTTAATGATATGAATTGATGATTTTTTTTAATTATTTTCATTTATTTAATAAAAAAAGAACGTGTAATTTTATGAATTGAAATTCGTGTGTTTACAACTTCTCATTTTTTTAAATATCGTAACGAAACATTATTCTCACAAAATCCATTCACAAATTCGTCCCCCTGTTTGACTCACCCGACAAACACCACACACACGCGCTTATAATTTTTTTCCCCAATTACGCACAAGCACCGCATTATTTATTCAAAACAAAGGATTGTAGTTAGTTAAATTATTTAAATGCGCGCATTTGTTTTTTTAATGATTTGATAATGGCAATTATCATAAATTATTATGTCTCCGTAAATGGACATTTGCATGAATACACACACCGATACAAGTATTCACTCGGAGCACGCACGCGGAAACGCCCGGGACTTTTAAATTTACATAAATCATTCGTTATCGCGATTTTTAATTTAGATTTCGTCATTTGTACAACTCTATTATTATGTAACAGTCATAAACACAAAGAAGAATCAGTTTAATTTTTTTTGTAATAGTTAAGCTCAGTTTGAGAATGATTGCTACGAAGTAAACGCCTCAAAGATTCAATAAAACATGCATTCACTTATATTTTTAATATTAGCTTGACTGGAAAAGAGTATTCATTCACTTGATTACGGTTATTTAATAAATTAAATAAATATATTTTAAAATAATTAAAATGTCACAGAGCTACTAAATGTGGAAATAATATATTAAGTATTTTCAAATAAATAGAAAAGTGTTTGGTGGAAAGACCATAGGTCGGTAGCCTGTTCAAGCAAGCAAGAAAGAAACCAACATACCATAAAATATTGTAAATATATGTAAAACAAATAACTTTGATATTGTAGTAGTAGTAAAAAAAATACATTAATTTTCAAATTAAAATTCAAAATTAAAATGCTTGTAACATAATATTGTAATAATAGAAAAGTGTATTATTCATTCACTTTGTCACAGTTATTTAAATATATTAAATAAAAATTATTTGAAAATATATATATGTGGAAATAATTTATTAATTATTTTCAAATCATTTTTATTTAATTTTCAAATAATTTTTATTTAATTCAGCTTGACTGTTTATTTCTATACTATTTCGAAAAAAATATGTGTATTTTCTGTATTTTTTTTTTTTAATTGTTGATATTTATTTTATTTAATGATAATTTAATTTTGTTAAACTTCGCTCGGAGAATATCAAAGCTTAAAAAGAAAATTTCCCGAATAAATCAAGCTTGGATAGAAAGACAATATTGTCATAATCTTCTACTTATTTTCTGCAAGTAGCTATAGGTTTATAGATGGCCGTATTCTCTGCAATTAGCTATAGACCTTCTGTGGGTAATTGCAGAGAATAAGTAGAATATAATGTATTTATTTATTTATTTATTTGTTATGAATATCATCATAACAAATATACAAATTCTAATAATATACAATTCCTATCAATAAAGATAATTTCTATCAATGCCTAAAGGGCAAATCTCAAAATGCAAGCTATTTTTTTCCAAACTGCAATAATTTGCAAAGCTCATACTATTTTGAAAATATTTATTGTTGATTTTTAAAATTTCTATCAAAAAAGATTATTTCTTTCGAAGTCTGAAAAGCAAATTAATTTTTAAAAATTATACAATTTTAATAATTTTTGTTCTCGATATTAAAAATTTCTGTCATAACAGATGATTTCTATCAACGTCTAGAAAGCAAATATAAAAATGCAATAATCGTGCCATTTTTTTTTTTTTAAATAATTTCGATTCATATTAATCCACAGAATTTATTCATTATTTACGAGCGAGGCAATTTTCGTTAGCGAGTAACGGACCGCTGCTTTCGTTTCACTTTCTCACATCATCCCTCGAAAGTGTAGGGTTCGAAGTGCATTATTATACCTGGCCAGGAACGCCCCTTCCTCTCGCACTTTCCAAAGGTGTCAATAGCTGCTGCACGGCTAATGGAAAGCAAAACCCATACTTACGTGCTCGAAATATTAGGAAGTATCGTTAGGAGCGGGAGAGATGAATGGGGGATACAAAAATAAATAAATATACAAAAAAAAACGAGGTCACGATAATGACAAAATTGTTCGGAATTTTGTATAGTATGAAAAATAAAAAGGGAAAGTTAGAATTGGTAGACAATTTGATTAAAATGTCTGGATTTTCTTTTTAAATCTCTATAAGTATTGAAAACATGTTATTTTAGTGTCACAATACAAACTTAATTATAAATGCAAATTTCTTTCTTTGCATAATTTATTTAAATTATTGTCATATTCTTTTTTCATCCAATTCTTCCTTTATTTTTATTTAATACAATCAAATGTTTAATTATTTTAAAAAAACATAGTGTATTGCTGTCTGTGTGTGTTGTTTTTTTGTGATTGTGAAAAATTGAAATTATGGCGCTCTTTAATAAGATTAAATAAAATATGGTGCGAGTCCATTGTGTCGTGAAACGTGGGACTAAGTCGTCCTGATTGATGTACTCTCGAATCATCCTTTCGACATGGAAATCCGTTTAGGCGCGATTCAAAATATTTTAAAACATAATCCCATCACAATTATACCCCTGTCCGGATTACGGCTCCATCAACCGTCATATTTGCATTTTTGTGTCCGTGCGCGCCCGAAAAGAAATATCGATGCCTCACGGAAATGAGTGAAACGCGGTTTAAATTACTAATTAACTCGATGGGGTACTAAAAAAGATATTTATTTCGCTGGAGGGGATGATAATTGCACTAGAACACAATTGGGTTTTAAATTATGAATTGAACGTTTAAGGCTCTTCTCATTTTGTCTTGACTTTCTTGATATTTTTCAAATCTTCATTCAAATCGATTATTTGTAAGGCTGCTAATCGATTAATCGAAGTGCCTACTATCCTTTCATAGCCACCCTCAAATTAAGGTGGCTATGAAAGGATATTTACGCGTTTATGTGTGTGTAATCATGACTTAAATTTGAAAAAAAAAATCTAAAAATTCAAAAATCCTTTGCAGGATTAATTTAATCTCTAATTAATTTAACTCTAATTAAGTGCACGAGCTTAATTAGAGTCTAAACTGCATGATATGGTCAATTTTTAGTACCTTACGTAGCAAACAACCCTTCTACTGCCACCCTAATTTGAGTTATTTACGTTTGTGTGTATGTGGGTGGTCTCGAATTAAAAGAAAAAAAGTCAAGAATTTATTGGAGGATTAATTTAACTATTAGGAATTGTTAAGTAAGTTTCACTAATTCCTAATATTACTAAAATGTTTTACCAAGTGATTAATAAGACTCGAATTGAAAATATATTAATTTAACTACTTTAATAAATTGTATTAATTTTATGGAATAAACTGAAATGAGAATGAAGTATTTTAATATAAAAGGCGATGCGATCTAAATTAATTTACCTAAATTAATCACGATAATAAAAACGAAAGTGTATATACGCGTATGCACACATCCCGACCCAACACCCCCTTAATAAAACTAATAAAAAAAACTAGTTGGGGAAGGTGCGTGCCGGCAAGCGAGCTAACTCACTCACTCACTCACTCACTCACTAATTCGACCCTCGTCACTACGACTGGAAATAAAATCGGAATTATAAATTCAAATATTGGAGCGTTTTATTTTACAAATGCTGGCCCCGAAATTGACGGGATGCTTTTAGCGGCGGCCCCCCCGAAGCGAGATACAATCAGTGCCAATCGGCGGCTTAAGTAGTCGCCCCACTTGACAGCCGGCCACCTGCCCCACCGCCGGGAGAGGGCTTAATTTACTAATTCATTAATTAAACCGGCTAAACAATAGTTAGTTACGCGAAGAGTCGAAGAGTTTAGATTCCTGAGGATTAATCACTCGCCTGACGGACAATTAAATTTCCCAATTAGCGCCCGCGTCGGGGGTTACGCAACTAATTCGGCCCGTCGTCGTCGGGGTGGGGTTTAATTACGGATCCTTTTGTGTTTACGGATCGAGCAGCGATTTTTCACGCGGTTTTAATTATGGTTCTGTACACAGTGCGAGATTGATGGAATTAATGGAAGGCTTTTGATTTTGTTGTAATAAGAGTTAAAGCTTGCGCGCATTGATCGGATTCAGTTTTAATATAAATTTTACAAATATACCAAAATAATAATAATAAAAAAAAACATCTAAACAACCCCTTACACTTCAATTGGGTAATGTTTCCGAATGGAGTCACGGGATATATAAAATTTTGAAAACGGAATCTTGGGTAAACGTGCGTGAAATGAACGAATCCGAAGTCAAAATCTGTAGGAAACTTACCGTTTGGTCACAATTCGCATTTAAAGTCCCAATTTTGAGGTTATAATTGATCCGATTTTCGACTAAATAAGCACATTGTGAGTATAAATCGTACACATGGTGAAATAATCTTCTAATTTATGACGAAAGTTAACAAATTTGTTGCGATTTTTTCATTTACTCAGCCACAATCACGATTTTAATTTTATACAGAAAGTGACGTTTATGTAAAAAAATCAATATATATTTTAGATCCATTTGTGTTTTAATTGTGAATGTGGTTCTAATAAAAAAAAATCTTTGACATGTTGCACCATCTTATTAGAACCATTTAGGTTAATCATTGTTAACAAATTCAAATTCTAGTGATTTATTCCTAGCTTTATGTTGTTTTTTTTAATTTAATCTAATAGTTGTGTTTAAAATAAATTATAACTAATTATCGCCGCTAAGTGGTTTCGATTATTTCCTCGATACGCGCTTTTAGTAACAGATATCCCAATTCGAGCGCGTTTAATCCGTCTCGGTCTCGGCGCTGGAATCGAGCCGTAATTAATCGGAACCAGGAATTATTCAAATTTTGGCGGCCCATTAGCCCCGGCAATTACGTCCGTGAGAGACGTCTCAATCAGAACGTGGCCACTTTCCACGCGACTCGTTTTCCATCTAAATCACTCTTCCCCGGCCTCTCCGCTCTCGCTGAATAATGCATCGCCAAATCCGGAACGCTCACACGCGATTAATTGTAAGCGGATTTGCTCCTTTGTGCGCCGCCAACAAACACGCCGCCGCCCCCGGGGCGCGCCGTCGGAGTTTCTTGCGAGCCGGCAACGGGGTGCAGTAGGGCGCGGATTAAGTGTTCAAACGTGGAATTAACAACTTTATTTTTTCTACCTTTAAACATTTGATTGATTTAAACTAGTTTCTAGTAAAATAACATTTCATTCAAAAGGTAATTCTGTGATGTATGGGTAGTTGCCAAGGAAGTAGTTGTTTAGTTTTCCCAATTGACGCAGCCATTCTGAGTTTTGTGATTAGTTTTAACTCGAATTAAAAAACAACCACAAAATTAAAAAAAAACTCTTGTTAATTGTTGAGGCTTCTACTTTGTCATACATTGCAATTCAATTTTAGGAAATGAAACACTTTTTACTTTGTTTCTATAAACGGAAAAAATGTATGAACTAGCAGTGGTATCTGAAAGTCTATCAGATGCCACTGCTAGTTCATACATTTGTTTCCGTTTATAGAAACAAAGTAAAAAGTGTAAATGAGTGGTTGTAGCAGCGCTGATGAAAATGAAAGAGAAATGGGGCGAAGTGGAAATACAGGAAATACAAGGAAGGATCGAAAATAATAGGTACAATCTTATATGCAGGAGCTGGCCTGTTTATCATTTGAGATCCGACCTTACTAGACTGCAGAAGGTGGCATTAGCCAGGGCTAGGTGTGGTTCGGAGGAGAGAGGAAGAATGGTATGGATGGGAGAAAAGTATGGTAGGTGTATACTGTGTAGAGAAGGAAGGAATACGTGGACACATTTGCAAGAAGGCACGAGAGAGTGATCGATGGGAAACAAATTAATCATATATTTAATTTTTTTAATACACTTCCCACCGAGTGAAAATTTTCAGACCACTGAGAAATCCACTATATTTTAGTTTTTTTTTTTTTTTTTTTGAGAAAGTAGAAATTGTTTCATTTATCAAAATTTTAAAAATCTGCTTAAATATAGTTTAATGTTAATAATTCCAAATAAACTGAGCAACAACAGCCCCCGGAAACGGAGGAGAAAGGATGCGCCAACTTCGGCCAAACGCGGAAGAACGGCAAAGGAGCAAGCAGGATTGGCATAGCCCAAAGGCTGAAACAATCGACTTAAGGGAGAAAAAAAAGTGGCGTTTTTGTTTCGTTATCTTTACTGTTATTTAATAATTAATTACTAAACCGCATGATATGATAAATAAATAATGAATAATAAACATTGAACTTAATACAAATTCACATTTTTATTATTGCATGTCAAACATTACTAAAAAAAAAACAACTGAAAATGAATTTAAATGAATATTTGTTTTATATTTTATTTTATTGCTGGAAAGCGTTACATTGTAAAATGTGCTGAATTATTAAATTAATTCCTTTACGCTTTAAAATTTAATACGATTGTTACATTGTAATAATTTACATTACTTTTGTATAAAAAGTGAGTATTTTATTTCATTGAACACAACACAAATATATGTTCAATTTAATGAAATCAATGCATTATGCAATATTTTATTGATATGCAGCCTTACACCTGAAAGGGTAGAAAGGCATCAAAATTAAATTGAAAAATTATTGATATGCAACAGCAGGTGTACATTATGTAATTCAATGTCCGGCGGGGTATTTGCCTGGAAAGTAGTGCATTTGTTTAACGTACCTACGTAAGTCAAAAGTCACAGAGTTAAACGGGGAAATAATTTATTAATTATTTTCAAATCATTTTTATTTAATTTAATAAAATCGATGCGGCTGAAAGACCTCTGGTCGATAGCCAGTTTGTGAATTTTGCTTTATTGTAACAGACAGTATTATAACATATATTAAAATGTAAACACACACCTCATTGTAAAAAATTCATAAATAATATATAAAGATATTTATATTTAATGATGCCACTTGTAATTAGGCAAAAGGTGGCGCTTGCGTCGTCTTTAATTTATTAAAGATATTTATATATATATATAAAGTCGATGCATTGGAAGCTTATTCAAGTAATTTCGTTAAAAATAATGCGCTTTTCTCATATTATTTATTAATTGATTTTGATCAAGAGATGTTGATGAAGAGTTTCACTACATAATAGTGATTTAGTAGTAAAAAAATCCATAACTCAAAAGACTTACAAAATGCCATCGATTAATTGATTATGAGTGATTAATTTTTCATTGATACAACTTTTTCTACCTAGAAGCACACAGCGGCCAGTAAACCAGAAGTTTGAACTTATAAGATGTGTACAGGGTGGTACATTTTAGTAGTGCCACATAACAATTTTTAACTTTTAAAAGAGTATTCGTTTACTTAGTAACACTTATTTTAATAAATCAATTAAAAAATGATTTTAAAATAATTATTGATATGCAACAGCAGGTGTACATTATGTAATTCAATATCTGGCGGGGTATTTGTCCGAGAAGTAGTTGTTTCAATTTTTAGTTTAATAAACATTTTTCATCACAACCCAATTAATCAAATAAAACATTTTGTTTTTAATTGAGACCATCATTTTAGTTTAGTTATGTTGCTACGAAATCAGGTTTAAAAAAAATCTGGAAATAAGTAACACAATGTTTATTTATTTATTTTTTATAATACATTTATTTACAACACACTATCACACGCGATGTTGAGCACTCGGACGTTCGTGATAGACTGACTCGGACTGACTGACTGCAGCGCCGCTAGCGTGCGTGCTTGTTTCTCGAACTTTCGATGACGCCGCGTTTACCGTCGCGCGCTCTGTGGATCATTCCAGAGTGATGTTTCCAGTTACTTCTTTAACTTTCGTTACAATATTAAAATTATAGTGTCAATTAAATACAAATGATTAATTGGGTTATGATTAAAAATGCTTATTAAATTAATTAAATCGAAATGAAATAATTCTAGCGATTAATCAATGATAAAAAATATTGTTCATTTTTGATTTTGAATTATATATTGTAATCCACTTAAGGTTGTTGAAAGTATACTCAACAATTAATAATTCAAACTAAAACTAAATCAATGAGAAAAAATATTGTTAGTTTTTGATTTTGAGTTATATATTGTAATCCACTTAAGGTTGTTGAAAGTATACTCAACAATTAATAATTCAAACTAAAACTAAATCAATGAGAAAAAATATTGTTAATTTTTGATTTTGAGTTATATATTGTAATCCACTTAAGGTTGTTGCAAGTATACTCAACAATTAATAATTTAAACTAAATCAATGAGAAAAAATGTTGTTAATTTTTGATTTTGAGTTATATATTGTAATCCATTTAAGGTTGTTGCAAGTATACTCAACAATTAATAATTTAAACTAAATCAATGAGAAAAAATATTGTTAGTTTTTGATTTTGAGTTATATATTGTAATCCACTTAATGTTGTTGAAAGTATACTCAACAATTAATAATTCAAACTAAAACGTGTTTCATTTATTTGAAGAAGAAAACAAAATGCTTTAAAAAAATATAATTATTTAGTTTATTATTTTGATTATATATTTTTGTTTTGTGTGTCTAATATTTTTCTAAATTTTCACCGAAACAACCCACATATTATGTGATTATATCAGCCACAGTATTGGTCGATTAAAACCGGATCTTTAGTTTGCGTGTCGCCCGGCGGAGCCGGCCGTGATACGGCCGGTTTAATGGAACGCCACTTAGATTACTTAACGTGATGTTTTTATTTCGATTTAACTAGAAAAGCCGCTAATGCAGCGACTCCTGGCCTGGCCACCCCCGTTCTCTCGACCCCCTTCCAGCCGCTGCTCTTTTATTGCGCATAAAACATTAATTGAGTTACCTATTACAGAGTGTCGATAGTAATTACATCGTGCTGAACGGCATTAACTGAATACTACATTAAATTATTACGGCTCTTTCGTTCGCTTCGCTTCGTTTTTTTTTTTTGTACGGTTTTCGTCCATTTCGTTGTAATAAGTTGATTGCCGGGTAATGGGTTATTTAGTAAGTGCGGCTAACTTGAGGTTTTTGTGTATTGTTGTTGTGATAAAAAAAGAACTGGATGGAATTGAATCGATTGTGTTTAATTCAATTCTTGGGCGCTCAAAAGAAAATCGACTTTTTTTTATAAATGTTCAATTTTGTTCTACTTTTATGTAGAACACAAGAGTGTGCTGAAAAATAGTGAGTGAGGTTTCAAATGTATATAATAAAGAAATCCAGAACCTTTCCTTAAATCGATTATTTCCATTTTTCGTTATTACCATCTCTTTTAGTAATAAATGGAAGACGACGCAAGCGCCATCTTTTGCCTAATTTTTAGTAAACCACAAAAAACTCTCTCTCTCTCTCTCTTTCTCTCTCTCTATATATATATATATATATATATAGCATCTTTATTTAGACAGCTTTTTAATACAATTTAAAACAATTTACAAGTAATTATTAATATTTAGAGTTAGTCTCTTTGGGCTATCGACTGACGGTCTTTCTACCCTACTTTTTCTATTTTCATAAATCTACTAATCTGCAACCTTAATTTGCGGTTTAGTAGAAAGAGATAGCAATGGAGAAAAATGGAAATAATTGATTAAAAAATTATAAAAAAGCTCCGATGTGATTTGAATCCAAATTTCTAGCCGCGTGTGCTACTTTTTTCTTTCAATTAAGCCCATCTCAATTTATATAATCAAAATCACAACAGAAAAATCGGTTTACTGTAATTTTCCCTATTTTCATTTCAATTTTCTAAACCGCGCAATCACCGTTCTAATCCGAGCAGCGGAGTTAACAAGGGCTCGTTATGAAAGTGTTTTCAAATTACGGGGCCCCGAAGACGTGTTTACAGAATCACTTAATCCAGAAAACAACGGCAGCGCGCCGGACATTAGATCTAATGCACCACACTCACCGGCCTTATCTAGATCGAACGAGCTTTAATAAAGCATTAAGATGGGACGGGCAGATACAGCGCGCTTCCCTCCTCGTCTCGGCTTGTCCGGCGCATCGGGCTACTTAAGATAATTTCCAGATCCGGGATGATTGCAAATCGAGTTTTTCTGTAAGCCTAAATTGGTCGATTTTAAATGGTGTCTCGATTGGTGTAAAATTTGGCAAAGTTATTTTTTTGCATAGGATTCTCCACTAAATTTTCGTAAAGATACAAAAAAATACTCGCTTCGGCGGTACATGTACTAAAATTTATACATTATCCCAATCCTGTATATTCACAGGATCTAAAATTAGTTAGGTCTTTCTGGCTTCTTATGAATTATTTTCATGAGAGGCCAGAAAGATATTTTTATTTTGGACACTTTTTTCTCATTAATCACTTGGTAAAACATTTTTTAAAAATATTAATTTGTAAATTAAATTCACTTGGTTTTGTTTCACTTATTTGTTATTTAATTAAGATATTTTTATTATTTATTCTGCATATTTTTCAATATATAAAGGCTGCAAATTACAGAATAAACAATAAACATTTCAAAATCAAGTGTATAATTTATTTTTATCAACTAGCTATCGACCAATGGTCCTCGAACCAGATTTTTCGTTATTTAATTCATTATAATCGACTACCATTAAGATCATATAATCAAATAATGTGAAATATTATTTAGTTAAAAGTGTGAACGGGGTGAATAATAATCAATTTCGTTGCACAATTTACGTCACACGTGCATTGACGTAAGTAAGTAGCGTGCAGTAGTTTAAACAGCAGATTGCCCAAGGTTACTGCAAAATTATTAAAGTGGAAAAAAGGAACATTTAAATAACACTTCTTTGACGATTCTGAGTTGAAACACTTTATTTTTTGTTTTCCTTTCTTCCTCTCATTGCGGGACATTCTATTTCCTGCTACGTGTTTTGATTAATAATTTTCGAACAATTTATAAAACAAGTAAAAAAAGAGTTTAAAATTCAAAAGCCTTTTTCAAACTTCGATTATCAATGGCTTTTAATTGTAATAAAAAGAAATACTTTTAAATGTATAGAACGGGCAATTTTGACATGAGAAATATTCTGTTATACAGAATACATACAATTGTAAAAAAGATAATACTTGACAATACAATATAAAAAAAATCCAAACAGCTGTTATTTTAATTTCGCTCTTGTTTTGTTTTATATTTATTGAGAGATATACCAAATTAATAATATACAAATGAACATATTACAGTATAATAAATATTTCTAGGCAGAAAGACCGATTTTCTGAGGCTTAATATTTCTGAACAAAATAAAGACTTTTGGCGCACATATTTGAGTTAAGTAGACTTTAATCTATATCTCTAGAGGGTTTCAGCCCTTTGTAGCACAAAATGAATTTCTGATGAATTTTGTTGGAAGGGGTACATCTTTGATATTTTTCGCCTGACTTTAAAAATTCATAAAAAATATTTCTGAACGAAATAAAGACTTTTGGCGCACATATTTGAGTTAAGTAGACTTTAATCTATCTCTCTAGAGGGTTTCACCCCTTTGTAGCACAAAATGAATTTTTGATGAATTTTGTTGGAAGGGGTACATCTTTGATATTTTTCGCCTGACTTTAAAAATTCATAAAAAATATTTCTGAACAAAATAAAGACTTTTGGCGCACATATCTGAGTTAAGTAGACTTTAATTTATCTCTCTAGAGGGTTTCAGCCATTTGTAGCACAAAATGAATTTTTGATGAATTTTGTTGGAAGGGGTACATCTTTGATCTTTTTCATCTGACTTTAAAAATTCATAAAAAATATTTCTGAACGAAATAAAGACTTTTGGCGCACATATTTGAGTTAAGTAGACTTTAATCTATCTCTCTAGAGGGTTTCAGCCCTTTGTAGTACAAAATGAATTTTTGATGAATTTTGTTGGAAGGGGTAGCCCTTGGAATTTTTCCGCCTGATTTTAAAAATTCATAAAAAATATTTCTGAACGAAATAAAGAATTTTGGCGCACATATTTGAGTTCAGTAGACTTTAATATATCTCTCTAGAGGGTTTCAGCCCTTTGTAGCACAAAATGAATTTTTGATGAATTTTGTTGGAAGGAGTACATCTTTGATCTTTTTCGCCTGACTTTCAAAAATTCATAAAAAATATTTCTGAACGAAATAAAGACTTTTGGCGCACATATTTGAGTTCAATAGACTTTAATCTATCTCTCTAGAAGGTTTCAGCCCTTTGTAGTACAAAATGAATATTTGATGAATTTTGTTGGAAGGGGTACATCTTTGATCTTTTTCGCCTGACTTTAAAAATTCATAAAAAATATTTCTGAACAAAATAAAGACTTTTGGCGCAGATATCTGAGTTAAGTAGACTTTAATTTATCTCTCTAGAGGGTTTCAGCCATTTGTAGCACAAAATGAATTTTTGATGAATTTTGTTGGAAGGGGTACATCTTTGATCTTTTTCATCTGACTTTAAAAATTCATAAAAAATATTTCTGAACGAAATAAAGACTTTTGGCGCACATATTTGAGTTAAGTAGACTTTAATCTATCTCTCTAGAGGGTTTCACCCCTTTGTAGCACAAAATGAATTTTTGATGAATTTTGTTGGAAGGGGTACATCTTTGATATTTTTCGCCTGACTTTAAAAATTCATAAAAAATATTTCTGAACAAAATAAAGACTTTTGGCGCACATATCTGAGTTAAGTAGACTTTAATTTATCTCTCTAGAGGGTTTCAGCCATTTGTAGCACAAAATGAATTTTTGATGAATTTTGTTGGAAGGGGTACATCTTTGATCTTTTTCATCTGACTTTAAAAATTCATAAAAAATATTTCTGAACGAAATAAAGACTTTTGGCGCACATATTTGAGTTAAGTAGACTTTAATCTATCTCTCTAGAGGGTTTCAGCCCTTTGTAGTACAAAATGAATTTTTGATGAATTTTGTTGGAAGGGGTAGCCCTTGGAATTTTTCCGCCTGATTTTAAAAATTCATAAAAAATATTTCTGAACGAAATAAAGAATTTTGGCGCACATATTTGAGTTCAGTAGACTTTAATATATCTCTCTAGAGGGTTTCAGCCCTTTGTAGCACAAAATGAATTTTTGATGAATTTTGTTGGAAGGAGTACATCTTTGATCTTTTTCGCCTGACTTTCAAAAATTCATAAAAAATATTTCTGAACGAAATAAAGACTTTTGGCGCACATATTTGAGTTCAATAGACTTTAATCTATCTCTCTAGAAGGTTTCAGCCCTTTGTAGTACAAAATGAATATTTGATGAATTTTGTTGGAAGGGGTACATCTTTGATCTTTTTCGCCTGACTTTAAAAATTCATAAAAAATATTTCTGAACAAAATAAAGACTTTTGGCGCACATATCTGAGTTAAGTAGACTTTAATTTATCTCTCTAGAGGGTTTCAGCCATTTGTAGCACAAAATGAATTTTTGATGAATTTTGTTGGAAGGGGTACATCTTTGATCTTTTTCATCTGACTTTAAAAATTCATAAAAAATATTTCTGAACGAAATAAAGACTTTTGGCGCACATATTTGAGTTAAGTAGACTTTAATCTATCTCTCTAGAGGGTTTCACCCCTTTGTAGCACAAAATGAATTTTTGATGAATTTTGTTGGAAGGGGTACATCTTTGATATTTTTCGCCTGACTTTAAAAATTCATAAAAAATATTTCTGAACAAAATAAAGACTTTTGGCGCACATATCTGAGTTAAGTAGACTTTAATTTATCTCTCTAGAGGGTTTCAGCCATTTGTAGCACAAAATGAATTTTTGATGAATTTTGTTGGAAGGGGTACATCTTTGATCTTTTTCATCTGACTTTAAAAATTCATAAAAAATATTTCTGAACGAAATAAAGACTTTTGGCGCACATATTTGAGTTAAGTAGACTTTAATCTATCTCTCTAGAGGGTTTCAGCCCTTTGTAGTACAAAATGAATTTTTGATGAATTTTGTTGGAAGGGGTAGCCCTTGGAATTTTTCCGCCTGATTTTAAAAATTCATAAAAAATATTTCTGAACGAAATAAAGACTTTTGGCGCACATATTTGAGTTCAGTAGACTTTAATATATCTCTCTAGAGGGTTTCAGCCCTTTGTAGCACAAAATGAATTTTTGATGAATTTTGTTGGAAGGAGTACATCTTTGATCTTTTTCGCCTGACTTTCAAAAATTCATAAAAAATATTTCTGAACGAAATAAAGACTTTTGGCGCACATATTTGAGTTCAATAGACTTTAATCTATCTCTCTAGAAGGTTTCAGCCCTTTGTAGTACAAAATGAATATTTGATGAATTTTGTTGGAAGGGGTACATCTTTGATCTTTTTCGCCTGACTTTAAAAATTCATAAAAAATATTTCTGAACAAAATAAAGACTTTTGGCGCACATATCTGAGTTAAGTAGACTTTAATTTATCTCTCTAGAGGGTTTCAGCCATTTGTAGCACAAAATGAATTTTTGATGAATTTTGTTGGAAGGGGTACATCTTTGATCTTTTTCATCTGACTTTAAAAATTCATAAAAAATATTTCTGAACGAAATAAAGACTTTTGGCGCACATATTTGAGTTAAGTAGACTTTAATCTATCTCTCTAGAGGGTTTCAGCCCTTTGTAGTACAAAATGAATTTTTGATGAATTTTGTTGGAAGGGGTAGCCCTTGGAATTTTTCCGCCTGATTTTAAAAATTCATAAAAAATATTTCTGAACGAAATAAAAACTTTTGGCGCACATATTTGAGTTAAGTAGACTTTAATCTATATCTCTAGAGGGTTTCAGCCCTTTGTAGCACAAAATGAATTTTTGATGAATTTTGTTGGAAGGGGTACATCTTTGATCTTTTTCGTCTGACTAAAAATTCATAAAAAATATATCTAAACGAAATAAACACTTTTGGCGCACATATTTGAGTTAAGTAGACTTTAATCTATCTCTCTAGAGGGTTTCAGCCCTTTGTAGCACAAAATGAATTTTTGATGAATTTTGTTGGAAGGGGTACATCTTTGATCTTTTTCGCCTGACTTTAAAAATTCATAAAAAATATTACTGAACGAAATAAAAACTTTTGGCGCACATATCTGAGTTAAGTAGACTTTAATCTATCTCTCTAGAGGGTTTAAGCCCTTTGTAGCACAAAATGATTTTTTATCAACTTTGTCCATCACTAATTATAACTAACTAACCATCTTTATTCAAATGTGTATATGTATGTACAATAATATACAAAAATTAGAATTATATTCTGTAGATGAATCGGCTATCTAACTATTATATTTCTTTTCTTTTTTTCATTTATTATAAAATTGAATTATCCTCCTTCCTAAATATATATTCTTTTTGTTTATTCATTGTATAATTAAGCAATGTCAATAACTGCAGTAACAATTTAAAATCCCATTAAATATTTAATGAAAACAAACAGAGGAACGAATAGCGCGAATGGTAATCAACACGCGCTGTCCTAATTAAATTATATTTCCTCGCGCGCTGTGCGGCAAAAATCGCATGACCGTTACGACGCAATGTGTTCGCGTTTGCATTTATTATTGTGCGAAATAATTAATTAAAATAATAAAAAAATATTAATGGAAAAAAGAACGAACGGCCGCGCGTTTACAATCCATCAGAGTCGACAATGGATCGGCGATTGTGAAAAATTAATGGGGAGCTCTGAGCGTTTTATGCATGAAATAAATTAATTTTTATACTGTTGTGATTAAATGGATTAAGGTTTTTTTTATAAACGATTAAACTATGTGTATATATAATAACATTTTTATTTATGTACAGAGTTACAATATTTACCACTTAACATATATTTAATTAACTAAATTTTGTATATAAATTGGTTTTTCCGCCTAAATATGTATATTTATATTGTATTTTATAAAATATGTTGAATTTTAATGTATAGTTCAAAAATAATTACTCATTAACTTTGTATAATTTTATTTTAATGACTATAATTTCGATGAATATCATCTTTATCAAACTATACCAATATTTTAGAAAATATTACTTATATATATGAAATAAATATGAATAAATTATTAAATACAACCAATAAAACACAGATTAGATCTAATAACTTTAAATTCATGCAAATATCCATAGAAATTGTAATAAAACAAATTTTAAATTCTCTTAAAAATGGGCTAATAACCCGAAACTAGTCGATCATTTAAAGTTATTCAATCTAATCTGTGTTTTATTGGTTGATTTTTAATAATTTATTCATATTTATTTCATACAATATGAACTACCAATCTCTAAATATTAAACAATATGAATATAAAACTATATTCTGATAAATCATTAAATATAAATATAAATATTTAATGATATATATATATAAAGAATCTTTATTGTCAGTACAATACCGACAATCGGCTATCGGCCAACAGCCTTTCTATATTTAATGATTTATCAGAATATACAAATTTAAAATTAGATTATTTCAAAATAATTAAGTAAAATGAAACAAAGATGATTCACACATTTGCAGTTACGATCAACGATCAATTAGCGAATTGCTAATTCACTTAACAATAAAATATATTTTGATTTATTCGCTCCAAATATAAATATATTCAAATCTTTACTGCGTAGAATCGATTTCTAATAAATTTAAGTTGTAATGCTCGTCAATGTCTATATATATCGAATATGTCATTGTTAATATTAAGTTTAAGTTTTTTCAATATTTTTGTAAAAAAAGGTGTCTCCGTTGAATAAATAAAAAATAAAATAAATAAAATTAAATTAAATTCCTCCAACTGCAAAAATTACTTACACTGTGAGTTATACAACTTACACTACTTCTGATGCTGATAATTGTTGATAGTTCTTGTTCAAAAATTATTGAAAATATTTTTTTTTTTTACTTAGATACACTTTTTTTTGTTATTGAGGGGTATTCAATGAAGTATTTACGTTGAATTGGATATTTTTTTAAATTTAAAATTAGTTAGTAATACATATAAATTTATTGCATTTTACATGCATGTCTTATATTTGTAAAAATGGTATATTTCGTTAAATAAACAAATAAATAAATAAAATTAAGTGTTTCGGTAATCAACGATAATGAATCCAACAAATTTTCCTTAAAAAAATCCTATTAATTTACAATCTAAATTAAATAATGTATTATTTTAACACACTGGAAAAGTCCAGTTGTAATGTGTGTTCCGGGGGCAAAAAAAAGCCGGGCGATTTATATTAATTTGAATAAGTGTAACAGTGGGGCGAATTCATTATAGCGCCGGTGCCTGAGCTTTATCGCGGACCGTTTCCTTTTTATTTTCTCATATTTATTTCATAAAAATTACCCGCACGCACACTCACCCGCTCATAAACATAATACGTTCGTAATTTCATTACCAGATTACTTTCCTTATATTTCCTAATGTAATTAACTTCGTGCTTCAAATAAAGATATTTGTAACGATTTCCTCGCCTCGTTATAAATACACATTTAGGTCGTGGTTTGTAGTAATATATGGTACAGAATCTTATAAATTAAACATTAATGCATTAGACATTTTTTAGATACTGAAAATACAATTAGTATAAGCACGGAGAATCAATTATTAATTATTTTCTAATTATTTTTATTTAATATATTTAAATAACTGTGACCAAGTGAATAAATCCTTTTTCTATTAATATGACAAACAATTAATATCAAACTATGAGGACATAGTGTATAAGATGGTTTAGCCATGTGGAGAAGAGTTACTATCGAGTTGTCGCCAATTTCTGTCATTCTATAGCAATTATTGTGGAGTTACTATCTTGTCGTTCTCGCCAATTCCTCTGTCATTCCATTGTAAATTTCCTTACCGCGGTATTTGACATACATTCACATAACCACAAAAATTCCAGTGAAAATGAAAACCTCCCCCGCGAAACTCCTCCTTCTCTTGCTGTTTCTAAACCTCGCAACCGGCTCGAGTTTGAAAGGACCGACGGACCTGACGTGGCCCCTCGACGAGAAAAGCCCCAACTCGAAGCCCTTCATCTTCACGAAGAAAGTGACGGAACTCTCCGACGACGGCAACTGGTACGCGTCCACGGAATTCTGCACGGGCGATCACGGCGGGACGCACTTCGACGCGCCCTACCATTTCAGCAAGAACGGACTGAAAGTCGGCCAGTTCGGTTTAGAGAGATTGATCGCGCCGGGGATCTGCTTCAATTTGCAGTGGAAGACCAGGAAGATCGGGCGCAACGCGACGCTCACGAAAGAGGATGTTATCTTGTGGGAAACGATGCACGGGGTGGTTATTAGGGGGACGATTGTTTTGGTGAATTTTGGTTGGGGGCAGTACTACCCGACTGAGTATTATTTGCATAATTTCAACAAGGAAATCGAGTTTCCCAGTATTTCGAAAGAGGCGGCTCAATTACTGGCGGATAGGGAGATTTTTGGAATTGGGTTAGATACAGCTGGTGTCGATTCCGGAGCTACGAATGGCTTTCAAGCCCACAGGATTTTCGCTATGAATAACATATTCGTAGTGGAAAATGTTAAGTTTACGGAACGTCTTCCTAACGTTGGCTTCAAAATGTTCGTCCTTCCTATCAAAATTAAAGAAGGCACCGGTGGACCAGTCAGGATTTTTGCAATGCCCGACCACATACTGCAATTCCCAAGGAGTGATCCTTACAACATGGATGGAAATCTGTGGTTTAAAGACTCTTGGGTCGTATTATGCGCTTTATTGATTGTTTCCATGTATTTTATACACAGTTTTTCTATGTAATATGAAAACTTATTTATTTCATTAATTGTTGAGACTCCTGTTTTCTTATACTAATCGCGAAAACACAAAACTTTTATTAATTTCATTAATTATTGAAATTCCTGTTTCCTTATACTATTCGCGAAAACACAAAACTTTTATAAAATCAACATCAATAGATTATTAAAAATCAGCCAATAAAACAATTAAACAGAAATTAGATTGAATAAATTTAAATTCTCGACTTGCTTCGGGTTATTAGCCCATTTTCAAGAGAATTTAAAAAAAATAATTATATTTATTTTATACAATAAACTACCAATGTTTCAATATTAAAACCATTAATTAATTTGCAGTTTTCACAGCCCATTTACGCCGCATGGATATTTCCCATCTCATTCATATTACATATTTTTTATCTATATTTATTTATTATCACTTGAAGATAGGAGTAAGCCGGTTGCATTTTGTTTTCACAATGAACTGTTTGGGATTGATAAATAAATATTTTGATGCGTATTATTTTTATTTTGTATTTTGTCATAATTTGTGATTGGTAATTTGCATTTTTTTATAAATATGTTTTGTAATCTTTTTAGAGCGTCACACTTTTCTTATAAAATTTTTAATATGTAATTATAATTGTAATTTGGAAATGGAGATTCCGTTAATAAAGTAAATTGAAATTGAAATTATACTTACAACTTTCTTTGTATAACAGAAATTTATTTAAATTAATGAAAACACTTCTAAACATGAGTGAAACGAACCAAGTGCCTTTAATTTCAAATTCAATATTCCAAACTTTATAAATAGAAAAGAGTATTCATTCTTTTGGTCACAGTTATTTAAATAAATTAAATAAAAATGTATGAAATAAATATGAATAAATTATTAAAAAATCAACCAATGAAACACAGATTAGATTGAATAACTTTAAATTCTAGGCTAGTTTCGAGTTATTAGCCCATTTTTAAGAGAAAAACTAGTCGAGAATTTAAAGTTAATCAATCTAATCTGTGTTGATTTTTAATAATTTATTCATATTTATTTCATACAATATGAACTACCAATGTCTAAATATTAAAACCATTAATTAATGAATAATTCATTTTACTCAATCAAGTTGAGTTTTAAAATATAAGGCTTTTAATTAAATTCAAAACTATATTAAAAAAAAAATATATATATATATATATATAAATTTCGCACATTACATATTATGTTGTTTTATTTGTGTGTCTATTTAGTAATTTAATGAGCATGAGCTACACATGTTTATGTATAGCTAATTGTGTTTTCTTACATTTGTAAAATAAGTGAATTCCGTAAATAAAGATAATAATAATAATAATAATTAGATAAAATCCTGCTCATATTATACAGAAATAAACACAAACGCGCTTAATTGAGCGACTGTTAATTAATTTATTAAGCATTACATAAAGTTATCAATTATTACTAGCTCGAGTTAATCATCGTGTTGTTTACGTTACGCATTAATGGCGTTATTAGCATTTTCAGGTACATAATTTTTTAATTCAATTACGATGGCATTAATAAAATAAAATAATCGTAAACACAACATAATGACGGATATACGATAACAACGGGCAGTAATTAAATATGAATGTTTATTTTTATGGAGGGGGAGGATTAATTTCAAGGGTTATTTAATTTTAACATCAATGTTATATTTTTGTTAGCGTTGACGTGATTTTAATCTAGATCCCAATAGCCCGGAAATCAACATTAATAATCACACTGGTCGTGAAAGCCTACACGGTTTGATAGTATATTTTTGAATTATATTGTTACGAAATCGGGTTTAATCAGACTCGGAAATAAGTAAAACTCTTAAATATTTTTTAAGATCTCTCGACATATTTAAATATAAATAATACATTTTTTCTATTTTTTTAAAATTTAATTATTAACCACAATTTCAACTTATTATATTTAGTAACAATTCGCTTAAATTGTTGCATCCTTTTGAAAGTGTATTTTTTTAATTAATAAAAATAAAACTTCAAAAACTAACAATCCTATTAATTAAACAAATTAATAAAACTCTGCTTATATAATCAAATTTTTCTTCAACAGTTTCATTTAAATATTTCAGAAAAAAATGTCTATAATTATGACCAAAACCATATTTTCCTTGAAATTCACATGCTAAATTAAAAATATTTCATAAATACAGGATTACATTTTAAGAGTTTATAAGGCATAGCTTTACTGACAAGTCATAAATCTCGAAACGCACGCCTGCAATTGGCCTCATATTTATTTAGTTCTTTCCTTTAAATGTTATCGAATAAAAAAAAAATGACGCTGCGCGGTGTTTTATTTCCAGTAGCAACTGCGGCACTCGTCCTTTGACTTATGACGAGTTAGAACGCTATCGGCCTCCTGATAGAGAACATTACTGAAGAATGAGAAAGGGTCCTCTCAGCTCAAGTCACTAATTCCAACTCTCGCGCAAATGTATTTTTTGGGGTAATGCAAAATTATTTATTTAATATTTAATGAAATGTTCTCATAAACAGGATAAGTTGGCCTTCCTTTAGTGGACGAAACAACGGTTCTACCTTGTAGACCCGAATCGTTGACACGCAGCCACATGAAATTAGGCGAAAGATGGCGCTTGCGTCGTCTTTCTTTTATTATGATTAATAATTTATTTATTTATGGCGGAAGTATAAAAATAAAATTTATACAATTTCTAAATATTTAATCTAATAGAAAAAAAACTGAGAGTATTAAAGCAAATTCGACACCCTAATAATCCACTAATACTCTCCTTTATAAGAAAACTAGCACTACTCAAAGAACGCAATTTTGAAAATCAAATAATTTTATTTACAGTTATCAATTTTAGATTTTTTTTTCAAAATTGCGTTTTTTTTTTTTTTGGTATTATTAAAATAACTTCCATTTCTTTTCTATTAAAAGCATTTCCTTCAATTCTTTTCTTTAACCAGTGAAAATTACAGCGCAAAAGAGCGCAATTTTGAAAATCAAATAATTTTATTTAAAGTTATCAATTTTATATATATATATATATATTTTTTCAAAATTGCGTTGTTTTTTTTTTGTATTATTAAAATAACTTCCATTTCTTTTCTATTAAAAGCATTTCCTTCAATTCCTTTCTTTAACCAGTGAAAATTACAGCTCGGGAGTTCGTTCCGTGTTAAATTGGCCACCTGTGCGCGCTATTAATTTGTGTGTGCAATTCCGCAGTGCGCGATTTTTACAGCACGATTCTCATCACTTACAAATTAGTTTTTTTCAAATTATTAATTTCCGGCAATTTTTCATTTAGGCGGCCGCATGCAACGCCGCTTTCTCGTTTTCTGATAATGAAATACGACCGCTTCTTTAAACTGAATCGAAAACAATTTTTTATTATTATTTGTAGATTTGAACAATTTTAAACGGTTTCTAAAAAAAATCGAATGAAATATGCATATTGAATTAAGGCGTTAAACGTTTCCGTTTTATAAGATTAACAATGTTGTAGTTTCGTAGAAAAAAATAAATAAACAAAAAATATGGACAGATAAATTATATTTAAATAAATTTTTTGCCTATTCTTTTAGATCAGCTGATTTTTTTACATATTTTTGAAAATTATTATTCCTTGACAAACTACCCCCTGCGAAATTCACAATTGTATATAACAATATTATTAATTAATAATATTGTTATATATTACATTATTGTTATTATATTATTAATTAATAATATTGTTATATACTGAGATGTTGTGAATTTCGCAGGGGCTAGTCTGTCAAGGAATAATAATTTTCAAAAATATATTGGAAATATATAAAAAATCAGCTGAACTAAAATTCTTTTTTTTTCAAAACCAGTGGTAAATTGATTATTTAATTAGCGACATTGATCGTCCTGGTTGTTCACGTGCCGTCTAATTACTCGCATTAATAATAAACACAACAGATTTGCGATAAGTCGGTGGGTAATTGTTAATTGCGTTTTCGCATGTCGCGGTTTGAACGTTTTTCGCCCCCTGTCCTTTATATATTATTATATCAATCTTCACATTCCACATGTATTATAGTTACAAATTTGCGGTTCCCTTTATTAAATTCAAGTTACGCGTACATTCTGATTGTGATTGGATTTCATTATGTCAACTCATGTGAATTGGGCTGCCTATCCATGTGAAACCATTCTTTTCGTTCGGCTGATTTTTTTTGTATTTCTAAATTACCATTATTAATTAAAAATGTTTCACCACGGGTTAAATGAGGAATTTATTCAGAATAAAAGGAAATAATTGGTAAAAAGTAATCCGAAGAGAAGAAAGTGGAAACAACCGACTTGATTGTGACAACAAACAAAATGAGAATATATTTTCGGAATAGGAGTAAAAACCGAACGAAAAATAAACTATCACGACAGAACATATAACACTCAACTCCCGGCAACTTAGTTAAACTTGTTTTAGTAAATAAAAATAATAATAAAAGAAATCTTAATTTAGTAATCTATAATTCTTTTTGTAATGGAATATGTAGAGTAATATATTATTTTTTATTTGAATGTTTATTTCATTCGAACGTAATCTAAAGCAATATAATTACAGCGAGGAAATGAAACAATTGCGGCAATTCTCACGTTAAAACCCTCCTTTCCTCCCTCAGCCCGAATGCATTTCATGAATACATATCATTGCGTGTGAATGGTAAAAGTCGTGAAGCCCGCGCGTGTACACGTGCAATTAAACAATTTATATAATTGATTAAGCATCGTGTTTCCTTATTAAATAATTAATTACCGGTAATTATAATGTGGCGGAATATTATTAATTCGGATAATAAATTCAGGCACTTATCATCCGCTGAATATCTCGATAATTAATCTCAACTGTTTTAAATTGTTAATTAGCGCTTAGCCTGTCTTCGTCTTCTGTCGTCCAGTGCGGGCCACGCCTTTCCTTTTAGAGTGAGGTCTTCTCTCTTTCCTTCTATATATATATTTTTTTGTTTCTCTCGTCCTTTCTTCCGAACACCTTTTCGCCCCGCGTTGCCGCGCTTGATTAATTGACTTGCTAATTCGTTTTAATTTCCACTGATGTCTTTATTAATGGTTCGGTGCTCGGAGACAGGAGGATCGATTTTGTTATTCTTTTTAATCGTGCTTTTAAATTGCGGAAAAAAAATACAACGGAATTGTGAAGATCGACGCTTCTGAATTTTAATTAATTCATTGATTTGTTATTCAAATTTATTTAATAAAATTTTCAGCCAATATTCATTTAGCTAATAAGTTTGTTTTATATACAAATACAATTCTGATTTAATATATATATATATATATTTGTATAATTTCAACTCTTTCAAGATACCCCTTCGCTTCATGAAATTCCTTGTGATATCTAAAACTTATCTCCTTTAAACCTTGTTCAAATTTTTACAAACACCAACAACTACGAAAACAAATATAATAATTAATAAATTAACCTTCCGTCTAACAAACTACGAAGACATAAACAACATAATTGACGAACTAAAAGAACACAAAACACCCGGTTTCGACAAAATAATAATAAAACAAAACTCCGTTAATACCAATATTGGTCAAAATAATAAATTCTGTAATTACAGAAGGAATTTACCCAAATTATATGAAACAAACTATTTTAATACCAATATACAAAAAAAAAAGGTGACAAAAGAAACCCGGAAAACTACAGACCAATCGCTCTATTATCGACTTTAAATAAAATATTAGAAAAAATCCCAACATCTCCCCCAAATTTAAAAATCCATCAATCACCCTCTTCTCCTACATATCCTCTATGCATTCATCTTAATAATAGTAACCCATTGGCGGAAAGACCAAGAAAGTTCAAGGAAGCAATAAAGAAGCAAATATACCATAATATATTGTAAATATATGTAAAACAAATAACTTTGAATAAAGATATTGTAGTAGTATTAAAAAAAAAACAATACAAATTCAAATAAATAAATTAGTGGACGAAACAATGATTCTCGGTCGTCTATCTTGTAGACCCAAATCGTTGACACTTCCAAAATTAGGCAATAGGTGGCGCTTGCGTCGTCCTTAATTTATTATGATAAGTTTGCTTCATGAGTTATATGAAGTGTGTTCAATAAATTGAAAAGAATGATTCGTTCCTTACCTCATTTTTAATTTTATTATAAATTAAAAATGAGCTAAGGAACGAATCATTCTTTTCAATTTAAATGTACATTTCGCTATTACAAATAAAAGTAAGGAACGAATCATTCTGTCAAGATTGTTTTAAAAATTTCAAAAAGTATTCCAAATTTTTGAAAAAAAATATAAAAACTGCAAATCCCGGTTATTTATGAAAGTGGTGAAAACAATAAAGTGCAATCTAATTTAATTTATTCCCCGAGCTGAAAATAAGTAGCCGTAATCCATTACGAGTAGGAAAATATCGAAATAAATTCCCCGTCGCATTAATTTCCTATTTTCCATCCGGATGTGGTAATAAAAGCAAAGCGCTGTTGAAGCGCTAATGTCCGTTCCCGGCCATGAATAATAAAAGGGTGTAATAAATTTAAAAGCCATATTATCCCATAAATTATTTATCAATAAAATAAACACATTAACATGTGTAAGTATCATTAGCGGCCATAAATTCAACACTATGGAATTATTAAAGATAACGGATAAACACACACTCATCCACCTACCGTTCGTCCGGGAAGTAATAACAACAAAAAAACAGTAAGAACAAAAAAAAAAGGTGAGGTGATGTTGCGATAGCGAGGGTGGTAATTAATACGGTTTATTGTATTTTTTTTTAAACATTCCACCCATTTCGGATAAATAATTGAGGGAGTTTTCGAAAAGGAAAAGATATCAGCCACTGATATATCCCTATATGTGTATCATTACGATTATGATGTATGGTGTGTTTGTATTGTTCGGTATTTGAACGTCGAGTTGATTACCATTACCGGCGAGGGACAGGTGTGATTCAGGTAATTATGCTTGGGTGTGTGTGTGTGTGTGTTAGTGTGGGGGGTGTGATCGATGGATGAATGTAAAAGCTCTGATGAAATTAGGTGGATATCTTGCGATGACGGAAGTTAACGGAAAGCACGCAATGCCGATGATGAGGGGAATCGGGACGCAAATTATATATTGCCTTGAATGCCACTTCCTAAACGAGGTGTGATTGATTTTCCCCTGTTAATGGTAATTTACCCTTAATCATATTTTTTTTTCAGAAAGGGGAATTCTGTGTATATTTTTGAGTAAATATATCCATACTTATCTAAACAAGATTATCAAGAATCGGATATTACCGTTATAAATGATACACACCAACAGAAATGGCAACATTTCAATACAAAGCATGTCTAAAAGAAAACAAGGAAGAAGTTGTGAATTAGAGTATAACTATTAGGATATATTATGTCTGTATAAATAGAATATACGTGGATTTGAAGCAATGTGTGGAGATATTATATCACAGGTCTCTGTGGTGTATTTGGTAGCGCATTCGACCTGCAATCGGGGGACATGGGTTTAAATCCCGTCAGAGATGTTTTTCCACTCTATATTTAATGTATTTAAATTATACATCAATGTTGTACATAGAAAATGTCTACAATTCATAGATCGTCTGGAACGAGAAAAAATATAATATAAGATTTTTTTTCCATCTGGAACTGTCAAATTTCCTCACTATTTATTTTTTTAATATGTAATAATTATTATTGTAAAATAAAAAATACTTGCAAAAAATAATAACAATGTTATGCTGGTAAATACAAGAAAGTCACATTTCAAACAGCATATTTTTTTATACATTTCGAGCCCTTGTACGTTTACATTTAACACTCGACTTGGCGCTGCTAGAATCTAGTCACGCGAATGGTAACGACGTAAAAATAACGCGAAACTCATTGAATGCATGAGCGAGATGTAATCAGGGTACATATTTAACGACCAATAAACTTTACATCTTACGAATGAGTGAGTTTTCTTTCATAGCGTGAAGAAAGATCGCTCATACGCAAGATGTAAATGGAAATGGCCAGCATCTGGTTAAAAATGTTGTGGCATGTGTACACAGTATTGTTACAAACGAGTTTCCTGGTGATTACAATTTTATAAAAGTAAGATTCAAGACATTTACAGCGTACTTATCTTACTATAACTTAATAACAATTCAAATAAATTGGTGGAAATATTAAATTTTTATTTATTTCTACATTTATAAAAATTTATAAATTTACAATAGTAAATAAATATATTGTGTTGTAAGCAGTTCCTTCCTCCTATCTTCGCCTCAAGAAGAGGTGTGAGTTTGTTCGTTTTGAAGCTATCAGTATTGGAGGATACATGTTTTTTTTTTTTGTTTTGTGGTTCTTCTTACGTTGTTTTATATTTTGTTGTTTTGAAGTAGGCTTTTTAATTTTTAGTTTAAATGCTAAATATGATGGCATCTATATGTGTTTGTCTGTGTTTATTTTATTTATTTATTTGAAATGTTAAATTGTCCCCAATGCTGAACCTTGGAGAAATCTTATCTTGAATTTCCACTCTATGGCATTCCTAATATATTCGTTGTTATTTCTAACTGCATATTGAAATTATAATGATTTTATTCATTATTTTAAATTTTAATTACCTTTAAAAATATTGCAAAATTCTTTCTCCTCCGAAAAAAATTCTGAAAAAAAATCTCGAAAACCCTTCATTATACTACAAAATATATGGGCTTTTTAATTTACTTTTTTTTTCTTAAAAAAAACTAGAAAATAAAATGGAATACCCTTGACGATACTATAAAACAAGATTATTTATTTATTTTCCAAAAAAAGTAATCATTTCCAGCCAATTTAATTAATTCGTGAAATTAACATGGGATCTTATGGGAACGGTTTAAGCGAAGCCTACCGATTGGCCGTTTTTGAGGAATCTCCATTTAAACCAAAATTACTAAGCTCAGACGCAATATAGAAAGACGGAATTTTCAACAATCGATTCTTAAATAATGTAGCTATATTTTCACTAAAAATCACCTTTCTAAATCGCATATGAGCGCCAAAAAATAATCTCAAGTTTTAAGTAAATTTTCTGCCAAATTTACATAGGCTCACTTTGCGAACGAATTAACCGTAAACTATTCCTTCGATGCGGCTTAAATTTTCACAACTTATTCCTCCATTATTTAGCTACATTTTGGTGTAATATGAAGTCATTTGGCGGTTTTTAGATTTTTGCCGAAATCACAATTTTTTATAATATTTTCAAATTTCAGTGAATTTTTTTCTCTCAAAAAAATTCTGAAAAAAATCTGGAATACCCTTGACGAAACTATAAAAAACATTAGCTATTTATTTTCAAAAAAGCAATCATTTCTGACCATTTTAATTATTTCGTGAAATTAACACGCGGTCTTATAGGAACGGTTTAAGGGAAGCCTGCCGGTTGGCCGTTTTTTGAGGAATCTCCATTTAAACCAAAATTACTAAGCTCAGACAAAATTTAGAAAAACGGAATTTTCAACACTCAATTCTTAAATAATGTAGCTATATTTACACCAAAAATCACCTTTATAAATTGCATATAAGCGCCAAAAAATAATGGCAAGTTTTAAGTAAATTTTATGCCAAATTTACAAAGGCTCACTTTGCGAACGAATTGACCGTAAACTATTCCTTCGATGCGGCTTAAATTTTCACAACTTATTCCTCCATTATTTAGCTACATTTTGGTGTAATATGAAGTCATTTGGCGATTTTTAGATTTTTGCCGAAATCACAATTTTTTATAATATTTTCAAATTTCAGTGATTTTTTTTTCTCTCTCAAAAAATTCTGAAAAAAATCTGGAATACCCTCGACGATACTATAAAAAACATTATCTATTTATTTTCAAAAAAGCAATCATTTCTGACCATTTTAATTACTTCGTGAAATTAACACGCGGTCTTATAGGAACGGTTTAAACGAAGCCTGCCGGTTGGCCGTTTTTGAGGAATCTCCATTTAAACCAAAATTACTAAGCTCAAACGAAATTTAGAAAAACGGGATTTTCAACACTCGATTCTTAAATAATGTAGCTATATTTTCATCAAAAATCACATTTCTAAATTACATATGAGCGCCAAAAAATAATCGCAAGTTTTAAGTAAATTTTCTGCCAAATTTACATAGGCTCACTTTGCGAACGAATTAACCGCAAACTATTTCTTCAATGCAGCTTAAATTTTCACAGCTTATTTTCTCATTATTCAGCTACATTTTGGTGTAATTTGAAGTCATTTGGCGATTTTCAGATTTTTGCCGAAATCACAATTTTTTATAATATTTCCAAATTTCAGTGATATTTTTTTCTCTTTCAAAAAATTCTGAAAAAAATATAGAATACCCTCGACGATACTATAAAAAACATTAACTATTTATTTTCAAAAAACAATCATTTCTGATCATTTTTATTAGTTCGTGAAATTAACACGTGGTCTTATGAGAACGGTTTAAGCGAAGCCTGCCGATTGGCCGTTTTTGAGGAATCTTCATTTAAACCAAAATTACTAAGCTCAGACGAAATTTAGAAAAACGGGATTTTCAACACTCGATTCTTAAATAATGTAGCTATATTTACACCAAAAATTGCCATTCTAAATTGCATATGAGCGCCAGAAAATAATCTCAAGTTTTAAGTAAATTTTCTGCCAAATTTACATAGGCTCACTTTGCGAACGAATTAACCGTAAACTATTCCTTCCATGCGGCTTAAATTTTCACAGCTTATTCTTTCATTATTTAGCTACATTTTGGTGTAATATGAAGCCATTTGATGATTTTTAGATTTTTGCCGAAATCACAATTTTTTATAATATTATCAAACATCAGTGATTTTTTTGTTTCTCTCAAAAAATTCTGAAAAAAATCTGGAATACCCTCGACGGTACTATAAAAAACATTAGCTATTTATTTTCAAAAAAAGCAATCATTTCTAACCATTTTAATTATTTCGTGAAATTAACACGTTGCCTTTATTAATTAATAAAGCAAAATAATAAAAGCGCAGTATTTTACATTTTAGTTCTAAAAGGATCTACAAAAACATAACAATTCACCCACTTTTTTTTTTCTTGAATTAATTTCTCATCTGGCTCTTGAAGAAACAAAAACAAAAAATGTAAAATAATTAAAAGAAAAGACGCTTGATATTGTTTCACAAATTAATTTTGTGAAACAATACCAAGTGTCTTTTTTTTTTAATTATTCCGACAATTTTTTATCATTCACAAACGAAATAAAAACCAACCCCTATTCCGCACACGAATTCCCCCTCGTGCGTTTCGCGTTTCGGTGCGAGCCGTTTTGTAATTTGTCGGATTTCCAGGAGAAGGAAGCTGTAACTCGAACGACGGCGTATCGGAGCTGCGCTACGGAAAAGGGGGCGCCGGCAGCGGATCGGAGGACGAGGCGGGAACCGTGGGGATGTCCGAGGGGGACAACTGCAAGAAGAAACACAGGAGGAACCGCACCACCTTCACCACCTACCAGCTGCACGAGCTCGAGAGGGCCTTCGAGAAGAGCCACTACCCGGACGTGTACAGCAGGGAAGAGCTCGCCATGAAAGTGAACCTACCGGAAGTGCGTGTGCAGGTGAGTCGAAATTTATAAAGGGAACATCGAAATGTATATTTCAGGATATTTCTTATCCTTTGAATAGTGTTTTTTTTAAAATGAATTTCATCAATATTTGAATATTTTTAAAATAAAAGTGAAAAAAATGGATTTTCATGAAAAATCATAAACTCACAGAATAATTACAAATTATATAAAAAAATCCCAATGAATATTTTTAAATAAAAAGTTGAAAAAAAAAATGGATTTTCATGAAAAATCATAAACTCACAGAATAATTACAAATTATATAAAAAAATCCCAATCAATATTTTTAAATTAAAAGTTGAAAAAAAAAAATGGATTTTCATGAAAAATCATAAACTCACAGAATAATTACAAATTATATAAAAAAAATCCTAATCAATATTTTTAAATTAAAAGTTGAAAAAATGGATTTTCATGAAAAATCATAAACTCACAGAATAATTATAAATTATATAAAAAAATCCCAATCAATATTTTTAAATTAAAAGTTGAAAAAATGGATTTTCATGAAAAATCATAAACTCACAGAATAACTACAAATTATATAAACAAAATCCCAATGAATATTTTTAAATTAAGTACTTACTACTGGAGCGCGAGAATTTAGTTATATATTTATCTAAAAATTAAATAGTTTAATTGATCTAAAGTAGAATTATATTAACATCCACGCATTAATTCTAATGAAAGTTAAATTAATACCAGCTTAATCGAATATATCAAATATATCATCGGTTTGGATGTTAATTAGCCAGTTAATTTCGAGATTATTGCCGGAGCCGTAGCGAAGGGTGTGCTGCGAACACACACGCATGTGTATACACTTAATAATATAGGGGCGGGTTCGCCCGAGAAGGGGGTGAATCATTAGATTTCCGCGATTTGTCGCGTGCACCTGAGCCAGACGACCTCACCTGAGCGGAGTCGGGCGCCAATTTATCAGAGTGCTGAACTAACAAGACGTCTCTAACGAGACAATCGGATTACATTCCTGATCCCGTGTCAGATTGACGCCCGTTTCCCAGTGCTTTTCCCCGGCGTTTCCGACGCGCGGGCGCGATTTTGTTTTAGACCTTCGGTTTTAATGCGATTTGGCCGCGCTATCCAATTACCCGACAAAATAATTGCCACCCCTCAACCCCCATTCTAAAAAAAAAAAAAAAAAAAACACGAAAATATTTAAGTTCTTCTTTGTATTTAAATAAAAATATTTGTCCTTTCTCCTACTTATTTTTACAAACAAATTCTTTTTCGTGTTTTATTTAATAGAACTGGCGTGTAAAATGGACTTTGAAAAAAATGAGCAAAAATTGTCTAAAATTCTAAACTTTCAAAAATACTGTATCTTTGAACATCGGTTAAATTTTGAAAGAAAAAATCAGTTGCCATTGATTTGATAATTTGAGCCGAATTAAGTTATTTGTTAATTTCTATTTGCGAAAACACAAAAGATCTTAGGGCAGATTTTTTAAAGAAATCCGAAAGAAGTTAGGCATCTAAAAAAAATTAAAAATCTGAAGGATATTAGACATCTTTCAGATTGCTGAAATAAAATTAAGAAATCTAAAAAAAGTCAGGCATCTGTCATCGTTCTATAAAAAAAAAGAAATCTGAAAGAAATTAGGCATCATTTAGATTTCAAATTTCAGAATTTTTTTGTTAATCTGAAAAATGTCTAACTTTTTATTTCATTTTTCTAAAAAAAAAAAAAATAATAAATCTAAAAAAAGTCAGGCATCTGTCATCATTCTATAAAAAAAAGAAATCTGAAAGAAGTCAGGCATCTGTCATCATTCTAAAAAAACATAAGAAATCTGAAAGAGATTAAGCATCGTTTAAATTTCAAATTTCACATTTTTTTGTTAATCTGAAAGATGTCTAACTTTTCATTTCATTTTTCTAAAAAAAAAAAAAAAAATCTAAAAAGTCAGGCATCTGTCATCATCCTATAAAAAAATATGAAATCTGAAAGAAGTCAGGCGTCTGTCATCACTCTAAAAAAAAAAGAAATCTGAAAGAGGTTAGGCATCGTTTAGATTTTAAATTTCAGATATTTTTTTGTAAATATGAAAGATGTCTAAACTTTTCATTTAATTTTTCTAAAAAAAAATAATAAATCTAAAAAAAGTCAGGCATCTGTAATTCTATAAAAAAAATAAGAAATCTGAAAGAAGTCAGGCATCCGTCATCATTCTAAAATAAAAAAATAAGAAATTTGAAAGAGATTAGGCATCGTTTAAATTTCAAATTTCAGTTTTTTTTGTTAATCTGAAATATGTCTAACTTTTCATTTCATTTTTCTAAAAAAAATAATAAATCTGAAAGAAGCTGGGCATGTTTCAGATTTATAAAAAAAGAAATTAAGGAATCTGAAAGAAGTCAAGTATCGTTCATTTTTCTGAAAAAAAAAAAAAATCAAGAAGAAATCAGGCTTCTAAAAAAATCTGAAGGATTTCTAAAATAGAATTAAAATATCTGAAAAAAGTCAGGCATTTTTCATCATTCTAAAAAAAAGAGATCTTTAAGGAAATTAGGCATATTTTAGATTTCTAAAAAAAATGAATTCTGAAAGAAGTGGGCATTTTTGATTTTTCTAAAATAAATTTAAATGAAATTAGGCATCCAAATAAAAATAAAAATCTGAAAGAAGTTAGCCGTGGGTCGTCAGATTTCTAAAATAAAATTAAGAAATTTGAAAGAAACTTTCAGCATTCTAAAAAAATAAGTAATTTAAACAATGACAGGCAAAAAAACTATTTGTGTTCATTTCTAGCAATAATAGGAATATCTGAGAATTATTTCAATTTTTTTAAAAATAAAAAAATCTCCCAAAATCTCAAGTATCGTTTGGAAAAAAATCATTTTCTCGTGAAAAATTTTTGTTTTCAAAAAAATCTGAAATAATTCACAAACATTACTGAATTATTTCAGATTTTTTTGAAATGAAAAATTTTTCACGAGAAATTAGAAACAATATTCAATAAATAAATCTCAGAAAAAAATGTTCATATGAGTTTTCATAAAAATAATCTCATTTTGGCTTATTTTAGTCAGATATAATTGCTAAATTTTTTATATTTTATTGTTTGTGTTTTATTTTAAATGTTTAATGTATTTATTATTACTATTTTATTGTATTTTTATTGTAGTATTCTATGGTAGACCACCATAATAGGAACATCTCAGACTTATATCAAATGTTTTGAAAAATAAAAAAAATTCCCCCAAAAAAAATATTTTCTTATGAAAAATTTTTGTTTTTAAAAAAATCTGAAATAAGTCACAAACATTAATGAATTGTTTCAGATTTTTTTGAAAACAAAAATTTTTCACGAGAAATTAGAAACAATATTCAATAAATAAATCTCAACCAAAAATGTTTATATTCATTTTCATCTAAATTATTTATATTTTTGCTTATTTTAGTCAGATTTTTATAATTGCTAAAAACTCATTTAATTTTTTTCTGGAAAAAACTATTTGGATTTTTTTCTAACATTTGAGAATTTTTCAAGTTTTTTAAAAATAAAAAAATGTTTACCAAAAATCTCAAATATCGTAAGGAAAAACTTCAGTTTTTCATAAAAAAAAAACTTTTCAAAAAAACTGTAATAAATCACAGGTTACTTACTAGTTCAGAAACAATATTCAATTAATAAATCTTAGCAAAAAATGTTTATATTAGTTTTCATCAAAATATTCACATTTTAGTCAGATAAAATTGCTAAAAACTCATTAAAAAAATTTTGGTTTGTGGAAACATTTATTTCGGTTTATTTCTAACATTGATAGGAATTATTTCATTTTTTTTGCAAAATAAAAATTGTCGACTAAAAATGATGGTTGAACATTTTATTAAATAATGAAAGTACTTAAACGCATATCAATTCAATTCATAAATAATTAATAATTATTTATTGAATAATTCTAAAAATACAAGTTGCGCTTTAATAACATTGTAATACGAATTAAACGCGGCAATAAAAAATGATTATCGCCGGTTGGGGGGGCATTAAATAAGCGGCTATTAAAAAGCGCGCTCAGAATCAGTTTGGCCAGAAATTGATAAGTAAATTACGAGATGAAGCGATTAAGCACACGCGAGTCGGCAATGAGAATTAAAAAAAAAGACGACCCACGGCAAATATGGAATTTAATAACATACTTCCGCGTATATCAATACAATCCTATATTTATAACCACCCTTTCCGTGCCCTCCTCTTTATTCCATTTTTTTTTATTATTTATTTCAACCGTATATTTTTTTTTTAGGATCGCGTGGGATCTCGGGAATTTGATTGCGCCATATAAATAATTTCATTAAATCGGAATTTTTCGGAGTCGTCGTTGCGTAAAGTACGCCGATAAATCTGGACGGGTGCATATAAATAACGGTTGTAAAATTGTAATAAATTAGGGGGGTATCGTGACTGGCGCTGAGGGTGGCGTGCACATCTTCACATACGCGGAGGAAAATATTTTTCCGATGCAATTTTCTTTCCCCGTGCGGTTTCTTTGTTTTTTTTTTTTTTCGTTTCGGTCGTAAATGTAAATGATAAAGAGCTGGCGAATTGTTTTCGGCGATTGAATCGGAATTTTATGGTGCGCCAGCAAGGACGTTGCGGAATTAGAATGAATTTTGGAGAGAGGATCAGAATTTTATGGTGGGATAACAGGGAAGTTCTGAGAAATGCAAATAAATTTGGAGGATTTTTTTTTTTTTGAAAATTCATATTTTTATTTTTTTTTAGAAATCTTACAAATGCTTAACTTGTTTTATTCATTTTTTATAAAACTTAAAGAATCCTAACTTCTTTCAATTTTTTCTTTTTTTTTTTCTTTCAGAAAATTCATATTTTTATATTTTTTTAGAAATCTTACAATATCTCAGTTATTTAGAAATTTACAATAAGATATTACTGAGATAATTTGTAGCTACTGTAAAACTTCACATTTTAAAATTGGTTTCATATATACACTGTGTCCAATAATCACGTGACGTATCAAACATATGATTTTTTAAATGGAATACTATATTTTTTATGTCGATTTTAGATTCTACGCTTAAAATTAATCATTTTTTGACATAAGGTTTATTAGGTCAGTTTTTAATATTTTAAAAGTTATAAACAATTTAAGGTTGAAATCAATGGAAGATTGGGGCCTTATTTTTCAAAAATGAAAAACGATGTAAACTTTCTGTTAACGCAATTTAATTGAAAAAATGCTTAATAATATAAGGAATAATCGTTTGTTACCATAAAGCAAATGTTGTGTACAGGGTGAAACAATACGCAAAATGATTTTTTTCTTTTTTCACTTAAATGGAACACCCTATATTTTTTACACTATTTCGATAGAAAATTGATTGTTCTTTAATTTTTGTATAATAAACTATACCCCTATCTGTTACCATTTTTTAACAATTTCAATTCAAAGTACAAAATTATAAGTTTCGCTTATAATCTATAATTTAAGTAGGCTATAATTAAAACAAATGCAATTCATAATCGTTTTCTGACATTTAATAACATACTTACTTCCTAACCTAAAAGGATATTCAAATGACAATCGATATTTAAAGGCGCATGCAAAATATAAAGAAAATAGTTGCTCAACGATTATTTAGCGAGTTCTAATGGTTGTTATTGGGACATATTTTTTAAGAAAAAAATTGTAAAATGTTTGAATGCTATTGAATTAAAAAAAAAAATGTGAATGTGTGAAATAAATACATAAAAATGTTAACAAAATATAATGATATAGATATTTTATTATTTCACTTAGTATCTATTTTCGGTTTTTCAGTCAACATGAATTGTTTAAATAAATCAATTTAAGAAGCATATAGGAATATTTTAAATATTTTTCGAATAATAACCAAAAAATATAGTTGTTGTTAGTTTTTAACAATTAAATTAATCATTTATCAAAGAAGTATGTTTAACTGCACCAGTGTTACAAAATATAACGTAAAATGTACTTTACTTACTAATTATAATATTAAGCGTTGAAAGTTACTAAATAAATTAGTTGTTCTGTCGCGGCCTACTTTGGTTAAAAATTCTATACCAAATTATTTAATCAAATGCAATTTTGGAGAATAAATTGATGATAATAATAGGAATCGTAAAATCGGTTTAAAAATAAATTATTAATATTAACATACCTTAATAAAAAAAATAACTTCCAACCCATTCCTGGTGAATCGAAAACCAACTCACCTCCACCACTCACTAATTACCATTTGTTCATAAACAAAAATAAATCGCGTTTTTAATTATTAATAATTTCTAACGTTAAAAATTAAACCGGAATAGTGAACACTGCGCGTTTTCGGACGACTGAATCGAAATACAAGAGCGTAATTATCGCAAATCAAGAAGAAAAAAACGATCGATGACTCACTCCGAGAACGCATTCCTGAGATAAGAAGATTCGCTGTACCTGGATCCTGGCGCACAGCCAAGAACATACCTATTTAAATTGTTGTATTTTCAATATTATCGCGCATTAAAATAATTACAGCTTAATATTTATTTACTTTTTTTATTAAATTCTCATTTATCCCGTGGTAAAAAAATATGTATGAATTATAATGTATTTTAATTAATACACTTGATTATTCGTTTCACTAAATTATTTTATATTTGTGTTCGCGTAACTTTCACAACTAAATAAATTAGTTGTTCTTTCACGGCCTACTTTGATTAAAAATTCTATACCAAATTTGTATTTGAGATTAAATATCTCAAAAACGGTAGACGGTAGCTATTTAATATGTTATATAAAAAATGAAGAGTGATTAATTTTCTATTAAAATAGCATAAAAAATATAGGGTGTCCCATTTAAGTAAAAAGAGAAAAAAAAATCATTTTGCGTATTGCTTCACCTTGTATATAAAAATTTGTTTTAAGAGAAAAAAAAGAGTATTTCTTTTATTATTAAGTATTTTTGCATTTGTATGGCGTTGACAGAATGTTTATTTCATTTTTCATTATTGAAATATTAGGCTCTAACCATCTATCGATTTCAACATTCATTTGTTTATAACTTTTAAACTATGAAAAATTGACCTATTAAATCTTATATAAATAATATATTTTCAGATCATTATCAAAGTACAGAATGACAAAATCAAGACTATGTAGTGTAGAGAAGCAAGCATTAATTTTATTTTAATCATTTAGACGTTAGAAATTCTACATTTTGAGAAAACTACCACGACGTTGTGAAAACCACTAAAATATCCTTAATGGAAATTGTTCTAGATTTTCCTAAATTAATAAATTGTTATAAATATTATTATTTTCCTAAACAAGTGTGTGTTTGTGGTTAAAGGTAATTTTCCCCGAAAGTGCAATTCCTATGATAAAATTAAATTGAATGCGGCGCCGTTAGAGAGGGTAAAAGGGGGGCGCGCGCGCTCGTTTGATCTCGAAATTTCGACAAAACGCCCAAAAATGTATGCTAACCTATTCGCAAAGTACTTTATCAAGTGGAACTTTCGTCACATCGATTCAATATAAGCTAACTCGCACGGAAAATTCGTATAAATTGAATAACTTTGTGTCTTTTTATTTTATTTGCCCCGGCGAGGACGGCGGAGACGACGAAGTCTACGACTCATATCGTTTATATACTACACGTACATAATATATATACGTGTACATATAAGAAAAGCTATTTTCGCGGAGAGTGAGAGGGAAAAAGGAGAACCCTCGGGCGCTCCAATATAAAACGCCAATTGGTCTGGTTGTTGCGTGCAATTCGAAAACGGAAATTTAATTTAAAGTTTCAGACACGGCTGGGACAGGGGTGTATTAGTGCGTTGAGGTTTTCAGGGTTATTTTTTTTTTCTTTCGTTCTTCGACGGGGGTGCGTAACGTAACGAGGTGTTCGTGCCCGGCCGGCATAAATACATGTCACATTGCGTGCTTTACCGGCAACAATCTTAGGCTGTTTAGTCAGCAATAAAATTAATTTATCTTACATTATAGCCCCCGGTGAGGGTTCCGTTGATTTCGGCTCTGAACTAACAACGAAGGTAACCCGAGCCACCCCCGATGACGACGGTTCGCATAATTAAGTAGGCTGGCACGGGGTCGTGTAGGAGGGGGCGGGCGTGTGGAGAAAAGGGCAGTTTTGGAAGCGTGATTGCTAATAAATGGCAGGAAATAAGGGTCCTCGTGCGTCTCGGCCGCTGATAAAATAATTCCGAATGTCGTGTCTAATAATAACGAGGCGAATATCACGCGACTAAACGCGCACTTAATCAACCCCTAACCATTCACGGATTAACGCCGCTTTATCAAAGACTCCGCATCGGCTTGCATTTACAATTGCTAAAGCTACACTCTAATTTTAATAGACTTAATCAGGTTATCTATTTTAAAACTCACAGTTCATTTCGCTTACACAAATATTAAATATATTATATTTCCAATTTCACGATTTTGTTTTGTATTCTTCAAAATTTCTAATTAAAATCATTGCGAGAATGGAAACATCAAGTGCAGATATTTCAATTCTCGCGGTGTTTCGAATTTCACATTTATTTTTTTTTATTCTCCATACTTTTTAATTATAAACGGCGCAAGAATAGAAACATTATGTTCAGTTGTTTCAATCCCAGCGGGGTTTCAAATATCACAATTTTTTATTATTATCTAATTCAAAACGTTGCGAAAATGGAAATATTATGTTTAGATGTTTCAATTCCAGCTGGATTTCCAACTTCGCGACGTTTTTTATTCTCCAAAATATCTAATTCGAAACGTTGCGAGAATGGAAATATTATGTTCAGATATTTCAATTCCAGCTGGATTTCCAACTTCGCGACTTTTTTTATTCTCCAAAATATCTAATTCGAAACGTCGCGAGAATGGAAACATGTTTAGATGTTTCAATTCCAGCTGGATTTCCAAATTCGCGACGTTATTTTTATTCTCCAAAATGTCTAATTCGAAACGTTGCGAGAATGGAAACATTATGTTCAGATGTTTCAATTCCAGCTGAATTTCCAACTTCGCAACTTTTTTTTAATTCTCCAAAATATCTAATTCGAAACGTTACGAGAATGGAAACATTATGTTCAGATGTTTCAATTCCAGCTGGATTTCCAACGTCGCGACTTTTTTTATTCTCCGAAAAATCTAATTCGAAACGTTACGAGAATGGAAACATCATGCTCAAATATTTTAATTCTCGCAGCGTTTCCAATTTCGTGATTTTTTACATTCTATAAAATTTCTTATTAAAAACATCGCGATTAGAGTGTTTTAATAGACTCATTCATCTCCTGAGAAGAACATCCCCCTTCCAGCATTCCCATCTGATTCATCTCATGCGATGAGCATCCCCCTTTCTGCATCCTCCAACAGATTCATTTCTTGCGATGAGCATTCTTTTTCCAGCATCTCCGCAGGAGAATAAATTTCTGGAGTAGTCCAGCGGTCCATTCCATATGTTTATGTTTGTATAATATATTTAACATTTTTTAATTGTTTCGAATATTATAAATAAAATTCTAAACAAATATATAATATATTCGAAATTTCTAGTTAGAAACGTCGCGAGAATGGAAACATTATGTTAAGATATTTCCAATTTCACGATTTTTTGTATTCTGCAAAATGTCTAATTAGCAACGCCGCGAGAACTGAAACATCTGAACACAATGTTTCCATTCTAGCGACGTTTCTAATTAGAAATATCGGATAAATTATATATATGTTTATTTTTTAATATTGTTTATTTATAATATTCGAAACAAATGAAAAATGTTAAATTTATTATACAAAAATAAACATATATATAATATATTCGAAATTTCTAGTTAGAAACGTCGCGAGAATGGAAACATTATGTTCAGATATATCCAATTTCGCGATTTTTTGTATTCTGCAAAATGTCTAATTAGCAACGCCGCGAGAACTGAAACATCTGAACACAATGTTTCCATTCTCGCGACGTTATACAATAATTATTTATATTTTAAATAAAGAACAATTTGTGAAACAAATTAAGTGTTCTTTATTTATAATATTAAGAATTGTTGAGTAAGTTTGACGCATGTAAGTGAAACTTACTCAACAATTCCTAATATTACTAAAATGTTTTACAATGTGATTAATGAGACTCAAATTGAAAATTCTATATTTAAATTAGTGATGATTCCAAGAAGAAAATAAACTAATTCTCGCAAACAAAAACATTGTTTTTATGGAAGAAACAAAAAAACATAAAGGGAATTCAATTCAAGGATTTTATTCAATTCGTGGAAGGACTATCATAAATAAAAAAAAACTATGATTACACGTTGATGTATTCGCGTGTCTGGATGAAATCTATCAAAGCATGATGCCGACTGTATATTAATGCTTGATAAATAGGAAGTGACAAATTCTACATGGAAATACTGTCAACTTGACGGATAGATTGAAAAAACGGAACGCACACGCGAAACACAATGTCCTGTTTAAATTTGTAACCGTTTTTTGACGCTTCTACCGAAATACACAAATATTGGAATCAATTAATACACAAATAATTTTGCGTATATTTAATTGGAATAAATAAAAAATTTTCCGGTAGTTATAAAATCATTTTGCGTATATTTAATTGAAATAAATAAAAATTTTCCGGCAGTTATAAAATCAGTGTTATTTCCATGGTGTTAAATGATTGTTTTGTCGTCAGATACATGCCAAAGATTGCTATAAATATTTTAACATATTTTTTTTTTAATAAAAATAGTGCAATTTTCTTCACCAATCTCCAAGTGAAGAAATTATTCAAGAAATTTATTACTTTATGAAATTAAATATGTTTTTCTGACATTTTACGGGTGAAGTAATTAAAGTAAAGAATTTATTTGTTCTAATACATATATATATATATATTTTTTTTTCATTGCTATCAATGGGATTCAAATTGAAAATTCTTTATTTATATTTCAATCCATTAGATTTATTCAGTATATGGACTGATGTAGCATTTTTTTATAGTATCTGCACTGAAACTGTTGGTTACACGCACTAACATGAATTGAGCTGCACTCTATAGTGTGTTCAATTTCACTCAACCTGCATTTTTGTTAAATTATGAATTATTTAATTTGTCATATTGGGTAAATGGATATACTTGTTTAGTTACATGTTTTTATTTTCAATTGCCTGACACGTGTTTCGATCCGTTACGATCATTTTCAAAATTAAAACTAGTTTGAATTTGATACATCTGAACACAATGTTTCCATTCTCGCGACGTTATACACAAATTATTTATATTTTAAATAAAGAACAATTTGTGAAACAAATTAAGTGTTCTTTATTTATAATATTAAAAATTGTTGAATAAGTTTCACGCATGTAAAACAAACCAAGTACTCAACAATTCCTAATATTACTAAAATATTGAAGAATTTGTCACAATATTTATACATTTGTACTTCATTGCTATGCATTCTAGTATTCTAGTACTTCATTGCTGTGCACCTGAGCGAGAATAATTGCATTATGATAGATTTTGCTTACAATGTTAAACTGGAATTATATATATATTATATATATATATAATAGTTTGTCTTGTATACCATTCAGTGTAAGGCTCGAAATATACTTTTCTTGTTCATTAAATCAACAGATAAACACCAACAACCGAAAACACACCCATTGTGTGTAAACGTAACGATTTTCGTAACCCATTATTGTTTCCCGAACCCCCTTGCCCGGAGATCCCGAGCATGCTGTAAAGTCCGGGGCATGGAATAAGGGGGGCACTTGTGCGAGTTATTGATCAAACATTTTACATGGGTGAGCCCCGATAATGGGCGAAAAGTGAAGCGAGCATCATTATTATGTCATCGGAACGAATGGATTCGCACGGCGGCGCGCACATTCAAGGATCCTCGAGTGCCGGCGCACACCTTTTCAAAGATAAGCAATCACCCTTTTGCTCTTTATTCACCCCTAACGAAAGCTGCGAGCGCAAGCGAGTCGAGTGGCGAATTTTTGTTGTATTCCAAACGTTAACTGCAACAGTTGTAACAAAAAGGAAAATAATAGTTTGTAAAGGGGTTGGGGGGGGATTTAAAATGCAATTTATTGAATATTTTTATTGTGTTTCGTGGGTGGTTGTGTTTTTTTAAAGGATCCGCCGGGGCGTGTAAATATCTGAGCGCGGCGCAATTTATTCGGAGGGGATAATCTTTTGTGGTGCGTGTCATGGTGTATCGCCCTTAATCAAGGGTCGGTAATTGCTGTTTATTCAACGGCCACGGCCGAGGCTTATTTATATCCCGTTTTAATTACCTCATCTTATATGTGCAACAATGGTTGTTTCTCAATTAGAATTTGAATTCGGTATTTGAATTCAATCGCGCTCAATTGTGTTCCGTTTCCCCTTTGTGTTCAATTAATTTATCTTTGCTCGTTCGCCGCGGCATCCACCGCTGCAGCACAAACCGTACGCGGATGGATGGAGTTGTCAGTTCTGTCAGCCGACAGAGGATCAGTAGCAAGGGTAATTCGAAGCCGGTAAACCGAGGAGGCTTGAAAGATTGCGACGGACAATTCGGCATTATGTGTTTAGTCGAGGAATAAAGCTCGAGAACGCCGATTAAATCTGACACTACTAATGGGACCTATTTTTTCTCCCCTTTCTTCTTTTGTTGTCCGGAATATATTCCCTCTTTTATATTTGTATGATTCGTAAATGGCTATTATTGCTTGTGAGGATTTACAAACATTAAAAAAATGGAACGAGATGCCGATGGTGATACATCTTGTCTTCTGATATTACATTTACCATTTTAATGGTACATATATATAATCAATATTCCCATTGTACTCCTTCGGATATTAATGGTAACAATCTTAATTCGAATAACATAAATGCTGTTTCTCATTTGATAGATAATGAAAAAATTTACTTCATCTTGATCATTTCGTATAATATAATAATATTTTATTTAC
Source organism: Philonthus spinipes (assembly GCA_963082785.1). Classification (NCBI taxonomy): domain Eukaryota; kingdom Metazoa; phylum Arthropoda; class Insecta; order Coleoptera; family Staphylinidae; genus Philonthus; species Philonthus spinipes. The sequence goes on from OY720308.1 coordinate 3,214,658, forward strand.
TATCTTCACTTTTTTTAATTAATTTAATTTATGAAACGCAGTAATTTCCGTAATTCATTATCTAAACACAGATTAATCCCAAAACATCACCAAAACACATAAATAATATTTCATTTGCCGGTAAATACAAACGCAAACATAATTAATAATAATAAATAATTACGGACTACAAATAGACTGTGGCATTTTAAACGATTTAATATTTCTTTTATTCGGAAATAATTTGAATTTTAATTGAAAATAAATCAAGCGTTTTATTTATAACAAGGTTAATAATTGTGTAATTATTAAAACATGTTTTCAATTGAATTTATTTCAAAATATAAATGCTTTTTGGGCAGAAAGACATCCGATCGATAACCCATAACAGACTACTAACCCATCTATATATATTGTAAATATAAATATTTGTAAAGAATTGTAATTCTGCTGTCTGAATAAATGTTTTTTATAATAATTAAATTCAGTGGAATGGATGATAGAACAGAGTATTTATTCACTTGGTCAGGGTTAATTAAAACAAATCAAATAAAAATAATTCCTTCATTCATTGGAAGGATTGTTTAGTGATGTGAATTTAGGAATATCTGTGCTAGCTAGCTGAACTGTTTTAGTTCGATGAATTGATGAATCGTGAGACTAGAGTGTGAATATTTAGGAAGGATGTTTGTATTTCGAGGAATACAGAATTTATTGAGAAGGGGTTTGTTGTAAGAGTTGTTTGCGAATTTTTGGGAAAGGCTCACCAAACGCTGAGATATGGGTGTGACTTGCGTGGATTTGTAGACGTTTTCGTTCGAGGGATTGTGAAGGTAATATTAATCAATATTAAACTAAATAAATTAATTATTTGTCAAAGTATTTTTAATTGATTCCGTAGAATAAACGGAAATTAAATAAATTAATTATTTGTCAAAATATTTTTATTTGATTCCGTAGAATTTATTTCAACGGGAAATTAAATAAATTAATTATTTGTCAAAATATTTTTATTTGATTCCGTAGAATTTATTTCAACCGGAAATTAAATAAATTAATTATTTGTCAAAATATTTTTATTCGATTCCGTAGAATTTATTTCATATAAATAATGCTTATTTCTTAAAATTTCTTTAATGATGAAATTAATTAAATAAAAAAACTTTTTTTATTCGCACAATGTAAGAATTAATTATTAAAATATATCATACCTAGGAATATTAAAGATTACACGGAATGATTAATGACGGCCCCGAAAAACGATTATTACCCTGTTAAATGGATCGAAATAGTTGAGCATTATCACCAATTCGTAACGACACGAATTATGCCATAATTCACTTATTGTGTGCACACAATAAAAAAAAAACACACACACACACATAACAGGAGCATATGTTTATTCTCATAACAAATTCGAGCATTTACCCCCTAATAAAACGCGCCGATAAAAGTTACTGTAACCATTGTCTACCCTTAATCTAACAATGATCACATTTGTGCGCCATTAGACCCGTGGGAATTCCACAATGGGTCCGTTCGGAAAAATGCGCCCGAGGGGGAAAGGAAACGCGGAAAGTAATTTATCACTGGGTGCTGTTGTTTTTTTTTTGTATCGAGCAATTAGTCTGTCTTTAACAGTTTTGTTGGTGTTGGTAGTAATTGTAATTGGAATTGAATTCAGGTGTAAATGGGTTGAAGGCAGATGCTGTGGGTGTGTTGTGATTGGTCCCCGGTAACAGCCTTCATTAAAACTTTCATTAATAACCGCTAAATTGAGTGTTAAATTCATTACACAAAGTGAATAAATTGAAGATTAATTAACCATTGATGATTTAAACTCGCTAGGCCGTAGGTTTAACGAGGTTAAAATTTGCATTTGAGGACGGAAAGCACTTTACTGGCATAAACACAATTAGGCGGGCGACGGAACGGAGGATGTGGAGATGGGCTGGATTGATGGGGGTGGGTGGATGCGGGGGCGCTGTTTCGAGGGGATGGATGGAGGGACGTATGAGGGCCCCCGCGCCGAAGGTCTACTCTCTATACAACACTTGATTAGGCAAGGAGAAGGGTTGCCCGGAAGTGTCAAGTGCACGCGCACTTCCGCCGGCCATCTGTCAGGTCATCTATCAATCAATCAACCCCTTTCGGGCTAATCTAGCGGCAAGCAAGGGGCGCTTTCGCACGGCGCCCACCCTTTTTCACATTCATTTCGCAAGTAAGTGTTTAACACGTCTTTTAATTGCCTAAACCTCATCAAACTTAATTAAACAACATTCATACTAATATTATATTCGATTTTTTTTTTTGAGATAATCGCTTCATCCGGCACAATCGGAGAAAATCAAACATACTTGAAACACGTGTTGGGAAAATACCCTGTATATTCAGTAAATAATAGTTTGATTTAATATTATCAATGTACGATATTGTTCAAGTTTCCTGAATCTGATGATACTAAAACAATTTTCATCACACAGGAAGAAATTGTATGTTTTTAATTATCTATTCGATACAGTAAAAAAAACTGTACTAACCCTTTATTAGTAGGGTTTACAATGAGCTGTAGTTGAGTTGTTTCGTTTAGTGACTTGATGATAAAATTGTTTTGTTAAGCAGTGAGGGTATTGTGCCGGCTAATGACACGGCAGAGGTCGGATTGGATTGGATTGGATTGCCCCTATTATACCCCCAGAGATTGTATTACTGGAACGGATCTGCGCCTGACATCTTAGTGAACGCTCCCAGCGGGCGGCCTCCGCCCAAGAAACCTTCCACCCCCGGCGGACGAAAAATAAAACGAAATAATAAAAAAAACCCAACATCAAAACATTTTCCATCAGATTATCGAATCAAAACCCCCCCGCCGTCGAAAATTAGCGATTAAAACGGTTCGCAAATGAAGCTATAATTCGGTTAGCGTCGTTAGGTTTTATTGTCGGGGCGCTTTTCACGTGGAAATTAGCATATATGGATTTTTCGTTTAGCGTGTGTGCACTCGCGCCGGGTTAGAAGCAAAATAGATGTTATCGATAATTCCAGTTTGTAAGTAATGTTTGAGCAGTTGAGCCTTAATTGCCTTAATGGGGCGGGCTAATTAGTACGGCGGGGCTAAACAAGCTTAGTATTGTTAATTAAACCCTTAGAGCTCGGCTCCAGTGACGGAATTTTCCTTAATAATGCTGTTATAATCAAAGTTCACGTCTGCGGGAGGAAGAGGGCGCGAGCGGCCCATCCCGGTTCTGATTCTCTCTCGCCGAGGAGCTCCAGCGGGGCTCGAACTTATTTCATTAACCGTTAATTACGCTGCAGTGTCCGCGACTTTAACGAATTATTCACAACTCCGCAGACGGATTTGATTTTGACAAACACAATTCATGCAATTATCTACGCTAGACTTGATTAAGTCAACATTGCTCATGCATGAGAGATGTGTTTAGTTGCTTCATTTACATTAACTCACATTTCTGTTTATATAAACATCAATTTTGAATTAATACACGTGCAAACAAATATTTTTAAAAAATACATATTATAAAAAAAACATCGATTTTGATTTAAATATATAAACATTAACAATAACAAAAATAAAATATAATGGAAAACAATATAATAAAATTAAATCTAACATATAAGCAAAAAGAATAGAGTATATGAACAAAAATAATTAATTCTATGCAAACTGCATTTAAATATTTAATGTTTTTTTATTTTATATACAAACATTGAGTATATACACTAAAATAAAGGTTTATCTGTCCTTGTCTGCTCTTTTTATTTAATTTAATTTATTAATATCACACGTCACACTGAGAAGTATATGTTCAACGATGTTATATAAGACTAAATAAAATATTAATTTCAAATTTGGTATAATTATGAAAAGAAAACTCAATTCTGTATTTTTGATCCACCACTGTGAAACAATTAGAGTAGTTATGTATAAACTAGATAGTAAAACCCTGGGTGAAGGTAAACCTTTTTTGGTAAGTAAGCAAAAAAAAAATCTTCCACGAAATCCCGAATCACACTCAACCATTCATTCCGCACTGCATTCAAAAACCAACGATAAAAAAGAAAAGTATTATTTGGGGATTTTATATTCGATATAATGAAATGGTTAGCTATAATGGGGTTTATTGGTTTCTTCGTGAAGCTTATCCACATACCCATCAACAACATCATCGTGGGATCATAAACAGAATTTATTTAGTTTCGTTTCATCTTTTTTTTTACATTATCCTCTTTGTTATTTAATTGAAGAAAAAGTAATTAATTTTGAGAATTTCGAGAATTATATAACAATAACAATTATTTAGTTAAAAAATTTCATGGTTTAGTCGGAAATAGAATACCGTAGAAATTACATTCAACCCAGTCAATCAATAATATCATTTGATATAGTATCGCTGTTTATATTAAAATTGACTTCCATTTTTTTTTTACATTTCCGTTATTATTTTCAATCAAGATAAGGCAATCGAAGTAATTTTAAAGTCAAAATTAAATAGTACAAATTAAACAATAAAAGTAACGAAAACTTTATTTAAAGTCAGAATTATGCAATAAAAATGATAAAAATTGACGTTTTGAATAAAAACATAATATAAATTGCCTATTTTTAGTTATAAAATAGCTCGAGATTGCCTATTACCGCTCAAATTGTAACAAAATTATCTACTTTAACCTCTTTACGGTTAAGATTAGATAGCAAAAGTAACTATAATGTCAAAATTAAGCAACAAAAACAATTTTAAGTCAGAATGAGGTAATAAAATGATAAGCATTGCTTTCGGATTTCCATAATAAAAATAAAACTGCGTTCCAAATGAGAATTGGGCAATAAAATTGACGCAAATTGTATTTAAGGTTAGAAAAAGGCAATGCAAAGGATAAACAGTTTTTAGAATCATAATTAGTCAATACAAGTGACTAAAATTGTATTTAAAGCCAAAGTTAAGCAAATCATTAAAAGTGACCTTGCAATCAGAATTAGATAATGAAAATGGTAAAAAAAACTACCTTTAGAATTAGAATTAGAATAATGGAAATGATAAAAAAATGCCTTTAGAATCAGAATTATGCAATAAAATTATAAGAATTGCCTTTGAATTCTGATTTCGACAATAAAAATAATGAAAACTGCATTTAAAGTCAGAACTAGGCAGTAAATTTGAGGGAAACTGTATTTAATGTCAATATTAGGTAATAAAAAAATAAACCAGCCTTTAGAATCACAATTAACAATACAAGTGACTAAAAATTCTGACTAAAAAGTCAGAATTTGGTCATAAAAGTGACCTTACAATCAGAATTAAGCAATAAAAGTGACGAAAACTGAATTTATTGTCAGAATTAGGCAATTCAAATGACAACTGCCTATGGAATCAGAATTAGGCAATACAAGTGACGAAAATTATATTTTAGTCAGAATTAGGCAATAAAAGAGAGACTTTACAACCAAAATTAAGCAATAAAAGTAACGAAAACTGTATTTAAAGTCAAGATTGGACAATAACAAGACTTTAAGGTCAAGATTAGGCAATTAAAGAAACTTTAAAATCAAAATTAAGCAACACATTAGTTGTTTAGTGAAACAGTTCTGGCATTGGCGTACTGTCAACGCACCTTCTCCATACATATCGATCAATTTCTTTCTGGTTTGAACAGCTTTAGAGAGAGAGAGAGAGAGAGAAATTTCTGAGAGATACATTACAATATTAACATTACAATCATAAACATTTAGTTAAGCCTCAGAAAATGGCTATCGACCATCGGTGTTTCTGCCTGTTCTTTTCTATTTTGTTGTTAAATCCACAAATAGCAAAGCGAGAATCGTATGCACACATAAACACGGTCACAACGAATAAAGAATGCAATCCACAACATGCACAGCAATCCGAAAACCCACCCCCCGTTTAAAACGTAAAAGATACGTTTGTGTCAGCCGCCTCTCCCCGGCTTTTTGCGCGCGTGGAGAGAGAGAGTACAATATCCGTTCGTGGAACGTGTTATTTGTCGGGGCGAGATTGTATTTGTATGCACCCCGAAAACCGAAGAAGAAAACGAGCGACGGCGGCGGAGGAAGGAGGCAGCAGCAGCGATGGCTCCAGACCCACCCCTTGATTATCCTTATTCTCGAGGGCTCACCCCTCGGTTACGCAGCCAATGCCCTCTCCTTCTTCACTTTAGAGTCTGCCCGGAGGGAGAGGGCGGGCGGCGGAGAAGGGAGGTGAAACTCGCGAAATTGGTTCTGAACTGATGCATTAATTGTCAATTTGATGTCATTCTTTACCGGGGAGGCTAATGGCGGACTGAAGCTGTCCCAAATTGAGAAAATTCGATAAAAAATAAAAACTTTTCGGGCCCGACTCGTTTTTGGTGATGTTATGGGGGGATGGGGGAGGTGGTGGGATTTTCGCTGAGCTGGATATGGCGGGAGGGGAATCTAATTTTCGCAGCCCTTGTTGTTCATCATATAATAAGTGTTCTATATAGGAAGTCACATGCAATGAAATACTTTGGAGAGAAATTATTTTAAAAGGTGTATACTTATAATTAATGGTTTTAATATTTAGACATTGGTAGTTGATATTGTATGAAATAAATATGAATAGATTATTAAAAATCAACCAATAAAACACAGATTAGATTGAATAACTTTAAATTCTCGACTAGTTTCGGGTTATTAGGCCATTTTCAAGAAATTTTAAATTCTCTTGAATAAAAATAAATATGAATAAATTATTAAAAATCAACCAATAAAACACAGATTAGATTCAATAACTTTAAATTCTCGACTATTAATGTTAATCATAATAAATTAAAGACGACGCAAACGCCACCTTTTGCCTAATTTCAAGTGGCATGGAACACACTAGTCTGATGAGGTTCGAAAAACCGAAATGGCCATTACTAGTTATCCATACGCTAGATGAATGGTGACTGAACGTTTCATTAAATGTGACACTAAATGTTAATAAATTAAATACGACGCAAGCGCCATCTTTTGCCTAATTTCAAGTGGCATTGTCAACGATTTGGGTCTACAAGGTAGACGACCGAGAATCATTGTTTCTTCCACTAAAGGAAGGCGAACTTGTCCTGTTTAAGCAAACAAGGAAAACGGAATTAGTTCAATAAATAGAACTAGCATTTAATGTGTTACCACCAAACCATAAAAGAAGTCATACAAACAAATCGTCGAAAAAAATATTTACTCCCGAACCACAACGCGAGTAAACCGCGTTATAAATTACCCAGCAGTAATCGAATTTAGCTTGGCCATTTACAAAGCAAATAATCCGAAGGTATCCATTACGGGGGCAAGTCGGTCCGTCATTAGCCGGCAACAAATGATATCTTGGAAATGCGCGGGGGCCGAGCCATTACCGCCTCGGGCAAATACCGGGGCCGTGTTTGCCGGGCAATCATGGACGGATATCGATACGTGTGCACCAGCGTCAGGTAATGATATTGATTCGTCGGCAAACAAAGGTGTTTATTTGGGGAATGTATTTAAAATTGATCACCCCCCGCGGAGTCGAGTGTGTCGGGGGGTGGTAAACTTCAACTTTAATGAGATTTCGACATGCAGCCAGTGCTGGCCGACTGGGAATACCACATAAACCACCTGTTTGTTGCTGTGTGTGTGTGTGCAGTCGCCTTTGTGTTCTACATCAAAAGTTTTTCGGGGGAAAAATCACCCTGGACGATTTCAAAAGTGAATGCACCGATCCCCAATGATAAATCAATTGTTATTAAAAATTTCAACATTCAATGATTCTTTTGATTTCTTTCAACAAGAGAAAACTAAATGATTTTGAAAGAACTGGTGTAGCAATTTTGAATCTGACAGTAACGTAAATCTTATGAGTAATTCCAGCAAAATGATTTTGAAAGAACTTGTGAAGTAATTTTGACACTTTCTGCTCTGAAAGTAACGTAAATCTTATGAGTAATTCCAGCAAAATGATTTTGAAAGAACTGGTGCAGTAATTTTGACACTTTCTGCTAGGACAGTAACGTAAATCTTATGAGTAATTCCAGCAATTTGCATTCACTTCAACTTAGTTTGGTCTACACTAAGTTGAAATGAGTGCAAGTTTGTGATATCATCTTATATAATGCATTACGTTCAAATCGCACTTACTTTTTTTTATTGTATTTATATAAAACACAAATGTTTAAGAGGCATCGACAGTAGCCGCTGAGGCTGATTCTTCAGTGTATTTTAAATTGAAGATAAAAAATCGATAGCCAATTGGCAGGTAATATTATAAACAATACATAAACGAAGCTGGATCAATTATTATTTTTTTTTGTTTTTCAATTAAATTGTAATTTATTAAAAAAAATCTATAATCCAAAGTTTTCAATTTTATTGGTATAATTATAAATAAATTTCCAATGATGAGCACGTCCAATTCATATGGAACTGTAGAATAAAAAAAAACATCCTTGATCTGGTTAGCTTTGGAAACAATTATAAACACTCAACTCTCTGACTATATAAAATAACAAGTTATATAAACAAAGTGAAAAAGTGTTTTATTTAATAAATATGAACTGCTAACGCTAATGTTTGAATCCAAGTGACAGTGGCGCTGCCATAGACCAAGTGCCAAGGCCCAGTACTAAATAGAAGCCATTTTACACTCGAGTCAGCTGTGAGTAAATTTATTAAAATAATAATAATAATAAATCTTTATTGTCCAACAGGAAACACATCCTAATAACAAGACAATATAGTTAAAAATTATGTAAATTAATTTTAAAGATACAAAAATATAATAATAATATATTATTTATCAATATGATGAACATGTGTAAATGAAATACAAATTGCTTAAACTCTACATAAATTAATTACATTTTTGTAAAATATATTTAGTAATTATATTTAGGCTGCCAGTACAGTTTTCAGAGTATCATGAAATATATCACAAGAAGAGGACATTTTATTAAAACATCTATTATGTTTAAATGCTGTGATACCTAGAAAGTTTTTAAGAAGGCGACCATACTGCTCACCGGTTTTTGAATTTCCCACCTTTTTGCTCAATGGGGCGGGGCCTAGTCGGGTGCCCACTTGATCAGTGATCAGTGTTTACATGGGAAATGGAGGGGGACTAGCAGGCCATTTTTATATAGTCAAAGACTCAACTGATGTTTTGCAATGTTTGTTGTGTTGTAAATCGAGCTTACATGTATAAAGCTTTAACATATAATGATTAATCGAAATGCTACCTTCCTCTATGACTAAACAATATGGCACAGCATTTTTTCAGATTTAAATGAAGATTATTATTTCTACACTATAATCCTATGCTATTTAAGTCGTCTTGAAATTACTAAATAATATATATATATATATATATGTTATTCTAAAAATGAACATATTAAATTAAATGAACCAAGAGTTTATTTCTATATTTTTGAATGTTCAAAAATACAGAAATAAACTCTTGGATTAAATAAAAATAATTTGAAAATAATTAATTAATAAATTATTTTCAATTCTTTTTATTTAATTTATTTTTAGATAACTGTGACCAAGTGAATAAATCCTTTTTCTATTATTATAAACTCTTGGTTCATTTAATTTAATATGTTCATTTTCTCCAACTAGAAATAATCATACTAAGTTAAATAAATAGTGTGTTTTATTCTGCATTTTTAAACTTTCAAAAATGTTTCACGAAGCATTAATCAAAAATATAGGTTATATTATTATTCCAGATTTGATTAATAAAAACAAATGAAATATTACATGTGTATTTATGATATATAATTTGTTTTTATTCACTAGTGCCTACAAAATGTAAAATAAAGAAGAAAAAATCGAAACACTCTACAAGAGAAAAGTTTTCAATCATATGATATATCTGTTTCCTTCTGTTGTTCTTCTACAATATCAATTGCATCGATGCTATTTTTTTTATTAGTTTGGGTGGTGCCGACTGAATAGAAACACCGCGATAATTAGCTATATTAGTATAAATAGAAAAGAGCATTCTTCCACTTGGTCACGTTTATTTAAATAAATTAAATAAAAATGACTTGAAAATAATTAATAAATTATTTCCACATTCAGCTCTGTGACTTTTGACTTACGTTACGTAAGTACGTTAAACACATTAAAACAACTACTTCACGGGTAAATACCACGCCTGACATTTGCTAAAATATTGCAGAATGCAACAATTTTTTATCCGAGAAAAATTCAATGCAAAAAAAAACAAAAAATTACGTAATGCACACACGCGTATTGGGATCTATTCCTCGTCAGTACAGCTCCGCTTTGCATAATTTAAAGTTGTTAAATGTAATTCAATGTCCGGCGGTGTATTTTCCCGGGAAGTAGTTGTTTTAATGTGCATTTCTTTAAAGTACTTACGTAACGTAAGTCAAAAGTCACAGAGCAAAATTTGGAAATAAATTATTAATTATTTTTAAGTCAGTTTTGTTTAATTTAGCTATATTAGATTCACATCGATTTACATTCGAAAGTTCGGGCAGATTTTAAGAAACAGGGGAACATTTATTTACTAATTAGTAATTTAGTAAATTAATCTTTCTATGTTTCTGAGCGAGTAACATTAAAATCTGCCCTAACTTTCGTACGTAAATCGATTTTGAACATAATTGTTTACACCCGTGTTAATATGGGAAATCAATGTGTCGGAGGCTGTGCGAAAAGTCAATTTGCGTAATAACCGGTGCGTTGCGGGTCCTCGCAGTTAATGGGCCTTATTAGCCCTCGCCCCCGTGTGTTCGTCCGCTCATTTCGGCCGGGCGCGGTGGGAGCTTTTGTGGGGGCGTTCGGCGGTCCAGCAAACAATCCCTCCCGTGCCATTCAACCCCCGTAATAATAAATTGGCAGTTACACACATCAACGTCACCGCGGCTTTCGGCCTTTTCTTTTGTCCGCCGCACCCCACCCCCAGGACTAATCTCTCTCTCGCACACGACGCCGGCGTAATTTGCCGCCACGTGGCCTCCCGATTGTGCGAGTTGTTTAAACCTGGCTACTGTGTTTGTTGTGTCCGTCGCCCCCCTATAGTTATTAGCGTTATATTACCGCTTTTAACGTTTGCACGTTTGCCGGACGATTGTTTCCCGCGCCCATGAGATCCATTCCGGCTTTTCCCCCTTTCCTAATAATCCTAACTGGGAATTATGTTTCTTATTAAAAACACTAATCACATTTACAAACTGAATAAAGCTCTGTTTACACAGGATATAATTAAGCTAAATAAAAAGCAATTTAATTTAAATTGATTATAATTTTAGATTCAGTTATAAATATGTCTTGCCATTTGACAGAAACTCGTAATTTATAATGCAGAACGACCCGTACTGCAAAAACTTGTTAAAGAAGAAGCTATCCTCCACATGATGAATAATAGTCATTCATATTTATTATTATAAATCAGAGAATATTAAAATTTCTTCAATGCCGGAAATAGCATTTCGAATTAGTTGAAAGCGTTTCTAATATACCAAAAAATCAATCATTAAAACACACACATAAAAATAATACTGGATGAAATGGTTACAACATACCGATATCCATGTGTGAGTAATATATATATATATATACAAGGTGTACAGAAAATGAGTGAAAACCTTCAGGTAACTCAATTCATTAATTAATTTTTAATAGAAAATCCAAAAAAAATGTTGTATGGTTCTTCATTGAGGCTCACGAGGTCTTCGGAATTTTAAATATGTGACTATAAATTAGTATTGTTTTTTTAAATATTTTGTAAAAAATCAATAGCATTAACAATCAATTAGACACGTGTATAATTCCATTGATGTAAATGATTAATAAATCGGATATTTTTACAATTTTATAACTTCATCAGAAGCATTCTTTTAATGAAAATAGATCTGGCAACGGCGCACGCTCGTTTGTAAAAGAAAAGGTGTATGCAACACCTCCAGCGGATGATGTAGCAGTTATAAACAGGATAAATGCACACTTGTTTGATCCAGCGTTGCCAAATGTATAGTTCTTTTAAGTGGCCCGTGAGGCTTAACGAAGGACCGTATTTTCGTTAATATTTTTATCTAAAAATTAGTCAAAGAGTCACGCTACCTAAAGCTTTTCACTCATTTTCTGTACACCTTGTATATATATATATATATATATATATATATATATATTTGTTTTTGCTCACTCATGGATTTCGGTCTGTTGTAACCATCTTTTTAAATATGTTACTTACGTTTTGTATATTTTTTCATATAAAATATATAAAACACGGCAACGTTTCACTCTCTGTTTCCGCGCGGCGCATTTCCCCGGCGGTGTAATGCGAGCGTTCGGAAGAGGGGTGGAGCGTCGCGTCGGCAAAAAGCGCCCGATCTCGACTGTTATATAAGTGTGGGAATGGAAACAGGCGTTTGGTGGATGGTTTTCCATCCAGAAAATTCGTTTGTGGAGGAAAATGGAGCGGGCTTTTTCCTCAAGACAAATGATGTGGGGCTGATGTATCCATACTAATGCCGCGCTTTTCTTGCGGTTTTCGCACCCTTACACACAAACAACCCCATTCGGGGTCGCACACCCTACACCCCTCCTCAACCTATTCAATGATATATCATTTATCTGTGTGAATACAATGTGTCGGGATGTACAGAAAACTTAAATGTAAATTCCTGCATATTCCTGATTTTTAATTCAATTTTATATTTAAATTTAATGTAAAAATTAATTCACAAATGTGTTTGTCGTGAGCCTACTAATATTATGTGGAAAATATGTCTACCTAAGTATTTTATTAAACATCTGATATTTTCCGACCCACGACAATATTATTGCCATATAAGTAATATAAATTCCCGGCGCATTCACCATTTTTCATCAGAATGTTTTTATTCGCCCAATACAACATTTCTGAAATAAAATATATATTTTTAGAAAAACAATGTTTGAAAATCATATAATATTGGAAATACACCTTATCTTTTAATTCACGTATATAAGTTTAAAAAAAAATCCTTGCGTTCCCCACCATCACCAATTCCCAACACTGTTCCGAAGCAAAGCAGCCGATCCAATATTAAATTTGTCTTCATTTTGATATTTAATTATTTTCTGGCGAGGTTTGTCGTTCAAAGCGGGCCGCCCGACCCTCCGTAAACCGACCCCGGTGTGGAAACCGCCCCCCACCTCCCTCCGCGCGCTAATGGCTGTAATTAAAGATATTTTAATTAATCCTGACTCGGTTTCCACGGCGCACTGCATTTAATCCCCGACCGTTTCTCATTCCATCCATCTCCGTCTCGCACCGGTTCGCGCGAGTCGCGCTTTTCGCTTTGCTCGAATTAAACAATTTATTAACGCTTACGCTCGTATAATTCGCGGAAAATATAAATTCGAGAAATTTTGCGTCGCGAACTTTTTAATTAGGGACGAAGTCGCTCGAATGCAATTAGTCGGTATGGATTGAATTCGAATTAATGTGGAGGTTATTTTCTTTAAAAAAAAATCGTTCCCGGCGCTTTCACCATTTTTTTAACAGACGACCCTACACAATATTTTTGTTGGCGCAACATCTTTATTCAGACAATTTAAAATAATTTCAAGTAATTATTAATATTTAGTAGTAGTAGATGGAGATTTTAGATTATATATATATATATATATTAGTCTGGCTATCGACCAACGGTCTTTCTGTCTCATTTAATAGATGTGTGTGTGAATTTCGTTTCATGTTCTCATAAACAGGACGCCTTCCTTTAGTGGACGAAACAATGATTCTCGGTCGTCTACCTTGTAGACCCGATTCGTTGACGATGCCACTTGAAATTAGGCGAAAGATGGCGCTTGCGTCGTCTTTCATTTATTATGATTAATATCGGGTATATATTCGTTCAAATCGTTGACGATGCCACTTGAAATTAGGCGAAAGATGGCGCTTGCGTCGTCCTTCATATATTATGATTAATATCTGGTATATATTCATTCGAATCGTTGACGATGCCACGTGAAATTAGGCGAAAGATGGCGCTTGCGTCATCTTTCATTTATTATGATTAATATCGGGTATATATTCGTTCGAATCGTTGACGATGCCACTTGAAATTAGGCGAAAGATGGCGCTTGCGTCGTCCTTCATATATTATGATTAATATCGTGTTTATATTCATTCGAATCGTTGACGATGCCACATGAAATTAGGCGAAAGATGACGCTTGCATCGTCTTTTATTTATTATGATTATTTTATTATGACTATTATTGTTGTTAAAATCTAAGTATATTCATTATGTCTTGGTGAAACGAGCTAATGATTTGGTGAAGTGTTGCTGCTGGGTATCTATATTTGGGAGTATCTAATTTTTGGACTTTGATGGATGCAGAATTGTTTGATAATTTCAAAATTGTTGGGGTTTGCGGAGAATTTTGAAGATAAGTTGAGGATACGTTTATTAAGTGTAGGAGACTAATAATTTAATTTCAATTTAAAAAGAAAGATGGATATATTATAAGATATTTTTATCAACATACAGGGTTAGTCAATATTGCCGGAAACAGTAACAAATTAAAAAAAATGTTTCTGATAAAAGTTTTTTTGGATCATTTAATTAATTTTGAATATACACGGTGTTCAATTTATTGTTTATATTGGGTGTAATTGCGTTTTTTAATTGGATCACACATATTTTTGTTATTTTTCGAGCCTAATTCTGAGAATACATGGCAGGGATATTTTTTTACATATTGTACAATTAAATAAATAGAATTTGAAAATAATTAATTAATTATTTTCCCTTTAGCTACTGTGACGTTATGATTTATGTTAAATTTTTCTATTAATATAATAATTTTCTATTATATAATATATTAATATTAACATAACGTCACAATAGCTAAAGGGAAAATAATTAATTAATTATTTATTATTAATATTAAATATTGTATAATTTTAAAATTATAAAATAAATAATTCATTTAATTGTAATAATTAATCAAAATCAAATTTCCCAAGAAAAATGTGGAGAATTGCCTTTTGGAACAAATTAATGTATTTTTCGGAAAATAATAGAATCTTATCAAAATTGAATTTACAGGGATTTCATTTAACAATGAAAAATTGGTAAATTTTCTTTTTGTGCGACAATATTGTTAAGTTCAAGAATCTGTATAACTTAAAACTTGAAAAAATATTAATTTTACAAAAAAAAATATATCTTAATATTGACTTTTTCAATTCTGAGAACTTTTATCAGAATTGAAAATGTCAATATTTTAATATAAAGAAAACATTTAACTTTTTTATACTACTTTTATTTATTATTTATAAAAGTGGTATAAAAAAGTATGTTTTCTTTATATCAAAATTGAAAATGTACCATGAAGTGAACGCCTCGAAGATCCAAGAGTGAATATTTTAAGTTGAAAATCCTGTATATATTTTCCACTGACAAAAATTAATATAATTAATGGTTTTAATGTTTAGACATTGGTAGTTCATATTGTATGAAATAAATATGAATATAATATTAAAAATCAACCAATATAACACAGATTAGATTGAATAACTTTAAATAATAATAAATTTAAAGTTATTCAATCTAATCTGTGTTTTATTTGTTGATTTTTAATAATTTATTGATATTTATTTCATAAAATTAATATAGTATATTACACACAAATTAAATATTTGTTAAATGTAAATTTTTGTGTGAATAATTTTTTTTGTCTTCTTATTTTAGGTGTGGTTTCAAAACAGAAGGGCGAAATGGAGAAGGCAGGAGAAGATGGAAGCGGCCCGTCTCGGATTGAGCGAATACCACGCAGTCTCTCAGCTGACGCGGGCGGCCGGCTCGAGTCTGGCGCTGCCGATGGACCCCTGGCTCTCGCCGCCCCTGCTCTCCGCGCTGCCCGGATTCCTCAGCCACCCCCAGACGGGATACCCCAGTTACTTGACGCCGCCGGTCCCCGGGGACCATTCCAGACACCCCCATCCGCCGCCCCCGGTCGCTCATTCCCACTCGCACTCACACTCGCCGCCGGCTTCCATCAACCCCGACCTGCGGACCACCTCCATAGCCGCCCTCCGCCTCAAAGCCAAGGAGCACGTGGAGAACATCACCAAAGGTCTACAAATGGTTTAAGTTTGTTTTCTTTTTTATATATAGATATTAATTAACGACACGCATATAAATTTTATCCCGCGGATGGACTCTGTTTTTTTTTTTTTTAAAGTGTATATATTGCATAAAGATAAAAACGGTCATTAGTGTTCTTGTAAATAAACTAAGTGTATTATATTAAAAAAAAAATGTTCCAACAAAAAAATTAACAACAAAATAAATTACAACAAAACCAAGTCGTTAACCCTACACCCATATCAGTAAAAAAGGTTATTGAATATATATATATATATATATATATATAGCTAAATCATAAAAAGCAAAATAAATTACACTATCTTCAAAGAAAAAGCATTATAAAATTATACAAACAGAATAAATTAGTAACCATTGAAAATAGTGATTCATTTACTTGGTCGCAGTTATTTAAATTAAATTATTCTTATTTAATACAATTAATTGTTTTAATATTTAAACATTCGTAGTTTATACTGTATAAAATAAATATGAATATATTATTTAATGCAGTCACAGTTAATTAAATTAAATTATTCTTATTTAATACAATTACTTGTTTTAATATTTAAACATTAGTACTTTATACTGTATAAAATAAATATGAATATATTATTAAAATCAACAAATAGTTTTATTTGTTGATTTTAATAATCTATTACTGTGATATTATGACGTATGTTACAATTTTCTATTAATTTTGTATAATTTTCAAATTATAAAATAAATAATCCATTTAATTATAATAATTAATCAAACCCAAATTTCCCAAGAAAAATGTTGAGAAGAGCCTATCGGAACAAATTAACGTATTTTTCGGAAAATAATAGAATCTTATCAAAATTGAATTTAAGGGGATTTCAATTAATAATGAAAAATTGGTAAATTTTCTTTTTGTGGGACAATATTGTTAAGTTCAAGAATCTGTATAACTTAAAAAATATTAATTTTACAAAATTGAAAAATTCTAGTCGAAAAAAAAATGTTAAAAAATATTGAGTTTTTTGGGATTCAATACACCAATTCAATTTTGGATTTTTTATATATATAACATCTTTATTTCTACAGGCAATTTTATATGCAATAAATTAACAATATTATAGTATATTATACGTTGTCCTTACAAAACGGTCTTTCTGCCTTCGGATTTTTTTAGTAATACTTTCTAAATGAATTGTAAATTGTAAAATAGAGATTCCGTAAATAAATAAATTAAAATTGTCAATATTTATAAAATTGATATAAATTAAAGCGATTTTAAGATCACTTTAATTTATATCAATTTTATAAATATGAACAATTTTCATTGTTTTTTTTTTCCACAATTGTCTTTTTCATAAAAATACTCAGATAAATTAAAAATTATTTTAATGTTTTTTTTGCGAAACACAATTATAAGAAAATCAACGAAAATGGGGCATAATTATAAAATTAAACAGACAGGAATTTTGTCAGGTGAATTTAAAATTAATTAAAATATTTTTAAATCATCTGATTGTTAGTTTTTTTTTTTAATATATGAAAAAACAATGATGATTGGCCATATTTATAAAGTTAGTTATTATAAATATGGCCATTTTTTGTTTTTTCATAATTATTTTTCACAAAAAGTAAAAAGTATTTTTCACACAGTAAAAGTAAAATAAAGTTGAATTCATCTGACGCAATTCCTGCATATTTTAAAGTTACTTTAATCTATAACAAAATATTTTCTTAATAATTGTGAGATAACGCAAGCGCCATCTATTATTAAAACAACATTTTCTATTGACAGTTACATGTAACATGAATTAATGACTACCGATATTTAAATATCTATCTCTTTCCACTAAAACGCACCATATTTAATTGATTGACTGAATATGCTTGCTGAATTTATTCGTACCATTTTATTTCTGTTATGCTTAGTGTTCATATAAAATTGATAAAGATTAAAATATTAATAGCATATAATAATATTCATTCGTTATTTTTCTTTTTGTTCTTTCTGCTTATATTTAAATAAAGATTATTGAAAAACTATGATGAAATGATTAATACATAATTAATTACATACAAATTTCTAATAATATTAATAACACGTATTTATTCCATACAAGTAACAAAATTAATTGCATTATATGATTTTGTTATTACACATAAAACATGGTTATCTTATTCTTGAATTTGCTAGCGAACAGTGGTCTATCCTCCACAGTATCTAATTCAATTTGTCTTTCCTTTCAAGAATATTATTTGTGTTATCTTATTGAAAGATTCTTTCGTTTTGATTTATTTGGAATAATCCTACGGCTTGGTATTTGTAATTTATTTTGTTATTTAAAAAAATGTGTATAATATAGTTGTTGGAAATTTATGTTTCTCTATCGAAAGTCGAGAAGGCGGTTTCTTCACAATGTACAAAATAAAATTAATTGCGTAAATTTCACTTATAAGCTTTAACAACTGTAATTTATTTAAATTAAATAAAAATAATTAATTAATTATTTTCCATTTAGAATGTCTTCATTTTAACAAGTATTCTAGGATTATTATTGTTGTTGAATGGATTTACAATAATTAAAGTCATTACATTTTATACAAATATAAATATTTATCCCGACACCAATTGGTAAAAGGGGACATCGATTATATATATATATATATATATATATATATATATATATAAATATTTATTCAGAATTACATACATTTTTACAAACATTAACTTTGTGTGTAATTATTTTAATTATGGGTTTAATTTACAATAACAAAATAATATATAATACATAAAATTATGAAAACAAAAGAAACAAATAGTCGTAAATATAAATTCCATAAAAAATCATTTCTGATAATTTCCTTATTCGACTTCTATCCATTTTCGGATAGTCGAATATTATATATTTTTGGAATAAATCGATTATTAAAAATTTTATAGATTCTAATATTTGAAGAATCTGATATTCGAATGCAATGAAAGGCGAGTTTGACAGTTTTAGAAATAAGTTGAAGCTTTTAAGTGATTTTTACGAACACGCGCATATGTATAAATTATCCTGCTTTGAACATAAAAAAGCTGAAGCGGCGAAGAATGATGAAATAAATTTAAAAAAGAAACATTTCGTGCAAATATAAAGTAGGCTATGACGTTGTTTTCGTTTAATTTAATTTCCCACGGAGAAAAGTACGAGAGTAAGGAAGAAAATGAAGAGTAACGTAATGTAAGCGATGATTGCAATGTACTGAAGATTAATTACGAGTAAATAACTTAATTATGTAATTGTTTCCTTTTAGAGCTGTGAATTTTTGTAAATAAAGCACAACAATAAATTATATTACTTAAACGAGTTTCTCCTTTCTTGTCAACCCCGCCCGGCCTCCTCCTCCTCCTCCTTTGAAGTCACGTTAATTAAAATTAAAATTGTTACCGTGTTTTAATAAAAACAAAATTAAAGCAAAACCGAGAAGAGAGAATGTTTTAATCATCGTTTTAACAAGTTATTAAGTTGCGTCTAAGCGGCGTAATGAATGGGACTGCGACTGCCTGCCGAGCGGGGCGCGCAGCATTCGGGAACGTCGCCGTTTCCCGTTTGCCCTCTCGCTCCCTCGCCGGCGCCCCGTTTCCTCCGTCCCTTTCTCTCATTTAATAAGTGCAGTTTAGTTAATACAGTGGAGATCAAAGGGCTCTCCAATTTTAATTCCACTTTATCTAAAGGGCGTACACCGAGGGCCGAGGCAATAAAATGCTAATGTGTGTTTGTCGTCGCTAATCAGACTGCGAGGCGCTGTTCTATATGTCGCCCTTTCTCTTTCCCTATTGGTTTCTGGCTGTCTTCCTCCCCTCATCTCTCTTTCTCTTTATCGTTCGTTCGTGCGTTTATTAAACGCGGGATTCTTTATTACGCGTCGTAATTTCAAAGAATAATCAATTCAATTAAAACTCGGAAATTTTCAAAACAAAATGGTATTTATATACAAACACAGGTGGAAGAAAAGAAGGTGGATTGATAGGCTTAGTTGAAAACAGTACAGTAAATACAAAATTAAATAGAGAAAATTATACAAATTATGCTTAAATTATAACTTTACTTCTAATGCATAATATAATTTTATAATAATAATAAAAACTAAACTAATATTAGTATTAAAAATCATAAGACAACGCTCGTGTCATCATTAACACTGTAATTTATAAAAACTAAACTGATAGCATTACAAATCATAAGGCAACACTCGTGTCAATATTAGCACTGTAATTTAAAAGGGAGAGCAGCAATATGTGACGAATGACCAAAATTGTCGAAGCATCCTATAATTTAATCTACTTTATGTTGGTTGTTGGTTGTGGAGGCTTTAATTATTTAAATAAAAATACTTGTCCTTTCTCCTACTTATTTTTTTCCTATAATTTCCTATAACTAACTAAAAAAAAGAAAAAATGCAATCTGCGATAACCCGTTTTGTGTTTCGTTTATACAATAAATTAAAGGCTCTACACATAAATAGTTCGAAAACCGAAACAGAAGTGGGTGCAGCCTTGATCGTTAATGTGATGGCAGATTCATAGTGTCTTCCCCCAGTGTTTAGTGTATAACTGGCAGAATTATATGCTATATAGCAAGCGCTGCATTACTGCAACCTGTTATATCACAGTGCTTTCCTTATCCAGTAGAATTCTCTATCAGCTCTGACCAATATTGTAAATAAAAAAGTGGATGATCCTATGGTGCTCAACATACTAACAACCTTCCACCATCTGTTAACTACATCAAAATGCGTGACCTTTACTGGTGTGCCGTCCCATGTATGAATCGATGGTAATGAGTTAGCAGACCCTGCAGGTCGTATAGCCACCGAGGATTTTCATCCAGATATCACTTTATGTACACACTACGACTAAAATTATACTCTCCGAGATTCCTCCTTAAATATTTTTGTATTTTCAAAATTGTATACTTTATTGATAAATACTGCCTTTCAGAAGACAATAAAATAATTTATAGCGAAAATAAAATATTTGTTTTCAAAATATTTATTATAATTAAATTTATGAAATCTATTGCTAACTTCACACCCGTAAAAAAAATAGTTGAGTAAGAGAGTGAGTGTTGCTACCAAGACGATTTTTTTTTTTTTTGAAGAAATTACACGATTTTTGATGAAAAATCGTAGGAAACAGAAGAACATGAAAGACAAAGCTTTTTCAGCTTTGCTGAGATGCAACAGCAAAATGAGACACGTGTGGGAAGAACTCAGCAGCCGTTTTCATAAATAAATAAATTGATAACAATATGGATTATTGAAAACAACAATGAATTGATCTACATCTTATGTAGCGACCAGAGATAGTTTTAAGGCTTCTATTCTTCACATCCCTTACATTCGATTGCTCTCTGTTAATATAAAATATACTAAAGAAAATAATATTCCGTGTAAAATTTTATGAAAAATACATAAAATGTCCCGGCTCCTTCACCATATATTCTATACTTCACACCACGAGCTTCTTATTTAATGTTGCTTTTCGAAAAAAATATTTCTACACAAAATAAAAACTTTCTGATAGCATATTCGAGTTCAGCAGACTTTAAACTATCTCTGAAGAAAATTTCAACACATTGCAGTCTAAAATTTATTTTTTTTATAAAAAAGTTGTAAAGGGTACCCGTTTGAACTTTTTCATTTTTCTTTGAAAATTCGAAAAAAATATTTTTACGCGGAATAAAAATTTTCTGATAGCAGATTCGATATTAGCAGACTCAAAACTATCCCTGTAGAAAGTTTCAGCCCTTTGCAGCCTAAAATTTATTTTTTATGAAAAAAAAAATTATAAGAGGTACCTATTTGAACTTTTTCATTTTCTTTGAAAATTCGAAAAAAATATTTCTACGCGGAATAAAAACTTTCTGCTAGCATATTCGAGTTCAGCAGACTTTAAACTATCTCTGTAGAAAGTTTCAGTCCATTGCAGCCTACAATTTATTTTTTATGAAAAAAATTGTAAGGGGTACCCATTTGAACTTTTTCATTTTTTCTTTTAAAATTCGAAAAAAAAATATTTCTACGCGGAATAAAAACTTTCTGATAGCAGATTCGAGTTCAACGGACTTTAAACTATCTCTAAAAAGTTTCAAATCATTGCAGCCTAAAATTTTATTTTTAAGAAAAAAGTTGTAAGGGGTACCCCTTCGAACTTTTTCATTTTTCTTTGAAAATTCGAAAAAAATATTTCTACGTGGAATAAAAACTTTCTGATAGCGTATTCGAGTTCAGCAGACTTTAAACTATCTCTGTAGAAAGTTTCAGCCCATTACAGCCTAAAATTTAATTTTTATGAAAAAAGTTGTAAGGGGTACCCGTTTGAACTTTCTCATTTTTCTTTGAAAATTCGAAAAAAATATTTCTACGCCGAATAAAAACTTTCTGATAGCTGATTCGAGTTCAGCAGATTTTAAAATATCCCTGTAAAAAGTTTCAGCACATTGCAGCCTAAAATTTATTTTTTATGAAAAAAGTTGTAAGGGCTTCACGTTTGAACTTTTTCATTTTTCTTTGAAAATTCGCAATAAATATTTCTACGTGGAATAAAAACTTTCTGATAGCATATTCGAGTTCAGCAGACTTTAAACTATCTCTGTAGAAAGTTTCAGCCCATTACAGCCTAAAATTTAATTTTAATGAAAAAAGTTGTAAGGGGTACCCGTTTGAACTTTTTCATTTTTCTTTAAAAATTCGAAAAAAATATTTCTACGCGGAATAAAAACTTTATGATAGCAGATTTGAGTTCAGCAGGCTTTAAACTATCTCTGAAGAAAGTTTCAGCCCATTGCAGCCTAAAATTATTTTTTTATGAAAAAAGTTGTAAAGGGTACCCCGTCAAACTTTCTAATTTTTCTTCAAAAATTCGAAAAAAATATTTCTACGCGGAATAAAAACATTCTGTTAGCAGATTAGAGTTCAGCAGACTTTAAACTATCTGTATAGAAAGTTTCAGCCCATTGCAGCCTAAAATTTATTTTTTATGAAAAAAGTTGTAAGGGGTACCCGTTTGAACTTTTTCATTTGTCTTTGAAAATTCGAAAAAAATATTTCTGCACGGATTAAAAACTTTCTGATGGTAGTTTCGAGTTCGGCAAACTTTAAACTATCCCTGTAGAAAGTTTCAGCCCATTGCAGCCTAAAATTTATTTTTTATGAAAAAAGGTGTAAGTGGTACACGTTTGAACTTTTTCATTTTTCTTTGAAAATTCTAAAAAAATATTTCTGCATGGATTAAAAACTTTCTGATAACAAATTCGAGTTCAGCAGACTTTAAGCTATCTCTGTAGAAAGTTTCAACACAATTCAGCCTAAAATTATTATTTTATAAAAAAGTTATAAGTTGAACTGCTGTTTTCTATCAACTATAATAATTATAGGTCATTAGATTCAACGATTGTTTGTTTTTAACTTTTTTTTTCGTATAATGATGGCAGAATGGGAAAAGATTAATCACAAATCACTGCATTAAAAATAGGAGCTCATCTATTATTTGCCTAACTATTTGACCATTGATATGGTTCGTAATTTCAAGCATAAGTGAGTTTTCAACTATATTCCCATTCTAAATTAAAAGTATTTACTTGAATAAATTTCGAGTGAACTCTTTTTCATATATAAATTAATTTTTAACCGATTAAACGTTTATAGAGGCAATATTTTAACAACACAGCTTTCGTAACAATAGCGAAGAAATGAAATGGAAAAGAAGTGGAATTAGTTAGTATGTGAGTGCGGCCGTGCGGAAGCGAACGTTTCGGGTGGATGTGGGGAGCCTTAAAAAAAAGGGGGATGATGCGTTCAGCGAACCGTCGGTTTGGTTAAATTTCTGTATGAGATGAAGCGAGCGGAGCTGTGGGGCGGCGGGGAAGAGGGAAAAAGGACCGCCGGCAATAAAAGGGCAATTAGAATGGTCGGACGGTTTGGAAACAGTCTGATTAAAAAAGAGAAGGACCGCCAAATAGACAGCACACTGGCACAAACCAATAAAGTAATAGAGAGAGTTAATTATCGTTCGTGGTGGAGGGTGCGACGCCGACGCCGCCGCTGCCTCCACTCCGATTGGGGTGGAACGTCCACATTATGTGTGTTAATGAGCTGGGATGAAGAAGGGACGGGGGTTGTTACCGGCGATTAATTTTAATCGTCGTCAACAAAATTAAAATTTTTAATTTTAATTTTTTCTTTTATAAAATGAGTTTTGGCCAGCACTCTACCTGCCGGCCGCCGCGGATTAAACATCGGGTCAACATTTACCTGACCCGAGGTTGGAAGATCACCGCCCGGCCCTCCGGATTATCGTGCAGCAATTAGGGCCCGAGCAGCAGATTAAGACGCCCAGGGAGAGGACACGGGCCGCCGTTGCAATTTGAAAGAAGAGAGATTACAGATTAACGTAATTCTTTCAAATTGCATTTTAACGGTTGGATTTAAGAATTCGTTGGAAATAATTATTTTGTTTACGATAGTTATTTTCCAGTGAATTCTTTGCCAACGGCCACGTGGTCCTCGAAAATCATCCCTACTCCAGACGATTTTCGGCGATTAAATACGGGATGCATCCACCCAGATCTGCAGTCCACTCTGGTGCTGTACAGGGGGCAGCATGTGGATTCATGAGGAACTTTTGTTCCTCGATATTTAACCTTCTCTCTGAGACAGGAAACTCTGACCGACGCAGACGCCAGATGTTCCAGACGTCGTTCCTGCCAGAAGAAGTCGACTCCAGGACCAGTACTTCCTGAAGTCCACCAACGCCGAGCTTCACGGTTAATGGTGTAACCGTCTCGACGCCACACCGACGCTACTAGTGTAGTGTCTTATGCTGTTGCCGGATCCAGTCCAATCCAGGAACCTGCCGACTCCAGGAAACTCAGCCCGACACCGACGTTAGCCGTCCGCCGTCGTTCCTGCAGTCAACACCGACGCCAAGCACCTAGGTTGCCAATACAACCGCTTCGACGTCAACACTACGAGGGTAGTGTTTGTTCCTGCCCCTGGATCCAACCCCGACGCATTAACCCACGGACATCGACGTCGAATTCCGACGCCGATCACAGGACACCGAACTGCCGCCTGAACGCCGCCTCCATCCAGACGCCGACGCTACATCAGGTCTACCTACATGTACACTGTGTGACTGCTCTCTCTGTTTTGTTTTTTTTTTTTGCTAATTTTTTTGTAAATAAATTATTTAAAAACCAATTGTGTTTTAAAGGTTAGTTGCTTCGTCTCTAAATCAACCTGAGCTAGTTGATAATCAACGTGAGGTACCTTCCCTCCCGTTGACAAATGGCGCCCAACCTAGTGGCCGAATAAAGCCCACACCCGTGAGACAGCAACTAACCTTTGAAGGATTAAAACACAAAGAGGAAGAGAAGCACAGATCGTACGGGGCCGACAGCCAGCCGAAACCATGTCCCGAAGACTACCATTTGAAGCAGAATGTGCAGATTTCTACTTCGAATACTTCGATGGCTTCTTCGAGCGGCACAGGAAATGGCCGAATAAGTTCAAGCTGGACTACGCCCTGAGCGGACTGGACGGACCGGGTATTATCAAGTGGAAGAAGACGCTGCAGGAGCGCTATACAACGTGGGAAGGTCTTCGGCGAGTGCTGCTACATGTCTTCGCAAATAAAAAGGGCACATATGTAGTCGCACCATGTGCTCTTTGGGATCGCGTAAATTATGCAAAGATCCATACGGAAGAAGCAGAATGGGAAGAAGTAGAAGACCTGACCCCCG
Organism: Philonthus spinipes; assembly: GCA_963082785.1. NCBI lineage: Eukaryota > Metazoa > Arthropoda > Insecta > Coleoptera > Staphylinidae > Philonthus > Philonthus spinipes. The sequence goes on from OY720308.1 coordinate 3,240,534, forward strand.
AGGAAACCCGCGTTGTGTATCCACACAACTTGGCGCAGGAATGCGAGCTGAACGAGGAAGCCTGGGAACAAGCTGCCTCGATTCCTGCAGTTGATTACGAAGCCGTCACCGTCTTTACACGAACGCCCGAGAGCTACAACGAAGCAAGCATCCATCCTGAGGTCAAGAAATCCCCGAAATATCACCCACAACAAATCACTTTAAATAGAAGTTGTGAAAAACTCAGGACATCCGCCAACCCCGAATATGATTACACCTTCTCCAGAATCGAGAAGCGTGATATGCCGATTTCCTTGCTGGAAACACGTCAAAAAGTCCGGCTAATTTCAAGGCCTCGGCGAAAGCCGCCCTGGAAGCGAACGTCACCCAAGAAGGAAACGCTAAAAGCTCATGATGCCGACCATTGCCTTCGATACCGGAACGGATTTCGCTCTGCTAGAGGACTCTGGAAACCGCCCTGGAGAACGGAATCTTCCCTGGACAGGAGACCTGGATTTCACCGTCTCCCACGACCGCAACGGAAGCCCCCCTGGACATTTTAGTGATCGGACACTATTAAAGTGCATTTACCCCGCGAAAAGACGTTCAAATAGTTTGTAGTGAAGTGTAAATTGTTAGATAGATAGTGATACCCCCCGGACGCTTAGTGCGCGTAAACAGGACAGTAGCAGACAACATCTCGAAATCCAGCTGGCAAAACTCATTTTACGGGGCCGTTTGTTACCGGCGATTAATTTTAATCGTCGTCAACAAAATTAAAATTTTTAATTTTAATTTTTTCTTTTATAAAATGAGTTTTGGCCAGCACTCTACCTGCCGGCCGCCGCGGATTAAACATCGGGTCAACATTTACCTGACCCGAGGTTGGAAGATCACCGCCCGGCCCTCCGGATTATCGTGCAGCAATTAGGGCCCGAGCAGCAGATTAAGACGCCCAGGGAGAGGACACGGGCCGCCGTTGCAATTTGAAAGAAGAGAGATTACAGATTAACGTAATTCTTTCAAATTGCATTTTAACGGTTGGATTTAAGAATTCGTTGGAAATAATTATTTTGTTTACGATAGTTATTTTCCAGTGAATTCTTTGCCAACGGCCACGTGGTCCTCGAAAATCATCCCTACTCCAGACGATTTTCGGCGATTAAATACGGGATGCATCCACCCAGATCTGCAGTCCACTCTGGTGCTGTACAGGGGGCAGCATGTGGATTCATGAGGAACTTTTGTTCCTCGATATTTAACCTTCTCTCTGAGACAGGAAACTCTGACCGACGCAGACGCCAGATGTTCCAGACGTCGTTCCTGCCAGAAGAAGTCGACTCCAGGACCAGTACTTCCTGAAGTCCACCAACGCCGAGCTTCACGGTTAATGGTGTAACCGTCTCGACGCCACACCGACGCTACTAGTGTAGTGTCTTATGCTGTTGCCGGATCCAGTCCAATCCAGGAACCTGCCGACTCCAGGAAACTCAGCCCGACACCGACGTTAGCCGTCCGCCGTCGTTCCTGCAGTCAACACCGACGCCAAGCACCTAGGTTGCCAATACAACCGCTTCGACGTCAACACTACGAGGGTAGTGTTTGTTCCTGCCCCTGGATCCAACCCCGACGCATTAACCCACGGACATCGACGTCGAATTCCGACGCCGATCACAGGACACCGAACTGCCGCCTGAACGCCGCCTCCATCCAGACGCCGACGCTACATCAGGTCTACCTACATGTACACTGTGTGACTGCTCTCTCTGTTTTGTTTTTTTTTTTTGCTAATTTTTTTGTAAATAAATTATTTAAAAACCAATTGTGTTTTAAAGGTTAGTTGCTTCGTCTCTAAATCAACCTGAGCTAGTTGATAATCAACGTGAGGTACCTTCCCTCCCGTTGACAGGGTGCCCTTTCCGGATCCTGCGCACAATCGTCGGCGATTGATGGGAACGGATTTGTTTTTCTTTCATTTGCATAAGGCTTAACAGGCTTAATTGAAAGCTTTCATCAAAAATAAAAGACCACACTTTTAATAAAATAAAAATATATCTATTCATTACATCTTAATAATACAATTAAATTAAATAATATAATTAAATTCGTTACAACTTAATAATACATCTTATTTTATAAATGTGTAATTACAATTATAATTTGCAATTATAGAAAACATCAATTTGTAACAAATATATCGATAGTTTAGATAGACTAAACGACTTAAAACAAGTTTTTATTTTCTTAACCGCTTCATTCTTTTGATAAAAAATAAAATCGACGTATCAGAGCTTTTTTCTGAAATATTTTTATTTACCATATAATCCATTACTTTTGGGAATACATTTAAATTTTAGTCTATCGATTTGTAACAAACTTACGAATCGATGTTTTCTATAATTTAAGAAAAAATTGTTTTAAGTTATTCGTTTCTTTTGATTTATGATTTTTACATCCTACTTTATTTTGTTTAAATTACTACTACTACTAAACATCTTTATTTATGTAACATTTATACATAGTTTAGATAATTATTTACAATGTATTTGTAGATTTATATACATTACATGAAATGGCTAACGATCTAAGGTTGTTTAAATTATTTATATTAAATAAATTAAAATTTCTCGCTGTAAATATTAAAATATCTTTTAATTAATCACAGAATATATACATATATAAATATGAACATAATTGACTGTTAGCAGTGTTCCTAATAAAATATGTAAACAGTAAATTAGCGTTACATTTTGAGGTGGGTTAAAAGGGCCACTATGGGGGCACCGCGGGGGTGTCGGCGAGCGGGTTGAAAACGGCAGCAAAGTTTCCCGAGGCACGCTAGCAAATTAAGCGATTAAAATCTGACTTGGTGGCATAGCACAATGCTGTAAGGGAACGAAGGGCGCGGTTCGATAATGCCTCGCTAAATTTGTTTAATGCTATACATACACACACGAGCGCGCGCTAGGGGTTTGATAAATTTTATGCCCATTTTGTAATAAATTCCTTATCAAAAATATCGTTACTCGTTAGTCGATATAAATTACCGTTTTATGGCAACCACCGTGCATTTTATAAATTTCACTTAATTATACCTGATAAATTGCGAATTACAATTTATATTAACATTAATAATCCTGATAATTTTTCATTGTTTATAATTATTTTTTAATCAATATTATATTCATATATATATGTTTAAATAAAGTTAATCAATTATTTTCAAAATTACTTTTATTATTATTGTCTCAAAACCAATGTTTCGTTACCCAATAGCATTATCGGGATGGACAAGGAAGCGAATTCCACCTGCAGGTTATGTGAAAACATTGAGCGCGTAACATTTAAGAGTACGGTACTAACGCATACTAGACCTGTGAGTTTTCATTCTAATCTTGTTACAGAATATATTAACAATTAAATAAAATAATTTAATTGTTACAAAATTACGAATACTAAAATACGAATTTCAATGCAATATTCATAAAATAACATAAATAACTCAAAAACTGAGGATAGAGTATTTATATATTCTTACATATTTTAAAATAACGTTCTTTGAAGCACATTTTGGTAAAGTTTCATTGGGATACTTCAAAAATTTCAGAAGTTACGAATGCTGAAAACACAAAATTCAAAGAAATATTCATAAAATCACGCTGTTTTTGTTTTATAAGTGAAAATAACTCAAAAACTAAAGATAGCGTATTTTTATATTCTTACATATTCTAAAACAGCGTTCTTTAAAGCACATTTTGGTAAAGTTTCATTAGGATACCTCAAAAATTTCAGAAGTTACAAATGCTGAAAACACAAATTTCAATGAAATATTCATTAAATCACACTGTTTCTGTTATTTAAGTGAAAATAACTCAAAAACTAACAATAGCGTATTTTCAGATTCTTACATATTTTAAAAGAGTATTCTTCGAAGTACATTTTGGTAAAGTTTCATTGGGATACCTTAAAAATTTCAGAAGTTACGAATGCTGAAAACACTAATTTCAATAAAATATTCATAAATCACATTCATTTTGGTAAATGAATAAAAATAACTAAAAAAACTAGGAATTGTTTGTTTTCGGAGAATCAATCAATATTTTAGAATATCAATAATAATATATTGCAAACTTATATCTTATATACTTATAAAATATAATAATAATAATAATTTTATTGCCCAACAGTTTTACACTAATTACAGGACAAAATTAATACATTTCTTAATGAAACATAACAAGTCAAACGACATAAGATCAAACTATTTGATTAAAAATTACATTCATATCATAACGATTTTTTAATCATTATTCTTTTTTGCTCCGAAATCAAGCCTAAAGAAGAAATAATTTATTAATTATTTTTAAATTATTTTTATTTAATTTATCAAGCCCGAATTATCGAGTGTAATAAATACATGCGACAAAGCAGTCCGTGGAAGGAAATTGGACGAGTAGTGTCGAGAAAAAGAGAGGATAATTTTATTGGGGGTAAGTAGAGAATAAGAATTAAAGGTAGAGAGGTTGGACATCCGAAAGGAATTTAAAACCACATTTTTTTTAATAAAACAAACATTATTATGAATTCTGAAAAGGTAGCTTCCATTCCATTGAGCAAAAGAAAAACAATGAAATGTATACAAACATTTTCACAGTAGCCAAAACACAATTTACGACAAATCCCTGCGAAATCCCCACAATACCCTCTTGGAAAGAAAAAAAAATGATGAACACAAACACTCGAAATCCTCATTCACTCCTTTCTTGGGGTCGCAGCGGGCGTCTTTAAATCAGCGAGGGAATTATGCGGGATTAGGCGGGATGCACTTTCGGCGCACTCGAACACTCACAAAAGGCGTGTTTTGTAAATAAGTTGTGCAATTTATGCACGCTCTTTCCATCTTCCCGGACATAAGCGGATCCCAGAGCCGAGGAGGGGGATTATCGCCCGGTTTACCTTACCCACGGTGGCGCCACTATCTTGTAACTAGATCTAATAATATTTGGGATTTGAACAAACAAAAATATAGGGTTTACTAGGGATTTATAGAATGGATTGCGAATTGTTTACAGTACGTTCATAATCATAACACATTATTTTTTGTCTTATTATTATTTTATATTATCCTGTAACTGTGCTTCAGTTTCCTTTTGGGTAATACTTTTATTATTATTCAATTTAAAATATCTCATATCTTAAGCTGGTGTTACACTGCCTGGGGAAAAGTTCATTTCAATCCATACAGTTTAAAAATCAAATTATAATTTATATCATATGATCGAGATATTCACTATTTGTTTTGAGTTATGTGAAGTAATAATCACTAATAAAACACTATTCTATTACCTTTCTTCACTGATTTATTTTTCTGTTAGATGTACATTTTGAGCACCATGTGCTCATCCAGTTATTGAAAATGAGCACATGGTGCTCAAAATGTACATCTAACAGAAAAATAAATTAGTGAAGAAAGGAAATAAAATAGTGTTTTATTATATAATCGAGAACACTTTTTTCCTCTAAAGTGCCTCGATTTTATTCTTTATCATCTAAATGAATATTTACGAAAAAAATAGATATTATTCTGCATGTATATAAAAATAAATGAACCAATATAAATAAACTAATAATTTTTGTATACAGACAGGATAGGCATGATGGAGTTATGATTAGCATATGCTATTCTTGTATATGCTAATCACCATTCCATCATGCCTCACTTAGATGACACTATAAAAATCGCGCAAAATCCCATTTTGGAAACGCACGTTTTTCGAATGCGCGCAAGGAAATGAACAACAACAAAAAAAATAAAATAAACACCGGCCGTCCCGTTGTTTCGATTAAAAATCCAATGTACACACTAAAAGCCAAATTTAGAGATGCTTAACGTCAGATGGAAAATTGCAAAACACCCCACAAAGTGCACGCCGGAAAATGTAAAAGTGTTTTTTCCCCCCAACAAACACACACAAACATAAAAAAATAAATAGCAAAACCCACACACGCACATATATCAATTAAACCCACCCCCGAAACATCCATAAATTTCGTGTCGAATTACACACTTTTTCCCCCTTCCCCCCGTTGCGTTTTGTTTTGCTTTACCCAACTCCTTTGTTATTACTATATCCGCGCAATTAAAACCCGAACGATTCATTAACATCTGTTATTTTTTTCACTCCCCCCATCTCTCTCATTCTCTTGTCGGGCCGTAAAGTTAAATAAATAATGGAATTAGGGTGTCGTGACATTGCGAGTTATCGTGACGATATTTTATTGTAATCTTAATCCTAACTTAATTAAATACGCGATTAAGTGCAGCAGTTATGGTCACGCACACGCTGCTGTGTTTGTGTGTGTGTGTGCTATATATTATATGCCTATTATTCAAATCGCATTTTCTGAACCCGAGCGAGCAGCGTTCGCCCTGTGAAATTGTTAAATTGTGGAACACGGAATAATTACTTTATAACGTTTTTTAATGCGCCAAGGTTGTTTATTATTACACCGCGTATTGAGTTTGATATTGTGCATGCGAGTGGGGAATAATAATGTTGATGATTTATTGCCGGGGGTAATTACAGTCTTGCTTTCTATAATTTGCATTGATAATGAATTATTTACGTGTTTAAATAATTTTATTGGGTGATGTATTTTTTTTATTTTATATTAAAGCACGGATAAACAAGTGGAAATACATACAAATGCCAACCACAGTTAATCTTTGGACTTTAAAAACTTTGCATCAATATTATATTAACGATTATTATTTAAATAATTCAGGTAATTTAAAAACACATTTTGGTATTGTTTCATTAGAATATTAAAAAATAACAGAAGTTACGAAAATACGAATTTCAATGCAATATTCATAAAATCACATTATTTTTGTTAAATAAGTAAAAATAACTCAAAAACTAAAGATAGCGTATTTTCAGATTCTTACATATTTTAAAAGAGCGTTCTTTGAAGCACATTTTGGTAAAGTTTCATTGGGATACTTCAAAAATTTCAGAAGTTACGAATGCTGAAAACACAAATTTCAAAGGAAAATACATAAAATCACACTGTTTTTGTCATATAAGTGAAAATAACTCTAAAACTAAAGATAGCGTATTTTCAGATTCTTACATATTTTAAAAGAGCGTTCTTTGAAGCACATTTTGGTAAAGTTTTATTAGGATACCTCAAAAATTTCAGAAGTTACGAATGCTGAAAACACAAATTTCAAAGAAATATTCATAAAATAACACTATTTCTGTTATATAAGTGAAAATAACTCAAAAACTAAAGATAGCGTATTTTCAGCTTTTTACATATTTTAAAAAAGCATTCTCTGAAGCACATTCAGGTAGAGTTTCATTGAGATACCTCAAAAATTTCAGAAGTTACAAATGCTGAAAACACAAATTTCAATGAAATATTCATAAAATCACACTGTTTTTGTCATATAAGTGAAAATAACTCAAAAACTAAAGATAGCGTATTTTCAGATTCTTACATATTTTAAAAGAGCGTTCTTTGAAGCACATTTTGGTAAAGTTTCATTGGGATACCTCAAGAATTTCAGAAGTTACGAATGCTGAAAACACAAATGTCAATGAAATATTCATTAAATCACACTATTTTTGGTATATAAGTGAAAATAACTCAAAAACTAAAGATAGCGTATTTTCAGATTCTTACGTATTTTAAAAGAGCGTTCTTTAAAGCACATTTTGGTAAAATTTCATTGGGATACCTCAAAAATTTCAGAAGTTACGAATGCTGAAAACACAAATTTCAATTAAATATTCATAAATCACATTCATTTTTGCAAATGATAATAAAAATAACTCAAAAACTAGGAATGGCGAATTTTGAGATTTACTTTGAGAATTACATTGTATTAAACACCAACAGAACGAGGCATAATAGCCCTGAAATCAACAATTTTAAACTTTTGAAATATAAAATTTGAAAGGTTTAAATTTTATAATTCAATCCCTTTTTCCAACTGAAAAAATTTTATTGATCAGTGTCAGAAATTTTCCTTGTTAAATTTCATTGTAATTTACATATCTGCAAATGTGTGAATCTTTGTTTCATTTTATTTAATTAATATTTATTTATATACATTTGAAAGGTCATATTGAAAAAAAAAAACACACTTTATGTTCTGGTTTACGCAAACTTTTATTATTATTTTTTACATTTTATTTTAAAGAAGAATAATGATTATTTTAAGTCGTGTTCAATAAAGCAATTTCGTAATTACGCGCAGCGTGAAATGAAAATAATTCCTCTAACTACACTTTTTATTCCATTACTAGTAAAAAAAACAACTATCAACCTTACGTAATTATTATATATTTGTAAACGACACTATAAACAATCAAATTCCCTGGGAAAATAAGAAAGCAAACAGTAAAACCGACAATTACTGAAAAACACATTAGCCTTATGCAATCGTAATCAGCCGAGGCGCTTAACTTCGTTGCGGGCGAAATGGGAACCTAAACAAAAATAATTGGCCATCCATCCAGTTTTCAATATTTAATAGAAGGAAAAGAGAGATAGGAAAAAAAAAGCGACGCGGTGTCCATTACGTAGGTAATGGTAATGGATTACTTTCCAATGTGGAAATCTGATACGCGCCAGCGCTATGAATAATATATTAAAAATCGCTTTTAATGTTATTACACTCACGTGAAAACGTACGAAACAGGTAAAACCTATAAAGTAAATTACATTTATTAACCGAAGACGTCCGCCACGGGGTAATTTAATATTATTCAAAAAAAAGAATAATACCCGTGCCACCCTCAACTATTAATGTGTGTATGAATAATGCGCGCATGAAATATTCAATAATAGCGTTTCTGGATATTAGACAAGGTGAGAAACGGGGTGAATTATTTATTTATTTATTTTCAATATGATTGTTTTTTTTTTTTTGTTTGTGATTATTTCAGTGTGAAGCTGGTTTTAAAAAGTTTTTTTCTGCGATCCACGCTACCCGTCGCTCCATCTGGTGTGGAGCTTTCGAATCTCCCGGTGGTTGGAAGCTGTGCGAATTGCGGTTGGCGTCGGCGCCGGTAGATGGGGATCGAGGGATGTCCGCGGAGATGAAATTCAAATCGATAAAATTTGCGGGTCGTAAATATTTGGTGTCGCTAATTTTAAGTAGGTGTTAATTTATTATTTTGATAATAATACCAATTTTCTATATTGCTGATTAAAATTGTGTATTAATTTAATATTGGTTTTATAATACCTTATTAAATATTTGTATAAAAATAAAATTTTAAAAACTTCATTTTGTTATTCTATTTATACAGTGGCGTAGATTGTTCTGTTTAGTGTAAAAAATGTAAATACAAGAAATAACTAACTTTTAGTTGTAGAATACGTACTTTTATTTACTTTGTAATAATGAGAAGAATAACTTAAACAAAATTAAATCAAATGTTCAAATTGCTGGTCGTTCACCTCCAGACTGTATGCCTGCCCATTAATACATTTTTGAATCACTTCTTCACGTATTAGTTCACATTCATTAGTAATTATTTGTCTCAATTTCTAGAAGCTTCTTGGATGTTTAACATTAACCCCCGAAAGAAACTCGAGAATTGAGGAAGATAGATATTTACGGTAGGAAATGAAGTTTTTATTACGTGTATTCTTCGTAATAAGAACTTCATTTCTTCATTTCTTATTACGTGTATTCCCCGTAATAAAAACCTCATTTGCAAGGGGCTGTAGTAAGATTACAGACAAATTTTGTAGCAAGGAATTGCAGATGGAATCGGATAGAAGCGACTTGATAATCGGCATAAAATTCCGCAAAGGTACAAAATTTTAAATTTTCATTTAATACTTCATCCACTGTATTGTATGCAGGGTGTTTCAAATTCAACTATAAAATCGTAAATTGAAAGACTGTTATTCCTTACTTCACAATTTATTTTATGTTAGATGTACATTTCGAGACACAAAGTGCTCATTATCAATTAATAATCTATTGTGAAGTAAGGAATAACAGTCTTTCAATTTGTGATTAAACACTTCACTTAAACTCAAAAAAGCATTCAGTCATAAAATCGTGCTTATTATAAGAGATAGAGGGTAGTCTATCTCTTATAATAAGCAGGGTGATTTAAATTCAACCATTAAATCATGCTGATTATAAAAGCTAGAGGGTAGTCTATCTCTTATAATAAGCAGGGTGATTCAAATTCAACCATAAAATTATAAAAGATAGAGGGTAGTCTATCGCTTATAATAAACACGATTTTATGGTTGAATTTGAAACACCCTGTATACAATTGAAATTGTTCCCTGTATACAATACAGTGGATGAAGTATTAAATGAAAATTACGGATTTGTAGTTCAGTAATTTTCATTTATATGATAATAATAATTATATTGAATAAAAATATGGATTAGAAATTACAATGAAATTAAACAAGGAAAATTTCTGGCAATGATCAATAAAATTCGATCAATCCCTTTTTCCAACTGCAACTATTGATCATTGCCAGAAATTTTCCTTGTTTAATTTCATTGTAATTTAAATAACTGCAAATGTGTGAATCATCTTTGTTTCATTTTATTTAATTGGATTAGAAATTTTAAAAATATATATCTCACCATTTATTTATTTCTGTTCAATAATCAAAATCCATCCTTTTTGTAAATATCACTAGTTATCACTTTTCACAAATTAATTGCACACTTGAAAACAATTTAATGCGTATGTATTTGCTCGCGCACCGATCAACTACAACTAATCTTTTTATCTAAAGAATGCGTTCGCAGAGCGAGCCATCGATTGTTGTTTTTTTTTTTTTCCTTTTTTTTGCGATAATTGCGCTCGCAGATTTCAATCCAGTTGGACGCACACGCGCGGTGTGTTCAGTGTTCCGATTGAATTTTTAACATTTAAAATTATTGATAATTATACACGCGATTTATTTTTGTTTCGAAAGATTCATTAATAATGAGTGGTGGAAGTGAGTTAATTCGTGTGTGTTTTCGAGGATTTGGAGAAATGGATTTTCAGCTCTTTATTTGTTAAGGTATGTCAAGTCAAGTGTATTCCATTCCCGTTTAAAAGGATAAATTTTTGAATTAAAAATTAAATAATATTATACAAACAAAAGGATTCAGTATTTTTTATTAAAAAATAAATAAAATTATACAAACAAAAGGATTCAGTATGTTTTATTAAAAATTAAATAAAATTATACAAACAAAATGATTCAGTATTTTTTATTAAAAATTAAATAAAATTATACAAACAAAAAGATTCAGTATTTTTTATTAAAAAACAAATAAAATTATACAAACAAAAAGATTCAGTATTTTTTATTAAAAATTAAATAAAATTATACAAACAAAAAGATTCAGTATTTTTTATTAAAAAACAAATAAAATTATACAAACAAAAAGATTCAGTATTTTTTATTAAAAATAAATAAAATTATACAAACAAAATGATTCAGTATTTTTTATTAAAAATTAATTAAGTTTTTTTCAATAATAATTGTTAATAAATCTGGTTCGTCTTCGCTAAAATATTAAACCACAATTTTACATGAAAAATATATTTTTTATTAAATTATCAATAATCAATTCGTCAATAATATAAAACAGTGTAAACTGTCGCTAATTTATTAACAAAAATGCACTCTTTAATATGCTGTAGAACAAAATAAATGAGTCTTAAATTAATTGCTATCCTTTTTTAAAGCCCCTCTTTGCACCTGGTCGCAAATCCAGCGGGGCGCCAAAGACCAACAATCGAAATTAATCAGCGAAAGCGCTCAATCGATTGAAATTAACGTCGATGGGAAACGCCGGGACTTTATTCACAACCCGATTGATCTTTATGTGGTTAATGAAATTATGATTTAATTTCCGTGCGTACTTTTTGTGATGTTTTATTAACGCTCTTGATCCGTATTCCTGAAATTGATTACACATTTCGGCCGTACGCAACCGTCGTAATATATTTAAATGATTTGGTTGAAAATTCTTCACCTGAAGAAGCAACAACGTTGTGAAACAATTGTCCTGAAATACACAAAAAAATAGTTGAAAATCATTAAGTGTTTTATTTTAAGTAAAAAATTGCAGGGGCATCTGAATTGAATCATTTATTCCTAAACTCCTGGATAAGATAGTTGCTGACCAATTATAATCGGAACATAGATGATCAGATAGACAGCATGGATTTATCAATGGTGGCTCTACTATCACCAATTTAATAAAATTCCAACAATATGTTTCGCAAGCTTTAGAAGAATGTTATCAAGGACAGATTTTACAAAGGCTTTCAATAGAATTAACAGTGCTATTCTTCTTGGCACGTTTTATGAATTTCGTTTGTTTCGCGAGCTTTAGAAGAATGTTATCAAGTACAAATTTTATAAAGCCTTTCAATAAAATTAACAGTGCTATTCTTCTTGGCACGTTTTATGAATTTCTATGATAATAACATGGCTTGATTCATTTTCGAATCATAGTGAAAATACAGAACTTTCTTAATTAAATGTGAGTTTCGTGAAGATTTCAAAGATATATGAAAACACTTTGTACACTTTTATTCACTTATTTATTTATTAACAGATGTACATTTCGATCACCATGTGATCATTATCAATGTTTTCATATATACAGAACTTAAAATAAAGTTCTGTATATATTAATTAATCCAATTAATGTTGTGTCAGGTGTACCGCAAGGATCACATTTGGGCCAATATTATTTTTGCTTATACAAACATCTTTATTCAGATAGTAGAATTACAATTCTTTACATATATTTACAATATATATTGATAATGCGCTATCAACCGGAGATATTTCTGCCTATTTTTACTTTTTATTAATGATTTAAAGTTAATTAATAACGTATTTGTCAAACTTAACACTTTCTGTACGGAATAGCCCCGGAATAGCGATTTGTAGTGCGACCTTGACTGCTTACTTATATTGATCTGATAATAACCATCTTTATTTAAATGTTTGCAACAATTGTGAACCTGCGTTAATAAAAATAAAATTGAAAATACCCCGACGGAGTATTTCTGAGGGGGAAATAAATGTGCTCCATTGTATGATAAAAAAAACCAGCATGAGAAATAAAGACAGGCCATTATATTTAATGTTGGAATAATATTTGCATTGACACATGTTTGTGTGCGAACTGGAAACAACCCAATTTATTACAAATCAAAATAATCCCTCGCCCTCGTCGCACGCGCGCCGCATTAAAATACCCGAAAAACACCCCGAACCGATTTCATCGCCGGCTCGTTTTCCGTAAATTTAATAGAACCAGAATACGAAGGGTGGAGGCATTATTAGTCGAATTTATTTGCGGACAATTTGAGCCGGCTCGTATTAGCGAGGGTAGTTTCTCACGGTGGTGGTGTTAAGTCTTGCGGACCAGAGAGCATGCGACGCCCGCAGAGTGCTGGAAATTAGACGGACCACCAAATCATTATTACCCCCATCACACTTCGATTATTCTGTTATGTCCTGGGCCCATTCACGCGATGGGAACAAGTTGATTGATCAAGGTGTCTGCAAGTGTTGCGCCGACAAAAGGAATGTTTTCGGGACGTAAGGGTTGTTTCGGGACATACGGAATCAGAATGAGCTACTCGGGTACGCTTGAGTTATAAGTATTCTAAACAAAACTCTAAAATCCATTGAATTATTTGGATTTTTATTTTTTTTTATGAATAAATGAAAGACCTAAACCTACCAAAACACACCTAATCCAACATAACCATACTTACGCTTAATTATCCTGAATTAATTCAAAAAATGTTTCACCACGGATTAAGTGAGAAACTTAATGCATTGTTTTTTTAGAAATCTTATTAAAAATAACTGCGCAGGGAAAGATGAAAGGAAACAATAAATCGACCCGAAATTATGAATAATAAATGAGGGGATATTAAAAATCGATCTCGCCACACAAACAATGACAACGTGTAAAACTCCTAAATTTAGAAAGTTAATCGTGTGCATACGAGCGCTCGTAAGAGCAAATACTTGAAATGACATTTACGATATTTTAACTGTTAGTTTTACCAGCGCGTATAAATCTGCCCGAGCAAGGCGGAGTTATTGTTTCGTCGCTTGAACCGAATTGAAAACGAAACCGGCGACAGGATGGAAATTATTATATATAGAAAATCTTTATTTCTGAGGGTTAAATTAAAGTACGCCGCAATATTTACATCATCCACAAATTGTTAAACCTCAGAAAATCGCCGTTGTTACTAAAAAAAAGCTGTATTATGCAATCATTTGTCGTGATTGTATAGTGCAGAATAGAAACAATCTTAATAATTGGAAGATAACGCAAGCGCCATCTATTGCCAGAAATTTTCGTTGTTTAATTTCATTGTAATTTATATAATTACTTTTATATAATTATCCATTTCATTGAGTAATTCATTTAAAAAAATGGAACGCAATTAAAGCTAAGCCGCCAACGTGCCAAATCAATTACCGACACGACACAAAGCAAGAGCACGCACACCCTTTTCCCACATATATCGGATCTAACAGCGTTCAACCCTCAATTACACCCCCGAGAGTCCGCCCGCCCGTTTTTTAAGTAATCGGACAATGGAAAACGCGATCCCCGCGTTTCGATCCCGTTCCAATTCCTGGATGGATTTAAAACCCGGGCTATTAGCCGTCGTCGCCCCCGAGCTTCAATAAAGAGCGAAAAATCCAAATTTAATAAAGGACGCGTCCGCACCGTAATGCACTGGAAAGTAGGCGCAGGTCTCGAGTGCAATCCAGAAACAAAAGACCACTTAAATGAGGATCAAAATTTAAATTGAGCCTCTATTTGCCTACAGGATCTGTTTTTAAGCCACTTACGTTTTTAATATACTGCGCCGGTCCCCCCTCCCCCGACCCCCTTCGCTAGCCGGCGCGCCGCGCTCTCCAACCTTTTCCCGTCTCATAAAATTCAAATCTTCCAAATTAATTAAACAAATCGGTCCCCGGCAGGGATTCACGTTCTAGTGGCTTAAGTCTTAGAGTATACTTATTTATTAACTCTACTTAACTTCAAAACATTCATATGAAGATTCATGTTTTTTATATTGTATACTTTTTTCTCATTTATCACATTGGTAATGATTTTGTTATAATGAAATCACTTTGTTTTGTTTTACTAAAATTTTGTTATATTTTCGACTAGTTTCGGCTAGATATGTTTTTATTATGAACATAAATAATTATTTAATAAAATGTTCAACCGCCAGTTAACCATACGCTAGGATAAATTACATAAAAATTATTTGAAAATAATTAATAAATTATTTCCACAGACGAGGGATAGATCCCGAAACATGTGTCTGCAGATGGCCTTATATTAAATTGCGTTCTTTTCTGTTTTTTTTTTGCATTAAATTTTTCTCGAATCAAATAATTTGTTGCATGATGCAATATTTTATTGATATGCAACAGCAGGTGTACATTATGTAATTCAATGTCCGGCGGCATTTTTTTTTTAATTTCGCCCGAAATAATCATTTTCATTTATTTTCGGTCACTTTAACTTTAACTTTAACTTTATTTTACGGAATTCTCCATTATAATTGATTACATTGAATCGCTCTATGAAATTAACACGGGGCCTTACGAGAACGGTTTAAGTGAAGCCCGCCGATTGGTCATTTTGGACGTATCTGCGGTTTTGCTAAGATTACAGGCTTTTGAGAATAGATAGAATTATGTAGTTTTCAACTTTTAAATCCTTAGAAATGCAGCTATATTTTCACTAATATTCATCTTCATTCAGCCTTTATTACCGTCAGAAAATAAATTCAAAATTGAGTAATATTTCAGCACATTTTTGTAAGGTCAAATTTGCGAGCCTGTTAATCGAAAACTAAATTTTTGATCGAATTAAAATTCTTACAAATTATTCTCCCATTCTCTAGCTACATTTTGGTATATTATGAAGCCGTTTGACGATTTTCGGATTTTCTCCAAATTTTCGCATTTTTTCTAAATTTCGATGAAAATTTTTTTCTCTTAAAAAATTCTGAAAAAAATCACGAACGCTTTTCATGGTGTTAGAAAGCACCAGAACTATTTATTTTTCCCCGGAATAATCGTTTTCATTCATTTCCAGCCACTTAAATCGCTCCGTGAAAATAACACGGGGCCTTATGGGAACGGTTTACGTGGAGCCCGCTGATTGACCGTTTTGGACGTATTTCCGGTTTTGTTAAGATTGCAAGCTTCTGAGAATAGATAGAATTATGTAGTTTTCAACTTTTAAATCCTTAGAAATGCAGCTATATTTTCACTAATATTCATCTTCATTCGACCTTTATTACCATCAGAAAATAATTGCAAAATTGAGTAATATTTCAGCACATTTTTGTAAGGTCAAATTTACCAGCCTATTAATCGAAAACTAAATTTTTGATCGAATTCAAATTCTCACAAATTATTCTCGCATTCTTTAGCTACATTTTGGTATATTATGAAGCCATTTGACGATTTTCGAATTTTCGCCAAATTTTCGCATTTTTTCTATTCTTCAAATTTCGATGAAATTTTTTTTCTCTTAAAAAATTCTGAAAAAAATCACGAACGCTCTTCATGATGTTAGAAAGCACCAGAACTATTTATTTTCCCCCGAAATAATTGTTTTTAATTAATTTCCAGCCACTTAAATCGCTCCGTGAAAATAACACGGGGCCTTATGGGAACGGTTTACGTGGAGCCCGCCGATTGACCGTTTTGGACGTATCTACGGTTTTGCTAAGATTACAAGCTTTTGAGAATAGATAGAATTATGTAGTTTTCAGCTTTTAAATCCTTAGAAATGCAGCTATATTTTCACTAATATTCATCTTCATTCAACCTTTATTACCGTCAGAAAATAATTTCAAAATTGAGTAATATTTCAGCACATTTTTGTAAGGTCAAATTTGCGAGCCTGTTAATCGAAAACTAAATTTTTGATCGAATTAAAATTCTCACAAATTATTCTCCCATTCTCTAGCTACATTTTGGTATATTATGAAGCCATTTGAAGATTTTCAAATTTTCGCCAAATTTTCGCATTTCTTCAAATTTCGATGAATTTTTTTTTCTCTTAAAAAATTCTGAAAAAAATCACGAACACTCTTCATGATGTTAGAAAGCACCAGAACTATTTATTTTCCCCCGGAAAAATTGTTTTTAATTAATTTCCAGTCACTTAAATCGCTCCGTGAAAATAACACGGAGCCTTATGGGAACGGTTTAAGTGAAGCCCGCCGATTGACCGTTTTGGACGTATCTACGGTTTTACTAAGATTACAAGTTTTTGAGAAAAGATAGAATTATGGAGTTTCCAGCTTTGAAATCCCAAGGAATGCAGCTATATTTTCACTAATGTTCATCATCACTAGACCTTTGTTACCGCTAGAAAATAATTGCGAAATTGAGCAACATTTCAGCTCATTTCTGGAAGGTCAACTTTGCGAGCATGTTGATCGAAAACTAAATTTTTGATGGGATTAAAATTCTCACAAATTATTCACGCATTCTTTAGCTACATTTTGGTATATTATGAAGCCATTTGACGATTTTCGGATTTTCGCCAAATTTTCGCATTTTTTCTAAATTTCGATGAAAAATTTTTTCTCTTAAAAAAATTCTGAAAAAAATCACGAACGCTTTTCATGGTGTTAGAAAGCACCAGAACTATGTATTTTCCCCCAGAATAATCGTTTTCATTCATTTCCAGCCACTTAAATCGCTCCGTGAAAATAACACGGGGCCTTATGGGAACGGTTTACGTGGAGCCCGCTGATTGACCGCTTTGGACGTATCTACGGTTTTGCTAAGATTACAAGCTTTTGAGAATAGATAGAATTATGTAGTTTTCAGCTTTTAAATCCTTAGAAATGCAGCTATATTTACACTAATATTCATCTTCATTCGACCTTTATTACCATCAGAAAATAATTGCAAAATTGAGTAATATTTCAGCACATTTTTGAAAGGTCAAATTTGCGAGCTTGTTAATCGAAAACTAAATTTTTGATCGAATTAAAATTCTCACAAATTATTCTCGCATTCTCTAGCTACATTTTGGTATATTATGAAGCCATTTGACAATTTTCGGATTTTCGCCAAATTTTCGCATTTTTTCTAAATTTCGATGAAAATTTTTTTCTCTTAAAAAATTCTGAAAAAAATCACGAACGCTCTTCATGATGCTAGAAAGCACCAGAACTATTTATTTTCCCCCGGAATAATTGTTTTTAATTAATTTCCAGCCACTTAAATCGCTCCGTGAAAATAACACGGGGCCTTATGGGAACGGTTTAAGTGGAGCCCGCCGATTGACCGTTTTGGATGTATCTACGGTTTTGCTAAGATTACAAGCTTTCGAGAATAGATAGAATTATGGAGTTTTCAGCTTTCAAATCCTTAGAAATGCAGCTATATTTTCACTAATATTCATCTTCATTCAACCTTTACTACCGTCAGAAAAAAATTTCAAAATTGAGTAATATTTCAGCACATTTTTGTAAGGTCTAATTTGCAAGCCTGTTAATCGAAAACTAAATTTTTGATCGAATTAAAATTCTCACAAATTATTCTCGCATTCTTTAGCTACATTTTGGTATATTATGAAGCCATTTTACGATTTTCGGATTTTCGCCAAATTTTCGCATTTTTTCTAAATTTCGATGAAAATTTTTTTCTCTTAAAAAATTCTGAAAAAAATCACGAACGTTCTTCATGATGTTAGAAAGCACCAGAACTATTTATTTTCCCCCGAAATAATTGTTTTTAATTAATTTCCAGCCACTTAAATCGCTCCGTGAAAATAACACGGAGCCTTATGGGAACGGTTTAAGTGAAGCCCGCCGATTGACCGTTTTGGACGTATCTCCAGTTTTGTTAAGATTAAAAGCTTTTGAGAATAGATAGAATTATGTAGTTTTCAGCTTTTAAATCCTTAGAAATGCAGGTATATTTTCACTAATATTCATCTTTATTCGACCTTTATTACCATCAGAAAATAATTGTAAAATTGAGTAATATTTCAGCACATTTTTGTAAGGTCAAATTTGCGAGCCTGTTGATCGAAAACTAAATTTTTGATGGGATTAAAATTCTCACAAATTATTCTCGCATTCTTTAGCTACATTTTGGTATATTATGAAGCCATTTGACGATTTTCGGATTTTCGCCAAATTTTCGCATTTTTTCTAAATTTCGATGAAAATTTTTTTCTCTTAAAAAATTCTGAAAAAAATCAGGAACGTTCTTCATGATGTTAGAAAGCACCAGAACTATATATTTTCCCCCGGAATAATTGTTTTTAATTAATTTCCAGCCACTTAAATCGCTCCGTGAAAATAACACGGGGCCTTATGGGAACGGTTTAAGTGGAGCCCGCCGATTGACCGTTTTGGACGTATCTACGGTTTTGTTAAGATTACAAGCTTCTGAGAATAGATAGAATTATGTAGTTTTCAGCTTTTAAATCCTTAGAAATGCAGCTATATTTTCACTAACAATCATCTTCATTCAACCTTTATTACCGTCAGAAAATAATTACAAAATTGAGTAATATTTCAGCACATTTTTGGAAGGTCAAATTTGCTAGCCTGTTGATCAAAAACTAAATTTTTAATCGAATTAAAATTCTCACAAATTATTCTCCCATTCCTTAGCTACATTTTGGTATATTATGAAGCCATTTGACGATTTTCGAATTTTCGCCAAATTTTCGCATTTTTTCTATTCTTCAAATTTCGATGAAATTTTTTTTCTCTTAAAAAATTCTGAAAAAAATCACGAACGCTCTTCATGATGTTAGAAAGCACCAGAACTATTTATTTTCCCCCGAAATAATTGTTTTTAATTAATTTCCAGCCACTTAAATCGCTCCGTGAAAATAACACGAGGCCTTATGGGAACGGTTTAAGTGAATCCCGCCGATTGACGGTTTTGAAGGTATCTGCGGTTTCCTAAGATTACAAGCTTTCGAGAAAAGATAGAATTATGGAGTTTTCAGGTTTGAAATCCTAAGGAATGCAGCTATACTTTCACTAATGTTCATCATCACTAGACCTTTGTTATCGCCAGAAAACAATTGCGAAATTGAGCAACATTTCAGCTCATTTCTGGAAGGTCAATTTTGCGAGCCTGTTGATCGAAAACTAAATTTTTGATGGGATTAAAATTCACACTAATTATTCTCCCATTCTTTAGCTACATTTTGGTGTATTATGAAGCCATTTGATGATTTTCGGATTTTCGTCGAAATTTTCAGGATTTCTTCAAATTTCGATGAAAAATTTCTTCTCTCAAAAAATTCAGGAAAAAATCACGAACAGCATTCATGATGCTAGAAAGAACGTAGGCTATTTATTTTCCCCCAAAATAATAATCTTCAATTATTTCCAGCCTCTTCAATTGACCCATTCAAAAATAACACGGCTTTATGGAAACGGTTAAAGCGAGACCAGCCGATTAGCCGTTTCGAGCGTATCTGCGGTTAGTCTAAGATTACAAGCTTCTCAGAATAGATGGAGCGATGGAGTTTTCAACATTACATCCCCAAAGAATGCAGCTATATTTTCTACTTTTTTTTTTCTTTTTTTTTATCAGATTAAATTATTTCACAGAACGATGGAGTTTCCAGCATTACATCCCCAAAGAATACAGCTATATTTTCATTTTCACCTATAATCATCTTCGCTGATCTTCTATAACTTCCAGAAAACAATCGCAAAATCGAGCAAAATTTTAGCCCATATTGCAAAAATCAAATTTGCGAGCGTGCTGATCGAAAACTAACTTTTGATCTGATTACATTTTTCACAGATTATTCCTCCGTTCTTTGGCTATATTTTGGTGTATTATGAAGTGATTTGAAAATACTTACGAATTTTTACATTTTTTTTATGACAATTCAGTTTAATTTTGTACCATCTAATTTATTTTATAACTGACTGTACTGTCTTAGAAGCCATCAGACAGATGATTAATTAAATATTTTATGTATGTATTTGATTTAATTAAATATTTTATTCGCTGTGCTCATCATTCTTGTTAACTCAATGGATATACTTGATCAAAGAGTTATTAGTTCACTTTGCGCATCTTTCTTGTTAACTCAATGGATATACTTGAACAAGGAATTATTAGTTCACTGTGCGCATCATTCTTGTTAAATAAAAAGAATTTGAAAATAATTAATAAATTATTTCCTCTTTGCTCAATGGATATACTTGATCAAGGAATTATTAGTTTAATTATTTATTAAATCGAATAATTTTTGTATTGTATTTTGTAATTAGGCAGAAAGACCTATGGTCAATAGCCAATGACAGACTACTAACACAATTGTACATATTACTATAATAAATTTTGTAAAATTTTGTTGTCATATTGTCCGAATAAAGATGTTTGTATATATAAAGAAATTAAATTAAATATTTCAGCAAACAATTCCGGCATGCGCGATGAAAATATTTGAGCAATTAAATCCCGCGCCGAGCACAAACGCAATTTTCGATCGAGGGGGTTTCGAGCGTGTGTGCCTTTTCTTACTTTGATTGTTTCTTGGAGTTTTGACTGGCTATATATTCGCACGCGTGGCCGGGTTAATGGCGCGTACGTTTTGAATGCCCACTAATATAGCATTTACGGTTTCTAATTGCGAACTGCGATTGCCTTTTCACGCTCATTTTCATTTGTCAGTATACATGCTTTTTTAATTACGGTTAACAAAAATCCAGCCGCTTGTTATTCGCGTGTTATTGGGGCTATCGGGATTATGCCGGCGCAGGTTATTCGGGTTGTTATTCAAAGTTGGATATAAGACAAACGAACCAAAGCATCAGGGTCCTGCATCACAGCTCCCATCTTCGAATAAATAATATGTATTTTCCCGAGAAGTAGTTGTTTTAATGTGCATTTGTTTAAAGTAGTGTAAGTCAAAAGTCACAGAGCTAAATGTGAAAATAATTTATTAATTATTTTCAAATCATATTTATTTAATTTACCGATATTATCATGGGCGCCGGATTATCCTTCAATTAATTAAAAGTCCTGTGGCACTTTTGAAATAATTTATTAATTATTTTCATATTCTGTTTATTTAATTTTAGAGTAGTTTAAGAATAAAATAAAAAAAAACGCTATTTTATTTATAATTTATGAAATATGTAAACGAAGTAAAAAGTACCGTAATTATTGAATTAATTATTTTTTATTTAATTATTAATTTACAATTTTCTAAATAAACCAAATATAAAACAGTCGGCTTTATATATAATCGCGCCATTCATATCGGCTTATTTATTTTAAAAACACAATGAAATAATACAGGATCCGTCGTTATTATAAATGCATGCGGACACTGATAGAAAAGCTGTTTTAAATGTTTGCACAAAGAATCAATGGTCCGCCGAATTAAATCCGGCTTTAAATTTTAAACAAACAACATCGCGGCAATTAATTACGGCAGATATAATCCGATAAATAAATGCATTAACACAATAAACTCGCCAAATTACATGATAAACATCAAATGCCCTTATTTGATATATAAAATTAGCGCCGAATTTAATCAATTAAACGTGCTTAATTAATACAAAATATAAATATATGTAATAATAATTATAATTTTATTTAAATAGAAAAGAGTTTTCATGCACTTGGTCACAGTTATATAAATGAAATTAATTTTTATGGAAAGCGAAAGAAAATCCGGACTTTCTAATAATTATCGATCAGGTCGACTTGTAGCCCGTAAATGTCTATATAAAAAGACAGAATTTTCCAGCCTACTTGTTCTTTTACGCGAGTTACGATTATATATAAAATGATTATTTATAGCCCAAAAAGCAAATTTCTGTATGATATAATTGAAAAAATTGCACATCTGTTCATCAAGGTATTGCACACTGGTCTAACGTGGTCCTAAAGACCGAAATGGTTTTCATCATTAGATGAATGAATGATGGTTGAACAATCAATTAAAAAAATCTGTAGTTTTAAAACTATTCAGAAACTTTATTGACGTTCTGAGTCAATAAAGCTTCTGATCCATAAAATGAGAAACGACGGGTAATAATAATAGGACTATGAGAAAGGCAATTCCACATTTGCCTTTCTCATAGTCCTATATTATTAGTAAGTATTAGAAGTTGTTCAGCGGAATAATTAGGAGCCAATTTCTCATGTACCATTAGAGGTAGACAGGAAATTCATTTTTTTGGATTTTCGCATTTCTTATAAAAATACTTGGGATTTCTTCAAATTTAGATTAAAATTTTCTTCTCTCAAAAAATTCATAAAAAAATCACAAACACCATCCATGATCATAATAAATTAAAAACGACGCAAGCGCCACCTTTTGCCTAATTAAATACAAGGTAGACGACAGAGAATCATTGTTTCGTCCACTAAAGGAAGGCGAACTTGTCCTGTTTAAGCAAACAAGGAAAACAAAATTCACATTTAATGAAACGTTCACTAGTTATCCATACGCTAGATGAATGGTGGCTGAACGTTTCATTAAATGTGATCATTCATGATGCTAGAAAGAACGTGGACTGCTTATTTTTTCATCAAAATCAGCTCTTTAGGCACACCGATGTTGAACGTGTCAATTTTGAACGATAAGACATTGGCGAGTGAGAAAAGATAGAATAATATTATTTTAATATATCTTATTTGAAGTAAAAGTGAAAATAAAACGAATGAAAACACAAAGGGGTGAAACCTAACTAGAGCGGGAGGAAATAAGTGAGTGTTGATCTTGTCCGACTGAAGTGAATCAGAAACCAATATATCCTATGAATATCCGAGGGTTGAGGAGTGTTGGCCCGCGGGCACGCCGACGACCGAGGGTGGCGCGGGGGGTGGTGGATACAGTCACAGATCAGTGACAGTATAGACCCCCCTTTCACGCACGCACACATAGAATCGCAGTCTCTCATATGGTAATCGCCTGCAGAAATCCCTCCACAATGGCATTAGGGCCGACTTATTACGTTTACATTGATCTCGAGGTTTATATTTTTCGTTCCCGTGTTTGTCTTTGTATTTGAATTTAGTTGGTTGGCTCTATTAGTTCGCCCCGTCTCTCTATCCCGCTTTTTCGGGAGATATAATGTCGGTTGGATTAGTTCTGCACATTCCGGATAACCAGCTATGATTCAATACATTAAGTACATACGGCGAACTGTTTCGGGATTTAATTGCGCCGCTGCGGCCCCCCGCCGAGCCCCGCACCCCTGGCCTCAATCCGGTTCAACCCTTTCGCGCAACATATTTTTTTTTCGACACGCATTGATCTGTTCACTATTTAATTACAAGCGGAAAATTAAAAACTAGAAAGAAAACGAAATTATTAAAAATGAACAATTTCTAGACATTTATTTTAGAATTAAAACCGTGAAATTATCCTTTTTTCAATTTGTATTTAAAAAATAGTAAACTCTCATTAAATATATATTTTATTATCGTCTGAATCATATACAATTACCATAATAATGCACCATTTACTGATAATACACTTAAGTACTAAATAACAAACAGAAATAAATATTCACAGACGATTTTTTTAAATACTTCTATTTTCATTGTTCCGTATGCACTTACATGGAAATCCCGTAATAAACATCTACATTAATAGACTGAAATTCATTTCCGATTAGTCATTCCACATGAACCGGCGAATATTACGAAACAATCGTGATCCTGCGATGCGTTAGCTGACCTTTAGCGATAATCTGCATTAAAATGAGAATTGTTCCATTTTGTTAATAACTGATTTGCAGTGAATCGATCTGAAATAATAATATAACTAATTCTGAAATATAAAAAGAAAATAGATACTTTCAGAACTAGTTACGTAAATTACGATTACTTTGTACAGCGCCACCTGGAGCGAGAAAACACTGTTGAGTGAAAGGGAAACAGGTTTATTGAAGAATAGATAGTATGGTTATTAACGGAGACAAAAAAGGGTGACTTGCTACTTTCAGAACTAGTTACGTAAATTACTATTACGCTACCTGGAGCGAGAAAACACTGTTGAGTGAAAGGGAAATAGTTTTATTGAAGAATAGATAGTGTGGTTATTAATGGAGATAGAAAAGGGTGACTTACTACTTTCAGAACTTGTTACATAAATTACTATTACTTTGTACAGTGTCACCTGGAGCGAGGAAACACTGTTGAGTGAAAGGGAAATAGTTTTATTGAAGAATAGATAGTGTGGTTATTAATGGAGATAGAAAAGGGTGACTTACTACTTTCAGAACTTGTTACGTAAATTACTATTACTTTGTACAGTGTCACCTGGAGCGAGGAAACACTGTTGAGTGAAAGGGAAATAGTTTTATTGAAGAATAGATAGTGTGGTTATTAATAGAGACAGAAAAGGATGACTTGCTACTTTCAGAACTTGTTACGTAAAATACTATTACTTTGTACAGTGCCTCCTGGAGCGAGGAAACACTGTTGAGTGAAAAGTAAATAGTTTTATTGGAGAATAGTTAGTGTGATTATTAATGGAGATAGAAAAGAGTAACTTGCTACTTTCAAAACTTGTTACGTAAAGTACTATTACTTTATATAGCGCCTCCTGGAGCGCAGAAACACTTTTGAGTGAAAGGGAAATAGTTTTATTGAAGAAATAGTTTTAAAAAATATACAGAGCTGGCTGTCTGTTACTAATTAAGGTAGGACTTTGAAATTTTGAAAACTTTACTTGGGTCCTAGGACGTACTTCAAGAAAATATTTTTCATTATACAGAGTGTCTCAAAAAAATAGTTACGGCATGATGATATATATTTTTTAAATTGCTTAATATTCATTTTATTCATTATTTAGGAGCCTTTTATGATTACCCCAAAAATTTTATTGAAATCGGTTCAGTAATACCAACCAAAAAATAAAAAATGGAAAAAAAAATGGTTTTGCGCCATTGGTCTAAAAAATAACAATAAAAAATAAATGAGGATCTTGTGAACAAAATTATACAGGGTAATTGTTAAATAAGGTCTAACAATCCTAAGAGTCAAATTTTATTTATATGAATTATACAGGGTGTCCAAAATTTAATGTCAAACTTTTTAAATTTGAATGTATTTTATTTTTCTTATTTTAAATATAAATATACAATGTACTTCAGTAACTGTAATTATATACCCGTCGATGTCAGTTTGTGAAGTCATAAGCAACACTGAATCAATTATTTGAACCGTTTTGGAATGCACTTATCTTACTTATTAATTATTAATAGTTTAGGAATACTTACCTGATTATATACAAATATGTAAATTATTTGTATAATGTAATCAATTATAATGGAGAATTCCGTAAAATAAAGTTAAAGTTAATACAGTTGACTGTTGGGTGTAATGTTGGGATTAACGACAAATTTTAAGGAAAAGGTTTTTAATCGATCTGAAATGGGAGTGATATTACTTTATTAAAGAGGGAGTTAGATGGATTATGGAGTGAGTTTTTGGGGTGTCTGATTTTTCTTAAAGTTATTATTATTTTTCGCTTGTTTGTATAATTGAAATTTTAATAAAGGAATAATAATTTAAATTCATATTTGAACATACATATTATTTCCAACCTTAAATGGAATGTTATCCATGCAAGAATTCATTACGCCCCGGATATTTATCTACCCAACAACAACAAAAATAAAAAAGCCGGTCATTTATAACCGGAGCGTAAATAATTAATTGAAAGAGTGTTAAACAGGCAGCAGCATTAATTCCCCGATCCATTATGTTAATTAGCCCGCTACCGAACGGACAGCCGTACGTCAAATCGTCAATGCGCCGAGGACATAATTGACGCGATCAAAAGCTACTCTACTCAGAGGAGCACAATAAAGACGAGGGGGACGGGGCGGGGGTGAATGGGGGAGCCGAGAGCAACTAATAGAAATGTATCAATTAAATCCATTAGAGGACAATATAATGAGATCCGGGCCCGATCGGCTATTATAATGGCGTAATTCGCTGGGGTAAATAGAGGAAGTCCTGACCCGGAGGGGAGACTTCACGCGTATCCCACGGTCTGGATACCTACCCGTAATCTGATACGTGTGCGCCGCGTGTTTTCGCAAACGAGAGACTATTTATTATTATCGACACCCTCGCTGGTTGAATCGCTTGTTAGTTGCTTGTAACAATGATCACGACTTATATGTCTTGTTTCTAATTATATGGATTTACGGACGATAAATTATTACGTGTCAACTTATAAAAACATCCATAACGTATTTGTGCAATTTGACGATCAATAACCACCCAGAAATAATTTCATACAATAATTCGATGGTTAATTAAGGTTCAATTTATATTTTACTATTTTCTCATTTAACACGTGGGGAAACATTGAAGTATGAACTACTTAATCGGTAGTTTATATAATTAAATCGGAAATAATTCTGGTTGATAGCCGATTTTCGAATATGGAGTAAAACTCCTTTACATATTTAAGTGTATTACATTAAATGCTTAATTAATTTCTCACATAATCTGTAGTGAAACATTTTTGAATTAAAATTCAGGATTGAATTTTCAAAGAACCTATACTCAACTTCAGTGTAATAATTTAGGATAATTTAATTAAAATTAAAACACTTGGTGTGTTTTATTTTTATTTAAATTATTATTTAGGATAATTTAATTAAAAATAAAACACATAAAGTGTTTTAATTTTAATTAAATTAAAAATAAAACACACCAAGTGGTTTAATTTTAATTAAATTATCCTAAATTATTACACTGAAGTTGAGTATAGGTTCTTTGGAAATTCAATGCTGATAACCCTGCTTTTCTATCTTTCCTGTTAAATTTTTAATCTTGATCTAACCGCAGACGCGTCTTATACAACCAATTAAACCGTTCCCATAAGGCCCCGTGTTAATTTCGCTGGTCGATTCAAGCGACTTGAAATGGATGAAAATTATTATTATTGGGGAAAATAAACAATCTAAGTCCTTTCTAATATTACCAAAGGCTTTCATGAATTTTTTTCAGATTTTTTGGAGAGAGAAAACATAAAAGAAATTTGAAATTTTTTATGAGGAAAAAAGTCAATTTTCGACAAAAAATCAAAATTCGTCAAATAACTTCATATTATACCAAAATGTAGCTAAAGATTGAGAGAATAATCTGTGAAAAGTTGAGCGCTGACAAAAAATTAATTTTCGATCCACGCGCTTGCAAAGTTGACCTTTAAAAAGTGGGATAAAATTTCGCTCGAATTTGTAATTTAATTCTGGCGGTCATGGTCGTAAAATTAAGACGACCATACGTGAAAATGTAGTTGAATTGTTTGGGAATCTGCTGTTGAAAACCCCACTATTCAATCTTTTCTGTGAAGCTTGTAATCTTGATCCAACCGCGAACGCGTCTGAAACAGCCAATCGACGGGCCTCGCTTTAAGCGATCCCGTAAGACTCCGTGTTAATTTCACAAAACGATTCAAATTGTTCGAAATGGAGGAAAATGAATGTTTTGGTGAAAACTAAATATTCTACGTTATTTCTAACATTATCAAGGAGCTTCATGATTTTTTTCAGATTTTTTTGAGAGAACAATAAAATTATCAAAATTTGAAAATATTGCATGGAAAAAAATCTATTTTCGACAAAAAAATCAAAAATCGGGAAATGACTTCATATTATACCAAAATGTAGCTAAAGATTGAGGGAATAATCTGTGAAAAGTTGAGCGCTGACAAAAATTTAATTTTCGATCCACATGCTTGCAAATTTGACCGTTAAAAAGTGAGATAAAATTTCGCTCGACTTTGCGATTTCTTTTGTGGCGGTCATAGTCGCAAAATAGAGATGAGCATACGTTAAAATGTAGTTGCATTCTTTGGGAATCAGCTGTTGAAAACCCCACTATTCAATCTTTTCTGTAAAGTTTGTAATCTTGATCCAACCGCGAACGCGTCTGAAACGGCCAAACGGCGAGCCTCGCTTTAAGCGATCCCATAAGACTCCGTGTTAATTTCACGAAGCGATTCAAATGGCTCGAAATGGGGGAAAATGAATGTTTTGGTGGAAACTAAATATTCTACGTTATATCTAATGTTATCAAGGGTCTTCATGATTTTTTTCAGATTTTTTGGAGAGAACAAAAAAATCATCAAAATTTGAAAATATCGCATGGAAAAAAATCAATTTTCGACAAAAAAATCAAAAATCGGCAAATGACTTCATATTATACCAAAATGTAGCTAAAGATTGAGGGAATATTCTGTGAAAATTTGAGGGCTAACAAAAATTTAATTTTCGATCCACACGCTTGCAAAGTTGTCCTTTAAAAATTGTGATAAAATTTCGCTCGACTTTGCGATTTATTTTCTAGCGATTATGGCCGGAAAATAAATATTACGATACGTGAAAATATAGCTTCATTCTTTGGAAATCAGATGTTGAAAACCACACTTTTCAATCTTTTCTGTAAAACTTGTAATCTTGATCCAACCGCAAACGCGTCTGAATCTCTTTTTTTTTTTCAATTTTACTAAATTTTCGGATGTATTGAATTTTATACAATGAATGCATGTATGCTACAATAGTATTAATCCTCTCAATTACAGTATAGCTTCAAGATGTTATAAGTGTCTTGTAGTAATGATTACGACCATTCACCATCAATGAAGAAATGGTTATTTACCCAATGAAAAGAAACACCATTGAGAACTCTCACTTGTTTGCGCATTAAGTATAAATAAATACGTTTCGGCACTTTTTGCAACCATTCTCCGACGCCGTATTCTCAAGAATTTTCCGCTGCAGTTAAAATCTGGTTAGAGGCGCCGAACCTTAATCCACCCCCATCCGTATCTCAATTTACACCTCAAGGAAGGTGGATGCCACTCGAAATTCGAGTTTAAGAATAGCCGAACAATGCATTCCACTTTATTCGAACGAAGGGGGGGAAGGGAGGCTGAAAGGTGTATCTTTGACGGAATCGAGCCGACGGGGGCGTTCGAGCGTGTGCCTGCGAGAAGTAATGGACCGTGAAAGGGCCAGGGCTGCACAGATTAGGAAACAAACCCGAAAAATTAGATGTTTTCTGTGTACTAATGATAGCGGGGAATTGAATTCGAAATCGTATTCGTATTCGATCAGAATGAGTGTAAGATGTTTTGCTGAAAGCCTTTTAGTAAATAGCATGTACATGTTCTCTCGTAGATGTTATTATGCGTGGGGGGAAGAAGCCGTCCAATTTCATCGGCTTACCTGAATTGCCGTTGCTGTCGCACTAGACCTCATTATTGTTATTATTATCATTTATTCGAGTTCGTTTTTAATGGCATCACTTTGTAAACAAGTATATTCCGGCTCGTGTTTTGCTGTTTGTCGAAAAAAACAGCACGTACAATGGTCGAATTGATTCATCCCTAGCAAATTGAGTCGTGTTGTACGCGCTGGGTGGATTAAATGGCCGTGTAATGGGCATATGCGTGCTCATAATGACCGCGAGAGCACAAGTCGTTCCCTCGTTCTTTACGCTTATTTATAATAGCCACAACAGGGTGTTTTTACGAGTGCCGGAATGCTCGTAAAACGTACACCGGATCGTGTTCTCCGTTGTCCATTAAATCAATAATGTCTACAGGTGTGCTTATATCGGATTTATTTTTGCTTTAACCCAAAATCAACTCAAAACAACTTTTACAAAAATTAATCCATCATAAAACAAAAAATTTCATTAAAAGTATTCTACCTACACTGGCAAATAAAACAATGAGAAAACTGCTTATGGTTATAGAAAATAATACTCGTGGTTTATTGTTTTACTAGAATACCTATATTCACGACCGGTTTCGGCGTAATGCCATTATCAAGTGGTGGTTAATAAGACTATCTACCAGAGTTTGGAGCATGTATTTAGATGCAAAGCTCTTAAGTACAGCAGAAAATCCTGGATGAAGAATGGAAAAGAACATTTTTTAGAGTATTAAAAACTATATTATATGTATTTACGTTTCTGCCAGAATCCATATTATCTAAATGCTATCAAAATAAATTTAAATGATAAAAAATATTTATTTTACATGTTAAATTCCTATTTTAGCCCCTTATCCCAGACACTCGGTAGAGTAATTAAGATATTAACATAAATTAAATACAGAAATTATAAAATGAAATAAGCGGGGCGATAAAATTACGCTACGTGAATTATTGCGCGGTTTATGAGGATTTTAACTAGGGAACAAAAGTATATTTCTAGCGAGTCGTAAATTATGCTGTCAAACCGACAATAAAACCAGCACCTGCACTATATGATTATTTGTTTCACGTTTGCAAATATATTTAAATATATTAGCAGCATATTTAAAATTCAAGTGCAGTTTTGCACTTTTTTTAGAAATTTTAAATTGAATATACGAAAATGACTAAAATTTAGTTGGCTATGAAGAGATTGTAAGCTGCGTCAAGTGGAAAATAATAATTGTATCTTGCAGTATTGAGTCCGATTAAGCGATTTAAGTAATTAAATTAAGCCTACAGCGCTTATTTGATTTTTTGTTTTTAAAATTTGTAATTAGGGTCAAATCTAGCCACCTACACGAAATTGGGTCAAGTTTGGATGGCTACAAACAAATTGTGAGCTGCATGAACTGCAAAATAATGATTACATTTTGTAGTATGAAGTCTGATTAAGCGAATTAAGTTATTAAATTAAGCCTACAACGCTTATTTGATTTTTTTGAATTTTTAATTAGGGCCAAATCTAATCACCTACTGGAAAATGGCTGAAGTTAAGCTGGCTACAAAAAATTTTTGGGTTGTATCAACTGCAAGATAATGAATACATTTTGTAGTATGAGGTCTGATTAAGTGAATTAAATTATTAAATTAAGCCTACAACGCTTATTTGATTTTTTGTTTTTGAAATTTGTAATTAGGGTCAAATCTAGCCACCTACACGAAATTGGCTCAAGTTTGGCTAGCTACAAAAAATTGTGGGCTGCATCAACTGCAAGATAATGATTACATTTTGTCGTATGAAGCCTGATTAAGCGAATTAAGTTATTAAATCAAGCATACAACGCTTATTTAATTTTTTCGAAATGTTTAATTAGGGCCAAATCTAACCACTTACAGGAAATTGGCTCAAGTTTGGCTGGCTACATAAAAATTATGGGCTGCATCAAATGCAAAATAATGAATAAATTTTGTAATATGAAGTCTTATTAAGCGATGTAAGTTGTTAAATTAAGCTTACAACGCTTATTTGATTTTTTATATATATATTTTAATTAGGATCACCACCTACGCTCAAGATTAGTTGGCTACAGAAAAAAAGTGGGCTGCATCAAATGCAATATGGTGATTATATTTTGCAGTATGAAGTCTGATTAAGCGATTTTAGTTGTTAAATTAAGACTAAAACGCTTATTTTTTAAAAAATTAAAATTATGGTCAAATCTAACCACCCACACGAAATTGGCTTAAGTGTGGCTGGCTACAAAAAAAATATGGGTTGCATTAAATGCAAAATAATGATTACATTTTCTTATATAAAGTCGGATTAAGCTATTTAAGTTGTCAAGTCAAGCCCACAACGCTTATTTGATTTTGTTTTTAATTTTTTAATTAGGGCCAAATCTTGCCAGCTACACGAAAAATGGCTCAAGTTTGACTGGCTACAAAAAAATATGGGATGCATCAAATGCAAAATAATGATTAAATTTTGTAAAATGAAGTCTTATTAAGCGATTTAAGTTGTTAAATCAAGCCTTGAACATTTATTTGATTTTTTTAATTTTTTAGGACCAAATCTAGCCACCTACACGAAATTGGCTCAAGTTTGGCTGGCTACAAAAAAAAGTGGGCTACATCAAGTGCAACATAATGATTACATTTTGCAGTATTAAGTCTAATTAAGAGATTTAAGTAGTTAAATTCAACCTAGGGCAATTATTTTTATTTTTTAATATTTTTTAATTAGAGTAAAATATAAACAAACACACAAAAATGATTCAATATAGGGAAATTGTAAGAATAATAAGTCTAATTACGAGATTTAAGTAAATTTCTCAATTAATGATTTATTATTATTACCGAAAAGATATTTTATTAATCGATATTGCTATTTCATGTAGAATTTCACTTATTTCTGGCCCATGCATATGTTATTTCGCGTTTACCTTTCCGAAACTCCTTCTCACGACACAAGAAACATTCCCATGCGTTTGCCGTTAATTGAAATTTACAGGTGTGAAATTACTAATTGATTTCTTCGTACCATACCGAATCATTCGTTATTTAGTCGATGATTGGAATTTACGGGTGTGAAGTTACCGATAGATTTCTCAAATTGATTTTAAAAGATAATCAAAACTTTGAAAAAGAAACGTTGTTTTTATTGTCTAACTTACAATTCGCAAGATCAAATCAAATTATCTAAACATTTTGAATATTGTTATTATTCTGTATAAAGGTGATTTACCGTAAATAAATGAATTGATTAGATTGAAAAAAAATTGAAATGTAATAAATATTTTTAATATTTAAACATTGTTGGTTCTTGAAAATGGCATCTAGTCGAAAATATAACAAAAAGGCGGAAAGACCAACGGTCGATAGCCAATTGGCAGAAGAATTTATTTTTATGTTAGTTATTTATTGTATTTATTTATTATTATTACTTTGTTAAAAATAATCTGCCAATAAAGATTTATTTATATATATAACAAAAATTTTAGTGAAACAAAACCAAGTGATTTCATTATAACAAGCGCATATTGTAGTACGAAATGTGAATATATTATTAAAAATCTACCAATAAAATAAAGAAAAACACAGATTAAAGTGAATAACAATTTGTCAATAAATGTTTAAATTTAAAGTTATTCAATTCAATCTGTGTTTTTATTTATTTTATTGGTAGAATTTAATAACATATTCATATTTATTATTACAATTATTCATTTCTTAATTATTATTAATTAATCATCATTATCATTAACCTTCAAACAAGTGAATAATCCTCTCATTACAAGCGGAATCTGTTTTAGAAATTCTATAATATTTTAATCTAGTTCACCTTAAACTAATTCCTAACCTCACTCTAATTTGATTTAAATATGATTAAATATTAATATATGAATTTGTTGATTGTTAAGGCTTTCACTTGGTTATACATTTTGAGTTTATGTTTCGAAACTATAGTCACTAAAATAAAATAACAAGTTATACAAACAAAGTGAAAAAATGTTTTGTTTATTTAGTTTATGTATGAATAAATGTGATTTTATTTAAATTAATATCCATGTATGTTTTTCTTTATGAAATTATTAAGTGAAAAGCAATTGAAAAACTTTGTATAGCCATTGAGAAAATAATCATTAAATAATAATTATTAGTATCAAACCTAAGATTAAGTACCTAATTAGAAACAATCATCACCCTGAACACAATCCCCATTCCGCCGCCCCCTATATCCCATTACAACTCTCACAGATCATTGTGCAGTCCCAAGTGTAACAGTATCCAGGTGGGCCCCGCAAGGCAAGATGCGTACCGGGCAATGTTTGGCAGCGCCCAGAAAAAGGACACAATGACACATTCAGCAAGGTATTATAGACTATTAAACAGGTAATTTGAGAATAGGTGTAAGTTATCCGGCGTTGTGCTCGAAACCGCCGTAAAGAGGCCGCCCTCTTTTCATTCCCGAAACGCACACGGCATGTTTATATCGCAGTCATTGCTATTGTAAACGCGTCCCGGAAAAGGAACGAAAATAACATGTGTAACTGCTATTAAGTCGGGGATGAAAAGGAATGCGCCCCGCTCGATTGCTCGGTTGTGCTTATCTGGAGGAATCTGGAAATTTTAGATTTTCGTTTTTTTTTTTTGGTTCAATTGGGGGTATAATTGATGATGTGTGTGTGATCTGTTTTTCTTTTATGTAAGCGAAACTAGGGTTTAAATGTCTCGTTAAAACCGCGAGAAAGAGGCAATTGAATTCAATTTAATAATTTATCCAATAAATATAATAGGAGTGATTTTAGTTATATCATAATGAACTCGATTTCAAGGATTATGCAAGGGCTTTAGGGGATGCCTGCTCTCTGCTTTATTGCTCGATATTTTATTAGATTTAAAAAAAAATGTATGTCAAAATCTTTAGGGGATGCCTGCTCATTGCTTTATCGCTCGATATTTTATTAGATTTTAAAATAATTTGTATGTTTATTCAAAATCAGTCAGTACAGTATCAATATTTGAAAATGGGCGATTGAGGTGTTTCGCCCATTTTCAAATATTGATACTCTACTGACTGATTTTGAATAAACATACAAATTATTTTAAAATCTAATAAAATATCGAGCGATAAAGCAAAGAGCAGGCATCCCCTAAAGCTCTTGCGCAATAATAATAATTGATGGCCAATTCCAGAATAAATCAACTTGACTTACGTTACGTAAGCATTCTAAAACAAACATCCATTAAAAAAACTACTTTTCGGGCGAATACACCGCCGGACATTAAACTACACAATGGAAAAATTAATAGCGAAGCGATTGTATTAAAAATAAAGATATTATTATTTACAAATTTAATCAAAATTAAACGTTTCGATTATTAAAAAAAACAATTTCGGCACGCCAGATGCTTAACGAATGATACAAAATTCTCAAAAAAAAAAAATGTTTATTTTTGATGATCAGCATGATTCTATATATTACGTGCACGTGCCTAAAAGGCTTTTTTTCAAATCATCGGTTGCTGAAAAACCCCCTCGTGATTTTTCATAGACGCTAAATGGACTTTTATTGTAGGCATTAAAAAAAGAAAACCTTTCTGGACAGTTAGATAAAATCAGTTGGAAGCAATGATTCGTGGAAAGAAGAAAACTGACCACTCTTCGCTATTTGGTCCTGTTTTAGGTAAGAACTTCAAATGAGTGCATCGCCACTTTTTTATCCAGGTTATAATCTGTTTCCAGTTTTGAAGGGCGTCGGCTTTTAATTTCATTGTAATTTTATATTAAAGAAAAATAGGAAAGCAAAGTATGTTTTTTTTTTTATTAAAATCAATTCATAACTGTTCCGTTTTGAGTTGATTTTAATAAAAAAAATCATACATTGTGAAGTAAGGAATTAACCAAGTGTTTTTATTCAAGATACATTGCTTCCTTTAACTTAAAAAAATAAATTCAAAACGGCTGATTATTTTTTTTTTTATTAATTAAAAATTGAATTTACTTTAATAACTTTCTAAGGCAAAAAGACCTTCGATCGATAGCCAATTTATATACAAAATTTAGTTAATAATTGTAAATGTATGTTAAGTGGTAAATATTGTAACTCTGTATATAAATAAAAATGTTATTATTATTATCTTTCTAATTTTATATTAAAAATGTTTAGGAAAAACAAAGTTTGATTGTTTTGATTAAAATCGATTCAAAATGGAAAAAAATATGAATTGATTTTAATTAAAAAAACATACTTTGCTTTCCTAAACTTTTTTAATATAAAATTACAAAGATATTAGTTTTCCATTTTTAATCGATTTTAATTAAAAAAATCAATCGTTTTGAATCCATTTTTTTAAGTTAAGAGAAGCAATGTATATTTTTTTATTAAAATCAACACAAAGCGGTACATTTTTGAATTTATTTTAATAAAAAAATCGTATTTTACTTTCCGTAACTTTAAAAAAATCAATTAAAAACGATTTTTTTTAATTTCTTTGTAATAATTTTATATTAAAAAAAGTTAGGAAACGGAACAATTTTTAATTGATTTATATTAAAAAATCATGCTTTGCTTTACTAAAATTTTTTAATATAAAATTACAAAGATATTAGTTTTCCATTTTTAATTTGTATTAATTAAAAAAAACAGTCGTTTTGAATCCATTTTTTTAAGTTAAGAGAAGCAATGTATATTTTTTTAATAAAATCAACACAAAGCGATACAATTTTGAATTTATTTTAATAAAAAAATCGTATTTCGCTTTCCGTAACTTAAAAAAATCAATTTAAATCGATTTTTTAATTTCTTTTTGATTTTATATTAAAAAAAAAGTTTAGGAAACAGAACAATTTTTAATTGATTTTTATTAAAAAATCATGCTTTACTTTACTAAACTTTTTTTAATATATAATTACGAAGAAAGTTAAAGAAATTATAGATATAGCTAGCTAGCATAAATTTTCTTTAACTTCATCATAAATTCATGACAGGACAGAAAGACCTCTGGTCGATAGCCCAGAAGCCCAGACAAACTAACACCTACATGTCTATAGCCCAGAAAGACTAACACATGAAGGTGTTTGGGCTGTCGACTATTGTAAATATTTATGTTATATTGTTAAAATTATCTGTATAGTCTGAATAAATTTAAATATGATAGATATAGAAATATTATTAAATGTAAAAAATAATTGAAATTAGATGGAATCGAGTGTGTAACAGATTATATTTGTAAACATTAAAGACCATTAGTGGAGCGGCTTATGGGTCCGCGTCGCGTCCGCGCATCCACCCAGACCTGAATAGGGCATACTTATTGCATAAAATGCGCACGGAGGGTAATTATATGAGATTATCTGAACACAGTTGCGTAGTGCGGCGGACAAAAGCACGTAAATACGTAAGCGGGCTTATTTGGCATCGGCCGGCATTTCAGCATTGGCCGGCAGCAAATACCATCCGGGAATTACACATAATTAACAAATAACTCAATGATTATAATACCCTCACTACACGGATATTATGTAATGACTGGATACGGGGATTTATTAAATTTGCCGTTGCCCTCTCGTTCCAACCCCTCTGCGCCATGCACTCTTCGGATTATTTTATACTTGATCGCATCGTTGATGTTCGTGCTGTTTATACAGATTTTCATTGGTTGTTTTGATTTGTCAATAAAATCATTATGAATAATATTATTAATAATATTACACCTCACACTTAAAAGTAGAGAGGAACATATAACGATATTATACAAGACTAAATAAATAAAATTATATATACACAAACATCTTTATTCCCAAAGAATACATACATATTTAATTCAATATACAATACATGAAACAATTTAAAACAAATATATATTCTTAAGAGAAACGGCTATCAACCTAAATAAAATTATTATTAATAATATAATGTTCAACAAGACGGTGCAAGAGCTCATTTTTTAACTTCTTAGAAAAATATGATAAATTGGGGTATTTATCATATTTTTGCTCTTGCACCATCTTGACTTATCCGTAAAAATCCCTCCACAACAATATTCCACTTCATTGCATCCTTTCAAGACATAGACAGTTAAATTGACCCTGATCGATTCAATAGACAGTTTAACAATGACGACCAACAACAACAAAAATTGCAAAAAAAGATAAAGACAATTAATTATAAGACAGGCAGAAAGACCTGTGGATTGACAAAAAAACTTTATATTTTCAAAATATTTTATATTGTTATTAGTATCATTGTAAACTCAAAAAACTTGTCAATAAAGATGATATGATAAATATTAAATATATAAACATTGCAAAGACCGTCATTTTATTTATAAAATTTACATCTGAAGAAAACACGATTATGAAGAAGGAAATGATCTAGACGATGAATTTTTGTACAACTCATTTTTCTAACAATAACAATTTGGAAACAATATTAAAAGAAATGGTAATGTTACTTAGCCATTAAGATTGTGTGATTTGATTAAATACCAGTGGATTATTTTCTTTGGGATTATGGAAAAAGCCTGTAAGAAACATCGTGATTGAAATGTTTCGAAATAGATAAAAATGATTAGTTTTTGTGATACTAAGTAGTCTACGTTCTTTCCAGCATCAACAATAAATTTCATGACTGTTATTTCGGTTTTTTTTTATTTTTAGAGAGAAAAAAATGAAATTTGAAGAAAAAAATGCGAAAATTGGTCGAAAATTCAAAAATTGTGTTAATTTCGTGGGTCGATGGAAGTGATTCGAAATAGATAAAAATGATCAGTTTTGGTGAAACTAAATAGTCCACGCTCTTTCCAGCATTATTAATGGACTTCGTGATTTTTTTCAGATTTTTTTGAGAAAGAAAAAAATAATCGAAATTTTAAAATAATCCATGTGTATGCATGGAAAATTGCAAAAATTCGTCGAAAATTCAAAAATCGCTAAATGACTTAATATTATACCAAAATGTAGCTAAAGAATGGGGGAATGATCTGTGAAAATTTAAGCCCTGTCAAAAATTCGGTTTCCGATTAGAACGCTCGCAAAGTTGATCTTCGTAAAATTGACTAATTTTTTGTCTCGAATATGCAATTTTTTTTCAGGCTGTCACGGATATCCAATGAAGATGACTATAATTTATAATAATGCTACATTCTTTAAGAATCTAATACTGAAAACCGCGTCCTTCTATCATTTTCTTGGAGCTTGAAATCTTCGTCTAACCGCAAAAGCGTCCGAAACGCCTAATCGGCGGGTCTGCCTTAAACCATTCCCATAAGACTCTGTGTTAATTTCGTGGGTCGATGGAAGTGATTCGAAATAGATAAAAATGATCAGTTTTTGGTGAAACTACATAGTCCACGCTCTTTTCTGCATTATTAATGGACTTCATGATTTTTTTGAGCGAGAAAAAAAACAATCGAAATTTTAAAATAATCCATGTGTATGCATGGAAAAAATGCAAAAATTCGTCGAAAATTCAAAAATCTCCAAATGACTTTATATTATACCAAAATGTAGCTAAAGAATGGGGGAATGATCTGTGAAAATTTAAGCCCTATCAAAAATTCGGTTTCCGATTAAAACGCTCACAAAGTTGATCATCGTAAAATTGACCATTTTTTTGTCTCGAATTTGCATTTTTTTTCAGGCTGTTGGGGATATCCAATGAAGCTGATTATAATTTATAATAATGCTACATTCTTTAAGAATGTAATGCTGAAAACCGCGTCCTTCTATCATTTTCGTGTAGCTTGAAATCTTGGTCTAACCGCAAACGCATCCGAAACGCCTAATCGGCGGGGCTGCCTTAAACCGTTCCCATAAGACCCCATGTTAATTTCGTGGATCGATGGAAGTGATTCGAAATAGATAAAAATGATCAGTTTTGGTGAAACTAAATAGTCCACGCTCTTTCCAGCATTATTAATGGACTTCATGATTTTTTTCAGATTTTTTTGAGAGAGAAGAAAAATAATCGAAATTTTAAAATAATCCATGTGTATGCATGGAAAAATGCAAAAATTCGTCGAAAATTCAAAAATCGCTAAATGACCTAATATTATACCAAAATGTAGCTAAAGAATGGGGGAATGATCTGTGAAAATTTAAGTCCTGTCAAAAATTCAGTTTCCGATTAGCACGCTCGCAAAGTTGATCTTCGTAAAATTGACTAATTTTTTGTCTCGAATATGCAATTTTTTTTCAGGCTGTCACGGATATCCAATGAAGATGACTATAATTTATAATAATGCTACATTCTTTAAGAATCTAATGCTGAAAACCGCGTCCTTCTATCATTTTCGTGGAGCTTGAAATCTTGGTCTAACCGCAAGCGCATCCGAAACGAACAATCGGCGGGCCTGCCTTAAACCATTCCCATAAGACCCCGTGTTAATTTCGTGGGTCGATGGAAGTGGTTCGAACTAGATAAAAATGATCAGTTTTGGTGAAACTAAATAGTCCACGCTCTTTCCAGCATTATTAATGGACTTCGTGATTTTTTTCAGATTTTTTTGAGAAAGAAAAAAATAATCGAAATTTTAAAATAATCCATATGTATGCATGGAAAAAATGCAAAAATTCGTCGAAAATTCAAAAATCTCCAAATGACTTTATATTATACCAAAATGTAGCTAAAGAATGGGGGAATGATCTGTGAAAATTTAAGCCCTATCAAAAATTCGGTTTCCGATTAAAACGCTCGCAAAGTTGATCTTTCTAAAATTGACTAATTTTTTGTCTCGAATTTGCAATTTTTTTCAGACTGTCACGGATATTCAATGAAGATGAATATAATTTAAAATAATGCTACATTCTTTAAGAATCTAATGCTGAAAACCGCGTCCTTCTATCATTTTCGTGGAGCTTGAAATCTTCGTCTAACCGCAGAAACGTCCGACACATCAAATCCGCGGGTCTGCCTTAAACCATTCCCATAAGACACCGTGTTAATTTCGTGGGTCGATGGAAGTGGTTCGAACTAGATAAAAATGATCAGTTTTGGTGAAACTAAATAGTCCACGCTCTTTCCAGCATTATTAATGGACTTCATGATTTTTTTCAGATTTTTTTGAGAAAGAAAAAAATAATCGAAATTTTAAAATAATCCATGTGTATGCATGGAAAAAATGCAAAAATTCGTCGAAAATTCAAAAATCTCCAAATGACTTTATATTATACCAAAATGTAGCTAAAGAATGGGGGAATAATCTGTGAAAATTTAAGCCCTATTAAAAATTTGGTTTCCAATTAAAACGCTCGCAAAGTTTATCTTCGTAAAATTGACTAATTTTTTGTCTCGAATTTGCAATTTTTTTCAGGCTCTCACGGATATCCAATGAAGATGCATATAATTTAAAATTA
This sequence comes from Philonthus spinipes, assembly GCA_963082785.1. Lineage (NCBI taxonomy): Eukaryota > Metazoa > Arthropoda > Insecta > Coleoptera > Staphylinidae > Philonthus > Philonthus spinipes. Next base: position 3,282,141 of record OY720308.1, read on the forward strand.
TGCTACATTCTTTAAGATTCTAATGCTGAAAACCGCGTCTTTCTATCGTTTTCGTAGAGCTTGAAATCTTGGTCTAACCGCAGACGCATCCGAAACGAACAATCGGCGGGCCTGCCTTAAACCGTTCCCATAAGACACCATGTTAATTTCGTGAGTCGATTGAAGTTATACGAAATAGATAAAAAATTATTAGTTTTGGTGTAACTAAATAGTCCACACTCTTTACAGCATCATCAATGAATTTCAATATATTTTTTTTTTTCATTATTTTTTTTTTTTTTTTTGAGGGTGAAAAAAAATCATGAAAATTTTAAGAAATTCCAAAAATCGCCGAAAATTGAAAAATCGACAAATGACTTAATATTATACATTATACCAAAATGTAGCTAAAGAATGGGGGAATCATCAGTGAAAATTTGAGTCTTGGCAAAAATTTATTTTTCCATTAGCAAGCTGGTAAAGTCGATCATCGCAAAATGTACTAATTTTTTGTTTGGAATTTGCATTTCTTTTTTAGCGGTCAAGGATGTTCCATAATAATGACCATGAGATAAAATGCCCGTGCATTCTTTAGCAATTCAATGCTGAAAACCCCGTCCTTCTTTATGGGATATATGTTTCTTTTGGTCCTTACAACAGACGTGTTCTAAACGACCAATCGGCGGACTTACCTTAAATCATTTCAAAGCGCTATTCAAGTGGCAGAAAATTCTTGAAAGAAAAAAAAACTACGGGACGCCTCAAATAATTTCGTAAAAGTTATTAATTGAATATTTTTAAATAACCTACTAATATATATATACATATTTATTCCTGAAGTTGTACATAGAATTTTTACATTTAATATTTATAATCATGGTTGATAAATACATCAGAAAATGGCTATCGACCATCAATCATTCTGCCTTAACGTACTAAAAATTCTTTAATTAATTTCTCGCTTACACATAGTGAATCATTTTGGACTACAAGCTGTTGATTTAAAAAGCACTTATAGTAATGTCACCAATTAAAAAATACAGTGATATAATACCAATTATTTTTTTATCAACAGCTTATAGTACTGAAAATTCGTTTTTATCGATAGAATTATTTAAAATAAAATGTTTGACAATTTTGAAAAAGTGGGTATATTTATGAAGTCTCACAAGCACCGGCAAGCAACTTTCAATTAAAAAAATATTTTTTTTAGTGTATGAAAATGTATTGCTAATAATTATACATTATTACTGAAAAATAAGTCAACAAGTTTTGTTGTTAGTCGGAAGAACTTGTTGGACTCGGTTGACCAGGAAGCCATATTAAGCATTAATTGTTTAAATTTGAGTTATGTGAAGTTATTTAATCACAATTTAATTTTAATTTTTTATATACGTTAGATGTACATTTCGAGTGCCAAGCACTCATTATCAATAATAAGTTTTGTTTTCTATGGCGGTGTATTTTTATTTATTGTAATCATTTAAATTATAATAATAATGCATTCCAATAGATTTTAGATTGAAGAAAGATAAATCTGACTGTGGTATCTAAACAATACCTACGGTTCGAAATATAGGAAGCGCTGCAAAACATCCATTCCGGTGCATTTCAAACCCGCAGCAACTATTTTGATGTAAAACTGATGTTCCGGCGAGGAAACGCAGTGAAGCGTCGATTGATACTCAAGTTTAAAGCGGCGTGAAAATGACCAGCAATTTTGACACGCAGCTGCTAATGGATTGGTTTTAATTTTGTTTGTGTATACCTGAGAAATAATAGACTTTGATTTTTTTATCACTCAGACCACAAAAAATACTGATATTACTGAAAGCATATGATTTTTAACAGAATGATTTACACTCAATGAAGAAAAATCTAGAATATACATTAATATTTCGTTGAGAAAACTGGGCTAAGTTTCATTGTTTTCAAGAAAAATAAAAAAAATGTAATTAAAAAAATATATTATTTATAAGCAATATAAAAATATTATGTGGAAGAAGTATTGTGTAGCACCATTACAATTCCTTTTTATTATTTTTTACTTATTATATTAAGGTTTAAATGGGACATCAGTTGAGCATTTATTGCTCAAATTTCAATTACAATTCTTTTTGTTATTTTTACTTATTATATTAAGGTTAAAATTCAAGGTTTGTAGAGTTCTGTAAATAGTTATAATGTATACAATGTATATTTTTTTAAAAAAATAAAGTTTATTATTATTAGATACAAATCAGCAAAATTCGATTTTATTAAATTGTTATTTGCATGGCAGCAAGATCTCCAGTGGATAGCTCAGGACAGACAAACCTTTATATTAATATATTACTAAATGTTTGTCAAAATATAATTTTCTAAATAATAATGTTTGTATATATTTTATTTAATATTTTTTTCATTTCACTGAAAATAAAAATGATTTTATATTATTGGCAATATTATTAAAAGCAATATTTCAATAAAGTAAAGACATTTTCATATTTGTTTTATGTTTAATAAATAAAGTGTGAAGAACGGATACAACAGTGTTAATTATTTTAAAAGGAATTTACTTGATTCAATAATTTCACCGTAATTGTTGAAAACAAAATAGTTTTTATAAAAATCAACTCAATTTAGAGCAGGATTGTTATATATATATATATTTTTTAGAAAAAAAATCAGAAGTAATATTAAGTCCAATATATTTTTTTTCTTGTTTATTCTGTTTGTATTTTCGGATGTATTACACAATTAGAGCTTCATTTAGGGGATGAGAGATAAGCACAAGTGCCTATTATGCGACTCACGTGTACATTCGATTATGCAGAACAAACACACCTGCGGGGGAATTGGTGCAGCAATAAAACACTCGTGGATTAAATAAGTAACGCCGTTTTTATGTTTTGTTTAATATACACACACAGTTAATACAACGTACAATATTAATTTAATTTAATAATATAATATATAATATATTTTGGAGAAAAAACATCGATTTTGTATTTACATTCATCTGCTACGGATTGATTATTTAATATTATTGTTGATACAAATATTTATTTATTTATTTACACCTAATATATACAGGAAAGCAATTGATTAAAAAAAGAATTGCACATTCTAAACTAATCCTTTTTTTTTAATTTTATTTTAATGTTTTCTGTTTTAGGATTTAGCATGGAGTTGCGTGGGTGAGGTTTTCGGGACCATCATCTCCTGGGCGCGCATCCTTAAGGCGTCGATGGACCGCGTCGGAGAGTTCGGGGAGTCCTCGGGGCTCGCGCTCCGGGATCGCTCTTCCGGCGGCGGGCACATCGCGGAGCCTTGCGGGGTGCCAGCCAGGACGTACTGGGAGAGCAGGGCGTGAAAGGTGGGTACGTTTAGATGCGGCGGTTTCGGCCAGGGGAGGCCCAGAGCGGGGTTGAACATCGGGGGGAAGGGCAGGCCCGGCCAGAAGTGCTCGCCGCCGACGGGGGGCAGGGTCAGGTGCGGGTGGAGGGCGAATTCCGGGATGCCGGGCTGGTCGCCGGGATGGATGAACGGCCCGGTGTCGCGGCCCATCGCCTTCTCGCGTTTCCTCCACTTGGCTCTGCGGTTTTGGAACCAAACCTGGAATAAATAAAAAATAGAAAATTAATATACAAATATTTATTTATTTACTTAATGCAGGCCATTTCATACAGTAGCATACATACATAATAAAATGAAAATAGTTATTTAGACAAAAAAATGTATTCTGAATAAATTCTTCACTTAACCCGTGGTGAAACATTTTTAATTAATAATGACAGAAAATTAAAACAATTCGTATTTTTATGTTTTATGAAACATAAAAAAATATTTTTTTATAAAACATAAAAATGCTATTTTTGTTAGAAAACATAATTTTTAAAATTTTTTTATTCAATGTTTGTAAATTACATTTTTTTTAATAATGATAGAAAATTAAAACAATTCGTATTTTTATGTTTTATAAAACATAAAAAAATATGTTTTCATAAAACATAAAAATGCTATTTTTGTTAGAAAAAAAATTATTTGAAAAAATCGATATTCCGACTGTATTTCTTCTCACTCGCACTTATGGGTTTTAAATGGGCCTTTCATTTCACTTCCACCCACGGTCAAGATAGGCGATCACCAAACAGACGAAAAAAACGCCTCTTTTTTTCAAATTATCAATATTTCTGAATCGAGTTAGAAAGTTGACATTTTCAGAGAATATTTCCACAGGGGATTTGTACAAGAGTACAATTTATACCATTTTTATGTAAACGTCAATTAAATGAGTGTGATGAATTCTCTACTTGTATTGTTTTTATATGGTCAATAAAGGATATTATTATATATACATCCGGTGCAAGAATGTAAACGCCTGGATCTATTTGAAAGTTGCGCAAACTTTATGAGAGGTATATAAACGGCGCGAGAATGGAAACGTCTCAAACGGTTGATGAAAATTACGTAAATTTTATAAGAGGTACATAAACGATGTGAAAATGGAAACGTCTCAAACGGCTGGTGGAATTTACGTTAAGTTTATGAGAATGATAAAATCCGGTGCAAGCAAGGAAACGCCTGGATCTATTGAAAGACGTTATGTGAATGAAATAAAAAAAAATGCGCGAGAATGGAAACATCTCAAACGGTGGATGAAAGTTGCGCAAACTTTATGAGAGGTGTATAAATGGCGCGAGAATGGAAACGTCTCAAACGGTTGATGAAAATTGCGTAAATTTTATAAGAGGGACATAAACGATGTGAGAATGGAAACGTCTCAAACGGCTGGTGGAATTTACGTAAAGTTTATGAGAAAGATAATGAAAGAATGAGAAGAATGGAAACGCCTGGAATGGAGCGAGAATGGAAATATCTCAAACAGCGCAAACTTTATGAGAGGTATATAAACGATGTGAGAATGGAAACGTCTCTAACAGCTAATAGAGTTTACGTAAAGTTTATGAGAATGATAACATACGGTATAAAAAAGGAAACGTCAGGAACGATTGATGGAAGTTATTTGAAAGATGTGAATGAGATAATAAAAAAACGGCGCGAATTTGGAAACGTCTTGAACGTATAATGGAAGTTAAGAGTACTTTATGAGAGGGATAAAGAAAAATAACGCGAAACGTCTCCGTGTTAGTTTTATTGGTTTTTGTCATTGATCGTATAAATTTGTCATAATCAATCAAATGGAATGATGAGGGATTTACAAAAAGGTGTTAATTTATTAAAGCCAATAATAAAACATTTCAATAAAACAATATTCAACCCGCTGAGCGAGACAACCGGGTAGGGCCGAGGAGAGTAAAACGGCGAGGGGCGAGAAGGGCGACGGTTTGAATAGGCCGGATGGAATTCAAAGAGGACACAGCGCGGGTCCCAACTGTGAACACTTTAAATGAGACATCGACAGACAACACAGACAGAGAGAATCTCCCTCACTCCGGTGCCACCGGAACCAGTTCCGATTACCTCCATTGTCGGCAACAATGGCCAATTGCGGCGCTACTTACGCCCTCACGGCCCGGGCCCGGATTAATTATTAAAATTGTCACCAATTAAGATGCAATTCATGTCACCGGAGGGGCCATTATCCGGCCGGGCGTGACTGATTCAATAAATCGGGCGCGCGCTCGCGGCCCTGTGAATCAAAATTCGAAATTGGCTACGTGCATGCACAACAACTGATGAAAAAAATGAGAGTAATAATGACATAATTTCGATCCTTCATCGGAATGATTGCTGCGGATTTCTCTCGAAATGGAAATTCAACGATGAAATAAATGTGCAGACAATTATTTTAAATATAACGAAAATAATTATTTTCTATTGTAACGCAAAGAAAACACTTAACTTTTCTATACCACAATTATTTAATAATTAAAGTTTTTTTTTATTTAATAAATAAAAGTGGCATAAAAACTTTTCTTTACATTAAAATTAAAAATGTACCACGAAGTGAACGTCTCCAAGATCCAAGAATCTTTTTTTATTTCTACATAATAATCGCGGGGACATTTGGATGAGATAAAAAAAAACGACGTGAGAATGGTAACGTCTCTAATGGCTCATGGAATTTACGCGAACTTTGTAAGGATTAGAGATGGGCAAAGTCGATTTTTTCGATCTTTTTTTTATTACTGCAAAAATAAGTATATGATAATTATACTAATTCAACTATTACTATCACTGTTTATTGAAAAACATCAATTTATAATTACTTTTTGACTTTATTTATTTGAAATTGTTCATTTAGAAATATTCGATTTCTAATATTACTCGATTTTTTCCAATAAGAAATGATAAAATAAGACGCAAGAACAGAAATGTGTAAATGAGATAAAAAAAAACGTCGCGAGAATGGAAACGTCTATTAGAAATTATTCATATATATTGAGCTACAATAGGCTCAAAATTATTATTTCCATCACGTTCATTTAATTTTATATAAAATTTATAATTCCAATACAAATAATTAATTTTCACGACCCATTTGGGGTGTACAATTTTTTTTTTAATGGCTCACCCCCGAATAATTACGGCCGAGAAAGAGCACTCGAAGAGTGGGTACGTGCAATTGGTAGAGAAAATAAGCGTTCAATTAAACGCGAGTGCATAATTGGTTAATATTCACTTAGTTTGCAAATTAATTGCTTTGACGCAATTAGGGCCGCTCCCGCCCATTATAACTTTAATAGTAGCACTTACATCCAGCAACGGAGTAATTAAAATAATTACCGAATCATCCACTCTAGAAAATCCGCATCCACCAACAACAACCCGCACAATGCAAAACACGCTCAACATCTGGAATAATCTCATTCACAGTTGTTCAATTGTAATAATAATCATTATTAATGTTATTTACTAAAATTTATATATAGAAAATCTTTATTTCTGAGAAATACGTTGAATTATATTACAATATTTACATTACAATCATAAAACTCTAGTTAAGCCTCAGAAAATGGCTATCGACCATCGGTCTTTCTGCCTCTAAAATTTATTTATTTTCGGGTTTACCCCTGAACTGAACTCCCTCTTTAAAGTTTTTTCGACTTTCCCTCGCGGTACTTTTTTGCATTATGTGATGGAAATAATATTTTTGAGCTACTCAACAACTTCAGCCGTTGGAGACTATTAAATTTTCAGTCAGTATTTTATCCTTCTGATAGAATTCATTCATGAAACTTTCACTAGCTGTTTAAGGTGTTTCTATCCTCGCCCAGTTTTTTTGTGCCTCATAAAATTTGCCCAAATTCCATCAGATGTTTTCTCGCCCAGTTTTGTATCCTTCTAATAGAATTTGCAAAATGTCTATCAGCCTTTTGAGACGTTTCCATTTTCGTCCAATTTTTTATCCCTCTCACAAAAATCGCTTGATTTTATCAGCCGTTAAAGACTGTTCCATTCCTAATCAGTTTTTTGTCTTTCTGATAGTATTCACGAAACTTTGACCAATTCTTTGAGATGTTTCCTCTCATCGAATAAACAATGGTTTTAATTATCCACATTTTTTTTTTTAACATGACCCAACAATTTTGCTTAAACCTATTTTACAGAAAACTGTATTAATCTCTGTACTAACCTGAACTCTGGCTTCACTCAGGTCCAATCTCATGGCCAACTCCTCCCTAGTGAAAACGTCGGGATACTGGGTCTTCTCGAAGGCCCTTTCCAGCTGGTGCAGCTGGTAAGTCGTGAAGGTGGTCCTGGATCTCCTGATCTTCCTAGGCCTACTCTCCCCCATTCCCTCCATGCCGTCGTCGCCTTCCATCATTTCACCCTCGCTTATTGAATCCACTTTCGAATCGGATTCTGCAAAATAAAAAACACATATAAAATAAATGTTTAAAACCACGTAATCTAAGTATGCAAAACAATTACCAAACTCGCTTAGAATGTGATAATTGACTAATGTAAAATAAAGACAAAAAATTAAAGCACTCTAGAGGAGACCCAAATCGTTGACGAAGCCATTTGAAATTAGGCAAAAGGTGGCGCTTGCATCGTTTTTCATTTATTATAGTATTAACTAAATATTTAGCCACCATTTGACGATGCCACTTGAAATTAGGCAAAAGGTGGCGCTTGCGTCGTTTTTAATTTAATATGGTTTATTAATTAATTCAAAGTCACCTTACACTGAGAATTAGAGAGGAACATATAACGATGTTATATAAGGCTAAATAAATAAATTAATTCAAAGTCAAATGCGGGGATCAAAACCATCAAATATTGCTTAGAATGCAATAATAGACTTATTTTTACAAATTTCATTGCAATTATTGGAATAGGAATATTTTTGTATTATGTAAATGGCGTTGCCGTAAATACACAATTATTTGCTTCATATATAATAATTATGTAAATTAAATTTGAAGGGAGATCAATTTAATTTATTCTCTAAGAAATTAAACAGAATATATATAATTTATAAAAATATCAACTATATTATTATTTATTTTCAATAAATATACTTAAATGATGTTTCACTCCATGTTCGGAAATCAGCTGTCGACCAGAGGTCTCTCTTCTGCCCATTTTTTTTATTTGCTGTACTTTTAGGTGTCATGGTTATTATATTTTTTATATTTACTTCTACATTTAATAAAATTCCATTTTTATTTGCTAGACTTTTAGGTGTTATTGTTATTATTTTTTTTATTTACTTCTGCATTTAATAAAATGTTCAACCTAAATCGTTGACGATGCCACATGAAATTAGGCAATAGATGGCGCTTGCGTCGTTTTCCATTTATTATGATCCACATCCACATTGTTTCCCTTCTTTGCGTAACGATTATCAAAAATTTCTCCTCCAACCCAATTAATTTCAACATCACGTCCCGCGCGCACGACCGAACAAATTAAATCACCGGCCCTTGTTAATTCCCCCGATCAACAATACCCCGCCCAATTAATCCATTACACCGCATCGGCTAATCCAAGGCGTACAATTAACGTACCGCGCGGATCCATGGAGACACTATTGTAACTATCCGACTTCCCCCTCCGGCCCGAAAAAAACTTAAACACAGATTTAATCCCCGATTTAAAAAAAATGAATGAATCGAGTGAGTCCCTCGGCTAATGCGAATCAACAGCAATTTCCAGGGGATTACGATTTCCGCATGATGACCCCTCAATGTATTATAATGAGGGGCCCAATTGAAAAATCGAAAGAATCAAGTTCTAATCGCCGGGGATGAAATTTATACACTCGGCCACTATTCGTTTCGTTTCTCCGGCTGTTGGTAAAGGGTGCGCGCTCGCAAGGGGGTTGAAATTTCATATTTAAATTGATTCAATTCGTATGTAATTTGTCGTAATTGTGGGATTTGTTATATAGGGGTTGTGTGATACTTTTTACACGCTATTGTCTTATTACCCTTCACATAACCAACACACTGAAAGCTTGATTTACAGGATAATATATAAATAATCTTGTCATGCTCAACCTGTATCGCACCACTAAATTCTTGAAATGTCAATTTTTCTTAATTTTGATAATTTTTTGAAAAGAACAATAATACTTGATATAGTTTTGCTGTAAAATTTTAATAAATGAAACATTTTTTACTATTTTTATATAACTTGTTTGTATAACTTGGACTCAACTGTCGCATAGTACGGAAATAGCAAAAATATAATAACAATAATCTTTATGCATATATTCTTAATGTATATTTAATTAATTTCTCACTTAACCCGTGGTGAAACATTTTTGAATTAATTAAGGATGATTTAATTGAAATTAAAACAAACCAAGTGTTTTAATTGTTGATCCTTGAGGAACCATTAAATATATGACGCAGTATTGATTCTTGAAGGACCACTTAATAGAGGACCCAATATTAATCCTTTAGGAACCCCTTAATTGTGGACTCAGTATTGATTCTTGAGGGAACACTTAATAGAGGACCCAATATTGATCCTTTAGGAACCCCTTAATTGTGGATTCAGTATTGATTCTTGAGGGAACACTTAATAGAGGACCCAATATTGATCCTTTAGGAACCCCTTAATTGTGGATTCAATATTGATTCTTGAGGAAACACTTAATAGAGGACCCAATATTGATCCTTTAGGAACCCCTTAATTGTGGATTCAATATTGATTCTTATCATATTATCTAATGAATATTTATCAAAATATATTCAATGTATTTCATGAATTAAATATGAATATTTATTTTACAATATCCTATGGATATCCTTAGAATATTTATTCCGTACATTTTAAAAATTGAAACTCCATTGAACGCTCGATGGATATCCAATATTTGAAAAGGGATATTCAATGTATATTCATTTGACGTGTGTGTGCTATGTGGGGTGGGGGTGCTGAATAAGATTAAGAAGAAAGGAGGCGTTGTTTCAATAATAGAAGGAAAAAAAAGATTGGCATGATCGATCAAAAAAATGTTCAACAAAAACAAATTTAAACGAAGAAAACAACCCCATACATACACATTTTTTTAAAAACGCGGGGTTTGTTTTCTTCCACACACCATCCCCCCCGACTCAACTACAAAAGACCATTTCAACGAGATTATCCTCGCATTTAAACATATTTAGCACAACATATTGGCCGTTCCCTTTTGTCAGCGAGGGCCGAAGTGCGGGTAGGACCGGGCTTGCTTATTTGAATTTGGTATTCATAACTTGGACGTGTTGTATATACTGTGTGCGCTAACCTCCCTCTGTGTGTACATTCGCAAACATGTGTGCGGGCGTGTATAAAACGCTTTTGACCGCGTTCGTTAGTTTTGATTCATTTATGCAGATTTCAATGGCAATCTAAAGCGAACTTTGACATGCAACACCGCAATCGGATTTTAATTAATGTCATATAGGTGGAAAGGGCCGGTTTCGAAATGCGGCCGGTTTTTTTTTTTTGCAGCTAGGAGGTTTTCCGGGGCGATCTTTGTGCGGAAAAGTGGGCGAGATTTTTTTGTTCGCGTGGGATTTGTATGTAAATTTTTTAAACGTGTCTGGATTTTTTTGGGAAGGGATGTATCACGATGGATTTTTTTTACAGGAAATCACAACACGCTGTTTTTATCAAAAGCTAGAAATGCTAAAAAAACATGGCGATTTAGCTAAAATGTTGCATAATATAAACAACTCCCTATTATAAGTTGAATTAATTTCTGGTTTAACCCGTGATGAAATATTTTTTTACAATGATAGACAGTCACTAATTCATATTACATTAATGTCCTGCTTTAATAAAAAAAGATAGCTATATAGTGATAAACAGAAACTAATTCATATTACATTCATCTCCTGGCTTAGTAGAAAGAAATACTTATATAGTGATGAACAGTCACTATTTTATGTTACATCCTGGTCAATAGACAATATTGCATTGTGCATTAAAATAATCATTGAACAACCCATAGGTCGATAGCCTGTTCAAGCAAGCAAGAAAGAAACCAATATACCATAATATATTGTAAATATATGTAAAACAAATAACTTTGAATAAAGATATTGTAGTAGTAGTAATCATTAAACATGAAAGAATATTAATGATGTGTATTACTTACAAACATTTACACTCTTCAATAATCAACTCAACCCTACACTCTTATGGGTATAAAGGTTTTTTTTTAATAATATATATAAATATATATATATATATATATATATATATATATATATATATAATAATCAACTCCTGAGTGATTTCAATTTGATATCAAAAAGTATTGAATCCTGTTTTTCTTTTCTGAATTATTATTAATAATATCAATTTTATTGTAGTACTCACGCTGATTACTTAAAAGGCTCAATTATTTCAAGAATCGCTTCAGAGGAACGCCTCTCTCCGTCTTGCTCAAACTGAATTTACTGTCAACGGCGGACGGAGGTAATGCCACTCAAATAATCGGCATCTTTATCATAATTGCTCACGGACTACTTTCATTTTTCCAAACGTAATTGTACTAATAGCGCTAATGATGATTAATCGATTTTTAATTAAATTCAAAACTTTTGCGCATTTTCCTGTTTTTTTTTGTGTGTGTGTGGATATAATTAAAAAGTGTTTATAATACAAATTTAATAAATTTAACATTGAATGAAATAATAAAGCAGAATTTTTAATAAAGACAAAAAATCTCACGAAACCCTTAGCGAAACATATTTATGCATTATGTATATATAATATTTCTTAATGTAAAAATAATAGAAAAATATAATACACATTTGAGCCGTTAAAAAATTGAGTGGCCCAAGTAATATTTATTATTTCAAACTTTAAAAAATCTCAATAATTACAATTTTCTCTAAAAACTTTATAAAACTTATTTCAGATATTATTCAAAGCCTGCTCTTTCGAATCATGTCAAAAACAAAAAATGCCTATCCATAGTTTTCGAGATTATTCCAGTTTTATGTCAGAATCGACGGATTTAAATGCAATTTTCTGTAATTTCGGAATTAAAAAAATCGCAAGTATTCTAATTTTCAAGATATCTTCATAAAACTTTTTGGGAATATTAATCACAGTATGCTCTTTAAAAATATGTAAAGAACAAAAATTACCCCCTCCACAGTTTCTGAGATAATTCCAGTTTTATGTCAGAATCGACGGATTTAAATGCAATTTTCTCTAATTTCAGAATTTAAAAAATCGCAATAATTCTAATTTTCAAGATATCTTTATAAAACTTCTTGGGAATATTAATCAAAGTATATTCTTTCAAAATATGTAAAGAACAAAAATTACCCCCTCCACAGTTTCTGAGATAATTCTAGTTTTATGTCAGAATCGACGGATTTAAATGCAATTTTCTGTAATTTCAGAATTTAAAAAATCTCAATAATTCTAATTTTCAAGATATCTTCATAAAACTTATTGGGAATATTAATCAAAGTATGCTCTTTCAAAATATGTAAAGAACAAAAATTACCCCCTCCACAGTTTATGAGATAATTCCAGTTTTATGTCAGAATCGACGGATTTAAATGCAATTTTCTGTAATTTCAGAATTTAAAAAATCTCAATAATTCTAATTTTCAAGATATCTTCATAAAACTTATTGGGAATATTAATCAAAGTATGCTCTTTCAAAATATGTAAAGAACAAAAATTACCCCCTCCACATTTTCTGAGATAATTACAGTTTTATGTCAGAAACGATGAAATTAAATGATTTTTTTCTGTAATTTGAGAATTAAAAAATCCCAATAATTATAATTTTTGTGATATCTTTACAAAACTTTTAGGGAATGTCAATTAAAGGCCGCTCTTTCGAAATATGTAAAAAGCAAAAAATACCCCTTCAACAATTTTTGAGATAATTCAAGTTTTATGTTAGAATCGACGAATTTAAATGCAACTTTCTGTAATTTCAGAATTCAAAAAATCTAAATAATTAAAATTTTTGAGACATCTTTGTGAAACTTCTTGGGAATATTAATCAAAGCATGCTCTTTCAAAATATGTAAAAAACAAAAAATACCCCCTTCACAGTTTTTGAGATAATTCATGTTTTATGTCAGAATCGACGAATTTTAATGCAATTTTCTGTAATTTCAGAATTCAAAAAATCTCAATAATTCTAATTTTTAAGATATCTTTATAAAATTTCTTGGGGATGTCAATCAAAACCTGCTTTTTCAAAATATGCAAAAAACAAAAAATACCCCATCCGCAGTTTTTGTGATAATTCAGGTTTTATGTCATAATCGACGAATTTAAATGTAATTTTCTGTAATTTCAGAATTCAAAAAATCTCAATAATTAAAATTTTTGAGATATCTTCATGAAACTTCTTGTAGTTTTCAATCAAAGCCTACTCTTTCAAAATATGTAAAAAACAAAAAATACCCCCTCCATGGTTTTTGAGATAAATCAAGTTTTATGTCATAATCGACGAATTTAAATGCAATTTTCTGTAATTTCAGATTTCAAAAAATCTCAATAATTCTAATTTTTAAGATATCTTTATAAAATTTCTTGGGGATGTCAATCAAAACCTGCTCTTTCAAAATATACAAAAAACAAAAAATACCCCCTCCACAGTTTTTGAGATAATTCATGTTTTATGGCAGAATCGACGAATTTTAATGCAATTTTCTGTATTTTCAGAATTCAAAAAATCTCAATAATTAAAATTTTTGAGATATCTTTGTGAAACTTCTTATAGATGTCAATCAAAGCCTACTATTTCAAAATATGTAAAAAACAAAAATACCCCCTCCACAGTTTTTGAGATAACTCAAGTTTTATGTCATAATCGACGAATTTACATGCAATTTTCTGTAATCTGAGAATTCAAAAAATCTCAATAATTATAATTTTTGAGATATCTTCTTAAAACTTCTTGGGGACCTCAATCTAAACCTGATCTTTCGAAATATACAAAAAACAAAAAATACCCCCCCCCCCACAGTTTTTGAGATAATTCAAGTTTTATGTCATAATCGACGAATTTTAATGCAATTTTCTGTAATTTCAGAATTCAAAAAATCTCAATAATTACAATTTTTGAGATATCTTTGTGAAACTTCTTGTAGTTGTCAATCAAAGCCTACTCTTTCAAAATATGTAAAAAACAAAAAATACCCCCTCCACAGTTTTTGAGATAATTCAAGTTTTATGTCATAATCGACGAATTTAAATGCAATTTTATGTATTCAGATTTCAAAAAATCTCAATAATTCAAAACACTTTAAATACTCAAACACCATTCATAGAGACTAAATGTATTTAATTTATGCAAAGCTTAGTATCTGTAGTTAGTATATACTTAAGTTACCAAACTTTGAATTTATTGAAATAAGAATAATATAATTTAAAAAACAAATGTTATTAGTTGGAAATCATTGAATTTATAGAACATTTTATAAAGATAGGAATAATTCTATTCAATTAAAAAAATGCCATTACGTTGAAAGTAATTGAATTTAATAAACTTTTTATTAAGAAAAACATAATTTATTCATCAAGTTGGATATAACTGAATTTATTTTTTTTTAATAAGATTCGAATAATTTAACTGAAAAAAAAACTATCATTAACTTGGGAAAAATTGAATTTAAGAAACTTTTATTAAAATAAAAATAATTTCACTCAAAGAAACTAGTGAAATTTTTGGAAATAACGAAATTTAAGGATATTTTTATTAAGACAGGAATAATTCAATTAAAAATAAACTTTCGTTACTTTGAAAGTGATTGAATTTGAGGAACTTAAATCTTAATTTAAGTTTATAAAAAAAACTATCATTAAGTTGAGTTTAATTATACTCAACTTAACTCAATTTAAGTTAGTTTTTATTAAGATAAGAATAATTTAACTCATTAAGTTGAGGATAATTAAATGGAAGAAATTATTTATTAAAATAGGAATAATTCAATAAAAAAAAAACATTTATTACGTTGAAAGTAATTAAAAAATTAAGTTGAGTAATAATAAAATAAGTAATTAAGTTGAGAATAATTGAATTTAAGAAACTTTTATTAAGATACGAATAATTTAATTACAAAATCTGTCACTACATTGGGAGTAAATGACTTTAAGAAACTCTTATTAAGATTCGAATATTTCAATTAAAAAACTGTTATTAAAGTGGGAATAATTTAATTAAAGAAATGACATAAATTCAAAAAATAAGGTACTTAGGTTTGAAAAAATTGAATTTAAGAAAATTTTCTTTTTAAGTTAAGAAAATTGTTATTTATTTGAAAATTATTGAGTGCAAGACTCTTTTCTATGTAGAAAAGAAATGAATAAAAATAAAGTTTAATTTTAAAAAATATACATATTAATTCAATAATGCCATGAGAATCTGTTATTTTTTATGTAGTTGTAAAATGGTATGTCATATTAATTTTGGTTTAAGTTTTCAATTTTATTTTATGTATTGGTGTTTAACACCTATTAAGTTATTATTATTAAGTTCAAAATTTTCTATATAATTTCTTCTAAATAGAATTTGTTGGTATTTTCTTTTTAAAGCAAAATAACTTACCCTCACTATTTTTCCTAACCGGTGGCGAATTAGAGACCCCCAAAATCTGGTCAATGCTGTAAACAGCCCTCGGCCTGACCTCCTCCGAAGAAACCTGCGAGTGCGCCATAATCACAAACCGCCGAAGAAGTCGAAGACGAGAGAAAAAAAACGTCCGAGCGAGAACCCCACGGAACGAGTCACAAATAAGATTAAACAGAGCTAACTAACCCCTCACCAAGCGAGGGTTGAACAGATCTAAATCAGAACGTGTCTGGATTCAAACTGACTGCTTCCAACCACTCGCGGGGGATTTACAAGCGAACGGCGGTTCTAACCCACCCCTCACCTCCGGCCAATCACAAGCGGGTATCCTCGAAGCGCAGGCGCTTTCGAGCTTTTAAACCACGCCGCCGTTTCGCGGAATACGAATTTATCAGCGCTCGCACGAATTACACGAAATTACGCGTTTATACCTGTTATAAATATCGGTGATTGCGTTAAGTTTATAATGAAATAGATTAAGGCTGTATTATTATTATAAATATGAGGGAATTCGTCAGGTGTTCGATAATGCTTTAATGAAGAGCGCTTTATTTATTAGGTTGTTATTTGTTATCTGCTTTCGGGGTGGGGGAGGACGCGATTTAATGAGCGAGTGTAACGTTTATTAGCGATTATTTCGGGGCGTTATTGCGGTTTTTCTTGTCAAAATCAAAATTGATTGGGACTGTTGTTATCGCGTCCGATATTGCATGTTAATAATTCCATTATTAGCCTCAATCATTGTTTATACAGATTTTAACGTTAATTGTGTTTAAATTAAATCGTTACAATAATAATAGTTAGCGCATAAAACCAGCAAATTTAAATATTTAACATAAATTAATCATTTAAATCTAAACACACACACACACACATACACGCGATTAATTTATACAATATTTAAATTTGCTGGTTTTATGCGCTAACTATTATTATTGTAACGATTTAATTTAAACACAATTAAGACTCTTATATATATATTTCATCAACACCGGCGATTATTTCATAACGGTTTTCGAAAATTTCTTAAGTTATCATGAATGTAAATTGCTTAATATATTTTCAAAAACCTTCATTTAATGTAAATACATAAACTTAATTTACTGTAAAATGCGAAGAAAGTTTATTAATGCAATTTTAATCAAAAAGCTCTTTGAATACCGTAGGCGTTAATTATGGTGAATGCGCCGGGATGCGAATTAAATATTTTTAAAAATTCATCAAATTGGGTAACTTATCTTAAATATATGGACAGATAACCATTATTTATGAAATTTACAGTAAATTACATCACAATATTTACATAATTTGAACCATTGTCATGCCTCAGAAAATGGCTATAGGTCAAATATATTACCCATTTTAATACTGTTACATTTTTTTTCGCGGTCTTTTCTTTCGTAGTGTTTGTATTTTTATTGAACTATTTGGAATTTGTTATAAATGAACAAAATGAACAAATACAGGGCATATTTTTAACAAGGCTTTATAGAGATTTACATGAGAAAATCATTATCTCTTGTTAATTGATTTTCTATCGTCTGGGTTTTCACAAAATTAAACACATATTTTAATTAGAGTATTTTGTGCAAACTTAAGATATTTTTAAGGTATTTTAAAGATAAATTATATTTTAAATATTTAATTAAAATACCCCGAAACCAATTGGTAAAGGGGGACATATTATATATATGTATATAAATATTTAATTAAAATTATGATATTTGTCAATATTTTAATTTAATTATTATAACTTAATAAAACACTTTAACTTTGCTTGCACAATTATTATTATTTATTTAGTGACTTTAGTTTCAACAATAATAAGAGACTCTTAGTTTGATAATGACACGCTAATGTTGTCGAAACTATAGTCAGTAAATAAAAAAAATAGTTGTACAAACTTTGAATTATGTTCTCATTGGGAACTTGATTATAAACATGTTATAAAATAAATAAATAAATCTAATTGCGATAAATAGGAAAGAATGGAAAGACATAGTGGAAAAAATAAAACTTAACAGTTAAATACTAATATATAATATAGACACACAGCTTAAAAGTAAATGGGACCTGATCCGCCACTACAAGTAGATCATGAAAGCTTCAGAAAAAAAAACAGCCAAATTCCACGAGGAGTGTAGTGCTTATATATATAAGGATATTTTATAAAAAAAAAACACATGGAACTGTTTCACAATATAACACTTTAATCCCGACTAGTTTCAGTTTTTTAGACCATTTTCAAAGGGATGCTATATTTAAACAAAAAAACAATATCTATAATATTTTTTTGCTGCAATTTATAATCCGCAATTAGATAAATGTAATATGTAGCATTCCTTTGAAAATGGTTAAAAAAACCGAAACTAATCAGGAATAAAGTGTTATATTGTGAAACAGTGCTAAGTGTTTTTCTTAAAAATATCCTTACGATAATTTTTTTTGTTTTGAAAATTATCACAGGACATAGCCTTTATTGGATGGGGCAGTAGATTAAATATTCATTAATGCCAAGCAGCAAATCCAAATGCAATTGACTGCTCAGGGCATTGGATGGATATATGATATTTATTTATTTATTAACGGCCAAGCCTTTTTGAATACAATATTTAACAAAAATAGATATTACAATATATAAACAAACACAATACTATTTATACTAAGAAGTACATATAAATTAACGTATATGATATAATATATAGTTACTTTATAAACACCGTAATGTATAGTTTAGACACGATTAAATAAATAAATGCCAACGATTTGGCCGCACTACAAAATCATTAATATAAACACACTTTAAATAAGTTTTATATAACATTAAAAAATAACACTCCTAAATTTAATTCTCTTTAAGTTTTTTTTTTTTGATATATATATATGAGCGAGTGTAACGTTTATTAGCGATTAACTCATTAGATATATATTGATGGATTTTGACGAAAACTGGAGATGTCTTAAAAATATGAAGAGGGTAATTTTTGTTTCTTTACATATTTTGAAGTATGAGGCTTTGATTAACATCCGCAAGAAGTTCTACTACGATATACCGTAAAAATAATTTATTTAGATTTTATATATATATAAATATCTATATTCAGACAATTACATTGTTACAAACATTGAGCAAATACGTTTTGTCTGTTCTGGACTATCGATCGCAGATCTTTCTGCCATGGACTTTATTTTTATCCATATTTTTTTCTGTTCTTTTATATTAATATGAAATCATGAAGAAAATAATAGATTTCAATTTTCACTCGACTTCGAGTAATACAATAAGTGTGATTAGGTAATTATCTCGTGCACTAATTATAATCGTAAATAATCCATAATCGGATTAGCGTAATTTGAAAAACGGATGTATTAAAATTACGGAAGTAATTATAGATTTTTAAATAATACATTGATTTATTTTCAACAATTAATTAAAGCGACAACGTTGATTAATGGAAATATTTTTAAGCATATTTGTATGACGAGTTAAATTCCATTTCATTAAATTGAAAAGAGTATTCATTCACTTCACTTGGTCACAAATATTTAAATAAATTAAATAAAAATGATTTGAATATTAAGCATTGTTGTTTTTTTTTTGCATTAAATTTTTCTCGAATCAAAATTTGTTGCATTATGCAATATTTTATTGCAGCTGGTGTACATTATGTAATTCAATGTCCAGAGTTGGTATTTGCCCGGAAAGTAGTTGTTTTAATATGCATTTATTTAATTTCGTTTTTGAGATAATTCCAGTTTTATGTCAGAATCTACGAATTTTAATGCTATTTCCTGTAATATGTGAATTAAAAACCTCAATTATTATTATCTTTGGAGTATATTTCGTGAAACTTTGTGGGGATGTTATTCAAAGCCCGTTCTTTCAAAATAAGTAAAAAATATTCCGTCCGTAGTTTTTGAGATAATTACAGTTTTATACCAGAATGAATTTTAATGCAATTTCTTTTCATTTGGAAAATAAAAATCTCAATAAATTATTTTTACGGTAAATCGTAGTGGAACTCTTCATATTTTTGAGACATCTCCAGCTTTTTTGTCAAAATCCATGAATTTTAATGTCCTGTAATTTTGGAATTAAAAAAAATCTAAATAATTTTAATTTTTACGGTATTTTAGTGAATCTTCTTGGGGATGTAATTCAAAGCCAATGTTTTCAAATTATGTAAATTCAATTGTTTTTGATATAATTCCAGTTGTATGTAAAAAACAAAAAAAAAATCTCTTCGGTAGTTTTTGGGATATTTTCAGTTTTATGTTAGAATCAGCGAACTTAAATGCAATTTTCTGTACTTTGAGGATTTTTGTGATATCTTAGTTCAGCTTCTTGAATTAATTATATTTTTTGGAATTTCTTCGTGAAACCTCTTGGGGATATCAAAAAAAGCTCAGTCTTTCAGAATATGTAAAAAAACAAAAATACCCCATCAACAGTTTTTAAGATAATTCGAGATTTATGTCAGAATCGAGAAATTTCAATACAATTTTCTGAATTTTTCGAATTAAAAAATCTCAATAAATATAATTTTTGGGATATCTTTGTGAAATTCATTGGGAGTGTTATTCAAAGGTTGCTCTTTTAGAAAAAGTAAAAATAAAAAATGCTCCTTCTGTACTTTTTGATATATTTCCAGTTTTATGTGAGAATCGATTCATTTTTCTGTAATTTGGGAAATAAAAACATCGCAATAACTAATATTTTTGTGATTTCTTTGTGTAACTTCTTGAGGGTGTTAATAAAAACCCTTTCTTTCGAAATACGCAAAAAGCAAAAAATACCCCATCAATAGTTTTTAAGATAATGCAATTTTATATAATTTGTGAAATAAAAAATCACAATAATTATAATCTTTAAGATATCTTTTTGAAACTTCTTGGGGATATTACCCACTCTTTCAGAATATGTGAAAAATAGGAAATACGCCATTCATAGTTTTTGAGATAATTCCAATTTTATATCAGAAAATCGAATTGTAATGCATTTTTTCATATTTTGGAAATTTAAAAAAAATCAATAATATTAATTTTTAAGATATCTTAATGAAACTTCTCCAGAAGGTTAATTGAAGCTTGCTCTTTCAATATATATATATAAAGCAGAAAATACCCTCTCCATATTTTTTGAGATATTTCCAGTTTTATATTAGAATAGATGCAATTTTCTATAATTTGTGAAATAAAAAACACAATTAATTATTATTATTTGGTAATAAAACAATGTTTGTTTTGAGTTTCATAGATTTATTATAGACACTGTTACAATTGTTTCGATACACTGTATCTTCTTCAGAAAAAGGGTAATTCTTCTTTGTTATGTATGGAAAAATTTCATGGTTGAAAATCCTTTAGTCGATAGCCGTTTTGTGAATTGTACATTAAATATTTATTATACAATTAATATGTAAATATATTGCTGTAAATTCATAAATAAAGATATTTGTGTATATATAAATTCTTTGTTTTATATTCCACTTTTTAATAGAATGAATTGAAAATATATTTTTTCGCACTAATTAAATGCATTTGCGTTGTAAGTACAGTTATAAAAATAAATCTTTGTGAAAATATTTTATTATTGTGAATTACGAAGTGTAAAAGCCTTAATAATTAATATTTTCTGTGTGTGTGTGTGTATAATTATTTTTTTCTAACACTTTCTAGTAAAATTTAAGGAAAACCACACCAGGAGTTGCACACTCATTATTCTTATCCGGATCATCATTGAACCCCCGGCAATTAAGCCAACTTAACCGGACAACCCCCCGCTGTCGCCCACTGTCACAGCCCAACCACAATCCGGATTAACAATAATCATACTAATGACCATCCAGCACCATTGTCATCGATCCACTCGCTGCACTCTTCCTCTCCAGCACCATTGTGCCCAACAAAAATATTTGTATGTCCACGGGAAAATTGGATTAGTAAATACGTTTTTCCAAAAAATTCAACCGGCATTGTCCGGATTCCATTGAGCGATGGCTGGACGGGACAGGACGAGGCGCGCTCGCTAATTGCACACACATTAATACTAATTAATGGGTGTAATTGCGACGTGACGTAAAATTCTTGATTCGAAAGAGCTCCTTGGACTTCCCGACGGAACCGACCGACCGTTCCGCGTTAAATTTAGACGGGCCGGCCCAATTCGGGTATTTAAATTCGATTAAGTGTGCAGCAATTGCTTTAATTCGTGGACATTAGGCCGTCGCTAATTTGGTTTTCCGTTATTTCCCTTCGACGCTTTCAAGGAAATCACGCGTAATGTTCACGCGTGAAAAATTATTAAATAAACAAGTTGAGTATAATTACCTAAACAAAAATTAAAAACGCGTTTATTTCGAATAAGAGTAATTAGTCTCAATAACTACATTACAATGCGTAATTAATAATTATTATATTAATTACACAAAAAATCCCGCATACAAATAATTATTTCTTTATTTTGAATTAATTTCTCACTTAAATATGTTTCACCACGGAAAACTATTTAATCAAAGTCTATTATTTATTTCTTACCAGCATAATATATATATACAATACAATACATTTATAAATAGCTGTCGACCTTAGCTCTTTCAGCTTTAAAAATATATTGTATAGTGTTGGACAAAATCGCGTGATATTAGTAATCGAGTATTTCTAAATGAGCAATTTTAAATAAATAAAATCAATATGTAACAACAAATTGTTTTTTTTTTTTTCAATAAATTGGGAATAATTAAAAATAAAACACGTTGTATTCCTTTCTTTACATATGTTTTATATTTAATTGTTCGAATCTCTTCATGTAATTTACTACAACCCCTCGTTTTTAGATAGGGAATAGTTACTGATATTAACAGAATATGTTGCATAAATAAAATTATCGTATATAATAGGAGTGTAAATTGTGCCTTTGAAAAATTGTCGAGAAAGTTATCCAAATTTTTGCGAACAAGCAAACAATCTCTAGTTTAATTATTTTTAGTGTGAAATGTAGATAAGTCCTTCCTGAATCACATTTTTCAAGCTCTAATAGTCTATCTCATTTAGGAATAAAGTTATCTTAGTTTAATCAACTTAGCGTCGAAAATCGTCAATCGACGATTTGGATAACTTTCTCGACAATTTTTCAAAGGCCCAATTTATATTATATGCGACAAGTGAAGAACGGAATACAAAGTGTTTTATTTTTTATTATTCCCAATTTATTGAAAAACATCAATTTGTTGTTACTTGATTTTATTTAATTAGCCGTTCCTATAAGGCTTCATGTAAATCGGACTCATCAATTCAAATAACCTTAATGAAACGTAAATTAAAATTTCCTGGCAAAATAAGCATCCCACGTTGTTTTTAACTTTATTAAGAATATTTGTGAATTTTTTTAGATTTTTCCTGAACAAAAAATTTTTAATCAAAATTTAAATAATTTCATACAAAAAGTGGAATTTTGTGAAAAATGCAAAACTCGCGGAATAACTTCAAATTATACCAAAATGTTCCCAATAAATGGGAGCATCAACTGTGTAAATTTAAGAAATATTAAACAATTCGTTTCCGTACAGCAGGCGTGTAAAATGTGCCTTTGAAAAATGAGTGGAAAAAAATTTAAAACTTTGTGAATTTTCCTAAACTGACATAAAACTCGCATTGTGATAATTTTTGGGTGAGATATAGATAAATCCTTCTGGAATATAATTCTTTAAGTTCCAATGTTCTATCTCATCTACGAACAAAGTTATCGTATTTTAATTAACGTCGCGACGAAAACCGCCCATCGGCCCGTTTCGCTTAACCCGTTCCCATATGATTCCTTGTAAATTGGATTCATCAACTTAAAGGGCCTTAATGAACCGGAAATGATTTTTTTTAGAAAAAATAAGTATACTCCGTACTTTCTAACATTATCAAAAGTCTTTGTGATTTTTTTCAGATTTTTTTGAAAGGAAAAAATTTTCATCGAAATTTGAATATTTAAATATGTAAATAGGATTCAAATGGCCTTAATGAACCTGAAATGATTTTTTTTATGGTAAACTAAATATCCTAAGTTCTTTTTAACATCATTATAATTTTTCGCGATTTTTTTCAGAAGAAATAATTTTTCATGAAAATTTGAATATTTTCATAGAAAAGTGGATTTTGGTGAAAAATCCAAAACTGCCGGAATAACTTCAAATTATACCAGAATGTTCTCAATGAACGTATGCATAAACTGTATAAATTTGAGCGTTGTAGACCAAATAGTTTTTGTGCAACAGGCTTGTAAATTAGGCCTTTCAAAAATTAGCGAAAAAAATGTATAAATTTGTGATTTTTTCTAAACCAACACAAAACTCTTATTCCCATGATTTTTAGACGAGATATAGATAAATGCTTCTAGAATATAATTCTTTAAGTTCCAATATTCTATCTCATCTACGAACAAAGTTATCTTATTTTAATTAACGTCGCGTCCAAAACCGTCCATCGGCCCGTTTCGCTTAATCCGTTCCCATAAGACTCCATGTAAATGGAACTCATCAAATCAAATGGCCTTAATCAACCGGAAATGATTTTTTTTAGAAAAAATGAGTATACTCCGTACTTTCTAACATTATCAAGAGTCTTTGTGATTTTTTTCAGATTTTTTTGGAAGAAAAAAATGTCATCGAAATTTGAATATTTGAATATGTAAATAGGATTCAAATGGCCTTAATGAACCTGAAATGATTTTTTTCTGACAAACTTAATATCCTAAGTTCTTTTTAAAATCATCTTTCTGTCCTAAAATCCTAAAATTTTAATTTTTTTTTGGTGGAATGTGGACAAATTCTTAAGAAATCTAATTATTTAAGTTAGTGGGGATAAAGGAAAACCTTGTGGAACACCCTGTAGAAGGGGTATTGGGAATAATATAATCATCTTTCTGTCCTAAAATCCCCATTTTAATTTTTTTTTTGGGTGGAATGTGGACAAATTATTAAGAAATGTAATTATTTAAGTTAATGGGGATAAAGGAAAGCCTTGTGGAACACCTTGTAGATGAGGTGTTGGGAATGAATATGATTGTAGAATTTTAATTTGTGATAATCTTTATTCATTTTTGTCCTTATATAATTTTTATATTGGTGAAAATGTTTTACTCTGTAATTATTTAGAAGAAAATAATAGTTAATTTAATAATTAATATTCAATTCTACTTTAATTTAAATGTTTAACAAGAAAAATATTAATCTTGGGCTGGTCGATAGCCGACTCATCTACAGAATATAATTCTATTTTTTGTATATTATTGCACATACATATACACATTTGAATAAAGATGGTTAGTTAGTTATTAATCTTGATTGAACACAATATAAAATTACGCGGAAATTTGAAATCGTTATATTTGAAAACATTTCAGAATAAGACAATGAAAATTATAAATAGTTTTTATCATGCTTTAAAAAATAGATTTCAAACGAAATGAAAACTTAAATATTTGTAAAGTGATTGTACTTTACTTAAATAAAAAATTAAAACTTAAATATTTAAGTAAAATGATTGCACTTTACTTTTTTTCATTTCATTTCATTTACGGAATTTCACTTAAATAAAAACTTAAATATTTGAGTAAACCTCGACACTCAATACGGGTAAAAGAGGGTAATATTAAGAAAGAAAGAAAGAAAGAAAGAAATATTCAAATATTTCTTTCTTTCTTTCTTAAAGAAAGAAAAGTGTTGTACTTTATTTAAATATTCAAGTTTAAATATTTAAGTAAAGTGTTGTATTTTACTTAAATATTCAAATTTTCATTTCGTTTAAATCATTTTTTAATCACTATAAAAAAAAACATTTATAATTTTCATAGTAATATTGGAAAAAAAAAAATAAAACAATTTCTAATCTCCGCGTAATGTTATTTCGTTTAATCGGGACTAATACTTGCCTTGTTAAAAATTTAAATTAAAGTGGAAAAATCAAACGTGAATCGTATTTCACGCGCCATTAAAATCGCCCCATTTGAAACAAACAGACGAATGTAATCTTATCGAAAGAAATGAGAGGCGATTTATCGCAAAAACGATTATGACCATAGCGATTGATTGGGAAATTTATTTACAGTTAAGTTGTTCCCGGAAATTGGATGATTACGCGTTCATGAATGTGTGTTCTTGGTAGCGGTGTAATTATATGCAAATGTTGCTTTCGAAAAATAAGGAGTTAAGACCATTCCTTTTCTTCAGTTTTTTTTGAGATATTATATATGACTAAATGACAAACATTATTATATATTTCAAAAAGTTAACAAATTTCTTTATTATTACATGAGCTTTTCATTTCCACCATTCAGGTAATAAATATATGCAACTTTTGATAAACATTTTTCTTGTATAATTATATATATATAATATATATATTTCATTTCTACTATTCAGGTATTAAATATATGCAACTTTTGATAAACATTTTTCTTGTACAATTATATATATATATATATATATATATATATATATCTACACATATAGAAAAAACAATTGCAAATTCGGCGAATGCGTGAATTTTGTTGAAATTGCAATTCTCTTTAAACAGCTTATTTTGTTATATTTTTCTTCTTCATGAACTTCTTCCTTCTTGTATTAATTAATGGTTTTAATATTTTATATTCTTTTGAAAATGGGCTAATAATCCGAAACTAGTCGAGAATTTAAAGTTATTCAATCTAAACTGTGTTTTATTAGTTGATTTTTAATAATCTATTCATATTTATTTCATACATTTTTCTTGTATTTATTGAAAAAATAAAAACGAAGAAAGGTGTTTAAAGAGAATTGCAACTTCAACAAAATACACGCATTCGCCGAATTTGCAATTTTTTAAACGGCTTTCTTCGTGTTTATTTTTGTCAATATATTTCAAATAGTTAAAAAAAATCTTTATTATTACATGAGCTTTAAATTTTCATTATTCGTGTGATTAATATATGCAACTTATGGTACACATTTTTTTGTGTATATATTAGAAAAATGAAAACGAAAAAGGCCGTTTAAGAAGAATCGCAAATTCTATAAATCACACGCATTTACCGAGTTTTCAAATTCTTTTCAAACGACTTTCTTCTTTTTTACTTTTTCAATTCATTTAAAAATATATATATATATTTTTTTTTCATTATTGAAGTAATTAATATATGCAACTTTTCATGCGCTGTTTTTTTTACAAGAATTTATTTGGAATCTCGCAAATAAATTATAAGAATTTGAATATCTAATATAAGAGAATTCATTAAAATATTTTGAGATGCTTTTATATTTTATGAAGAAACTGAAAACGGGAAAAGAAATTAAATAAAAATTTGAAAATAATAAATTATTCCCTCTTTAGCCACTGTTACATTTTTTTACTATTTTTTTATTTTTGAGCAAAATATACACCTTAACGAATTATTTATATTTGTACCTTGGATAATTTCTCACTCGACACTTGGAGAAATACTCAGACACACAATTGAATAACAAAAATATTACTTGAAAGATTAGATAATTTGAAAAATGTTTTGTCGATATTTTTTACAGCAATCGCGCAAAAATATCAATTACATTAATTATTTGGTAAAAAAATAGTTACCCAAGACACTTCTATAAATATACAAATATCTTTATTCAAGGGACTTTTACATTATATTAAGTACATTATTGTATAGTATAATACGGTATATAAATTGAGGTTGTCCTTTCATAAGCTATCGACCCGAGGTCTTTCTGCCACTTGGAGAAATATTTTTTTTAATTCTTAGTATACGCATAAATACAGAACATTTGTTTTATTTCACAAACTATGTTTTTATTAATTTGACGAATAAAGCACTAATTAATATTTTAAAAATATTAACGAACCTTTGACCTTCCTTTACAATTTTTAAAATTATTAGTGTTTTATTTGTCAAATTATATATATATATATATATATCTTTATTGAGACAATAGATAATACAAAAGTATATCTTTCTTTCTTAATATTATCCTCTTTTACCTCTTTTTGGGTGTCGAGGTTACAAAAGTATATAACATGAATAATTACAATACATGTAGGTGTTAGTCTGCCTAGACTATCGACCAGAGGTCTTTCTGCCCCGTCAAGAATTTATAATCAAGTTAAAAAAATCTATGCCGGCCAGAAGAAAAGCTATAAGGGCTTTATCAAATTAATTTGATCTTCACGTAACTCAATCAATCAATTTCGATTTTTATTAAATTTTGTTTGAAATATGGTGAATGCGCCGGGTTTATAATTTTAAAATGTTAAGTGTCGTGAAATATATATTATTTAATAACGTAAACTTTAAACTTAAATATTTCCCGTGCGGAATAGCCCCGATATTCTTACGGTACGTAACATTATAACATGATAAACCCGGCGCATTCACCATATTTCATACAAAAATTAATAAATATCGAAATTGATTGAAATACGTATGGATCAAATTAATTTGACGAATAAAGCAGTAATAACCTTTTTACTAGTTAGCATAGATTTTTGCTGCTTAGACTGTGATGACAAAAATAACGTACACGTTAAACTTAACATTTCTCTTACAGAATAGCCCCGTATCTCATGATAGGTAAGATAACAATAATAAACACCTTTATTACTCACAAAATAGAAAAACTGTTATTCCTTACTTCACTTTTTATTTTTATGTTAGATGTACATTTCGAGACACAAAGTGCTCATTAAATATAAAAGTAAAAGTAAAAATAAAAAGTGAAGTAAGGAATAACAGTCTTTCTATTTTGTGATCAATCACTTCACGTAAACTCGAAAATATACAGTTATTTTTATTACTATTTTTCATGCAATATTTATACAATAATATATAACATTTCATAAAAAAATTATTTGTGAAATCCATATAGAGTGTGGGGTAATTATTTTATGTACTTAATATATTCTTAATATACAAGAAAAATATATTATTAATATAAAACAAGATCAAAGAAGACACACACATACACACACAGTATAATTTTATCATTTAAATTACGGAGAAACCGTCTGTGCAATAACCGACCCAATGATTTTCATTTGTGTGTGTACTGCAGCGTGAGTGGAAAGGGCGCGACGCGGAAACGGGTGCGAGGGAGACGGCTGGATCCGAGATTAACTACAAATCAATGTAATAAAGACTTGTTGGTTCTTAGTTTAGCTGTAGGTGTTTGTTTTCTCCGCGGGGATAGCTGCCTTAATGAAGAATTAATTATTGTGACTTTCTGTTATTGCGTTTGGTTAAATAAACTCCCTCCTCCTTCCTCCACCGACGACTCATCCGCCCCACCTCCTTCTATTTCGATTTCCACCCTTTGCTTAAACCTTATGAAAACAATACGATTGCAATGAAATCTAATATATTGTTGGTAATACTACTCGGTTTCTGTATTTAAAAAAAATATATACTTTTTCATTTAAATTATTAAAGTTTGTTCGTTATATGAACTAAATAAATATTTTTTTTACAATTTCTGCACTGGCAGCAATATAAATCTTATTAAATAAATAAAAATAACACCCAGAAATATAAATTTATTTCACAAAGTGGGTCAACATAAAAAAAATAATATAAGTATTATAAATAGAAAAGAGTATTCATTCTCCTGGTCACAGTTATTTAAATAAATTAAATAAAAATGATTTGAATATTAAGCAACGTTCTTTTTGTTGTTTTGTTTGCATTAATTTTTTCTCGGATCAAAATTTGTTGCATTATTATTTATTTATTTATTTAGTCTTATATAACATCGTTATATGTACTTCTCTACTTCTCAGTGTGAGGTGTTGTTGCATTATGCAATATTTTATTGATATGCAACAGCAGGTGTTCATTATGTAATTCAATGTCCGGCGTGGGTATTTGCCCGGGAAGCAGTTGTTTTAATGTGCATTTGTTGAAAGTACTTTCGTAACGTTAGTCAAAAATGTGACAGAGCTAAATGTGGAAATAATTTATTAATTATTTTCAAATTATTTTAATTTAATTTATAAAAAAATAATGAAAGCGCGTCAACTTTTACCGTTTTCAGTTTCTTCACAAAATATAAAAGCATCTCAAAATATAAGTATTATAGAACGGATGCAAATATGAAAATTGATGATAATTTAATAGAGGTTTCATTGCTATACAATTCACAAACCTACACTCAGTTCAACTAAATTTCAAGAAGCTTATGACTCACTCTATTAAACTTCCGCAACTCAAAAATGATCCTAAAACAATAGTTTTGAATACGCGAAGTCCTGCACTCAGTTCAACTTAGTACCTTTAGAAACGAACAAATCTATTAATATTCCTTTCCTACTTTACTGAACTGAATGAAAAGTTGGCTTTAAAAGTCGGATTTTCCCGTCGATGCAACTTGAAAACATCAAAATTACACCTTAGATTAAACGCGCAATCCTTTTTTATGAAATACGGGAGCATTCACCGAGCCTTTAATTTGTCAGCTTAGGTATTGTGTTTGCCGAGAGGGCCGGCTGACACCTAACGGCAGCAGCCACTTTATGCTAGTCAGCAATTTTCGCATTCAATCGAACACGATTTACACACGACGGGGAGAGAGATGTAAATACGGGCTGCGACGGCGATATTAAATTTGAATTACCGAGTCCCGTCCGGAGGGGTGGGTGGTGGCGAGAGGGGAAAGGGGGTTTTCGGTTGGGGTGAAGATGATACTGCGATGGTCGCGCATTTAATGCCAATATATTATATGAAGGCAACCCCTCGGCGATGTCGCAATGTGTGCACATCGGATCGTTTTTATTACAATTTCACTCGATTGCTAATATCGTCCTACCCCGCTTTACATCCATTCAGTTCGGTTCGGAAACGCGTGGATTAAGATTTTTGTTTGAAGCTCATGTTCGTTCAATTGATGATTATCTTGAAAAATTAACTGGAAATAGTATCTAAATGTTTTCAAATATCTGTAGAAAAATTAACTGGAAATAATATCTAAATGTTTTCAAACATCTCTAGCCAGACAATTAAATACACTTTTACAAACATTAAGTAAACACTAAAATTAAACAAAAGTACCATGATGGATACATTACCACTTTTTTTTATGCCACCACCTTTAAAATTTGACATTTCAAAAATGTTGTGTGTGTAATACAGATGCATCAATTTTTTGTATTAAGAAAATTCTTGTATTAAAAAAAACGTTTCTTTATCACATTCCTTTTACCTGAAATTAATCTGAATAAATAAATATGAATAGATTATTAATAATCAACCAATAAAACATCGAATCTGTGTTTTATTGTGCTGGAGAAAATATAAATAAGTGAAACAAACCAAGTGTTTTAATTTCAATTAAATCATCCTGAATTAATGTGTTTTATTGGTTGATTTTTAATAATCTATTAATATTTATTTCATACAATATAAACTAACAATATCTAAATATTAAAACCATTGAATAAATAAATGTTATAAGTGAAACAAATCAAGTGATTTTTATATATTAAATAAAAATGATTTGAAAATAATTAATAAATTATTTTCACATTTAGCTCTGTGACTTTTGACTTACGTTACGTAAGTACGTTAAACAAATGCACATTAAAACAACTACTTCCCGGGCAAATACCCACACCGGACATTGAATTACATAATGTACACCTGCTGTTGCGCATCAATAAAATATTACATAATGCAACAAATTTTGATCCGAGCTAAATGTGAAAATAATTTATTAATTATTTGCAAATCATTTTTATTTAATATATTTAAATAACTGCGACCAAGTGAATGAATAATACTCTTTTCTATTTACAAGTGATTTTTTTTATTTTATCAGTAACACTGAAATTAAACAGCAAATTGGAAATTATAATTAAATAAACTACATGCATATAAAAATTTCAAATAAAACAAAAATTAATATGAACTGATAATAAACGATAGTGAATCATTAAATAAATCGCAATTACAAAGTTGATTAAATAACAAATTGAAAGACTATTATTCCTTACTTCACAATTTATTTTTATGTTAGATGTACATTTCGAGACACAAAGTGCTCATTATCAATAATGAGTTGTTATTGATAATGAGCACTTTGTGTCTCGAAACGTACATCTAACATAAAAATAAATTGTGAAGTAAGGAAAAACAGTCTTTCAATTTGTGATTAAACACTTCACTTAAACTCAAAAAACCATTCATTGATTAAATAAGTTGCACATTTAATTCATTCAATATTTTCAAATTCTTTTATTTTAAAACGATTTGTAGGCATTTTTATAAACATTGCATGCACTCTCCTTACACCTAACGGTAGAAAGGAAAAAAGATTAAAAAAAAGTATGCACTAAAATTAAATAAGGAAAAATTAATATCAATATTCAATCAAATTCGATCAGTCCCTTTTTTCAACTGCAAAAATTACTTACACTGTAATTTTTCCTTTTTTATTATTTATAATAACTACTGTTTTGTATACATATTCCAACCCAAGTATAATTATGAAAACATGCGCTTTTTTAGTTAAATTGAAATTGGCGAGATGTTCATTGTGTGGTTGAAGTTTTGGTGGAAGCGCCGGGTTCACCATAAGAGTTATCCGGAGCGTCTTTACAGATCAATTTTGTACCGCTTCGAGTAACCACATAGAATGGCAGTGTAAATATGAATAGTTAGCCTCAGGGAAGAGAAGAAAAAAGATCAGGGTTGGCTTAAATCTAAAATCATTGTATTTTTTCGATGGTTAAGGCTTTTACTTGGTGAAACTCTAGTTTCACGAAAAAAAATATTAAAGAAAGAATAAATTTGTTTTGTGTTTCTCAAGTTTTTTTAGTGATACTTAAAAAAAACATTGTATTATTTAAAAATAATTTAGTATTTATTCGCTTTATTGTTTAAACTAAATTTAAATATACTTTTTAACTAATTAACTAAGATGGTTAATTAGTTAAAAAATATATTTAAATTTAGTTTTAACTAATTAACTAAGATGGTTAATTAGTTAAAAAGTAACTAATTAACCATCTTAGTTAATTAGTTAAAAAGTATATTTAAATTTAGTTTAAACAATAAAGCGAAAAAATACTAAATTATTTTTAAATAATACAACGTTTTTTTAAGTTTCACTAAAAAAAAACTTGAGAAACACAAAACAAATGTATTCTTTCTTTAAAAAGTATTATTCACTCACTTGGTCACAGTAATTTAAAGATATTAAATAAAAATGTGAAAATAATTTATTAATTATTTTCAAATCATTTTTATTTAATATAACCATCTTTATTGAAATGTGTATATGTATGTACAATAATATATAAAATTGTAATTATATTTTGTAAATCGACCGGAGGTCTTTTAAAATATACTTTTTATTTAATTTTAAATTTATAAAATAAAATGTTATTGCGGTGAAAAACAATAAAAGTTTTCCAACATGACTCTGTTTAGTTTCGCAAATAAGATTTAGTTCAAGATAAAACCCACGCATCAAGTTCCGGCTCCCATCAAAGCGAAAACTTTCTTGACCATTCTCAGAGCGTTTAATATTGAATTTCGGTCAGTTTGAGAGGATTTTAACACACAAACAACGCTCGCGCGTGTATGTGTGTGTTGAATCCCCAACATACGCCGGAGAGTTAGTTAGTAATCAGTTTAATGATTAAGATGAATGAATAATTGTCGGTTGAGGGAGGTCTGTCACCGCGGGTGGTGCGCCGGGGGGTCGAAACGCGGGCCGTCAACGGCATCTGCGCCACTAATAACCCTCTCATTAGCTATTATCATGCTGGCTGACGTCTGCATACCCTCCGTGCCTTTATAAGCTCTTAACTAACCAAAAACGGGAGAATGATTAACCTGCACAAACCGCTAACTAGCTGTTCCTGATAGCTCGACTTCACAGCGATCAGCGCACAGGGAACGGCCCCTTTGTTACGTCTCGCGGATTAATTATCTCCACATCATTCACCTTCATCAACTAATATACTTCAATTTAATACACAAATAATACATTGTTTATACTTGATAATACTTTATATTAACAAAAAAAAAAAGACGTAATTATCTGGTAAAATGGTATTTTTTTTAATTATAAGAAACATTAACAATTAAGACCCAAACTTCAAGTCATAATTCTCTTTTAAAATAAAGCAAATATTTAGAATATTTTTGTTGCTAATACCCACTTGTTACTATGGTATTAAAAAATAACCTTTATTGGCAATCTCAACATACATCGCAACAATAAAAAAAATCTCCTTAAATTTAATTATAATTGAAAAATGGGAAATACATTTGAAATCCCTGTATTTTTATATGACAATGAAAATTCAGGAATTCTGTATATTAGATAAATAGAAAATGTATATTATAAGGGATTTAATAAAGAAAAATACATTATTTATGGCTGAAAGGCTTCCAGCCGATAGCCTATTCCTACAAGAACATTGTTTAAAGTTTAAATAGTTAATAGTAAAAAAATATGTTAAACCATACTTGTAAGGAATAAATATGATGATGATGATGATGATGATTAAATAAACAATGTATTAATTGTTTATTTAATTATTTAAATAAAAAATGGTTGTCTTTTAATTATTTAAATAATTAAAAAAAATTCTACCAACTGGCGTCGGGGTACCAGTTGGTAGAAGGGGACATCGATTATATATATATATATAATAATTAAAAGTCTCCTCCATAACTGACATAAAGAATATTAATGAAAAATACAATTATTTAATTATTAGTAAATTTACAAACTAATATGATAATTATTTAATTGTTAATTAATAAATTAATAAATTAATATCATACATATCATTATAATAAATTAATATCATACATATCATTATAATCAAAGTGGATTAAATGTAGTGGATTTAATAACAATTTAAACATGCGAAATAAAATACAGTATGCGTATCCAAATCCCGAGTTAATAAACAAATTCGCCGGGATTTATTTTATCCAAAGCGAATAATATAAAATATTGAAAACAACCAACAACGAAAAAAAAAATGGGAAATGTAAATAAATCCCCTGGCACACTTTAAAACATCCATCCCCTATTTGCAAATACACGTATATGCGTGCATTCGTATAAATAAAAAAAAATCGCCATCGAGGGGGAGAGAGTGGGGCGCGGGAAGAGGAGTGGATTTTAATGCCCATTGACTCTCGCTGGCATTTTATTTCTTTATGACGTGTGTAATTGCAAATCGGGTGTATATAGATTAAGCCTCCCCCGTCCCACCATGAACGGACGGGTTTTCGACAATTTTTCGAGGGCCCTCAAAGGGCGCATTGTGTGCGGCACGGGCATTAGACCGTCAAAGGCCCGTTAATGTCCTTTAATGACATGCATTGTATTTCAATTCCTTAATCGGCGGTTTTCATCCGCGCTCGAAATTGCGGAAAAATCGCGCGGTTTTTTTGAATATTCAAGATTTTAATCATCTATTTACATACGATGCGAGCGCATTTTTCCGAACGCGGGGATAATGCGGTTTTCAATTTGCGTTTAAACAAACCAACAACAACAAAAAAATCGCATCAAGCTAATTCTGAGCGTGTTGTTTAATACAAATAAAAAGGAATGTATAGATTAATTAAATTGGCATGTTTTTTTTTTTCTTAGAATGTAAATAACGTCTATTTTGAAAAGTTCCTTGTTTTCATCGATTATATTTATGGTTAGTTGAGATTTTCGAGTGAAATTACAATCGAGAAGCGCCGGAGGAATTGAAAAGCGGGGCCAATTAGTGCCGGACGTGGAAATTGCGCACCGAAAAACGATCCATTGAGCGTGAAACAATGTGGCCGGTGGTAAGTGAAAAGAACGCTAAGTGTCAGGCAAGCTGGCGAAAGAGTGGCTGGAAGAAGAAGAGGACGAGAGGACGGGAGGAAAAATCGATGTCTGAGTAATTCGTAATTCCCTTAAACAAGTCCCACTCCCGGCTTAGCGAGCTGTTGCGAAATCTTTAAACGTTGTATAGCAATAATGAGTTGAATTATCGGGGCGATATTAGAGGAGGCCTAATTGCGCCCACAAAGGAGCGCACTGCGCCCGATTCCCGACTTGTTTCCTTCCTATAACCGCCATTCCGAGCCATTTGCCCGCACAATCGCTTCTCTTCTTAACGCGTGGAATGAAGCGATTACTGGCGGTAGGAAGGAGAGGACGTCCTCAGACTGTGCGGGCGACGCCAGGAGCCATTTCCACCCGTTTCTCTCTTCTAGTAGTCGGAAAGAAGGGAAAATCGCGCGTCGGGCACAAAGGACGCGCTTTTTTCAAATTATACAGAAATTGCCAATTTAAATCGCTTTTAATGGATCTTCCATTCATCCGCCCGCCCCAAAAAAATCACGCTTATTGTCGTTATTAAGTGATTGCATTGTGTTTTTCTGCTACATTTTCTCGAGGGCAGTGATAGTGGCGTGAATAGTACAGGAAATTGATCCAGAGTGATTTCAATTTCGAAAATCATCCACTTGAAAATAACCCAAATTGTAAGGGTTTGAGCATGTGTCAGGTACAAACAATGGACTCTTTTTACTGCCCGGAATCTAATTAAATGATAAATGTTATAAAACTATTCCAGCAACAGTTTTTTTTTATATTTTTTACATTTTTTTAATTGGAATCAAATCTATCGACCCAGTCTAAATAATCCAAAATTGAAGGTGCTTGAAGGGGTTGTACGGTGCTACAAGTACAAACAATTGCTACTGTCTAACAGTTTGGAATCTTATTAAGACATCGATTTAATTAAACTAGCCCTACGGCGGTTTTTAATATTTTTTTAGAATTTTTTAATTGGAGTCAAATTTATCGACCCAGTCAAAAATAACCAAAATTGAGGGTGCTTGAAAGGGTTGTACGGTGCTGCAAGTACAAACAATTGCTATTGTCTGATAGTTTGGAATCTTTTTAAGACATAGATTTAATTAAACTAGCCCTACGGCGGTTTTTAATATTTTTTTAGATTTTTTAATTTGAGTCAAATCTATCGACCCAGTTAAAAATAACCAAAATTAAGGGTGCTTGAAGGGATTGTACGGTGCTGCAAGTATAAAAAATTGCTACTGTCTGACAGTTTGGAATCTTTTTAAGATATCGATTTAATTAAACTAGCCCTACGGCGGTTTTTAATATTATTTTAGAATTTTTTAATTTGAGTAAAATCTATCGACCCAGTCAAAAATAACGAAAATTGAGGGTGCTTGAAGGGGTTGTACGGTGCTGCAAGTACAAACAATTGCTACTGTCTAACAGTTTGGAATCTTATTAAGACATCGATTTAATTAAACTAGCCCTACGGCGGTTTTTAATATTTCTTTAGATTTTTTTAATTTGAGCCAAATCTGTCGGCCCAGTCAAAAATATCAAAAATTGAGGGTGCTTGAAGGGGTTGTACGGTGCTGCAAGTACAAACAATTGCTACTGTCTGACAGTTTGGAATCTTTTTTAGGGATATATTTAATTAAACTAGCCCTACGGCGGTTTTTAATATTTTTTTAGAATTTTTTAATTGGAGTCAAATCTATCGACCCAGTCAAAAATAATCAAAATTGAGGGTGCTTGAAAGGGTTGTACGGTGCTGCAAGTACAAAAAATTGCTACTGTCTTACAGATTGGAATCTTATTAAGGCATATATTTAATTAAACTAGCCCTACGACAGTTTTTAATATTTTTTTAGATTTTTTTAATTTGAGTCAAATATGTAGACCCAGTCGAAAATATCAAAAATTGAGAATGCTTCAAGGGGTTGTACGGTGCTGCAAGCACAAACAATTGCTACTATATGACAGTTTGGAATTGTATTAACACACCGATTTAGTTAAATTTGCCCTACGGCGGTTTTAAATATTTTTTTAGATTTTTTTAATTGGAGTAAAATCTGTCGACCCAGTCGAAAATTGCCCAAATTGCGAGTACCGTGGAGGGTTTGAAAAGTTTGAAAGGTTCAAACAATCAATATTATTTTACTTTTCGGAGTCTAATTAAGCGATCAATGTTGTAAAATTGTCCCTTCAGCAGTTTTTTATATTTTTTAGAATTTTTTTAATTGGAGTCAAATCGACCGACTCTGCCGAAAATGGATCGAATTAAGGGTGCCGTAGAGGGGTTGAAAGATGTATCAGGTTAAAACAATTAAAATGATATTATTACTAAGAGTCTACTTCAGCGATTAATGTTGTAAAATTACCCCTGCAGCAGTTTTTTAGATTTTTTAGATTTTTTTTAATTGGAGTCAAATCGATCGATCCAGTCGAATAACCCAAAATTGAGAATACCGTGGAGGGGTTGAAAAGTTTGAAAAGTTCAAGCAATCGAGATTATCTTACTATTCAAAGTCTAATTGAACGATTAATGTTGTAAAATTGTCCCTGCAGCAATTTTCTTTTATTTTTTTTTTATTTGGAGTAAAATCGATCGACCCAGTCGAAAATGATCCAAATTGAGGGTGCAGCGGAGGGGTTGAAAGGTGTGTCAGGTTTAAACAATCGAGATTTTCTTACTGCCTGGTGTTTAATTAAGCGATAAATAATATAAAATTATCTTTACAGCAGTTTTTGACATTTTTTTAGATTTTTTTAAATTGGATTCAAGTTTGTAGAAATATACAGGCTATAAATAACGAGAGACGAAGTTTGCGCTACGAGCCGGAGACTAATGGAGTAATTCGCCTGGCCCATAATTACGTGTGAAAATATTACGTTATTATCCACAGCGTGTAAATAAATCTGAATTTGGGCAATAATCACTTGTGATTTATAACTACCATAATACTTCTGTAGGCAATGGTGTAAAGCGATTTTCTATAGAAGTTGTATTGAAAAGTGTTGTTTTATATACACACATCTTTATTCAGACTATACAGATAATTTTTACAATATAATATAAATAATTACAATACATGGAGGTGTTAGTCTGTCTAGGCTGTCGACCAGAGGATTCTTGGACGTCTACCCGGTAGACCCAAATTGTTGACGATGCCACTTATAAATTAGGCAAAAGATGAAGTTTTGAGCTTTCTTTACATACATTTTTGTATATTATCAAATAAATACACTCCTTACACCTAACGGTAGAAAGGACAAAGAGTAAAAAAATCAAATATTTTGTAATGTTTTTAGTGTATCACAATTTTCTTGTAAATTTTTAATATATAATTATAAATGTAATTTGGAAATGGAGATTCCTTTAATAAAGTGAAATAAATACAATATTAAATAGAAAAATAAAATGTTTTCATTAATATAGATTTTCAGATACCACGATTAAAGTATTCAAAAATGTTATTTTTTTTATCTAATTATTAGAATTAATGTTATATGTGATAAATCAATTGAATAACTTTTAATTTGCATGAAAACATGAAACAAATTGTCCATATATACAAAATATATGTGTTTCCATCGCCATTGACAGTAACGTAAATGTGAGAGCTCTGCGAGTGCAATAACGCAGATTATCCTTTGAACAAATACACCGGATCGAGTGAGAATCGAAAAGGGAGCGAGATAGATGGGGCCAGCAGCGAAGGCAATAACTAAAGCAACTTGAGTTTATTACCTAAAAAGAGTAAAATAGATTCCGTGTGAATAGCGTGTTAGTGGTGGTGGCCCGCGGCTTCTCCTGTCCTCCCTCGCTCGCCCCCTCTATATATATAAGAGATACCCATCCATCCATCCACGCCGAGACCAGTTATTGGTTTTTACGAGACAAACATGGCCGAAATTAAATCCCGGGGCGAACACACTCCGCCAGAAAAACATTTCGATATTTAATTCTCGTATAATTCCATACAGATTTGTCGCTGCGACAAAGGGACCGTCGGTAAACAGTCCAACAAATTGCGTCAAGAATTGATGTTATTAATTCCTTCGGGGTGTTATCTCTTCGATTGAATATAAATTGTATTACTATTAAATATTGTCGTTGGATGTATTGACTTATTCAAGCAGACACTCGGGCTTACTTAATATGGATTTCCTTTAATATCAAGGCATTCCCAGTTTATGCTTCATTAACTCGAAAATGGTAAATAATTAACATATAATTAATTAATTATCTTTTAAACAATTAATAATTGTATATGAACCCCGACCCCAATTGGTAAAAGGGGACATCGATTATATATATATATATATATATATATATAATTGTACATTTAATAAATACCTAATTTAACAATTTGATTCTACGAGGCAGCCAATTGAATCGTTTATTTTTTTATTTTCTCATTTCAAATGTGAGTTAAGACAATAAAGTCCTATGCTAAAAGGAAGGGAAAAATATTTATTTTAAGGCAGAAAGAACAATTTTCTCAGGCTTAACTAGTAATAATGTAAATATTGAGATCTTTATTTGTTTATTAAATTATATAACAATATTTACATCATTGCAATCATTTACAACTAGTTAAGCCTTATAAAATGGCTATCGAGATAAACATACATTCTATTTGTGCCATTTGGAAAAAAAAACGTTAATTTTCATTTTTTGTAAAAAAATATCATTTCATGTTTAATAATTGTGCTATTTGAGAAAAAATATCAATTCTGATTTTTGTAAAAAAAATATCATTTAATGATTGCAAAAAGTGGGTCAAAACGAGCACGATATTGATAATTAAAAAAGAACAAGAATGTCAGTCAATCATTCAGTTTATTGTGTGATGCATCCGTTCTGGCTTTAATAGAAACGGGAGGGTGAGGGAGTGGACGTTCCACAATTAATTTGGAAAGCCTTTCGCTGCATTGACGTCGGGACTGTAATGAGAACGGCCTGCAGCAAAAATTTTCCGTTTCAAAGCAAACGTCCATTCCTAAAATTTTCCCGAATTAAACGCGCATTAGTGCAGATAGACCAGGCACCCTCAAACAACCCCCTTTGGGGAACAAAAAACGAAACAACAATTTCTAATTAATGTAGTTGTGATAAAATACGTGTATTTTTTTATTGGGTGGAATAAGATAGGGGGAGGGGTGTTGAATAGCAGGAATTAAATGTATATTAATAAAATATTAGGTATCGGGCCTAATTGTTTGGAATTTCTGTCGCCATGGACGTAGCTCGCGCGCTGGCAAACAATAGCAAGTTCCAACAAAGCCCCATTGCCAGAGTTCAAATGCGCAACATCAAAGTGGCCCTGTCAATTCAATATAATACAATTATTATTAATTTCTCCGGAATTATTAAATCAGACTCAATGGATCCACTTCATTGTGGCAGTTATCAGCGCCGTGTACACTCGTAATTACATTCCGATGACACAAAAGTTGCCGTTCGTCGACAATTAATCCCAACAAGTTTTGCGATTTGCGAGTAAGCCGAGCACGCTCCCTCCGCGCCCGTGCCCCCGGATCGGCACAACGGAAACAATACGACTAACTTCATAGTTAGCTGTTTGGAATGCGACTTCATTAAATCGCCTCGATAATTTCAAATCCATGCAGGAGAGTGCACATGTGTGTTCTGTTATATATTTAGACATTTATTTATTGCTTAAAATTATAATACTTATAAAGGGGTCGCTTTCAGGAACACAGCACCTGAAACAAATTTAATTGTTAAAACATATTGATTAACATAAAAGAAAATAATCATAATGACAGAAACAAAATATATATAAAAGAGATTTTAATATGCTTCACTGTGAATTAAACATTGAAAATAGTTTATTCAAGCACTTATTTTAATAATTAATTAAAAAATCATTTATATAAAAAATCAGAGTACAAATACAATTATTGTAAAAATAAGAAAAAACATTTTCTATAAGTTTTTTTTATTAAAAATTTTAAAAGTCAAAGTTGGAAAGGATAATCATAAATCAATTTCATCCACCTCCAACTACTCATTTGTCATACCTTCTATCAGAAGGATGAAAAAAAAATCTAAAAGTCAAAGTTGGAAAGGATAATCATAAATCAATTTCATCCACCTCCAACTACTCATTTATCATACCTATGAATGAAAAGGATTATCAATCCTTCTCATTTGTGAATCGTTTTTTTTGCATCCTATCCTCCATTTATTCTTACCTGCCTTCCATATTCCTCTACCAACTTTTACTTTTCTTTCATCCACCTCCAACCACTCATTTGCCATACCATCTGATAATCCCTCTCATTCGTGCATACATTTATTATGCTTACCTGATGGTGGAGTACGGACGTTGAATTCCGACTGCTCCTCCCATTCTTCCCCAGTGAACACATCTTTGATTTTGTACCCTCCAGTGTGGTTCATTCCCAATTCTTCGAAAGTGAATCTGCTCGGGTATTTGATTCCGTCCGATCTGTAGCTGATGAAGCCGACCGCGTACGAAAAGCTCTCTCCGACTTTCGGTAAAATTGGTTTCATCCACACTTTAATACTGTTAACCTAAACGATTCAAATTCTTTATCAGTGAATATTTTTAAAATAAAACACTTTTTTAATTATTAACAAACATAATTAAAAAAGTGTTTTTTAACCGAATTTTATATG
The DNA here is from genome assembly GCA_963082785.1 of Philonthus spinipes. Classification (NCBI taxonomy): domain Eukaryota; kingdom Metazoa; phylum Arthropoda; class Insecta; order Coleoptera; family Staphylinidae; genus Philonthus; species Philonthus spinipes. Next base: position 3,324,622 of record OY720308.1, read on the forward strand.
TTTGGATGCGTCTGCGGTTGGACCATGATTACAGGGTTCATGGAAGAAATAAATGAACGCGGTTTTCAGCATTACATTCTTAAAGAATGCAGCTACGTTTTCACGAAAGGCTATTTTCTTGATTCATTCATAGTCACCAGAAAAAAATCGCAAATTTGTGCTAAATTTTTGGACCAATTTGCGAAAGCCAACTTTGCGAGCCTATTGATTGAAAACTAATTTCTCAATAATTCACAAATTATCACAGATGATTCCCTCATTCTTTAGCTACATTTTGGTATAATATGAAGTCATTAAGAATTTTTCGCATTTTTACCGAAATTCCATATTCCTTGTGATATTTTCAAATTTCGATGTTTTTTTTTTTCTTGCTAAAAAAAAATCTGAAAAAAATCACGAAGGCGCTTGATAATATTAAATAGAACGTAGACTTTGTAGTTTCTCCCAAAATATTCATTTTTGCCCATTTCAGGCCATTTGAATCGCTCCATGAAATTAACACGGAATCTTATGGGATCGCTTAAAGCGAGGCCCGCCGATTAGCCGTTTCGGATGCGTTTGCGGTTCGATCAAGATTACAAGCTTCACAGAAAAGATTGAATATTGGGGTTTTTAAAAACAGATCCCCAAAGAATGCAGATATATTTTCACGTATGGTCATCATTAGTGTACGGCCATGACCGCCAAAATAAAATCGCAAAATCGAGCCATATTTTATCCCACTTTTTAAAGGACAAATTTGGGTGCGTCTGGATCAAAAATGTATTTTTTGTTCGCGCTTAAATTTTCACAGATTATTCCCTCATTCTTTACCTACATTTTGGTATAATATGAAGTCATTTGGAGAATATCGCATTTTCACCGAAATTTGACTTTTTTTCATATTTTTATGATATTTCCAAATTTCACTGACATATTTATTTATTTTTTTTTATAAAAAAAATTCTCAAATATTCTTAACTATATTAGAAGTAACAAGGACTAATTGTTTTCCCGAATAAAAATTATTTTCATTCATTTTGGTCCATTTGAATCGCTAAAAAATGGGAACGGTTTAAGTTCGACCCATCGTTTGACCTTTTCGGATGCGTCTGCTGTTTAACCAAGATCACAGAGCTCATGGAAGAGATAAATGAACGCGCTTTTCAGAATTACACTCTTAAAGAATGCCGCTATGTTTTCACGAAAGGCTATTTTCTCTAATTCATTCATAGTCGACAGAAAAAAATCGCAAATTTGTGCTAAATTTTCGATCAATTTGCGAAGGCCAACTTTGCGAGCGGATTGATTGAAAACTAATTTATCAATAATTCACAAATTATCACAGATGATTCCCTCATTCTTTAGCTACATTTTGGTATAATATGAAGTCATTTAGAGATTTTCACATTTTCATCGAAAATCGACTTTTTCCCTTATAAAATTTTCAAATTTCATTAAAAAAAATCTCTCAAAAAAAACTGAAAATATTCTGGAATATTCTTGATTATAGTAGAAATAACGTGACCTAATAAGTTTCCCGAATAAAAATAATTTTCATAATTGTGAAACATTACAACGAAATCCATTGATAAGTTTACAAATAATTCTAATAATAATTTGAAAATTATTACAGACAATGGATACAAAAAATCGTGATCGATGAGGACTGTCATAGCTCATAGGTTTTAATGATTAAGTTATACTACTACTACGATACTTACAGTCTTAACGAGCAATCCTTGAATGCCCAAAGCGTCTTGATTAATGGCAATAGCGTCTTTGTTCAGCAGGATCTCTTTAAATTCGGGCCTAATGTTGACAAGATCCACGGACATGATGAGCGGCGCTGCCATGATCGACCACATTGTCATTTGAGATTTCGATTGCTCAATGCTTAAGCCAAAATCGCCAATAATCAACTGCGAACATTAATACAAATAACGTCACACTTTTTTTTTCAATATCCATACTTTATCATTTGTGATTTGATGAATTTAATTTTAACTTCCTGATAAAATTTAAAATAACGTTATTGTCATAATAAAAATGAATATATTATTAAATAATAATAAAATTATTGTCACAAGTTGAAATCGCAAATGATAAAGTATGGATATTGATAAAAAGTGTTTTGATTAATAACACCGCTGTTTATATTTATTTTGTTGGTAGATTTTTAAATAACTATTCATATTTATATTCACAATTATGTTATTTAATTTTGTATCTTTCTTTTTTTCTTAATCTTATCCTCTTTTACCCGTATTGGGTGTCGAGGTTTTAATTTTTATCAAGAAGTTAAAATTAAATCCATCAAATAAATACCATTTCCATAGAATACTTAAAAATAGCAATTTTTTCAGTTATTTCAACTTTTATCAAGTAGTAAAAACATATTTTCATCAAATAACGATCATTACCATAGATTCTATGGTAATAAATAACGACCATTACCATATATTCTATGGTAATAAATAACGACCATTACCATATATTCTATGGTAATGATCGTTATTCTATTTTTTTAAATATTCTATGGCATAGATTTTTTTTATTATTATTTGTTTAAATAATGATTCTGACCATATCGGGGTCATTCCAATGTCCCGGTCCAGAATGCTCAGCGACGCGATCCTGCACTTTGGCGAACCAATCGGCGATCGCCCTGACTGAGCTCCAAGAGTCGTCGATGTCGCCGTAGTTTCTCCACAAGTTGCAAGTCTCCTTCAAAGCTTCATAATCAGCCTAGAAATATGTTATTTTCAAATACCCAATTAACAACCTGGAAAAACATGTGTTTTTCATGCGTTTCGCAGATTTTTATTATTAACCTTCAAACAGAGGGTAGTTATGCCTCTATAGTTATTGCCTATGTTATCGAGTTGAATTTGTTAGGTAAATTGTACTTCTCGATAATTCTTTCCGTTGAAAAAAATAAATCGCGGGAAATCCTAAATTCTGAGCGGAATTAAAACTTGCCGATTCTAGATTTTTTTGAGAATCTCCTCAAAATTTACGAGAATGGGCAGAGGTAGTTTTCCATAATGTGAAGCGAACTTATTACTTGATTGAATTGTTTGTTTTTAATAGCTTACATGTATTCCTGAAGTCTCTTGATATGCTGGCCAGCTGCAGGAAAAGACAATCGGACGTCCGGTTTCGTTCAAGTGTTGGGCATATTTTGCGTAGCCTTGAACAAATCAATCTAATTACATTTTCTATCTACATGTTAAATTTTAATTCATTCGAGAATGATTATAAAATTGTTGTAAAAAATATAACATCTCAAGAAACTTGTAAAAGAAATAAACAAGAATATTTCGCTATGAAGATTAACCACCACCTAACCGATTTATAATCCATCTGTTAGGGGATGGTTAACCTTCACAGCAATAAATTCTTTGTTTATTTACAAAATAGGAAGCTAATTCCTTAAGTATAAACCAAATTAAACTCTCTGTTTTACTATGTCTAATTGTATGGAGGTTGAACGCCAAAGAAGGTTACAAGAAGTTTCTTATAAATTGAGCCATACCAGGGGCGGCTTGCGGTTTAACTTCATATGATTAAAAACTCAACCAGAATTATTATAAACACTGTTTCTGTAACTATTTCCGGTAATTTGGAATTCGAATTTCATTTTCGTTTGTATTTTTCAAATAAATCGATTCTTAAAATAATCAATTTTGCCCATCATTAATTCAAACCTACCAAGGTAATACACAATTGCAAATTTACATCATTTATAATAACACGTTGTTAATACAAACGAGTAATGCAATTTTCAATACCTTTGCCTTGGAGCCTCATACGAAGTAAGCCCGCGAGCCATCTCTGATACTTACAATCTTTTAATAAAATGTTCAACCACCATTCATCTACCGTAGGGATAACTAGTGATGGCCATTTCGGTTTTTTAAGCTCATCAGACTAGTATGTTCAATGTTCAATGCATTGATGAAGGCGGTTGAACGGATTTTATGTCATGATTAAATACCTGATATGAACCATAATAATTGGGAGATAACGCAAGCGCCATCTATTGGTCCCATCACTAATTATCCATAAGGTAGATAAATGGTGGTTAAATATTTTATTAAATGAATTCCATTTCCTGTTCTCATAACAACAGGACAGGCCTTCCTTTAGTGAACGAAACAGCGATTCTCAGTGGTCTTCCTTGTAGACCTAAATCGTTGACAATGTCACATGAAATTAGGCAATAGATGGCGCTTGAGTTACCTCTCAATTATTATGGTACTTGCAATTTTATTTAAAATTTTCACTAAATTATTTACAATATACCTTCTTCGATTCCTTCCAATTCTGCGTAACATCCATCGAGTTTCACATAATCAACACCCCATTCCGCGTACGTGTGAGCATCGACTTCGAGGTGGTGCAAACTACCCGGATATCCAGCGCAAGTGTAAGTACCGTAATCCCCATATAAGCCAAACTTCAGTCCTAAATTGTGTATCTGAAATGAGAAAAGCGTTTAAATAAACTTCATCGTTTTACTGAAAACAATAATGCCATACTGAAACTTACATAATCTCCAAGCGCTTTCATTCCACTGGGGAATCTCTTCAAATCGCCGTACAATCTACCGTTGTCATCACGTTCCATGGCGCTCCAGCAATCATCCACGATTACGTATTCGTAGCCGGCATCTTTGTAGCCTTCTTTGGCCATTACATCAGCTATGGTCATAAATAATTTTTCACTGAAACAATAATGAAACAGCGAGAATCAATAAAATGAATGTTTTCAGGTAGAGAATCAAAGTTTAACATATTTGTAGCCGCATTGAGGAAATGTTTGTAGATAGATTTGGAGTTTGGCGTACAAAAATTATAGACTTTTGGTATAAGTATAAGTAAAGAGAACTTTGTGAGACAAATAAAAATACACAAATTAAATATTTTATTTTATTGAATGTAAGGAGTTTATGTGGACATAAATAAAACGAATCTTTCATTTGGTTCTCATTACTTACTTGTTGAAAAATGATCACAATATTAATAGGATCACAAATAATTTCATGTAAACATAAAAAAATAATGTTTTTTTTTAACACAATCCACAGCAAAGAAAATATTATTAGTAATTCATATCCAGTATTTAATAATCGCTTATATAATTTCATCCCGATAACACAATGAATGAATAATGCTAATCACCCAGACTAGCAAAAAATCAATTACGTACTCGCCGAAGAATTCCCGCAACGACAACAAAAAAAAACTGATTATAATTACGAAAATTCACAATACCTGACGCATTCATCCGGGTAAAGATCGCAGTTCGTCTCGCATCTGTACCGCTGCCAGTTCATCCATCCCATCGGCGGTGTCATCGACAATCCATTGTCCAAAGCAAGGGAGGCTCGCGCGATGCAGAGGATTACCAAAAATCGCCACATATTCACTATTAGAAACAAAACCGTCGGTGAATAAGGAAATGATGTGTGTTAAATGAGTGTTGCTGAGTGAAGAATTGTTTAAAGAAAAAAAAAATATATAAATATTGGGTATTAAGTGATCATCGCTGTATGGGCTGAGTAATCGAAGAGAATCTGTGCAATCGATGGTTGAGGCTTTTACTTGAGGAAACTTCACAATACACTGTTTATATTTTTTAAATTTTAAAGGCATTGCTACAAATGTTTCGTGGCATCATCAGGAAGATGATTAATAATTATTGTTAATTGAATTCTTGCCAATGTTGTTAGTTACATTAATTATTTGTATTTCTACACTATTTGTAATTTAATTGTATTCAAAGGATTTTTCTGTTAATAAAAATGTATTATTATTAAATATATTAAATTAATAATAAACCCCTACACCACCATTATGGTAGATGGGGATTTTAGATTATATATATATAAATTAATAATAATAATATACCTGATGATGCCACTGTGTTAGCGAAATAATTGTGGCTGAATCTATGTATTTATTAAGTTAATTAAAGTGTGCGAATTACAATTATAGGTATTGGTTGTTGTATTCTGAATAAATTCCTCACTTAACCCGTGGTGAAACATTTTTAATTAATAATGAAAGAAGTTTTTCATAAAAAACGAGTGTTTTAATTTTCTGTCATTATTGGTTGTTGTATTTTTGTAATTATATTATGTTACATTATTTGTTAATCAGTAAGTACGTGTATTTCTACACAATTTGTAATAAAAAAGAATTAATAAATAAAATAAAATGTGCTATTTTTCTTTATTATTTTGTTATAAATATTATTTTGTGAGTCCATTAATTTCGTATAAAAATTAAAGACATAATTTTGAAACAATTCAACATATTTTCAAAAAGATTTTTATTTAATTTATTCTAATATTTTGTTTAAATATATACAATAAACATTAAAAATATTTAATATAATAAATTGAATAAAAAGATATTTGAAAATAATAATAACACGTAAATTGTTCCAAAATTAGGTTTTTAATTTTTGTAAGAAATGAATAATATAATATTCAATAAATAAAATATCAAAATAAATTAAATAAAAACTGATTTTAAAATAAAAATAATATAAGAATTCTTTTCAAAATTACGTTTTTAATTTTTATACGAAATTATACTTTGTCTGCTTCAAAGGCAAGCCCATTAATTTTGCGTAAAAAAATAAAAGCATAATTTTGAAATAATACATGAATTCTTGTTCATTGAAAAAATTGAATTAATATAATAATGAGGACAAAAAGACCTCCAGTCGATAACCAGACTACTAACCCATCGATATAAATTTGATAAATTTATTAATTAATATGTATTGTAAATATAAATATTTGTAAAGAATTGTAATTCTACTGTCTGAATAAACATGTTTTGTATAGTAATGTTAATGTTTAAGTATCTATTAGTACTACTCAATATAGAAAATAAGCATTAAAATGATTATATTAATTCAATTTTATTTATTTTTTAAATCAAACGTCCAATATTACAGCAATCAACAACAATAATAAAAAACTATTTTTTTTTTCATATATATATATATATTTAAAAAAAAAACTAGTACAACACTCACCTATTCCGACCACTCGTGTATGTACATTTGGAATCACAAGCGAATTCGTTTATATAGATAGATAGCGAAAGATTTCAAGTGGCCCATTTTTCCCCATTCCAACTTTTTTTTCCCGAATAAAGTGTTGTGTTTTTTGTCGTCCATTATCAGTCGTTAACATTTTGATGAAATGCACCTGTAACTAAAATAAAAATATACACAAAAAAAACATTACAATCGCCCTAGTAATTGTTATCGTGCCGAATCTGGAGTTTGATTTTCGATTCTTTAAATGTTATCGCTTCGAGTGATTATAAATAGGCCTGGTATCTAAATAGGTGCTTGACATAAATAAATCAGAGCTTGTGATTGTGGAAAATTGTCCAAACGATTATTTCCTTGTTAGTTTGATTGTTTGTGGATATGTAAATTAAATAAAAATAAGAACGCCATAAAAATGGAATACTAAATAGTTTCAATTATATCTGAACTATTTATTTATTTCATTAATAAATAATATACTTTATGATAATAAAATTAATTGAAAAATATTGTTTTTAATATTTAATCATTGATAATTCATATTACAAAATAACGATTATTACAATTTTTGTATTAATATTACAATAACAATCGTGAATTAATTATTCTAAATATAAACATTTTATTACTAATGTCTTATTCGGGGCTATTCTGTAAAGTAATAGCTTAGTTTAACGTGTATGTTATTTTTTATCATCACGGTCTAAGCAGCTTTTTAATAGATATATAATACTTGTGAATTCAGTTAATAACATAATAGTTAAACTTAACATTTTCTATACGGAATAGCCCCGATTATATCTATGTTATTGATAGATTTTTAACCTTTCATTCATATTTATTCTTATTATACGAACTACCAACATTAATAAAGGCGGTAAAATTCCTTTCTTCATTGTTATAATTTACTATTTAAAAGAATGGAAGAAAGGAATTTAACTGCTTTTTATTATAAATTAATCAAAAATGAATATACCAATGTTTAAATATATAAGAAATATTAATCATTTAATTAATTTATTCATATTTATTATTTTAATATTGCTTTTATTCATTTGATTTGATTTATTTACGCAAATGACTTTCCTGTAAAATCTTCTTTTTTCCGTATATTTTAGCCACCTATTCCAGATTCCTTCCACTCCCTCCACAGGGACAGAAAAGGTTTAATTATTAGATTTAATTGCATTTAAATACAACAACGAGGTTTCAAATGCAATAGAATTTAACAATAACAACACTTTTAACCATTTATCATTGAATAGAAATAATGGATAAATGAAATTATAGATATAATTGAAATTGTAAAAGAAAATATTGTTTCTATAGCACAAATAAAATAATTTTTTTACAAACTTAAAAGCGTATTTATTGTATAATTATAATTTAAAACGACCTGCATAATTCAGAATATGAATGCCATAATTAAAATTACTGACATCGAGTGAATAAACTCTTTTCGATAATTAAAATAATTTAATTCAAATACATTTATGACTCATGAAGACGAAACATACTAGTTTATTCATATTTCCACTTTAATTAAAGTAAATTTGCAAATTAAAAATAATTTATTCAAATTCAAATAATTTTAGCGGTGTAAATCGGACCTGTCAAAAATCAAACTCCATTCCAAACATCTTTGCACCATCGATTTCTTTTTAAACTTAAAATATATACAAAAGTTCGACTTTATTCAATTTTAAAATTAGTTTTTTCATTACAACAGTAACAAAAATAATAAATAAACCCAATGAGCACAAAAATTAAATCAGAAAATTTCTTCAGTGTATACTCTATGATTAGCTGTAAATTGGGTTGCATATATCAGGCATTGTTTACAAAGTAAAAATGTGCGGAATTTCTTGCTTGATTTATAAAAATTGTAATACGGAATGCGCTTTACAGAATGTGGTGAGTATTTTATAACAAAGTAAATTCTATTTAATAAAAATCGCAGTAAGAATAGTTTAATTAATTGTTGTTTAATAATTAATTTATTATTTTCGCTGATTTAACCTCAAAATTCAAATTCATTTAATCACAATTAAATTATTCCATTGAATAAAGTATTATTAATACTATTTTTTATATATTTTTTGCAGTTTGAAAAATCAAGAGACTGTATAAAACGCAGGGGTCCGGATTCGATAGAAACGCACACGTTCGAAATAAACGGTTACACAATTAAATTCACAGCGAGTGTGTTGTGGCTGCAAGGCACGAAAATCACGACACAACCCTTGGAAACGGAACGCTCAATTTTTATATACAACGGTGATATCTTCAACGTGAAACATGATAAATTAGGAACGATAGATGGGTGTGATAGATTAAAATCCGGCGACACTCGATTGTTTTTAAATATTTTAGAAAGCGGAGATGATGTGGTGGAATGTTTGGAATCGATTCACGGGCCGTATTCGTTTATTTATTTAGATAAGAAAAATTTGAGGGTTTACTTTTCAAGGGATTTTTACGGCAGGAGGAGCTTGCTGTTTGGAAAAAACGAGGATTCGATTTTGATTTCTAGTGTGGTTGTTAAAAATGAGCTTGATTTTATTGAATTGCCTCCTGTCGGTATTTTTCACCTTGATTTGATTACGGGAAAAATGAATTTGAACCCGTGGAAAATTATAAATGCTAATTTCGATGCAAAAGTTCGAACAGTAGAAAAATGTTTAGGTGACGAATTACTTATTAATAATAATAAAAAAACACCTGTAAATATGATACACAATTTTAAAGAACCCGAAGCAAATGAATTAAATATTTTTAAAGATTTACAGAACTTAAATCCTTTAGAATCATTGCAATTTTTATTAAACAACGCAGACTGGAAAGAAAGGGTTGACAAGCTGAAAACGCTTTTAAAAGAAGCAGTGCGAACTAGAATACAAACCCAACCCGGAATATGTTCGAATTGTATAAAAACAAAACCGATTCCGAATTCTTGTTGTAAAGATTCGAAATTAGGAATTCTGTTTTCTGGTGGTTTAGACTGTTCGATACTGGCCGTTTTAGCGGATGCTTTCGTCGATCCCAATGATTCCATTGATTTGATGAATGTGGCGTTTGCTGGGCCGCACGGTTACAAAACTCCTGATAGGATTTCCGGATTGGAGAGTTTGGAGGAACTGAGGGTTTTAAGGCCGGATCGTGTTTGGAATTTTTTGAAGATCGATGTTACACAGGAGGAATTGAATGAAATGAGGGATTCCCGCATAAAGGACTTGATTTATCCACTCAATACGATTTTGGATGATAGTTTAGGGTGTGCTTTATGGTTCGCAAGTCGGGGGAGTGTCGATGGTTATATTTCACCATGTAGGGTATGTTTAGGTTTGTATGTTATTTCAAATTAAATATAGTACACGCAACTATATATATATATAATTTAAAAAAAAATCAATTATTTAATAATAATTAAAAAAAAGGATTTAACTAAGTCACGATTATTTAAATTATTTGTCTGAAATGCACTACATAATCAAGAACTAGTGTACTTTTTATTAAAAAAAATTAATTTTAATTACAATTTTTTTATTATAAAAATGATGTTGGCAATAAAAGTAACCACAAAATATTTTAACAAATTGAAGAATTTGAGGCCGAATTCTAAATTAGTCAATTGTGACTCAAAACAAAGATGGAGCGATTCCAAAGATAGAGAGAGAACTTCAATTCGCTGTCGCAATAGCGTTTCATTCAGAATTCCGTAGTTGATTTAATGAATGTTTGTTCGTTTTTAAACTACTTAAATTATTCATACTAAATGAAAGACGAAGCAAGCGCTATCTTTCGCGTAATTTCATGCGGCATCGTCAACGATTCGAGTCTACCTATTTTCTTTTAAATATTTTGTTAACTAATAGGTTCTACTAGTTGGAATGGGTGCAGATGAATTATTTGGTGGTTACACAAGACACAGGGCGGCCTTGAACAAATCAGGCTGGGCGGCTTTAAGTGATTCCATGAGAGATGATTGGATGAATATATCCCATCGAAATTTGGCCAGGGATGACAGGGTCGTTTCAGATCACGGCAGACAATTGCGAACCCCGTACTTGGACGAGGATGTAGTCGAATACCTTCTTAGTTTAAATGTTTGGGAAAAGTGAGTATAGGGATGAAATGATTAACGTTAAGACCTTGTTTTTCAAATAATGACTTAAATTTAAGCAGTGTACTTTATTTAATTTCTGTCCCAGTAATTATTTATATTACTAGTTTGTTGGTTTTTTTTATATTTTAGAACATTTCCATCTCGTGAATTAATCGCTGGTTTAGGAGAAAAAATATTGTTGCGAACTTTGGCGTACGATTTAGGTTTAAGGGGTGCTGCTTGTTTGAAGAAACGGGCTTTGCAATTTGGCTCCAGAATTGCTGATAAGAAGGAAAAAGCACATGAAATTTCACCACGGCTGTAAAAAAAATATCAATAGACCCGCTGAATCAAAAAAAAATATCGATTTTGTTAATAAATAGATCCGCTGAAGAAATGTTAAAAAATAACATTAAAACTACATTAAATGAACATATAATGTAGTTTTAATGTCATTTTTTTAACATTAATGCAATGATTTCTACGTCCATTTTACTCAGTGGGAACTGTACAGTCAGATTCATGAAATTTGATATAATCTAAGATGTATGTTTACATCGTAATTGAATGAATTAAATTTTTTATCTATATTATAATAAAATAATATTTTATTGAATTTTTTTTTTGTTATGACCCAAATATCACTTTTTGTGAATCCAACCAGGTGTTCCATAAGGATGAGCAGTTTTATGCAAATTTCAGCTTCCCTGTTCATTTAGTAGAAAAAAAAAGCTGCAAGAATTAAAATGTATACAACTCTATGGAGCTGAATTTTACACTTGCTCAGGTTTTCTATGACTTATCTTTTCTTAACTAATTTGTGATTTTGGTAATGATGTGGATGTTTACATTTTAAATAATTATTAATATAATATAACATAATATAAATAACTTTTGATTATATTTGTTAGATTTCACATGTTTAAATAATATTAGTCGTTACTTATGTATGAATCCATGTTAAATTTCAATCAAAAACAAATTTCAAAAGTGACGTTTATTTATTTTATTATGCATTTTATTATTAATTAAATTTATTACTCACAATTATATTCATATAATTAAAGAAAATAATTATTTAATAACAATAATAAAAATAGTATTTATTCACCCGGGTCACAGTTATTTAATTTGTTTGCCTGGGAAGTAGTTGTTTTATATGAAAGTCATGGCTAATGCAATTTAATTTATTAATTACACACCGATAAAATGGAACAAAGCATCATTTTAGATCAAGGTTAGACTATGGGTACGAGATGGGGGTAAGTATGCGAAACTAGTGCTGCTTCTTGCGGTGGTTTTTGTAAATATTGTGCGCGTTTACGCCATTGAACAATAACCTCATTTACACATTTGAATTAACCAAGGTTGGGATACTGCATGCGGGGTGGAGTATGTGAAACTAGCGCTGCTTCTAGCGGCAGTATTTGTAACTATTTTGCGCGTTGTTTACACCCTAGAACAATAACCACAATTATTTAAGTTATTTGTCTGAAATGTATTACGTAATCAAGAACTAGTGTACTTTTTTTAAAAAAATTTACACATTTGAATTAGCGAGGAGTGTTATTAGCAGTTGTTAGTTTTTTTTATCCAACTTTATTATAAATCAGCAGCTCGTTTTTATATAATTATAGAGATATTTTAGCGTCATACGAAATACTTGACGTAAATCGAAACTGCTTAACTAGATTTTAAATGTGGCGCCAATAAGTTGACATAAAAAAATGGCCGCACTTTACACACCCTGACATCCTTACGTTACGTCCTGATATTCATAGATTCATGAATCCGGGGAAATTGTGTTGTATTTATAAAGCAGATAATTTTGAAATATAAAAATGGAATATCTACAAAAATACGATGGGAATGAGAGCGAGTAATAATATTGTTGAACTAAGAAAATTTGCAACGTTATCTAATATGGTAATGTTAATTTTAAAATACGAACCTCGACACCCAATACGGGTAAAAGAGGATAAGATTAAGAAAGAAAGAATTTTAAAATACGACTAGAATAAATAAAATGTTAAGAAATGATGATCCAGGGGAAGAGAGGTCTCGAAGTAAGACTAGATGAAAAAAAAAACATCCCCAGGATAACCCCAGATTAGTCGAAAATTTAAAGTTCGCCATTATTCCACATTTAAGTGTAATTTCACATTTTGTGTATCATAAATTTATTAAATAAGCTGCTCAGACTGCAATCAAAAAAAAAAAAAAAATAACGCACACGCTAAACTTAACATTTCTTTTACAGAATAGTCACGAATATTTATTTATTGAAATACACAGATTACACCATTTCCTATAATATGTTATTGCACACAAAGCAATAAACCCAAATTTAATAAATAAAACTATAAAACTTAATTAAAATAGTTTTATTACTAAATTAAATTGATTTGTAATTATAGCTCTTTATTTGTGCGAGAATTGCACGCTGAAAGTGCCCGTCCCGGCTGCTTCGTATGTTACATATAAAATCGAAGGACAATGGTAAATATGTATAAAAGCATCCGACATTTCCGAGATAATGAGTAAACTGCAGTTTCTTTTCTTGGCGGACGCAGCTAGTCGCGCGCTGATAATACACGCGCGAGAGGAATCCGTCGCCGGAAAAAAAAATGTTGCAGACGGTGGTTTTCTTGGTTGTCCTGTCTTTGCGGTCAGTGCAGTGCAGCTACGATGTCTCGGATAAAGTCATCTTCCCGAATTTGCCGAACGCCGCCCCCAGGTCGGAAAATAAGGTCTGCAGGGAGGAGAGCCAGTTGTATATTGAGAATTTAAACAATATGACTCTGTGGGCTCATAAAAGTAAGTGGAAAATTATAGAAAATTATTCGCGTGGAAATTAAAATTACGCGATTAAATAAGGACGTTATCCTTATTTATCTTTCTTTTGATCCCCAGCAGTCAAACCTCTGATATGTTGGACATGATATAACTGTCATGTCCAACGTATTGAAGGCTTAGTAATAAAATCAGGCAGAAAAATCTGCTAAAAATAAATATAGAATGGAATAGTTTATTTATGTTTCAACTTTTACAAAGAAAATACAAAAATATATACATATAATAAGATTGAAATACCATGTGATCGAGAACTTATCTGCTCTAAAGTGCTTAGAATTTTTTTATTTAAAAAAATTGGCAATAAAAGCATTCTAGCAAATTGAAGAATTTTAAGCTAGCATAGATTTTTCTTTAATTTCATCATAAATTCATGAAAAGGGCGTCTGTCTAGGTTACAGACTAACATCTGCTTGTATTTTAAATAGTTGTTATATTCTTTTGTATTATCTGTATAGTCTGAATAAAAATCCAAACAGACTAATACTTACATGAATTGTAATTATTTATGTTATATTGTTAAAATTATTTGAATAAAGATGTGTGTATATATATGAAGAATTTGATTTGATAAATAATGGTACATATGACGTTTTGTTTGTTTTTTATTGTAATTAAAAAAATGAAAGAACTCTACAGGAGAAAAGTTTTCGATCATATTGGATTAAAAAAATGCTAAAATACAAAATCATACTAAAATTTTATAATTAAATAATCATTACATGTACAGTACAAAAAAATATTGTGTACAATTATATAATGAATGGTGATTGAACATTCGAATGAGCTAACATGGATTTTCTGTGTTGAACAAGAGGCTATGTTATTGAGAACATTTTTTTATTGATTTTTTTTATCAAAACTATCTTGATATTTTAATATATCAACCAAATCGAAATCGTTAGTTCCAAATAAAGTTTAAAAAACGACAATAATGTTTTATTTCAGTTGCGTGGAAAATTTGAATTTATTGGAATATAATTTTAATTTAGCTCTGTGACTTTTTTCAAAAGTCTAGCTAAATGTGGAAATAATTTATTAATTATTTTCAAATCATTTTTATTTAATTTCCTATTTTATTAAAAAAGTGGTTAAAACTAATCCCTAACTGGTAAATTTCGTGTGTTCCTAAGATCTATTAACTCAGGCAGCATTTTGTTTATATAAAATTCGTTTGAAGAAGTCTATTAGTCCATAAGTCTGTATATCTGCTAATATAAAAAAAAATACTTTCGCATTACTAATAATTTTCGACAAGAATTCCTTTATGAGTATAAAGAATGAAATAGTTATGTTAAGCGGCCTTTAATCTTCAATTTTAAAATGGCTTAAATGGAATTTATAATTTTTAAATATCCAGAGAATTGTAATTTTCCATTGTCAATAAAGTTGTACTAATTATTCTTTTTTTTAATAAACCCACACATAATTTAAATATGAATCTATAACAATCAAACGAATTATTTTTTTAATGAATTCAGGATGTTTCATGCACTTTGAGAAATAAAATTACAAACTATTGTTCATTAACGAACGTGAGAATTCTTAAACAATCATTTTTCTTGTTTATCTGTGTTTGCCATTAAAGTGCTTTTTGTTGCATTTAAGACTAATCAGCAGATGATTCACAATTTTTCATTTCACTTTTTATCGAAATACGTTTCACTTTATCTCAAATATATATTCATGTTCGACATATGCGCTGCTTAAGATTTGAACTGATTTTATAGGGAGATGGGCACAAACGCATAACTTGTCTGGCCTATACACGTTATGCGTTTGTGCCCATGTTAAGTACATTCCTAAAGAAACATTTGAACATTCTTTTAAATTTTCTTTTTTGTCAAATCTTTAGAAAAAAAAATCTCAGAAGAAGAAATACGCGTCTTGTATTTACTCATTAATTAATTCTCATCTGAAATACAAAACAAACGTGATTAATGTAAATTTGCATATTTCTCTATTTTTTTTTTGTCAGATCTTCAAAAGAAAAGCGTACTTTTATTATTTCTTAAAATTCGAATTTCCAGTTTTTCTAGCTTCAGAGTTTTTGGAGATATTTATACCGAATCTTCCAAAAATATTCACCAAAATACGCTTTTTTTAATGTAAATTTGCATATTCTTCTAAATTTACTTTTTCATCAGATCTTCAAAAACAAACGTGCTTCTAGTGCTTCTTAGTTTTTCGAGTTTTTTATGGAATCTTCCCAAAACATTCACTAAATCCGCTTTTTCATAATCAATATAAATTTGCATATTCTCCTGAATTTCGTCAGGCTTTCAAAAATTTTCGAAGAAGAAGAAATTCACGTCTTGTATTTACCCATTCGTTATTTCTCACCCAAACAAACACAATTAATTTCAATTTTCCACGAGCTCATGATTTCATCATCAATCAATCGGATGATAAATAAGTCCACGCAGACTTCGAAAGAAAATTGCCATTGCCAATGCCTACGACACTTCTCGCTACTTAAGCGTATCCTATTATTGTCGCATAATCCAGGTAATTTATGCATAATTGCGTGTAGTAACCAGAAGTAATTATTTTAATGACATGTTATTAATAACGCGAGCGCAGTTTCAGAAACGTATTTATCGCGCGTTTGTGTTTGTATTTCATTAGCTGTGATTATGCGTTGGATTTACAAGAACAGTTCTGTTAGGAGAAATGAATATACCCGTTGAATAAAATGCTCAGAAATTACGTTAAATCAACGTCTTCAATGTTTGTTTTGCTCAATGAGTATGTTTACAAATTATTATTAATCGAAAAACGGAAAGGTTGATAACCAATTAACAGAATTTTTTATTTGATTTTGTAACTTTTATCATTTATTTTATTTATTAATAATCATTATATATATTATATACACAAATATCTTTATTTAAACAATTAAATTTTTACATATATTGAGTAAAAAAATTAAGGTTTGTCTATCCTGGGTTATCTACCGGAGATCTTTCTACATTCATCTTTATTCAGACAGTAACTTTATATAATATACAGTTATATAGTACAATTATAAGTTTTTATGAAGGTGTTAGTCTGTCCTGGGCTATCGACCTGGGGTCTTTGTGCCCATTTCTACATAAATTATGTATATTATTAATCGAACTACTAATTAAATCATTTGGTAGCATTTGGTGAATGCGCCGGGATTTCCCTGAAAAATTACTAGCTTTACAAAAAAAATCGTTAGGAATAGATTTTTTTCCCAGTGAGTTCTTCAACACTTCATTACCTTTCAGAGAAAACGAATTTAAACATAAATTATTAAAACCTCAACACTTCATTGGCTTTCAGAGAAAAACTAATTTAATCGCTAATTATTAAAATCTCGATAGAATAATTTGCGATTAAATTAGTTTTCTCTGAAAGGTAATGAAGTGTTAAAAAAAATCTATTCCTATCGACAAAAACATTTTTTAAATTATCTATTATTTTTGCATATAGATAAATCATTGAAAAAAAACATCACTTACAATAAAACGCATTATTTTATAAATATGTATTATTTTTGCATATAGATAAATCCTTGAAAAAAGTCACTCATCATTTTATAGCCAATTTAGCATTTACAACCAGATTCTCCGCAGTAAAACGTCTACAATAGAATAAAGTACGCATTTATTGGGAAAGGTAGCACTAATAAGCCAGCTTTTCAACATTATAAACTCTGCTTTATTGCTTTTTGCTGCATATCAACAAGTATTCAAAACGAAAACTTGAATGATACTTTATCGATACGATGCGTGGTTTTAATTATAAAGATCGAGCTAATAAATACAAATCTAAACTTTTTTTTAATATGCGAATAAAATAATTGATATATACCAAGTGATCCATTTATTTATTTCAAATAACTGTGACCATTCGTATAAATATTTTCTATTATTATTTTTTCCTTTAATTTAATGTAGGAAAAAGGAATGTATTTTTATTAAATTTAAGAATATTATCCACAAACAGCTCATAGGAAATTAATAAAAATATTGTGTATTTCTAAGTTTTACATATTTTTTTTTGTAGTTTTCAATTATTCACAAAAAGGCGTATTTTTTAAAATTATTTCAAGTTTTCAGCATTTCTACCTTCTGAGTTTTTGGAGATTTTTTTATGAAATCTTCCCAAAATATTCACCAAAGTACGCTTTTTCAGAATATGTAAAAATATAAAAACACGCCATCCATAGTTTTTGAGTTATTTTCACTTATTCTTGAAAAAGGCCTATTTTTTAAATTATTTCTTGAAATTCGGGTTTTCAGCATTTCTAGCTTCTTTGTTTTTGGAGATATCTTTATGAAAGTTTACCAAAATGTTCACTAAACTACGCTTTTTCAGAATATATTAAAATCTAAAAATACGCCATCCTCAGTTTTTGAGATATTTTATCTTATTCAAGAAAAAAGCGTATTTTTTAAAAATATTTCTTGAAATTCGAATTTCCAGCATTTGCAGCTTCTAAGTTTTTGGATATATCTTTATGAAATTTTCCCAAAATGTTCACCAAAATACGCTTTTTCAGAATATGTAAAAATCTAAAAATACGCCATCCACAGTTTTTTAGTTATTTTCATTTATTTAAGAAAGAGGCGTATTTTTAAATTATTTCTTGAAATTCAGGTTTCCAGCATTTCTAGCTTCTTTGTTTTTGGAGATATCTTTATGAAATCTTCCCAAAATATTCACCAATCTACGCTTTTTCAGAATATGTAAAAATATAAAAACACGCCATCCATAGTTTTTGAGTTATTTTCACTTATTCATGAAAAAAAGCGTATTTTTTTAAATTATATCTTGAAATTCGGGTTTTCAGCTTTTCTAGCTTCTGAGTTTTTGGAGATTTTTTTATGAAATCTTCCCAAAATATTCACCAAAGTACGCTTTTTCAGAATATGTAAAAATATAAAAACACGCCATCCATAGTTTTTGCGTTATTTTCACTTATTCAAGAAAAAAGCGTATTTTTTAAAAATATTTCTTGAAATTTGAGTTTCCAGCATTTGCAGCTTCTGAGTTTTTGGATATATCTTTATGAAATTTTCCCAAAATGTTCACCAAAATACGCTTTTTCAGAATATATAAAAATCTAAAAATACGCCATCGACAGTTTTTGAGTTATTTTCACTTATTCAAGAAAAAGGCGTATTGTTTTAAATTATATCTTGAAATTCGGGTTTTCAGCTTTTCTAGCTTCTGAGTTTTTGGAGATTTCTTTATGAAATCTTCCCAAAATATTCTCCAAAGTGCGCTTTTTCAAAATATGTAAAAATCTAAAAGTATCCATCCTCAGTTTTTGAGTTATTTTCACATATTTATGAAAAGGGCGTAATTTTATTAATTATTTCCTGATATTCGAGCTTCCAGAATTTCTAGCTTCTGTATTTTTGGAGATATCTTTATGAAAGCTTGCCAAAATGTTCTCCAAAGTACGCCTTTTCAGAATATGTAAAAATATAAAAATACGCTATTCATCGTTTTTGAGTTATTTTCAATTATACGCGAGAAGTGGGTATATTATTAATTATTGAATAAAACACTTTTTTAACTTTATATAACTTGTTATTTTATTTTAAACTATAATCACTAAAATAAAATAACAAGTTGTATAAACAAAATTAAAAAAGTATTTTATTTAATAAACAAAAAAATGTATAACCAAGTGAAAGCCTTATTAACAATTAATAAACAAAAAAAATATTAATTATTTATATGAAATCTTTATGAAGATTTATTTAAATTTAAATTAAATAACTGTGACCAAATGAATAAATACATTTTTTCTATAATAATTAAATATCATTAAAAATAACGCATCTCTTTTATTCAACAGCATTTATTCAGACGCATACGCATTCCCTCTGACAACTCGAAATAATTCACGAGCAAACTTCTCCGAAATCGCCTTTATTTGAAATGCAAACAACATTAATAGAACTCGATGATATCACTTAACTAATTAATCGAGTTTATGTCTTGTCGCGGACATCAATTCGACTTAATAAGCCTCAATATACCCGTCGCAACAATTACAAGCGCGTAAGTACACGGGGAATGGATTTATCGGCGCTGCATTTAAATGGCGTAAAATGTAAATTGCGGGACAATTTTTTTTCCTTTTTATGTTTAATTAGAAAATGACACATTCGCCCTTGGTCGACGCGGAGTCCCTTCTTCTTTTACTTTTATGGTCGAAGTGCAAGGTCTTTGATTGCTGCTTCGGATTGAAAGTGTGTGGAACGCGCGTTTCTTTTAATTATTTATTTATGTTTTTATGTGTTGAGCAAGCAAGTTGTTTTCTTTGAGTGATTTTATGCGTTCGCGATGTGGAAAAAATTGATTTCTTAGAAACGTCGGAGTGAAATTTATGGCGTTGGTAATTAAAAGGAGGCTAATTTAGTGTTTCCAATTTGGCAATGTTTTAATTGGTGATATAGGAAAACTATTTGTTTCGATTGAACCATGAAATAGAATACCGATTCTAAAGTCTTACATGTACAGAGTGATCAATCTGAACTGCCCGGAGGTTGGCAACATCGTTGAAATAGGAAACCGATTAGAAAGTCTAGCTATCTGTTTTAGGTTATATAAAATGTTATCTTGTAATACGTGCTTTTAATTTGTTGGTTATATTACAAATTAAAAGCACTAATTACATTTGAATAATCAATTATGCTATAATTTTTACGTTAGAGCAAGATTTCTCAAGTGTTGTCTTATAATGCGTCTTTTTTAATTTGTTGGTTATATAATAAATTTAAAGCACGTATTACAAGATAACACTTGAATAATTTTGTTCTAACCTAAAAAAGAAAGCTTGTATTACACACAAGAAATTCTTGAAATGTCAAATTTGCAACGTTATATTAAAAAAAATAGAGTTCACATCACATTATTTCCACTATAATAATGTTTACATTCGCTAAAATATAAATATATATAAAAATAGTTTCCTTTTTTTCGTTTCTCCTTCTTGTTTTTCAAATTTTTCTTTTTTTTGTGTGTATTCAGTATGGGATGCGACCGCGAAATCAACAACGGGCATCCTCCAAGGCAGCATCTTCCATTTCGGCAACTTCGACGAGTGCATGAAAGTCAACGGTCCCTTCAGGACGCAGTTTTGCTTCGCGACGATAGTGGCGAGCATACCCGAAGAGCACAAGCCCGAAGATTCGAAGTCTCTGGATTTCGAGCCGAATATCAACATCCTGAAGCGGATTTACGTAAGCCATAAATCTTGACTGAATCACGATCCTGACAAGGAAAATGAAATAAGCGAGAGGAAATTGATGAGTTTTTGTTCGAGACACGATTATTATATCAATGTAGTCGGGGTAATGGGATGATTGATTGTAAAATTAAATTTTTGTATGGCGTGTTAATTGATTATTGATCGACAGGAATGATTAAACAATTTTTGCATTGCTTTGTATTTACAATATCTTTAGCGATGTTTTGATATTATCTGCAATTGGTATTTACCAGTAATATCAAAACATACACAAATGTAAATGAAATGAAATAACAAATTCTTGCGTGATTAATGAATCCTTTATATAAGGAAGCTGACTTAAACGTAAGTCCAGAATAAAAAAAATATAGACTTGTCTGATAAATCGAAACTATGTTGTTTTTGATCATCTAACAAAAAAATATGCGTTCATGTTTCAAGCTGAATACTCAAATATTCCAAAGTTATAACATTCTTGGTTCAATGTCAAAAATTTGGAAATCGTCCCCCTGAAAATTTTGATACAACCGTCTACATTTTTTCTGAAATAAGAATATTCAAATATCTGCGATCGTCCTCATGAAAACTCGAACATTTACATTATTATTTAAATTCATATGAGAATATTTATAAAACGATGAACAAAAATGTTTGAATTTTCAAAATCAACTTTACAATAATTAAAACATTTCCATTGAGCATACATTAAATCAATTTTACATTAATTTTTATTGTTGTTTTTCAAGTTGACGCAACGTTTATTCCTTCAGCGGGTTTTTTTGTGTCTTAGAAAACCGATGACATTTCCCAGCAAAACCGGTACATGGCCAATATCGGTTGGTGCGTCCCGGCGTCCTGCACTTGGCTGGATTTAGAAAAATCGATGAACCAGTACTTGGAGAAACTGGACCACCCTTTCAACGAACACAACGTCACCTATCACGCCAGTATCCTGAAACAAACCTGTCAACGAGAAAACGAATTGGAGATTATCGATTCCGCCGATATTGCTTTTTGGTAGGAAATCAGCGTTTACTGATTCACTTTGTTTTGAATTTATTTTAGCTTAGTTAAATTTGTTCGAAATATAGTCACTAATAAAAGTAACTATAGTAGTCAACAATTTAAACTAAGTTAAAACTATAGGCATTAAAATAAATTCAATGTTATAGAAACAAAGTGAATCAGAGTTTTATTAGAATTTTGAAAGCATTACACGTTTTCAGGAAAATATACATTCTTGAACTCCGCGTAACTCTATTACAACAATAACTATCTGTTCAACTAACTTGATCAAATTTCTGATGTAGCAGCATATTCTGAAAGTTTCATACTTTCAGCCCCTAACTTGCATTCATCCAGCTATCAATATTGAACCATCACAACTTTGTCTGTTTAGCTTCTTAACAGCGTTTTTAGTCCTCCTGGTGATAATCGGGACCGTTTTCGATCTCAGAACGGACGACGAGAATTCCGAAAACGAAAAACTGCCAAAAAGTAATACCAAACTCGACGCCGAGAAATAACCGCGGTTTACTTATTTCCCCCCGTAATTTTGCTTCAAGGATCTCTGGGCCACAAACTGATCGTCGCCTTTTCCCTGAAAAAGACCTACCAGGAACTCCCCAGGGCCGACGAATCGAACGCGAAACTGAAAATCTTGAACGGAATGAGAACGTTCGCGATTCTCATGATCATTATGGATCACAGATTCGGCACGTACATTTCTGGACCGATGGAAAATTTCGATTACATCGAAAAGGTGAGTTCGGTAATTTTAGGGCGTCTTAACATTTACACAGTTTTCAATAATAATATCGACCACAGGTCTTTCTGCCATGTCGTGAATTAATGACGAAGTTAAAGAAAACTCTATTCAGCTAGAATGATTTGCCTAAATGAATTGATGAATGATGATTGTATTTAGGAAGGATATTAGAAAATATAGAATTTTGTAAGAATTTTTAATAATAATAATCTTTATTAACAAATATATATAATAAATTAAAGAATACGCAAGCGCTACATTTCTTTAAATATATATAGAACAAAAATAAATAATAGAAATTGCAAAATCAAATGAATGTATATTTTTTTTACTGATAATTGGCTACCAACCAGTGGTCTTTCCGGCTACAAGTTTATCAATTGTATTCATTTTCTTTTGTTTAAGCATAGAGTACATATTATAGGATTATGATTGTTTCACTGTTTGTATGACATGTCGCACCATCCTGTTGAAACCATAGTGACATATGGTTTCAACAGGATGGTGCGACTTGTCATACAATGCTTATTAACTCAAACCAAAATATCTCAAAGGGCATTTTCGGAAATGCTCCTTCATGCTCACAATTGCGTCGTAGGCAATGAAAAATGGATTTATCATGAAAATCCAAAGCGCAATGTTAAGCGTCCGACAAATATCAATGGCAGCAAGGTAAAACTCCACATTCTTTGGGACTAGAACGGAATCTTGTAGCACAAGCTTCTTAAATGTGGGACGTTCTTCAGACAACTGATGCGAATGAAGTGGTAAAACTGCTGGAATGGGCAACTAGATTCGGTCACTGACCTTCCACATAACAATGCTTAGCCGCATGTTGCAGAAGTGGTCAAAATCGCGATAGTACCGAATGGAAAGCCCTAAACCACCTGCTTTATAGCCCAGACTTTCCACCATCAAACTACAATTTGTTCTAGCCAATGCAAAACAGGACGTTCTGCGTTCTGCTTATACTTCATTTTAGTTAAATTCATATTATTTCTTAAGGAATACCGTTCAATAAGCGCGTGGTTCCTCTTCCACGGCGATCTCTTCGTGGACACCTTCTTCGTCCTGAGCGGAATCCTGGTGACGTACGGCCTGCTGAACCAATTCGAGAAGAAGTTCGTGCATCCGGGCTTTATAATCATCATCCGATACGTAAGGTAAGTTTTTTCCCCTACTTAAACGGCACACAGGTGTTGGATTAGAAAAACATAATAGGAAATGCAATTCATTGCAGCGCACGTGTACATCCTTATAAATAATCAATCGGCCGGCCGGCCAGCCATTAGTCAATGAACTTTCATTTTCATTGGCAAGGTTACATTTCATTCGCAACCTCCAGCGCAAAACGTGCGCTATTAATGCGAAAAGGAGACGTGAGCGCTGGTTTTGCAACGATTCGTGTTGTGTCTCGACTTTTTTTTATATGGTTTCTTTATGGTTCAATATCCTAAATTTATGAAGGATGCGAAGAAAACGTAACATCAGATATTTTTTTTTGATTTCATTAAGAAAAAATGAGAGAAATTAATTTATAAAGAGTTTTTATAAAAAAAACTCTGGGTCACAAACTGATCGTCGCCTTTTCCCTGAAAAGGACCTACCAGGAACTCCCCAGGGCCGACGAATCGAACTCGAAACTTAAAATCTTGAACGGAATGAGAACGTTCGCGATTCTCATGATCATTATGGGGTTGAACTGCAGAAAATATAGCATATTTAATAAACAATCAAAAATATAAATAATGTGGAAATAATTAATTAATTATTTTCAAATCATTTTTATTTAATATAATCAAAAATATTTTTTATTACTTTACTGTCGATGCTATGAATCATAATATATATTTTTTTTGCGTATTTTCTATGAGGAATTCGCATCACATCTATTTACCTCTATTGGCCACGAGGAATTCGCATCAGCCTTTCTTTCAACTGGAACAAAAGAAGGAAAGTTTTTTTTTTAATTTCAGAATCCAGAACTGACTCGAATTACTCGTGGCCAAGTTTCGGAATCCTTAAAGCTAGATCCAATTTTGAACAAACAATACTTCAACGGATTTCTTGAATCAAATTAAATATTATCAAATTGTTTATCTTTTAATATTATCCATTTTTGTGTTTGGATGAAATCTACACGTTTTCGTGAATATTTCGAAATTTTATGGCTACGATTACTTTTGATTAATCAGCGAGAATTATTGCGTGTGTAAAATATTTTGGATATCAAATGTTTTCTTAAATTCTGCTGCTTTCCACATCAAACGCAGATTATGAAAATCACGTTTGTGTGGCTTTAATTAAATTTGTTTTTCTGAATTATCTCTGCTGGACATGGAAATATTTATGCAAATCAATTAATTAGCTCGCGTAGCTGGCATTATAAATGCATATGGATTGCTGAAATAATAGATTTATTAACTAACGTTCTACAAAATCGTAAACATTTTTAATATTGAGACGCAATTTAAATTTTATGAAGAAATAATATATTCGGGGCCATTCTACGAACGAAATGTTAAGTGATATTACGAAAATTAATGTTTAAAGTGTACATTAATTTTCTTAATATCTAATATTCTGCGTTACTTTGTAAGGACAATGTTAAATTTAACGTGCATATTATTTTTTATCAACGCAGTCTAACATTCGAGGTTATTCTGTAAAGGGAATATTAAGTTTAATGTGTACGTTATTTTTTACCATCACAGTCTAAACAGCTTGTGTAAATAGAATGTGAAGTTATTATCACAATCATACAACAATGCTACTATAGTATTTTACACCATATTAAAACCTCAACCCCTACACCACCATTATGGTAGATGGGGATTTTAGATTATATATATATATATATATATATATATATATATATATTAAAACCTCAACCAAACTAATCAATTAAAAAATATCTATCATTTCCAATGAATATTTAACACAATCTACACCTATCGATATTCCCGTTTAACATATAAATTGCAACAATTACCAGCCGTACTAAAACAATCGATTACACAAATCCAGCGAGTGTTAAAGCAAAGATTTCCTCTCACTAGTTCAAGGCTGCGTAATCCGTATTATTACTAATTTATGTTGATTTTTTTTTGTTTGCAAACCAGGCTCATTACGTAAAGTATTTGCTACAAATCGATTTATAATACGCGGAGTATGATTGTTAGAAATATTAATAATGACACGCCGAGAATCTTGTTTTTCCAATTTTATACGCGATTCGTTCGGATCATTTTCAGGATTCTATTAACAGTCAATTATGCGATTTCACGGTTTTTTATATCTTTTATATTGATAATAATGATTATATAAAAAAAACCTTGGTGATAATTATGAAAAAAATAAATGGTATTATTAACTGCAATTAATATCTGATTTTATTAACTATATTTTACTTGGTGGCTCAAATAAATAAATAAAAAAGTTGTAATATTAGGTAATTTCAAATTAATTAAAACACTTGTTTAGTTTCAGTGTTTTAATTTGAAATTACCTAATATAAAAGTGGAAGCTTTCAATTAATTCAGCTGTTTTTTTATACATTGTAAGTATTTTAAAACAAGATGACGTTAACTTTAATTAGTATCAGATATCACCGGATTTGCAATTAAATTACAATTACACACAAACATTCGCAGATTAACGCCGTTGTACGCGTTCGTGATTTTCTTCTGGTCGACGTTTTTGGGGCACATCGGGAGCGGACCGTTTTGGCCCCTCGTGATACCCCCCGAAGTGGCCGATTGCCGGAAGAATTGGTGGACAAATTTGCTCTACATCAGTAATTACGTCGATGGGAGTCACATGGTAAGTGATTTATTTGTATAATTGGAAAGATATATAGATGGCACTTGTAAATTAGGCAAAAGAAGGCGAATTTTGCCTAATTTACAAGTGCCATCGGTAATAATTCGGGTCTACAAGGTAGACGATCGAGAATCGTTGTTTCGTCCACTAAAAGAAGGCGAAATTGTTATGTTTATGACCAGGAAATTAAATTCACTTAATAAAATGTTCAAGCAACGTTAATCTAGTGTATGGATAACTGGAGATGGCTTTATTTCGGACCAGCATGTTCTGATGACTTAAATGAATTATTTCGGAAATAAAGTATTATTATAATAAAACCAAAGGTGTAAGGAATTAACAGTATAATATTAGATGGAAATTATTTTGCTGCGTTTAATTCAGAAAAATGAAAATTGTGACTGAAAGAAAAAAATTATGTCGCAAAAAAGACTCCTTGAATAGCTTTTTCAATTATCACTTTATTTATTTGTTTATATAATCACGGAATAAATGTATATTTTATGATGAAATAATAGTATATTAATAACACTTCACTAATCAGTGCCTACTAAATATACAGACCGTAATGTCGGAGTAGGGAAATCGAAATCTCGGAGAATTTATTCGCTACGAACCATCGTGATGGAAGATTTTTCTTTGGAATTTTATTTTCATCTAAATAAAATAATTTTAATGAATGACCATCAATCTTTAATCGCTTAAAAGAAAATTTAAATATTTATCATTATGACTACACGCAAACCTCGACACCCAATACGGGTAAAAGAGAATAAGATTAAGTAAGAAAGATGACTACACGCAAAAATTATTGTTTAGCCTGCTGCATTGGAGCGAGCAGTGCGTCAGACGAGCAGGCTCTCCATATACGTATGCATCTCGGAGTCCACCCCACTCCAACATTCCGGCCTGTATATTTAGTAGGCACTGATTGAATCCAAAAAAGAGTTTGTTTGGGTTTATGAAATAGCTGTTATTATAAGTCACGCATAAACCCATCTTAAATAAACAAATGCATCCGATACCTAAAAGGCTATAAGGATTCGATAAGAAAAAAATAAACAAATTCTCTTTTACTGGCAGTGCATGGCCCATTCGTGGTACCTACCTTGCGACTTCCACTTCTTCATCATTGCGATTTTCGTGGTGATCGCCATCAGGAATAACAAGAAATACGGCTTTGCGGTTTTATCGGCGCTGCTCGTGATTTCGATTGCGATCCCCTTCGCGATCACCGTGTACTATCTGAGGCCGGCCCTGATGAACTTTTACCCGGTGACTTTGGTCGCCCCGAAAGCCAACCCCGACTGGGTCCTGACCTACACGACGAGTCACGCGCGCGCCAGCACCTATTTCCTAGGGATGTTCGCCGGGTATTGGATGTACAAGATGAAGGACAAGGAGTTTGTTATATCGAAAGTGAGTTTGATGATTTTATGAGAAATTCATTGGTTGTTGTAATTTGATTTTTTTGTAGTTAGTTAAAGATTATATTAATGGCAAATCGATCGTAATAACAATTTTTCTTAAATGTAATATATATTTTGAGGAATAATATTATTAATGCTCGGGAAGTAGTTGTTTCAATAGATGTTTGTAAAACTTACAGTGTAAGTATTTTTTTGCAGTTGGAAAACGGGATTGATCTAATTTTATTGATCATTGCCAGAAATTTTCCTTGTTTGATTTCATTGTAATATTACAAATATTGAGAAATGATCAACAATTTGTATCAATCGATACAAATTTTGACTTATCAAATTATATTGTTTTTCACATAGATGAAATCACATATCGGAACAGCTGTATCCGTGGTCTTACTCTTCGCCGGAATGTCTCCAGGAGGAATGTTCTACAATCCCTACCACGAATACAACGTGATCGAAGCAGCGTCCTACGCGGCCCTACATCGACCCCTGTGGGGTATCGGAACGGTCGGATTAATTGTGTCAGCCACGCACGGCCACTCCACGTACCTTTACGAAATGCTCTCCTACAAAATTTGGACCCCGCTGAGCAAATTGGTGTACGGGGCTTACTTGACCCACATGCTCTTCCAGCTGCGAGGAGTCGGCGTTGCTGTGAATCCGAGGCATTTCACATATTTCGACGCGGTAAGTAATGTTGCACAGAATGTCAATGTAAATTTATAGATGTTTCATATAAATTCCATAAATTCAATTTTATTGCGTTAAATAACCCACAATCCGCGATTCGAATAAATTACCGTAATTTCAGGTTTCGATGGCGATAGGTGATTGGGTGATAGCCTTCGCCCTAAGTCTGGCCCTTTACGTGATGATCGAAAACCCGTTCCGGAAAATCATCAAGTACCTCTTGATGCCCGCAAGGGAGACCAAATCCAAAGAGACGATGAACAATTCCGGAGACGTGACGAGGGAAACGAGCGTCAGCTGTGATAGCAGACTTTGAAGACGAGTCAAAACAGAACTGATTTTTTTGTAAATCACGTCGAAATTATTGTAGAGTTGTGCTCATGGGGAAATAGTTTTGATGGTTGAGGACTAAATAGATACACCAAAAATAAAATTAAAAAAATGTATATGATTATTGGATTTTTTTTTATGGTCTTGTGGAGTTTTAATTTCGGAAGGTTACTTATTTATTGCTTATTTATTGTAGTGTTTGGAAAAATGCTGCTGTTGTTTTAGAAATTATTTCCAAATGGAATTAATTTTAACTGAATAAAATTCGTTTGCGTCAAAATTATAAATAATTTTAAGTTTTTACTTGTAAAATTACAAAGCATCCTTGGATCCGTTTTTCAATTGTGGCTTTAACTTTACTTAAATACCTCAATGTCTATAAAGAAATTAATAAAATAGTAAATTATTTACTAAATTAAGACGAATTCAGGTAAAATATTATTTCATGTGCAGAAAGTCTTAGCCCAGACAAACTAACACCTACATATATTGTAAATATTTGTTATATTGTTTTGTATTATCTGTATAAAGATCCAAACAGACTAATACCTTCATGTATTATAATTATTTATGTTATATTATTTTGTATTATCTGTATATTACTTCTCTTCTATTTTAAATAGTTAACAATAACTACAAGTTTCTTCTTTAATTATTTATGGATTACTTTTACATGAAACAACATCCAAAAAAACCTTGGTTATTTATGGATTATTTCCAAATGAAACAAAAACCAACATTTTTTAGTAATTGTTTCGTTTGAAAATAAACCATAAATAAAAACATGTAAAACTTATTTTATAACACATAGAATATATATATGTTATTTTTGAATATATATATTTATATAATTTAATTAAATCAAACTTAAGCCACACATGAAAAACTAGGACATAATATTACAATTTTATCTACAAATGACTTAAATTAAGTCGTAAGAATATAGCTAATAATGTATTAATTCACAAATAAATATAACTGATTATTAAATATCTTCTATTTTTTTTATTACCACCATCAATTTTTGTTCTTTCTGAAGATTTTATTTTTTTCAATTTGTTAGAATAACATACTTAATAATATGATTACTTTTATTACCAACATCATTGTTTTTATAAAAAAATCAAAACACAATCAAGACAAGAAAAATTCTCGATCATAAATTCACTTCAAAATAAAAATGTATTTCCATCAGTTTCAATATCACAACTACAGAATTTTTAAAATCATAAAAACACGAAACTGGTCGTAAGAAAAAATCATTTCGACCAGTTTCGTGTTTGTTGTTGCACTTAAAAAAAAATATGTGTAAACGGAAACGCATTCGATAAATAAAAGTGCAAAAAAGGTATTAATTGCGATATTTTCGTTTTTTGATACGAATTTAAAGGTCGACGCAATGAAATACGAGGAATAAAAAAGAACGCACGCGGCGAGACGTCTGAAATGGTCGTCGACCTGAGAAGGACAAGTTTTGGACTGGATATGCATTCACGCGACTTTTTTTATAATGTTAAGTTGGTGAAATAATTTATACAAATTATTATAAATGTTCAGTAGCGTAAGGTCGGTAGGAGGGTGCAACATGCGGGGAAAATGCGGCGGGGGGCGTTTTTGTATGCCAACTAATTGGCGCCTCATTTTCAATTTTTGTCAAAAATTATTTTTGACTGAAACTTTCTGCAAAGGTAGTTTAGAGTGTGCTGAACTCGAGTCCGCTGTCAGAAAAATTGTATTCCGCTTAAAAATATTTTTTTGGTATTTTTAAAGTTCGAATAAAAAAAATGAAAGAAATATTTTTTGTAATTTTTAAATTTCGAATACAAAAAAAAATAAAAAAGTTCTAATAATAAATAAATTTTGATGAAAATTGTAAAAGTTTGAACTCTTTCATTTTTTTATTAGAACTTTAAGGGTACCCCTTACAACTTTTACATTTTTTTTAAGATTGAATAAAATAAATAAAAAAGTTCAAAGGTTCAAAGTTTAATCAAAAATTATTTTTGGCTGAAACTTTCTACAAAGGTAGTTTAGAGTGTGCTGAATTCGAATCCGCAGTCAGAAAATTTTTATTCCGCTTAGAAATATTTTTTTGTATTTTTAAAGTTGTAATAAAAAAAAATGAAAGAGTTCAAAGGAGTACCCCTTACAACTTTTTCAATTTTCATCAAAAATTATTTATTTGAACTTTTTTATTTAATTTTTTTTTATTCGAAATTTATAAATTACAAAAAATATTTCTATTTATCTATTGGAACAACCACTTCGGTTTGCAACAGTTTAAGTCACCCACAAAATAACAATTACTGTGTAAGTAATTTTTGAAAAAAGGACTAATCGAATTTTAGTGATCATTGCCAGTAATTTTTCCCTCATTAATAATTTAAGACCCTACACCCACATGGGTAGAAAGGGTCATTGAATATATATATAATAATTTAAGGTTGTGGGTTCATAATAAAAACATTAATAAATGTAAATATTTATTAAATACTACCTAACTCTACAAACTAAACATTTTTCTACCGCAGAATATAATCCTTGGGGTAATCCATAATCTTCGGGTACTGTTTCACTTCGTTCTCATCCATGAGATCCAGCCTCTTGGGTATCGGTCTCAACTGCCTGATTTGATTCGAAACGTTCTTCAAAATATGCTCAGGCACGTTCGCATCGGGAAAAATGTGCAGTCTTTGCATCGTGTAACGCCTCTGGATATTCCCGTCCATGCTATTGTAAATGGCTTTCTTCAAAACCTGTAGCACAGAAAAAAAAATGTAAATAAAACATTCAAAATACTCTGAAAAGATTATACAAAGTAAGTACTCTTTACTGTTATTGAAAATATGCTATTTGGAAAATACTTTATTATTTCTAATTATATCAGTAAAATTAAACATCACACTATTTTTCCTTAAACGGAATAATTAAAATATTATGAAAAACAAAGCGATAACAAACATAGAGATAAAATAGTATCCACATCATAAAAATATATTGTACCAAAGTCGGATCCTTTTTGTGCAATTCCCAGGCTAAGGTCCAGCTGGCTCCCTTAGGATAACCAGTGTGATGGAAATAAACTCTTTTCTTCCATTCGTCTCCTGGAAGTGCAATCTCCGCACTGTTGATGACAACCACGTGATCACCACAATCATCTAAAAAAATTCAGTACTTTTTCAGAATTTCATGCTGATGCTGAATTTAGTATAACCTGTTTCAAATTTGTGTTATGAATATTAATACATCTGCTAATTCCACTAAAAAAGAAATCTTAAAATATCGGATATAAAGAGAACATAAGTTTTTTATTCCACTTGGAAAAAGTTATCTTGTTTTCTGAAATGTACCACAAAAGTTAACGCTGACAAAATTGAAGAATGGCATCTTAAAACTTACTTAGGGGATGATATATTGGTTTGTTTGTTCCCATGAGATACTTCTTCAGAACAGCAGCCGATTGGAATGGATTTTGCCAAGCGGCATCGTAAATGTGCCAGATTCTCGCAAACGTCGCCCATTGCTAAAATGCAGTTAGTTAAACGGTAAATCACACGATAATTATTAAATCATATTGTAAAAATTATTTCCAATCTCAAAGCTCATTTTAGAAAAGTAATTTGCGCATCTGTATTGTTAATTGATAACGTACATGTTAAACTAAACATATCCCATAAGAAATAGCCCCGATTATTAAAAAGGGGATTAGAGCAATAACCGACTGGCTTATATATTTTATTTTTACCTTCCCTTCTTTAAAGTCTGTGTGTTAAATGTAACAATTCCGTAAGTTAAATGGGAATAATTGTTCAAGGAAAGAAATGTGAGAATTTCACTTAAAGTTATTAAATATTGGTCCAACTTATTATAAATAACTGTTATTTAATAAATCCTTATGTATTACAATAAATTTAAACGATAATTCTTACTTGCACCCGTTTTAATGTGGACATTTTCGGCACAGTTCTAAATAAATAATTTCTAGGTTAGAATTCACCATGGATTATAATTGATGCATAATTCCCATAAAAAAATATACAAAATGCCCAAATATAAGCAAAATAATTGAGTTGATTAATTTCAGGAATAACGGCCTTCGTTCTATGCAAATTTGTGTGAGAATAAACATTTTAAGAAACTTTTAAAATTTCATCCCCGAGAACGCCATCTAGCGCTGTGAGCACGCAACGCTTTTTCGGTTGGCAGCACCCGCGGCCAACTTCACGGTGTTCACAACAGCGCCATCTAGCGATTCGAGCGCGCGACGCTTTTTAGGTTGGCAGCGCTCACGGCCAACTTCACGGTATTCACAACAGCGCCATCTAGCGATTCGAGCGCGCGACGCTCTTTAGGTTGGCAGCGCTCGCGGCCAACTTCACGGTAATCGCAACAGCGCCATCTAGCGATTCAAGCACGCAACGCTTTTTAGGTTGGCAGCGCTTACGGTATTGACAACAGCGCCATCTTGTGCCACGAACACTTATCATTTTTCAGGTTTGCCAACAGATTTATAATCATTGATAAATTATTTCATAGAGCACGCATATTTTTTTCCTTGCATAAAATAATTAAAAGTGCTTTAAACTGATGGTTTAATTGTGTTTATAGTATTTATTACAATATTTCAAAAAAAAAAATAACTTATTCTAATGATGTGTTTATAAGAAAATTCAAATTGCAATGAGAATTAGGAAAGGTTTGCTAATTAGAATATATTAAATTCATTTTATGATACGTTAGAAGAATATTCAATAACGAAGTAGAAACTTGGAGAATATTGATTGAATTTAAAGTTTACCTTATGTATTTCAGAGTTAATTAATTTTAATTCATACGTTTTATTCCTTTTATATATATAAAAATACTATTATATTGTGCTCGAAATGTACATTTAGTGAAATTAATTAAAAATATGCATTTAATTAATTTGAATATATTAGATTCAATTTTTCTAATTGGTAGTACTCGTACAGTTATTTAAATAAATTAAATGAAAAAAAAAACAAAATTACTTTTCTATACAAAGAGGTATAAAAAAAAGTAATTTTGTTTTCTTTATATACGATATTAAAAATGTACCACCAAGTTAACGCCGACAAAAGTAAATAATTTTATTTTTGATTTGCGTTTTCTTATAAAAATATCTTCAATACTAGAAACTACCTTTTTTTAAAATACAATTTATAATTGTGTAAACAAAGGTAACACAAACAAATGTTTTTTTAAGCATTTTTTTATATTAAATATCATATAAATAAACATAATAGAACCATAAAATGGACAAAAAACCGTAATAATAAAAAAGTTTGGGTCGGGGAAAGTGAAAAATACATATACACGAGAGCTGCAGCGGGGGGAGAAAATAAATACTCGGTAATCGCCTTTTCTTTCACATCAGTTCACTACAATAGACCTACACATTAAAGTACGAGCGATAAAAAGAAATGTAAACAATAAACAAACGAAAATAAAATGCGCAGGGTAATTATCTTATGACTACACTATCAAAAAATATAACAAAAAGAATCGATTACACAATATGCTCAATAGTAATAATAATAATAATAAAAACAGATTTATAAGACACTCCAAAAATATCGTCGGGAATGTATATATCCGTCTCTCTCTCTCTCTAATATATTTGTTTTTCTTTAAGCATTTTTTTTTCTCTTTTTCTCTTATTTGGTTAAGGTATGGTAAAAACGAACATTCTTTTTAATTTTTCTTCCGACTCAGTCTTGACCAACGTGAAACACAACAACACATTCAACTTATGAAAAAAGCTTGAACACTCGAAATCCGGCGAGTGTTTTATTCTTTATGTTTCCTTCTTTTATTAATAATTCAAAACGCGCAATTATTTTTTTGTTTTTAATTTATTCATTATTTTATTCTATTATTTTTTTTTGTTTGTTAATAATTTAAAAAGCGCAATTAATATTTTCTTGTTTTTTTTTTTTAAATTTCTCGTAGTTTCTCTATTAATTTGTTTTATTTTTACATCATTTATATAAAACGCGCTATTATAATTTCTTTTTCTTATTTCTTAAATATTTTTCCTTTTATATGTATTTAAAACGCGCAATTATTATTTTCTTATTGTTTTTAATCATCCAACACTTGAAAGGGTAAAATAGTAGTATTGATTATATTTATTGTTTTTAATTTCTCAAGTGTTTTATTCTTTTTTCTTTTCTTTTTTATTTATTGAGAATGCGCTTATTATTTTTTTTATTTCCTGTAAGTACACTGATTATTGTTAATATATTTACATAAAATTGGGACTTTGTTTAAACTCTGTATACATGAATATATATTTTTTTATAATATCAATAATGTAATAGTAAAAAATCTCTGCGTAAATATATAATTTCCGTATAGTACAAAAACTTCGTATTATTATTGTTATTTTCTTTTAATAAATATATGTATTAAAAGTTTTATTTATTAAAAAAATGTTCAGGGGGATATTTGAAATCACAACTCTATATTAAATTTTCAGAATGAGAATGATAAAAAAAAAGTGAAGTAAGGAATAAAACATTTACATAATGCATTTCAGAATTAATTAATTCTCATTCAACTGAATTTTATTTAAATTAAATAAAAATAATCTGAACAAATAAAATAAAATATTCCCTCTTTATTTGTACGTTACACTTAATTAATATTAATTAATAATGAGTTTTTTTAATTATTAATCATTATTAAATTTTTGTTAAGGAGGAATATTTAGAGTTGTATATTATAAAACTAATAAGAATTATTTATAATAAAATTATACTAGGAAAAAATACTGGCAATGATCAATAAAATTTGATCATTCCCTTTTATCCAACTGCAAAAGTGTGAATCATTTTAACAATTATTTAGTTTATAATACATTATTATTCCCTTTTTTCAATTTATTGGCTATGAAAATGTGAAAATTTTTCATTAACCGTGTAGATTTCCAATTAAAATAAATTATTATTATTAAAACAAATTTTTGACAAAACGACTTATTTGTTGATTGCCATATTTACTAATCAATTAATTTTTTTGTGATATGATTAATCAATTTTTATTATGTTCTTTTAAACGTAATTGTTATATGTATGGATTGTAAATTATTTTATTTTCCCCAAATGATCATTTTTTTAATAAACAAAACAATCTTCAATTAAAAACAAATTTAATAAAAGCCTTCTTAATATCATCAATTATTTAAAACATCACGCGTGTGCTTCTTATTTCCACCGCATATATATATAATTTTTTTTTCTATCTTTCGAGAGCCGCATTGAATTTAACTTTACTTTGCCTAAGTGTTGTACGGGTAAAAATATTTAATTTATTGCTGTGGCGTGTGTGTTTCGGTTTTCAACTGGTTTCGGGCACGTAAATTTCGATACTCTGCCTAGGGCCCTGCTTCGCCTCCCTCAAGGCCTTTCTCCGGTCCTCGAGCATCTTCTTGCGCTGGGCCTCACGCTTCTTCCGGGCCTCCTCGGCGGCTGCTGTTTGCGGCACTACGCGGGGCGCCACAGCCTTTCTGGTTTTATTGCCGTTGACTGTCGGTTTGTCCACAGTGTCCTCTGATTTTTTCTGAAAAGTGAATTTCGAAATAACGAATGTGAAACGATTAATAGAGAGATAAACAATTATTGAGCTAATCCAGATAAATTATTGAAAATAATCAATTATTTCATATTTGATTATAGACATAATAAATTATATCCATCACTAAGTCAGATATCTCAGATATATTCATGAGTGTAAATAAAACTATAAAAACGTTACTCCATAAATACCATATGATCGAAAACTTTGCTTCTCTAGAGTGCAACAGTAAAGCCACAGAAGAAATAATGACACATGTGTCGTTTTATTTGTTTATATTCATTGATGCCAGCAAAATGTAAAATAAAGAGAAAAAAAAACACTCTAAAGGATAATTTTTTTTCGGTCATATTGTATATTTATAATCAACTTACATGTCTTTCTGGGTCAATAATTATTTAAAAATGGAACTGTTGATTACCTTGCAATAACAATTCTACTTATCATCTTTCCATGTTTAAAACACAAGAAAACAAGGATTTATTGTTAAAATCATATATTGAATAATTATAAATAAATAATATTAAAAGCGTTTGAAAAAAAAACCCTTAGAATTTCTCGTGAACTCCTTCATCCAAACTGCAATATTGTGAAAGTTATTTGTGATTGATTGCCAGAAGTACTTTATTCCAAATCTTCGTAAATCTTTATCAACTCTCACAGTAAGCCTTCAATTATTTCTAAAAATGAGTCATCCACTTTTATAATTATTAAAAAAAATAGAAATTGAACCATTAATTTATTATCGGTTAAGATGGTGAAAAGCGACATCCCCCTAACAGTAAATCCAGGATCGTGATGTACTCAACTGAAAGACAATTAAAAAAGCCGCAATTTTCAAACAATTTGTTTAGGAAACTGAACTTTCTGGAAATCATAGCTTTTTTAATTGTCTTCCATTTGAGTATCACAAACCTGGATCGAGCTGCACTCATCCTGATCTTGGATCGTGATACAACTAACTAACAGGTTGTAAAAACTCAATTATTGTTCGTAACAAACTTCAGGAATTTAATTAATTTTTAAATTATACTCACTGTTTCTACCCAATTATTTGATTTCAGCACCTCGAGTTCTTTGAACATTGAATCAATTTGATCAACCTGCAACATCACCATATCCCAAAACCCTTGGAGGTCTTCGTTTGTTGTGGGAAAAGCATCACCCTCTACCTGTAATAAGTAAATTAAAACAATTATAATAATTGTTTGTCAAATAGAGATTATTAATGGAATAATTTATTTATAGATATTCTGTTTTCAATTTTAATAATATTTTGTTAAACTTTTAAAATAAATGTTAATATTTTCATTAAAATGTACAATAAATCATATATTTTGATCATCTCTGCAAATTCAATGGCCTCTCTCCCAAATTCACAATAATGCCACTAATCAATCGTGTTTATACTATGGATCAATTTATAATATCTTAAGATTTTTTATACAGTGAAAAATCAATATCAAAAATAGAGTTTGATTAACTTATAATTAGATATTTCAGTACATTACCTGAGTAATATTATTAGTGCACAGCCCTTTGAATTGTTGCATCTTCTGCGAGACGAGCAGCCTGGCTTTTCCCGAAGCCGACCTCAGATACCCCTTCGTATCCTCGCTCAACCCCTCCTCTAGCAGGTACTCCTCGGCTTTCTCAGCCAGCCGGAGCAACCGCTCCGTTTCGGTGTCCAACACTTTCAGAAAATAATGCCCGTTTTTGACGCCAGCTGTAACAAACCCCGAGAGAAACCTCCGTAAGTACTCAACGAAGTAAAACACCCAACCGATCCAGGTAACCAGCAACATTGTCGACAACCCAATGAATAAATAAATTAAACACACACACGAATTATTTGTTTATTAACTTTTCAAGGCACAGCACACAATGGGATTATTACATGACACTGATTGTAAAAAATTATCAATTATTGTAATTGTTTGATTGGTTCTGGAATGATGCGATTTCTGTCCGGGTCGAACTTTTTCGACATGCGTGCGTTGTTGTTTTGAATAAATAAAAGGATTACATATTCAATGTTTCTTATCATGATTTTATGCATGCACGTAAATGACTGAGTCAGTTAGTTGTGTGGAGTGCTTTGCCAAGTGGACGTAGATATACGCAGTAGTGTGCACTATGTTTGTAGATCAAGGTTGTGATTTTGCTATTAAAAATAAAAACAAAAGAAGAAGAAAAAGGTGAGTTATTTTAAAGTAATACGTTAAAAAAAGAACGTTTTCGTATAAATTACAAACTGTAACCTTTTTTTTTATGAAAATTTACAAAAAATAATTACGTAACTGTACCCATTACTCACAGTTTTAAATAGTAAGGAATAAAATTAAAACATATATTGTGTCCACAATAAGAATGCACAGGGAATCACAACCTTGAAAACGACATCTCAGAGATGAAACATTCGATAAAAAAAATTTGATGACGCTATTTTGTAATGGTTAAAAAATTACAATGACAATTCGATTTTTTTATAATTTTTAAAATAAACACAAAAAATTGAAAAACAAAAAATAGCTTTTTTTTCTAATTCGAAAACAATCAGTATGTAAACATACTCAAAATAGCGGAACTTCTTAATTTGAAAACTCTGAAAACTAATAACTATGTAAATGTTATGATACTATCTGTTTGGCCGATACGTTTGTATGGGAAGAGAACACAAAAATGTGTGAATGTGGGAAATACATGATTCTTTGTGAGGTGTAAATTTGAATCGTGTTGTATAAAACATTTTTTTTACACCTGCACAATGCACGTTAACTAAATACATTTTTTTATGGTCATTTCTCATACGAAAGAATTTTTTTTTTAATTCTATAATTTTCTTACACATTTTCCCTTCTGGTCACAGCTAAAGCGCCCGGATGAATATTCATTCACGAAAAATTTTGCTGGCAAACAGGACATGGATTAAAAACACCGACATGTGACAGTGACAACGTGTGAGGCTGTTTTATTTTGGGTTATTTACACTGACGCAATCACGGTTACTATAATACGGCGTGTTGATTAAATTTTATTCGAATCCACTGATAAGGATTTCAACAGGCCAATTATCATCATTCCGGTTTTCGCAGGTGAGTGTAAATCAATGATAATATACGTGCAGACAGAGAGCATTTATTTTATGTATTCAGTTGCGGTTGTGCAAAAAAATTGCTCAATTCCCGCACTGTAATCGAGTTGGATTGTGTTTTGCAATGGTTGTTTTATTCTGCTAGCTGATTTTATCAATGGTAATTAGCTTTTCGTTTTGTACCAGTTGGGCTTTGTAGAGATTTTTTTTTTAATTAAGCAACTGATATATTCATTTGTTTGAAAACCAGGTGATTCTATTAAAATTTACCCCGGAATTTAATCTTTTAAACAAAACCATATATCAAGGATTACAGCGCCATCTATTTTGGATAGAAAAACATGTTACCAGTAAAATCTAGATATTTTTAATTCTATAACGAATTAGGATAAAAAAAGTACTCACCACCTTCATCAGCACAATTAACTTCGACATGACAACCGTTAACAGCAGGCTTCACGCTTTCTACAACCTCATGATGCCCGTTGACTTCGTCCTTCAGCACCGGCAGAGTGCTGCTCTTCGATAAGGAACTATCCACACCTTTCCTAGGACTAAAAATAGGCAGCTGCGCTCTGAATTCGGGTGTCAGGTGCCTCAGTACCGGCAACGACGGACTGCTGGTGCTCTGCCTCATATTACTCTCGGAGAACGAATCATCCTCCAGCAACTTATCCGACATGGATTTCGAATGTTTATCACTCTCGAAACTGGTGTTGCTTCTTTCGTGATCCGAATCGGAGGTCCTGCTCTTCTGTCGCTTCATCACAAAGAAACCCTGGGCGAGGGCGCCCGGGCCGTAGAGCCTCTCCACCCTTTGCTGGATGAAAGATTTCGTTTCCGCGCCATTCGTTTCCGTGTAACTGCTCTTCCCGTTCGATTGCACTGTTTTACTCTCGTAGCTCACCTCCTTCCTCTGGTGTATCCCGTTCCTGAACGTGCTGTCCAGACAAGCGTCCAGCGTATCCTTGCTGTACAAGCTCGAAGTGAAACTCCGGGATTCTTTGCTGATGTACGTCGTTTTCGTGGAGGAATAGAATTCCTGGTGGTGGTGTGTGGTGATGGCTTGTTCGGACATGTTGTGTATGTTGAATTTTTGCATCGGTAGAGGGACTAAGTTGGGCGGTGAAAGAAGGTTGTTGTGGACCGCGTACGTTAGGTGTTCGTGGTGCGGTTCATTTGTGCGGTGCGGGGAGGCGTCCCTCGACTTGGCTAAACGTTCCGGGTCGTAATTGGTCGTGGTCGAATAACCGTTGACGGTGCAGGCTAGGCTTAGGTATGAAGGTAAGCGGTTCTCTTGAGGGGCTGGGCTTTTTAGGCTGAAGCTCCTTAAGGTACCTGCTGACGAATTCTCAGACCAATCTAAACATAAATTAAATAAACGTTACCACAATAATATCAAAAATATCCTTGCATATGTTTTAAATACCACCACAATAAAAAATATATATATATTTTTTATGAATTAATCCTGATTAAACAGAACAATAGGTTTGCTTTTAAACAATACTCAGTTATCCGTAACATGAAACAATTGCCTCTTTTTTTATTAAATTGAAATAAGAAAAAATATTGAAAATGCTGGCCATTAGGTTAAGTTACTTATCCTTATTGTATAAATAATGTAAGATCCACAACAACAAGGATAGGAAAATATATGAAAATACTTTGTACACTTTTCTTCACTTATTTTATTAATTAACAGATGTTCTTCGTAAATCATTGATAATGATCACATGATGATTGAAATGTACATCTGTTAATTAATAAAATAAGTGAAGAAAGTGAAAGTGTTTTCACATATCTATCAAATTTTCACAAAAGGGGGATGCTTTATTTTCATTGGCTGTTTCCAACTATCCACCATTATTAGTTTTTGAAAAACATAACCTACAATCTAAAAAAAAAACTAAGAAGACATTGCACCTGCATAGAAAAGGACATTTTTTGTGGAGGTTCAATGTCCTTTTCAGGTTATGTTTTTTTGGACAAAATAATAGTGGGGAGCCAATGAAAACACAATCCCCCCCATATTCCCTTAATGAGGAGTTTGAAACAACCAATCAAAATTCAGATTTCTCAACTCATTCCAAATTACAAAAAATAATAGTGGGGAGCCAATGAAAACACAACCCCCCCCCCTTCCCTTAATGAGGAGTTTGAAACAGCCAATCAAAATTCAGATTTCTCAACTCATTCCAAATTACAAAAAATAATAGTGGGGGGCCAATGAAAACACAAACACCCCCCCCCCTTCCATTCCCTTTATGGGGAGTTTGAAAGAACCAATCAAAAGTTAGATTTCTTAACTCTCATTTCAAATTACATTTTAATCAAATATATTTATCATGCTCACAAAACAAACAGAAAAAAAAGTACAAAAAGAACAATCTTCCATATTTCCAAAACAGTTGGTGGGGGTCATGTTTATTCCGACTTATTACTCTTGTTTTTTTTAAAAAAAAAAAAGGATGGGAGATGAAAGGATAAGGATATGAATTGAGAACATGGCCTTTGCTGCTAGGCCATTTCGACCAGTCACTGTTATTTTTAATATTAATTGTAAGACGTCGCAATACACCCATGGACCCGAATGAAATTTGTCTTTTTAAATAAACCTCATCCGGAACGGGACTCGAACCCGCAGTCTTTCTGCCTTATGAGCAAGGCCTTTACCCACTCGGCTATCCCAACCCCTTATTACTCTTGTTTGATTCCTTCCTCCCAGAGGGTTAATCTTCTTAATTTGATGGTTGAATGAAAAGTTTGTCATTCAACCGTTAAATCATTGAGTAAATGACTACATTCCTTCCTCCGTTGTTTGATAAAGTTAACTTTGACTATAAGTCATTGTATGATACTTTAAAGTCACTTTTATAGCCTAGTCTAGACTTTAAAGCCACTTAGGTGATGATTCTCTTTGCCTAATTTCTGTTTTAACGACATTCGTGTTGACTTATTTTGACTGTATAGTCATACTTTTAGCCCAATTTTGACATCTTTCAATCTCATTGGTGGAATTGATTGATTCCTTCCTTTATTAATTACATGGACATTTTTAATATGCAAATATATTCGAATATCCTTTCAGCTAGGAAATTAATTTTAACTAAAAAAAATAAACAAACAAGAAGAGTATTAACAACAGATCACTTCCAAGATTGCCAGCTGCTATGTGACAACAATGAAATAAAAAGCTGCTATGTGAGAACAATTAAGACACCTTAACCAGTAAGGTCCCACAGAACTGACTATTGGGCCTTTCTGATTAAGGTGTCTTTATTGTTGTCACATAGCAGCTGGCAATCTTGGAAGTGATCTGTTGTTAATACTCTTCTTGTTGTTTTTTTTTTAGTTAAAATTAATTTCCTAGCTGAAATGATATTCGAATATACTTGCATATTAAAAATATCCATTTAATTAATAAAGGAAGGAATCAATCAATTCAATGTTTTTATTTTTTAGTTAAAATTTATTTCCTAGCTGAAACGATATTCGAGAGAGCTTCATATTTTTGTTAGTTTGATGGTTGAACGTACAGTTTGTTATTCAACAGTTTGATCATTGAGGAAACGAGTACATTCTTTCCTCCATTGAGATTATTTATATTAAAAAGGAATTAGCAATAATATATCTAAAACTGGTTTACTTGCTTCCTTTATTAATTCCAGTTACCAGCAATTACGAATATCTATGCAAACCTATAAAGAATTGGAACACATACTTTTAAACTGTGGTGGTAGATAAATCACTAGATATTAACAAACATAAAGCACTAATAAATAATTAATTTTAAAAGCCTTGGACGCCCACCGGTATCCTGCGAATAAACTAAATCCACTACACACTCGATACAAGTACCTTATGTTCTTATTTTTTTCTCGGTTTCGCAAACCGCTCGCGGTGTACTACAACAACACAACCACACTCTGCAGAGGCCGGGTGCCGACTAACTGGGCGTGTGAATGAAAGCAAAATCGCTCGTTCCATTCTTCCATTACGTAAAAAAAAATCGTACGTATTTTTTTCTACCTGGATATTTTCTATTTCACATGCTATCACTTTCATTTTTTTCTCTCTGCGCGCTAAAAGAAACAACACATCAAACTCTACCTGAAAGCAGGTCGGCGGAGGCGTCTACGTCGAGGGAACAAGTCCCTATGGAGTCGACGGAGCGGTCCATGACGGGGTTGGAGTTATAGGAAGGGGTTGTGTCGTCGACGGAGGATTTATCGCATTTCTCTAGGGGCGCGCCGGACGCTGTTGCGGCGGTGTCATTTTTTTGGGATGGTGGTGTCGTCCTCTTCCGCTTTGCATGGGTGTTGTTGGTTGGGGTGGTAGTGGTGGTTTGGTGGTTGGTTATGGGGAGGGAGCAGGGGCGACGCGCCGGCACCGGAGAGGTCGGTATCCTGGTGACTCCGAGTAGCAGGACCGTGGACTTTTCCTCCGGAAGGTCGCTGCACCCAACACACACAAATCCTTGAGTCAAAAAAGGGGGGAGAGACTGACTGACAAGTTGAACAATTGTGAGTGTGTGGGGGGGAGGAGAAGAAGAAGTACTTCGGGCGAGAGAA
Source organism: Philonthus spinipes (assembly GCA_963082785.1). NCBI lineage: Eukaryota > Metazoa > Arthropoda > Insecta > Coleoptera > Staphylinidae > Philonthus > Philonthus spinipes. The sequence goes on from OY720308.1 coordinate 3,369,177, forward strand.
AAATCCACTGGCTTATGGCGTTTTATGCTGTTAATTCGGGTTAATTACACCGCGAGCGGCGGTCTCGCTAGGGTAATCCGAGGAGCAAAGACGTGGAACTTTACACTTGTTGCTAAATAGATAATTCTATCGATGCTATATAGGAGCTCATTTTTCAATACCTCATCAACCAATTTTAATTCTTCACAACCGTAACTCTTTTTTGCACCATTAATAATTCTGACATATTTTTGGCCATTCTAAAAAATTAATACAATATGTTCTCTATTGACTTTTTAAACGTTTTCTACACTACCATATACTTAAACGTTTGTCATGTCTACCATTCAGTATAAGTCTGTCAACTATATAGATTTTAAAAAATACCAATCAACCGTCGTGAATCACAATTTCCACTGAAAAATCAATAATAATTTCATATCAATCACAATCATTAATCTTGACGTTAAAGTCATTATACTTTACGCCTATTACCTTGCGTAGTTTATATTGCCTTATTTGAACTATAAAGTCGGACTTTTTGCTCAAATTTGACTTCAATGTCATTTTATGCAACTATAATTATCCAAGGTTAAGGTGGAAGTAGTGCTTCCCCCTGTACAATTGTCCAAGATTAAGGTGGAAGTAGTGCTTCCCCCTGTACAATTGTCCAAGGTTAAGGTGGAAGTAGTGCTTCCCCCTATACAATTGTCCAAACTAAACTCTAAAGTCACATTTTGTACTAATTTTAACTCAATAGTTGGTATACGGTGGAATGTTTGTTTAGCTTCAACTCTAAAGTCACTCTGATTGCTTAGTCTTGACTTTAAAATCACTGTATGTCATTTGTATTTCCTAATCTTGACTTTACAGTCATTGAATATCCCTTCTTGTACCTAATTCCTACCTTAAAGTCACACTGTGTCACTTATTTTAACTAATTTTGAAATAGAAGTCAGTGTGTGGTGAAATGCTTGCGACATTTTTCACGCGAAAGCCATTATATGAAACTCTAATTACCAAATTTCATTTGTAAAGTAAAATCAGATAGATATTTCTAGAATGTAACTAATTGTAGCCCCTTCAATCTTGTCAAATATTAAACATTTAATATTTGAGAAGGGCAACATTTGTTTTAAGTAATTGTAGCCCCTTCATTAATTAGTTATAAATTTATAAAATTGGTGAACTTTTAACAGCACTCCAATTACATGCTGGTATGTGAACGAATTAAAAAAAGAAAAGAAGAAATTTCCCCCCCTGTGAGTAAGTAATAGGTTTACATTGTGGGCCAATGACGAATTTAATTGTTTTCTCCGCGCCGACATCGATAGAAATGTGGTTTACGAAGCGGCCTTCTTGTTTCGGCTGAACCTACACGGTATGCCTAATAAGTAATGCTCATTGAAGAAAGAACGAAAAAAAAATACAATGTAGTCAAAAGTAAGACAAAACTGGAGGTTATCAACGAATTTATTTAATATTAATAACTTCAGGAAATTAAATAATTAATGTTGTAATTGATTTAAACCTTCTGTATTTTTTTCTCATATATTACTTTGACGCAATTTCTATTTTTAGTTATTTTATAGTGCATTTTAATAGAAACCTCTGGTCGATAGCCGTTTTTCGAACATCAAATCAAATCAAACACCTTTATATATTTAAGTACATGTATTGTAACCCTACACCCATATGGGTAGAAAGGGTCATTGAATATATATATATATATATATATATATATATATATATGTATTGTAAATATACCCGACGCCCTAAGGGGCAACAAGGGATAACAGAAGAAGAAATATTGTAAATATATCTAATGTTTGGAAATAAAGAATATATATACAGAGAGGTTTTTTTTATCAGTATACATTAAGCGAACTGTATACCTCCAAAAAAACCAAGTCAAACGCATTGAACCGATTAACGTGTGTATGTTTAGTTGCCTATAACAGACAACTAAACGTCAAACGCTAAACTTCAAATTGTGTGAAATATTTGATCGAAAATGTATACAAATGAAGAAAAAGTCGAATTTCAAGCGTGTATTACAATTCCAACAGTACTAGAGGAGGATAAGACATGTTTTCAATTAATCCAAAGTAGCCGAATACCTCGGTTAGGATAATTTTAAAAATAATTAAACTAAAACATTTTCGTTGATTAATGAGGCACTTAATTTTTGAAAAACCATGGTTACTTTAATTAATAAAATATTTATGATTTTCAACACTATTTTATTTAATTTCACTACAATTGTTTCGCTACGCTGTAGCTTCTTCAGGTGAAGAAAGTTAATATTAATTTTCAATTAAAGTAAAACATTTTCGTTGGAAGGTTGTATTGAAAAAAAAAAAAAAAAAAAAAACGCTACAAAATAAATCATGACTAACACAAGCAATTTCCCTTTTTTATCAAAAATACGTCATTATTATGGAGAAATTACAGGTAAAAAATTTTAAGAGATTTTATTAAGACAATTTGAAAGAAAAATAACAGTGAAGAACAATAAACTTGAAATAAATAATTAGAATAATTGCTAGAAATGACCACCAGAAACTGCAAGACAGTAACTCAAACAATCGCGAAAATTCTTCCATGTACATTTCGATATTGTCATAAACAGAAATAGAAAATTGTTTAATTGTTTTTTGGATTATCCTAATTGAAGGAATCGATCGTTCAGGTTGCGTATTATAGGCAACTAAACACACATACATCAATGCGTTTGACTTGGGTATTTTACATGTATACATAGGGGATATGTATACTGTTAAAAAAAACCTCTCTGTATATAATAAAAAATAATAAAAAAATTAACTATTTTGATATTTTGACCCTCGGATTTTCTATTTTGTGAATAATTGAGTTTTTTTTAATATTGTGTGTATATAATATATAAAAATATATATATAACATCTTTATTGAGGCTATATTTAATTTAATATGAACAAAATGGTTATCGACTATTGGTCTTTCAGCCGGAAGTCTTTGTCTTTATATCAGTCGATTTGATGAGTTATGAGATGAATGAATATTTTGTGGATTTGAGTATAATTCATTAATTTCAACAGTTTTCATTTTCTTCAAAACAGTATGCATTCCTCTGAAGATACAAAAATACCTAAACAATTTCCTACTCTCCTCATTTCTTCTCCTGAAGCATTTTTTCGAAGAGCAACAACTAAATAAACGACTTAATTAAACTTTCACTCGAAACAACGACGAGCAGCAATTATTTAATTACATCAAATTCGTAATAATCGAGAAATCAATGCCAAGGCCTTTCGCGTTTTTACATTTCGAACACGTGACAATGATAATTACATCATTCGCACGCCGCGGCCCCTGCTGCACTGGCTCGCGGACATGTTTGGCATTAACATTAACAGCCGAGATAAATAACACAGGATATTCTCATTATGAAATTCTAACGAGTTTTTTTTTTTTTCTTCGTTTCGCTCGTTTTTAGCGCTTGCATCATGAATGAATTTTAACCTTTCATGGGTTTTGATCTTCGGAATGAGTGAATACTCAGAAAATATTTTATTGGTAAATTTTTCAAACCCCCAAAAACCCAGTCTTGTTCCGCACTAGGCATTCTTAAATTTTCACCTCACACTAAGAAATAGAGAAACACATGTAACGATGACTCTGGGACTAATCCACCCAAGGAAGAGGATTGTAAATAACGATGACTAAATAAATTCTCAAATTTAAATTCATCTTAAATGTTTAAATTTGAGTTATGTGAAGTTAGTTAATCACAATTAAAACACTTTCACTTTTAAGTGAAGCAAGGAATAAAAAGTGTTTTAATTGTGATTAAATTCATCTGATGAAATTTCCGCATGGTTTAAGTTTACTTTACTGTGATGAAAGAGTATTGTCCATTGATCTAGACAGCAATGCTAATAATTATATATCCATCTCTTTATGTTAAATCGCACACTTAAACTTATCTGATTCAATATGTTCAATCACCATTCATCTATCGTATGGTCTTTCGGACCGAAATGGCTATCCATACACTGCACTCAGACCAGTGTGTTCCATACGCTAGATGAATAATGGTTTCAACATTTTATTAAATGAATTTCGTTTCCTGTACTCATAAACAGCACTTGTCCTGTTTTTTAGTCCATTATTGTTTTAAAGTACTTACTAAATTAGAATGTCACAATATCTAGGAGGGAATAATTTGTTAATTGTTTTCGAATTATTTTTTATTTAATTTAGAACAAATTCGCCTTTTTTTTAGTGTTTCGTCCACTAAAGGAAGGCGAAACTAAATAAAAACGAATTTGAAAACTATTAATAAATTATTCCCTCTCTAGTGGCATCGTCAGCAATTTGGGTCCACAACCGAGAGCTAGAGAGGGATTAATTTCTTAATTGTTTTCAATTTTTTTAACAAATCTCGGTTGTAGACAGAAATTGCTGATGAAGCCACTTGTAAAAAAGCCAAAAGATGGCGCTTTATACTATCAATATTATGATTAATTTCTGATTCAGTTGAAAATGCGATTAATTAATAAATTCGTGAAAGCATTTTAATGATTTGTGCAAATATTTTATTGTTGTGGCTTTTGATGCATGTCGATTAATGTTGTGCAAAATTTTACAGCTCCTATATAGCATATTCAATACATACCGTTTGAAATCCTGAAATCCGAGAATGCCGGAAAGCATTGCTCAAAAAATAAATTACTTAAAAAAAACAACAACAAATCAGCATATTGCGCGCATAAGCACAGTGATTCCTCTGTAAATATCTTTGTATTTGTAAAAAAAGAAAAACATGTTTATGTACAGTGGTTGTGTACAATGTGTGAACACATCAGGAAGCTAAACTACAAAAACAAACCAGCCATACGCACAGTCTGCTAATCGCGAATAAGGCCGCGTTTATAGTAGGGCAACACGAAGTTAGATTCTAGCTGCACCATTTACACTATTTGTAAAATTAACATTTTTTTAAGTTGCACAGAATGTATTGGACTGCTACAAATGTTTCGACATCATTAAGCAGATGATTAATCAAACAATTATGACAGTCTCTAAAATAAACTTTATGAAACTTAAAACAAAAACGTTGTTATAAATGCGACCTAACTAGATCCAAAAGGAGGATCCTTTTTTTGTCTCTGTTGGATACTGATAAAAAACATCTGTGTATAAAATCTCCATTATATAATTCAATGTCTGGATGGGGTATTTACCCGAGAAGTAGATTTTTTTAATGTACTTACTTTTAAAGTACTTACGTAATGTAAGTCAAAATGACCTTTGAAAATAATTAATTATCAATCAATCATCTTCCCTTTAGCCACTGTGACAAATGTAAATTAAAACAACTACTTCTCGGGTAAATACCTCTCCAGACATTGAATGGACATTTTATTTAATTTATTTATTTTAAAAAGTAACTTTATTTAGTCTCCAGCAAAGATAAAATTTTGTCCCCTCCACAAAAACTTCCTTTTTGATCCAGTTAGGCCGCATTTATAGTAAAGTGGCACGACGCAAGAAGAATTTAAAGCGCAAAGAAAATTATTCACTGTGTAAATTAGTTAATCGTAATCAGTAGTCTATACATATGGCTCAATGTATTTGTAACGAAAATAAAATAAAACACACAAAGCAGCTAAAAAAATAAATAAATAAAAAAATCCACATGAAAGAAGCGTGTATTTACAAATGTTTTTTCGGTGGTGGGTGCATCGGCGTTTTTAATCGGTGCGTGTCGCACGAAAAAAAAAAAGAAAAGAAAATGCAATTGGGATAAGGTCGGAGAGGTCTTGAATTGGCTGTTGCGTGGACGATGACATGCAAATAGTTGAGTCTCATTAAAATTATTTATGTTTATCGAACGAAGGACGGCGGCGCGCGGTGGGCTTCAATTAACGTTGAGAAATTTTAAACACTCGTATTTATAATAATAAACCCTACATCCATATGGGTAGAAAGGGTCATTGAATATATATATATTTATAATAATAACTAATGGTTTTAATATTTAGACATTGGTAGTTCATATTGTATGAAATAAATATGAATAAATTATTAAAAATAACCAATAAAACACAGATTTTTGTTTTATTTGTTGATTTTTAATAATTTATTCATATTTATTTCATATAATAATAACTTTATTTGTCCAACAGAGTAACCAATACAGGAAAAATTAAATGTTCAATAAATTTTATACAATTAAAAACCAAACAAATAAATATACATCTATTTTAATTCATCCAGTGGAATATTTCGACAAATATGCATCGTACAAAAAAAATGTTTCGAACAGATTTTAATGGTTTCGATTAAAACTGATAAAATCCGTTAATAAATTGATAAATCTTAAATCGCGGCTATTCTGTAAGGGAAACGTACACGTTATTTAATATCATCACAGTGTAAACAGGGTTTTTAATAGATATATACACATAGAATGTGACTTTAATTAATACAATTTTTCCTACGGAATAGCCCCGAATATCTCAATTAAAAACTCGCCCCGTTATGAAACGTATTTGTTTCGCGACGTCTGATTTATCGTGCAACCGGACGATAATATTTGTCTCGTTTATCCTTGGATACGAATGTGTATCGAAAACAAAAATGTTAAAAGCCGGTATCCGAAAACGGCGACCGGTGCTGGCCTAAAACGGAGAAATCGCAGAGGAGGAGGCATTCTAGTTTTCGTCCAGATAAAGTGTCACCCTTTTTAATATGCATGAGCAATTTTGCGGAAAAGATCAATAATGCACATAAAAAAAATATATATTTATTTATACTAGTGAGAAAAAAAACGTGGAAAAGGATTCTGTCCCAAATTAGAAAACGAGTTTTTGTTTTGTTATTTAATTAATTCTTTATTAACCACTATATTGTAGCGTAGTTTGATGGTTTTATACAAGCTGGTCAGAAAAGGTGTGATAATCTTCAAATTAAATAATTCGTTGATTATTTTTGGATAAAAAAAATTAATTAAAAAAAATTATTATAGGCGTTATTTCTGAATTACTGCCTATGCGCGCCATCTAACGCCGATGAAAGGAAATGTATTTTATGTTGGCTAGACTTATGCGATTTTAGGGGAGCTTTGTTCAGGTTGAAAAAATCATAGAGAATGATTAGAAGATTAAGGTTACGTTACGTTATGTGAAATTGTTGTCAGCGATTATTAATGTTTTAAACAAAATCAACATTGCAATGAGCATTCGAATCATACGATTCGAAAAATAATCGATTATTAATAATATTTGAATGATTTTTAAAATAATGTCCATCACTCAATAAGCCTACAACTATTTTCAGCAAGCACACCCTATAATTGATCATATTAATTAAAAAAAACATGCCTTATTTGTTTTATTTTTGTTGTTCCATTAAAGTATAAGTCGGTTTAGTTTAACACACCGTAATTTACAAAACAATAGAATTGCGCCCGTCGTGTAGTAGTAATTTAAAACAAATGCTACGCGCAATGTGGCATGAAATAGAAACGCAACGAATATTCCCAATCTAATCAATGCCTTTCGTAATACTCGTGACGTATTTGTTAGAAGCAAATCCGAACGAACATTCCCAAAAAATATGCACAGTACGGTTATTATATTTTTTTGATAAGGAATATCTTGCTTATTTTTGGTTACACCAAAGGCGCAAGATTACAACATACAATACAACATACATACAATACATACAATTTGATGTTTGAATAATTTAGAGAGTTTGAGTTTCTTACAGTGCATTGTTTTTTTATCTTTATTTTGTAATCGGAGATGGCCTCTTCGTGGGATTGGGAATTAGAGACTGATTTTTTTTAACTTTAATAATCGCTAACAGAAATTTCACATAACGTAACATAATCTTAATCATTCTCTATGATTATTCAACCTGAACATAACGCCACATAGAATTAGGCAAAAGATGGCGCTTGTGTCGCCTTTCATTAATTATGATTAATCACTAGTTTAAATATTCAATGTTTGAGGCAATCAGTAATTTCAGTGCAATCTATCAAACTAAGAGAAAATAACCAAAATCACCGTAGGGGGATTGTACGGTGCAGCCGTTCAGAACTATTGTAGTTTTCATTATTCGATCAAAGGCAATTCCTTTAAAGGTTTTCGAAAACATCAGGAGGGGTGTTTTCTATCCATATGCAAACAAACACGACCCAGATCAATCAAAATATCCCAAAAAAAATGGGGGAACACCATCGGTGCGTAGGTATACACACAACACACCGGAAATAGCATTGGGGATATCCTGCTCGGCCGAAATCCGATTACACCCAACCGCACACACTTAACACTTAATTACCTCAACACCGCAACACTCTCACCTTGAACGATCGAGATATCGAAAGACGGGCCCGCGTTATTTCCAGCGTTATCAGACATTTTTTTAAAAAAATAGGTCTATTTGATATAATACAGTTCTTAATATAAACAAATATTATAAATATATTTGGTTTTAAAGCACTTACGTAACGTATATAAAAAAATCGCATTAGTTAAATAATTAATTAATTATTCAGTTGAGTAAATTAATTATTTTCAAATTCGTTTATTTCATTTAATAAACAAATCGTAATGAATTATATGGTTTCATTAACGGAGATTGCAGTGTTTCTCGCAGATAACCTATAATGTATATAGAAAAAAGCAATAAAAAAGTTTTTGTTTAATCGACCACAAAGAGCGCTATAAAAAAATATTTTTCCAAAACTACTAAGTTTCTGTAAACTTTCTTAGTATTTTAGGGTTATATGGTTGTTGTACTCGACTACAGAGGGCGCCACAATAATACTTTTGCGGCGCCCTCTGTAGTCGAGTACAACAACCATATAACCCTAAAATACTAAGAAAGTTTCCATATAATCTATTACAGAGGGTGCTACAAGAATTATTTATAGCGACTTTCTATAGTTCTCGACACCTAATACGGACAAAAATGGATATGATTAAGAAATAAAGAAAGACTTTCTATAGTGTAATTGTAACTTTTTTTATTATAAAATATAGTGTATTACGGTGGTTCTTGCTGAAAAAATATAGCAAAATTCCGATTTTTTGTTTGTTAGTTATTATATTTAAATCGTTGGTTTTATAGAAAGTAATTTTAACTCTATGGAAGCAACGATTAAAATATGATAACTTCCATGTTAATGTTAATTGGCACACAAAAAAAATCGGAAGTTACATTTCCCATCCCCACTACATCATTATTCGTCTAGCATATTCTATGTCTATGGTTGGTTAATATTTGTCAACAGAATATTAACCAACCATAGACATAGAATATATATATAAATACTGAAGATCACTTTAATTTACACGGTTGTCCATCTTATACAAATAACATTTTAACAAAAAATACAGGAAGTATTTTAATGCGAAAATATGTAGTTGCAAATAAGTTACACAAAAGGTATAATTAAAAAAATATGTAAGTATTTTAAAACTCTCTAGAATGCTTGAGTTTTTAAATACTTATATTTTTTTTTTAATTACACCATTTGCATAACTTATTTGCAACTACACATTTTCACTTAAAAAAAAGGTTGCCATAATCCCAAACCCATCATTATTATTTAAACAAATATCCACTCGAATGAATAAATAACTTTGCATAACACGCGCGCCAGTGTGTGTCTTAACTTTCGTTAGGCAAAAAACTCATACAGTTCATTTAGCGCGCGCGGCACGCTTTCCTCTTTCGCGGATATCAATTTTCGACGCCCACAACATTCTCGATATCGCCGGGCATTACGCATTCATGTATTCAGTTTTGTTTTTCGCGATCGCATGCGCTACTGCCCTTGAGTCGAGCGATTTAATTGTGTATTAAAATAAATAAATAAATAAATAGCGCGACCGCAGTGCTGAGGACAATTATGTATTGTAATTATGACGGCGTTGGCTGAGGTGACAATTCCGATGTGTTTGTAATGGAGCAGCGTGAGGAATGATGATTATTAAAATGTGTACGAGAGGTAAAAGACATGATCGGAATTCTGTTAACGTCAACGAACTGCACTCGCGGTAGAGATTTATTTTATGCGCAGGTGTATTTTGCTTTTACGTTAATATTATCAGGAAATTGTATTTATGATGCTTTTATTAAACAATTGAAAAATTGACTTTCGTAAATCTTCTCAATACTCGTAACTGATAGACGCATGACCATGGCGAAATTTTGCAAACCAATTATAATTATTTTATTGGTAGATGTTCAATAATCTATTCATATTTATTATTACAATGTGAAATTTCTTTCTTTCTTAATCTTATCCTCTTTTACCCGTATTGGGTGTCGAGGTACAATGTGAACTACTAATGTTTAAATATTAAAAATCGATAGCATATATTGGGAAGGGGGGGGGAAGCGTTGAAGTGGTCATAACAAACTCTCAATATATTTTGTTTTTAAGAAACTAAACGACTGTTCAAGATATGTTGAGATATTTGAAATAAATTTGTTTTTCTCTGTATTGTTTACTTATACTGTGATGCCACCACGCACTAACACCATCTATAGTTCAATTGGAAAAACATTAGTAAAAAGCAGGTTGCATTTAAAGTTTTTACAATTGAACAATAGATGGCGTTCGTGAACAACGAAATGATTGTCATTTATTTAGGATTGTAAACTCCGATAAAAGTAAAATAAATCATTAACACATGGCGTTAGTAAGTTGTAGCATCAATATATTTGAGCCATGGCATCATTACAATATTCATTGAACGAAGATGAATGAATTATTTCAGGTTATGTTGAGAAGCTAGAAATAAGTGACATTCCGTAGTTCACGAACACCATCTATTGTTCAGTTGGAAAAACATTAGTAAATAGTAGGTTGCATTCAAAGTTTTTACAATTGAACAATAGATGGCGTTCGTGAACTACGAAATTATTGTCATTTATTTAGGACTGTAAACTCCGATAAAAGTAAAATAAATCATTAACAGATGGCGTTAGTAAGTTGTAGCATCAATATATTTGAGCCATTGCATCCATACAGTATTCATTGAACGAAGATGAACGAATTATTTCAAGTTATGTTGAAAAGTTAGAAATAAGTGTTGTTATAGTTTTTTTTGCCAATTCTGTGCGTTCATAATTCTTAACATTTAACAGTTTATTTGTGTGTAATAGCTTATTTACCCACTACTTATAGTAAAACTTGTTACAATTTTGTAAAATGGTGAATTTTCCGTAAATAAATATTATTATTATTATTATATTTTATTTTTAAATACATTTTTTAACGAAATACTAAATATAAATAGAAAACAGTATTCATTCACTTGGTCACAGTTATTTAAATATATTAAATAAAAAATATATATTTTCAAATCATTTTTATTTGAAATACTAAATGTTTATATTCAGCCTAAATCACTCGACATAGTAAATCCCATTGTTTGGAAAGCACGCCTTCATTATCCACGTTGGCGGAATTTGGGCCAATTGTAAGATAAACGTTGTTCGGAATATTTATGCAGCTGGCTCAAAAAAAAATTTTATAATTAAGAAAAGTTTTTATTTTTAATTTCACAGGGAGAATTCTTTCAGTTCTGAAGCAAACTTTCCATTGAAGTGGTTGAAAATATAAAAGGACCTGTGAACGCTGATGGGGGGTGGTTCTCAAGAAGTTCAGAAGAGTAAACAATAACACGTTTATTCACTAACTTATGTACAACGTTTCGATGTGGTAGTCGAGGAGCTAGTGCCGATACTCCCGGTACACCCCTTCAGACATTGATAAAAAACAGAAAGCAGAAGATTAACATTACAAATCTTCTGCTTTCTGTTTTTTTTATGTTATCATTAAATAAATAATGAGCAATAAATAAATTGAAATAATTTCATTTCTGGTAACCACGGTGTTTCTCACTAGAAAAAAAATCAGACATTTCAGATTTTTATGGTTTTCCCGCGCTGGAATTACATTTAAATCGCTGGTTCATGTTTCGAGCAATAGATGTCAGCACCAAAAAAATGGGTACTTTTAAATCACAGAGAGAATTATTTCTGTTTTAAAGCACACTTTTTATTAAAATGGTTGGAAATACTGAAAAATAAATTTATGTTATCATTAAAAATGCATCTTAAATAAAATAAATAATCAGCAATAAGTCGATGATTGATTTTGAGTTACGTGAAGAGTATAATCAAAGTTGTTATTGATAATGAGTGCATAGCACTCGAAATATATATCTAAATATTAGAAAATAAAGTGTGAAGAAAGGATAGAATTATTTCAGCAAATAATTTCATTTCTAAATGTTTTTCGCTGAAAATATGAAGATTTCAGATTTTTTTAAATCAATTGAATTCTGGTAATTACAATGTTTTTCGCTTTAAAAATGTAAAAATTTAAGATTTTTTAAATTAATTGAAATAATTTTATTTTTGGAAATCAGCGTTTCTCGCTATAAAAAAATGTGGAATTATCAGATTTTCCCGCGCTTGAATCACATTTAAATCGTTGGTTCATGTTCCGCGCAATAGATGTCACTACTGAAAAAAAAACAGTTGATTTTAATTCACAGAGAATTATTTCTGTTCTGAAACGCGCATTCCGTAAAAATTATTGGAAATATAAAAAAGATTTCTTTTTATCCAACACATGAAAAGGACTTGAGGAGAAATTTATTTTTTTCATTAAATAACGAACGGAAATTGAAACCAAAAAGTATACTTATTTTCAAGCGAGAGGATACTTATGGAGGAGTGGAGGAAATTCGAGTTAGTTTCAGCATTTTCTTTTTTATTCAACGCTTCGCCGCGACGCGTAAATATAGCCGGTTATATTTAACAACAATTATCTCCAGACCGCAATGCACTTTCGGCAAAATCCTCCTTTAACGCACAAACTGGACAAATTATTATAAATCGCGAAAATTACCAAAAAAATAAAATAAAAAAAAGCACGATCATGCAACAAAAGCGCTCGCTCTCTTCCTTCCCGCACGGAAAGACCAACCTTTTAATCCACTTGGTGATGAACCGGTTCAGGCGCTTTTTCTTGCCCATTTTCTTCATTCGGACAGGATTTTGGTTACTCACTCGATTCGGGAAAATGCGAATGATTCGTTTAATCCGGTGGCGGAGGAGGCTACGGTGGCTTTCGGTTTCGTTCACGCGCCGGATTCTAAATTGGAACTGTGGAAGAGAGGTTGCCGCCTAGACGTCAGGAATTCCCTTCGGGGGTCTATTTTTAGGGGCCCTAGCCTAACTGGATGCGATCGCGAGGAAGGAATATTTCTCGAAACGGAACAGAGGGAAGAGAGACGAGGACGGCGCACCGAGGTTAATTCGGGATTTGCACATCTTAAGAAAAAAAAAAATAAATAACGAGAGAAAGAAAAAATGAAGGAAAAACAACGTCATTAGGGGAATGCAAAAAAAAGGAGACGTTATTCACGACTTCAACCGCTTTCTGGTTGATTCAAGGGGAATTTTCAATATTTTTGGATGATTTCAACCGTTTTCCACACTGTAAGTTTTTGATGGATTTTTTTATAGCGAGAAACACTGATTTCCAAAAATAAAATTATTTCAATTAATTTAAAAAAAGTCAATAAAACTCGATCAATACTTTTTTCTGCAAAAAATACTTAGACTTTTTGATAGATATTTGCCAAAAACTTACAGTGTAAGTAATTATTATAGTTGAAAAAAATTGATCGAATTGACAAATATCTATCCAAAAACTTACAGTGTATTTTTTGCAGTTGGAAAAAGGGATTGATCGAATTTTATTGATCATTACCAGAAAAATTCTTTGTGTAATTTCATTGCAATTTAAATAACTGCAAATATGTGAATTATCTTTGTTTCATTTTATTTAACTTCTCTCATTTTGAATTCTCTTGCACATATTTTTTTAACTTGTTAATTATTGAGAGTGTGGATAAATGATTTCAACACATTGTAAGGTAAGAAATAACACACTTAATTATAATATTCTTCTAAATGCTCGGTTTTAACATTGAAAGACAACAATCAATTTTTTCTATTAATCATTTTGCTTTCCTATTAAATTTTCAATCAGAAACTTATTTGACCGTATTCACCGGGGAAAGTACCATGATGGACACATCACCATTTTTTACGTTTGTATAACTCTAATGGTTTTATTGTTGACTATAGTTTCAACAACCTTAACTTATTATCAAAACAAAAGTATTTTAAAAATTAAAATTACAGGCATTTTTTTTTCTAAATTCTTTTTTCTCATTATATTTTTTTCACAATCCCAAAATATTTTTTTTTACAATACAAAAACAGTGAAACAAATACTATTATATTTGTATTCAATTGTGAATATGTAAAGTAACAGCCTCAAGTATTGAATTATTAGATAGTGCGAATAATTATAGAATAAACATAGTTTACGTGTGTGAAAATTCTCATTGAACGTATGATTTTTCCCAGTGATTGGATTTAAAAGTTCCCGCGAGAGCATAAAAAATGCTCGGCGAGAATGGGTGAAAGCGTTTGTGATTCATCCGCTAATACACGTCTCCAGTTTATTCTCTTTTTACGGCCGCGGATTTGAATATTCAATTGTGCGTGGCTTTCTCCCACTGAACTGTAATTCAGTTTTAATGGGCGCGGACCGAATGTCATCTTCGGATAATGAATAACAACAGGAAACGAATAGAAATTTTAATTAATTGATTCTGAATAATTATTTAAAAAAAAGTTTATTGGACGATTAAGAGAGAGACGTGAAAATGTGCATTTCTATTAATTTACTGGCACTTATTTTAAGCTTATGGTGTATTTTTCGTTTCGTCTGTATTAATATTGGAAAAATTAAAATGTAAACAAAATTTATTTTGCTCGTTTATAACCTATAATATATGTATTTACGTCAGAAATGCAGGCATTAGTCCTGAAGAGTGTTCCAAAATTGACCGCCAGATATAGTATCGCTTTTGTTGTATCTTTTTTTTCTGTTTCGTTTCATCTATAATAAATGTTTAAAACGTAACCAAAATCTAGTTTGCGCGCTCATAACTCGTAATATACAGTGCTTCTCAAAAGTAACGGACAAATTCTACGATATTGCTCGTTCTATTCAGAATGAAAAAATCTATCAATTGATAGATAATTCAAGTTATTTGAATTTTTAAAGTTAGGGGTGAAGGGTTAGGGGGCTGAAAATGTATGTCAGTATAGTAATTTAAAAATAAAAATCAGAGCATTTTTCTGAAATATTTTTATTTATTTTTTTTTTACTTTTGGAAAGCACTGCATGTGTTTGCTTCAACAACGTAGATTTTCTTCCCGAAGAGTGTTCCTAAATTTACCACCAGATAGAGTATCGTTTATGCTGTATTTTTCGTTTCGTTTGTAATAAATTGGAAAATTTAAAAAGTGGTAAATTTTGGAACCTTCTTAAAGACGAAACATATATTATAGGTTATAAACACACAAACAAATTTTTGTTTACACTTTATTTATATATATTATCAAAATTCCATTCACCCTGATAATATAAAAAAACATTTGAGATGGAAAATAAGCGATGCTCTATCTGGTGGTAAATTTTAGAACCTTCTTTGACACGAAACATATATTATAGGTTATAAACACACAAACAAACCTTCTTAGAGACGAAACGTATATTATAGGTTATAAACACACAAACAAATTTTTGTTTACATTTTATTTATATATATTATCAGGGTGAATGGGATTTTGATAATATATATAAATAAAATGTAAACAAAAATTTGTTTGTGTGTTTATAACCTATAATATACGTTTCGTTTCTAAGAAGGTTCCAAAATTTACCACCAGATAGAGCATCGCTTATTTTGCATCTCAAATGTTTTTTTTTTTTTTTAGTGTGTATGCGTTGTTTTTCATATTCACCGAAATGTTGTGCAAATAGTCGCAGCCAGCCGGTAATTACAATTCCATTTGTTGCAACTTTGTAAATCGGCATACGAGTTGTTGGGCCGTATGGTTTTATCTGTTAAGGTCGTCACCAATTACTGCGTAACGCACGGACTTTATGGACCGTTATAAAACGCGACGGCTTTTCTTCTTTACGTACCGCGGCCTTTCGCAACATTCTCTGAGTCAGATGCAGGGTGTGATTAACAAATATATCATCAACTTACCTTTAAAAAAATGGATGCCCATCCATGTGATTTTTTTTTTAATCTACAGTTTTAAAATGTTTTTTTTAATGATTTTTTTTAATCTACAGTTTTAAAATGTTTGTTTTTTAATGTTTTTTTTTTTAATCTACAGTTTTAAAATGTTTTTTTAATGATTTTTTTTAAATGTACAGACTTAAAATGATTTTTTAAAAATATAGAGATTTAGAATGATTTTTTTAAAATATACAGATAAAATATACATGTATCTAAATAACGTTTTCTATTTAAGTTTCACAAAATTTATTGGAGATACCTTGCTACAATTGTTTCCCCAACACAGGCAAATTATTATTTTCATTAATCATTTTCTTGACGAAATAATCGTAGCAGTGTCTCTGAATAATTTTCGTGAAACTTAAAAAAAATGTTATTTAGTTACAAATAGTGTATTTGATTAAATAAACTGAAACAAAGATGATTCACACATTTGCAGTTATTTAAATTAAAATGAAATTAAACAAGGAAAATCTCTGGCAATGATCAATAAAATTGGATCAATCCCTTTTTACAACTGCAAAAAAAGTAAGTTTTACAGTATATTTGAGTTTTGAGTAAAAGCCTCAACCTTGAATTATTTAAATTAAGAAGTTCTATGGTTTCAGGAATTTCTAAAATATTTATCATCCTCAAATAAGACACACTTGAACACTTACTAACTTTGGCAGTCAATAAAACCCACAAAAGAGAAAACCGCCGAGTCTCTCGTAAAAGAGGCGCGCTTTTACGACCCCCACAGCTGTAAAATCCGCGTACGCGTCGGGGTTATTAGGGATCAATTATGACGGCCGCTATTTTCGAATCGGCTCTATTATTAAATCTCCTCCCTCGCCTTCCATAAATCCCCCTATCGCAAAAGAAGAAAACACCACCGGTGATGTCAACAGGCGATCTAACTGACCCAACGCAATGACCCGCGCGATCCAATGAATACTTCTGCTCAATAATGAATGGCTTGTTTATTTATTGTTTATCTCGTTTAATGGAGATAATTATAGTTTTTTTTAAATCTCGACGACTTGGTTATTTTTAAAATAATTTCATTAGTTTAAGTAATTTTAAAATAATTAATTAATCCGAACTATTCTGAGAAAATCTCGGATGGACCATAAAATAAGCGCACTTTTACGATAAATAATTCTTCAAATAATCAGTGAAATAAAATCCTCACTATATATTAGTGTGTTAATTATACAATTAGTAATTTTAACTAATTCATAAGTACTCATGTATTTATTTATTTCCTACATCTTTTCCTTCTTCTTGCTATATTTATAGCTTTAACGGTGTACAAAGAGAGCGTAAAATTAATTCAGTGCTGGTATACAATTTGAACCGTGCGAGCATTACTCTGGCTATTAATAGTATTATAACGAGGAAACACTCGATGTTTACACGGTTTTTTTTTCTCTCTTCTACTTGCTCTTCACCTCTAATGCTTGTTAATTTTATTCCTAGGTTTATTGTTGTTGCTTGTAGTACAATATTTATTAGATCGCGATTATGATGATGTAAATATTTACGGGTTCACCCAACGCGTCGGATAATCATCACCAGCTGATACCATCGAAATTGAGTGGGCTGTGTAAAGGGATTGAAATAGAAAAAAATATATATTTTCGTACATAAAAAGCTTAATAACTGAGCATTTACAATAATATAAATTCCTTTACTTTTTTTTCAATAATTGGAAAATATGCATAAAAATTGTTTTCTCTTTTTCTTTTATTTTGTTCTCTGAAATAATTGGCTTGTTGGATTATTTATATATATATATATATATATATATATATATATAATAAACGGGTGGTCTGATTTCCTCCTTTTTCCCCATTTTTTTGAATAACACCATCCATTGTATTCTAAATTTACGCTTCTTTTGGGAAAACGCCACGGCAAATGAACCATCGCGCGGCTTCTTCGACCGTATTTTTGGTCGGTGAAGCACGCAAGTTTCGCAACAGCGGCACGCGCGAAGACTTCGTACGAGGACCTAGTTTTTGACGTCTATTTATAAACCGGGCTAAAAGCATTCCGTCAAGAAGAACATTCGGGAAGCGGTGGATCCAACTGTGAGATAGGGGAACAATGAAAACAGCCGGGGGGGAGAGGGGTTTTGGATAACAACCCCAAAATTTATTATGATTTTTTTTATTAATGACAGTTTAAATCTAATAGTAATTATTTATGTGATTACTCAACAAAAATATTTAGGTCTTGTTTTAGACCAAGTACTCACCCCAATTGCTTAATTTTCACGATCGAAAATCGTGTTAATTAATAATTTTTCATGATCGAAACATAAATCGAATTATGAAAAATTATACTATAATCAAAAATATGGTTGTCAAAAGTGTAGGTTATAAATCATAACCATGCATGGTTGTCAAATTTATAGGTTATGAATAATAGCCGTATACGGTTGTTAAATTCATAGGTTACAAATCATAACCGTATATGGTTGTCAAATTAATAGGTTATAAATAATAACCATACATAAGGAACTGTTTATGTTATAAAATACAAATGAAACATAACCCAACTCGTCATTTACAACATATTAAATGGACGCATATTTTAGAATGAAAAATTTGCAATTTCCATTACGACGTAAACGTTTTCAATCATTTGCTCCAGAAATAACACGACGTTTCGATTGACCAGATTTTTCCACTCAGTAAATTATCACATATAAAATGAAGGGAGATATTTTAGCGAAATTGTACATTACAAGATTCTAGTTTTCAAACTGAATTACTAAATAATCCACGACAGACGCAAAAAATACCATTCTCGAATAATTTCCGACGAAAAGGGCAATAAAATCTATTTAACCTCAAGCTTTACTGGAAATGGCTAATTAATCGAAAGTAGCACGCGATAACGTGCAAACGATCCATAGTTTCGTAAAGGCAATCATCGTCGTCATCGGTTTTAGCATGGTCGGAACATCTGGTACAGGAATGCAACAAACTCCCGTGTTGTATATATTGTGTATAAACAGTAAATCGCAAAGAGTTCAACATTCCGCTCCCGAGCAACAGATGGAACGCTGGAACGGTTTTAACCAACACTATTCGTTCCAACAATGTTAATAAACGAGAAATTCAGAAAAAAAGTAAAGGAATTTATATTATTGTAAATGCTCAAGTTATTAATCTTGCCTATCCGGAGCTGGCAACAGAAATATATACATTTTCATATTTGGTGCTTTGCAAACTCTTCTTCTTCTCGAATCATTATACCCTACCCTTTCAGATTTCGGATATTTTACAAACAAGATTCAATAATCTATTATTTCCATCGAAGTTCTTGATGATTTTACAATAAATGTTGCTGTTAAGAAACTATACAGTAAAATATGTATTTCCATTTTTGATCTGCCAAGTAGAAAAATATAAATTTAAGTTAAAAATATGACTATTTTTGCATATTAAATCAATTCACCCATTCATAGAAAATCCAAGAACGGGCGATTTTATTCATCATACAACATTTAATATTAATGTCAAATTTATAGGTTATGAATCATAGCCGTATATGGTTGTTGAATTTATAGGTTACAAATCATAATAACACTACATAAGGGGCTGTTTATATTACAGAATAAAATGAAATATAATCCAACTGATAAGTTATAATATATTCAATAGACGCACATTTTAGCAAATGCGATTATTTTAGCAAAACAAACAGGTACAATGAAAAGGTTGTAATTTCCATCACAACCTATATGTTCAATCATCTACTCCAGTAATAAAACGACGTTTCGATTAAGCAGATTTTTCCACCCAGTAAATTATCACTTACTCGACACCCAATACGGGTAAAAGAGGATAAGATTAAGAAAGAAAGAAATTATCACTTATCAATGATAATTTAATGTATTGTGTCTACTTATTAAGAAACATTAGTAAATTAAATAAATGTTAGTTAATGTATACACAATTTTATTGGCTTTTTAAGTAAATGATTTCACTCTGTAATTTATTTCATTGCCAAATATAATGTGCAAGCCGAAATAATCAACAACCCACACATGAGACACCCAAATAATAATAATTATATTATTACTAAGAGGAATTCCAATTATTTCTTCTTATATCTCTAACTTGTTTCTCATTGATCACTTGATGAAACATGATTGAATATTTAGAAAATTAAAAAATGTAAAAACATTTGATATTTTTTTTTAATTTTGTAAATATATATTATTATTTTTTTTTAGAATAAAACCGCACCCTGTGGACACCCTCTTCGCGAAGCCCGGCCGGATCTACGCTCCACTCCCAGGCCGCAGGAAATGAAGCATCAAAAAAATACAAATCAATGCACCACACACCTATCCCGACCTAACATAAAAAAAAACACCGGCCAGACAATCGCAAACACAAAAAGTAAATAAATAAACCAAATCCACATGAACGCACAGAATCGATCCGAATTCGGGTCAATTCCTAAAAGCGCAAAGAGGAGTCTCGTATGAATCACACCGCGTAACCGTTTATTATTAACCTATTAAGCAACGGTTCACCTTCGAACGGTACCAGCTTGAATGCAATGCACCTCTTTAATCTCGACATGGACATTGGAATCCATTTCAACAAACACAAACAAAAAAAAAAACAGAGTGAAAAAAAAAGATTTGAACGGAACGCAAAAAATAGTGGCACGTGCAGAAAAGCGTGTTGTGAAAGGGGGGCGGCATTCGTGTGATAGCATGCGGCGTTTTGCGGATCTTCTTGTTGTTCCGGGGATTATCAATAAAACATGAGTGAGTGGTGTAGTACGTAAACGAGTGAGTGTGGTTTTGTGTGTGGTTTATTTGAAATAAAACGTTTGTTGGTTGTTGTTGCGTATTCTGGCTTACCTGGTTTGTTGTCTGGATTTAAGGGTTGTCCGTCGGGCGGATCGTGTTCGAGGTTTAAGCCTGTTGTACGCGGAGAGTTAAAGCGAGTGTAAAATCACCACAGCCCACACGGCGGACATGTTCGATTTGAAAAGTAGAAAGACACTTTCTGTCACCGGTGCTCCAGTGCTGCCATCCCCATTTTTTTTATTTCCACCAGCAATTTTTTAAAATGCATATTAGCATCAATATTCTGCCGCTGTTGAAAGGTTAGTGTGTTTTTTATTCAAATAATTCAAAAGTTAAATAAGAAAGTACCATTTTTCATCTGCTGATTATTCCATTTAACATTTATTATTATAGGCAACCCAATATACACCTCATTTTATTTTTCACCTGGAGAAACAAAATTTGTTTATTTCCACCAGCAATTTTCTAAAATGGATATTATTCATCAATATTCTGCCGTTATTGAAAGGTAAATATATTTTTATTTGAATAAATAAAAAAATAAATAAGAAATAAAGTAAAAAATGTAATATTAATTTATAAGCAACAATAAATTTTGTTTTTGCTATAACAAACGGGTGATAAGATTTTGTTAACTTGCATTTATAGGAAACGATTATTTTTTTTCAAATTCTTTCATTCAGAGTGAAAAAATGTAATAATTTTTACAATTTAAATTTTGAAGCTGCTATGCCCTCTTAGTTTACATAAAAAAATAGTTGCTTTTTTTAAATAAAATTAAAAATGTTATTGTTCAACATATATTTTAGTTGTGCACTGCTTTCAAACTAATAATGAAACAACCCCAACAATCGAAGTTTGTAAATTAATAAAACAATTTTAACTTTGTAAAAGTATACTAAGTTAAAACTTTTTTGTTAATTTATAATAGATCATGTATAACCGAGTAGAAGCCTTAACAATTAACAAATCGAAGTTTGTTTTGAGTTTTCATGAACAGAGTATTATTTATATTGAACCCCAACAACTTTGTCACAAACTAAACACTTTCTTAACTTTGTATAACTAAAATTTCAATTATACAAACAAAGTTAAAAAAGTGTTTTCATTAATCGAATAACGATATACATCAAAGTAGAAACCTATCTTGCTCCCAACTAAAGAGAAACAACCTCATTAGTTCTGTGGAATAAATAACTGAATCAACCCGTGTTAAAATCTTTTATTATTTAAAGTATGTTATATCCGACCCCTACACCACCATTATGGTAGATGGGGATTTTAGATTATATATATATATATATGTGTTATATCCGACCTAGTCCTATCCGTTTACATAAAAATAGATTTTTTTTTAAATAAAAATAAAGAATGTTACTATAAAAATTTATATAAAAAAAAATTAAGAATGTTCCTTGCTGATTTTCAATTTTATTTGTCCCACAAGTACTTGAGTTTTGGCTACGGTCCAGCTTTCAAATAATAAAGAAACAAGCCCAACAGTTCTGACAATTAACTAACTGAATCAACTAGTGTTAAATTTGTTTATTGTAGATTCAGCTATTTTGATGAGTATCTCCAAACAGCAAACGTTAACATAGAAGAGGCGCTCCAACATCTAGAATCTTGTCTTCAGTATATAAATTATTTACTTACTTTGGAATACACTGATCATTCGGTAAGTTTTGGAATACATTAATCATTTGGTAAGTTGCAATCGTATTAGTATCGCATCCAGCTATTCATTATAGTGGCAAACATTGAAACTTCCTAATGATAATATTAGGACCAAAAGCGACAATACGACTATGTTTTTGTACTTTTCATTGATGATAGAAAGTTTCAGAATTTTAGGCCAAACTTATAATTCTTCATCAGTACATTCAGAATATAAATAAAATAATAAATTAACTACACCCCTACACCACCATTATGGTAGATGGGGATTTTAGATTATATATATATAAATTAACTACCCTGCAATTTATTAATTAAGTTGACGGTTTAATGATACACCAACTCGTGTTTTTCTTTTCGAAATTGAGCTTCATCTTTTTTATTAATCTAATTTTATTTCATACAGATATCACTTTACCAAATAAAGCTAAAATTATGCCAACTAAAAACGAAACTTCACCAACAACAACCCCAGTTGTCCTTCGGACCACTAACAATTGCCTCGAAAGAACTCCAGGAGAGTAACAATAATATCTGCGAAGCCATCGCGAATGCAAAAACGAAGCCCATTTGCTTCGGTCTGAAAGACATCGCTGGTTATACTGAGGTGAAGAAGCTCCTGAAGATCTCGTTCATTCTCCCGATAAAACAACCGCAGTTGTACTCCAAGCAGAAAGTGTCGAAGACTGTACTGCTTTACGGACCTCCCGGTACGGGGAAGACCCAATTAGCTCACGCGCTGGCAGCGGAGATTAAAGCAGATATATACTGCGTTACTTCCAGCACGATTATTTCACCAATGATTGGTGAAACAGAAAAGTGAGGGTTGATTCACAATTGCCCGAGAAAGAAAATACACGAAAGCCTGATTGTTAATTGATACACGTAAATCCTATGACCATCTCTCACTGAGAAGTAGAGAGGAACATATAACGATGTTATATAAGACTAAATAAATAAAATCCTATGATTAATCTTTTCCGTTTCAATTCCATTCTCATTCCCGGGCAATTATAAATGAGCACAGAGTTTATTTCATTTCAAGGGCAGATCCAGATTGCTCACAATTCATTTATATTTTTGTAAAAAAATCGCTTGTTTATCAAACTTTCTTAATCCTCCCGAAACAAAAAGTAGATAAAGAAAGGGGTGGGTTAATTTCTTGGCAAATTTTGACAATCGAATAAAAAAAATCTTCTGGATCCACCTCTCTTTTGTATAACATTTTGAATTTATTGTATTTTTTAAGGACAATTGAAATGATTTTTAACGTAATGAAGAACGTAACAAAATCAACGGTGCTGTTTATTGATGAAATTGATGGCATTTGCAGAATGAGGCATAGTACGGAAAGTGATCACACGAGAAGGTAATTTATGTTTACAACTGTTTTGTTTGGTTATTAATTAATTTTTTTTTTTTATTTATACTTCATAGATTAAAAACGGAACTAATGTGCCATCTATCACGTTTCAACGAAAACCCCCACGCTTATCTAATCTCCGCCACAAACTGCCCGTGGGACGTAGACACGGCGTTCCTCCGCCGCTTCCACAACCGCATTTACATCCCGCTGCCCACCCGACAAGAACGAATCGACTTGCTCAAATTCTTCACCCAAGACACCCCGCTAAACAACACCAGCCTGTTCTGGGAACCCCTCCTCGACCTCACAGAAGGCTACTCCTGCTCGGATCTGCAAGACTTGATCCGCAAAGCGTTGACGCAACCGATCGTTGAATTGGAAGACATTCATGTGTGGAAGAAAATAGACGGGAAATACATACCTTGGTACTCGCAGGAATTCAGCGAAAATTTGATTTTTTGCACGATAGACGAGTTGCCGGAGGGCTCCGTGATGTCCCGGGAAGTCACTCTGGACGATCTCCAGAAAGTTTCCACTACCATCCACCGAACGGTTTCAGCTGAGGAAGTTGCTAAGTACACGAAATTCGTTGGAAAATAAGTTTTCACCCTGCGAAAATAACTTATTTCTTATATAAAAAATGACTTACTTTATTACAGTAGAACTTTTAAAACAAAATTCTCTTAAATAACTACATTTAATGTGTTAACTATCTACATTTAAGTTTAAAGTTTGTTTTAGTACGGATTAATTAAAATTAAATTACATTCTGGTATTATTACTAAATATTAAAATTTACATAACCGTAGAATATAAAAAAATATTAAAATTAACTTAGAATATATAAAAAAAAAATATCCAAATAGCATTTCGGGCCTGTAAGATTTAACTTCACGAAAACATGAAGGAACGCCTCATTTCCACAACTTCACCAAACACACGCTTCTTCTTAATTAAATCACAGAAAACTTAATATCTTTCAAACTTAACCTTGAAGTAAAAGTATAAGAACCATTCCAATTCTATTCAGTTGCATAAATGTTGGTTTAACTATAAATAGAGATCAATTTAAACTTAAGGCAGGAACCTATTAAGATTATTAAAAGAATGTGTAATAGAAGAGACATCGTTTAGGCATCTACAAATTTTTTCCCCCAAAAAATATGTATGATTTAAAATTTATATACGGAGAGTTTTATGTAACACCGAACATGCTAGAATGTACTCAATGTAAATTTTCCTATGTTTGATGCGTTCCTGAACAAATCGAACATAGGGAAATTTACATTGAGTACATTCTAGCATGTTCGGTTTTACATAAAACTCTCTGTATATGTATTATAAATAAAAAAAACATTAAATGATTTAGAACAAAAAAGTATTTGCTTTACCATTAAACCAACACTTATCCAATAATATATAACTATTTTACAATTACTATATACAAATCTTAATAACCTAGTCTATAATATCGTTTTGTTTTTTTTTCAATTTTCATTCTTCAACATCTCAACTTCCTTTTATTTCTTTTTTTTACGCATATTATCAGTCATTGAGCGAAACGTTTGCAGTTAATTTACTTTTCGTTATAATTTTTGGTTTGGGTTACAATCAGGCTTGAAACAATCGTAATCGCTAAATTAAAACAAGAAGTTATTTGATTTAATTTAAATAATCGTGACCAAGTGAATTAATACTATTTTCCTTTTATCAAAAATTAACCCACTGAGAAAAATGGTCGTAAAAATATTACATCACAGTTTGCAACATTGCGGACACTTTATTCAGTGGGAGTGATAAAACTTGAATAAACATTTAATTTAGTCTATTATAAGAGAAATTATTTCATTATTTTCATTTTGTTTAATTTCTTTAAGTGATAAGGCAAAGGTATTCTGTAAAAAACGTCAATTTCCTATATTTCTTTTTTTTTTCTTCGTTAATTCGTATAAACAGCGTGTATAAAATATCCAAAAAGTAGCCACACTATAAGTGACACGTGTCTAACTATAGGCCATGTTTTGTAATGAATTAAAGAGAAGACTCTTTGTGGTTGTAGTGTTACCAAGTGTAAACAATTGTTCTTTTCTTAGTAAAGGCTCTTGTAACGATTGAGAAAATAAACATCATAATTATGTTATTAAATTTCATTTATCGTTTTTCAATTAGAAAATATTAGTCCCTCTTAATATATATTTTTCTCGACACCCAATACCCGTAAGAGGATTAAGAAAGAATATATATTTTTGTTTACTGGCATAGGTTTAACAATTCAGCCACTAATATTTCTTAATACTTCTTGAATAATTTTCATTATTTTTTTACGTTTTTTTTTCTTTTAATAAAACAGTTATTTAAAAAATCAATTTTCTTTTTAGCCCTTATTTTTGTTGAGATTATTATTCAATTACAAAAAAACATAGAAACTCTTTTCGGTTGTAAAAAAAAGTGTCTTGTTAATCTTATTAAATATTCTTATTGATCATAATAAATTCTGGACAGTATGTTGTTCATCCGTGGAAGTACCTTATTGTGTCTCAGTCTATACATTTCCTCGTGCTCTACGCTTAACTACATTAATATACTTGGTGCACCACTTTTTTACTAAACGCCCACCGTAATTCAACATCAATTTTGGGAACAAAACCCCGCTTTCCATTCCGACATCTAAGACTTACTGCTAACACAACGGAGAGAATAAATGTGTTTACAAAAAACAGTTTGTTCTTTGTTTTTCATTGACTTTTCGATAATTTCATTTGTTGTTGTTTTAGAATGTTTTAACGTTAAATGTTTTCTAGATATTTATATTACATAGTTAATGAAATTCGTTATCTAGCTAGTTTTAAATACGGTTTACTCATCATAATTATTGAAAAGATAACGCAAGCGCCATCTATTTCATTTAAAAAAAGGTTTACTTATTGATTATTTAAATAAAGGAAACTAAATAATGAAAACACCTTTTTAACCCTGTATAACTGAAACTTACCTTTTTTGCTATGGAATCAGCTATTGATCAGAGGTCATTACGCCTTTCTTTTTTTATATGAAAATAATATTTATCTATGAATTTCTTTGTGAATGTTTTTTTTTTTTCATTTGTGTTTCCTACTAACTTTTTCTTATAGCAATCGAAGTCTTGCAAGTTATATAGGACTACAGAGCAAATTTGCTGGGACCATTCAAATTGTAGTAATTAAATAAATTTCAGTTATACAAAGAAAATTAAAAAGTAAACTCATTATTTGAATAATAACGCATAATGGTATGGCTTTATTATGTGTTATTATTCAAATAATAAGTTTACTTTTTAATAAATTTAAAGTCAATATTAATTAATAAATTAATATTGACTAAACTTTAATCACTAAATATAAACTACAAAGTATACAAAAAAGTATTTTATTTCATTAATTTTGTGGTTTATAATTAGTGACTCTAGTTTCTAACAATTTAGACTTGTCATCATGAAATTAAGATTTTTTTGTTATATAAACAAAGTTAAAAAAGTGTTTTATTTAATAATACAAAATGTATAACGGAGTAAAAGTATCACTGATCAATAATTTAAATTAACATAGTTTAGTTATTATTATTGTCACTCTATTGACACTTTAGACAAGAAAATGTCAATTTTCGTAAATAATTAAAGCCACTAGTTACTTTGCTTCTAATGGTCAATTTTGATTTTTTTTTACATTCATTAATTTGAGGTATTAAATATTAACCCTTTCAAAACCGAATTATTTTGTTAACATTACACTAAAGATGGTACCTCCTCCCAACTTGAAAGGATTGATGTAAAGTGAGAGGGTTAAGATTTTAATTTTTTTTTTACTAAAATCGAAATGTATTAAATTCAGTGATTTAATTATAAAATTACGAAATTTATAAATTTAACCCACTGAACAAAATGTTCACAAATAACGTTGCATCAACATCAAAAACAACATTAAACGTTAATGTAACATTGGTGCAACATTATTATGTCTGTTTTGCTCAGTGGGAATGTACAAAAATCCATAATATGAAAACGCCAAACTTTGGTTAAAATAATAACCAATAAACATACTAATTAAGCATGAAAGTGATCAACAGGCCTTCAAAGTCGGGGATATTCATTTTGTAGAAAAATTTAATCGTTGGGTTAATAATATTGGCAATGACTAGCATGAAAATGATCTGATTTTGATCATAAGTAACCGTATACCCATATGGGTAGATTTTTTTCTCCCTGCTTTATTGGCATCAGCTATTTCAATGGTCTTCTGATTTGTCGCCTGGAATAAATTACACGGCGACTCCATCTGGTTGCCTATGAGGCTATGTATGGGAAGAAAGGGTTTTTGAATATTTATATGAATAAATATACAAAATTACACAGAAAGTGCCATCTTTTGCCTACTTACCAAAATCATACCATTTTTTATTTTCTTAGAAAAGAAATTTTACTGAAAAAATAAATAATTGAGAAAATAAAATTTTATATATATATTATGAAAAACCCTTGTACCCTTACTGGTGTTGGGCATAAAATTTTATAGTTGAAATTATTTATGCACACTGACATGTTGTTAATTTTTTCCTACCCATTGTGATTGTCAGGATTATAAAAATATAATATGACATAAATATCATTCATAATCAGCTTTAACTTTCATCATTTGTTTGAAGTGTCCTTTTGTGAAGTGATTTATGTAAATAAAAATCTAAAAAACATATATACGTTCTGCAACATAACACTTCTACCGCTTATTACAATCCAATCATCAACAAATATTAAAAAAATAATAATTTCTAGTACCGTTAGAAACTGCTAACACTATCCCTGTCCTGCAACTCGTTCAACTGTTGCGGCTTCAAAGATACAACATTCGGCTCCAAATCGGGTGCACTGCCCCACTGGCTCATCATCCTGTCGTCATACAGAGAAAACCTGGCCGACGACTCCTTAGCCGCCTTACCCCTCGTCCTCCTCACAGAAGGCGGGACATCCCCTGGAGTCTTAACCCGCTGCGACGGATCCTTCAGCCGCGACAGATCACTCGTCGACGAGAAAACCTCGGTGAACTGCTCCAGAGAGCGCTGTCTATTAAAACTATCCCTCCTGCTCAACAATTGCGTAATCCCCGCGGGGGTGTTGCAGTTGTTTTTATTTAAAAGAGGTAAAGTCGAAGGCCGCTGCTTGTCGTTAAGCACTGACGTAGTGACCCCATTTTGTCCATAACTATTAACCAATTTCCCCGGGGTAATCCGCACCTGCGTGTCCTTCCTTAAATTACTGCAATTATCCTTTTTAGGGTGAAAGAATTTCTTCAGGCCGTTCCACATGTGCTTCCGCTTGCTCACTTGTGAGCTCGTGTTATTGTGCTTTGGTGTCGTTTGAACTGCGTGCACGGCGTTTTGCACGTAGGGTATGGGCATGGCCCGATGGTTCACTTGGAAATTTAAATAATCATTCGTGATTAAGTTCTGCGATTCTGAACTGGTGCAGTGCTTCGAGGATTTGTCTATTAGGAGGCTGTCGCTCGAGCCGTTCAGCAGGTTGCGTTCTAGGCACGGGTTTCGCCCTTGGAATGGTTGTATTGGTGTGACGCACACTGCTAGCTGGTTGGAGTTCTTGCAGTTTTCTTCCGAGGGCGAGAGGAGGGTTTCGATTGTACCGACGGAGGCGTCGATGTTGTGATCGTGTAGATGGTTGTTGTTTATTAAAGGGGTTGGACTCGCTGGAAGGTGGAGTGGATGTAGGATTCGGCCACGCAGTGTCGGTAGTTCTAACAGGCGTTCCTCAACACATAGTGAAGTTAATCTTGCTTCAGCATCCTGAAAAAATTACACGATTAAAAAAAAATAAATTAATTTGGCTTTAAACAATTGAATAAAAGATGAACCCCTACACCACCATTATGGTAGATGGGGATTTTAGAATATATATATATATAAAAGATGAACCTGAAAGAGTGAAAAGAGGCTCTTCAATCTTTCCACAAATTAATTTTCTAAAGTTCTCATAGGGCGCCAGCATCCTCCAATCACTGCAAGTGCTGCGTGTAAATCTATATATCTCACCTGATCCCAACAGTCTTCTGCAGTCTCACACAGCAATCTAGCCGCGGCTGTATCCTTCCAACTGTTAGGCCACAATGGACGGGCTTTGTGTCGGCTGACCAACGTCTGCATCTGCTCCAGACTGGGGTTTTCGCCCACTTCCTTGTAAAACGGAGGCGCGTACGGTTGGGGTTCAGCCACCTGCATATCCGTGCAGCGCATGCCCAATTCCCACAAGACGAGACCCAGAGAGTAAACATCGATTTGCTTCAGGGCGCTCTCGCAGTCCCGCAAGTTGACAGCACCTTCCAGGACTTCGGGAGCCATGTAACGTAAAGTACCTGTAAACAAATATTTAAATGTTAAATTCAGGAGGTTAAACTCCATTTAAACAGAATGAGTCATAATTGTAATTAAATAATTGTTGATCCACGATTGAATTCTAGAAATGCCCAGGCTGGTGGAGTGGATTTAGGGGTACTAGAATGGGTCTTAGGTAATGCCCTAAGTGGAGGCGGTAACTTGCTGTTCTCCCCCCCTCTAAATTCTTAATTAACTAATCGTTAATAATTCCTCACCTCACACTGAGAAGTAGAGAAGAACATATAATGATGTTATATAAGACTAAACAATAAAAATAATAATAATTTCTATGTTAGATTAGCCAACTTTTGTTACCATAAAAAATGACTGTATTTGTCTTTAATAAGACTTTTATTACAGAAGTGTCTGCGGAGTAAAATTTAGGAAAGTTACTAAAAAAGTCTTTAAATATCACAAGAAAATATTTAAAAGAATATTCCATCATATTAAAAGGATACATTTTTTAATAAACACCTCAAATATTTTATTAAACATAGTGATTGTTAATAATTGGAAAGATAGCGCAAGCGCCATCTATTGCCTAATATAGTTAATAAAAACACTTAAACTTAGTACAACTGATATTTTTATTTGTGGCTGACCTGTTGTCGGTTATGATAATAAAATCAAGTGTTTTTATTATTGAAAAAAAAATTGTTCAATTTTTATTATTGCAATTATTTAGATCCGACACCTGAAAGTGTATAAGGATTTGAGAAGTAAATTATTTAGGGGTAACTAAATAATTTACACCACCATTATGGTAGATAGGGAATTTGGATTATATATATATATATATATATATAAATTATTTAGTGTATTGTGGTTTATATTTCTTATTATTAGATATTGAAAACTCACAAAATGTGTATATTATTAAATATAAAGATAATTATATACCTGCTTCACTCAATGATCTATTCTCCGTCCTCCTGGGAACCACAGCCAAACCCAAATCACAAATACAACACGACAAATCGGATCTAACCAAAATATTCCTCGTGTTAATATCCCTGTGAGCAATGCACACCTTCCCCAAATCGGAGTGCAGATGAGCCAAGCCCTTGGCCACCCCCAAGGCCATCTTACTCAACGTAGCCAAATCGAGAGTGTGATTCTTCAGGTACTCTTGCAGACACTCCTGTTCGATGCTCAAGATGAGGAGGTAGTCGGAAGGACCGCCGGGTACTATGCAACGTTCCCCGCCGCCGAAACATTTCACTAAGGCCACATTTTCCCCCGCCTGCTGGTATAAATCGTGCTCGTTGAGGAAGTAATTGCGGTGATGGGCGGGGAACACTTTAACGGCAACCTCTTGATCGTCGACGATGCCTTTCCATACTGAACCATACCTTCCTTGACCTTAAAAAAAAAAGATTAATGATTAAAGATGGTCGTAATAATGTTTCACATTATTTTCTTTTTAAGAAAGAGGAATAAACATAAGAGAAGCAGAAAAAATGGCTAAGGACAGAAACAACTGGAGGAGAGTCATTAAGAAATAGACAATGAAGAAAAACACCAATTGGTAAAAGGGGACATCGATTATATATATATATTATTTTCTTTTTAGTTTTTTACAAAGTAAATATTTAATTGCAGTGTAACTAGAACGAAAATAATTATCTTTTTTTTTATTAAATTATAAATTATAAAATTAAATTGATTTTATTAATCAATTTCAAACTAAATGAAAAAAAAAAATATTTAGTTAAGATTAAATATATATTTATTTAAATAGAAAGAGTGAGGAAAAATAAATCATTGAAATCTGTAAAATTTAATTTTTTCATTCATTTATAATATACCAACCCTACACTCTTATGGGTATAAAGGGTTTTTTTGATAATAAATATATATATAATATACCAAATTCTAATTAAGTACAATAGGCTTTTCTGAAGAGAAAAAAAATATATATATTATTACAAAAAAAACCTACCAATAATATTCAATAATTTCAACTTATTCAAATTATAATCAGGCGGTGGAGGCATCGGATTCTCCCCCATTTCGATGTCGCTCTTCTTAGGCCTCATCCTCCAATAGACGAAAACGAAGATGAACACGCAGCACATGATTATAAACGAGAATATGATCCATATTAGAGGGTACAGCGAATTCTTGGGTAGAGCCTCGGTTGCCAGAGTGGCTGGCACTTCTTTGACGGGAACGTAGGCATCGGTAAAGTTCATATTACACATGTCCCCTTTGCAACAACAGAATTTCGTATTGTTGAGGGCTCGCGACGGTTTCTTGTCGGACACGCATTGCGTCCTCTCGCAATCGTGTGAACTGCCTGACGTGAACCAACATCCTGAAAAATAAATTTAAACGTGTTTACACTCATTCCGTGTTTGTATGTAAATATATAAATAAACATATTAAAAACCCCAACACCAATTGGTAAAAGGGGATATCGATTATATATATATATATATATAACATATTAAAAGAATAACTGTCAGAAACAATTTTTCACGTACTCAAATTCTGAATGAGATTAAAATTAAAAAATGAGATTCAATTAAAATAAAAAATGAGATTAAAAAGTGCCGAAGTAACAATAATATTTCACCGATATTTATAAAAAAAAAATAAGGCACAGAAATTTCATGATAAATACATTTAAAATATCTAAATAACATCTTTTTATTTTTAATATTTTCAACATAATTTACTCTTTGTTATAAAAAAAAAATTGGAGAAACATCTGGAAGTTCTTAATCATTATACACACACATGTCAGTCGAGTGTTTTCAAGTGCTCAAAGAAAAACGAGGACATTAATCCACTTGAGTTAAGAGTGTGGGTAAGTGTGTTTTAATTCTCTGCAGATAAAAAAGCTCGTTTACACATGTAACTTCAGACAATTGCTACTGATGTCACATGACGTTGAAGAAACAGCATTACACTGACATCTGGTTTCATGTAATTTAATAGTAATAATATGAAATAAATATGAATAAATTATTAAAAATCAACCAATAAAACACAAATTAGATTGAATAACTTTAAATTCTCGAGAATTTAAAATTTTAAATTATCTTGAAAATGGGCTAATAACCCGAAACTAGTCGAGAATTTAAAGTTATTCAATCTAATCTGTGTTTTATTGGTTGACTTTTAATAATTTATTCATATTTATTTCATACTGAATAACCAATTTTAAGTAGGTAAGGTGAATTATTATTGAATTGAATATAATCTGTGTTTTATTGGTTGATTTTTAATATTATATTCATATTTATTTCATACAATATAAACTACCAATGTCTAAATATTAAAACCATTAATTATATTTAAATAATAATATTCTATATGAGTGTTAACCCCTCCTTTGCGACTAAATGGTTTATTATGAATATTTACCAAGATGCGTTACGGTTTTGTATCATAAAAAAAACCTTCATACTCTTAAAAGTGTCGGGTTATTGTTATTTTATTTATTTATTTAGTCTTTAACATCGTTATATGTTCCTCTCTACTTCTCAGTGTGAGGTGATTATTGTTATTTACCTTGTCCAATTATTTGTGTCGTTCCATTGACGGGATCCTCCTCCCAGAAGGCGTAGCAATGGGAATTCTCGATTTCGCACTTCTCGAACGTGACTTCCGTGTTTACATCGACGGTACTAGTGTAACCCTCGTCTGTGAAGTGGGCGCGCGTGCTTGTGTGCTTCGCACACACCCTCACACCTTCCGCTCTGATGTTTTCGTGCGCCTCATCGAGGAGGGCTTGCGCGGAGTGCAGTAAACAGACACTCGCGAAGAGTATTAATACTTTGAAATTGTACATTTTCGATCGAATTATGTTCTCATCTGAAAATAATAAAAATATAATGTCAGCAGGATTATTGATATTATAAGGACTATTTGGAGGGTTGACATAGTGAATGGGTAAAGGCTTAAATGATAGATTTCGTACGACCAATTTCAGGAATATATATATATATATATTCAATGACCCTTTCTACCCATATGGGTATATATATATATAATCGATGTCCCCTTTTACCAATTGGTGTCGGGGTACCCATATGGGTATAGGGTTAATTTCAGGAATACGGCTCCAAAATCAAACATACTAAAAGTGTGGTTGTTTTTTTTATCACAGTGAAATGTTTTTTTGTTTTAAATTTCTTTTGTTTCTGGCCCCGAATTTTCAGCTATGTTTTTTTTTTTGTATACTTTTTGTGGCTCCAACCTTTTAGCTCCGTCGACAAAAACTTCCTCTTAATGATTGTTTTTTCTCATTTGACATGACACCTATGAAAACAAATGAAGGGAAAATGTAATCGGAAACAAACACCCTAAAAGTGTGGATTTATTTTTTATTACAATGAAATGCTTTTTTTTTCTTACTCAGTGTATCAATGTGTTCTTGCTGAATGAATTTGTAATGTATAAATTCTGTAGCACTCACTCACCTCGCGTAAAATTTGCAATTACAAAACATTACACGACCATCGCACAGAAATGCACAGCTCGCTGGCGTCAGAGCCGCTGCGCGAAACAACAAAACAAACAAAACACGAATCTCTTATCGCCCCGATAAATATTATGGATGGATGGATTCCGTGCACGGAAAACGGGGCCGTTTCTTATCGATTTAATAATTACCCGCGTTCGCACACACACACACACACACACTCAATCGAAACTCACATTCGAATCAGAATTCCGCTTGCGAATCGATGATTTCCGTCCGGGGGGCCCGCAGCCATAGAAAACCTAACCCGCAGCGCGCTCGATCACTCGTACTCCTCGACTCGACTGGCGGCGCGTCCGAATGGATTTTGTTTATTTATACAAACCGGTCGTTCCGCTACAATTTATGCGCGACGACGACACTGCACGCATTTCATAAACGCACTCCTCTTTTCCTTTTCGGCAATCTTTTAGCTTCTTTTTTTTAACAATTGTCGCGATGTGTCACAACAGAAGAAGAGGGTCGCTGCCGCCGCCTTTTCGGTCAGTCACGTGACGCACGCACCTGATTGATGCCCCCCCAACTAGGCAGTAGGGGTTGGATTCCAGGGGTTTGTATTGGTCGCCGTCGTCACGAAATGTTTTATGTAATTTTCACCGTTATTATTGCAACAACAAACAAAAAAAAGACGATCGCGCTGTTTATTTGTTTTTTTGTGTGTTTTGTTTTCGGGGAATGGTCACCAGAGTACCGGACTTGTTTGTTTCGTGCGTCGACGGGCCGCTTAAATTCCAATTAGGGTTACAAACTCGTCACGATGATAACGAAATATCGATTAATCATTCGGGATTATAATCACTAACTCCACGAATTCTACTATTACGATATATACACAGAGTTAGAATTCTATGTCTATGGATGCATATGAAATAAATTATTTAAAAATAATTAATATTCTGTTACATTTTGACTTACGTTAAACAAATGCACATTAAAACAACTGCTTCCCTGGCAAATACCCCGCCGGACATTGAATTACATAAAGTACACCTGCTGTTGCATTACACCAGAGTACAGCAATAGGTTTGTTATGTACAAAGTTGGATCACAGAACATTGTATGCACATACTGTGATTCAAATCAGTAGTGATGGAAAAAAAGTCGATTATTTGAAGAATTGATTTATTTTGAAAATACGAAAGATCATAAAACATTCATTTCAAAACATCTAAAATATGTTGTGGACTTGTTTCTCATTTATCACTTGGTAAAACATATTTAATATAAGTGTTAGTTATAGAAAATAAAACTCGTGGTTTATTGTTTTACTAGAAAACAAACAATCTATGTCTAAATTTTGAAATTAAATACGTTTCTTCTTAACAATAAACCACGAGTTTTATTTTCTATAACCAACACTTACCTCTAAAATAGTTATAGAAACAGTAATTATAATAATTATGTTTCAGTTTTGAATAACAGAAACGAAAAAATTAACATTCGATTTTTCGGGAATCGATTATTCCGTATTCAATTATTGAAATAATCGATTTTGCCCTTTGCAAACGAACCAACCTATTTTAAATTCATACTTACGGCAATACTTACTCGATTTGTTATTAAAAGCGACTCCATCTTGTTTTTGTCCTCCATCTTGGTTATAGAGCCTTACTTGAATTGTTGATTGAAAAAATATAATTTTCAATCGACGCTTGAAGTTAACCCCACTGAAAAATAAACAATTTATACAACTCGGACACATATTAACTTACCCCACACGGATTCATGACTATTCTGTACGAAGATTTAACGTTACACGTTAAATTTCCCTTATGGTACATCCCTAATCATCTTATATATATAATCTAAAATCCCCATCTACCATAATGGTGGTGTAGGGATTCTAATCATCTTACTTACACAATTTCCGCAGAGTACAGAGCAGTTAATAGGTTTTCTGTGGCAGAGTATATTCAAACTTCACTTCAAAGTTGGTAACCTTAATCAGAATACTTATCAGGAATTCACGAAAATAATCCAATATTCCAATTATGCAAACGCCCTTCTTTTCGCTTCGTAAATAATCAATAGAATCACACGATTGTTTTAATAAACAAAATAAACAAAACCCGTTGCCCGCAACAAACTTTGTGCATAACCTATTTTTGTTTTGCGGCACCAGAAAACTGCAATCTCTTACGTAATTGAAGGGTTTAAATGAATTTTAAGCAACTTAAAATAACGTAATTGTTGTTAATTATTATCGCTGATGATAATTGTTATTAAAATTTTGTGAATAATTCAGGTACGTATTTTGTTTTCATATTAATTCATTGAAATGTAATTGTTTTTAGGTTATGGAATATTTGATTTATATCTATGATTAACAAAAAAATATTAATTTATGAATAAAAAAATTGTTTAATTACTTTGAGGTTATGACATTTTGAAATAATTTTTATTTGTATGTAGGATAAGCCAGAAATGTTAATTTAAAAATAAAAATTTCATTCAATTTAAAATTTACAAACAGAAACATTATTTACATCGTATTGCTTTTCATAATAATTTATTGGAATGTAATTACTTTAAGGTTATGTAATTTGGTAATATTTTACTGGTATCTATGTTTAATAAAAAAAGTTAAATAATGAATAAAAATTCGTTCGATTTTAAAATTTAGACAAAGGCAAATTATTTATATCATCTGGCTTTTCATAATAATTCATTTTAATAAGCTCATTTTGAGGTTATGAAATAATTTTTATTTGTATTTAGGATAAGCCAGAAGTGTTAATTTAAAAATAAAAATTCATTTAATTTTAAATGTACAAATAGAAACCTTATTTATATCATCTGGGTTTTCATAATAATTCAATTTAATATGCTCATTTTGAGGTTATGAAATTTGGAATATTTTTTTATTCTATGTTTAATAATATCGAGCAAAAAATGTTCAATTATGAATAAAAATTCGTTAATTTAAAAATTTAAACATATAAAAAAATATTTATATAATCTCGCTTTTCATAATGATTCATTTTAATGTGAACATTTTGAGGTTATGAAATTTGGAATGTTTTTTTGTTCTAATAATATCAAGCAAAAAAAGTTCAATTGTGAATAAAAATTCGTTAATTTAAAAATTTAAACATGAAAAAATATTTATATCATCTCGTTTTTCATAATGATTCATTTTAATGTGATCATTTTGAGGTTATGAAATTTGGAAATATTATTTGTTGTATGTTTAATAAAAACAAACAAAAATTATTAAATTAAAAAAAAAACATATTTAATTTCAAAATTTAGACATAGAAAAATTATTTATATCATATTGCTTTTAATAATAATTCATTGAAATGTGATTATTTCGAGGTTATGAAATTTGTTGTATGTTTAATAAAAACAAACAAAAGTTATTAAATTATGAATAAAAATGCATTTAATTAACACAAAAGCCTATGTTTAGCGAAATAAAATCCTCTTAATTTTTTTTGAATAAACAAATATTGGTTTCTATTCATTTCTTTCCTTTCAGCCACTGCGATGAACGTAAGCAGAATAATAAGACAACATGCAAGAACATTTTGGACTAAAAGAAAGTGAGCCATCTATAATTTTTATTGTTAATTACCTACTGAACAAAATTTTAACAAATAACATTGACTTTTACGATTGTTTTTCTATTAACTTATTAACGCCCACTCCCATATACATAGATCACTGGATTTTAATTATTGTAAATAATCTTCTTCTTCTGCTATCCCTTGTTGCCCCTTAGGGTTTAGGGTGTTGGGTATTGTAAATAATAACATTATTAATTACCCGACACCATATGGTAAAAGGGGATACTGATTATATATATATCGTTCTTTCTTTCTTAATCTTATCCTCTTTTACCCGTATTGGATGTCGAGGTATATATATATATATAACATTATTAATTTTTGTTGAAAAATCATTGTTTAAAATGTTTTCTTTCAATTTAGAAACACATAATATATTTTTTTCTTTTTGACAAACACATAATATTTTTCTTATACTCACCGTTAAATAAACACATTATGTATTTTTATTTTTTTTTTTGTGCAGGGCGAAATTCGGAGAATACTCGCTTGTCGAGCCTGGGAAAGTTTCTCCAATGAAAACGGTTCCAGATCACATCCCGAAGCCTGATTATTACGCAAGCGGAATACCGACAGAGGGTCCTGAAATTCCTGAGATTAAGAATGAGGAGCAGATAAGCCGAATGAAGGACAGTTGTAAATTAGCGGCAACAGTTTTAAAGACAGTCGGTGAAAGTATAAAGGTATCATAAAGTGACAATAAGAAAAATTGTAAATTGGCGGTTTCACTGATACACAATTTTAATAGGTTAATCCTAATTAATTTAGACAACTTCAAAAGATTTCATTTGTTTCTATCATTTTGATTGAACGTAATTTGTGGAATAAATTATTTACAGGTTGGGATGACCACAGATGAAATCGATTGCTTGGTCCATAGGCTTTCGATTGAAAACAACGCTTACCCGTCAACACTGAATTACAGAAACTACCCGAAATCAGTGTGCACCTCTGTAAATAACGTGGCTTGCCATGGAATTCCCGATGATCGACCCCTGGAAGATGGTGATATTATAAACGTCGATATTACGGTTTGTTGTAAAAACGTTTTTACGTAAAGTAGAATTTTTTATAATAACAAATATGAATGGTTTATTAAAAATCTCACCTCATACTGAGAAGTAGAGAGGAACATATAACGATGTTATATAAGACTAAATAAATAATATTAAAAATCTGCCAATAAAATAAATAAAACACAGAATAAATTGAAAAACTTTAAATTCTTGATTAGTTCTATGTTTTATTTATTTTATTGCTAGATTTTTGATAATCTATTCATTTTTATTATTACAATATGAACTTTCTTTCTTAATCATATCCTCTTTTACCCGTATTGGGTGTCGAGGACAATATGAACTACCGATGTTTAAATATTATATCCACATTTTCCTCGACTTCCTTTTACTTTCATTGGTGTTTGCCTTACTTTCTTAGTCATCCTAGTGTCCTTTACTCTATGCAAGTGATTCCACCGACTCATCTGGCTACTACATTTCATCATTTCTAATTCTGTCCTAATTGTGTGCGGTCTATTTTTGGCACTCCTTTAATTTCATTTCCATTGCCTGAAATTGGATTATCTGTTAGTTTTTTCATGACCAAAAGTTAATGATCGACACTGTTAAATTAAACAAACTTTTTTTGAATGAAAAGAAAAAATTATTTCATTTATAAAAAAAAAATAATACATATCGAAGTAGAAGCCTCTGAAATTACTAAATTGTAAATTTATTTAAAATTTCATTTATGCTCACTATTAAGTGTTAATCGGGGCTATAAGAAATGTTAAATTTAACGTACATGTTATTCTTTATTGCCACAGTCTAAACGAGTTTTTATACATAGATTATGAAGTTACAAAATAATGTATACGTTTTTCGCCCTTTACTGTTTATTCATTGATCCTAACAATATATATATTCAATGACCCTTTCTACCTATATGGGTTAGAGTTTCCTAACATCATTTTTATATAAATATATGCAAAAAAAATTTTTTTTTTAAATAGTTATATTTCAATGGATATCATGGCGATTGTTCCAAAACATATTTGGTCGGAGACGTTGATGAAGCCGGAAAGAAACTCGTAGATGTTTCCGAAATCTGCCTCAACGAAGCGATTAACATCTGCAAACCCGGGCAAATGATAAAATCAATTGGGGCTTTAATTGAAGAGACGGCTTATAAACACAAGCATTACATTATACCGAGTTTTGC
Organism: Philonthus spinipes; assembly: GCA_963082785.1. NCBI lineage: Eukaryota > Metazoa > Arthropoda > Insecta > Coleoptera > Staphylinidae > Philonthus > Philonthus spinipes. The sequence goes on from OY720308.1 coordinate 3,409,915, forward strand.
GGGGCACGGTATAGGCAGTTACTTTCACGGACCTCCAGACATCTATCATATTTGTAAGTTCAATAACGAAAAAATCTGAAATCCTACATAATTCATACCCAACAGTAAATATATAATTTATGAAAACTCCTGTAGGAGTAATTAGGAAAAAGCTCAAGCATAGATTTATATTTTAAATTCTCGACTAGTTTCTGGTTATCGTTTTGTAATAAATATATAACCAACTTTAATAGTGTCTATATATTTTCAGATAATAATTATCCGGGCGAAATGCTGCCAGGCATGACGTTCACAATTGAACCAATCGTTACACCCGGTAGACGTGAAATTGTGATCCTGGAAGATAATTGGACGGCGGTGACTGACGACAATGCCAGGACGGCTCAATTCGAGCACACTGTGTTAATTACAGAAAACGGTTGTGAAGTATTAACATTGCCCTCATAATAATAATAACAACATTCTATGTGAGTGGGTACAGTCGGCCCCTCCGCAGCAACTACACCAGCTATAGTGGCTCCATCTACATTTTATTTAAGCAAAAATAATTGCAGTTTTAACCGGAAATCATATGATAAAAAGGATTACTGATAATATACAGGGCGAATCATTGAAGTCTTCGATATCTCTCATATCATTAGTAATTCAGCAATTAATTTATTAATGAAACTTGCTTGATTTTTGAAGACGCATAATGTAAATTTATATATATATACATATAATCGATGTCCCCTTTTACCAATTGGTGTCGGGGTTAAAATTATTTTCATATATTATTTATTTATTTAGTCTTATATAACATCGTTATATGTTCCTCTCTACTTCTCAGTGTGAGGTGATTTTCATATATACATTGATGAAATTAATATCAACTTTATTTTCAATGGAACACTCTATATATTATTTTATTTAATCGGCCGACAAATGTCTAGCACGACTCTTGAGCGCCTTAACCGCTCGTATTTCACATAGTTTCATAGTTGACGATCAGTTGCCAGCTTAGCTTAGCGTTCATCCATGATTGCCCCCACATATTGTAGACGGACGGATGCTTCAATGACTCACTCTGTATATTATTTATATATGTATATATAATTGCATTTGTATTGAAGACGTATTATTGCAGTTCTATCCACAAAAAGTCGAAATAAAAATATGAAGATCATTCGATTATTAAATTATATTCCTTACCATTTTTGTTGAATTCAAGGAAGAAAAATGAACCACGCAAAAGCACTCAACTCAAAAAACCTTATGATTAATGTATTTTTATATTTCACTAGGTAAATAGAAACGAAGAACAAGTTGGTAAAAATAAATTAAATATGTAACAATACTTCATAAGAAACTTTTTTTTATAAATGGTATTTACAGTGTACAAGTTTTTCCAGTAAACAAAAAAAAAAGAGAAAAGAAAAAACAGAAAATGACGACACTTTCCGCCATTTCCTTTTTACATTTACACAATGTACAAGTTTACTTTACAAGGAAATTTTTCGGGCGGGGGGAGGAGGGGAAAGGGGGTTGTTTCTTTATTAAAGTCGAGGGAATGGAAGAGAGCGGCCGATCTTGAACCTAAAAATGTGATTTTTTTTAAGTAGAAAAGTTGGAATGCAATTTATTTGAACGTCAGCCGGCCGCTCTCTAATATTTATTTACAACACATAAAAATGCTGACATATCTTAAATTTTTTTTATACATACATTTTGTTTACACATGTTAATATTATATAAAAATATAACAGTCGTTTTGTACTTTTTTTATACTACTAGTCGTCAAGTGCCTGAGTTTTTGAAAAATATACACTGTTTTATATTGCGGTTATGTTTCTTTTTGTTTATATTGCATTCTTATATTACAAGTTTGTTTTTTTTTAGTTTAAAAATTTTGGGAAGCACGCACGAGTAATGAAAAAGTAAATTAACCGATATGTCAACATTCAAACTCTTTTTGTTTTTAAACTTTCTTCCGATTGATGAAAGTATTGTTTTAAATACGTTTTGTACTATACACATTCTTTTTCGAACCATTTTTCATATTTAATTGAGACGATTGCACTAAAAAATAGTTTAATGCATTTTAAAATTTAATTCAAGGAGGAAAAACACAATAATATTATTAATAGTAATAATAATAAAAAAAAAAACAAGTACACCATTGCGTTGGTTCTTACCTTAAATCTCGTATCACTTGCGTAAAAAAGTCCATTTTTTATCAAATAAATAACAAAAAAAAATAATATTAGTTAAATTTAAAAATTAACAAGTAAACATTTTGCGCGCAGAAATATCATTCATTCTCTTAAATCCTTAAAAAAACAAAAAAACAATCATCAATATGCCTCCCGCCTTTCGTAATGAGATTTGCACAAAATTAAACTCAATATCGTCCGATACACAAATAAAAAAAAAAATAAGTGAGAGAGAAGGAGGGAGATGATGGTATGGAGGGAGGGAAGAATGAGAAAGAGAGTGAGAGATCCCGGATTTAGCTCACGAGGAGTCCTCCTTCAACAAATCCACCCTGTATCTGTTGTAGGGGACGTACGGCGTCTGCATCAGATCATTATTGGTTATAACACGTGTCCTGTTCCGCACAACGTTATCACCATGGCCCATCAGCCAGTCGGTGCACTGTTTGCTCTGCGCGTCACTAACGTTCACTACCGCCCACTTTTTACACCATTCACGAAAACGACTCGCTTTATATTTCGTCACCACCGGGTGGGTCTGAAACAAAAAGAAAACCAAATAAGGGGTCTAAATATCAAACTTTTCCGAATGCTGTTAGTCTTCACAACGGAAACAAGAAAAAATGCAATCTCAGATTATACCGTTGTTCACAATTTTCTGTTATGTTTTCGTTGTTAGTGATTGTTAGTGATCTTTTTTTTTTGTATGAGCAAAAGGGATTTTAGTCGGGTGGGATGACGGTGGTGCAGGAAATTGTGCAACTGTTTAATCTATTTGCATTTTCATCAATTCAGTCAAGCTTGATATTAATTGAAAACATAAAAGAAACAGAGGAAAAAGAAATTAAAAATAAATAAATAAATACAACAATTTATTGTTTTGACACTAATAATTCTCGATTATCATTTTTTGTATAAAATTGACACTAATCTTAGTAAAATAAATTATTTTCATTTATTCCCAATTTTTTAAAATAAAAACACTAGGGTAAAAAGACCTCTGGTCGATAGCCCTGATAGACAGATTAACACCTACATGTATTGCAATTATTTTTATTGTTAAAATTATCTCTATAGTCTGAATAAAGATGTATATATATATATATATATATATATAAACAAATATTAGCTGCAAGTTTTTAAATGACTGGAAAAAAAATTAATTAAAAAATATTTCACGAGTGGTTAAGTGGGAAGTCAAATAATATATTTAACTTCTCATATTCAACATGGAATATCTTTTAACTAATTAAGTTAGTGGCAGCATGCGCTATTGTAATGCGGATGTCACTAGAATATTTTCTGCAATCCGTTGTAATATGTAGATAAATAATATATATATATATATATATTCGATGTCCCCTTTTACCAATTGGTGTCGGGGTGATAAATAATTAGGTTTTCAATTAAAAGCACTCGGTTTGTTTACAAACTTCAGAAATAAATGAAAGATAAACAAACACAAAAATACGAAAAACTTCTTCACGATTATTATCATCTATATACTGAAATAAAACACTTTTTTAACATATAATAGAATTTTATATTTAGAGGTTATGTTTTCAACAATTCAAACTTGTGTTTAACAATCACCCGGGAAGGGGCCTACATATTCAATATCGGATATAATATTAAAATAGTGAAGAAGTTTTCCAAATATTTTTCTCATCATTAATTTATTTCTCATACATAATTTAATAATACTGTAAACAGAATTATTTAATAGTCATAATTATTACATAAAAGCTAAATAATTCTTGATTTCAGTCAAGAATTATCAATTAAAATAATAAATTTAATACGTAAAATAGATTTTTTTTTTTTTAATTAGTGTCAAAACAACAGATTTTAAAATTCACAACCACAATAAATAAAATAAAACTTAAAAAATAGAAATTATTAAAACCCCACCCTTGAGTTTATGTTACTTTTGAATCACAATTAAGTTCACTTTAATTTATTTCCTTCTTCATTGATAATTTTATAAACTGTAAATATTAACATAAAGTATACAAAAAATATAACATATTTTTTTGTGAAATTGAGGATGCATGGAATAGGTTAGAATATGTTTAACAAAAAAAAAGTAGAAATATGATTATTAGATATTAAAAAAAGAAAACATTCCTTGTATGAATTTGTAAAGATGTCAATAGATTTTTTTTATATTAAATTATTCTTTCTTTCTTTCTTAATTGTATCCTCTTTTACCCGTATTAGGTGTCGAGGTTATATTAAATTATTTAGTTGTATAAAATGAAGTGTTTTTTTTCTTCTATATTTATACAAGAACAAATTGATAGTGTGAAGTGCATTTGTTTTATTATTTTTTTTGTTATTGATAATTAAGTTGGCATCAAACATTTCACGTGGTTTTCACCGCCCGAAATGCTGGATGAATTAAAAAAGGAAACCTTCGATCCACCCAGAGCGTGATTTATGTAAACACTTCAAAACAAAGTTTATTTTACAACAGGAAATCTCACGTTTAATTAATTTCTCACTTAACCCGTGGTGAAACATTTTTGAATTAATTTAGGATGATTATGTGTTTTAATTTCAATTAAATCATCCTGAATTTAGGAAATCTCATAATTTTTCTAACCTAAATTGTCTTTTGTTAATTGAATCTGCCGTTTTTTATTAACATTAGCTGCAAATCTATTTTAATTTAGTGTAAATCGTGTTTATATGAATCATGCTCTTGATGTGTGGAAGTTTTGTTGGATTCCTCGTTTACTTCATAACATAAAGATTAAATAAAACATTGATTTATTTTATATAACTTTGATATATTAAATACAAATATCAAAGTAATACAAAATAAATCAATGCTTTTTTTTAAAAACTTACACATTTGTGTTGTAATCATTATTATTATTAACATTGCAAAAGTCATCACTGATAAAATCTTATTAACATTTTATAAATAAACAAATTTATAAAAAAAAGATAATATGATAAAGATTAATTTAGTTAACATTTAATTTATACGTCCTTAATATTTCTTTTGAATAATATTCTCACTAATCACTTGGTGAAACATTTTGAACTAGTAATATTTAAAAGAACCCTACACTCTTATGGGTATAAAGGTTTTTTTTTGATAATATATATATATATATATAATATTTAAAGGATAAATTAAACAATAGTGAAACAAATCAAGTGTTTAATTTATCCATAAAATATTATTATACGAGTCCTTTGTGTTATGTTATTCAGGCTTATTCTGTAAGGAACATGTTAAATTTAACGGGTACGTTATTGTTTATCATCACAGTCCTGCTGCTTTTTAATTTATGTATAATTCATAGAATGTGAATCTAATTAATAACGTACACGTTAAACTTAACATTTCCCGTATAGAATAGCCCCGATTATATTTATTTCCTAAAACTGCAAATAATCTTTACATTAATCTCAGAATTATCATTCAAATTTCAATCAAATTTTTTTCCACTTTAAATTCCAACTTATCAAAACAAAGTGTTTTTATTATCTAACTTTTATTGATGGGCAAGGTCGATCTTTTCGATATTTTTATTATTGGAAAATTAAGTATATGATAATTTTATTAATGGAGCATATTCTATTAATATCAGAAACTGTTCCCTATTTATTGGAAAAATAAATTTATTGTTACTTATAGACTGTATTTATAAAAAAATGCCTATTTAGAAATACTCGAATACTAATATTACTTGATTTTGCCCATCACTACTAACTTTATTCAATCATAAAAGTTTTTTATTTAGAAGTGCACAATTGAATTGTTAAACCTTAGATTTAACATTCTAACATAAAAACCTATTCTTCAGTCATTCCAACTTAAATTTAGTTTTGCTAATTTTTTTTATAAATTAAATAAATGGTTAACATATATAGTACTGTAATATTTTCAATAAAGATATTTGTGTATAGATATATAAATCATTGACATCTCGGGTAATTTTTGAAATAAAAATAAGTATGAATGAAAATAAAAAATTCCCCAAATCGAAAACCATCTGGGGAACATAAAATTGTCATTTCACTGTTTTTCTCACTGTATTTATTACTCTGTACATAATTTTCATTACTTTATGGACAACATACTTTTTTTTTTTTGGTGTATATTATATATAAGTAATAATTAAATATAATTAAAAAGCGGGTAAAATAAAAAAAATTAACTTACTTGTTTGGCTCTGGTCAAGGCACTTCGTTTATACAGAAAACTATCTTTATTAGCTACATACATAATCTTCGAATCGGCCGTGTTAAACCTACACTGCGTATCGTCCGACACATCGTAGTCCCTGTGCTCGGTTTGATCACGTTCGGGCGCCGCCCGCTGGTTCAGTTTCCTCTCCAGTTCCTCCTCGAGGGAGTTCAGCCGTTTGTCGGAACTCTCCCCGCCGCCGGTGCGTTTACCGTCCTCATCGTTTAGAGCGGATTTGTCGTTGCACACACTGTTGCGTTTGTTCTTTTTGTTGTATTTCCTCATGTTGCGGCCGAGGAATAAAGGTGAGGTGGGTTTGGTTTCCACGTTGGAGCAGTCGGCGTAGTTTTCTTTGTACGTGTTCCACTTTTTGTTGTCTTCGAGCTTTTTTAGTTCCTCTGTGTCGGTGTCGATCATCTCGATGGTCATCCGGCTGTCGCGCTTGTAAATGTAGATCTTGAAACAGTTCTCGTCCTGCACTGCTTTTTCGATCGAGTGCTGGTAGGCGAGCTCCTGGTGGAGCCTGCGGTGAGCCGTCGCGCACAAACCCCCACAACCCCCTCGTTTCTGTTCCTTCTGAAACACCTCCAGACACGCGATAGCCGTCCGTTCAGAGACACAATGCTGCAACTGGCGCACCGCGTATGACACAACTTTGTCAAGCGTGAACGCGATGTACGCGTGTATGCCAAACATTTCTCGGAGGGTGTCTTCGTACGAGTTCGGCTCCATGTTGCCGTCTAGGAGGTTCTTCACCATGTCGAGGAAGGCCGGATAGTAATCTTCTACCTCGATCTGCGGTTTCGGTTTCAGCCGTAGAGCGACTGCCGTGCTGTCCTTTCGATTCGGTCTCATTTTCCGCTCCTCTTCAACAATTTTGATTGCTCGCTGGTAAATCCGCGTCAACCGGTCACAGAGGATCGCGTGCAGTCTCAGGAAAAGATACCAGTTATTACTGGCCATGAATAAGGTATACGCCTCATCCTGTAATTAAAAAAAAATAATTACAATTTGTTTTAAAATCAAGATATACAAAAATTACAACATTCATAATTCCAAATAAATTTGTTTTACAAATAAAACGCTCTTTATTACTTTTAACTTTAACTATACATTTCACATAGAATACAATTATTCTCAAGCAATTAATCTAAAGTGAACGATCTGTGATCCCACTTAGCCATATGGAATGGCAGTTTGTACTAGCCCCATTGGACTTTTATAAGTTAGTGGCAGCACACGCTGATGACACCAGAATATCTTCTGCAATCCATTGTAATATGTAAATAAATAAATAGTAGATAAGATATAGAAACCCGCCAAACAATCCACAGTTTTTACCACACCACCTACACTACATTAAATGTAAACTGTTTATTCAAAACAAACAGTTTACATATTACGCAGTTCAAGTGGTAAACACTGCATGGAATGTTTATGCCAATATTAACGAAAGAAAATCAAGTGTTATATAGTTCTTTTTCAACAAATTATTTGGTTAACATACATTAATTAAATCCCTTGATTTTTTCTTCAAATATTTTTTCACATTAAACAAAATATCCTCTTCTTCTCGAATCAGGTGATATAAAATGTAAGCAAGCATTTTATAACACACATATAAAAATAAATGTAATTGACTGGATATTTACATAACTTAGGCAAAAGATGGCGCTTGCGTCGTTTTCTATTTGTTATGATACATAGAGCTGATTCACATTTATCTGGGAACGAAAACACTAGATTTTATTTCATTATTATTTTAAAGATATTTTCCTTCTATGCTACAAAAGAAACAACAAAAAAACAATTAATTTCTGTGCACAAAAAAAAATACTCACTGGATCGTTGGTCTGTGCATGAAGTGGAACCTTGACATCCTCCTCTTTTATGTCCATCAGTTCTGATGTTTTTTCATCACTTGTATCACCGGAGAGGTCGCCACCACCACGTGCTGGTGATTTGCCAGGGCTCACTCCCCCCTTTTTCTTCACATCTTCTTTGCTGGAATTGCTGTTGGGGCTCGCATTTCCATCCTCTTTTTCTTCTAAACAAACAAAGGCAAAACTTAATTAGTAATGATCACCAAAAATAATTCAACGGTATTTTAATATAAACAGAACAAAGGATAAAATTATAAAATAAAATAAGGGCAATTAAAACCCTCTTCCATGCTTGAAAAATTCCAAAAATCACTCAAAGAGGGCGTACTGTTTATATGTGAGGAAGTTATCACTCACTCAAAGAGGGCGCACTGTTTATACGTGATAACTTCCTCACGTATAAACAGTACGCCCTCTTTGAGTGATTTTTGGAATTTTTCAAGAAAATTTAAAAATTCTGTCACAGGTGAATGAGAAGAAAAAACGAGAAACAAAATTAATTCTCCACTTTAGCCTGATATTTTTATAGCATCGTATTCAACACATGAGCTATATTTTAAAATAGATCATGTTTAAAAAATTTGATGCAATTTAAAATTCCCTTTTTAATTTTTACGTTTCCCACAAATGGAAATGAAATACGCTCTGTGTATCTGTTAATTACCTTCATCTTCCCTTTCATCATCGCTGAGTTGCTGCCTGGGGTGGAAGAAAAGGTCGGGTACGAACTGCCTGAGAATGTGTTTGATCCGCCGCTTCTCTCCTTTCTGGACGCCCGTCTGCCGCTTCATGTGGTGTATCAGTAAGTTGGCAGCGTCGTCCAAAATGTTGGGGTCGCGGTAGACGAACACCAGGTGCGGCCCGACGATCGGCTCACTCTGGCTGCCTTCCTCATTTTGCTCGTTCCTCTAAAGAAATAAAAATCCGTTTAAGATTTGATTGAATTAAAAAAAAAAATCTGCAGCCCTACGGTCTCCTGCCTACTCTTGGCATTAACTTATTTTTATTATTGATTTAATATTATTAATTTATTTTCATAAATTGTATCACAATAATTCATAGACCATAATTTTAAGGTTATCATTCATGCATATCATTTAGTTTTTCCAGATCTCAAGGTAAGATGCTCGACTTAGAAAATACTCATAGTTGACTATTTCTTTGCCTGAATAGTTGACTATTTCTTCGCCTGAAGAAGCCACAGTGTGGCGAAACACGTGTAGCATTTCAATATAATATTTTGAAAGTTAAACAGTTGTTTTATTCAATTTAAAAGTGAATATGAACTTTCAACAATTAACAGCCGATTCAATTAATTATATGCAATTTATTCATTAATTATTTTGAAATTCTTCTCTTTTAATATTAATTAAAGAAATTTCAGTGTACAACAGAAGACTCAATTTAAATTAATTAAATATAAGTGAAAAAGAAACATCCTTGATGGGATTCAAACCCATGTCCCCCAGGTTTCTAGGTGAAACTATTAAAGACAACTTGCAAAAAAGTGCACAAAAATTAATTATTTCATGGTAAATAATACTCCAATTAAAAATAAATGAAAAAGAGAAGTCTTTTTTTAATAACAAACCCATATTTCTTAATTTTCATATAAATTACCTGTAAAAAAAATAGTAAATATCTTTTGCTTGAGAATTTTTGGTAATATAATTTATGGTTTTTCATATATAAACAATAAAATTAATTATGACAAATTTTATTGTTTTTATATGAAAAACCATAAATTTTGTTATTCATTTGTATTAATCGCGAAAAACAAAATATTTTTATAATTAATGACAAACATTTAAATTTAATTATATTAAATTAGACTACATAGTCTGCTAATTGAGACTAGATTAGCAGACATACATATGTCTGCTAATCATGACTAACTAAATTCGTTGCCAGAAAAAAGGTTACTAAAATTATTTAGTAGTAATTAGTTAATTGTAATTGGTGGCAAGTCCATATGGCTATTAATTTGTAAATTGTTAAGGTTAAGTTATATTTAAACAAAAGTAAAATTTTTAAATAACTTTCAGTTTGGTTAACCATTATAAATATATATATATATATATTTTTTTTTTTTCATACATATATCTTATATTGCCAACTGCAACAACAACTGCATTTAAATACAGTGTTTTCCTTTAAAAAAATATATTTTGATTGTATGTAAAAAATTTTAAATTCAGGCCTTGATGAAATATTGTAAAAACACGTTTTCAGACTTCTTCTCCTCCTCGAATTTTTATATTCCTTTCAGGTGTCGGATGTTTTCAGATTTCAATTCAGAATATAATAGTTACTTCAATTATCAATTTCAAATGAATTCCTCTAACTCTCATTTAACTCATTCACGTTAAATGCAAGCATAACACAAATATGTTTGTATTATATCTCCAATAACAGTTTTCTGGATTGGAATGATTTTTTTAATAATTGGATATAATTTAATAGATTAAATTTTTAGTTACCTCTTCGAAGATTGTTTCAATCTCATTGAACAAACTTTTGGAGCGCAGAGCTTTAATGTCATTCTGCTTGAAATTGATCCCTTGATAGTCTAAACTCTTCAAATAATGCTTCTCGTTCTGTTCCCTCCAAATTTTATTGAAACCTTTTTGCGCTTCCCGCCACTCCTCTTCCTTAGCCTTGAGCCTCCTGAGCACCACCGGCACCGCGACCGCCGGATTCCTCTCCAACCCGTCAATAATATCCTGAGCCTTGTCTCCGTAAATCCGCCGCAGCGCCCGCTGGTGAAGCACCGGCGAAGCACCTCCCAAACAATCGTCCAGCCGGTACTTCGCCACCTCATCAGCGTTCATCCGACTCAACTTCTTCGCCACACCCTCCAACACTCGTATCGTGGACGCGTTGGTCTCGATGACAACATCCAGCTCGAACCGCTCATCTTCACACCGGTACATATACTCTTCATACTGATTCTTCCGCGAACCGACGAACGAACTGTCCTCGGACCACGTCGGGAACGACACCCACTGATTGTTCAACACCTCGTGGCACAACTGAGTCCGCCCGGAGAAGCGGAGGCCCTCCTGGGCCGGCGGGATCACGCAGTAGCTGGCGCCGAGGCGCTTCGCCGTCGAGTAGTCGATGTCGTGCGCGTGTTCGCCCTGCGGCCGCTCGTTGCGCGTCGCGTTGAACGGGATCGACTCGACGTCGTGCTGCCCCAGAAACTCGCGGAACCACCGCATCAGTTCCGGGAACTTACTCAGGAACGGCGACGCCAGCTGGATCAGCTCGCTCTTCGAGACGATTTCCTGGTTGAACAGCGTCAAACACCGCAGGAAGTTGTTGTACACGTCTTGTGACCTCACTGCTCTTCTTACCTGATACAAATAAAACACAATTAGTTATGTTTTGGTAGTTTTACAAACTCAATTTTATGATGATAATATAGCAAAAGCGGATATAAACTAGTAAGGGTTTGGAGAGGGCACAGACTAACCAGACGACAAAGTCAAATCGAAGGTGGCGCTGCAATTACAAAATTTTCGAATTTATTCTTATATTGTCTGCAGAAAATAGTGACATAGAATGCATATATTGTAGTATTAGTTAGTCTGTGGATCAAGTTCACAAGTGATGTTTTGAAAACTTACTAATAACGAAGGGGGAATTTGTTAACGCCCCCCTCCACAAAAACTCAATTTGAGAATTTGAGGTTGCAGATTTTCTTAGCAAAATTTATTAATTGTCTGTTATGACAAAAGATATTATGCATGATTTACCTGCGACTGAAGTACTCGTGATACGCGTTAGACATTTGTCGGCCAATTAAATAAATAATTTAATCTGCATGCTAGCAAAGCACTAAATACTAAATATAGTTTGTGGTTTTAATATTTAAACATTGGTAGTTCATATTGTATGAAATAAATATGAATAAATTATTAAAAATCAATCAATACAACACAGATTAGATTGAATAACTTTAAATTCTCGACTAGTTTCAGGTTATTAGTCCATTTTCAAGAGAAAAAAAAAACAAATTTTAAATTCTCTTGAAAATGGGCTAATAACCCGAAACTAGTCGAGAATTTAAAGTTATTCAATCTAATCTGTGTTTTATTCGTTGATATATAATAATTTATTCATATTTATTTCATAAAATATAGTTTGTTTCTCTATTATTTAATAAAAAGGCTACTTACTTTATCGAAAAATGCGAAATCATTCAACGATCCATACTTCCCCGCTTCGGCAATCGTAACATCTCTATAAGACGTCATCTTGTGCTTCTTGGGCGGTGGAGCATCCCTGATCTGATTGGAGTACGGTGGCGATGACCTCTTGACCTGGACTGACAGATGACTAGGTTTATGGGAAAGATGCCTTTCGGGTATGTGATCCCTGTACGGCTTGCTGGGGATCTGCTTCTTGACTGTGTTGGACAGATGTTCGGCCATCGCGCCGGGTGGGTTGATGTGGCTGGTGGCATCGGGCAGGAACTGTCCGAACTCGGCGAGCAGGTCGTTCTGGTTCTCGAAGAGCTTCGCCACCTGGCTGTAGACCTCCTGCTCGGTGAGGTGCTTCCCGCCGCCCGGGCCCTGGCAGGCTTCCTTCAATGTGCGCTGCTCCTTTTGATACGTGTGCAGGATTTCTAGAAATCGTTTGTACTTTTCCGGTTGGCCTTGGAATCGATTCTATTAAGTAAATAATTTTAATTAATAATAACACATATAGCAAGTATGGAATGTAAAGAATAGTGGGTATAAGATTAAAGATTTTGGGGTGGGGAGTAGCTCACACACCACACTCAGATTTGAGAATGTCCAAATGAATGGAATGTCCGTGGATCAGTTTCCAATGGATCCTTTAACTAATTTGTGGCTTCTCCCTGTGGGTTGTTACTGGCAAATATTTTTTTGCCGGTCAGAACAATAAAATATTCAAATTAATTTTTTGTAAATAATTAAAATGAGTTTATCCCAAACGCACGTTTGCTGAGAAATTGACAATAAAATGACAACTGTCAATGTAGCGATAGTCAACTTTTTTTTTCTTCAAATGACACCATATCTATTTTTTGTTCAATTCGAATAGGGGGCACACTATGCTTAGCTAACAAACAAAAAATTAAAAAGAAAATATCCAAATCGGTTTATTTTATAAAAAAACGAAAATTATAAAAAATATAAATAAATAAACATAACTCTCCTCTATGCAAGACTCCTTAAATGCAGACACGTTTCAAAACATTCAGACCTCACTGCAAAACCAACCTGAGACAAATACTGATCCCAACTGTTATGTTTAGATTTAACATAAGAAGCTAACATAGTTTTTACTACGCCGTTAACTCTCTCAGTGGGATTAGCTTGGAAGTGATAATTTGCAGTATATGCAATTTGAATGTTATAAGAGTTCATTAACTTCCTAAATAAATTACTTCAATGTGAATCACATTTTTTTTATATTCTCCCTAGTCTTCTGCCTCATAGGCTACTTAGTGACAAATGATTTTTTTAATGAAGCAGATGGATGCTGCTGCAATAAAATATTATTCGCAATCCAAGCTGTAATATAACTTAAGTCAACATCCACCTTATTTTAAAGTTTCACATTATAATCAACCACAATTAAAAATGTAACGTCATTATAAATTTCAAAAAAATGTATTAATCTTATTAAGAAAAAAAAAAAACGTGATAAGATAATCGAGAATTTCTTAAACTATCTCGCCAAGATATCGACATTATCTGCCTGTAATTAAAAGTTTTGATAATAAGCCAATAGCTACTCAGCATTTTAATTGTTTCAACAGCTGATAATTGTTATCTAAACGTTTAAAGTAAATGATCCTTTTATCAGAATCTTTCAGGTGTTTATTATTGTTTTGGTCATTTACCTTTCTAGAGATAATTCCAGTTGTAAAGGTCAAAAATAAAATTGCTTAATAATTAATTTGTTTTAACATTATCACACGTTCCAATGGTTATGATGTGGGATAAAGACAGCAGAACTAAAACCTTATAACATTATGAAACCTCTCTATCTCCCATTTACATATTCGACATATTTTATGATTGAGAACTTTTCTCCTTTAGAGTGCTTTGAATTTTTTTATTAAAAAAAAAAGATACTTTTGTTTCTGACTATAGTTTTGTCTTTTTTTGTTTTGGTATTGACACGCTAAGGTTGTCGAAACTATAGTCAACAGTAAACAATCCAAATTATATATATATATAATCTAAAATCCCCATCTACCATAATGGTGGTGTGGGTGACAATCCAAATTATACAAAGTAAAAAGTGTTTTGCATATTAAAATTTATTATAATGTATATAAGTTGAAGCCTCAATAATTAATAAGTCATAAGAATGAATTTGGTGGTTAATTGTTCCTAATGGAATGGCACATTTTGACAATTTTTGTAACCTTAAAATGTTGTTACAAGAGGGTGTTAAAATAAACCCCTCTAAAAGTTTCTAAAAAAAGTTTCTAAAAAGTGATCATTACAAAATTTTGTGACCATTATCAATGAATATACAATTATGAAATGATTACTTCTACTTTTCCAATGTTTATATCCTTTCAGGTTTCAAGTGGTCAAAATATTTTTTGTTAATTTTAATAAGATTTTTTTATAAATATAGCAAAAGTGCTAAATAAATTCTCTTTATTATTATTATTATTATTAAATGAGTACAAAATTTTGTAATTTAGTAAAGAAAACTTTACAGTGTTTTTATTTAATTTGAATAATTTATTCTACCCGATGCCCTATGGGTTAATAAGGGATAGCAGAAGAAGAATAGATTATTAAAAAATACCTGCTTACCTTAATTTTATTAACATAAGTAATGGCGTGATTGAACTCAACAGGCTGATTCTGCGGGGTTTCGACGTGTCCTCCTTGAAGGGCTTGAGTGACGGCAGCATGTGCAGCGGTTAAAGTGAGCGCATTGTGTGAACTTGTGTTATTGTGAATGTTAGACGTCGCATTGTAACCACCGCCGCTGGGCTGATGCAACACGGGGTTAATAGCAGCCGGCTGAGGAGCAGAAGGTACGTGTGACGTTATTGGATGCGGCTGTTGCTGCTGCTGTTGTTGTTGACTCTGAGTCATGCTTGCCGCCTGTCCGATGCCGCTGGACAAATTGCTATGAATGATTGTTCCCGAGCCGCTCAGGATCATGGACGGCTTCTGCTGCTGCGGGTCGGGCATAGTCGTGCCCGTTGTACTCGGCACGCTGACGCTCACTTGAAATGCGTAACCCTGGTCGTTGCGCTGCACTTCAATTTTATAACCCGGTGGTAGAAACGTGTTGAAACCCACAATTAGCTCCGGGTAGCCTTTGAACAGGTTTGAAACCCGCTGGATGACGCCCGGAGTGTCGATGCTCTGGCTCTTGAACTCCTTCATGATATCAAGAAAGTCATTATACACCTGCGGGCTGTCACTGAATTTGAACTTCACCATGTCCAGGTAGGACAGAGCGTCTTCGACTTTTAGCCGCTGGAAACTGTTTCCGGGGGATTGCTGCTGCTGTGGCCCCTGTGGGGGGGCCGAGGGGGGTGAGCCACCCTTGGTGCGCACCTGAGAGTGGCCGCTCATGGTCAGTGGCTGCATGGCCTGGGGTTTGCCCGAGTGGGGCGCTGCTGCCGCCGGCATCGGGCCGAAGCTTACTGGAGCTGCTGGCGAGTAGAGACTAGACTGCATGCCCTTGCTGACCACCTTCACGGTTCCAGTCGTGTAAGCGATTGCAGGGGCAGCGTTCGGCAGCGACGAACGATACAGATTACTGGGAGGTCCGCTTCCTTCCTTAACTGTTTCGTCAGCGCGCAAACGTTTCATTTCAAATCACATCGGACCGGCTGAAACAAAAATTAAAAATTAATACAAAAGAAACAATATTCTAACTAAAAAACAAAATTATACTTTATAACGGAAACATTATGCCTAAATTATTAAGTGTTTTGTGTATAAACAGCAAAGCACTCTAGAGAATAAAAATTTTCGATCATATGGTATATGTCAAATATTCAAGGCTACAGGAAATGTTTAACATGTATATTACTAATTAATATATATATTACAAAAACTGCTTAGACTGTGATAATAAAAATAATGTACACGTTAAACTTAACATTTCCTTTACAGAATAGCACCGATTCCAGTGATCATGTTTGAACTGCAAACTTCTAAGTCCTAATAAAACATTGTATTGAATAAATATACCAACACGATTAGTTAACTAATTAAGCTACTTAATATTAAACAACCTACAATAATATCAATTCTCTTGAATATAAATATGTGTTATTATTTGTATGAGCAGTTTCAAAACTTCCCACAATTATGCTAATGACACCTTTTGTCAGGCACACCTCGAATAACGAGTTTAAAGGGACTTCCTGTCCTTTGCTACAATTTCACACTCCAATGCACACCTTTGGAAATAAGCATAGGGAAAGATTCAAAAATGCATTATCATGTTAATGCAACTGAAAATTTAATTATTCGAACCAAAGTATTTGATTATTTATATGTAACAGTAAATAATAATTATTGGGTTGTTCTAAAAGTAATTTCGTTTCATTTTATAAAAATGAAACACGATTTTCTTATAGTGAATTAATATTTTATTTAATTAAAAATATTGTTCAAACCTCGACGGGAAAAAGAGGATAAGATTAAGAAAGACAGAAAAATATTGTTCATTTTGATCCAATATCCTTTGCTGCCATCTTTCTGGGCAAAATTTCAATTACACAGTACCATGATTCCACATGTAGATTGTCGATTATAAGACAGTCCGTTATAACAACTTTCGGACTTAGTTGTTCAAAGATATTAAATAAATTTTTAACACTTTGGTTTATTCAACTTCACCCTTACAAGATTAAGCTTTTCACTACAGAAATAACAAATATTTACAATAGAAAATACACACAAAAAAGTGGGAGAAAATGGTTTCTTCTTCCTCGTAGATAAAAAAAGAAAACCGTTCTAAATGTGAGTTATAATCATGCTCGCTACAACTTGGAGCTTTTGGATCTCTTGATCAGTACGTTGGATGATATGTAAACCATCACAAACTTGAACTCAGTTCCACTTAATGCGGGACAAACTGAAATAAATGCAGCAACCTTCAACTGAACAAAAACCTACTTATTAGCTCGAAATAACTTCGGTTCATTCCACAAAATCACACGACGAAATGCAAAAAAAATGAATGCTGATATTGTTATCAATTGGAAATGAAACAATAAATTTTTCTACTTGTACAAAATACCATACATTTTATTGCTGATAGCTGAATGAATAAATCGAATATGTATGAAATTAAAAACATTTTTTTTTTAAATCTCTTTTTAATCTTAAACACTGATCAAAGTTAATCAATAGAAGAGAGTATTCATTCACTTGGTCACAGTTATTTAAATATTGAGAGTACTACTTTCTTAATTGTGAATTAATTGAACAAACCTGTGGAAAATTGTGCGCAAAGATCTTGGCCTATGGATGTAAGATCCAGCTGGTGCGAGAATTAAAGCCAGAACTTTTGCCGATTCGGCTCTAAAGCAGTTGCAAAATGATACACAAAATAGTATTCAGCTATCAAGCTCATTTTTGGCTTAACACGAGCAAAAATATGTGGCTTTCTATGGCTCTAGTGCCGTGCCATTACAGTTATGCCACTGTGGAAATTGTTACTTCATCATGATCAAAGATTTTTTGTTTGAAAAAATTGACAAAATATGGTTTTAACAAGATGGTGCTACAAGTCATTCAGCAACAGTAACCATCAACTTATTGAATTCAATACTGATTTAACTCTGTAAATGGATTCATGTTCGGTAATACATTGTTATTATTATTTTGAGAAATTGGAACTACAAATTAATCATTTATTAGTTAGAAATATAGAAGTAGTGAGATTTATAATTTTATTTTTACAAACGTATCAGCTGAAGTATAAATTAATGGGTTTATAAAAAAAATAACAAAGAGATTTAAAATTAAATTAAGCAAAAAATGAACCATTGTTCATGATATACCAAAATATAAGCAACTGAGATAAAATGTAATGTAGTAATATTTTATTCCTTTCTTCACTTTTTTATTTTTATCACTATATGTACATTTCAAGCACAATGTGTTTTTTTTTTTCAATAGTTTTATCTGGGATAAAATGTATTGTTTTTTTTTTAAATTCAACTGAAAAGTAAGATAAACTATTATTTAATGGATTTTTTAATCAAATTCATTAGTTTTTACACAAAACAGTTATTATTTTGAATTTATAGCACATGTTCTTTCGACTATCAAGGGTCTTTCTGATTTTTTTTGTTAAAAAAATGTTTTCTCTGAAAATTGAAAATATAAAGAATTTCGGCGAAAATAAAAAAAATCACCAAATGACTTCATTTTATATCAAAATGTAGCCAAAGAATGCAAGCATACACTGTGAGAATCTGAACAAGATTGAGTAAGTACTTAGTTTCCCGTCAGATCGCTCGCAAAATTGGGCTTTGTAAAGTGCGTTAAATTTTTGCAATTATTTTCTGACGGCCCCAGGAGACTACATTTATTCTATTATCCTCAAGGGCATTCCTATTTTTATTTTTTCTTCAGATTTTCATGCAAAAAAATTCACAGAAAATTGCAAACATTGTAAGGAAAATGTATGGAAAAAAATGGAATTTCGGTAAAAATCCTAACCAGAATTGGTTAACAACTGAATAAATTTCATTAGTCAGGAAATTAGCTAATATTCCGAGTAAACATTGCAGTTGCATGACTACAAATCCAATTCCTGGCATCAAAGTGTAAGTTGAGTCTGTCCTAACAATTTCACTTTTAGTTTAGGCTATTTTTAGTCTGGCTAAGTGGAAAAAAATGTGGCCGTTGAGTCACACACCCGAGTGACTGTTTTTGCTTATAATTCACTCAACTTTTATTTCATCATCAAAACATTTCTCTAAAATTACAATTATTTGAACTTTTAAATAAATAAATAATTCTTTCTTTCTTAATCTTATCCTCTTTTACCCATATTGGGTGTCAAGTAAATGAATAATTAAATGTTTTATTTATTTCAAAAACCCCGACACCAATTGGTAAAAGGGGACATCGATTATATATATATATATTTATTTCAAATAATTCATTCAAATTCACCCTTAATTTCAATTACGCAAATGCGTAATTAAAAATTACCATTTCCATAATTACTTTTTTTTTAGATTCGTTCACTTACTTAATTGTCTGTGTCGTCAATCGATTGATTAATAAAAGAAAGTAGACGTTATTGATTAATTAAATAAGAAATTAAATTACACTCGGGACAATTTACGAGGAACTCGCTGGGGAAACATCTGTAAAAACTTTCAGATAGATTGTTACACCGAGCATGTAGGAGACCACATGTCGGAGTTTCACTCAGCGATGACGGTGTGATGGGACATGTGGCGCACCATGAGGATTACTATAAATGATTTTGAACTGGGAATTGAATGGAGAAGAGAAATTTTCAATTGATTTTATTTAGTCAATTATGAAGATTTACTTATTTTAAGTTGAACGAATATAAATAGTGGTTAATAACTGTGTCATTAATAAAACACGATTTTATACCCTTTCTTCACTAATTTATTTTTCAGTGAAACAAACCAAGTGTTTTAATCAAAGTCTATTTATTTTTCACTGTTAGATGTACATTTCAAGCACCACATACTCAATTTCAACTGTGTATTTGTGAGTTATGTGAAGTTGAGCAACTTAAACAATGTAACTGCTATAAAGATAGAAAATTAAAACACTTAGTTTTTTATGTTTCACATCTGTGAAACCAAGTGTTTTAATTTTCTATCATTATTAATTGAAAATGTTTCACCACGGGTTAAGTAAGGAATTTATTCAGAATATGTAACAGTTATAATAAATTGAAGGCGATGCAAGCGCCATCTATTGCCTAATTTCATGTGTGCGATAGGTGGCGCTTGCATCGTTTTTCATTTATTATGATTCATATTAGGTATTTAACCACAACACAAGAACCGTTGAACTGTCTGGCATTGCACATGGAACACATTAGTCTGATGAGGTTCGAAAAACCAAAATGGTTATCCATAAGTGGGTATATCCATTTAAATTAGAGATTCGAAAATTTTGAATCAATCTAAGGATTTCTTACTTTCTACGATTTTCAAAACAAACCTTGAACTTTATAATTTGTTCTAACAGATATGATATGACATATGAATATTAATAAATTTGGAAAAAAAAATTCCTATAAGTTGATTAAAAATAAAAATTAGACAACAATGAAATTTTTTATTAAACAGATAAATACAATATGATAAGAATAAACTATGTACATTTTGAAATAAAGCAAGTTGATGTGAGGATGCAGCGAATTATTTTCGGATAGGATCGAAGCGCATTTAAATCGCATTGTTCTCTCTCGTCGTTATTTCAAGTGCATGAAACCCTGGGAAGCGAATCGAAGTAGCGGCAAACGCGCCCCGCCGTCGAATTCGGGTTTTCAGCTGATTGCGTCTGGACACGCCCACGCAGCGCCTCCCCACCACTCGACCGACAGCGGAGAGCACGGTAAACAAACCGAAACATTGCAACAGCGTAAATTTAAAAATTAAAACGCAATACAGAGCGAGAGGGAGCGATTACAAATGCACGGGCAACACAATCCGTGTACGTGCGCGCTGTGTGTGCGTACTGCGCCGGACTTTCACGACGCTTGACCCTGAAACGAAAAAAATCGGTCGCTGCTGGTGTAAAATCCGAGTATAGAAAGAGCCCCCCCTTTTCACAAAAGACTTCACGAACGGCGCGCTCCTTACCCAATTCGCGCATAAGAACGGACAACGCGGGCGAAACAAAAAAAAATCCCTCCCCGGTTACGTAATTTCCGACTTACATAAATCCCTAGAGTCATCATGTATCCGGCAAGTGGTGATGGATTCGACGGGGCCGTCTTGATTGGGGCGCGGCGGCGGCCATCGTTCCTGCGAAGAGGTGATACCGGCACAAAGAAGGGGCCATCGTCTATTCGATTGTGACACACTGCCGTGGCCGGGCCAGTCGAGCAGTACCGGACCCCCTGCTTTGCTTTGTCAGGGCCTCGCCGACTCTCGCGGAGATGACCCACAACTATAACGCGCGCGGCGCGCCACTTCTGGTTCGAGAGGCGACCGTTCGGGCGTCGCTGGCGCTCTTATCAATATCCCCCCAGAAAGCCGTCCGTCCCGGATATTTGATTAATGCGCAATAATAACAGAAACACATGGCGTTTGTTTATATGCGAAAACGCGGAAATAAAAAAAATCGTCCACAGATATATTTAAAACATAACCCAACAATTAACATCTGATAATTTGTTAACAAAATGAAAACATCCCTGTTAATTGTGTATATACATATATATTTTCAATGACCTTTTCTACCCACACGGGCTTAGAGTTTTATTTATCTTTTCATTCTTCCTTAAACCTTTTCCAGGACATTCTTTAAGCTTCTTGTCTTGTGAATCTCATTTATTATTTTTCCCCATTCCTTTTTCGGTTGTAATTTCATTTTTCTTTCTTGTGAATTGGATTTCCATCCATTCTAACAACAATCTAGTATGAAAAGCAAGTGCCTAAATTACTCTCCGAAGTCCATCCAGGGACTTCAAAGACTGGTAAAAAGATTGGAGGAGGCATCTTATCAAAAGAATAGCTTACATTAATGGGTTGACAGACCTCGTACCACTCAAAATGGGAGGCCTGGTCAACTACAGCAAGAGTTCCAAGTGGTTTCAAAGATTCTGGTAGGAGGCAAGTAATCTTTTGTCTACTGTGGTAACTCTAGACTTCTTTGAGATTTTTTATTTAAAAAAAAATGTTAGCAATAAAAGTAACCACACGTTGCAGGTTTTGTTATTGTAATAAATTGACAAATTTGATATGATAAATATTTTTATTCGGCGATGCCAACTAAATGTAAAATATAGAAAAAAAAAATCAAAGCACTCTACAGGAGAAAAGTTTTCGATCATATAGTATATTCAGAAATTATTTATTTTCAATATAATATACATTAAAAGGCGGAAAGACCAACGGTCGATAGCTAATTGGCAGAAGAATTTATTATTATGTTAGTTATTTATTGTATTCATTTATTATTATTACTTTGTTAAAAATAATCTGCCAATAAAGATTTATATATATATATACATTAAATGGCAGAAAGACCTCGGGTCGATAGCCTATAAAAGGACAACCTCAAATTATATACCGTATTATACTATACAATACTGTACTTAATATAATGTAAAAGTCCCTTGAATAAAGATATTTGTATATATACATTAAAAATACAATGAAATTAAACAAGGAACATTTTTTGGCAATGATCAATAAAATTCGATCAATCCCTTTTTTCCAACTGCAAAAAATTACTTACACTGTAAGTTTTACAAACATCTATTGAAACAACTACTTCCCGAAAAAAGGGATTGATCGAATTTTATTGATCATTGCCAAAAAATTTTCCTTCTTTAATTTCATTGTAATTTAAATAACTGCAAATGTGTGAATCATCTTTGTTTGATTTTATTTAATTTTATTAAAAATAATAAATCAATTAACTGATTCTTACTTAAACTTTTATCATATTTTATTGTATTACTTTGGTGTAAGAATGTAAGTAGAATCACCGGTAGAGTGTAAAAGGCCATCTTTAAACACAATACCCTTGGTGCACTCAGATGGAAAATTATATCGCGATTCATTTATTTCATTAAAATTCTTCTGTATTACCACGCAGTCCACTCCCCTGTAATCTACATTTGTTTGCAAAGAAAAAAAACTTTCATTTATCCGTACTAGTGTAGTAAACAATTATTTAATAATAAAAATATTTAATCTCGAAAAAAATTCAACGCTTTATCTTTATTGAAATATGTTTGAAACACAAACATTTCCCAATCCACAAAAAATTCAAGTTTAAACCACAATTAATGTATTCACTGTGGCATCACCTTGACTTCATGAATTTCTAACAAGTCCGTGCGTGTTTTCTGTTAGTGGCAATCTCACATACTTTCATCAAACTCCGTTTCGACACGTCTTTGCCAGTCTACACATGTTCATTTTCAATTGGAATGATTCATTCAGGAGAGAAAGAGAGATTAAATACTAAAACCATCGTGTATTAAAATTATAGAAGAGCGATAGAATACACTAAGTACATTTATATATACATATATATTAATAACAATATATATTTATAATTGTTTTTTTTTTTAAATCTTTTTCTGTTCTATCGATAAGTGTAAGGAGATAATTGTTTTTTTACATATATATATTTATTTAGTCTTATATAACATTATTATATGTTCCTCTCTACTTCTCAGTGTGAGGTGATATATATATATATATAAATACAATTATTAATATATGCCCTTTTAGTCTGAAGAAAATAAAAATAATTTAAAAAAAAGACATAAGTTTAAAAATTAAACACTGCTTCATACAATTTTTTTTTTCGTCGACCAGAAAGCATGCCTGTGAAAACAGCCTATACAATATTAGGAATTGTTGAAGTAAGTTTCACTCAACAATTCCTAAAATGTTTTACCAAGTGATTAATGAGACTCAAATTGAATATACAGCCTATACAAGTCCGAAATGAAAGTTTTGTAAGCTCCGATCCTTCGACGCAAAAAGTACAATTTCCAGTTCGACAAAAAATCGTCTCTTCGATATATATCAGCAGCTGTATATTTTATTGTTGGAGTACAGAGAAGAAATTTCGTTGCGAAAAAATTGACTCTCTGTAATTTTGTCTTTGGTGTGTGTGCGCTCTACTTTACCAGTTCGGCAAAAAATCGTCTCTCTGATATACATCAGCAGTTGTAAATTTTATCGTTTGAGAGACGAGAAGAAATAATTTCACCGTTTTCAATAAAATCTACCCTCCTCTGAAATGTATGGTAAAAATCCGTCTAGCAGAAGAAAGGTGAAAATCTTCCAGGTTCGATAAAATCATCTCTCCTGTATATACAATATTAATAAAAACAAATTTTTTAAAATTAAAATGTTTTATTCAATAAATATTCTATTCATGTTTTGTAGGACTTTTTATAGCAGAGAAAGTTCAACGAGTATTTTTTTTTTCCTTTTTCTTTAATTTTCTAGACAGCTATAGTTTATCTTGTCATTTTATTGTACAGAACAAGCAATTTGTGCAATTAATTATGTATGACGGAATAAAAACTTTTATAAATAAAAACGTCGATGGTTTTAATACTGAAAAAAATTCCACCTTTACAAGTTTTATTCATGAAGAAACCAAATTCATTCAAAACTGAAATCACCCAGTTTAAAGAACATTTCTATAGAAACATTCTTTACATCGATAGCGACTCAAATCGAAGATGGAGCGATTTCAAACAACAGTTGGTAAAGAGAGAACTCCGATTGCTGTCACAATATTATTTCATTTAGAATCCCACAGAAGTTTAACCTGAACATTATTTTTTATCAACACAATCTAAGCAGTTTTTTTTAATAGATATATGTACTCAGAGATTGTGAATTTAATTAATAATGTAAACCTTAAACATTTCCCATATGGAATAGCTTCCTTTATACATTTAAATACTCACATATATATTTTTTTTTAAATAATAATAGCCTTTATTGCCCAACAGGATTTCCTAATAACAGGAGAATATAAAAGAAAATACAATAAAGAAAAAAATAAAAGCACTTCTTGAATCCTTATACCTTTTCAGGTATCAAATAAATAAAAGTAATCAAATTTCTATTGTATATACATCTTTATTTATATAATTTTACATACTTAACTATTATTTACAATACATATACATAACGATATTGTGAAATGGAATTTTTATTATTATTTTTCACAAAATATTATCTTTTGTAATTGTGAAGAAAAACTGCATTCTGTTGTTTTATTATTCGAGTATCAAAATTATTTCATTGGATTAAAAAAAAAAGGTGCCTTATAAATAAAATCGACTGGCGAAAGGAAACCGTCGAGTTTGAACACCCCCACTAGGTCAATAGATAACGGAAGTAAAAACATTAGCCCATCGATAAAACAATTGTATTTTGTTTACAAACCTCCCCTAAAATTAAAACGATATTACGAGTTTCATTGTGTGCACACGGTTAAACAAGCGCGCACACATACACACGCGCAAACACACCCACCAAAAAAGACTCAGAGCAGAGAGAGAATATATCTAGAATACGAACGGGTTTCACCAGCCAACCCAGTCCATCTCTTTCACTTGTCTCCACGGGAATATGCAAGAGCGGGCTCGAATTCCGTCACGACCGGCAACGCCGGCGAGGTACCGGAGGGCAGAGACGACGTTGCCACGTCGTGATCGAAAAAAAAAACGTGTAACAAAATCCACAAACGGGATAACAACAAACGGCGCTCTGATATCCGAATACACCCCTGCGTTATCAGCGTTCCGACTGGTCGTGGGTTTTTATAAATAATGTCGGCGTGAAAACAGGGCGGGAAACGGCGGCGGCAACGTCGCGTTCCGCGATCAGGCGAGCTGGCTCCCGATTGGCCCGCTGCGGGATCGATCGGAGCGATGGCAGGGGGAGGGAAAAGGACGTACGCAGAGGTGCAGGCGGCGTTGCCACGTCGCGAACGCCTAACTTAAGGATCATTATCGTATGCGCTACTCATTTGTCAGTAAACAAATACAAAAATATTAAAATGAAAGATTTGAAATAATTTCGTAACACTAAAGCTGCTTGGATTTTTTTAAAAGAGTTATTTATAAAAGTAATTTGAAAGCCACGTTTTTCGCATTGAATGAAATATATATTGTTTTGATTTAAATTAATGGGAATTTCTCGATCATGTGGTCGTAATTAGTGGCATGATTTAATCCAGTTTTTTTGTGTTAATTTTATGTTTAATAGTTGATGGATTTTTTGGGGGGATTTAAGAATGTTTAAACCGAGTTGCCAAGTGTTCATAATACAAATCATGCTATCTTTTATAACACGCTCCGCGTCGTTGCCAGGTCGGGATATCCGCAACGTTGCGATTATAACAAACAATGCCAAAATTGGCATTAAAAAAAATAAATAAGAAGCGTGTTATTTACCCCGAAACGTGCACGCACCGGGGACGAGCGGGCGCGTTCACCCCCTCGTGCCTCCCACCTGGAGGCTAATTTTGGACCACCCGCAGGAACTCGCCGTGCCGAAATACGGGCATCCAGAAGGCGAACCCGACACATCGGCACGGGGAAAAACACGCGACCCCCGTTCCCATATGACATAATTGTTACCTAAGAAGCCGAACGCGTTCGCGGAGAGACCCCGAAAAAAAAATATGTCACTCACCTAGCGTTAGCCCTGGACGCCGAAATTTCCACAAAACCGCCACACGCGCTCGAGCCCCCGCCGTAGCACAGCGAAACGTACAGTTCCTCTTGGCGAAAACACGATACGACACCGATATTCATCAAAGTGAAATTCTGACACATTCTGTTGACAACCACCCTCAACAATGACCGATTAGCGACTGGCTGCTCAAACTTTTCAGAAGCTTGTTTGGGCGATGCCATTCAGAGTGGGACGCTCCGCGCGCACACCATTTCCGCGACTGGGCACCGCAGCCGGCCGCAAACCGCTCCCGACGGACCTCCCCGCACAAATTTAGGCATTTTCATTAATTAAAAACGCGCCGGCGGCTTACTTTTCGCGAAAATCCGTTTAAATTGCAGCCGGACACCCCTCGCGTCGTTTTTTTGAGATCGGCCACTAGGTTCGTCTTTTGTCGTTTCACAAACAAACCAGGCGGCGTCGCGATCGCACAATTTAAAATAACCCGCGAAAATAACCAAGCCAAATTCAACATTAATTAAAACATAATAAAATAATAAAGAAGCAAATAAACGACAATAAAAATTAAAATTTGACCCAATTCAAATTCTAAGACAGTATCATTATTATCTTTAAGAAATTTTATTTAATTCAGTCGTTGTACTATATGCAACCCAATATACAAGCATTTTATAATTCAAAATAATTTCATTGGAACACAAATCATTTCATTAATAAAACACGTTTCTAAATCATTATTCCAAGAATAATAATACTCTTAACATATTTTCGTATTATTTTTAAAAAAAAATAAGGGGGAAAAGACCAATTAACAGATAAAAATTACATTTGATTTGAACAAGCGTCTTAAAATTAAAAATATTTAATTCATTATTTTTTTAATTCGAAGGCTTCTAGTTAATTATTGAAATAATCCAAACACTTTATTTTTTTGTATAGTTGAAATAAATTCTAGTCGTAACTGCTTGATTTAAATCCGCAAAAGAATAATATTTATAAAAATATAATTTGCTTTAACTACAACAAATAAATAGTTTTATTAATTATTCTGTGTTGTTATACGTTATTTAAAACATCTTGAATACACTGTTTTTGTTCCGTTTGTGTTATTGAAATTTATTTGTATTTAATAAAAAAAATAACATAGAGATAGTATTTTATAAAGAAGTGCGCGGTACGCCATCCAGTACTCAAGTAGACAACTATTTCCTGAGTTTCAAACCTATGTAATATTTTTGGGGTTAGGTTCGCGTACAAACTATCGAATAGCAAATAGCGGGATTTTTGAATAATTTTATAAAAATAATAATAATATATTTATTTGCAAGACAAATATACAGAGTGATCAATAATGGTTGTAGCATAGATGTAGTGTATACTATTAAAAGAATAAAAAAGGAAATATCAATTACTTAATCACTTTCTTTCTATTTGCTCTGCAATTAAGTATTTAAAAAGTAAGTATACAAATATCCATTGAAACAACTACTTCCCGGACAAATACCCACGCAATTACACAATAGATATTTGCTGTTGCATCTCAGCTAAGCTGAGCAAAGTTTTTCAAATCAAGAAAATTTCACATAAACAAAACTAAATATTTAATGAAAAATAATGATTGTTGACAATGCCACTTGAAATTAGGCAAAAGGTGGCGCTTGCGTCGTCTTTAATTTATTATGAAAACTAAATATGTTGAAAAGGCCATCTGTAGACACGTGTTTCTGGAACTTATTTATTCTTTTAATTTAATTAAACTGCAGTGTGAAACAAATTAAATGAAAAGCAATGAGATAAATTAAAAAATAGATTTATTTGGTAAATAATTTTAAATGGAATCACAGCCACAGATCATAATTCATCATTATGGTAATCTTCTAATGGAAGAGTTTTTGAGCAGTATTTGGCCTCGAGGGAACAAATTTTTATGTCTAGATTATCATCGGAATTAACGAAATTCTTCACAATCGCGTCCTCATGTTCTTCAATTAATCCTTCACACTGAAACAGAGGCGAAATAAAAATAAAATAATTCCACAAAGAAAGTAATAATTAATTAAAAAAAAAATATCTTGAAATGCAGCCTTACACCGCATGGTATACAAAGCTAATAAAACCCATGCTTTATTATGTCTACTTTTCTTGTATTATTAAAAAAAAAATAATTAGCTGGAATAATTTAATATACTCACATAATATTTTAAACTCTTATTTAAATCAGAATCCTGTATTATATCCACTTTATCCATATCGCGACTCATCTGTCCGTCACTTCCTATAAAGAGAAGTTACAATTACAATTGTAATAAAAAAAATGTTTAAGCGACTCGAAAAATATTAACTGTATTGTAGGTGGAATATTTTGTTTACGAAAAAATAAACAATATTTTATTTCCAAACAATGATCATTTAAACAAAAATTACCGATTAGTTTTAGTAGAGTTAATTTCCCGCTGGTCTTCCACGTCGCCCTCACGTAGTCGTCCATTTTATCGCACACCTTATCGAGCATGTCGGACAAGTGAATCTCGGATTTCGTTTGCGGCACCTTCTTCTGCTTGACGTTCCCTTGCGCGTCGAGCCGGTAGCCCCCAGCGTCCACCGTGACATCCGGATCCAAAGCGTTCACAGCAATTTCCAATTCTTCCACCGTTTTCTCGCAGACTGCAAATGAAAACGACACGGGTTATTAATTTATGAACTCGCTGAAACTGCGAGTTCAATCGATTTACAATAACGTAATTTATTTAGGAATTTGCCCATGAAGTAGTTGATCCGTCGAAAAAAAACTACTTCCTGGACTAATTTCGTAAATAAATTACATTTCCATTGTTTTCCAATCATGATCTCAAAATCTTCACATCGTGATCTTTATTAAAATAAAAAAAGCAAAGAAAAGTGTTTCTTTACCTTTAAAACAATCTTCCGCGGCTTACAATCAGATTATACAATTTCCATTAATTATTTAAGTCATTTTTTTTATTAATTATATTAATCAAATTAAAAATAAAACACTTTGTATTCCTTTCTTCATTTGTTTATTTATACACTATATGTACATTTCGGGCACTTTGTTAGCTATTGATAATGGACACATTAATGTACATATAGCGTACAAATAAACAAGTGAAGAAAGGAATACAAAGTGTTTTATTTTTAATTGTTTGAATCTCTTCACGTAACTCACAACAACACATCATATTAATCAAATGTTATAATTATGGAAGAAATTATTACAATATTTGAGTGAATTGATTAATATGGAAAAACAATGAAAATAATTAATGGAAATTGTATTATTTTATAAATAGAAAAAAAGAAAATAATTTATTAATTATTTTCAAATCATTTTTATTTAATATTGTATTATTTGATTGCAAGTTGCGGGAAGATGGTTGTTTTAATATTTAAGCAAAGGTTCATATTGGAATATTTAATTATTATTACAATATTATATATTTGATGAGATCAAACTTAATAGAAGAAACTATAACTTTTAGCAATCAAAAAAAACAAACTCACCCAAACATTTCAATTCCTTCGGGTCGATTTTGGTTTTAGCATAAATAATTTGCACGCACAATAATATCGTCAAAATTAATTTGTTCATTTTTTATTTATTTCCAATCCACCTATCAATTCTCGTGCATAGATCAAATCCTTGCGATTGAAGCACCAAAGGACACGTGTCGAACACGTCAGACAGGTTGCATATATCTCTCTATCTACCTGTTCCGAATTTCGTTCAACAGGTTTTCCTTATCGTTTTCGTATTGTTAACCCCGCCATCGATTTCGATAATGCCTGCCCGTATTAATTTTTCGGTTAATTAAAACCGTTGGATTTACGCGGTGGCGATTTGCGGTTGGATGCTCGTGTCAAATTGACGGGTCAAGGCTGTGCATGATTTCATTCCAGTGGCGTAACGGAGAATGTTCAAATAAATAATAATATTTCGGAAAAACTTTCTCAAACAAAAGACGCTCGCAATGAAATTCTCGACAGCTTTTGTTTGAAGCGTTTCTTCGCAGCTGTCCAAACGAACGAGAAAAACTTTATTTCTAAATAACTCGTTTATTTCGACAGTTAAGGAAAACTGTTTCAAATAAAACTTGTTGAAAATTCAATTACCTACGACTTTTGTTTAAACAAATTTTTCGAAACTGTCGAAACTTACAAGATACAGACGCTTTAAATATTAATTTTAAGGTTATGTTCAAACGACTCGCTTATTTTGACGGTTACGAGAAGAGCGTTTCTAAAGTCGTTTATTTTTCATTCTGAATCATTATATATATATATCATTATATGTTTATTATTCTAGGATTCTGAACGTTTTACGTTTGAAAAGTTTTTCATGACTACCAAAATAAGCGAGTTTGCAAAAAAATGGGGTTATGTAAAACTAACTCGGTTATTTTAACAGTTACGAAAAATTGTTTCAAACAAAAATTGCTTGAATTGTAATTGCGCGCGACTTTCATTTGAAAAAAATCGTTCCAAATGTCATAATAAGCGAGTTACAATGACATAACCTCGAAATTTACGGGAAAATCTCGGATAACTCGCTTATTATGACAGCCAGGAAAACCGTTTTTCATTTATTTTCAATAGTTTGAAAATACAGTAATTTAAGAAATAAAAGATTCTATTTTATTTCATTCTATACTTTTCAATTCAATTCTGTTTGTAAATAAAGATACTTAATAAAAGAAAGATTCCATTATATTCAAATTGATTGAATCTCTTTACCATCTCTTCTCTTTTTTTTTTCAACGTCTCTTCTTTACAAATTAAATTAGAATGAAATTAAAATAGAAGAGATGAGACGATGAAGATTGTCTCTCCTCTTCATCGTCTCATCTCTTCTATTTTAATTTCATTCTAATTTACTCTACGACTTCATTTTTGGTTTATTTTATTTATTTAGTCTTATATAACATCATTATATGTTCCTCTCTACTTCTCAGTGTGAGGTGTATTTTTGGTTTAAAGACGCAAATTAATAAAATTCAATGTTTTCTTTTTATTAAGTACAAATTTTTACAAAACTATACAAATTCTACAACACAGCAACAAATGTTAAATAAATAATCGGGGATAAAGTGAGACGATCAAGAAACAAGTCAGAATAAAGTGTAAAAAATTGTTTTTCCTTAATAATAAGGTTATTAATTATTTCAATATATTTCAGATGAGAAAATAATTTTCGAATTGAAACAATTCAATGTTATGTATTTGCTCCATCAACGGTCTCAGAATATCCAGAAATTGTTAAGTACCTAAAACGAGCTTATTCTATTTACATTTATACATAGCCGCACTTTAATAAGCAGTTTATGTGAAAATTCAGTCTGTTATCAATTTGTCGTAGGTCTCGTTGGACACTGCCCTCGGTAAAGACTCCAGGGACATGTAGATGGGGTCGTTGTTGCTCACGTTTTTCCGCATTCTTCGTTGCCTCCAAAACCTTGAAAATCGGAAAAATGAATAAAAGTCTACGGTTGCGTTCAGTAGAGAAACTAACAAATCGTACTAATTGTTCAATATAAACGATGTGTTGTTGTGTGTTACGTGAAGAGATTCGAACAATTGAGAATAAAACACTTTTATATTGTTTTGCTTACAAACAAGTGAAGAAAGGAATACAAAGTGTTTTATTTTTTAACAATTGAAAATAAAACACTTTTATATTGTTGTTAATAATTACTTTCGTGCAGCCCACGCTGCTATCATAAATCCAACGATGGTAAATAAAGTCCCGAAAATAACCGGGATAATCGAACTGGACGCTTGAATCAACTCTTCCTCCTTTAGAGTGGTCAAAAAATCACTATGATAAACGACGACGTGCTCTTTCCCTAAATGTCTGTTCGTAATCACGAAAGTAACACAATAATCCGTTTCCGGAGACAAAGCCTTATTATCCACCGTCTCATTCACCACCGACAACACGCTGCTATTTGAAGCTTCGCCTATTGTAATACTGTAATTCCCATCATCTAAAATCTGCAACCAAACTGAATTAAAACAACACTCTTTAAAATTAAATTTCGTAAATACTTCTGTTACGGAAGCTATCCACGCATCCCCGTAATCCCGGCATAAATCGTCCTCCGCGATTCTCTTCAAGTTTTCGGGTGGTTTTTCGGGCCGGTCGTCTTGCACGATTGCGATTAATAGGTAAGAGGAGAGGCGTCGGTCCAAAATCGGTATGCTGTATGAAACTGTGGTCGGTGTGATTTCAATCAATTCTGGGGATTGGTTTATGTATTTGCCTACGTGGTCGGTTTTTATAATTATGCTCGTGTAAGGGCTGTATTTCAAATTCTGCGATCTTATTGATATGTTGTAAGTCGTGCTGAAATCGATGTATTTGACCTGTAAAAATTAAATAAAAATATGTCTTATATAACATCGTAATATGTTCCTCTCTACTTCTCAGTGTGAGGTGTAGTCTTATATAACATTGTTATATGATCCTCTCTACTTTTCAGTATGAGGTGCTACAAATAAAAATATTATCTAGCTCAATAATTAACAACGCATATATATTCGATTTGAGTTGTCATTCTAATGCTTCTACTTACGATTTTTGAATAAACCGGTAAATAATCTTTCACGTAATAGATTTCCTTGATCGATTCATAATTATTATCATCGTCAGACATGCTCGTAATCATAATATCAAACAGACGAATCGGGGCTATTTGATAATACGGATGCTCCCAAGTGATATTGATGTGGCACATGTTATCTTTGTTGTCATGAACAATTATGCTGTAATTCAAATTCGCTGGTGGTGCTGGAGCTACAACAAAAAATAAGAATTAAAAATACTTGGCTATTATATTTTATTTAGTCTTATATAACATCGTTATATGTTCCTCTCTACTTTTCAGCTTGGCTATTATAACCAAGTCATTTTATAAATTAGAATGAGGCAATGAAGAGAATTCAATTGTCTACGAATTTTATTTAAAACAATTTTTCTCAACTGTCAAAATAAGTGAGTTATGAAAACATATATGACGATAAATATTTAATATTCATAAATCGCTTATTATATAAAATTGTCTGCAGAAATAAAGATGTTATATATATAATAATATTATCTCACCTCGAATCACCGTGGTAGCATTTAACACGACTTCTTCGCCGAAATAATTAGTATCGTTATTCCTCAATGTGATCCGAGCGTAATATTTTGTATTCGCAAGCAACGAATCCATCCCGATGCAGTACTTCCCCTTCCACAGCTTGCACTCGACCAGCTTTCCCGTTTGCATCAAACAATTACGAAACATCTTCAAAATATGGAACTGACATATCGTGTATTGGACCTCCACGGGTACCCCGTTCGGCTTCTTCGGCAAATCATACCGCAACAGCAAACACTTCTCGTCCACAGAGTAAAACTCCGCACGCTCTACTTTTCCGGCAGCTGAAACAAATCTGTAATTCTTCGTAAAAAAATTCCTCTTTGATGGAGTACTTGTATATATATTTCTTTTATTGCCTTGAAAATATCCAAAACGAGAACACCAAACTGAATCACCCTGTATATTGAATAGTTACGAGCAAAATCGATTATTTCAATAATTGAATACGAAATAATTGATTATTTTTTGTAATCTTCTTCTGCTATCCCTTGTTGCCCCTTAGGGCGTCGGATTATTTATTATTTAAATAATAATTTTAATAATTGACGCAATCAGGTTGTGGGATTTTAGTGCTTGCAAAACGATTACACAAACTATATCCCGCCAAAGACACTGAGGCAAAACATGAATTAAAACCAATCAGCTTCTAGAAATTGTTGTTGCCGCGAAAACAAATTCATATAGTGTTCGATTATGCTTTTGATTCCTGTACAAATATTCTATAGTATATTTAAGAATAGCAGAGAGCAATGGAATTTAACGAATATAAATTGAAACTCACCTCCTGGAAGAGTTTGAGCATAATAAACGCTTTTAACAGTGCTGTTCGGGTGCAAATCCTTGTTCCTAGCGGTGATTATTTCGACCGTGTAGTTAGTGAAACTGTTCAAGCCCGATATTTGGTAACGATTGGTCTCTTGCAGGTAGGTCTTGACGAGGATTCCATTTTCCAGAATATTGACATTGTAGACGACTGCGCCTCTTTTCATCGTGCAGTTCAACCGGTCCCAGGTGATCAGCATCGAGGTGTTTCTGGTTTTTATCGATAGGTTTTCCGGGAGTTCGGAATCCGAGATCGTTTCTATAATGTTATTCTGTGAGTTATAATTACTGATATAGTAATAGAAAAGGTACAGTTCATTAAAAAGGGAAAATATTTAATTATTTTTATTTAATTTATACTGATACAGGTCTTTAATTCTGATTAAGCTATAAATGAACTATTTGTAAAATACTCGCCAATGGAATTTTTTTTATTTATTTAGTCTTATATAACATCGTTATATGTTCCTCTCTACTTCTCAGTGTGAGGTGAACCAATGGAAAATACAAATTCATAAATGCATGCAAATGTTTTTTTTTTCTACAGGCATTTGTTTCAAATGAAGATGGGATTCTACAGATGGTGACATTTGGTGGTTCGATTGAAAAACAGTTGTTTGTGACTTAATTATTATTATATCTTACTGAGTGTCATATGTCTATAGACATTTATTTCTCACAAAACAGTCACTAAAGAATATCTTATTATTAAAGATAAGGCATATCTTATTCCAAATAAGATATATTTTCAAACATACTTTAGCAATGTTGGATTTAATGTATCGTTTATTAACAAAATTTAAATAATTGACTTAGTTTTAAGTTTTCAACCCCACACCCATGTGGGTAGAAAGGGGTCATTGAATATATATATATATATTAAGTTTTAAATGATAGTTACTTACGGGCTTCGGAAGTCAAAACGTTGTAAGTCTCGTTGATGTTATAAATAGCATCGGTAACTATAATACTGTAGTGAGTGTAGGGGATGAGATTATTAAAAACAACCTCGTTGCCCGAAACGACCAAAAAACCATTCGATTTTTGCCGGAACGGATCTTTATATCTCATACTACATTGTTTTGCACCCAATGCCTGAAATAATGAATTATAATCAGTTATCCTTGTAGACAAAATTTGTTTACGATGGCACTCAGAAAATTAAGCAACAAATGGTGCTTTGTGCAATATTTTTAATTCACATTTAGAAGAATCAAACGATTGTTTTATAATGACTACAAGTTAGTTGAAATTAGTAAACTTTTTGAAATTTGTATAACTTAATTAAGAAAAAAAAAAAACAGGCAGTATACCTTGTAATTATATGAGTAAACATTTGTCAGCATTGCCATCCTCTTGAAAGTGATCGACGTCGAGGTGACTTTGGTGATTTTTAACGATTCCCCGCTGGGTTTCGGAGGGAGTTTTTCACGTTTCGGCCTCCAGCGAGGATGTTTCAACGACTGGCAGGTCACGCTGTCCGTAAACAAATCCGATTTCTTCGAAGTTATCGAGGAAATCTTGATTTCTAAAATATTCACAATTAATGATTTAATTGTTGAGGCTGTTAATTTTTTAAAGTTTATTCTTGTTTTTCGCCTGAATAAGCTGCAAGAGCGTGCAAAACAATTATCGCAAATAAAAGACAGATTTTTATTTTGAAAGTGTGTTTAATTTAAAAAAAAGAAAACCTGAAAATGTTAACATAACGTAAGTCAAAATGTCAGAGAGTTAATTGTGAAAATAATTAATTAATTATTTTCAAATCATTTTTATTTAATTAGTAAAATATGTCGCCTCACACTGAGAAGTAGAGAGGAACATATAACGATGTTATATATATAAAATACGTTCGGAGCATATAATATTAGAATCCTTGGCAAAACTTTTATGATGACTCTCGTATATCAGGGAGTTTAATAGCAAGGATAATCCTCTCAGCTATATTATTTTTATTTAGTCTTATATAACATCATTATATGTTCCTCTCTACTTCTCAGTGTGAGGTGCTCTCAGCTATAACAAGTTAATAAACCTTTAAAAAACAGTTATTATATAAATTCGCCCAACACCCGTAAGGGTACAAGGGTTTTTGATAATATATATATATTATATAAATTACCGTCTTCGCTGCATACTCGAATTTCATCGACCGCCCAAAATCCAGTCTCGTTGCTGTGCTTATCATCGGTAAAGCTTGTGTTTACATATATTTGAATAGAATCCGCCAAGTTGTCGAATTTCAACAGCCGCACTTCTTTCCATTCCTTTTCTTTAGAATCCTAAATTTTAATTAAATACAATTGTAATTAATATTAATGAACATTTCTTCCATAGAATGCTTCGGTATACGAAAATAATGGCAATAATGATATTTATTAGTGTTGAGCAAAATCGAATAATATTAGTAATCGAGTATTACTAAATGTGTCATTTTAAGTATTTAAAACGGCAAAATAATTTCAAATTTATGTTTATTAATAAATGGGAAGTTATTCTTTATATTTTTATAATAAGCAACATTCATAAAATTATAATATACCCAATTTAGCAGTAATAAAAGATCAACTTTGCCCATCACTAATATTTACTATTACTAAAATTGTAATAAAGTTCTAAATACTACAAAAAATTACAATTTTGTTACCCTTACCTTTAACCCTACACCCATATGGGTTAAATTTAGGTAACAAAATTTTTAATTTTCCTTTTTTTATTGAAAAAGTTTGTTTACCTGTTCTCCTGAAATTCCTTTTTTTAGATATACAACGCTCTCGTTGTTGTAAAAGTAGAAATCGATTGCGCAAAACTTGCAAAGCGACAAATACAAGGAGACGCAAATTTCTTCACTCGGCGTCGACAATTCAGGCCCGAATTTAACCTCTCCTGTTGTGTTCGTGTACAAAAATCTACCTGCAAAATTTTAACTTTTAAACAACTAACTTAGACAGTAAGTACAACAGAAATAAAAAAAAGGGTTTTATTTAATCATATACCAGATTTGGGTGTTTCGCATTGACATCATTTGACATTTTGAATACGGGGATTTAAATGCATTATTTGGCACTTGGTTACCACCCTCGTTTTTTTTTGCATAGCGACCAATAATAATAATCGAGATACAATACACAACATATTTTAATGCATATAAAATACTGAAATTGAATCGATGATTGGTTTTGAGTTACGTGAAGAGTATAATATAATAGCTAAAGCGTAGTGAAACAATTGTAGTGAAATTAAATAAAAAAAGTGTTGAAAATCATAAATATTTTATTTATTTAGTCTTATATAACATCGTTATATGTTCCGCAATTGTTTTACTTTTGTCTTTTTCATGGCTAACTATTTTTTGGTGTATGGTAAAATTAAAAACGACTATAACTTATTTTATGTTAAAAATAACTATGGCATATGTTATGTCGGATTGAAGGGAAAAAAATAGCCCTTTTAATAAAGTCATAGCCAACTATTGTTTCCATTTAAAAGAAGCTAAGTTTGTGTCATATCTCCCAAAATATGGGCGAAATTTTTTTTTTTGATTTTCTGTTATTAATCTGTGTAAAATTTTCTACAACTTTGTCCTTTACAGTTTTTTTTCTATCTATGATAATAATAGAGATATATTGATTTCAAAAAAATTGACACATTTTACCTTTTTCAAAATATCTAGTTACCCTTGACTTTTTCAAATATTTTGAAAGTGTCATTTTATTCGTCTTATAAAACTACACTTCTTTCCCCATTTAACCGTTTTTCTATCTCTTATAGTTTCCGAGATCCCCATAGAGAACATCGAAAAAAACTCACCCTGTATAAACATTAGAAAATAAAGTGTGAAGAAAGGATAAAAAAAAGTGTTAATTATATTGGAATTAAATACTTACGTTCTTCGAATTTCCACTCTGCTGGTTTATCGAGGCTCCTGGTCAAGAAGTATAAAGGCTTCAATTTTTGGGAAATGGTTATCTTGATTATGTTGATCGGCTTATCATCAATGATCGTTTCCAGTTCCAGGATGCCCTTATCATGGTTGTACTTCAAATGAAATGATTTCCACGAATCCTTGGAAACCATGAAATTGTCAGACTGAAAATTATTTTTTTTTTTTTAATAAAAATTAGATAAAATAATTTAGTTTACAATATTGTTCACCTCACACTGAGAAGTAGAGAGGAACATAAAACGATGTTATATAAGACTAAATAAATATATAAATAATTAATTTTTACTTTGAACGTTGTCTGCAACTCGCTGTAATCGATTTTCGATTTGTACTTTTCAATGTGGCCGAACAGGACGGTGTTCCTGTCGGGGCCGCCCAGCGCTATCACGTACGAAGCAAACTCCTCCGGATTCCAGCCTTCGCACAGCAAAATCTCAGCGCTGTCCCCTCGCACGGAGAAACTGATCGGGAACGATTTTATCGCAAAAGTCGCCTCGTTCGTGTGCTTGAATTCTTCACCCGACGTCACAATGTTCAACTCTGAAATATTCAATCATTGGGATTATTATGTTAATACTGAACAAAATGTTCACAAATAATATTGTATGAAGGTTTTTTTTTTATATTGAATTTTTCTCGGATCAAAAAAAAAATTGTTGCATGATGCAATATTTTATTGATATGCAACAGCAGGTGTACATTATGTAGTTTAATGTCTACATTAAAAAAAAAATACAAGTTTTTTTTATTTTATTATTTTTATATATACAAGCATCTTTACTCCAAAAGAATACATATTTAATATATATATGTATATATAATCGATGTCCCCTTTTACCAATTGGTGTCTGGGTACATATTTAATTTAATATACAATACATGAAACAATTTAAAAAAAATGAAAATCGTTTAATTTCCTAAATAGCATTCATTACTTATATCCCTCGGCTGGATAAGCGACTTATTAATTCAACACGCTCGTTGCCAAATTCTATTAATACACCTCCAGTTCATTGCTGTCTGTAAGAAGGTGAAATGAACCGGACAGAAATAAGCGCATCCCGTTTCGGAACTCACCTTCCCATCTCGTGTCTAATATAGGACTTATGGAATCCCAGTTCGATAAACGCCAGCCGTCCAAAGCCCACTCTGTACTCGGCACCGTTTGAAAGTTCGTGTTGTACGAACTTTTCAGTTGCGGGTAAAATTTAGTCGCTGAAATTAAACAATTCGAAAATAGGTAAAAAAAAAAAATAAAACGAAGCAAAGAAAGTGTTAATGTAACGTATGAAACTACCTAAATTGTTAATTGTTGAGGCTTCTACCCACTGAGCAAAACGGACATAATAATGTTGCGCCAATGTTACATAAACATTTAATGTTGTTTTTAATGTTGATGCAACGTTATTTGTGAACATTTTGTTCAGTGGGTACTTTGCTATACTACACACAATTTTAATAAAT
The DNA here is from genome assembly GCA_963082785.1 of Philonthus spinipes. Taxonomy (NCBI): domain Eukaryota; kingdom Metazoa; phylum Arthropoda; class Insecta; order Coleoptera; family Staphylinidae; genus Philonthus; species Philonthus spinipes. Next base: position 3,449,980 of record OY720308.1, read on the forward strand.
GAAACATTAACAAAATTGCAACGCGGATGACACCAGATTATTTCTGCAATCCATTGTTTTAGCTAAATAAATAAAAGAAAAGTCTTTTGTTTTAATAATGACACATTAAGGTTGTCGAAACAATAAAACAATCTGAGTTATACAAACAAAGTAATAATAATAATAATAATATTTTATATGAGTGGGTAGTCAGCCCCTCCACCAAGACCAAATGGTCTATTGTGTTTTTTTTTTCTGTGGGGGCCGTCTTCCTTGTGGATCCTGATACACCGCAACTAACTCTAATTAGAGTTATACAAACAAAGTTTAAAGTGTTTTATTAAATTGATAAACAATGTATAACAAAGTTGAAGCTTCAGTTATTAATAAAGAGTATTCATTCACTTAGTCATAGTTAATTAAATAAATAATTTGTTTTTTTATGTGTAATTTTTTTCTTCATATAACTCACAAAAATACATCTAGATGCCTTAACGATTAATAAAAGGTATTATTCAACTTTGCATACAAGCAAAATTAAAAACAAGTGTAAATTGTTTAAAAAAATTTCTATTTCGCAAGCTTAAATAAAAACACTTTTATCTTTGTTTTGTTTCTCCGCTATTTTTAAAATAATCTAATTTTGTAATTATATATATATATATAATTTAAAATCCCCATCTACCATAATGGTGGTGTAGGGGAGAAATTTTGTAATTAACGATTATTAAATTTTGTAATTGACTTACACCACACAGTGGTAGAAAGGTCAATGACTAAAAAAAATTTTGTAATACATGCAACACCTGAAAAATGAATTCAAGAAAAAGAAATTTTCTAATTAACGATAATTAAATTTTGTAATTAAAAATTATTAAATTTTGTACTTAAAAGAAGCTTTCACTATTAACAAGTATTCTTATCAACCATTGATAATGGTCACTTTGTGTCCGAAATGTACATCTGGTAACAAATAAAGTAGTGAAGAAAGGATTCCAAGTGTTTTTATTCAAGTATTCTTACTTAATAATTGTCTCCAAACAAACAAACAAAAACAACGCACCTGTAGCAACGTCGTACCCTTCCGGATAAATCCAACCAATCGCCGACGTCCTCGAATCATGCCCACTGATACAATAACTCACACTCTTCGATGAATAATAACTGATCCGCGGCACGTCCGCTTTGCTAATATAAATCGCCAGGAAAAGCAGCGCGACGAGCACCAGGATCTTAGCCCTCCTGCAAAACCCGGCCATGGCAGTGACAGAGAGTCGTCATCGAGAAAACACTCACTTGTTCTGCACCATTTCCTTCACGGTGGACATTTGTATCGTCGCACTCAAATACTGAAAAGTGTTCATTGAAACGACCTTGCATAAGCAGAAAAACATGCTTGTGTTGCACACAGTGTATTAAAAATAACTCTGACCACACTACACGGCTCTCCTTTCTCACTCCCAGCTATGTTTAGCATTGGTATCTTTCGGATCGAGAGAAAGAAAATTATTAGTGGGTTGAGTTTGTATTGAAATGATCTGTTGCGAAAGTGGTGTGGGATTTCGGGTTTGTGTTACACATTAAAAAAAAAAAACAATTACAAAAAATCAGCGATATTTATATTGTATTTCTTTCTTCATTTCTGTATAATAAGTAAATAATCATACAGAAAATTTATAATCTATTACATATAAATTTACCACACACCCAAATTTGAGTAGAGTGGTTTTTCTTTCTTTCGATTATATATATACACATATAAATTTTATTTATTATAGAAAAATAAAGAAAGGGGAGTGATCAACCCCCGCAATTATACTTATTGTTGGAATTTTCTGTTGAAAAATAAAATAATTATTATTATCACACCTCACACTTAGAAGTAGAGAGGCACAAATAACGATGGTATATAAGAATAAATAAATAAAATTATTATTATCAGAGAAAATAATATATTGCATATAATAATATAATACAGTAAATATTAAGGGAAGTCCGAAGTGGTTCAGGTAAAAAGAGACAAAAGTGGAAACAATCAACCTGATTGGGACAACAAACAAAATGAGAATATCTTTCGGGATAGGAGTAAAAATAAAAATGTTAGACACAGCTGTTCTGTACAGTAAATATTGTCATAATATATTCTCAAATAAGAGCTATCGACCATAAGTCTTTCTGCCGTTGTTTTCTTCTTTTTTTGTCTTTATAATCACTAATTAAATATTAAATACATTTTTGTCTGCCTCGGTGGTACGCAGGTTAAGCACCAGGGGTCCTTGGTTCGATTCCAGGATCAGGTTGGCTGTTGTATGAATGGTATGATTGTCCCCCAAATTGGAAATTACAATTATACAAAGGTTATATGGTTAAAAATAAACAAATACCCATGTGTGAGTGGTGCAAAACAAAATACATTTTTTTTGTGTCTATCTTTCTTAATCTTATCCTCTTTTACCCGTATTGGGTGTTGAGGACATTTTTTTTTACAACAAGCAAAATATCTGTGAATAAATGAATGTACATGTAATTATAGGAAAATTATATAGGAAGCTGTAATTTGTTGCTATCGCAGTTGTGTATCAGGTTTAAACTATCGTATAACAATATAACAAAAAACACACGTTCAGCGGAAATATGACTTGCAATTTCCTTCGTTGCATCTTTAAATAATAATTGAATACTAATAACTGTAGTATTATAATAAAATAGCATGAATACAGTTTCTTGTAATACTTAGAAAAAAAGCAAACAATTTTTTTTGTTAGGATAAAACATTGCATTTTTACTTTGTTTTATTTAATTCAATTCTTAGCTCATTGAAAGTCACCAATGAAAAATACAAACAATACAGCCTGTTTGAACTTATAACGCATTAATTTTACACTTAATTAAATATGAGTTTCGTGAAGATTTGATAGATATATGAAAACACTTTGCACACTTTTCTACATTGAAGAAAGTTATGAAGTTTTAATTTAATTATTTATATTTTATTTGAGAGATTATCATAAAGTAAGGGACATACTTTATATATTTGTATAATTTTGTGAAGAAACCTACACCCGTATGGGTACAAAGGGTCATTGAATATGTATATATATATATAATTTTATGAAATTGAACTAGTAGCAAAAATTAACATAAGAATCAAGTCGTTAATTTTACTGGAACAAAAAGTTTATGATTTTTTCTTGTACGTTATTATTCGATGAACATTTTAATTCGTTTGTCATGATGTCGCTGAAAGCATAACTGGCTTCACAGATTTTTTATTTAAAGAATAAATAATTGTTTGAGAATGATTACCGAAACTAGTCACGATTAATAAGAATCCAAGTGGTATAAAAAAGTAATTTCCTTTTCTTTATAAATTAAACACACTTACCTTAATACTTAATTGTACTTAGTTCATCTTAAGATTACAGATAATATAAATAGATGGCCACCTCACACTGAGAAGTAGAGAAAAACATATAGCAATGTTATATAAGACTAAATAAAATAAATAAATAGATGACTCTACCTTTTGCCTAATTTGGAAATGATAATTAATTATTTTGGAATTATAGGGTGCTTCTACATCTTTGGTCTTTAGCGCTTAAGTAATTTTGTGTTACTTCCATCATTCTTGGATGAAATCATTTGTGAGAGTAATTATAATAGAATAAATATTTTTTTTAAAATAGGATTTGTTGAAATAAATAAAAAATCGTCACATATTTATTGTGTGTATGAAGCATTTTATTAGTCATTATAAAAGAATTAAACATGTTATAAGCTTCAATAATTGTTTAAAATTTATATGAGGTGAACATAATAGTTAAATGAATTTTTGTTGTTGTTTCCGCACTGTATTAATAAATTAAACACTTATCTTTTACTCGGCCTGCTGCATCTCTGAAGGCTTCGGCGGCTCGTTCCTGTCTCCCTTCTTCTTCGACCCCGACACGATGTCATCAATCCTCAGCAGAAGTATCGCCGTTTCGACGGCCGTCTTGTAAACCTGCAACTTAACAGCCAGAGGCTCCCAAATTCCCTGATTCACCTGCTGCTCGATCAATTCCCCGGATTCACCGTCGATGCCCCAGGTGCAGGGTTTCGCCGTGTCTGTGTGTGAAGCGTGTTTCGCTCTTAAAGCGGTGAGTGTGCGGATGGTGTTGGCGCCGCAGTTTTGTGCCAGAGTGCGAGGAATGATTTCCAGGGCTTGAGCGACCGCGCGGTATGGGCCGTGGGTGGCTTTCTGCATCAAGTGGTGGGAGAGGGCCATTTCGACGGCGCCTCCGCCGGGTACCAATCGTGGGGAGAGCATTATGTTGCGGGCTACCTGGAGGGCGTCTTGGAGGTTGCGCTCGGTTTCGTTGAGAATGTCTTTGCTGGCACCACGGAGAAGAATTGTGCAGGCCTAAATACAATATTCAATATCAGTAGGTTTGCTCTGCGCTAAGTTGAATTGAGTGCAAATTTGTGACATCACTCATAAGATTTACATAACATAATAAATTATACAAACCCTACACTCTTATGGGTATAAAGGGTTTTTTTGATAATATATATATATATATATATATAAATATAATAAATTATACAACTTTTTGTTTTTCACAAATATCTCTGGCATGGTGCATGTGGGAAAAAAAGTTTCCAAATAAAATGAAAACTAATAATAAATATGAATAAATTCTTAAAAATCTACCAATGAAATAAATAAAAACACAGATTCAAATGAATAACTATAAATTCTCGAATAATTTTGAGTTATAGATTTTAATGTTTTTTTTTTAAATTATTTTATTGGAAGATTTTTAATAATCCATTCATATTTATTATTACAATCAATGTTTTCTTTCTTTCTTTCTTAATCTTATCCTCTTTTATCCTTATTCCATGTCGAGGAAAATCAATGTTTTAATATTAATTAAAATGAAAACCAATAAAATTTCACGTTTCAAATTTTATAAATTCAAAATATCTCACCTTTGGATTTTTACATTCGGTAATGTAAGTGAAGTACTCATCGCCCAATTTCTTGACCTCAAACAATCCACAGCCAGTTCCAACATCGGACTCCTGCAATTCATCGGTCCTGTTGACGACTGTGGCTCCGCAAGCGCGGCCGATCCTGTTATTGTCTGACTTCCTCACTCTCCTAATCGCGGTAATGCCGGCTTTCAAGAGGAAATGCTGCGCCAAATCGCTCACGCCCTTCTCGGTGAAGACCAAGTCGGGTTTGAGTGCGATGATCTCGTCGCATTGCTTACGCACGTGTTCCTCCTCTAGTTCCAGCAGTTTGGTGAAGTCGGACTCACCGGAGATTTCCACGTTGGTTTGAGATTCGCCCTTTTTGTATTCTAGAGAGCAGTCCAAGAGAATGATTCTCGGATTCTGTAATAATTATAATAATATTAATAGATTGTAATTAATTCTTCACCTTACACTGAGAAATAAAAAGGAACACATAACGATGTTATATAAGACTATTTTATTTATTTAGTCATATATAACATCGTTATATGTTCCTCTCTACTTCTCAGTGTGAAGTGATATATTAGACTAAATAAATAAAAATTAATTCTTGCAAAGAATGGATGACAGCAGAATCACAGAATAAATATGGAAAGAGAGGATGATAAAGAAGAAACGAGCAAGAAAAAGATTTTCATCCTGAAGATGCCACCTTGTATATGAGGAAAAAATTATGAATAATTTACGTGACTTTGTTTTATTTTTATGAAATAAGCTTAACAAACCACCTTCATATTAATCAATAAATAATACAAACACTTAATTTGACATTTATAAAATGTTGATGAAATTTTAATGCTTTTCTACGAATCAGTTTTAAAGTTTTCTTTTAATTATACATATTTATTTACCTCGATACGCCTTCTCATTTTAGGATGAGTCACATCCTTATTAACCATCACGCCCTTCAAAATCTGAGACTCTTCGATGGATCCCCCTGGGATTTTCTCGACCTTGGCGTACCTCTTGATGTCGACCTCAGTTCTGCCGTTTTCCGTGAGCATGACTGTGTTGACGGCGTCCAATGCGATGTTCACTGCCATATCGGCCCATTTCCCGATGAACTTGGTGCCGATGCAACCTTTCACGACATTAGCCAGAGCCGCCTTGTCGTTCTTGTCGACGGGGAGACTGACGGGGCCCTCCAACAGGGTGACGATGTCCTCAAGAGCCTGCTTGTACTGGCGGATGATTACCGTCGGGTGCATTTGCTGTTCCAAGAATTGCTCGGCGGCTGCCAGCATTTCGCCGGCTAATACTATTACTGACGTCGTTCCATCACCAACCTAAATTATGAATTCACAAATAATTAAAATAATGAATTAGTTTATCCACCCGACGCCCTAAGGGGCAACAAGGGATAGCAGAAGAAGTATTAGTTAATCCTGTTAATATAAGAGAAAAGTATTTAATGTTATGAAAAAAATAAGTTTTTTTTATGTATCAACCTCTTCGTCTTGTGTGCGAGCGATTTCAATCATACTCTTGGCTGCCGGGTGCTGCACTGTGATCTCGCGAAGGATGGCGTTCCCGTCGTTGGTCATCACGATCCCGCCCATGGGATCCATGAGCATTTTCAGCATGGCTTGCGGCCCGAGACATGTCCTGATCACATCGGCAATTTGCTAAAAGAACAATGATAATAAATTTTACCGAAAAATTGCATGGAATATTCTAGAACATCCAACACGTTAAAGGGTATAAAAATTCGAGAAGAAGATATTCTAGAAAAATCCATTTCTTTTTTTTTTCTTGAAGAAGGCGTGATGAATAAAATAAACGCATGACTAATCACGCCCAACTGCATAAACCTAACCTACAAACCCCTACACCCGAAATCAATTAACAGAAACACCCCTCAAATCGAAATTTCACAACATTTCTACACAACCCCAACGCAATTCCCCCATTAAAATCGCAAAACCGAACTAATTTTAGATAATACAAAGCACGTGCTTACCTTTCCGGCATTTATGTTTTCCAGCTGAACTTTCCGGCCGGAATCCCGCTTGGTGTTTTGACCTGAGGACGTCGGTTTATGATTAAAATACTCCCCAACGGCGTAAATTCGCCATACTTACTCAGCACAAGAACTGGCGCGCGTCCTGGGAACATTTTCTCCGCTTTAAATCAAATCCGGGAATCTCGGGAACGAAAAGTATGGAGGAAGAATGCCCGGCCGTCAAGTATTACGCGAAGTTGGCGTGAAACTATTTCATAAGTTGGCCACACTGAAATAATAGAATGCGAAATGAAGAGAGTAATTTTAAAATTGTTTTGTTTTTGAAATAATTCAGTGAAATTTTAAATTTACGTAAATTCTATACTTTATCTTCACAAACTTGGAATTGAGTTGCTTCTGCGAGATTTATGGCTTACCTTTGCTGATGTTATAATGGAATTACAATCAAGGAGTTTCTTCATTCGGGTCGTCATAGCTAAAGTAGCATACAACCATATCTATTAATTGTCTATGCATACAACCAAGGATTATATAGGATTATATATAATCGTTGATGGAAGTAGTATAATAGAGGCTATTCCGTAAGAAAAATGTTAAGTTTAACGTATACGTTATTTTTTTTATTAGCACAGTCTAAGTCATAGAGATAGAGGGTGTAAGCAGCTTTTGTAATAAATATATAAAAACATAGAATATGAGCATGTTTAATAACATACACGTTAAACTTAATATTTTTTGTACGGAATAGCCCCAAATGTGTATTATAATCAGAAATAATTGTACTTTCTCCTCCTTATTTTTCATAAACTATCTAATTTAATAAAAAATAAATAAATAGGAGAAACGGCAACCATTTTTATTTAAACAATTAAAGCATAGATTTAGTATATAAATCTTTTTACATGCTACGTCTATGAATTAAAGTCTCCACAACCCACATAAAGAAGATTAAATTCTTAGTTTATATTGAACTGAGTTTTTATGACCAACTAAACCCACCGGTGAGACTGGTGGCGTCTGCTAAACGCATAGATGTTGATATATATTAATATATTTCCCGTATATATTAATATCTACGGCTAAACGTATCCACTATCTATAATAAATATGTAGAGCTTCGCCAATATTGGTAGGTATATATATATATAATCGATGTCCCCTTTTACCAATTGGTGTCGGGGGTAGGTATATATTTATTTATATAAACTTAGAGCTTCACTAAGTTTCTAGAAAATGCTAGTTATTTTTTTTTTTGTATAGGTTGGCAGTAAAATATAATGGAATTTTTGAAACTATACACAAATTTTATATTTTTTTAAAGTAATTCACTCATTCTTACTAAAACATAAAATATTTTTTAATTACAACAAACCTATTTATTTCCCCCTCACGGCAATTAATAATCACAGGGAATTTTGTTTAGACAAAGTTGCCTCACCTGTCAGTCATCCGTCCGCACGTCAAAAAAGAAGTAGGAAAAAAATGGTGCCCCTCCGTCAGACCTTTAATTTTATCACAGTTTTCAAATCATTGCGTTGATGTGGACTTCGTGATAAACACCGCGAAGAGTGGAGCGTCGTTTCGGGACAGCGCGTCATCCATTTCTCGGAGCCAAAGTAAGTCCGCCGGCGTCGATAATCCGCCGATGTGTTTTTGTTATCAAATATTTAGGCGTAACTGTCACCAGTGGAGAAAGAGAAAAAAGAAAAACAACACTCGTTTATATTCGGCGTAATTTCACTTGAATTATTCAAGCAATTTACATTTAGTCGAGGCTTAATGGGTGGGTTTTAAACTTGTTAAATTTAATGAGGGTTTCGGGATGTTTGTTTGTTTGCTGTTTAAGTGTGTGTGGTTTTGTTTTTGGTTGTTGTCGTTCAGAAAAAAAAATATATTGGTTTTGTGTTAACTAACTAACTAGATCAATATAAAGCAAAATTTGTTAACGCTTAGGTAAATGTTAATTGTTAAGGCTTTCACGTGGTTATACATTTTGAGTTTATTAAATAAAACACTTTTTAACTTTTATCTAATGCTCATAACATTTTTAGTTTGATAATAAAGTTGCTTCGAAACTAAAATTAAATAACAAGTTATACAAAGTTAAAAAGTGTTTTATTTAATGAATTAAATTTTATATAAAATGCAATTGCAGATAACACCAGAATATTTCTGGAATAAATAATAATGGTTTGAAATAAATAAATTATTTCCATTATTTACTTTTTTCTATTTATAGATTTTATTTTAAAACAGACCCTACACTCTTATGGGTGGTTTGTTTTTGATAATATATATATGTATATATATATTAAAACAGTTTCACAGAAACATTGTGTAAATTACAATTGTGATAAATTCAAAATTTCTTTTGTTTTTCTTATTTTTTCTTATAAATAATTATTATCTACTCAGTTTAACACAATTTAACATATACATTAGCATTCTGTTAAATTGATTCTTAGAATGGTAGTTTCTGTTGAGAAATAATAATTTCTCGTTAAATTGAATAGTCGTTTCTATTAAATTCAATAATAGAATAGTAGTTTCTGTTATTGTGTTGAATATTAAATAATTACATAAACAACCAAACCAATAAAGTGCTCATAACAATCAACAAATTAGATTTGTATTATTATCTGATAATTTTTGTTTTTAATCAAGTAGTCATAATTACAATAATAATGGGATAAAACAAAATAATTCTCATGAAAAACAAATTCAATTACATATTTGTTATTCAATGGGATAAATAAGAATGTTGTTCTTTCTTTTTCTGTATCCTTTGTTTCTTCTTTCTTTCTTAATCCTTGTATCCTTTGTTTAATTGTTTATATTTTATTTACTTTTAAGTTTCGCAGTGTTCGTGGCTGAATGGAAGAACCTAAATAAAAAACAAATTTTTCTCTATTGCTGTTGTTTTATTTTTAAATTTGTGTCTGTTTGTTTTTATGATAAAAATGTGATAAAATGTAATAATCGTGTGCGGTTTTAGATGAGCAGTGGACATCAGTTTACGAGCAGTTCAAGCAGTGCCTCGACCAGAGTGGGCGATATAGAACACTTGTCACAGTTATCCGATAACCTGTCCAGCCTATTTATGAATCAGGAATACTCCGATGTGACCCTTATAGTGGAAGGGCAACGGCTTTACGCCCACAAAGTGAGTAACGGAATTTTGGCACGTTTCCAGAGAGAAAAAAAATGTAGAAGAATATATGAATGGAGTAGGAAAGAAAATCTCATTTTTTTTTTTATTAATACGACCAATATCTAAAATCTTTTACGATAGTTTTTCTTTTCGATTAATACCCGAATCTCGATAACAAATTTTAATCCCGATTACAACCACGAATTATCTTTCCCGACTTTATAAAAAATAAAGGGGAATTATATTTTTTTTAAATATTAACAATACTTTTGTGTTCTATTTTTTTTTCTAATCTTAAGTGTGTCTGATATTTTTGCAAGACCCACATTTGTTATTATCTTATCTGGATAGGAAATTGTAATATTGAAATCTTGTGCAAAGGTGATCAAGCCCATTTGATGTTTGATCGGATTTAATTAATCCATTTAATTACATATTATTTCCAGTAGTACTTAAGAGTGTAATCTCATTGATACTTTAATTAAAATTACATAAACAATAGCTTTTGTTGTCTCAATGAAAGATGAATTATTACTAATTATAAATAATAATAATAATTATTAATTCTTTATTCACGGAAAATCACCTTTTTACAATTAATGACAATCTGTAATTACAAAATACAATAATATATTCAATTGATTTGATAAAAAAATGATAATATAAATAAATAAAAATAGGGACTGTGATATTTTATACATAAATCGATTTCTGTTCCTGCAACATGAAAAAAAAGGAAATATTGTTTGAATTAAGATTTTCAAAAATAAAAATTGTTCTTATTCAACTTGTAATTGATTATTAGATAATTTATTTCACCTAAATGTTTAACTGTATAGTTTACGTGAAGTGATTAGTCACAAATAAAAACACTGTTATTCCTTATTTCATTTTTTATTTATCATTAACAAACGGAGTAAGGAATAACAGTTGTTTTATTTGTGACCTAAATGTTTGATTTAAGATCATAATGCTAAATTGTATATCCTATCTGTCAATATCGGTTTAAATTTGAAGGTGATACAATTTAAGATTTAGCTTTGCGATTTTAAATTGTATCTCCAATAATATATTACCCCATTAATATAGAATTAACTCCATAATAATTCATATAAATTTTTAAGTAGGAAATCCATCTTTTTTTATATATTTTATAAAACAAAATTATTATTATTTTTTTATAGGTTATATTAGCAGCGAGAAGCGAGTACTTCAGAGCTTTACTCTATGGTGGAATGAAGGAATCTAAACAGGTTAGAAAAAATCGACCAATAAAAATACTAAAAAAAAATTAAGTGCCACATTAATCAACGATACTAAATAATGTTATAATATTTTCTCTGAATTTACTATACAATTTTTTTTTTCACAAAACATACCTTTTATTATTTGTTGGAGATTACTGAAATACATAAATTGGTGGGAGTTTAAATTATGCGGGTCTCGCGATTTTTCTTCAAAATTACTAAAACCAGAAAATTATACAAAACAATAACAAACAAAAAATGAATAAAATAAGAAAATAATCTTTCTTTCTTAAACTTATCCTCTTTTACCCGTATTGGGTGTCGAGGTTAAGAAAATAATCAAATCGTTTATTATATATGTATATATGCAATAAAAACAAATAACAAAAAGAAGAAAAAAGTTTGAGTTAAAATATTGAGTTGAAAATGACCGAAAGGACGATGCTGTTGACGCGTTGTTCTGAACAAGACTGTTTCATTATTATTCTGTAAGAGGGATAGGTAGAATCTGGCCAAAAATAATTGGAGAGTGATTTTAACAAGATAAGGCAAGGGATGTTTTTTCAATGTGAGAAAACAGGACAGGATTGTGTATTAAAACCTTGACGATTTTTTTCGGTGCGGTAGAAGGTACAAGACCTCCATTAAATTTTATATATATGTATATAATCGATGTCCCCTTTTACCAATTGGTGTCGGGTCCATTAAATTTATTCCAACTAATTTAGTTCACGAGTTTAATTTAGAGTGAAAAAATATTGTACTATTATTGGTCATTCGACAAATCCTTACAGAACACAATAATTTACAGTCGGAAATAGAACTCCCCGATGCGCCTCTCAAAGCCTTCAAAGCCCTCTTGAAATACGTCTATTCGGGCCACATGTTCCTGATGACGCTCCGCGAGGACGTGATACTGGAGACCCTCGGCCTGGCGCACCAGTACGGCTTCCAGGAACTCGAAACCGCCATCTCCGACATCCTGCGGCAACTGCTCGCCCTGAAGAACGTCTGCGCCATCCTGGACACGGCCCGGCTGTACGGGTTGGAGCACCTGGCCCAAGTGTGCCACGCTTTCTTCGACCAGAACGCCACCGAGATTCTGAACCACGAGTCGTTTGTGACGTTATCGCAATCGTCCCTGGTGGAGTTGCTGCAGAGGAATTCGTTTTTCGCGCCAGAGGTGGAGATTTTTAAAGGGGTCTGCGCGTGGTGTAGGGTTAACGAGGATAAGGATGATAGGGTTATTAATTGTGTGCGGTTGCCTTTGATGACTGTGACGGACTTGTTGTCGGTGGTGAGGCCCGCCGGGTTGGTGAAGCCTGATACGTTGTTGGACGCTATCGCAGAAAGAACAACGGCCAGTACGAGCAGTTTACCACATAGAGGACAATTATGTAAGTTTTGTTTATTGAACTCTTTTTGGATCAAAATTAACAAATTAATTTTTCAAGAGTTTAATAAAAATTGTACTTCTAGTCTAAGGCAAATATTCCACTGAAAATACATAAGTACCAAAACAAATATCCATTTGCTGTTGCACTTACATTACATAAGTCAGCGTTGCAGTGGCTGAAGAGAAAATAGTTAATTTCAAAATTAAATAACAGCAATCGAATCAAGTGAATTATATAATTAGAAAGATAGTGCAAGCGCCGTCTTTTACCTAATTTTGCACTATCTTTCCAATTATATGATTCATATCAGGTATTTAATCGCAAAACACAAGATCCGTTCAACTGCCTTCATCAAGGCATTGCACATGGAACACTGGTCCGACGAGGACCAAAGACCGAAATGGTCATCACTACACTAAAGGAAGGCGAACTTATCCTGTTTATGACCAGGAAATTAATTCATTTAATAAAATATTCAACTACCTTCATTAAGGTCTGACGATGATCGAAAGACCAAAATTGTCATAAGCTAGATGAATGCTGGTTGAACGTTTTTTTAAATCAAGTGAATAAACTCTTTTTTTATAATTATTTTTTTATCTTTCATCATCAGTGGTAGATGAAAATGTAGCTAGTCAAAGAATGGGCTCGAAAGTGATTGCCGGAGAATTAATGGAGGCTTTGTTGGACGGTGATCACTATAATTACGACATGGAGAGGGGTTACACGAGGCACGCCATAGGCGGCGGCTGTGATCAGTGTATAATAGTTAAATTAGGCAAACCTTCCATTATAAATCACATACGAATGTTGCTATGGGATCGCGATCTAAGGTTAGTTACAAACAATTAAAGCTGAACAAGAAGAGTCCTGTTAATTATATATACAGAGAGCTTCTTTTATCAGTATACATTTCCCCTGCAAAATACGCGAGTCAAATGCATTGATGTATGTGTGTTTAGTTGCCTATAACACGCAACTGAACACATATATGCCAAATAATCAACTAAACATACACACATTAATCGGATCAATGCAATTGACTCGCGTTTTTTGCAGGTATACACTTCCCCTAATGTATACTCATAAAAAAACCTCTCTGTATATATGAAATTCACTCTACAGCCGATAGGGTAAAAGGGATTAAGATTATATATATATAGGTTATATAGGGCCATTGTGAGGTGAGTTAGCATCTCATGAACTACGATTATACATACATATATTCATTGAGCACCTCACACTGAGAAGTGGAGAGGAACATGTAACAATGTTATATAAGACTATATATATTATCAAAAACCCTTGTACCCTTACGAGTGTTGGGCTATATAAGACTAAAAAAATAAATATATTTATTGATATTATTTTATATAACATTAATTTAGGTTTATTGTAAACAATAATAAAAATCAACCAAAAAGATTTAAAATAATTAATTGATTTACAATTGAATTCCCTCAGATCGTACTCATACTACATAGAAGTGTCGATAGAGTTAAAGGACTGGGTGAGAGTGATAGACTACAGCCACTATTCGTGCAGGTCCTGGCAGACCCTGTATTTCGACACGAGGGTGGTCCAGTACATAAAGATCGTCGGGACGCATAACACTGTAAATAAGGTTGCTCCTGGCATTCGGTTTAATAAACCGCATTTACACGACCGTCAAAATTCCAGGTGTTCCATCTGGTCGCCTTCGAGGCGATGTACAAGGAGAAGATGCCCGTGATGATCAACGACATTATATGTCCCAAATATAACGTCGCGACGCTGGAGAAGAGCGCTTGCGTTATCGAGGGTGTCTGCCGGTCGAGGAATGCACTCTTGAACGGGGACACGAAGCATTATAATTTGGAGTCGGGGTATACTTGTCATCAGTTGGGTTCTGGTGCTATTTTAATACAACTCGGTAAGGAGTTTAAATTTGTGTAGCTTGAATAACTTTCTCACTTTGTGAGACAAACCAAACATTCTCTATTTATACTTAGGTCAAAGTATAATTTTTATACCATCTGCTAATTTTGCTTTTTTTTATTTCAGGTCAACCATACATAATATCCAGTTTGCGATTATTGTTATGGGATTGCGATGATAGGAGCTATAGTTACTATATAGAGTCATCGGTGAATATTTGGGATTGGGAGGTGCTGGTCGATCGAACTAGGGAGAGCTGCAAATCGTGGCAAGTTGTCCGGTTTTCTCCGAAGCCAGTCGTTTTCATCAGGATTGTGGGAACACATAACACAGCTAATGAGGTAACTTGAAATAATGTAAATAATAATAAAATAAAATAATTCAACAACAAATATTACAATGTGTATTCAGTTTACAAGACTCGCACCTCCCCTGACAATCACACTTCTTTTTTGTTAGCGCTGAATACGACCAATTAGAAATGGCAAGGTAAGCGTTTCTAATTGGTCGTATTCAGCGCTAACAAAAAAGAAGTGTGTTTATCAGGGCGGGTGCGAGTCTTGTAAACGTTTGGTTGCGATGTGATGGATAGTTGTGGTAAGGGTGATTGTTCTCCGTTTATGTGTGAGGGTGGAGGATGAGCGTGAGAGTACCTACACAACATGAATGGTTGCTTGTGGGAGCATCGCAAGTAGATGCTACAAATGTTCTTTTTTTTTTCAATCCCCAAGAAATAAATCTGAGTGTTTCTTTCTAATAGGTCGTATTTGTATAACAAAAGTGTCTACCAGGTAGGGTATGAGGCATAAACGGCTCCGATCCAATGGGTAGCTGCGGTGGGGGTGTTCGTACTCCATTAGTACTTACGCAAGAGTATCTATGCTACATAGATAGTTGATTGTTACGAGCATCGCAAGTGGATGCTACAAACTTAGTTGTTTTTTTCAATCAATTTTTGAGTGATCAACCTGAAATCTCAGAAAAGCATATATATTAGTACATTTTTAAGTTTGATAATTTATTTTCTTTAATTATTTTTTTTTTTTTATTTTAAGGTATTTCATTGTGTGCATTTCGAGTGCCCGTCGTGTGACGTGGAAGACATGAACAACTGGCAGAGCAACACGAAAACGATAGATACCCACGCGATGTCCTCGATGAACAGCAGAGACAGCGGCGAGGCGAGCGTCGCCGGGAGTTCACGCGGTCTTCCCCCGCCCGCCGAGGTCCAACCGACGGAAACGGCCACAGAAGCCGAAGAAGTGCCGTTTGTAGTAGACAATGATTAATTTGTAAGTATAGCAGGTGCAGAAGTAAATAAAGAAGCGCGATAAGTAGTTCCAGCAATTTGTAAATAAATAATTATAAAGAGAAATACTTATTGCACAGAATAACAATGTTATTTATTTATACTTAGAGATTTGTTATTACCTTATTATTTTATTAATAAAAAATAATTAATTAAAAAAAAATAGAAAACATAAAGCGTTTTGTGTGGGATTTTTGTGTTGATCCTTTCTCCGAAGCGCGCGAGCGGTGATTCAGTGGATTGCGGTGATGCAATCGTAACTAGTAATAGCGCGGTTTTCGCGAGAACCAATTACCTCATCCTTATTTATGAATTTATATTGTTGTTGTTGATTGTTGTGTTTCGTGTCGCGGGCAGGTGGCGGCGGAGGAATCGCGCGTTTCCGCCTCTGCGGTCTGGCCGAGTTTTGTTTTACGCGGACGGACCGGTTTTCGCCGCTGAATCAAAATGCAGCTGGTGGATGTCGTGTGTACTGAAAGAAATCGCCCCCTTTTTTGCGGTTTATTTTTGTCTGTCGCGACTTTAAGGCGGATCGGGTTAAGTCACGTACTTACCGGCCGGGTGAACGATTCGCGTTCAATGCTCGTCGTATGCAAAATTTACCAATTTTATTCAGATGTGACTCATTTGAAAAATCTTTCGTTTCTTATATCTCCAACGTTTTTTTTTGTTTTAATACAATCACTGAATAAACACTTACTATGTAAAAAAAACTTAGTAAGTGATTATTTGGGCTATTCTGTAAGAGAAATGTTAATTTTAACGTGTACGTTATCATTTTATTCTTATCATAAGTATCCCCAAAAATTGAAAGAAGAACATTTTAGAACACGAAATTCTAAAGTCTGCTGGAAATGTTCTTATTTCAATTTTTGCTCCAGCAGATTTTAGAACACGAAATACTAAAATCTGCTGGAGCAAAAATTGTAATAAGAACATTTCCAACAGATTTTAGAATTTCGTGTTCTAAAATGTTCTTCTTTCAATTTTTGGGGATACTTATGATAAGAATAAAATGATAACGTGCACGTTAAAATTAACATTTTCCTTGCAGAATAGCCCAAATAATCACTTACTAAGTTTTTTTTTACATAGTAAGTGTTTATTCAGTGATTGTATTAAAAAAAAACGTTGGAGATATAAGAAACGAAAGATTTTTCAAATGATATGAATAAATTATAGTATTATATAACTATAAAATAAATTCTCGTTCTAATAAAAGAATCTCTTTAAATTATTTTGCTTTGTACAGCGCCACCTGGATTGCGGAAACGCTCTTGAGTCAAGGGGAAATAGTTTTGTTGGAGAAAGAGCATTCAAAAAAATATATAGAGCTGGCTGTTGTAGTATGTGGTGCGTATTATTATTTAATATTTATAAAACGTACCAGTAGTGAAAATAATTGAATGCATTCAGGTATTCAAACATGCATCTGTTGTTTATTGGTTCACTAGCGCATCACCGGAAATGTATTGATATGCAAATTGGTTGCCTGTGTGTAACCGGTAACCCTCAATTAGCCGTTTGTTTAATGTTATCTTCAATCTGATACAATCTCGATAATATAGGCCCGATGCACTTATGTTTCACGCATGCTAATGAATGGAATAAATGTACATATTATTCCGGTTACGCTTTTCATGAATGGGAATCTTCTTTTTAAGTGATAAGAGTTGAAAAAAACAATTATTTTCATTTTTTTTCACACACAATTCATCAAACTTTCACGGGGTCAGTAGCGTAACCATTTTTTTTTGTGTGTGGGGGGGGGTTAATTTCGCATTGATATGATATTGAAACTAGCTAACATGACTAGAGTTCACATTTAATGAAACGTTCAGTCACCATTCATCTAGCGTATGGATTACTAGTGATGGCCATTTGCCATATGACTAGAGTTGTTCTTTATATTTGTCATTGACTAGTTTCAATGTCATATCTTCCCTCCCCGCCACAAAAAAAACAAAAGAAATAGTTGGATGCGCTACTTAGCATTTTTTTTAAAATGGAGTAATTGAATTGGCCCCTCTAAAAACTCTTGAAATTTGATGATTCACATTCACGGAATCAGTACCGTAACCAGCTATTTTTTTAGTGGGTGATATGACATTGAAACTAACCAATGACAAATATAAAGAACAACTCTAGTCATGCTGGCTATGACATATCAATGCGAAATTATCCCCCCCCCCCCCCCACAAAAAAATGGTTACGCTACTGACCCCGTGAAAGTTTGATGAATTGTGTGTGAAAAAAATGAATTCTCATCTTTTTAACGCCATCTAGTAGAACCCAACTGGACTTACAACATCTGATAACAAAGCCATCTATTGGCAAACTAATCAAATGCGCATTTAACTGGATTTTCCTCGCTATTTCCGATGAAACAATTTTTAATGTCGTGTTTTTGGCAGATCGAGAAGTTTTTTTTTTAAGGGGAGGGGTTCGTGGGATTAACAAATTTGCCCCTCAAGCGACTAAATCCTCTCTTTCAAACAAAACAATCATGACTGTTTTGTTTTGCCCCTCAACTGGCAAAACAAAGCAAACATATTTAACCATTTGAAAGAGAGGAAAAGATCGCCAATATTTTCTTGTATATAAATCCAGTTATGTTTAATTCTAACATTTGAATTCTTTTCGGTGAATATTTTAATATCTGTCTTTTTTTAATAAATTTAATATATATATATATATTCAGTGACCCTTTCTACCTTTTAAATAAATTTAATAAAATGTTCAAATTATGCAATAGATGGCGCTTGCGTTATCTCTCAATTATTATGCCTTTTTTATTTTCGTTGGGTAATAAAGTTACTTTATTATTATAATAATAGAAAAAAGGGTTTATTCACTTGGTCGCAGTTATTTAAATAAATTAATAATAATAATAATCTTTACTAACAGATATATACAGCAAAAAATACTAAATAAATATTAAGAAATTACAAAATCAAATGTATATTTTATATCTGTTAATTGGCAATCGACCAATGGTCTTTCCACCTTAAATAAATTATTATTATATAATAGTGGATTATTTATAATCAATTATAATTTATATCTCCTTACACCTAACGGTAGAAAGGAAAAAGATTTAAAAAAATAATAATAATAATTTATATTCTTGGGTCTTAAACATTCTGCCGTAAATCGAATCTTAAAATTTGAAAGTCTCCCCAAAAAAAAAAAAAACAAATGAGGATTTCATTTTCCCACAGTGAGAGTTTTATCATTATTCATATAACATTTTAAATATTATATAAAATGAGTAATAAAAATTTAATATGTATCAGATAAAGTGATATCAAGTGAAAAATGATAAAAAAGTATACGATTTATTAGTAATAAAAGTCTTTCATTAAATCAGTTTATTCAATAACCTTTTTTTTATGGTTAAAGATGTTCCATAAAAACGGGTAGTTGTAGTTCTACTTAAAAAATCAATTATTTATTATATCTTTATTGAGTAACCAGAAGCAATTGGGTCAACGTAACGCAGTAAAAAAAATTCTTCAACTTTACACTCCATTGATAACGATTGTGTTTACCGCGTTCAGTTTAAATATTTATTGTTCACGTGAACCTATTATATTTCAAATATCCGTGCGTTCTGTAATTTATCGTCCATTGACGAAGACTTTTGAGTGCTTGTGATGAATGAAAGGATTACGAAGAATGTCTTTGTATTTGGAGGTGTTTAGAGATAGTGTTTATCGCAAACAACAAAAATGTTATTGTGGTTTCTTTGAATGTGCGTGCTATCGGAGACATATACAAATATTTGCATTAGTTATTTATTTTTTTCGTAAATTGGGAGAACATTAGTTCACGCTCTTAAATCCAAGAATTAACTCTCTTACAATATTATTTAGATTGTAAGTTTTCTGTAACATTTTTGTTTAGATTGCGAGACTTCTGCAACAATGTTGTTTAGGTTTCATTGCGCGAATGACCTTTGCCGTCGAAGCGCCCTACAAACCTCTCAAGATTCCTGCAACAATGTTGTTTAAATTGCAAGTCTCCTGCAACAATTTTGTTTAGGTTGAAAGTCGCCTGCAAAAATTTTTGTTTAGATTGTAAGACCTCTGCAACAATATTGTTTAGTTTGCAAGACTCCTGCAGCAATGTTGTTTAGGTTTAAAATCTTATGCAACACTGTTGTTTAGGTTGTAATTCTACTAAAATAATGTTGTTTAGGTTGTTTCATGCAATATTGTTTAGGTTGAAAGTCTCCAGCAATAATATCGTTTTGGATACAATAATGTTGTTTAGATTGAAAATCTCCCGCAACAATGTTGTTTAGGTTGCAATTCTCATGCAACACTGTTGTTTAGGTTGTAAAACTCATACAACAATGTCGTTTAGGTTACAAGTGTCATACAACAATGTTGTTTAGGTTGCAAGACTCTTACAACAATGTTGTAACAAACAAAACAAGGATCAGTCAAATCTTTTAAGCTGGCTCAAGTTACGTGATTCAGTCACTCGTAATTGAGTCATGGAAACTCTTTCAAGCTGGCTCAAGTTACACGACTGTCGTAACACTTTAGCCGGCTCGAGTTATGATTCAATTACGAGTGACTCTCTGAATCGGCTCTTTGAGGCGAATAAACAGCGGGATTCCGAATGAGTCGATTTTGTTACGACTAAAAACGAAGTTGGAGCGATTCCAAATCATCGTTGATAGAATGAGAATTTCGACTCGTAATGCCTCATTCGGAATTCTTATCAATTTTATGAACCGGCTCACTGAAAAGAGCCGTTTCGACCACCTCTTTTATATACTAAGATAAATTTCTTCTTAAATTGAGATGAGATTGAAAATAGCTAAAAATCATACATTTTTGCGTTCACAATGAAAAGACAATGTCATTTAAATTTAATTAATTTGTTCTTTTCATTACGAACGCACTGTAAAAATATTAAAAAAAAAATATGAATGTGTGACAATACTGAATCATTTGTCATAATTATTCCAAAAGAATAAATAAAAAAGAGAGACTGATAAAGCGCATATGTAAATTTTTAATTGGTGTGATTTTTAATAACGTCCACAGGCATTTCGCTACACCCTATCTCCGAGTCCGCCAGTTCAAAAGGTCATTACAATTACAAGCGCGTTATTAATTGTATCTCAATGACATTCATGTTTTCCTTCTTCTTTTATTTATTTATTTTTTTCATCGGCCCGAATATTGCGTCGCCTTTTTTCTCTGCGTCCACTTGTTGTGAACGAGAGCGTAATTTGCCTGTTGCGCCGCGTGGGCGTCCGTTCACTTCCCCCGTTCCACGGGCGTCCCGACGTCGTCGTTGCCGACGTCCACACCGGCGCCGGTGATGCTCAATGATGTCAATTATTCGCGACAACACACGCATCCCCTCCCCAGGCTCGAACGGCGCAAATTTAAATAGAATGTTTATATATAAAGCGACTCCGGCACCGTTTAGGTTATCCAGATTGCGCAACGAGAGCGCAATAATCAATATATTCGTCACCGAATTTCCGAAAACGGACAAGGACGCGCGCGAAAGGGAGATCCCGAAATGAGGAGAAAGAGAGACGGAGGTGGCGTAACCTGTTATGTAAAACAAGGACGGGTTTTTGAGAGGCGGTTGTTTTTTTTTTAAATAATCATAATATAGGTGGTAGGAGATTCCTGTATAGGAGTGGCCCTCCGCGCGCCGCTCAAGACTTTTTGGACTTTGAACTCTGTTCGGTTTGAGGTGTTTTAGAAAGAGAAAGCATGACGCACGGGGTACGAGGTGAATCCGCTGTTGGAGGAGGACGGAGCGTGGAACAGGTTTGAAAGTCTTCTTTTTTTTCGTTGTTTTCGGGTTTTGTTTACTGGAGAAGGATGGCGGGAGCGGGTGTGCGGCGGGAGGGAGTGAGAGGGAGGTAGGGAGATTCTAGCGGTGAAAGAGATTGGAGCGGACGGGGGATTCCGCGGGGTCGGCCTTTACAAGTACGTCACTGCGCGAGCGAGAGGGAGTCGACTGGTGGGTCGGTGGGAGAGAGAACGAGGATGTAAGCGAGACGTCGGAGCCGAACAACTGAAACGGAAACAGTAAACATGGCGCCGTGCTAGCCAGCATATCATATTTTAGTGTGTTGTGCACGCAGTGTTATTTAAATTTATCTTAATTAATTTTTAATGGGCGCGTTTTTTGTGATCGCAGTGCCAAAACTCGGGATTCTAAACGGATTATTTGTTGTTTATTTTGAGTCGTTAAAGGTTATAATAATAACCTGTCTAACTCGATGAGTGTGTGATTCGTTATCAGTGATTACCCGCGGTGATTTGATCGCGCTTACACGACAATAATGTAGTGATTGTGTGGAATTATTTTTTTTAATTAACGCATTCTCAATGTGCCAAAATAAGATGGTGATAAAGTAGCAGCGATCTTTTTGGGATAACACACACTTCGAACAAGGTGAGGTAAGTCGCGCTAATTCTTTCTCCGACACTTTACAAGCGCGCACGGTGCAGACATTCCATCGCAAGCGAATATTTTGCACGGTATTGTACTTTGGCGCCGTGTTGACTATCACTTTGGCGTCATACGCTGTCTGAGCCGTCTCGCAGCTTCCCACCTCTTCTCTCATTCCGATCTCAAAACCCAGGGAATTCACGTTATGTCAACGTCTATTTCTGTGTACCCATCCCCCTTGCGTTTTTCGCGTGGGTTTATTTTGGAAACGGCGGACGAATTCCGATTTGGAAAACCGGGAATTGGGTCGAAGAAAAAAACAAACAATTCTCGGTAAATCCTCGCCTACCGGGAATCAACAGCTCATGCATTTTTACGCATACTTGTTTTTCCTTTTCCAGGAAGGTCCGTTCCAGGTAGCCGATTCCGTGAATCCCCCCACCTTGTTGCACTACGCGTGTACCTGTTCCTCACCTGCACCTGCTTCTAAAAAAAAATAATAATAATACCCACCCCTTACACAATCCAGCTGTTGCATCCTTACGCTAAAATTTCAATCGAAACAAAATTCAACTCATCTCGCATAAACAAACAAAATCAACACGCCTCGCGTAAACAACAACAAGAATTAACCTAAATTAAAATTATTTATTTAAAATAATTAATTTAAAAAAAATCCATACTCACATGTTCTCTATATGAATATATATATATGTGTGTGTGTGTGTGTGTGTGAGTGTTATCAGTGCTTATCAACGCGCTCCGTGACTCATGACTCACACGATAGCCTGATGCCGTCCTCCGCGCTCTCCTCCTCCGCCTCCTCGAGCCATTCACGATGATGAGGTTCCGCGATCGCTCGCTCCGGGTGAGTCTTCCAATTCATTCATCATGTTCGAATCTAATAACGCAAGAAAAAAATGCAATCAACAATTTCAGCAGCGACGCGGAAAGGGAAAGCGCGTTCTTGTTTGCACGCCGAGGCTAATGGAAAACAAACGCAAAATCGACAACCCGCCGCCGGATTTCGTGTTTGTTTTATTTTTGCACGGCCTACGTTGTTGATAACGATCGCTCGCGCTCTCGTGTGTTTGCTCGGGAAGTTTCACGTGCGTTCCGTGGCGTAACATCTTTTATGGGCGATTAATTAATCGGAATTACAGCGGTGATTGTGTCTGTTACGATTCAACAGTAATTAAATTAATTACAATACTTTTTTTTTTGTTCGTAATTAAATAAACAAAGTGCATTCCATTATTCAGCGCTTTTTAATCGTTATTTAACACCCTTTAATTAACATTTAGGTTAGAATGTTAGAGAAATCTTGATGAAACTTCTTGGAGGTGTTAATTGAAACTTGCTCTGTCAAAATATACAAAAAAACATAGTTTTTGAAATATTTCCAGTTTTCTGTCAGAATCCACGAATTTCGATGCTTTTTGGGAATTAAAAAATCACAATAATTTCAATTTTTGAAAAAACTTTATGAAACTTCTTGGGGATGTTAATCAAAGCCTGCTCTTTCAGAATATGTAAAAAACAAAAAATACCCCCTCCATAGTTTTTGAGATATTTCCAGTTTTCTGTCAGAATCCACGATTTTCGATGCTTTTTGGGAATTAAAAAATCACAATAATTTGAATTTTTGAGATATCTTTATGAAACTTCTTGGGGATGTTAATCAAAGCCTGATCTTTCAGAATATACAAAAAACAAAAAATACCCCCTCCATAGTTTTTGAGATATTTCCAGTTTTCTGTCAGAATCCCCGAATTTCGATGCATTTTGAGAATGAAAAAATCACAATAATTTGAATTTTTGAAAAAACTTTATGAAACTTCTTGGAGATGTTAATCAAAGCCTACTCTTTCAAAATATGTAAAAAACAAAAAATACCCCCTCCATAGTTTTTGAGATATTTCCAGATTTTTGTCAAAATCCACGAATTTAGATGCAATTTGGGAATGAAAAAATCACAATAATTTGAATTTTTGAAAAATCTTTATGAAACTTCTTGGGGATGTTAATCAAAGCCTGCTCTTTCAAAATATGTAAAAAACAAAAAATACCCCCTCCATAGTTTTTGAGATATTTCCATTTTTCTGTCAGAATCCACGAATTTCGATGCTTTTTGGGAATTAAAAAATCACAATAATTTGAATTTTTGAAATATCTTTATGAAACTTCTTGGAGATGTTAATCAAAGCCTGCTCTTTCAAAATATGTAAAAAACAAAAAATACCCCCTTCATAGTTTTTGAGATATTTCCAGTTTTCTGTCAAAATCTACGAATTTCGATGCATTTTGGGAATTAAAAAATCACAATAATTTGAATTTTTGAAAAATCTTTATGTTTCATAAAGATTTCTCGGGGATGTTAATCCGAACCTCTGTTCTTTCAGAAAATACAAAAAATACCCTCTCTGTAGTTTTTGAAAAAATTGACATTTTTTTCTTAATTCAAATTGAGTTGTTTCGAATTTTATTGTCATAAATATTGTACCAAAGTGTACTTAAAACGAATATATACTTAAAATTTAAGTACTACATTTTGTAATCATAGTTAAAATTGCAAAAATGACTTATTTTCATTTATTTTCTAAATTGAACCATTTTTTTAACGAAAATTATCATTTTGAAAAAAGTCTTCTTCTTGAATCCTTAAACTCTTTCAGGCGTCGGATGCTTTAAAAATTTAAATTTAGTAATAATTAGGATGTATTAAGGCACTTGATTATTTAGTTGTTTTGAAATAAAATTAAAAACAAAATAATTTAAATACATATTAAATTTAACGTACATGTTATTCTTTATCGTCACAATCTAGTCGAGTTTTATAATGGATGTGTATATTCAGAATGTGAGGTTAACATATATCGTATACGTTAATTTTAACATTTCCGTACGGAATAACCTCGAATATGTACTAAAATGTTATCGTTTCTTTCTTTGTTGTGTGAAAGGACTGTTCGTAATTTATACAGGGTGCGTAAAAAAAGTGATAAAATGAAATGTTAAGTGCCCTTAGAGTGTAATATTATCTTTCGTAATTATATTTTTTAAAGCAATTTATTCACACACACGGTCACCCTTTAAAAAATAAAGGAAAAATGTTCTGAGAATTTGTAAATTAAATAATTAGGGGGAGATAAGTGTAACTAGAAGGGGGAGGGTAAAATAAAAAAAATATAAACATTGAAGAAAGCCCGTTTTTATCCTATTTTTAACTCATCCAAAACTGTACGAACTATAAATCACTCGAATGTGTATTTTAAATATTCAGTAGTCTGAATGAATAATGTACAATTTAAAAAAAAAAACAGCCGTGTAAGTAATTGAGTGGATCGTGTTTCATTATAGTGCGGTATCATTTACTTTACGATTTGTTTTCCAAATAAAACACGTCCACAGAACGATCCATTCATTTCCTTGATCACTGGCGCTGCCAGTAAATAAGCAAATAAGAAAATATTTATTTACAAGTCGTTACAGAAACATAAACAAACGGCTTCGATTAAACTATTATAATCGATAAACTTGGAATTCTGAGCGAATTATTAATCCCTTGTTATCAAACATGAATTGGCTGTAACTGCAGTCACAAGTTGAAATAAAGTGTAATACAAAACAATGTTTAGAAGTGTTTTTTCATTATTATATTTAAACATGTATGACGAATAGTTGGTAAAACTTAACCTGAAGCTGTGAACGAATTATGAGAATCCCTCGGGATTTATAGTTCTGTATTGAAGAGAGCGGTATGATGTTGTCATATTCAGAACACGTTGATAATATTACATCTATCAGGGGAGTCCGACGTGGTCCAGGAAATCTTCCTTCCAATGCCGTTTATCGTGAAAACGAAAGTAATACCAAGCCTATGGGGTTAAATTGTTAGTCACGGAGTTAAATCCTATTACATCTATCAGTGTGTTTCGATGGTAATAAATCACGATAGACGAATTTGTTCTATAATAAACCTTAAGTACTGCACGAATTTTAAATCCCTTATGATTTATAGTTATCATAATTATTTTTTTGCATTCCGCAAATAATTATAAAATATTCCCTTATCATTTGAACGTTGATAACATTGGTTTTAAAGCGATCGTCCAATAAATAATCCGACTGAATATATTAAATACATTCATTAACAACCACGATTACGTCGGTGCCGATAAGTCCAAACAGGAAAAAAAGCCAATCGTCACAACGTCAAATAACATTGTAAAATACTTTAAGTAAACATATTTTCACTTTTTGCATTACAAATACGTTTAAAAGACGTGCGAAATAAAACGGTTAATAAAAGAGCGAAAGCCAACATAAAAAAAACGCGCCGTGCGATTACTTGCAAATATGATAATGAAAGGCGCGTGCATTAATGGAATAATTACCGACCAGTTCTTTAATTTCTGTACTCCGTGTCTTTCTTCCTTTCTCGAGGCGTTTATTGTTGAAACGTTGAAATTTCGCCGAGCATCGTAAATTCTGTTGGCAGGCTGCGGTGGAATGATGGAAACTTCCGCACCTGCACTGAAAATACTCGAAAACAGCCTTATTAAATTATTTAATTGAGAAGGAAACATTTTCATTCCAAGACTTATGTTTATAAAATATTTTTTTTTTTAATGTAATAAATAATTGGTTTGTAAGTCTTTAAGGAAAGGTTTCCGAATGGTGTCACGGGATTTTTAAAATTTTGAAAACGGAATCATGGGCAAACGTGCGTGAAATGAACGAATCCGAAGTCAAAATCTGTAGGAAACTTACCGTTTGGTCACAATTCTCATTTAAAGTCCCAATTTTGAGGTTATAATTGATCCGATTTTCGACTAAATAAGCACATTGCGAGTATAAATCGTACACGTGATGAAATAATCTTCTAATTTATGACGAAAGTTAACAAATTTGTTGCGATTTTTTCATTTACTAAGCCAAAATCACGATTTTAATTTTATACAGAAAATGACGTTTATGTAAAAAAATCAATATATATTTTAGATCCATTTGTAAATAATAGATATTTTAATTTACGATATCAAACATAGATGGCGTCACCGCTCCACTAAACCGAACTATTATAAATAATACATACATATTTAATTAATGATTTTTTTAATGAAAATGTTGGATAGATAGGTTAGTTTAGGTTAGGTTAGGTTAGTTTAGTTTGGGTTAATTTAGGTTAGGTTAGTTTAGGTTATGTTAGGTTACGTTAGTTTAGGTTATGTTAGGTTAGTTTGGATTAGGTTAGTTTGGGTTAGGTTAGTTTAGTTTGGGTTAGTTTAGGTTAGTTTGGGTTAGTTTAGTTTGGGTTAGGTTAGTTTAGGTCATGTTAGGTTAGGTTAGTTTGGATTAGGTTAGGTTAGTTTAGGTTATGTTAGGTTAGTTTGGGTTAGGTTAGTTTAGGTTAGGTTAGTTTAGTTTGGGTTAGTTTAGTTTGGGTTAGTTTAGTTTGGGTTAGTTTGGGTTAGTTTAGGTTAGGTTAGGTTAGTTTGGGTTAGTTTAGGTTAGGTTACTTTAGTTTGGGTTAGTTTAGGTTATGTTAGGTTAGTTTGGATTAGGTTAGGTTAGTTTGGGTTAGTTTAGGTTAGGTGAGTGTGCAAACATGTTTGGAAAGTAAGTTACATAAACGTCACTTTCTGTATAAAATTAAAATCGTGATTTTGGCTGAGTAAATGAAAAAATCGCAACAAATTTGTTAACTTTCGTCATAAATTAGAAGATTATTTCATCATGTGTACGATTTATATTCGCAATGTGCTTATTTAGTCGAAAATCGGATCAATTATAACCTCAAAATTGGGACTTTAAATGCGAATTGTGAACAAACGGTAAGTTTCTTACAGATTTTGACTTCGGATTCGTTCATTTCACGCACGTTTACCCAAGATTCCGTTTTCAAAATTTTAAAAATCCCGTGACATCATTCGGAAACGTTACCAATTATCATCATATTTTTTTTCAATAACAACGCCATCTATGGGAATACCAATTATAACGCTATTTATCTTCGCAATATCAATCACAACGCCATCTATAGGAGTATCAATTATAACGCCATATATCATCACAAAAGTTTAAGAATTCTGTAACAAAATTTAAAACTGTAATAATATAAATGGTATTCCCATTTAAAATGTAACTTTGTGTCGACCCTGTATATACAATTTCTAGTGAAAAAGATGCGCATTTAAAAATGTTATTCGACCCGTTCGAGCGTAATCGCAACGCCATCTATCGGAATGTCAATTATAACGCCATCTATCACAACAATATCAATCGCCAGCGCCATCTATACGAACACCGTAATACTTTATTATCAACTTAATGTGTTTAAAAATAAATTTTAAGTGATTAATTCTGATTTTTTTTTCTTGTCTACAGAAAGACGGCATCGCAATGGACAACGGAGCCGATCGCTACCTGCACAAGAAATTCAAAAAGCAACTCAGCATCGAACCGAACAGGACCAAGCAGTTAATCAACAACAATCACACCATCATCACTCAGCAACAACCGACCAACAACGCCATCATCATCAACAACAATAACAGCAGCAGCAACAACAACAACAACAACCGTGTGCCAACAATAACCACGACAACAATTAATAATAATAATAATAATACCGATAACAATAGTACAAATAGTGTAGTAGTGCAGAATTACAAGTCTTCCATATCACGTGGTGATAACGATATTTTAGTGTGTAGTAGTGAACAGCGTAAATCATCGACTGACATATCATATGGTAGTAGTAGTAGTAGTAGCAGTTGTTTGAGGAGGGAGGAGGAGAGCGTTTTGAATTTGAAGTACGATAAGAGGAGCGGCGAGGGTGTTTTTGGTTACGGCAGGGAGGAGAATCACGTCTACGAGCATCAGAGCGAGAAGAAGCAGAACGAGAATAATCATTTGGTTTACGGTGAGAACAATTTGAGGAGTTCGTACGGGGAGAATTTGAGTTATTACAACCAGCAGAAAGAGCCGGACTCGAGGTATCCCTACGCGGAGAACGCGTACTGTTTGAACCAGAACGAGGGCGTCGCGGAGGCGAAGAACGAGAACGCGTTTAATCAGAATGAGTATAATTTGAGTCAGGAAAACGAGGATGTCAAGGGTTCCGAGACGCAGTCTTCCAATTTGTATAACGGGGAGGAGGAGAAGCAGGAGGGGAAGAGCGGGGGTGGGGGGAAGTACGTTTGCACCTATTGTAATTTGGCGTGTTCGAAACCTAGTGTGCTGCAGAAGCATATAAGGGCGCATACCAATGAACGGCCTTACCCGTGCGTTAGCTGCGGGTTCAGCTTCAAAACCCGCTCGAATTTGTACAAGCATTGCAGATCGAGGACGCACGCGAATAAAGTGATGGGGCATAAGGCGAGGGAGATGGTGGAGGGGGACATGGTGGAACCCTCCGCGAGTCCTCCGGAAGTTCCTAAGGAAGAACCGGCGTTGCCGGTGCAGAATAAACCCTACAAACCCAGATTCCACACAGCTAAATTCTTCGATGAAAACACTGAGAATAATCAAACGAATTCGGAGAAAATCTCAACGCGGATCAACGAGTTGATCGATAAGAATAATTCGATAGTCAATAAAAGCGATCATTACCTACTGAAAAGGCGGCCTTCCATTGTGGAAGAAGTCGACGAGCTTAAGGATGAACCGTTGAATCTGACTAGTAAGAGTAGAAAGAGGTGTTTGAGCGAAGTGTCAGAACCAGCCGTGCAGAAAAGCCTGATAAAAGAATTGTTGTTGAAGAATTACGCAGATACGAATATGCAGTGCCCGCATTGTAAAATGATATTCCAGACAGTGACTGAGTTAGAGTTGCACAAAATGCGGAATTGTAAAGGGATGACGAAAACGGGGGCTAGATACAGCAGGAGCAGCAGCGTTAACGTGGCTTCCATACTAACTCAAAATAAGAACGCTTTTGATAACATCCACCAGGTGTTTCCGCTGAAGTCTCCAGGACCCTTTTTGGGGAAAACCCGATTGGTGGAATCTGACAAGACTAAATCGTTTTCGTACGAGGATGTGATTCAATTCCCGAGTGGGAATGATTTGGTTAAAACGACGCAGCGGTATTCGCTTTCGCCGTTAACGGTTAAAAAAGCCCCGGTTAAGCTTTTCGGCGGGGAGGTTAAAATAGCGCAGAGCTCTGGGGATGTGAAGGGTTTCAAAATCGACGGCAAGGAGCGCGATCAGGAGGTTGATTACAACAAAACGGAAAACCATGTTGTGAAACCAACTTTGCAAACCGGCGGAACAGTTTTGCAAAATAAGAAACCTGAACCTCTGCGGAGTTCGCCGGAAATCATAAGGGTTTATGAGAATCAGGATAAGAAGGAGAGTTTGCCTACGAATGGTTTGAGTAATTATGAGAATTATAATTATACGAATTTAATGGATTTCAGTCAAAAAGCAGCTAGGATGTTAGCGCCTAATCTCCATCACCAATTGAATGTGGCTATTCCGGGGCTGCCGATTCCTACGAAATACGCGGAGGCGAGTTCTCCGTTGTTAACGCTATCAACTCCTCCGCCGGTGGTGAAAACCAAAATTCTAACTTCCCCGGTGATAAAAATGCAAGACAGTCCATCAGCACGCATGCAAGAACTAACCATCTCACAACCAGTTCCTAACGGAAACATTACGAATCCCATGAATTTGCTGTATAACGGAAAGGTGGTGAGATACGTCCCGGGCATCCCCGGCCCGGTTCAGCCCTTCGAGCCCGCAACGAAACCCCGCCTGATCAAACCCGACATCATGATCACCCCCGTCGCGAAAACCGAAGACCCCCCGAAACCCGAAAATCAGAGCACCCCGAGCCCCACACACACGAAACCGCCTCCACCGATCGAAACCCCTACCCCGAAAAAATTCGCGAGGCCCAACAGCCTTGCCCTAAAACCCAGCATGGCTAATCTAAAACAACACCACGGCTTGACCCCCACGATGTTCAACCAAATTCTCATCAGCCCCGACACCCCGCGCGGCGCCAAGAAGTACAACGAGCACTTCCTGCACGGGAACTACTTCAGCTATTTGGGCCTGAAGAGCTCCACGAAGCCGGTTTACTGCACGCTGAATAAGACGCAGCCGTTCTACGTGCCGCACTTCAAGAAGCTGAGCATGTACTCCGAGTGGCGGCAGCAGGACCAGAAGACGGATAAATATTACGCCAGCGCTTACGATTCCCGGCAGAGGCCGCCCAGGAGGTTCACCGTCGCCGGGAAGTACAACGCTGATTATATCGTCCATTCCAGTTATAAGGTTTGTATCAGGAAAATTGAAACCTAATTAAATTAACGAGAGAAATGTTAAAAAAGGAGAGTAAGCATGAAAGTAAAAAAAAAAGTTGAGTAAGGGAGTGAGTGTTGCTACCAAGACGAGAATTTTTTTTTTTTGAAGAAATTCCACGTTTGAGGGAAAGGTAGTGTTTGATTCACCCCCCCCCCTCAGTTAGCGTGGGAGAAGTTTGAGGGAAAGGTAGTGTTTGATTCACCCCCCCACAATTAGCTTAGGAGAAGTTTGAGGGAAAGGTAGTGTTTGATTTACCTCCTCCCTTCAATTAGTTTGGAAGAAGTTGGAGGGAAAGGTTGTGTTTGAACGGATTTTGTGTTGTGATTAAAATGTTTTTTAACAATTGGCTTTTCTCTCGCAAAACAAAAAAAACCGTCGAGGAATCGAAAGGTCCCGATGAGAGATTAAAATGCGCGGAGGCATCCCGCCCGGCTGCCATTATAGTTCGTCGAACATTCAGCCGGGATTCTTTTTGGCGTTGCTTTTGATGTGGCCGGTGAGCAAATAATCTTTGGCACCGGGCGCACGGTTTCGGGATGCCCGAGCACCGGATATTTGCACTCGGTCAACATTTCATATATCGATGTAATCATTTCAGAAATAGGCGAATAATTGGCAGTTCTGGTCTCATCCCAAAGTAAATCACACACTCGCATCACCAAATTAAGCCGGAATTGAAAAACATCATTTTTATATTAAAGACGACGCAAGCGCCATCTTTTGCCTAATTTCAAATGGCATCGTCAACGAGAATCATTGTTTCGTCCACTAAAGGAAGGCGAACTTGTCCTTTTTATGAAAACAAGGAAAACGAAATTCACATTAAATGTGAACCTCATTTTTACATAGAAACATTTTTAATTCAGAAAAAATGCAAATACAACAAAACAAAATTCTTAAAAAATGTTTTAAAGTATGATATTAATAAGTGAAACAATACCAAGTGAATTATTTTCAAAACATTCGTTTTTAAATTATTATTGAAAATATTTTACCAAGTAATTAATGAGAACAAAAACTTGAAATTAGGCAAAAGATGGCGCTTGCGCTGTCTTTCCAAGTATATGATACACAACCAAACATTCGAAGTTTAGGCGAAAGATGGCGCTTACGCTGTCTTTCCAAGTATATGATACACAACCAAACATTCGAAGTTTAGGCGAAAGATGGCGCTTACGCTGTCTTTCCAAGTATATGATACACAACCAAACATTCGAAGTTTAGGCGAAAGATGGCGCTTGCGCTGTCTTTCCAAATATATGATGCAAAACCAAACATTCGAAATTTCTTCATTGCATTTTTCCATAAAACCAACATAAATATTATTCGTTATGATTATCGTGCAATTAGATAAATAATTGTAATTGTGATTCCAGTTCACGGTCAGCGAAGTCTCCTCAACTGTAAAGGAGGAAACCCCGAAATCAACTTCCATCCTCGGTGGCTATGAATCGAACGAAGACTACACTTACGTCAGGGGAAGAGGTAAGATTTTTAAATTATTGTATTTGGGTACAGAAAGTATTGAGTAAACATTTTTGTATACAAATATTTTTAAAAAGTGAAAACCAAATAACTATTTTCAAAAGTCAAAACAAATTATCTTTATTGAATATATTCTAGTCACTATTTTCAAGATGTATCTATAATGTGTACCAAATGCACATGTATACCAAATATTACTTTATTGTTATAAAATTTAATACAACTACTATGTAGCCATCCATTTTATTTTCTGTTCATAAATTTATATTGTATATGTTATTATATATTATTTGTAGTGATGGGCAAAGTCGATCTTTTATTATTTCTAAATTAAGTATATTATAATTTTATGAATGTTTCTTATTATAAAAATATCAAAAATAATTTCCCATTTATTAATAAACATAAATTTGAAGTTACTTTTCCGTTTTAAATACTTAAAATGACACATTTAGTAATACTCGATTACTAATAATATTCGATTTTGCCCAACACTAATTATTTGTAATATTGAAAAAGGATAAATCCATAAATTAATAAATAAATATTTCGTCAACGTTAAAAAAAAAAACGATTTGAAAGTAACACTGATGCAACATTTCTTATGTTCATTTTACCCTCCTAAAATATTATTTATTTTTATTGTTCTAATAAAACAATAAAGTTTTGCTGAAACCGCAAAGGAAATAATATTATTATCTGCTCCGCGATGAAACCACAAATAATGCACAAAATAAACATATTTTGTGTATGCGTGTCTACCGCATATTATTTTTTTGTTGAAACAGAAATATTATTTAAAACAAGAGAAAATTCGCAAACCAAAAAAAAACAAGACTTTAAATTCATTGTCTGTAGGGGTATTTGCCTGAGAAGTAGTTGTTTTAATGTAAATTTCTTTAAAGTACTTACGTTACGTAAGTCAAAATTTTACAGAGCTAAATGTGGACATAATCCATTAATTATTTTCAAATCATTTTTATTTAATTTCGTCCTTAAACATCTTGAATTTAAAGTTATTCAATCTAATCTGTGTTTTATTGGTTGATTTTTAATAATCTATTTATATTTATTTCATATAATTATTTTCAAATTAATTTAAAATATTTGTGATGAAGTGAATGAATGCTCTTTATTATTAAAAAAACACAGTAAATGCATTCGATTATATTACTTGAGAAATAAATTAAAAGTATCGAAACCTTGAAAAAATCCAACTCTTCATGAGTGTTGAAACATTAGCAACATTTCTTCGAATTCAATTGCTTTTATTATTTTTTTTATATAATTTTGTATCTCATTATCGAAAAAAAAAAGAGTCACGGATTAAATCAGTGTATGTTTCCATTTTTAGATAATGACTAATGCTCCACTCGTATCTTCCACGATTACGCTGTAGTATGTATTTGCAATAACAATAATTGAATGCATGCGAATTCGTATAAGTTGTTATTTGCTGAATGTGTGGAGTAAAATAAAAATGTCATGTTTTTCTCCATGTTTGTAAGTTTGAAGACGAAGATATAGCTCCAAATTCACTTATTTCCGTCGTTTTTAATTAATTTGCAAGGAGGGGTGGTGATTATTCGTACTCCCAACTTACTTGTTTATTGTTTCATTTGTTTGTTTGTTTTTAATTAAACCGCAGGGATTATCTGAAATTTACAGACTCCCAACTCATTTGTTTATTGTTTCCTTTGTTTTTTTAAATGAAACCGCAGGGATTATTTAAAAATTTACAGACTCCCAACTCATTTGTTTATTGTCTCTTTTGTTTTTTTTTTAATTAAACCGCAGGGATTATCTGAAATTTTCAGACTCCCAACTCATTTGTTTATTGTTTCCTTTTTTTAAAATTAAACCACAGGGATTATCTGAAATTTACAGACTCCCAACTCATTTGTTTATTGTTGCCTTTGTTTTTTTTTTAATTAAACCACAGGGATTATCTGAAATTTACAGACTCCTAACTCATTTGTTTATTACTTCCTTTGTTTTTTAATTAAATCGCAGGTGTTGTTTGAAATTCACAAACTCCAGCTTCAAAAAATGAAAAAGAGTGTGGAGAAATGTTTTAAATCCATTGTAAGGTAAGAAATAACAAACTGAATTGTTATAAACTATTAATCGAGGTGGCTGATAGTTGTTGAAAGTTCATATTTATCATTTTAAACACGTTTGTTATAACTTTCAAAAATTGTTTATTTTGTATTTCACTACAATTGTTTCGCCACCTTGTGTCTTCTTCAGGTGAAGAAGTTATAACAAACGTGTTTTCTTTA
Source organism: Philonthus spinipes (assembly GCA_963082785.1). Lineage (NCBI taxonomy): Eukaryota > Metazoa > Arthropoda > Insecta > Coleoptera > Staphylinidae > Philonthus > Philonthus spinipes. The sequence goes on from OY720308.1 coordinate 3,485,485, forward strand.
AAGTGATAAATTGTTATATTCTTCCAAATACTCGGCTTTAACTTAAAAAAAAAACAACACATACAGAGTATAGTAGGCTATTGAGTTTAGAACTTCCGATTTGAGTCGCATTTCAAGCGAGTCATACACTATACTCTGTTCTCATTAATGAGAGTGGACATAATATAATTTAGAATAGAATATGGTCGTTTCTGCGAAACTTCTATTCCAAGCGAGTTATATACTATAGGTGGGCAAAGTCGATCTCTTTTGTTACTTAAAAATATACTAACTCTCTTCTCAATTACGATAGCAAACATGGCTCTGTATAAAGGATGAAACTTGCTACGGTAGTCGCATTCCAAGCGAGTAATATACTATATTCTCAACCATACTAATGCTATTCTCAATCATGACAGCGAATATGGTTCCAAAGCTAGTTGTATACTATGCTGTATTTTCCAAGCGAGTTATATATATATAATCTATTTTCAAATATGTTAACTGACATGGAAGAAAATACGGCATTTCTTCCATTTCATATTTGAAAATAGATTATGAACCTTTCTACGAGAGAGGTATTCTAAGCGAGTTATATACTAACTCTATTCTGAATCATCACGGTGAACACGATTGAGTAGAGTATGAAACATGCTACAGGAGTCGCATTGAAGCAAGTAATATACTATATTCTTAATCACGATAGTGAACATATTTGAAAATTGAGCATTAACCTTTCTACGTGAGTCGTATTCCAAACGAGTTATATACTAACTCTCTTCTCAAACATGACAATGCACATGTTTGAGTGGAGTATGAAACTTGCTATGTGAGTCGCATACCAAGCGACGCATACACTATACTTCAATATAATATATATATATAATCGATGTCCTCTTTTACCAATTGGTGTCGGGGTTTTCAATATAATATTATAAATTTTATTTCTGCACAAATTTTTAAGTAATAAAAATATTACAAAAACAAAATTAAACACATGTATATACATCATTTAACATAAAGGCTACGAATGTTATCACGTTATCGGGCAACAACGAAAAAAATGCGACTGATGTATGTTGTTTTTTTTTTTTGGTGCGCGCGCGCTCGAACATTACGGTCCCATGACGCATTACAAAAAACGCGCGGAGCAAAGGTGATTCCTCGTAAATATTCAATAATTTTCCATAATAATAACGCGCTTTATAATTCCCTCGTATATATATATATTTTTTTTTTCAACACAATCCGCAATTTCAATACGTGCGTGAATTATTTAAATTGATTGGGCAACCCAGTGACCAACAGATATCTATTTTCGTTCGGGATTTATCATCGTGTTTATTGAATAGTTCACGTTATACATAAAATTGTGAAGTCGTAGTACAAACATTATTGTTATAGGTTTATTTTCTATATCTGTAATATTCTATATTTTTTTATAGAGGATAACATACAGTCAATCTGTTTCTGTATAATAAACAAAAACCCATTTACAGTATGTTAACTTCTATAAAAAAATATGGTAGCTATAAATCACTTGTGATTTATATATTCGATCTGGTCCATCGCTATTCATAATTAATGTAGCAATTATAAATCACAAGTGATTTATAGTTACCATTTTTTTTATAGAAATTAACATATATAAATCTACCTTTATATATTCGATCTGGTCCATCGCTATTCATAATTAATGTAGCAATTATAAATCACAAGTGATTTATAGCTACCACATTTTTTATAGAAATTAACATACTGTAAATGGGTTCTTGTATCTTAAAGTCTAGCTTGAGATGTTCCATCTAGTCCATCACTATTAGTCCATCATTAGTACAGTAATTATAAATCACTAGTGATTTACGGATACCATAAAGTTTTTATACAGAATAACATACCGTAAATCTGTTTCTGTATCTTAAAGTCTTCCTTAATTATTTTTATTTTCTTACATTAAATTTTTCTCAGATCAAAAATATTGCTTGATGCAATATTTTATTTATATACAACAACAGATGTACATTATGTAGTTCATTGTCCGGCGGGGTATTTGCCCGGGAAGTAGTTATTTTAATGTGTACTTATTTTACGTAAGTCAAAATTTTACAGAGCTAAATGTGGATATAATCCATTGATTATTTTCAAATCATTTTTATTTAATTTCGTCCTTAAGATGTTTGATCTGGTCCATCATTATTAATAATAAATCACTAGTGATTTATAGCTATCATAAATTAATCACCAACGTCTAATATTCAAGATGTTTGCGATTAATTGTTGTGATTAAAATCCCCTTCTGTTAAAAGAGTGCTGCAACTGTTTATAAATAACACACCCTAAATTGGTTTATGTCAAAATTTATGTAATTTATAAATTCCCTATTTATGAATCATATCAAAAATATTTAAAACATTTTTTTTTAAATGCATTTTTGCAAATCACTATCATATCTCCGTGATAACTCACTGATAAATCGCGTCTGTACACACAGAGAGACAAATATGATCAATATCGCGTGTACACTTGCGAAAAAAAATGAAAACATGTTTATTTTTTCGATTAGGAAACCGCGAAGGCGCGCGCGCGTCCGCAGACGACGGACGAGATCGGTGCCAAAAAACTGGCGAGTTTCGGACGAACGTGAACGTCCGTTCCGATAATTTCGCAAATTATCATCAACGCCGATACGTGCTATTTACGACGTACGGCGACCTTCTTAAAACGTTTCCAATATTCTCACACACACATTTGCGTGCGAATCACACCGTTATAGAATCACCTTTAATATTCAAGGAATCGCTCGCGCTCTTATTTGCTTATCTGATCGCCGTTTTTTTTATATTTAAGCATTCGCACTTTTCCGAAGCAAGTTACGGGAAGTTTGATAAAATATTATTTGACATTCGATTCGGAGTTATTGGTTAATGATTTTTGATGGACTGACTCGAATATTGTTCAACAATCACTGTTCGATCTTTCACTTCATTAACGTAATGGTTAATGAAGTGAAAGAGCTTGTTAATTGTTAATATTAAATAATATGCGTTAAAAAACCTTCTATAATATATCTTATAAATCAATAAATAAAGCAATTTTGCATTACCAAAATGAGATGTTGCACCGTCCTGTTCAAACCATACCACATAGCATCAATGTAACATTAATGTTTTATTTTGATGCATTTTTTATAAACATTTTGTTCTTTGGAATATATCACATCAAAATCTGCTTGTTTTAACATCATTGAATATATATACAGAGAGCTCTTTTTAACAGTATACATTTCCCCTATGTATACCTGCAAAATACGCGAGTCAAACGCATTGATGTGTGTGTGTGTTTAGTTGCCTATAACACGCAATTGGACACACATATGCCAAATAAGCAACTAAACATACAGACATTGCGTTTGACTCGCGTTTTTTTTGCAGGTATACACTTCCCATAATGTATACTGATAAAAAAAAAACTCTCTGTATATATAAAAGAAAACATTTTTTGTAACTTAAACACAGCACTGGATATTTCTATACAAATCTTTTCGATATTTCTACCCAATCTTACATTTCTTAGAATTTTTCACAAAAAAACAACTTTTAAATTATGTGCGCTCTGGAATTTCGGGAATGAATCGAAATAACGGAGAGCGGGCGGACTCGGGACTTCACGGTTGGCGGGGAAGCGATGAGTGGTTTATTGAGCCAAACATTCCCCGATTGCCAATGATGTACAATTTGGCACCTGGTCGCGTTAAAGGATTCACGCGTTCGCGATTTTTGGATGGACGAGTTTTTTTTCTTCCTCTCATTTTTTTTATAAAACTGTTTTCTATTTTCATCCCGGGGAATTCCAATGAGTAACAAGAATTTAAAGGGGCTTTTAGATTCGACGGATTAAAAAAAACAAACGTTGTATTAATGGTATTTCGAAATAATTGAGGCTTTATTTCATAAATAATTTCGTCCTTTAGTTCTGGATCTGATTGAGGATTATTTTTACTGCTGCTACAATGTTAAAGACATTTACTGATTTGCAATTAAATTAATAGTAGTTATATATACCATGGAGGATTTCCTTCCTTACTCAATAGTTATGCAGATAAATAAAATTGAGTGATTTTTTTAATCAATATTCATTTAATTTTATTTAACTATACTTACACAATGGTTATACCGTTGAATGTGGATTTTATAGAAACAACAATAGAAAAAAACAAAAGAACTCACGGTTACACTGTTGAATGTGACGTTTATATAAACTTCACAATCAAAGGTAGACAAAAACAAAAGAACTCGCGGTTATACATTCTACCGAAAAAAATACCAATGCATTTTTTCCATTCTACTGACAAATTTACCAATGTATTTTCTTTTTACTTTCTGCGGAAAAATTTAGCAATGTTAATTTTTCCATTCTACGGAAAAAAATACCAATATAAAGTTTATATAAACTTAGTATTCAAGCGTATAACAAGAGATAAAAACAAAAGAAGTTGAATGTGAAATTTATATAAATTTTATATATATATATATATATATATATTATTTTAATATTTATTTATTTCATCCGACGCTTAAAAGGGTGTGAGGATTCGAAAAGAAGAAAAATTTGAATCTAATGGTATAACCATTGATCGATTTAGAAAATAGTAGAAGTTGTGTATTGAAATGAAACCGTATTCCTGGAAAGCATTTTCCAAATAAATAGCTTCGATAATTAAGACTTGACTATATTTTTATAGGTAGGGGTAGATACGTGTGCGAAGAATGCGGGATCCGTTGTAAAAAACCATCCATGTTACGAAAGCACATCCGGACGCACATGAACATACGGCCGTACCGATGCGACCACTGCAACTTTAGGTGAATACAAAATTTTCCGCATTTCAGTCAAAATCAAAAAGACGAAGAAATAAATTTAAAAAAAATTAAAAAGCGCGTTGTTGCCCGTTTCATCTCAGCTCTCTGCATTGTTTTGTTTTCTAGCTTTAAAACAAAGGGCAATCTAACGAAACACCTGAAGAGCAAGTTGCATAACAAAAACTATGCCGCCAGCAATTGTTCGTCGTCGTCGGGCTCGGGGCCGGCCGCGCACTCCTCCGATTCCGAGGATAGCGATCCTGACGGGGACGCGGACGGGGACAGCAGTGGTGAGTCGAAATTTGTAGTTGTCCGTTTCTTGTTTGTTGTCCGTTGGCGAAAGTACCTCGAGTTCTTTTGTTTTTGTCTCTTTTTGTGTTGTCATCACTGCTGTTGAAAACGGAAAATAAATGAATAACGCGAAGGGAAAACAATCAACGCGGATCTAGAAACGCAATAAAAACAAAAGAGAATCACATTTGTGATCACAAAAACACACATCATTGTTTTTGTATCAGAAATACTCTAATGCCCATTCGCACCGATTCCGATTAAATTCTCCGATTAGTTAATCACGATTAACTTTAATCAGCGGATTATGGTTGCACCGTACATTATGGTAACTTTTTCCTGTTTACGTAAATTCAAGAGAAAAGTGCCTCAAAATTACAGTTTTTGAAAATTCCTATAGCTGGCTACAGAAAGATAAAATGCATCTTAAAATTGTTTCTGGAAAAGGTATCGAAGCTTCGGGAAATAATTTACAATGAACTATTTTCTAAAAACCTGAGAATTCTATAAATTTTGATTCACAAAAAATTGCCATAAAAAGTAACAACAATCGGCAAGAAACTGCAAGAATATAAAAAAAAAACATAAACTAGTGTGATTATAAACCTTAATCATTAATCTCACTAGTTTATGGATTTTGGTTTATGACTTCTTACTGTTAATAATGTAATACAAATAAAAGAAAATGTGTGAGATATCACACACACAGGGTATCTATAATTATATTAATAGAAAACTCCTTACACCTAACAGTAGAAAGGAAAAAGATTAAAAAAAAATATTAATAGAAAAAAAGTTTATTTACTTGGCGCAGATACTCTTATGTTTTTTTTATTGTTAATTTCTATATATCAGTTCTACTGTCCATTGAGGCTCTTGATTTTTGTTAATTTATATATTTCAATTCAGATGAATCTTCAACGAGACAACAAGAGCACGAAGCAGCTTACGGCCTCTTGTCGCTGTCGCAGAAACCGGCGTCGACGCTCTCCACCCTGTCGGACCCTAACGTCAGCCCGATGTCGGTCAACAGCGGCGACTGCTCGACACCGACGACGCCGAGTTTCATCAACGCCGAGCAGCTGGCCCAAGTCTCGAAAACCAGCTACGCGAAGAACAAGATCCTCGACCACCAGAAGCCCACCGCCTTCAACCCCTCGCTCCTCTGCAACACCATCACCACATCGGCGACGGTGACGACGAAAGAAAACCTCGGCCTGGCGAACGCGCAGAGACCCTTAATGTATCCCTACACTAACATAAATTTGAGCAGTGAAGCACAACCGCAAATACCAAGCGGGGATAGGATGGAGGTGGATTCTCCGAAGAGTGTGGTTGATGTTGCGGAAAAACCACCCTCGCTCCCTCCACCACAGCAGGAGAGGAAGAATATAATACACTTTAATGTGATCAAACGTTACAATCCGCCCCCGCAGAATTACTACAGTAGAAGCAATACTGAAATAATCGATGACGATATGCAGAATTTGCATAGGAAGAGGAAGCATGTGAATATGGAGGCGGCTAATTACAAGCTGCAGAAGAGTGATTCATCATCCGAGGTCATGGATCTGTCGATGCCTCAAGAAAAACCGCAGCAGCCGGTTGTGGTGAACGGTGGTGGAGAAGCGGATAGAGGGAAGAAGGTTTTAATGCAGAATTACTACAACGAGGAGGGTTTGATTCCGCAGCACGTCGCCGTTTACAGGAATAACACTGGGGAGAGCGTGCCGGTCGATAAGGACAATAATAGGATTAATGTTAATTACATCGTCCAAGAATCTTGTGGAGTTAGTTCAGGTTGGTACAATTTATTTTAAAAAAACCTTTTTTTTCTAGCTCTCTAGAGAAGAAAAGTTCTATATTACTTTCTTATCCTCTTTTACCCGTATTGGGTGTAGAGGTCTATATTACTTACGTAATGTAAATCAAAAATTCACAGTAGTGTAAATATTTACATTATTCGCTTGCGTAAATTAATTATTTTCAAATTTATTTTATTTAATAAAAATTATATCAACGATTTGTGAAGATCCTCTGCTGGTTAGGGATGCGGAGAATCAATTTTTATCAATATTCTTCTAATCGTAGCTGAATATATTACAAAATATTTTCTGATTAATAAATTTCATTGAAAATATTACACACTAAATACATTAAAGCGCACCTGACTTTACCACAAAAAAGTCAAAAACAAAACACGAATATTGTTTGGGTCATTGATTGCACGATGATATGAGGAAAATCATGCAACCAAAGTTGTGGGGAAAATTTGTCCAATGCACTCGATATAACCATAAAGAAAAAAGTCCACATTAGCCGTCTATATTGCTTCTTGCGGCACCCTCTGCTGTTGAGGACAAGCTACTAAATAGAAATGGCAGGAAATGGAAACTTTCTTTACTGAAGTATTAGTGTACTGTGATCCCTACTTCATTAACTTAATCAAGTACCAAATAACATCTCACACTGAGAAGTAGAAAGGAACATATAACGATTTTATATAAGACGAAATAATCCTACATCAATATGTGGTAGAAGGATATATAAGATTATATATATATATAAGACGAAATAAAAATAAAAAGTACCAAATAAAATCCTATATAAAACCGTCTTTATCCGTATTTCATAAATACATTGTGCAAACTTTTTTCCAGCAGACGTTCCAAAAAATTGGATAAAAACAATCGAATACGACAACAGCGCGATGGAAACTCTGGCGGACATAGCCACGAAGCAAGAAAAACTGGAGAAGAACTCGGTGGCGAAGAATGTCGCCACTGAGTTCTTGAAGCTGGCCACCAAGAACGAATACCCCAACGGCGACGACAAGGGCTTCCTCAATTCCAATAAGGAGATGAACGACCTGGTCGTGAAATCCGAAGAAAACAAGAGCTGCACAATATGCTCGAAAAATTTCAGCAAACCGTCACAACTGAGGTGAGCGATATTTTATTCTAAGATCAGATGGATCCAGAATTTTTGTTTGTATCCACTATCAGTAGATAACGATAGGAAAGTAACTACTTTTAATTATTACTTTTGTATGCAAAATTTAAAAAAAGTGTAAACAGCTATTTTTTGCATCTGTGCGTAAAGTTACACTTACTAGTTATGTAATATTTATGCAATATTAAAAAAAATCAAGCAATTGTAATTTGTTGATTATATTGCAATGAATTTAATTTTAATGTTATTTTTAGTACACTATTCAATTGTATGGAATCTCTGTTTTCTTTTTTTTTACAGACTTCACATGAATATACACTACTTGGAAAGGCCGTTCAAGTGTGAATCATGCGCAGTGAGCTTCAGGACGAAAGGTCACTTGCAAAAGCATGAGAGGAGTGCCGGTCATCATAACAAAGTAAATAATAACAATTCTTCTTCTCAAATCCTTACACTCTTTCAGATATCGAAGAGAGATAATAACAATTCAAAAACACTATTATTCAATGTTTAAATTGAATTAAAAAAAAAGTGTTGATTTATTAACTTAACTGGCAGACAGTAGCTAAAGAGAAAATAATTAATTTTTATTAATTACGGATACGGTTTTGTGGGAGGTGGGCTTAATTAATTATTAATTCAGAAAAAAGAAACAATTTTTTTTAGAGCGGCTTTTTTATTGATCGATTTTATTTAATTTTAGTTGTCGTCCTCGCCAGCACTTTCCTCGTCCGAGCCCAGGCCGTTCAAGTGCAGCGACTGCAGCATAGCCTTCCGGATCCACGGCCACCTGGCCAAACACCTGCGCTCCAAACTGCACATCATGAAGCTCGAGTGCCTCGCAAAAATTCCTTTCGGGCTCTACGCCGAGCTCGAGAGGTCCAACAGCCTCTTGACGGAGATCAATACTGCAGACGGGGATCAATGTCTCGATAGTTTAAAAGTAATTCGCACTTTTCACAAACAGATTTATACAAATTACATTTAATGGCAACAAAGACTTATTAACAATTAAGTTTACAATAACGTAAAAAACATTGAATTTGTATATCACACAAAAATTAATTTAAATTTTTAATCGACCATAGGTCTTTTTATCTTGAATTATTTATTATTTCGTTTTAATTAATTATATTTGTTTTAGATGTTAGCGAAAAAGGTATTTATAAACGACCCAAGCAAATTGAACCAGTTAGAAGAGAAATCAGCGGACCATCCAGAAACCGACACAGATAGCTAGCAGAGGGCTTGAGGCGTCCTAAATCCTCGACTAGCAGACCAAGACTGAATAAAATTATATATACATAAAAAGAAAAACTAGAAGAAGAAAAAAAAAATCAACAACTATATAGTATACATTATTTTAATTATAATTTTAAATCTTTACACAAATTGTGTATATCAAAAAATTTATGTGATATCATTAATTATTAAGTTTCTATTAGAATTTTAAGAGTTGTATATTTAGTCAAATTCTTATATCAAGTCTACGTGAGGCTTTAATAACAATTGAGAAAAGGAGAAAAAAAGTAACTATATACACATTATTATACACACACAACAAAGAAAGATTGTTATTTTTGTGTAACGCTTCGTTTTTTATATATTCTCGACTATTTTCATATCGATGTTCCCCCCTTCCCCTTCATCTCTAACCCGAAAACCCTTTTTTTTTAAATCTGTTTTAATTATTATTAACGAAGGATTTGTTCCTCCTGTTACGTATTTAGATACATGTTGAAGATTTTTGAATGTATATATAGATGAATATATGTATTGTTTTTTCGTGGAAAAGTGTAGTAGGATTGGAGTTGAGTTTTTGATTGTAAATATTCGCCCCCCCCACACTCGTTTTTATTTGTAACTATTTTAAGTGACCCCCTCCCTCGTTTTATGACCTGTTAAATTATGTTACGTCTTATGTGGAAAGAGTACAACATTATGAATATTGTTAAATACATCTATTTTGTTTTTGAAATTTTATCGGTTTCTTTTATTTCACATTGACTGAATGCTCTATTTTTATCCACAAATTACGAAAAGTATTTTCTTCGATGTATGAATATTTACAATTTACAGAAAAATGTGTATTTTTTTTATAAATTGTAAGAATATGACCTAGAAAATGAAATTGTTTGACTTTTACCGTTGATTGAAAAATTATAAAATTATAATTTTTCAATCGATGTTTTTATCAAAATCAAATTTTCTTCATAATCAGATTTTAATAAAAATAAAACCGATTCATTGCAATTGCTTGTAATTATATTTTTAAGTAAATTCATAATTAAATTAAAAAGTCATTGATTTTATTGTTTGAATTATTGATATTTATTTCTAAAAACCCTACACCCATATGGGTAGAAAGGGTCATTGAATATATATATATTTCTAAAACAGTTTTTCTTTTAATTCTAACATCAATTACTAAATACAAGCAATCTTTTCGTTTTATTTAAAATTATTATTGAAAATAACGTAAGCGATGGTTTTTACAATAATTCCAGAAGAAAAGGAAAGTGTTTCAACACGTGGCTGCTTTCTGTTAGAAAATGTTACTAAAAGAACATAACAAGCAAGAGGTGTGCGTGAATTGTTGCTTGGAAACCGTTCGCAAAGGCGCGGGAATTTGATTCTGTGTAAATCTGCTACGTAAAGTCCAAAATTGCGAATAGGACAACATAAACGTGAGAAGGTATTACAAATTTTCGGTAATTTAATTTTCTGTAATTCTGCTAATACAAATTTCTGTAATTCCGCTAATCTAGATTTCTATAATTCTGCTAGTGTAGATTTCTGTAATTCTGCTAATAGAGATTTCTGTAATTCCGCTAATCTAGATTTCTGTAATTCTGCTAATTTAGATTTCTGTAATTCCGCTAATCTAGATTTCTGTAATTCTGCTGACTTAGATTTCTGTAATTTTGCTAATCTAGATTTCTGTAATTGTGCTAATTTAGAGTTCTGTAATTCTGATAATTTAGGTTTCTGTAATTCTGCTAATCCAGTTTTCTGTAATTCTACTAATCTAAATTTCTGTAATTTAGCTAATAATTCTGTTAATATCGAATCCTGTAAATCTTACTAATATGGAATCCTGTAATACAGAAATCGATTAATATGGTAATCCATAACAATACAGGAATTTGGAAGTATATAAGACTGTAATTTAATCCTACGGAATACTGTAATATCAAGTTTTTGACATATGTAATTTTTTGCAAGGAATCACACCATTTCCACATTATTTCCCTCACGAAAAATCAACCTAAAAACCGCAACATCAAACCGGGCCGATCCATCAACAGGTAATTCAATATTCCGCAATAAAATCAACCACACAGAAACTAAACCCTCGCACAAATCCACAGATAAAAAAAACTCAAACGTCATTTCGCCTAATCGGCGATGTTTTCTTGAAAGGGGCTCTGTACCGGAACGTGAGTAATGAGCGCCTATTCTCTGTCCAGTTTAATGAACTCTACTTTAATCGAAGCCATTTCACTCTATGTCCACAACATATCGGTCTACTTCACGGAATCAGTGGAGGCCCTGAGGAGAGACGACAGGGTCCTGACGGTGTTCGAGCACCTGCCCGAGTACCTGCACTTCGATGAGTTCCAGTGGAAGTTACTGCAGGCCTTTCTGATCGTGCTCGTCGTTAATCTCGTGTTGATTTTCCTCGCTTGGAATTATTACGGGAAGAACATCTGTGAGAGGTTTATGAAACCAGGTTAGTGATTAAAAAATTATTATGTTTTAAAATTGATGAAATTCCATACTATTTTTAGAAAAGAATTCAGGATTTTCTATTGGTTATTAAAATTGTTTTCAATCTATAATCAGTATTGCATTCATTTTGTAATCATTATTATATTACACAAAATGATGTAAGATTAAGTTAAAAATTAGGTTTTTTCGTTACATGATACATTATAGCAAGTTTACTAAAGTGTGTTTGATGAAATTACTGTGTTTGTGTATTTACTGTGTCGATATAATTTTTACTCAAATTTTATTTAAATTTAGATTCCAATGAAATGTCAAATTGAATTTTGATTGATTTCAGCGACATCGAAAGCAATTGAGGAATTAAAAGCGAGCGTGTCCCGTTTGAAACTCCCGAAGGAGCACACCCCACGTATCTAAGAAGCATGGCGGAAAAAATAAAAAAATACTTCGCCAAGAAGAAAACGGAGGCGAAGTTCAAACTAGCCGGCCCGGGGCGTAAACTGACCGATCCTTCTGATTCGTTCGTCGGGCCCAGCAAAAAACCCGGGTACGTCGCGCCGGTTAACAAAGGCCCTACTGATGCGACCAGACAAGCGGCCGAAGCTGCTTTGGCTAGGTTTAACCAGCAGCATAAAAGGGATACGGCTTTTAACACGTCTTTAGCGGCTATTCAAGCGCAAGTCAGGAGGGAACTGGAGGTGGAGAAGGCGAGTAAGGCTGAGGCGGTCGCTCGAGGGCCGGTCGAGACTAATTTGGAAGCGTCTCCTCATTTGGCGGTGAAAGGGGTTTATTTCCGATGTCCGATTATAAGCGAGGAAGTGTTATCTAAAGAGGAGTGGAAGGGGAAGATTAAAGAATTTCTTTTGGAGCAATTGGATGAGGAGAGGGGTTTGACGGCTTGTTTAATGATACATTCTTGTAATTACAATAGGGCCAAAGTAAGTTTTTTTAATTTAATATTATTTCAGAGAAGTTCTTATTGATCCGGCCGAATCATTAAAAACTTTTTAAATACAAATCTTATATCTTAAAGTCAATTAATTTGTGTTAAATTTTCAATATTTATATATATAATCGATTCTTGTCTACTATTCGGAGTAAGGCTATTTTCAATATTTATTAATTGTTAAGGCTATTACTTTGTTATACATCGTTGTTCAATCAATGAAAACACTTTTTCAAACTTCATATTTATTATATAAAAAAAATAACACTAGTTTTGACCAATTACACAATCTCAATATTTATTCGTTATCACATACGATAATATTTATAAATATTTTAATTTTTAGGTAAATGACTGTGTGGATGTTTTAAACAAATATCTGGAAAACATCATTTCCAAACCTGAAGAAACCAAATTCCATAAAATCCGCTGCTCGAATGCGACTTTCTGCGATAAAGTCGTTCCCATTTTTGGAGCCGAGGAATTACTCACTGCGGCCGGTTTCGAGAAGTCCACTTTAGAACACAACGGCAATCAAGAAGACTTTTACGTTTTTAACAAGGAAAAAATTCACGGAATAGAGACATTAGAAGTACATATGCATATTTTTGGTTTTTGCTAAACGATTTTTTGGTTAATTATTGAGACACATAATTTTAGAAAATCCATAATTATTTTCTGATTCCGAATGTTTCAATCCACGTGAAAACACTGAAAACTTCATTGTTATTGTATTAATAACAAATGCAGTTTGTCAGTGTTTAATTTAGAATTGTTTTTTTTTTTTTTTTAGTTTTTAACAGACGCCCTAAAATCCGCTGATCGTATTGAAATTGAACTGGATAGGAATCTACAAGTATTATCTCCTAGTCAAGCTTCTAAACTGGTGGAGTTACCGCAAGACTTTTATTCCATATCACCGGAAGAATTAAAACGTGAACAGCAAATGAGGTTCGGTTCATTCAGAAAATTGTTATTAAAACAATGTTTTATGTTTACAATTTATTTACAGAAAGGAAGCTATGGAACAGCAGATGCTTTTACGTACTAAAGCTATGCGGGAAAAAGAGGAATTGCGTGAGATTAGGAAATATAAATTCGCTTTAATCAGAATTAGATTTCCAGATGGGTTATATTTACAGGTTTGTCTTTTTAAAACTGCACCAATAATATATATTTTTTTTAATATTCAATAATTAGAACCAATTAATGAATTACTTCTTGTTATTCTTTACTACTAAATGATTTATTTAATAAATCCCGCTAAATGTTGTTCTAGGGTACGTTTTCCGTGTACGAAAAATTCAGTGAAGTCCTGGATTTCGTCCAAGAAAACTTGGAGAACCCCAGCGGGTCGTTTGTCCTGTCTTCTCCGACAGGGCACAAGTTCGAGGATTCCGATAAAGAAAGTTCACTGCTGGATTTGAGATTGGTCCCGGCAACCATCCTCACCTTCCAATGGACGGAGGAATCCGAGGTGAACAGTTACCTAAAACCCGAGGTCATGATTTTAGTACAGTCAATGTAATCCGCGCTTTGGAAAAATCACACTCACACACATACGAATAATTCTTAGGATTTCTAATTTATTTCTACACACATTTCTTTTCGAAATGCTATTTTATTAATGATGGATATATTATTATTACTACAATTATTAAAGTATATTATATGTTATGCAATTTATTAATGTGTTTAGTTTTCTTCCCATTATAAAACTATAGATCTTGGATTTTGTTACATTTTCAATTTTGATATAAAGAAAACATCAGACACCTGAAAAAATATAAATTAGGTCACAATATTATACTAAGACTTATAATATGATTGGATTACGAGAAAAGTATTCTTTACCCAACAATTGTTAAAGCAAGTCTAAAAAGATACAAATCCCTAGAATATAGCCTCGGAAAAGTTAATACAGATTAGAAATGATGATAAAAAGTTAAATTCAACATTTTATGTACGGAATAGCATTGTATGCACTTGTAGCTCCTCCCACAGACTCTCGATTTCATTTTTTGTTTTCTTCTCTTCAACACATGGATGCTTTATTGTCGAAAATTCCACCAGAAGAACATAACACGGCAGAGGTGTTTTAGTAGTTTCCTCCGCAAATACGCGGGAAATTGAACTTTGTTTAAATCCGTTGCATAAAATCCCAAAATATGATCAGGCTAACATAAATACGAAGAAAGTAAGCTAATCTGTGGAAGAAGTGAAGTAGTTTTCTACATTTCAAATTATTCTATTATATAAAAAGAGGAAACTGTAATTTCATAATACTGAAATCTGTAATGATTTAATAAAAAGAAAACTGTTAGTATAAATACAGGAATCTGTAACAGTGAAGAAAAATTAATTTCGTAAATAGTCAAAATACTATTCAAGTAATTGTATTTACATCGAAATATTTTAATAACTTTATGATATACGAAGTAATTTATACAATTCTTTTATATCTTTAGTTTTTTTAGAACCGCCAGTAAATCTTACTCTATGGATATTTATTGTTTTTGTTATTTAAACTTTCTTATGTAAAGTAACTAGTAATTTAATAAACCATTCGAACATAGAGTAACTAGTATACAGTATTTCATCCTCTTTGATTCGAATTTTTAAAATTGTTTTTTTTATTTTTATGTAAATTTCCGCTAATAAAACCTCCTCTATGGATATGTATTGTTTTGGTTATTAATTTTTTCTTACGTTGCTTATACTGTAGTGTGAAGTTAATTAATTGATTTTTATAAAGGATTTATTCATAAAAACGCATTATGGAAACAATAAATTAAATATTGTATGATTAATAAATTTTATTATGGTTGTATTTTGTAATAATTTTGTTGTAAATACATATAATTTTACAATTTTTAAAACAGTAAATCTGGCAACGTTGTTCCGGTTGGCTTGCAGCGGACGCCGATGACGCGAGCCGGCCATTTTGTGCTTGGTTTCGTAAAGGGTGTGAACGACCGACGGACGCTTCTTGATGAAACCCCCGCGCGGACAATACACAAGTGCTGTGTAGTTTATTTTAAAAGTGATAAGTACGTCGAATTGTTTTATTACCGCCCTTGCATTGTGTGTGTAAAAATATGAGTGTATCACGTTGTGTGTTTTTAGGGAGTTCAGCCAAGTGTCGTCCATTGTGTTCTCGGTGTAGCTGTGCGCAGTGCGTATGATCGGCACTGGAAGGGACAGAATCACCGTCCGTATACACAATATGAAAAGGAGCACTGATAGGGACACGCCGCCACGTAGTAAGCGATCGCGTTCGAGTATGGGGCGTTACGATGATAGTTCTGATGAGAGGATCACGCCGGATAGGATTAGGCGTCGGGGCAGTAGGGGGCGTTCGCCTAGTCCGAGGGCGAGGTATATTTCGCCGCACAGGGATGAGTATATGAGGCCCCCAGAGAGGACTTATCCGTATAAGGTTTTATGCATATCCGCGTTGCATCCGAAGGCTAGTGACGAAGTTATTAAGGACACTTTGTATAGGGAGTATAAAAAATACGGGGATTTGAGTATTAGGATTTCGCATGATATGGACGAGAGGGTGGCTTACGTTTGCTTTAGGAATTCAGAGGATGCGAGGGACGCGAAGCATGGGAAACCTAGAATTATAATTTACGATAAAGTAGCCTTAGTCGAGGCAGTTTACGAAGTGCCGAGAGCGAGCAGTGATATGTATAGGGGGAGGCCGAGATCGATTAGTCCTGAATACGACCGGCATTATTATCCGCGCTCTCCTGAAAGGATGCGGCCTGTGGATCGGTATGATAGGGCTTACGGGCATCCGCCACCCGGTGTTCCCGTACATAGGGAATTCCGGAGGGAGGCTTTGCCTGCTCCACATCATGAATACATGGCTAGACCGCCGATGCATCATGGACCCCCGCATATGGCTCCAGCTCATGGTTATGGCCCTCCACGGCATTCGGCTCCGAGGATTCCATTCGAAAAAACCGAAAATAAAAAAGATAAATTCCCCAATTATTTACACCACATACAACCCGAAGATGATCCTTTAGCAACTAGAACTTTATTCGCCGGTAATTTAGAAATTAATATAACCGAAGAAGAGTTGCGTAGAATTTTCGGGAGATTCGGAAGTGTCGAAGATATTGATATCAAACGCCCCCCACCTGGCACCGGTAATGCATTCGCCTTTGTACGTTTTCACACATTAGATATGGCACATCGTGCCAAGGTCGAGCTCTCGGGGCAGTATATTGGTAAATTCCAATGTAAAATCGGTTACGGTAAAGCAACACCAACTACTAGAATTTGGGTTGGTGGTTTAGGGCCTTGGACTTCTATTACGCAGCTGGAAAGGGAATTTGATAGATTTGGGGCCTTTAAAAAAATTGATTACACGAAAGGGGATATCCAGGCGTATATTTTGTATGACAGTATTGACGCGGCTCAAGCGGCTGTAAAAGAAATGCGAGGTTTTCCATTAGGGGGGCCCGAACATAGGTTAAGAACTGATTTTGCCGATGTCACTCCTGGAGTTGCATACCGAGCGAAGCCGTATCCTCCTAATGAAGAAGGGGGGGCGGATTACAGAAGGCCTACTGAAGATTACGATGCGGCATATGATGGGGAGGGTAGTAGTGGTTATGGAGCTCGTTATCGTGGAAGAGCCCCTTACCCGGAACGCCGAGCGGGTAGCAGAGGCCCATACCGATACGGCGAAGACGATGAATGGGGTAGAAACCGCCCAGCCGATGGAGATTATGACAGACATAGATCAGGCTCGAGAGGCGTTGATAGATCAAGATCACGCTCACCCCGCCGATCAATGGATTCAGATTCTGACTCGGGTTCCCGCCGTGCCGGTTTACTAGCCTCCAGCAGAACCCTCCCGGAAGTTGCCCGTAAATGCTCAACAACCTGGCAAGGCGCACTCATCCTTAAAAACTCGTTATTCCCCGCCAAATTCCATCTAATTGACGGTGACACGGACATCGTCGAGGGTTTAATGAAGGACGAAGAAGGCAAACACCAATTAAGAATAACGCAACGATTACGTCTCGATCAACCGAAGCTGGAGGATGTCCAAAAACGAATTTCCAGCGCCAGTTCTCACGCCATTTTCCTCGGCTTAGCCGGATCGACCGCTTCCGTAACAAACGACGACGCCAGCGTGCAAACAAGACCATTACGCAACCTCGTCTCCTATCTAAAACAAAAAGAAGCAGCCGGCGTAATATCCCTCCTTAACAAAGAAACCGAAGCGACCGGCGTGCTATACTCTTTCCCCCCTTGCCCCTTCTCCACAGAGCTCCTTAAAAGAACCTGTCACAACCTTCCCGAAGACGCCCTTAAAGAGGACCATTTGGTAATAGTCGTGGTACGTGGTGGTACAGCCTAAATTCAAAATCCTTAGGATTAAACCTAGGTTAGCTTTAAATAACCTCCATATATTATTTTCTTTTTTTCAGGAAATTAGTGATCAATAATGTTTATGTGACGAACGGCAGGAAAATAAGTTTTCTGTTTTTAAATCTAATCATGTGATCAATGGTATTCTGTTTCGTGACGAAAAAACACTAAGTTTATTGTGAACTGGAAGCTTAAGCAATGTATACATAAGTTTTTGTTTATTTTATTATTTTGGTTTTTATTTAAAGTAACCACTGTGACAAACTGCAGGAAAACCTAATAATGTTTCCGTGCGTTATTAACTCGGGGTGTAAGTGTCAACAGTTCTTTCTCATTTCCTTAAAAATAATTCTGTTTATTAAAAAAAAGAAATCCTCACGGTGTGCATTTAAAAGAAGAAAAAAAACATAGTAAAAATGGTAAAGAACTGTACGTTACATAACCTCAAGAAACGAATAAAAATAGTGTAACCGTAGTGAGTTAATTTGTGCAAGTAGTTAGAATAAAAAAGAAAAGAAAAAAATGAATGAAATTATCCCGACTTGTGATTCAAGTTTATGTTCAAATGAAAAAAAATCGGTGTAATTAATCTTTGCGGAAATTGATTGTGTTCCTTAAAATTTTTATTAAATCGCCCGCGCGGTCTGTGTCCCCTGCCCAGTCGTGATTTAATATGAATTTTCTGGTTTGGTTTTGATTCTGTTCTACCCGCCCCAAAAGTGTTGTGTGACAATAAGATACGTTTCGCAAGAATGCTAACTGAATAAGCAAAAATGAAAAAAACATGTACGAAAAATTTTGTGCGTTGTGCTATCGAAAAGTGATTTTGTTGTTTTAATCCTGATTCAGAGATTCTCTTTCGTGCACACAGAAACAATTTAAGTTTTGTGAGTTTGTTCTCGTGGTGTTTGTTGTCGCAGTGCCTGTTCTGTTTATTCTCGATGGTACTTATTGGTGAGAATTTTTTAATCCCCCCAATTCCCATTATTGTTTTAATTTTTTTTTTGTTTGAGTTCTTTAATCAATTTAAGCACGATCTAAATGGAAATAACTTTAATTACAATTTTGATTAATACTTGAAAAATATTCCATAAAAAAAAACTTATTTTATATAATATTGATTAATTTGAATTCTATACATGCTATTATGATTTTGATTTATTAAAAAAAAACGGGATTTCTGTATATTATTTTTTGTTTGTTAAATAAAACACTTTTTTAACTGTTTTATAACAGAGTTTTATATTTATACTTTCAACAGATTGTCATTATCAAACTAAAAACAATCGAATATAGCTTTAACAATTTACACCTATCTTTATCAAACAGAATAATTGACAAATAAATTTACACTTGTCATTATAAAACAATGACAAGTGTAAATTTTTGAAAATATAGTTCTGTTTGATAAAGACAGGTGTAAATTGTTGAAACTGTAGTCGATTGTTTTAGTCATTATCAAACAGTTGTATTTTTTTATATTATAGTCGATTGTTTTTAGTTTGATAATGATAATTTGATGAATTTAGACTATAATAATTGACTATAACTATTTACATTTTTGTTATTGTAAAATTAAAAACAATTTGATTTTATAAAACTTTTAATACTTACTACACAACACTATGATTTTGTTATTTATTGATAAACATATTATCATATTAGAACAATATTATTAGAACAATTGATAGACGATTTTTGATTATTTGAAATTCATATAGTTCCGAATTTGTTATAAAAAACACTTTTAAACTTTGTTAACTGTTTTCTATAACAAATTCAAATATTTTTTTCTATTATTATTTTTTGTATTTTTCTAATAAACTGATACTTCAAATAATGAGTTCTGCCCATCTCTATTAGTAAGGAATATAACAGTGTGTAATTATTAATTTATTCAACTTCTCAAAACGTGTGAATCGTTATTGTGTCAGCGTTGACAGAAAAATTGTATCAAAACAGATTAATCTTCCCCCCTAAAGTTCCGAGTTATTAAAATTTAGATCGTCGCTTCCATTTTTCTAAAAAACCAGCCATTTCTTTTCTCAGGACAGTTTTTAGCATATGGCGGAGGATGATTAACGGCAACGTAGTTATTTCCACTACACTTTTGGGATAATCGCACTTGTCGCCACAAAAAAAATCGACTTGACTGACATTTATATAATAAAAAAAAAAATATTTATCTGTTTGATTTTTTCTCCCGATAATGGATATTTGTAAATACTTGATAAATATTTGTGATTATATAATCTTTTTGTCATAAATTTGCAGTTAATTTCTTTTCTTCCTGTTTGTCATCGTGATTTTTTTTTTGTGAGGAAAGAGGATTTTTACAATTTAACGTACATGATTATTTTTTTTTATATATAGAGATATAAATGATAGCTATATTTTACTTGAAGATTTTTTGATATTGTTATATTTTAGTTTATGCGCATTGAAAAATATTTTTTTTTTAAATAATATAATCGATAATAGATTTTTTTCTTTTGTTTTTTTTTTTCTTCTTTTTTTTTAATCCCATTTCAGCGGGCTTGTTTGATATGAATTAAAACAATTATTTTTGATTGTTGGTGGCAAGTTAGAATTGTTGAAACTTTAATCATCAAATACACTGCTCGACATTTGAACTTCTACACTCATAAAAGAACATATATAAATGACAATTTACTTTGTTTTAATCAAAACACTTTTACTTAATTGATAGTATATGGTTTTGGAAAATACTTTTACGGAGGTCTAAAAGGAAAAAAAATATTTCATATTTTATTATTAAAATTTTTTCGACATTTCAAATTTTTTAATAATAAAACATGAAATATTTTTTTTCCTTTTAGACCTCCGTAAAAGTATTTCCAAAACCATATACTATCAATTAAGTAAAAGTGTGATGATTAAAACAAAGTAAATTGTCATTTATATATGTTTTTTGTGAGTCTTCTACACTCACAAATGTCGAGCAGTGTATTTAATGAGTCAAGTTTCAACAATTCAAACTTGCAGTTAACTAAAGAGGATAATAATTTATTGTTTTCAAATTCTTATTAAATTAAACAAAATCTTCATTTTAGTATTGTTTTTAAATTATAGGTTTTGTTGTTCACAAGTAAATGCATGACGGATAGTTAACCAAGTGGCATCAGACCTCCCGTCGTACATTTATTCCTTGTCCCTCATACATTTACTTGTAAACAACAAAATCTAAAATTTAAAAACATTTCAGTATCTCAGAAAAGTTTACTTGTAAAGAAATAATAAACAAACACAAGATTAACAAAACACTGAGAACTAGAGAGGAACATATAACGATGTTGTATAAGACTAAATAAATAAAAAGATTAATAATATGTGGCACCTCCCCTAAATCTCAAAATCTCTTAGAAACACTTTAGCCTGCTGAAAATTAAATTCCGGAGGAATGGCTAATCCTTACTTTATGGATAATTATAGACATTTTTGAATAAAAAAAATCTAGTTCTTACAGTGTGGTGATCAACCAGGAAAAACCTGGTAAGATCTTGTAATATAAGAATTTGAGAAATAAATTATTTTGAAATTTATTTTTAATTTTATATAATTATAAACCCTACACCCATATGGGTAGAAAGGGTCATTGAATATATATATATAATATATATAATATATATATATATAATATATATATATATATATAACTAAGTAAATGAAATACTTTCTTTTATTATTAATAATTATTTTCTGTCGCGGATTGATCATATGGCCATTGAATAATAATAATTACATGGCCCGATTTAAATTCAGTGCCATTTCTTCTCACAAAGTTAACATAACGTTCTAGATTTCTTTATTAAGAGACGGTAAAGAAGAAATCCATTAAAAAGATTCGTTCAAACTTGCATAGATGTCACTGTTTTGAAACAATACAGAAATCTGTTAGTCAATGATTCTTGAAAAGGAACATAGATGGCCGTTTTAAAGTATCAATAAATACAGTATTTCTAAGAGTTGTCGAATTAAATGGGTAATTTTAAAAAGAATTTTGCTATATATAAAATAATCTATGAAAGGCCATAGATAACATTCATGGTAAACATAGACGTAGAATATACGTCCCTTACGTCTTTCCCCTGTATGTTGGATGACAACAAACGGTGTGTATGCTTCCTCTAGTCATTCTAACTCTATGAATTCACGGGATTGAATTGTTAGTATTTTTAAAATCGTGTTGTAGTTGACACCGTAATCCGCGAGATGGCTATGCTGTGCGAAATTAATTCCACAAAGTGCTACTAGATGGCAACAATAGGTATTTTTTTAATGAAAATAATATTAAATTCTTTACACCACAAATCACTTATGATAAGAATTTCCATCTTGAGTTTTAAATAATATTTACGATTTTTGTCAAAAAGTAATTTAAAACTGATATTTCTGATTTTTTAAATAATTATTTATTTATTTTTAACAGAAAAGTATTTCTTATATATTTTGTCACTAGATGGGGGTGATTAATTATCCCTCTCTGTTTAGATTTCAAATTTTAATATAGATGGTGCTAAAATCGGTATGGAAACATTTGTAATCAAAATCTAATATAATTATTCTAATTAAAATTTAATATTGAAACGAATATTTCGATAGATATTAAAAAAAATTGTAGAATTTTTGTAGTTGAACAAAAGGATAAGGTCTGATTGTATTGGTCAGGCTGTTACAGAGCACCCACTCCCGGGCGCGATCCCACTACTGCTCGACGCGGGGACTTTTGGCTGCTGGGTTTCCCCCCTGGCCCGGTGCGCCCCTCCTTGGCCAACCTGGACACCCCGGACTCCTCCGGGGTCTCCATATTGACGCCAAGCTTAGTGTGGACGCCCAGTCGACGTGGGAACACTCTGCACCAGGACTCCCGACCTCAAACCATCCACTGACCCCGACCTCCAAGTAGCTGGATTACAGGAGTGCGCCACGCTCCCAGTCGAAATACACAATATCTAATCGTCAATATATTGTTCTAATTTAAATTATTACTAATTTTTAGAGGATTTAATTAATGTATTAAGAAATTTCAAAACACACGAATTTTTCATGGATTAATAAAAGGTGTGTATTTGTAGTTGATAATTTCTAGAATATGACGTGAATAGAAAAAAAAAATAGTATTGGTAGTTTTCAATTTTTTTTTTTCTATTCACTTCATATTCTAGAAATTAAGAATATGACGGGAATAGAAAAAAAAATATTGGTAGTTTTCAATATTTTTTTTTAATTCGTATTCTAGACAATTTAAAAAAGATGTGTATTTGTAGTTAATTTCTAGAATACGAAATGGAAAACTACCAATATTATTTTTTTTAACTACAAATACACACCTTTTTTTAAATTGAAATGAAAAAATTATAATATTGAAAACGACCAATTTTATATATTTTTTTTCTATTCACTCCATATTCTAGAAATCAACAAATACACACCTTTTTTTTAATCCATTAAAAATTTCTGTTTTTTTTTTTAATTTTCTTTCTATATTAAGTACCCCGATAAAGGGGAGGTTGGTTTTGTAGTAGTGTTGGGAAAAATCGAGTGAATTTAGTAATCGAGTATTTTTAAATCACTAATTTTAAGTAGCTAAAGTCAATAAACAACAATTTATTTGTCTTTATTAAAAAAAAAAATAAGAGACAATTCATAATACCAATATTACAAATGACATTAAGAAATGGATAATTTGATTCGTATTTCAAACGCTGATTTAAATTGTCTTATACTTAATTTTGTTGCGAGAAAAAAAGATCGAAAAGATTGATTTTGCCGGCTTTTAGCCGGTAGTCTTTCAGACAAAATATTGGTCCGACACAACCTACAGTACATGTAGGTGTTAGTCAATCTGGGCAATCGACCAGAGGTCTTTCTGCAGGGATTTATTCCTTTCACAGTCACAAAAAAAATATTAAAAACGATAAGATTTTATGGATTTTTTTGTAATATTTTCACACAACGTGAACTAATACAGAGTAATAAAAAAATCGATTAAATAAAATATATATTCTAGGGTAGAAAGACCTCTGGTCGATTGCCCAGATAGACCAACATGCATTGTAATACTTATTTACGTTATAGTGTTTTATAGCCTGAATATAGCCTATATTCTACATTTCAATCAGCGTTTGAAATGCCTATATCTAAAAACATAAGATTGTTCAAGTGCGAAATGAATTTGTCTGATTTTTTTTTGTTATTCCTTGGTTATTTTTAGATAAGCACTGGATAAATTACGCATTTAACATGACGAGTAGTCAGCTCCGAAAAAAAAAATGCAATTGTGGAATCACAATAGCAGACCACAAAATTTATGGCCCACAGCCAATTAATTTAAATGTTTCCAATTTGAAGTAGTTATAAGACAAATTTACGTATTTCTATGAACATTTTTAAAACTATACACATTACGTGAAATAACGTTATATGTATACAACAGTAAATAATTTATTTTTGTATACATAAAACTATATTTATCTAAATTTCAGAAAATCACAAAACATTGACCAATCATTTTTTTTAATTTCGTATCTGATTGTTATTTTCTCCTTACACCTAACGGTAAAAAGGAAAAAAGATTTAAAAAAATCTGATTGTTATTTTAACTAGTTTTATATACAATCATTTACAAATTGTTAAACCTTAGAAAATAGCTATCGACTGTCTGTCTGCCTAAAAGACGATATTTTTTTTTTGTTTTGTTTTTTTATAAAATTTAACTAAATATTACGTCTGAATGAATTTACTCCTCTTCTGCGAAATTAATTAATAACCCTGCCTTCAAAACCCTGTTGAGCAGGAATGAATTAATTATAATTCCATTAAATGAAAAGTCATAGTTTGATGGTTGTGTGGAAATGGTAGCGATCGCCCATTCAGTGGAAATTGCAATAATTCCGAACATGTTGCGTGACTTTACCAACTGTTTGGTCATGCGCTAAAATCTCACCCAGTGCTGGCTCGGAAACTTTACATTTATAAAGCATAGATTTTTGTCAGGGTGCCATAAACGCGAGGACGTAACCGCGAGCTAGTTAGTTTCCAACGAGGAAAATTGTTAATTTAAATTTGAAACAATTTTTTTTGTAAGGGTTATTAAGAACGAAAAAAAAATATAGTGTGGTTGATTTTTGTTGGGGATTTGGCATGGGATTTAAATGGAGCCGCGGAATATCGAGTTGGTGCCGAAGGAGCTGTTAGCCAGGAAACACCATAAAGATATTGATTATCCACACTATAAATGGAATAGGGTTAAAATTACAATAATACTCAGCACGTAAAGCGGTGCGTGTTTCTTTGTTTTGTTACCATTGACCTTCACTGGTGTTATCAAAGTTATAATCAGCCAATAAAAGCGTTTTCCACGAAGGTTGTGAAAATTGGTGGGAATTATTTGATTAGTGAATTAAAGTATCCAGCAGGAGCTGCTTCGCGTTTCATCTGGCGGCAACCGACACGCGCCCGCAGAATCCTCCAAATCTAATTGCAAAATAATCGCCGGAGGAAGCGGAAACGGCAATTCCGCGCAAATTGCCAACAATTTTTCAACCATTTTTCCATTTCTCTCTCTCTCTCCCTCGCTTTATTTATTTTTTCATTTTTGTGTCGCGGGTTAAATTGATCCGATTATCGAATTAGAAATGTCCGAAGAGATGGATCAAGTTCGACGTTTCAGTCGGTGTTCGGTGGACGGGGACCAAACTCTGAAAGCGCGCCGGTAACTCCACCACGCGGTTTTAACTTGCGAGTCCCTTTTTTTGGTTTTAAATAAAAATATTTTTCGTCGCTGGGAAAATGTGCTCCAAATTTTCGAATATTCTGTTCGTTTGGTAAGTTGGGCGGTGAATTGCCGTGTGCGGTGCTTCGATGAATTAAATTCAAGTGTGATTTTAGTGCTGAAGGCCCACGGGACGGTTACCAGACACGGGAAAGGCATTCAAAAGTCAAAAAGTATTATTCCTGAACATTATGTTAAAGGTAAGAAAAACATTTAAAAAAAGTTTCATATTTATACTTTTCGTTTATGGATTATTTATTATTATTAATATTAAGCCACTTTAGTTTAATTGAAAGAAAAGAACTTAAAAAATAATTGTGACCAAATGAAAATGAATACTCTTTTCTATTTACAAAAAGTTATAATGCATTTCAATTTCAATTAAAAGTTAGAACTTGTCTTTTAAACCAACCGAAGAGTCGGTGAAATATGCTTTTAATTGAATTGAAATAAAAAAAATGAGATAAAAAATAAAGTTTTTTTAATGTAAATTCTAATGTATAATTAAAAAGAAATAATAGAAAAGTGTATTTATTTATTTGGACACAGTTATTTAAATTAAAACAAATAAAAATAAATTTGAAAATAATTAATTTACATAATTTAAAAAAAATCGTTTCTTGGCATTTTTTATGAATAAATGTTTTAATTTAAGAGTTTTGGTTATTTCTTTCTCAATTCGCAAAAAAAATTAAAACTAAATTTAAATTAAATCAAATAAAAATAAATTTGAAAATAATTAATTTACATAATTAAAATAAATCCTTTCTTGGCAATTTTTATGAATACATTTTTTAATTTATGAGTTTTGGATATTTCTTTCTCAATTCGCAAAAAAACAATATAATTATTTCTGTTACTATTTTCTCATTTATTAATAAAACATTATGAATAATCAAAGATGTTAAATAATTATGAGTTGATTTTGTTATACTTAATTGTATGAGATTTATTTAAATAAATAAAATGTAAATTATCGAAAAAATAAATAGTACTCTAGAGGAGAAAAGTTCCCGATCATATGGTATATAATATCAATAACACCCAACAATAAAAATATGCCTCAATTTACTTAATGCTGAACTTTAAGTAATTTAGGTTAAGGGCACGAAATTTCATTAGCAAGCAAATTACTCCAACCGCCAATTACATTAAATCGCTTTTATTTTAAAACCGCGGAGCAATCAGCCGATCCAACCCCACAAATCAAACCGCGGAGCGTTCCGCCCTCCCCCACCGAAAAACAATCAATTAGCAATAAAACCCCCGGCCCACTCGATATACATCCGCTAATTCCATCCTGGAAACTTGAACTTAATCGCGAGTCTCGCATACTTATTTATAACCCCGCCGCGCAAAGGTGCAAAGGTCACGAACACGAAAAAGATCCGATCCTCCGCGATCAATTCGCAAAGACACACGCTCGGGGGGTTGATGATTAACCACCGAAATGTGGGCTTTGATTATCTCCCCCGCTAATGGTAAAGGTGAACATTTTCCCGCATTTTTGAAATCGATACATCGAGAGTTCACTTTGTTGTAATTGGAGTTCTTTGGCGCAGTGTTAGTTCAAGGATTGACGGAATATTTGACCCATTTCCGCAATTAAATTCATAGAGCCGATCGCTCGGGGTGATAATTGCGTTTTTAATAATTAATTTTTGTTGTTAATTGCTGATGAATGCGGTTGAAAGACCGCTGATGGGGTGGATGGATAGTCACCGCTGGCTACTATCGCTCGACATAATGAAAACTACGAAAAAAATAACAGTTTTAATAATTAATGAAATAATTTATACATAAGGCGCATAAATAGTGCTACTTCATATGTAAAACGGTTGTAATTTACTGCTTGATGCTATCAGCACTCATAAATTTCACTTTCTATTTTATGAATTATATATAAGCTTTAACGTGAAAGGGTTTACTGTAAAAATAGAACTACTATTTTAATAACGTTATTATTGTTGTTGTTATCTTAACACTCGAAAGCATATTAAAGAGATTTGAGGAATTATGTACAAAAATATTATATATATATATTATCAAAATCCCTTTTACACTTTCGGGTGTCGAGTAATTATTATTATTAATAACTGAGGCTTCAACTTTGTTATACATTGTTTATCAATTTAATAAAACACTTTAAACTTTGTTTGTATAACACTAAATATTTAGTGTTATACAAACAAAGTTTAAAGTTTAAATTGAGTAATTATTATTAATTAATTTTTATTAGTAATCATGGGCGTAACCTAACCAGTGAGGACAGACAAACAAAAAATTAAAATGCAATGATTTTAATTTTTACAACAGGAAATTTTCATCTTGCTGGACTTTAAGGAAGGGCCTTAAAGTCTAGGTAAGATACAAGATGCAGTGTAAGGATTAGAGAGCGCGGCAGGTACCAAATATTGATAAAAATTTCACAGCCCGAAGTTTAATTTTAAGCAATTTTAATGCTTCGACGAAAACTACATAAATTCAATGCTTGGGCAAATTATTGACTAAATTTCGAAGTCTAGAATCTAATTAAGCAATTTTAATAGTTGAATCAACCCTGTGGCATTTGTTTTTTTTTATTGGAGTGGTTCATATTCAATTAAAAAAATCTGCATAAGACACTCATAAGAAAATAGCATAAATTCAGGATGCAGCATAGAAGCTGAGAGCGCAACAAATATAAACTATTGACTGAATTTCGCAGTCCGGAATCAATTATAGACTCAGTAATTTTAATAGTTAAATCGACCCTGCAGCAGTTGTTTTATTTTTCTATTTTTTTAATTGAAATTTAATTTAAAAATAATTAGCTAGATAGATAAATCAACTGAGGAAAATTATAGATATATAAATAATAATAAATAAATAAATGTTTATTAACGGCAACGCCATTTTCATAATACAAAATAATAAAAAAAATAAAATAATAAATAATGGAAGTTAGGGTGACAGGCAAAGACACACATATGTTGGAAGAATACAAAATGCGACCCAAATAAATAATACAGTTGTAAATATTATTAACTATTCAACGCAGACAAACATATTTCGATATGTATTATTTATTCCACCATTATCAATAAGCGTTCAACGTAAGTGGATAGGTTTTAAATCGAAGGCCACCCTATACTGTCAGCATTAAGGATAAATTGTAATATTTCATTTATTCGAAATACTAGAAAAATATCAAAAAAATTAAATGAAAATCATTTGAAAATAATTAATAAATTATTCTCACATTTAGCTCTGTGACTTTTCACGTTATGTAAGTACGTTAAACAGATGCACAATAAAACAACTACTTCTCGGGCAAATACCACGCCGGACATTGAATTACATAATGTACACCTGCTTTTATATATCAATAAAATATTGCATAATGCAACAAATTTTGATCCGAGAAAAATTCAATGTAAAAACAACAAAATTTAATATTTTAAATAACTGTGACCAAATGAATAAATCCTTTTTTCTATTTATATCAAAAAAAATTAATTATTGATATGTAGATAACATATCAATAATTAAACTTAAATACAGGGTGATTCGAGAGGAAATGGAAATATTTTTAAGACATGCCCAGGAAGCAAAAATAAGTTGATATATTTAAGTCAGATTTTTATTTGTATCAGAAGTATTTTGAATTTGTAAAATTAAAGGGAAATGTATTGTAAAAATATTTATTGGTGAATGCGCCGGGCAGATGAATATAAAATCTACAGCAATCCTAAATTTGCCCGTATTAAAGTACAGAACATACGTATACTTCTTTATAAATGTATAAAAATGTTAATAACTCGTTAGTAATTTTTTCAATGCAAATAACGCGTTTGGATATTTGGTGAATGCGCCGGGCCATGCAAATTTTAACACTAAAAACAAATCATTACTTTTTTGTTTTTCGAGATAGAGAAATGAATTTTTGTATGCATGCACATATACGTGTCTCTCAACTTTTAAGTGTGGTTTGTCAATAATGAATAAATAATTATTCATATGAATTATAAGTATAACTAATTAGGATAAAGAAAACACTTAATAACTTTTTACTAGTCACAGTGAAATAAATCCTTAAGTGGCATAAAAAAGTTATTAAATGTTTTCTTTATCCTAATATTGAAAATGTACCACGAAGTAAACGCCTCAAAGATTCAAGAAAAAACTAATTATAATTAACAAATGGGTGGGTTTTAGGCTAACATTTATTAAAAAGTGTTTTATTTACAAGTGTATTTAAGGTTTACCACAAAGTGAACGCCTACAACACCAAATAGCTAACATTCGTTTAAATTGAAACAGTAATAATAATAATAAAGGTTGTGAACAAACATAATTTTATAAATTTGTTTTAAGAAAAACTGTTATTTCTTTTTAATAAAGCCCGCATTAATCGCACATTCCAATCAGATATTATTTAATTAATTCACGAATTTACAACAAAAACACCCGAATTCACGACTTATACATATTCAAATTCCTCAAAGATTTAATTCGACCCCATTAAAAAGAAATAATATTTAAAACGAAAGTCCGCCACTTTAAATCAAGATTTTTCGGAATAATTGCACACCTAATCTAACGGATCAAACCGTGCGTATATAAAATTCCACGTCAAACGATTGTAATAAGAAAAATAACGGCTACATTAAGTTAAGCCAACGCGACGGTACAATAAATCTAAATCAAAGATTAATCGGTCAGCGGCACGAAAGGTAAATACGAGGGTGTACTTTGCACATACATAATTGTGCGGGCTGTACTGATATAGATTCGACCTTGATCGTTACGACGGTGGTGATTCTTAAAATAATGCCATGTTTTTTTTTATTTCAAATTAAACGGTCGTTAAATTTAATTGCGTGTTGAAAGCGTGTTGTTTTTAATTATGCGAATTGTGCAATAAATAAATCAATTATTAAAATGCTGAATTTAATAAAAACACTGTGTTATTGTCTGAATTCTTGAGAATTTTGTCCTAACCTCAAACATTTCAAGAATTTAGTGGCGTGATCCACCACTGAATTCTTGAAACGTCAAGTCGGAATTTTGTCCTAACCTCAAATATTTCAAGAATTTAGTGGCGTGATACTGGATGTTCACACCACTAAATTCTTGAAACGTCAAGTTAGAAGTTTGTCCTAACCTCAAATATTTCAAGAGTTTAGTGGCGTGATCCACCACTGAAATCTTGAAACGTCAAGTGAGAAGTTTGTCCTAACCTCAAACATTTCAAGAATTTAGTGGTGAGATCTTGGATGTACTGAAATCTTGAAATGTCAAAAATCGACATCTGATTTTTTGTAATGTATTGTAATGTTTATTAACTATTATTTATTCAAAAATTTCAAGAATTTAGTAGTATGATCCACCACTGAATTCTTGATATGTCGAGTTAAATTCGACGGGGCTTCCAAACCAGATTAACCATCAAATTATAAAGGTCGTTTTTTTTAATAAAAAAAAACTGAATATACTTAAGGTTATTACTCTTATTATATTTCCACAACCCTGTCTGCAAACAAACCAAACACAATAGCGCAGCGCATTCACCACCTGTCATCAGACACGCCGCATTACCCAAACATTCCAATAAATTGAATGATTAAGCGCGCACACCATCAAACACCCAATAAATTCATGCATTTCCAGAAATCCACATTAAAAAGTTTGTTATACGCGCGCTTATTTTTTCCTTCTTTCGCGTGGCGAAACCCGTACCATCCCTTTATCGCCGATTTATTAAATCCCGATGACGCTGCACGTTATTCCGTTAAGAATCGCAGAACAACATTTTTTTTCTTTCCCTTTTGGAAATATCTAGGGCAGCGTAAAGTCCGCGAAGTAGGCTATTTCTTCAACGCGGGCCGGATTGTAATTTTCTTATTGATTGCCCCGACAAAGCGTTTCCTGAAATAAATAATAAGAAAAGAAAAAAGAAATAATATAGAATGGAATTAAAAAGGAAATAATGTAGGTGGGTTGCAATACTCGGGGGGATTGTGTGTCGGCGCGTTGATTAATGGATAATTATTGCGTTTTTTTATTCAATTCTGCCCGAATAGAATAATGTTATCTGGAATCTTAAGCTGGAACAACAATTAAATTATTAAAAACCAAAAAAATCTTACAATAAAATTACAAATTTTGTGTAATAATTACAACACGTTGCATTCTTACAAAATACTTTACGGTTTGCTCAATCTTGTGTTTTTAAAACTGTAATTTTTTTGACAAGTTGTAATTTATACGATAGCCAACCTATCAAAAATTCTTTGATAAAAATCCCTTGCTGTCGAAACAGGCTTGCAACTTGGTTCTTATTCCTGAAATTGATTGCACTTTTCGGTTGAATGCGACTGTCAAATTCGCATGTTTCAAGAATTTAGTGTATATATATAATTCAATTTAAGTTAGTCAAACTTTATTTTTATTTTGACATAACTTGGATTATACACACCAAATTCTAAGTATAATTCAAGCTGTGTGTTTTAGGTTATGTCAAAAAAAATAGAGTTTACCTAACCTGAAACACACAGCTCGAATTACATACACTAAATTCTAAAATGTCAAATTTATAAGTCACGTTGACATTCGATTGCCAACCTTAAAAGATGGCGATAAAAATCCCCTGTTGTTGAAACAGGCTTACAACTGATCACAGCAAAAATCCCCAAATATTAAAAAAAACTTAGAAATTGCACATTTCGATAATTTAGTGTGTATAAATCAATCCACACAATAAAAGAAAATCGAAATTTAAAAGTCTGTCTTTTTTTCTTTGCTGCAATTATTTGTAAGCCTGTTTCAACGACAGGGGATTTTTGTCGCCATTTTTTTTAATGTTGGCAATCGAATGTTGTAAATTTCAATATTCAGTGTGTATAATTGAAACTGTGCGTTTTAGGTCAGACAAACTCTATTTATTTTTCGACAAAAATCCCCTGTTGTTGAAACAGGCTTACAGATTTCAGCAAATACAAAAAAAGCAGACTTTTAAATTTCGATTTTCTTTTGTTGTGTGCATTTTTCCCCGCAACAATTACTTTAAAACGTTATCCTTGACAAATAATCATTAACGGCTCGTGTTTATTTATTTACAACTATTTTATGTAATTTTCAATAAAGGAAAACGACATTGTGAAATTTTTATAATAACATTCTTCGTGAATTTTTTAAATGCGCACCGGTTATTCACGGATGTTCAAATGTTGTGAAAGTAACAAACGTTGCAGTTATAAATTATTTCGCGTTATCGATCGCCTAATGGAGCTCGAGATTCTTCGGGTAAATAATTAATGCGGTTATCGATTTTATTGGCTGTTAAAAATATTTAGAATATTTCAACCGTCGATTGCGATTATGATAAACACATGAAATTAGGCGATAGATGGCGCTCGCGTTATCTTTCCAATTATTATGATTCACATCGGGTTATTTAAACACAACACAAGATCAATTCAACCGTCTTCGCAGTTTTCAGTTTCTTATTGATTGCTAATGAGTAATAGGTTTTCTATGGTCTTCATAAAAGCATTGCACATTGAACGCACTGGTTTGATGAGGTTAGAAAAAATAATAATAATCACTAATAACAATTTCACGTAACGCAACGTAACCTTAATCTTCTAATCATCCTCCATGATTTGATCAGCTACCCCTAAAATCTCATAAGTCTAGCCAACATAAAATACATTTCCTTTCCGCGGCGTTAGATGGCGCGCGCAGGCGGGTAATTCAAAAATAGCGCCTACAGAAATAATTTTTATTTACAGGATAATTAATTGAACATATTAATTAGTCAAAAATTTCGTATTGATATTCAACCCGTTCCATGATTTTTTAACACTTCGTATAAATATAAATGTAACTCCTATTTAATAATTCTGTAAATAAAAATTATTCGCCCCTTGAAATGAAATTTTAATCAATGGAAGAAATCGTTAATCTTGATATAGCGTGACTGATAAATTGGATTCGTTTTCGTTTTGCCACTCAAATTTAACATCAGGCGCGATGTTTGCAGACAGTTTCGGTTATTGGGCTGAAACCGCAGACGCGGCGCGTCTAGATTAAATAATTTAAAGGGCGGAAATTATTCTTCAATGCTTATAAATAAACGTTCTCGAGTGTGGTATGTGCCGGGATATTTTTACGCAAAGAATGAATGGGGACTGGAATAAAATAGTTATTGCTATGAATTAAAAGAAATTAATTTAAAATACTTATATCCTACTCATTGAATATATATATATATATATATATATATATAATTTAAAATACTTAAGATGGAATGCCTTCTAGCTTAAGTATTTTAAATTAATTAGATTTGTAGTTACTTAAACATAGAATATAATCATTAGCAATTAATAAGAAACTGAAAAATTGCAAGGGGTAAATTTCATTTGCCTCGACACCGGGTAAAAGAGGATAAGATTAAGAAAGAAAGAAAGAAATTTCATTTGACTCAATTTGCTAAAGATTAAAAGCTAAACTTTTTAACTAAACCTTCTTCCAGTAGTTATCATTATATTCATAAATTGAATAATTCGTATTAATAAATGAGAGATTATTTAAATAATTACGTATTTTAAGGATAATTATAAACGATATCAGAGGGTGTTTATTTTTACGATGGCATGCAAACATATCTTTACTGTTAATACTTTTTTTAGCATTTTTATGCGTATAAATTATATATTTTTATTAACACACAACAGTAAACTATTTCACACGGGACTTTTATAGCCGACATTGTTTTCATTTTAAATATACATTTAATATTTAATGTATGAATAATGCAATTGATAAAATATTAAAAAAATAATAAGAAGAAAGTCGTATTTAAATTATGTTAATATTATATTATTTTATTGTTTACGTGTTTAAAATTCCGTTTCTTTTAGTGCTTGATTATTATCAATTAACTGCTTTTGCGCGATAAATTATGTAAATTTCGTATAGAAAAACTTTATGTAGTTTATAACGTTTATTTTTTATTTGATTTTTCTTCCTTGGTAAAAAAATCCTCAGACGGAAAGACCAACGGTCGATAGCCAATTGGAAGAAGAATTTATTTTTATGTTAGTTATTTATTGTATTTATTTATTATTATTACTTTGTTAAAAATAATTTGCCAATAAAGATTTATTTATATAAAAAATTCATACATCCTCATAATTACCACGTGTTAATTACAAATATTATAATAGAAACAACCTCGACACCCAATACGGGTAAAAGATGATAAGATTAAGAAAGAAAGAATAGAAACGAATAATGTTTCTACTTACAATACAAATAAATTTATATATCTACATAACATTTAATACATATTAGCTATTTTGATCAACGGTATTTCCGCCTACAAGTATTAAAAAAAACCTTTATTGGCATAAAACCACAATATAACAACCACAGTTATAAAAAGACAAAACAAAAGGTATTCCTTATACATATTCACACTCTATTCTCCCTCTTCTTCTTTTCCCATCCTCTCTCATCCAATCATATAAAATTAATATTAATATCCTACAAGTATTATTTTCCTTATATTTCCATTTTTTTTTTATAAATCCCAAGCAAAAATGCTGAAATTAAGCAATTACGTATTATCATATTCCGATAACATCTTCCATTTTATTGCATATTCCAGCGGCAATTTTTCATGCAAACATCCGACACACTTATTTCGATTTCACGTTAGCCCCTTTTTGCTATTAGCATTTTTAATTGTGGGCTATTTTTAAATGGTTCCGTTCTGTGTCCGCCTATTTACGCAAAATAGCGACCCAAATGCATTTAGTTCTCGCACTACTTTCGGCACGCCAATCCCGCTTAAACTCATTTTAAAGTGCAATGTATGCAATAACCTTCTTAAAAAAACAACATTGTGAAGAATTTATAAGAAGGTTTATATATCAGATGAATATGTAAACTGTCTTATAAATTCTTCAAAATGTTTTCATAAGAAATAATTCATGAAACCCAACGTATTCCGAATTTTATTTGTTATTATTTTATATAAGTTGTAGGATTGAGTTGTACTGATGAGAAATAAAACCTGAAACCAAGTGTATACGGAACCCTATTTAAAAAAAAAAACTCGAAAGTCATGTAGTATTTATAAACCAACTTATTTTTAGCGGGGTGAATACAATGTCACAGTACTCTTTCTTTCTTTCTTTCTTTCTTTCTTTCTTAATCTTATCCTCTTTTACCCGTATTGGGTGTCGAGGTTGTCACAGTACTCATGAGGAATAAATTTCTAAATCAAACGTATACAATTTTAGAATATATTCAGTAAAGCATTATCCTACAACATAATATATTCGCTAAAGTGAGCTGGTTCATAAATTGTGAAGGAGCTTACACCTTCAGCTAATGTCCATGTTGTAGGATAAAGCTGAACCGATGAGAAATAAATCTTGAAACTAAGGTATACA
This sequence comes from Philonthus spinipes, assembly GCA_963082785.1. Classification (NCBI taxonomy): domain Eukaryota; kingdom Metazoa; phylum Arthropoda; class Insecta; order Coleoptera; family Staphylinidae; genus Philonthus; species Philonthus spinipes. The sequence continues at coordinate 3,521,878 of OY720308.1, forward strand.
GAATCCTATTTTAAAATGAAAATCTTTCTATCTTTCGGGATAGGAGTAAGAAAAATTAAACTTTATGATCAGTTAAGTTCAGGCTTAAACCGTGGTGAAACATATTTATATCTATATATAGTATTTTGCCTGCCCCACAATTAAATTAAAATAAAAATTAAAAAATCAATATATCCATTAATGTAAATATCCATAGAAATTTTAATAAAACAAATTTTAAATTCTCTTGAAAAGCCCGAAACTAGTCGATAATTTAAAGTTATTCAATCTAATCTGTGTTTTATTGGTTGATTTTTAATAATTTATTCATATTTATTTCATATAGTATCATATTTAAATATTATATACACAATAATAAAATCCGACCCCACAATAGGTGGTATAAGGATTTAAGATTATATATATATATATCACCTCACACTGAGAAGTAGAGATGTTATATAAGACTAAATAAAATAAATAATATATATTTATACACAATAATACTTTTTGAATCTCAGACCTTTTTGTGTTTAAAATCAATTTGATGATATTTTCAGAGGTTCGGCCCCCGACGTCCCGAGGGAAAGCGCTGGACATCGACTTCAGCATGACCGTAGTAGACATCAATTCAATAAACGTCGAAGACATGGATTTTAGGTAAGCCTCCGCTCCCCCGTCATCGTAAACGCCATTATTGTAATCCCAAAAAATATGAATTGTACGAAAACAGGATGGACATGTTCTTAAGACAGCAGTGGACTGATTCGAGGCTAATAATCCCCGAAGAGATATTCGAATACGGGGACGAGTACGTGACGATCCCGGCTCAGTTCTTCGAAAATCTCTGGCAACCAGATCTGTACTTCCTCAATTCGAAAGTTGTAGGTAAGTACGAAAAACAAACATTACATAACATACAACATATTCAAACAAATTCTTGGATCTTAAAGGTGTTCACTTCGTGGTACGTTTTCAATTTTGATGTAAAGATTTTTATATATATATATATATATATATATATATATAATAAATTAAAGACGACGCAAGCGCCACCTTTTGCCTAATTTAAAATCCCCATCTACCAAAATGGTGGTTTAGGGGTGTAAAGAATTTTATACCACTTTTATATCTTGAAAATATTAATTTCTGAGTATTACATTATATTATTTTACAACACAATCATTTACAGATTGTTCAACCTCAAAAAATGGCTTTCGACCGTCGGTCTTTCTGCCTGTCTCTGTCACTTTTATTTTAATAATAAAAAATAGTTGTGCAAACAAAGTTAAAAGTGTTTTATTGAGTTATAATAAACCATGTACAACCAAGTGGAAGCCTTAACAATTAACAAGACTTTTATTTTACTTTAGTAACTAGTTTTAATTATACGGTAATCATTATCTAACTAAGTGCCAGTGCATTGGATGGTTTGTAATCACAATTACAAGGCTATCTGTAGACACATCTTTCGGAATTTATCTCTTATCATTGCCATATTATTTTTTTTATTTTAAGAATCTTAATCTATTTTCACTTTAAGGACATTCTTTGATTAGTATATACGAAAAAAATAAGCATTTTTTTTTTTTGAGAACTTATGCAGAAATATTTTTTTTTTTTCAGAAATCGCCACACTGACTCACAAATTTTCGTCTGTGACACTCTTTAGAAACAAAACGGTGAGGTACTCGGCCAGGATGCACGCGATCGTGGCTTGCCAAATGGAGTTTCAATATTACCCGATGGACATCCAGATTTGCCCGCTGAGCATAGAAAGCTGTAAGTGCCCGCGATTCCAAAAGGCTTCGAATAAACACTTCTTCTTTTAGTTTCGTACGACAACACCAAGATGAGACTCAAATGGGCCGACACCGGCGTGATGGTCAGCCCCGAATTGAAGCTGCTCCAATACCACATCGGCCAACCGTTACAATTAGAAGAAACTGATATTTTTACAAACGAAAAGAATGGTATGTAACAAAAAATCGACTAATACTATTTAAAAAAAAAACATTTCAGTTACTGAAATCATTTCAAGGCAGCTTTTACAACCGCTAGGTAAAGCATTGGTAAATTACTGAAACCAATTCTGAAAGTGGACTTCATTTACAATCTTTAGGTAAAGCATTGGTAAATTACTGAAGCGAATTCTGTAGGCTGCTTTTTGAACAGTTAAGTAAATAATTGATAAAATACTGTAACCAATGCTTCAATAATCGTTAGTTAAAGCATTCATAATTTATCGAAATTAATTCTGAAAGCGCATCATTGGCTAAAGCATTGATGTATTACCGAAACCAATTCTGAATCTGGACCGTTGTTTCTTTAATCGGTGAAACCAATTCTGAATTTTCTGATATTTTTACAAATGAAAAGAATGGTATGTATGAAAAGATCGACCAGTACTATTTTTGTAACATCTATTAAAATAAATCATTTACATTTTTTTTTTTAATCTTTAGGCATGATATTCTCGTATTCTCATTTATTTTCTATCATTATTTTTTTTACCCTACACCTGAAAAGGTAAAAAGGGTCACTGAATATACATTAAAAAAATAATAGAAAATAAATGAGAATACGAGAATATCATGCCTATATATAAATTATTTTGTTACAATAAAATTAAATAAGGAACATTTCTGGCAATGATCAATAAAATTCCTTCATTCCCTTTTTTCGAACTGCAAAAATTACACTGTAAGTTTTACAAACATCTGTTCGAAAAAAGGGAATGAAAGAATTTTATTGATCATTGCCAGAAATGTTGAAACAACTACTTCCCGAGCATTTACCCCGCCGGACATTGATTTGTTTATTGCATAACAGTGCTACTGCGAATTGTAGCGATTCGAGTCGAAAATATTTAATGAAATAATTGTCACAATCTAAGCAGCAATTTTATTTTTAAATCCAGAATATTATAAGCGTTTCGTTAATTGCAAATTAGTTGAATAAACATCACATTATCGATACATATTAAACGATATTGATTGGCAGTTAAGTAGATTTATCAAGCTTGTCATGTCATGGTAAATATTTAATAATGTAAGTGTCGACAGCATTAACAAACATTACTGTTATTTATCATGTTATCGGTTATTATAATAATTGATCAGTTTTTCCATTCACATTAATATGAATTAATTTGGGAGAATTCAGCAGCAAAAAAGAATATTGTTATGCTAATAATAATATAACGCACGATTTTTAAATTGTAGCTTAAAATTATATATTTATATTATAACGTTATTTGGTGAATCGAAAATTCTCCGTTAATTTTTATTTTGAATTGACGGCAAATATTTATAAGATAATAACGTAATGGCAAAAACTCGCCGTTACAATATATATATATTCAATGACCATTTCTACCCATATGGGTAGAAACCCTAAAATTAACTTTCCTTTAAATCAATGTCAGTAAAGAAATAATAATTCTCAAAAAATAAATAAAATAAAAATAAAGGTTTTTTTTGATACAACTTAAATAATTATAATTATTAATGAATCATTGTCGTTTTAGCGACTGTGACTCTTTTTAAATTTCTGCTTTAATTTCGTTTAGAGTATGCATTCGGTTTAAAAAAAAAACGCAATTGCAAAATATGGCGCTGCTAGTATCAAATATTCATTTTTCTTGGAGCGATAAAATGGCGGGAAATTTAAATTGTCTGCAATCAATGTTGATCACTCTAATATAGAATACACAGTGTGTTCAATTTACTCAGAATAATCTTCTGTAAACGTGTTTTTTTTAATGGAATACCCTAATATATATTTGTACATTTTTTTTTTAATTTTGAAATTACCCTCTTTGTTGTAATTATTAATTCTTTTGTTTCCAGGTAATTTTTCTCGCCTTGTCGTTTATTTCCGTTTCGAGCGGCAAATCGGCCACCATTTGATCCAAACGTTCGCGCCGTCCACTCTGGTCGTCGTCGTTTCCTGGTTCAGTTTTTGGCTGAGTCTGGACGCGGTGCCGGGACGAGTGACCCTCCTGGTGACTTGCCTGCTGACTCTGGTCACGATGTTCACGGGACTCAGGACCGACATTCCGCCCGTGGCGTATGTTAAAGTAAGGTGTACAAATGCATTTTTAAACTCAAAATTAACTGAAACACATTACAAGAATCATGGATAATATTAAAATACCAAAATTAGTCGCTGTAGATTTTCGCCCTTTTTTTATCCTCTCTTAACTCTGACTCGCAGAGATTTTCAATTGCATTTCCTGGTTGATGGAATGGATGAATTCCATATCCATATCTCAAATATATACTGACTTCCATGAAAATTGCAACGTCTAAGAATTTAATCATAATAAATGAAAGACGACGCAAGCGCCATCTTTCGCTTAATTTGTTGAATGATTTTATTGAAATCAATAGAAAAAAAAAACAATCATTCATTAATTCTTTAAATCATCAATACAAACGCTGTATTTTTTTTATCGTTTCAGGCTTTAGACTTATGGATGGCTGGATGCATGGTGTTCGTGTTTTCAGCACTTAGTGAATTTGTTATAGTAAAAGTGTTAGATGAAAGATACAAAGCTTATAAAAAAGAGCAACAAACCCAAATAATGGTAAGTAGTGAATTTTATTTAAACAACTCAACCTTGCATTATTTAGGAATAAAAATTAATGCGTCATAAAAACAAAAATTTCAACTCCGTCTTTTTATTTATTATTTGTAATTTAATTTTAGATTAATTAGCCCTAAGACGAATCTTATTACATAGTTGTAATTGGACTTCCGTAAATAAATAAAATGAACATTTTATTTATTTAAATAATAATAATTATGTAAATAAATAAATAAAATGTTCATTTTATTTATTTACGGAAGTCCAATTACAACTATGTAATAAGATTCGTCTTAGGGCTAAGTAATCTAAAGTTAAATTACAACTAATGGACAACTAATGAAATTAGGCGAAAGATGGCGCTCGCGTCGTCTTTCATTCATTATGTTCAATATGTTTAATGATTAAAGCCATTACTTTTTGCATATGCTGATGTCACAATTTCTTTAATTTCAACCTATTATTATGCAACTGGATAATGTCGTCATTTTTTCACATTTTCTGGATGAAATTATCCAGAAAAGGGTTCAGAACTTAATAATTTTTAAACTTTTCCGAATTCCTTCTAAACCTTTCCTGGATAAAATAATCGATAAAAATACTTTTACTGGAATAATATTATAAAGTAGTTTCAAAGTTGCAAAAGCGTAAATATTGATCAAAACTGAAAAAGAAGGAAACAAAAAATACTTCCTGAAAGAAATAAATACATAAATCCCGCTTTTTTTAAAGAAGAAGTAACCCATAGATTGGGACAATTCACGCGATTCGTAATAATGAACCTTGTTAAAGGTTTTCTTTTCACTCCTCTATGTTGTTTTTTTTTTATATAGTTGACATTGATTTTCTTTAAAAAGCACAAGGATGGTCTAAATATCCAAGGTGCATGCGAGCCGCTGATATAATCTGGTCTTGTCAGTGTCGGGTTTCAGTTTAATTGTCACATCCATGACCTTCCATGCGAAGGGAATTTTACGATAACCACGTAACTGACTAGCATTGGAGATTCGTATCGGGCGAGGGACCCCCGTTAATAGCTTCATTACGTCAGTTCTGAAATACGAATTATTTTAGATTTATCAAATGAGGAATGGAAGAGGAAAAATAGAATAAATCCGCTGATTTATCGGCGCGAAAGCGGATATTTAGAAAATTCGCGGGGTTTTATAAATTTCAGCGAGGCATGCGATGCGGGGATTAGTTTTGTTAATAAATTTTACATTTCGTAGCAACTAAAGTAAAAATAGCGTAAAATATTTTAAGGTGATGCGAATAAAATGTCATATTTATTAATTTATTACTACAAAAATAGTTTTAATACAATTTATTTTAATAATGACGAAAAAAATAGATACAAAATTAAAATAACACTGATAACTTCAACAAATAATAAAATATATTAATAAGTAAATAAACCCTACACCCATATGGGTAGAAAGGGTCATTGAATATATAATAAGTAAATACTTTCTTTCTTTCTTAATCTTATCCTCTTTTACCCGTATTGGGTGTCGAGGTATAAGTAAATACTAATAGATTTAAAAAACAAAATGGAAAGGATGAAACAAGTACTTGTACTTAAAATGTTGACCATTGGACGCAAAAATTTAGCAAATAAGAAGCTAAAACAAAATGTGATTTAAGAAAAAAAATTGATTATATGTAAATCTATTTGAGTTGAATAAAATTTGAATTTTAATAATCATTTTGATAGTTAATACAATATAATTGATATTAATGATGGAAACATACATTCTAAAACCACGGATACAATTATATCTCATTCATACAACTTTATTATTATAAATTTAAAAATGAATACCTGAAGATTGTCACACATTTTCTGGCCATTTTGTATAAAATATTTATTATACTCTAGTCGATAGTCGGTTTCCAATTATAGAGTCAAACTATGTATTTAAGTACGTGTATTATAAATAAATTTAATGTTTTGAAGTCAAGATTATAAATACGTATTTGTTTTTAAATAATTTTTATTTTGTTTTAGGATACCACTGCCTGGTGTAATTCAGAAAAATGTAAAAAGACACAAGTGCGTTTTGACAACAAGCATTGGATTTCATTGTGCTGGACGACGGTAAGTGTAATTTTATTTGAAACTTATAATCACTTTTGAAAATCCCACAAAAAAATGAGCAAATAAAATTCGCAGCCAAATTGATTTAAACATTCCATTGCAGAGGCTATCATTTAACGAAATTTCATCTCAATTGAGTAATTAAAACACAAAACTGTTTAAGCTTCACAATATTAATTGTAGAACACAAATGCGTATACTACTTTTTATGAACATGAATATAAACTCAAAGAGAACATACTACTGAATATCCACTGCCGACGCCATCTATTATTACAAGTATACAACTTTAATCGGAAACATAGATGGTGCACATTCAGGAGTATATTCCGTAAGAATATATATACGAATTTTGTATATATAAATTCATACGAACATACTCATGAACAATCACTGTTGGCGCCATCTAGTGCCGACTTTAATATAATACACATCTTCAAAAAGATGTACATTTGGGTTCTCTAACTAACTCCATTTATACGTACATTCATGAAATTAATAACGCACAGAAATGCCGGTAGGTGGCGTTAGCTGTGGATATTTAGGAGTATGTTCTACTTCTACGTGAATAATTATTTATAAATAAACTCACGCAGAACATACCTCGGAATATCCACAGCTGGCGCCATCTATTAGCACGAGTATTACTTTAGTCCTGAAAAATAGATGGCACCAGCAGTGAATATTCAAAAGTATGTTCTGTAGAAATTAATATATATGTATATGAATTTTGTAAATATAAATTCATGCGAACATACTCCTGAACAATCACTGTTGACGCCATCTAGAGTCGAATTTAATATAACACACTTCTTCAGCAAGATGTACATATGAATTCTCAATATTTATGTTCATACATGAAATTCATAACGCATAGAAATGCCGGTAGGTGGCGCCAGTTGTGGATATTTAGGAGCATGTTCTACTTCTACATGAATAATTATGTATATATATATATATATATATACTCACGCAAAACATACTTCGGAATATCCACAGCTGGCGCCATCTATTATTAGAAGTTTACAACTGTAGTCCTGAAAAATATATGGCGCCAGCAATTAATATTCAAAAGTAAGTCAAGTATGAATTAATATATGCATATATGCATTTTTTTTATATATAAATAATTTCACCTGAACAACCACTGTTGGCGCCATCTAGTGCCGACTTTAATATAACTTTAAGCCTGAGAGATAATAGTAGATGGATGTATAAAACTATAGTCCTGAAAAATAAATGGCACCAGCAGTGAATATTCAAAAGTATGAATTAATATATACATAAATTTTGTTTATATAAACGCACGTGAACGTACTTCTGAAGAACCATTGTTGGCGCCATCTAGTGCCGACTTTAATATAATTTTAAGCCTGAAAGATTATAATAGATGGAAGTATGCAACTTCAGTCCCGAAAAATAGATGGCGCTGGCAGTGAATATTCAAAAGTATGTTCCATATGAATTTTGTATATATAAATTCACATGAACAACCACTGTTGAAGCCATTTAGTGCCAACTTTAACATAACTTTAAACTTGAGAAATCATAATTGATAGATTGTTAGTTTTTTTAGGCAAAAATAATGCAACTCGCGGGAAATAGACAAGACAAAAAATATATGCTGATTTATTTTAAACTAAAAGTAAGCCTAAGGTTAAATAAATACTGAAAACATATTTAATAAAGTGTTCAGCCGTCACTTGAAATTAGGCAATAGATGGCGCTTGCGCTGTATTTCCAATTACTAAAAACATTTAGTTTTATAAATATCAAACAAAGCAATGAACTATTGCTTTGTTTGATTTTTGTAAAATGCCTCAATTATTAAATATATAAATAAATTATTGTGTAATTTAATAAAATGTTCAACCAGCATTCATCTAGCGTATGGATGGCCATTTCGGTCTTTCGGACCAGTGTGTTCCACGTGCAATGCCTTATTATTTACATTCCTTTGTTTTTAATTATTCCAGAAAGACGGCGAGGAGAAAATACTATGGTGCGAAATCGACAAGCTGTCGCGGTCAGTATTCCCGGCCCTCTTTCTGATATTCATGATCTTCTACTGGCCCCTGCTAATCATCGGCAAGTCATACCCAATAATCACATTTTAAAAGCGAGATCAGCATCTAGCTTCAGTACAAACGTTATTTTGTAGATTTATTTGTAATTTTTTTAAAAAGAATAAACTGAATCTATTTTACGCTTCACTCATTTTTACGATTTTACACGTTACTCCATCCTCTCGCCAAAAAGAATAATACAAAAAAAAGTACGTTCATCGAGTTTTCAGTGCATCGATTTTTGTTTTGTCGTTTTCATCCAATCACGGCACCGCGGCTTGTTTTCTTTGATTGCACACAGAATTTCGATCATTGTAGAAGCTGTGATTAGTTTTTGCTAACGTGAAATGATAAACCGACTTGAATATAGATTAGATAGCGAAAATAATTATTTATAAATAACAATAATAATCTTTATTGTCCAACAGATATACCATAAAAGGACAAATATCAGAAAAAAAAAATACAATCCAATTAAAAAATTGAGTAATATTAGTAATCGAGTATTTTTAAATATATAAATATTTAAATATTGGTAGTTAATATTATAATAATACACATTAATAAACTATCAAAAATTTTATTGATTATTCCAACAACTTTTCCTTGTTTAATTTCATTGTATCAAAAATCTATTTAAATAAAAGTGATTGTCCTTTCTCCTACTCATTATTAAGACAACCATTTTTATTCAAATAATTAAAGTCTCCATAAAAAAAACATAAAGAAGATTATGAAAAATCTACCAATAAAATCATAATTTAAATTGAATAACTTTAAATTTGTGCTGCCATCAAATACAATCACAGTATAATTCTAATAATAACATTATTATTATATTATCTATGACACAACTGTTAGAAGTAGACTTCTACTTTCTACAAATGGAAATATTTTAGATTAAATAAGAAACATATTAAATTATCATTAATTATTTTTGCTACTACAATAGGTTGAATTTATTACTAAATAATTATCCATCGAAATAACTACTTTCTGTGATAAGTACCCCGTCGAGGGTTCATCTTATTAAATCTTAGACTCTCTCTTTTTAACGGAATATTTCCGTTTTACTATTCATGCTAAATCGCAAACTTAAAGTGATGCTTTGATAAGTGCGACAAAATACTAATCACAGCGTTTCTCGAAATTACAAGAGCATCTAACTAAAACCGAAATTGTATTCTAGGTGCTGCCTTGACCTAAATTATTTGGAAGTCGTCGTTGTGTCTTTATATTTCAGGATTGCCATTTAAAAAATCGTCTTGCTAAATTCTACTTAAGCCAATGAAAAAAGTGTTTTATATTTAAAAAAACGAAAGAGTGACTAAAATTAATATTATTTTTAACTCATTAAATTAAACTAATGAACATTCATTGATGCAACAATTTAATGCATATGATATTAAGTTCTAAATCACAATCACTTTGTGGTTTCATAATTGAATATTCCAGTTCTCACTTAACATTCAAATTGCAAATGAGAACTAGAAAATTCAATGACGATCAGGTTTAATCTCCATTATAACATTAAAAAAATCATTATTTAACTTTAAGTTCTCATTTAAGTAATGATTTCGTATTGTTTTAATGCCGAAGAAATATTTAAACAGTAATTTTATTTGATTTCTCGTTTTTTATATTAATTAGTTTAAATAAAAACATTGTGAGAAAAAAAAAATCGGATTCCAAATGAGTTTTTTTTACTGCAACTAATCGAAAATTGGAGTAAAAAAAAGTGTTGGAGTCTCATTCGGAATCCCTGGCTAATGTTTTCATCTACTTCTAATCAATGTCGCTGTCAATGTTTTCCATTAACATACCATTTCGGCTCCCCCTTGTCGTTCGTTGTTAGTCTGTATAGGCGCTAGTTCACCCGGCCTGGAAATGTACTGCATGGTGTACCTTGTTAAAATCACAACTGGATACATAGAGTATTATTTAGATATAAAACGCCTGTAAATAAATAATATTAATTAAAAAAAATACAATAACAGTGTATTGTTATAGATTTACTCGTATTTGATTTTTAATTGTAATAAATTATTTACGTCTCAAGTGTTTTTAAACATTTCCATTACCTGAATACCAACAATTTTAATAAAAATCCGATTTACTGATAACCAACAAAAAATGACAACAATTGGATTTTAATGGATATAATCATATAAAAATATTAAATGGATGCTAAGAAGGAAATCTTAACAGAAAACAAACAATCCTAGCAGCGAGAGGGAATGATTATATAGTAACGAAAGTGAAAGAAACAACATTTTAGAAGAATTTGTTCCCAGAGAGTACAAAAATATTCCACCAGATGGAGTATTGCTTACGTTGTATCTCCACAACGTAAGCGTGTTATTTACAGGCGTCCACAACGTTGTGGAGATACAACGTAAGCAATACTCCACCTGGTGGAACATTTTTGTACTCTCTGGGATATATTCTTTTAAATAATATAAATATAATCTTTATTTTCCATTTAATACGAATGCTTAAAATAAACACAATCAAATCAAAGAATCCCTGAAACCCATAAAAAAGAACTTTATCGGTATCTATTTATAGGTGGTGGTAAATCTTCGATTTTCATTTGAAGCCCATTAAAAGGATTTCTTTTTCCCGGCGGATGAAGGTGAAGGACGCAGTAAATTCATTAATTGATTAAAGATAACGGCGATTGATCAGATAAGTAAATTGCTTTAGTTTTCAGGGTTGATATATCGTCGGCGATTTTACTTTTCAGTTGATAGAAAGAAACGCTCTCGGGGCAATTCGTGCAAATTATACAAACCGCGTGCATGAAATGCCCATCATTAACATCTCAAAGCGGAACAATTTTCCTTATCTGATTTATGTCACCTTTTATTCCGCGTTTTCCGAGCGCAAGATTTCACTACTTGACGTTTGCTTTTGTTGGGAATATGGAATAACGAAATCATTTACTCACATCATACTAAAACAAATGATGAAAGAAAATCGAAATAGCGAACTGTGAAAGCGATTTTCAAATTAATTGACAAATCAAAGCACGCATGAAACGGGTTCTGAATTTCGCCACGTCGGCGCTGCAATCTGAAATTATACCAGCAATATTTTTTGGAAATATTTGGAATAGATATTCTTTCCCTTAATATGGAATATCAATAAAGGTTATTAACAAATATAATAATTAAGAAATAAAAATAAAAACAATAGTTAATAAAAAAATGTAACTTCTATTATTTACAATTTATATACACATGATTTTTAATAAATAACGAAAGGTTGTATACAGGTTGTTTTAAATTAAGTGCGCACCATTCCTAACTTTGTTATTAATCGGATTAGCAAAGTAGTATTCTGGGAATTACAACAGCGAAATCACAAAAACAAACAAATATATTAAAAAAAAATAAATCTGTAATCTCGAGAAAATTTACTACTACTCTCCAAATTTAACCGACTCTAGCTCAACTAATAACAAAGATTTAGAACAACCCGTATAACACACATAAATTACAAAAAAAAAGTGTACTTTTCATGAGAGAATATTCAATTTAAAACATAAATCATATAGCAAGATGCTAAATGAATAAAAATTAATATTAGATGTAATACCGGGAGACAGAAAATTTATCAGGGAGGGCAACGTTTTTTCAAGGTCTGTATTGGGATGGGTGACCGGTATCAAAAGCATAAATTCTTTTAGCAAATTTCATCAAAAACTCCTTGTGGATCCGCACGTGCTCTAATTGTATTAAAATATGTAATTGATTTCAATAACTTACAATTTGAACTCAATATTAATAACAAATGCTATCATGAAATAAAATCAAATAATTCTTCATATTGAAAGAAATTGTTAACTTAAAAAAAAATTTAATTCCTCAACACATCCAATTCTTCAGGCGTCACGTGAATCCTCAACTGCTTTTCAATGATCAAATCCTGAATTTGGGGCAATTCTTCTGGGATGTAAATTGCAGCGTCAATGTATAAAGCCTGTAAAAATAAAAATACGAATTAGGCACGTAGATGGCGCTTGTGTCATCTTTCCAATTATTATGATACATATAATTCCAGTTAACATGTAATATTAGATTGATTGAGTTACGTGAAGATCAAATTAAATTGATAAATAAAGCATTAATAACCTTTCTTCACACTTTATTTGAATTACCAAACGTGCATTTCAGACACGGTCACTTTCTGTCAATTCATAATGGTCACTTTATTCGTCAAATGTAATATTAGAATTTTTCAAAACATAATCGAATTTAAATTATTGCCTCATAAATTCCCTCACTTTACATAGAATTTTATAGGAAGAAATTGTTTTACCTTAAACCAGGGGCATTCCTCTACAGCGGCATAATACGCGTTTCTGCAAATTTTCGGATCGAAATAAGCGTGCAGAAACTGCAAATACAGCCTCCACATTAATCCGCAACGTCTCGTGCATATATCGTTGCTCGTTAGCCTACGGAATAGAGACAGCATTCGGTTTTTAAAACTGTTGTCCGAGATTACACATTTCCCTAAAATCAGAAATGGCTTATTAAATGAAATTCTTCTACCACAATATGTAGATAGCTTCTGATATATTTATGTAATTCAATAAAATAAATATGAGAAAAGCTACGAATTTTATTTATTTAACGAGATTCCTCTTGCAAACATAGAAGATTAATTAAACAAATATTCCCTACCATTTGGTCCCCTTTTTCACGGGAATTCAAATAAAACCGAACAATTAGCAATCATTTATTTATTTAGTCTTATATAACATCGTTATATGTTCCTCTCTACTTCTTAGTGTGAGGTGAATTAGCAATAATAACCGCCCTTAAATTACCTGTTACTGTGTCGACCCAATTCTCCTCGATATCCGAAATCCTCTGGTTGGCGATCAAAATCAAGAATAAACTGGGTAAAGCGTGCCCGGTTTTCAGCAGCAACGACTTGACTCTCCACCAGGGCTGCCCCATCGAGTAATGCAGCAGCTGCACTTTCCCCAAAACAGACAGCAGGAACAAATTGTTGGGGAACAATTCGATTCCCGCCCGAAGCGCTTCGTCCAATCGAGGATAGAGCCCGCTGCCGGCTTTCTCAGTGCAATCCTTGAATAGCACCGCCACGAGGAACTCCCTTAGTAATTCCTTGTGCAGACTCCGTTCCGAACTTAGCTCGTCCAATTTTCGCAGAACGTACTCGATTAAAATCCTGCAGGCATCGAAGGAGTCGTTCAGGTATAAAAACCAGGCGTTGCAAATAATCCAGTCGGTGAGGGAATCGGGGAGGAAATGACAAACGCCTTGTTGTTTGAATCCGTCGTGGCTCTCGATTAGTTTCGAGGTGACTTCACTTAACTGCTTTTTCACGTCGTTTAGAGCACCTTGCGTTAGGAATCGGGGTAATGCAGAAAGGCTCTCCCCCCTGATAAAAGCCACGTAGTATTTCAAACATTTCTGCCGGTTTTTCTCGACATCGTTCAAGTGCAATTCGATCAAAGAACGAAAAGTCGAGCAAAATGAAGCCCTTTCCGTTTCATTTAAAACACTCAAAATCGGCCTGTTTTTACAATTGGAATTAATCGTCGTTTCTAATACGTTAACAGCAGACTCTAAATTACCATGAGTTGCTTCTAAAAGTGCGTATTCTCTAAATAAAACCACATTAGTCGGATTCGCTTTTAAAACATTTTTCGAATCCGATTTTAATTTTTTCTTAAAAGCGGAAGTGATTTTGAATAAGCCGGATTTTTCTAAAACACTCAACACGCTTTGAAAACGGAACCACCATACTCCAATAGCCGTTTGCTCTAATCCTTGCAAACAATCCATGCAATTTCTCATTATTGTTAAAATAAACTGCAAATACTCTTCCTGTCCGGGTAGTGTTTTTAAATATTGTGGCCCTACTGCTAATTTTTGTGCATAACTTAACAAATGCTTGTTTTTTAAATCGATTGGATACATGGGAAAAAACACGGGGAGTAAGGATTCGATCGCATCTAAAGCCCACGGTACGTAATCAATTCCGAATTCCTGCATCGTCATATGCCTGCAAGGTAATAAAGGAATTTTTAGTAGTGTTAGAATAGTGATTGTTAATTTAAAAGTGTTTCCCGGTATTGTGATTGGGTGAATCAATTCGGAAACGTCCTCAGAAAGCACAACACGCTGCGGATCCTCGCATTTCGGGTCGTTACAAGGCAACCAATGGCAGGCTTCCCGTAATTTCTCAACCCTTAACCACAACTCATGTATCGGTAGCTGTGAATTCAAAACGACTTCTTCTAACTCGATTAATTGTTTATCGTCTGCCGAAACAATGATTCCGAATTTGCTTTCGTTACTCGGTGACAAGTTTAATTCCAAATAAAGTCTCAGTAACGTCCATAATTGCTCGAATAAACCGGCTTGTTTTAAAAATAACCCGCACTGGTAAAGCATGCGTAAAATGTTTTCTTCCAATAAACCTTTATCTACTTTAGCCGTCCTTCTTAATGTGTGTAAAGTATGTAAACACTTGATATACAAACGTAAAACGGCTGGGGTGTTGCAATGAGACATCGAGCATTGTGTCGCTTCTATATAGCCCTGCCACAAAATTATATTCGGTGGTTCTTTTTCCACCAATTTCCCCAACTGAATCTGCAATTCATCGGCTGGGTACACACTAACAGCAATATTCAAGCGTTTCCGCAACAGCTCCTCGCAATCCGAATTATAACTCAAAGCCTTATCCAAAATACTCAATTTCCTCTCGGCCGTAACACGCAAACCTTTCGCGATACTCCCCTTCCGGAAAGTCTTCTCAAACTGAAAGACCGTATCCTGAAATTCCACATATTTCAACCACAAATCTATGTTATCCGGTTCATCAGCTAAGCTTTTATTGTAATAAGACGTCATTCTCGTCATTTCCTCCTCGTGTTTCACGCCATCGTCCCCGAAAACATTCGATGCAACCGCTTTCTTCTTACACTCATTTTCACTCAAATCGTCTTTCCCCTCGAGCACATTCTGATAATACCTCTTAAACTTAACCTTCTTAGAAACCCTCCCCTCGCGTATCCGATATTTCGGGTAGGGATACTTCGGCGCGCTCGGCCTGGCAATCGTTTTAACATTATGAAACTCCAGCACACGCTTCGTATCAATCGTGTACTCCTCTTCCAAACCGACCTCAGGCGCAGCCTCTCCTCCCGAACTCGAGGAAGACCTCCTGCGTTTCTTCTTCTTTTTACTCTTCTTGTGCTTGTGTGGTTTCGATTGCGCAGCCTCTTGATTTTCAAAGTGCTTCGGATGTAATTTGCTCGCGGGCTCGTTTAACGGGGTTACATCTATTTTAAAACTCGACAGGCTTAACCAACCTTCCTCTTCCTTCGCCGGTTCATCTTCTGTTTGGTTTGCATCGGCGTACGCCGCAAATAAAGCCATTTATTTTTGAAATCTTATTGTTGTTTTGATTGCGAATTGATTGAGGTTATGTCGGACTTTGACAAATGTCAAAATATTGCAATTGATAATGCGTTGTAGAGATGTGCAACTTGTTGTGATTTGTAGCTATCTTCATTACTGTTATTATAATAATAATTTTAGACTGAAAGACCACAGGTCGGTGGGTAATTAACAGATATAAATTGTATATTTGATTTTGTAATGTTTATTATTACTTTGTATATTTTTCTGTATATATCTGTTAATAAAGATTATTACTTTTAATAAAAATTTCACGTTCAAAAGAAACTTACCGTACAATTCAGCTGAATTTGTACGACCCGTTAACTTCTTGTTATTTTTTTTATATGTATTGCAATTTTTTATTATATTACTAGTTTCAAAAGTAGAATCGATGGCTTCTGCTCAACGCAAACTATGATTAATATTCTGATCTATGATTTTCTAAACCAATGATTCTTTTCTATTTCTATAAAAGCAATCTTTTGTGTCGTTGCCTCTCGAAAAATAGAAGAAAATTTGTATTTTAGATAAATAAATTATTCGCAGCTATTTCGTAAAGAAATGTTAAGTTTAACGTATCCGTTATTAATTAACTTCACGTGCTATGTGTATTTGTATCTATTACAAAAGGCTATAATAAAAAAATAACGTATACGTTAAATTTAACATTTCCTTATTACACAGAATAATCGCAATTATAGGCTTGATGAATTAGTTGAAAATACAATAAATTCTGCACAATCTATGCTTTCATTTAAAAATGTCATTTATTTTAATTACGTCTATGATTTTCTAAATAAATGATAAATTATTAAAAAAATGGAGTAAAATTAATATTTTAGATAAGCAAATTATTATAAGCTTGATGAATCAGTTGAAAATAAATTATATTACTTTCATTTAAATATGTCATTTATACTAATTACGTCTATGATTTTCTGAATAAATGATACTATTCTATCTTTATATAAGCAGTCTATTGAGTTTGACGTTTAATGTCAGAAAATGGAGGGAAATTTAAAATGGTAAATATTTATTTAAATTTATCCTTAAATTTATTTAAAATATTAATCTAATTTAGATAAACAAGTTATTTTGTGTTTGATGAATTTTTTAAAAATACAATTTATCCACACATAATCTATGATTTCATTCCACATATGCCGCTCATTACTGCATTATTAGTAAAAATCCGTTAGCGCTAAACGTAAACGTGTTTGGCACGCATAATGAACTTAATCCATTTATAATGAACGCTGGCGGTTTCCACAAAAAAATCTCGTTAATCCCCCAAAATTAACAACACGGTAATTAAATTAGCAGTGTATTAGAAATCAATCTGAACCGAAAGGATTTTCCAACCTGTTACATTGACATTCCATGCATTCCGCAAATTCCATTCCTATTGCACACTGTAATTTATCATTCTTCTCTAGGCCAAACAAATAGCTCTGGCTGCCATTCACCAGGGTGTTGTTTTTCTGTGAGCTCTTCGAAGATGCCTGATACGGTCGAGTTGGATATCGTGCAAGTGCTGAAGGGGGCACCGTTGAACAGTGCCGAGTCTGAAATATGCGACTTTTCCATCGAGGAGCAGAATGCCGCCCTGGAGACGCAGGGGATCTCGCCCAAAGTGGATCCCAATAAACCGCCGGCTATCGGGGACAATGTTAATTACATCGTCGCGGCTGTGATTTTCAACGAGAGGAATGAGATTTTGATGATACAGGAGGCTAAAGAACACTGCGCAGGAAAATGGTACGTGTGTAATTGTAATAATTGATAAATTCATATTCAATTAAAATCTCACTTAACTTGGGATTAATTAAATAAATAATTTCCAATTTGATAAACAAATTTAAAAAAAGGTTTTCATTGAGATCACTCTTTATAAATAATTTTAATAAATAAATAATGAATAAATAAATAATAAAATAAATAATTTTCAATTAGATAAACAAATTTAAAAGTGTTTTCATTAAGACCACTTTTTTAAATTTGTTTATCCAATTGAAAATTATTTAGTGACTATAGTTTCATTGATGCATCGTTATCAAACTCTGTTAAGAAGAAATCAAGCATTTATCGATTATATCTGTATAGGTATTTACCAGCCGGTCGTTTAAACAAAGGGGAAGATATTTGCACGGCTACGGAGCGTGAAGTATTGGAAGAGACGGGGCTTATCGTTAAATGCACATCACTCTTAATGGTGGAATCGGCGAAAGGATTGTGGTTTCGTTTTGTATTAACCGCTAAAGTAACTGGGGGAACTTTGAAAACCCCGGCACAGGCCGACGAGGAGTCGATTCAAGCGAAATGGATCGACAATCTCGCCGAACTGACATTGCGGTGTAAGGACGTGATGGCTCTCATTGAAAGGGGAAGGTACATTTTTTTTTTAGCGTATTTAAATAAGGATTCACCTCACAC
Source organism: Philonthus spinipes (assembly GCA_963082785.1). Lineage (NCBI taxonomy): Eukaryota > Metazoa > Arthropoda > Insecta > Coleoptera > Staphylinidae > Philonthus > Philonthus spinipes. The sequence continues at coordinate 3,540,496 of OY720308.1, forward strand.
TGAGAAGTAGAGAGGAACATATAATGATGTTATATAAGACTAAATAAATAAGGATTAATCAACAAAAAAATCATTTCTGTTGTGTACACTTGCTCCAATGATTTAATAGTTTTGTTAAGAAATTGTTTTAAAATTCGCATGCTTCAAATATTAAACAATTCTTAAGTAGAGTAATATTTTAAGCAAGTGTGTAAAAAATTGTTGTTAAAATCAATAAATTTACCTTATTGGTTGTAAAGGCATTTATTGTTTGAAAATCTATTTTAACTTTAAATGAAACAATTATGTTTTTGATTTTCACTTTAATTAAAGTAAAAATCAAAAACTTAATAAATTTATCATTTTATTTATTGCAAGTAATTTTTAATATTTTAGCATATTATCAAATGTAATCACATGGATTATTATTATTTTAGGGAAATATCGATTAGAAACCCATTATTTGAACAAAATAAAAATAATAAATATGCTTTCAAAAAGTTTTTTTATTTATACAATGCTTACATTGTAAAGGTAGTGGCCTGAAATGAAAAGAAAAATCAATTAACACTTAAAAGACAAATTTCTCATAAAAAAATATTACGTTTTCATGCGTAACCTTTTGATAAAATTTCGATCGATTTTAAAAAAATTATTTACCCTAATAATGCTCTTCTCGCAGCGTCTATGTCAGATTCTGAATAGTTCGTTAAACTATACAATTGATCAGTCCATGGGGTGAGTCCTATATCTTTACGCGCAATTGCAATAACTGCGGATGCCAACACGGATGGCTTGAAACACTGCATGTAATGTATATCTGTAATATAATAATTATAAAGAAAGCATTTTTTAGCACGTTTACAATATCGTGAAGCTTTGCTTTCTAACCGATGAGGATTTTCTGGTGTCCGAATATTGCTAATTGAAAACAATGTTACTAATAATGAGGGAAAACCCTCATCGGTTACGATAACAACACTGTGCAAAGCTTTGCTTCATAACCGATGTTGGTTTTCCGAGGTGCGATTATTATATATATTTTTTTGGATTATTATACTAAATTATTAATTATTTATATTCAACTAGTTTCAGTGTAATATTATTTTTTTTTATTTAATTGATTTCAATTAATTGTAATTTTATTTAATCATCTGATTTATTTTATCTTTTAAATATTTTGTTGCGTTACTAACCGTCGACAATTTTATCTAAATATTTTCTCATCACGATGTGCATTTTTCTGGTGGCGATTCTGGAGCACATTTCGTAATACTCCAGTTCTTCCCTGCAGAGGGCGCCCTGGAGAAAGTAGTGCGTGTAGTGTGCGGCCGTAGGGAACATGATGTACCAGTGGAAAAATTGGAGTATCAGAATCTCCATTCCCTTGTAGTCCCTAACGGCGAACATGCTGTTGTCGTTTAGCTCGTTTATTTTGGGAATCGTGAGGTTGTTTTCTTCCATTTTAGCTAGAATTAATTAAATTTTATCGATCTACCTCGTTACGGATTGTTTTAGTTTGATCATTACGGACTCAGTTTTTTTTTTTCGGGAAAAAACAGAAACATTTAATTAAACATAAAGTGTGTTAATGTCAATAAACGCAATGAATTGTTAGAAAATTAGCTCACACGAATTATAACTGCAACGTTTTATGTTCAGGAAGTTAATTTTTATATGAATCAAAAATTCTCACCGGCTAAAAGTAGACAGACTTTCGCTACCAACAGTATTCTTTCCGGAGCAATCGTGTGATTATCCATGAAAACATCGAGCAAGTAAACGGTCAAGTGCAGCGTGCAATGCGTCAGCTGCTTGTTTGTGGCGTACAATTTCAAGTATTCAATTAATTGAGTACGAAAGCAAATCTGTAAAATTAAATATTAAGTATGATTAATATTTCTAATAATTAAACTTTGGTAATTCGTATTATACACCTCACACTGAGAAGTAGAGAGGAACATATAACGAAAAAAAAAAAATATATATATATATATAAATAATCAGGGGATACTGACCATATAGTGTCGGGTTAACTTGAAAATATAAATTAATTCAATGTAATGTATATTTTTTAATAAATAAAAAATTTGAAAATAATGATTACATCAATTATTGATGTGTTTCTTTATTTTGTTTTATTGGCAGCTTTTAATTATTTTATTTAATAATTTAAATACTTAGTTAAGATTTCACTAAGGGAAGTCCGAAGTGGTTCAGGTAAAAAGAGACTTAAAATATAAATGTATTTTTGGTTGGAGATAATTAAGTTTATTCAAATAAAATAGTTGTCCTTATTTAAATAATTAAAGTCTGCATAACCAATATAAAGAAGATAATTAAGTTTGTTAATTGGTAATCTTAAAATTAAACAACAAAACAGTATTTCAAAATACATACTTGAGGGGATCTGTGCGAAAAGGGTATTCTGTACGCTTCCCTCTGCTTAATCACATTCTTGTATTCCTCTCTGTAGAGTTTAATGTCTTCCCAAGTCTCTTTACGGATTTGCAACTGAAATTATTTAAGGTATTACCAACTAAATGTACGATTATTAAATAACAGTTGTTTAAAAATACGAATTTTGTCCACTCCGAAAAATCCATCCACATCATTATTTTATTTCATCTCTTCATAACAAAGACAGAGTTATAGAAAAATCCACAATTTTTAAATTCAATAAAACAGCAAACGGCGCGAAGTCGTTCTGCCATATTTTCGAGTCACCAATTCTTACTTACATTGAACAAAGAATCCTTTCCGGTGAGCTGAGTTTTCATATCATACACTTTGAACACTGCATTCAATATCAAAAGCGGGTTCTCCTGATCCATTTATGTGATTCTCCGATTGTTTCACAGCCGACTAATGCTGTTTTTTGTTTCGATTATCTGTTTAATTTCATTTTGCTGGAGGGAGAGAAAGAAAAAAAAAACATTCTGACGCCTTATTTTTAACACGGCCCACAAAAAAAGTGTGTGAAATTTTTCGGCTCTATTGTGTCTGTTGTGGAATTCCGTTTTTTTTATTTCACTGTGTGTGTTGTTTTCTGGGATTAATATATATATAAAAAAAATGTGTTTAATTTAAATGTTGTACAAATATTTAATATTCGCTAATGATTGATGATTTTCAATTTTGTGTACAGTATAAAATTTTATTTTTCAGACATTTTAAAAAAAATATATAAAATGAACCTTCACCTCATACTGAGAAGTCGAGAGGAACATATAACGATGTTATATAAGACTAAATAAATAAATAAAAATAAAATGAACCTTGCAAGGGTTATGTGAAGATAGATATTGTTATTCATTCATTATTATTCACATAACCATCATAACACTCATTTTATATTTGTTTTTTAAAGTGTTCAATAAATTTCATTTAATAGACTTATTGTTATAATAATAACAAGTTTTAATCACTATTTTATGATTATTTTTTTTTTAATATGAAACTTCCTTTTGTGTATAAACGATGCAAAAGTAAGTTTAAAAATAATATTTTAAGCTGGATAATAAATTTTCAGTCACCTAATACAACACGAGGATAAGATTAAGATTATATTCTTTGTAATATATCTTCTAGAGAATTTGTGATGGCCCGAAAGGCGAGCGAACCGTCCTGGCACCCCGACATCCTCCCGGCGCAGAGACCGCACAAAAAACTGTTGTTGCGGTTAATAGTGGCGATTAAGAAGAAGGCGAACAACAAGGTGCACATCCTGTTGAGCGAGAGAACATCGTGGCATTTACCCGTGTGTGAAATTCACCCGGCCAAGAACTTGCACTCGACTTTGAGGAGGTTCATGGTGGAGATTTTCGGTGCCGACGTCGCTACACACAGACCGCACGGAGTTTTATCAGTAATTAATTTATTCTTGAAAACCACAAACAATTTTTTTTCGTTTGAAAAAAAAAAAATCAACAAACTTTTATTTTAAAGTATTGCTTTAAAATGATGTAATAATTTTGTTCAAGGACAGTTTTATTATTATCGAATAAACTTACCACAATTCAAAGAAATACTTTTGATAAAAATTTGTTGGATAATAATCGAACTGCCCATGAACATCCCCTGTCACATCTAAAAAAAAACAAACGTTTATTGGTTTACATTTATTATTACATATTTTTTTACCACCAAAATTATGTAATAATATTTTTTCCACCATTTAAAGCAATACTTTTAATAAAATTTTGTTTTTTGGATGTGACAGAGATTTCCATGGACAATTTGATCATTATCATGTATTATAATGATCAAACTATCCATGGACCATTGTTTTTTGCAATCCAATCTATTACAATTTCAAAATGGACCTTGGTTCAATTAAACATGGATCATTTTTGGAACTGAACAAAATTGGTTGTAACCCTAATATTAAACTGTTAATAACCATGGCATTTTTTTGTAAATAAAGAAAAAAACTGTACAAATACCAACCAATGTTACAAGCTAGAATAAATATTATGTAAGTAATCATGTTTACAATACACAGTGATATAAATTATTGTAAATAATAACGCGTTTATATTATTTCTTTCTTTCTTAATCTTATCCTCTTTTACCCGTATCGGGTGCCGAGGTGTTTATATTATTTACTACAATTTATATCCTGTGATAGGCGTTAATGGGTTAAATTAAGAAACATAATTTTTTAGGTGGAATTCGATTCACACAGCGGATCCGACGGCATGTGCCTGACGATGCTGGTGGTATTCAAAGCCCCGTTAGAGGAAGTCCCCATAATCGGGAAATACGTCTGGCACGAGACGACGAAGCAACTGGGAGACATGATCATGATACGGATAGCTTCGAGGAATTCCTCGTTTCCGCTCAACGTCATCAACTGAATCATGAAAGTGTTTGGTTTCTTTCTTCGAGGTTAAAGACTAAATTTCTTCTTACGGCATTGCCTTGTACCTGGATCTTTAGGAGAAGGGCTTCTTGTATTTTATAAACTGACTTAACAAAACGGAAAAAAATACAATTTTATTTCACTTATGTGTTCTGTTTAATTATTGTTTTTTTTTTTATATATATTGATTGTTGTTTTTATTAATTGTATTTATATTTTTAATACTCATTTTTTTTATACTAACCAAATCAGTATTTAGGTTTTGGATTTTATTTTGTATGTTGAATTTTATTGTTTAATAAAATTGAAGATGATGGGAATATATTGTTTTTTTTTTTAAATATAAAAAAAGAATTATTTATTGCAATTATACTAAATAACCCTACACCATATAGTAAAAGAGATTACTGATTATATACAGGGTGGGCCATGAATAATTAAAACTTTACGGGATTCCTGACAGAAAAATTTGAAAAAAAATTGAATGCAACCTCTTGGAAAATATTTTGACTTTCACTACCGCTACCAATTTTGTTATTTTAAATGAAAACAATTATGTTAGGAAGTCCTAAAAGTGTTTAGAAAAATCTATAAATTCAAGATGTACACCAATAATTATTAATAATGGCTACTTTAAAGGTACTCCAGATGTTCTTTGTTTAAAATTAGGTCATTCTGCCCTTTATGTTAAAAGTAGTTAGTTTTAGCTTTCGACTGGGAGCGTGGCGCACTCCTGTAATCCAGCTACTTGGAGGTCGGGGTCAGTGGATGGTTTGAGGTCGGGAGTCCTGGTGCAGAGTGTTCCCACGTCGACTGGGCGTCCACACTAAGCTTGGCGTCAATATGGAGACTCCGGAGGAGTCCGGGGTGTCCAGGTTGGCCAAGGAGGGGCGCACCGGGCCAGGGGGGAAACCCAGCAGCCAAAAGTCCCCGCGTCGAGCAGTAGTGGGATCGCGCCCGGGAGTGGGTGCTCTGTAACAGCCTGACCAATACAATCAGACCTTATCCTTTTGTTCGACTACAAAAATTCTACAATTTTTTCTAATAACTATCAAAATATTCGTATCAATATTAAATATTAATTAGAATAATTTTTCGATTTTATATTCACGATAGTTAAAAGTGACGTCATTCATTGAATAAAATACTACGTTGCCATATTTACCCATTCAAAGAGAGGTTAAGACAGCCATATCCATATATTTGGCGGGAAACGCGCGCAACGCCATACAGCGCGCAAGTAAACAACTATTTCCTAAGATTCAAACCTTTATAAGATTTTTGCATATTTTTACATCTAATCAGGGCTATTCTGTACGAAGAAACGTTAAATCTAAATTATTTTTAATACAAAACATATATTATATAAACATTTACACAAGTCGTTGCCTTCCCCGTCGTGGCCTCGGGTTAACGTTATTAGGGAATACATACACAGTAGTATCATCAGACATCTAAATGATTAATCGAATTTATTCTCCTGAGGATTTTCTTTGAGATATCTAAAAGACTATTCTTTTATTCGCAGTGCTCAGCAAGTTACTTATAAGTAATAAACTAATTTTAAAGTAGACAGACTTTCTAAAAAATCTTTTACGTGATTACCCTAATATTATTTTAGCTGGTACTTACGTCTTTCACGTCACTTAATGTTAAAAATGGTCCCGTGCCTCTACAAAATACTGCACAAGAAATGCAATAAATTATTGTACTCGAATTCCCAATCTTTTAGGCATTTTATATTAAATAAATCACAGAATAAAAGGTTTGACACAAACTTCAAAGATAACCATTAAAATGGCTGCCAACTTAGAATATACAACAAAAAAATGCCTCCTCGTTCTATATTATATTATAATATTGAATTGGATATAAAACTTAACATCGATGATGTAATTTTAAATTTATCGAGAACGACCAATAATAAAACAAATTATATTTTACATTGATTTAACAAAATCTATGCAACTTAACATACACTATTTAAAAAAAGTTTTTTATTTTATTTTGCAGAACACTAGAACTGTTTTTTAACAACAAGCACAAGCGAAGAAAATGTGTTATTAACAATTGTAGTGTTCTATAAAGTTAAAATTGACTCAAACGAGTAATTTATTTCTTAATGATGCAAATCCTACATCTATGTCATAGAGATAAAGTATCTATGTTAATACTATATTAATGTATGCAATTTAACATACACTACCTAAAGAGTTAAAAGACTGAATAAGGAATTTTTATTTTGCAGAACACTACAATTGTTTTTAATACGCCTAAAGAAGAAATTCGGGGCTATTCCGTGTTAAGTTAAAACGTTCACGTTATTAATAAATTCACATTCTATGGATACACATCAATAAAAAAACATGCTTAGACTGTTATAATAAAAAATAAATTACACGTTAATTTTAACATTTCCCTTATATATATAATAACCCCGATTGTGTGTTGAAAACAATTTTAGTGTTTTGCAAAGTAAAAATAGTAAACTCAATTCATATAATACAAATATATCATCTATGATTATTTTAGTTAGTTCGGCAATTTAATATACACCATTTAAATTCATAGAAAGGTATTTTTACAAATAGTATTATTTGCTCCATGATATTACAGTAAAATAAATACACGCATTTTTTGTAATATAAACATTTAAAAAAACTATTTAATCCCTTTAATTTGAAATAAATATCTAATTCTATTAAAAATATTTTTATAACTTTTAAACTTCAACCATAGAATAATAGGATTCAAACACACGTTGCTTTTATAATATAAATATTTTAAACAATTCTATTTTTAATTTGAAATGAAGTCTAATTATTTAAAATATACATTGATAATCTTTAAAATCCAAACCATAGAATAATAAAGATCCAAACCATAACTACAGTCATAGAGTTAGAATAAATATATAGTCTACGTCTATGACCACAGTATACATATACTGACATAACCTCCTAGAATAATAAACAGCATAACCTCAACTGTCAAACGCCGCTGAGTTATTAGCACGTGTGTTTATATTTTTGTTGAATTACAACCGCAAGAATGGTTTGTTATTTATGCAGAATGGCGTTTTTTTAATATGATTTTTATTGTGTTTCGTAATTTATAGGATGTTCTGTCCCGTCCGGCCGAAGAATTTGAGAATGACCAACAGGTCGAAGCCCTTTGGGCCATGAAAGCCTTTGAACACGCAGAAATTTATTTCAACGTAAGTATTTGTTCACGAAGTTTATATTTGGTTTAAAATCCATTAACAAATACGTCTGTTGGCTTTGATTGGAATCGTTCGCTCAGTTCATTCGATCATTTAAATGTCGTACATTGAAAATTTCTTCATATTCATATAAATGCAATTTAAAAAGGAATGTGAATTTAATATTTTTTTATTTGCAATCCCATATTGAAAACCTCCAGATAATCTCCTCTGTTGATCCGAAACCGTTGAGACTCACCCCGTTCGACGATACGATATACAGAATATTCCGGGAGGAATTCCCCAGCTTGGACATAACCCGCGTGAACGAAGATGAGATGAAGAGCCCCGAGGGGAAAGTCAGGTGGCGTAATTTCTGCGAGCGCTTCAAGAAATTCATAGAGGACTACAGTTTCGGGACCCTCCTCAGAGCCGACGCCGCCAAGGACTACACGGAGGCGAATTCGATCCTCGTATCGAGAATACAGTTTTACGCCATCGAATTGGCTAGGAACAGAGAGGGGGTTAACGATAATATTCGACGAGTGTTCAAGCGGGAGAAGAACGACGAGGCGCAGAAGGAGGAATAAATCGGGTTTGATCGATTACTGCAGAGTTTGATTTATTTGGAAGAAATGTTTTTTTTTTTTTAAATTGCATTACGTTATTGACTAAATGAGATTTCTGTTATCTCACATTACTGATTAAAAATGTGAAATAAAGGGAATCGTATACGATATAATCTGAAATGCAATTTAAAAACTCTGTAATTTGATGCGAATATAGATGGAAGGATGGATTTATTTGCATGCGGAGTACTAAATTATTTTGTAAGTTTTTTTTTTATGTATATACAAAAATATAAGCTCAATTTTGTAAGCACTTTGTGTGATTACTTAAAGTTGATACACTTTTAATCAAACCTTATTCCTTACTATAAATAATAATAATGTGTGAAAGAAGGATACAACAGCGTTAATTATTTTCGTTATACTCTTCACGTAACTTAAAAACAATCATTGCTGCGCGCCGTGATAGTAACATTTACATAATTCAATTTTTTGTGTCAAATAACATCACCGGATTAAGAAACGGATTAAAAGACACAACAAATTCCTTTTCTCACTCATTTATTTTTCTATCGTCAGTTTGATTGATAATACATATCTATAACGGTTGCTTAATTAATTAAACAAAACCACAATTTGTACCTCAAATAATTAACCTCTTTTAAAAAACGCTATTATTTCTCCTTAATAAAATCCGTATGCCGAGCTAATCGGACCTAGTAATCCGCGTGGCCGAAAATAATACTAGGCCCGCGGTCAGGTTTTTGATTATTGGTGTTTTTCACGTGAAAGTAGACAGAGGAAGTATGTTTCGTTCGGGACATTGAGATTGCACGTGAGCTGGTTGAAGGCACACTGTAAAATTGCACGCTATTTTTTTTTTTCATCTTCTTCGTAAAACTACATAACACTTTCACACTTGTTATTACTAAAATTTGTTTCAACATATAAGACAAATAATTAATTTTGTTTATGATGAAAACATTTTTAAATTTTGTTTTATTTGATTATTCAATTGATTGAATAACCTAACTTTTTTGTTTGCTTGTTTTGAAGATGTCAGAAATGTTAGGTTGAATGATTAGAAATTATAAATTTCATATTTTTATTTCATTTGTTTTGAATAAAAAAAGAAATGAAAATAGGTTAGGTTATCCAATTTTCTTCTATTCGGGGCTGTTCCGTAAGGGAAATGTTAAATTTAACGTGAAAGTTATTAAATAATTTCACATTATATGAATACTTTTCTTTCTTTTTTAATCTTATCCTCTTTTACCCGTATTGGGTGTCGAGGTTTCTATGAATACCTTTCTATAATAAAAGCTATTTAGACTGTGATTATAAAAAATAATTTACACGTTAAACTTAACATTTGCCTTAGAGAATGTTTTTGCTTTGACATAAATGTTAGATTATTCAATTGATTTAATTTATGTCAAATGAAAAAAAAAAATGTATTCTAATTTCAATTATTAATAAAACCTGATACTTTTGTCAACTTCAAAACAATTGAATAATAATAATCAAACTAATTTAATCAATCAATTGATTGATTAAATTAGTTTGATAATGACATGTTTATTAGTCGAAATTATACTCATTGCAAAAAAGATTCAATACAAAGTTTAAAAGTGTTTTCCATATTAAAAATTGAAACAACGTATAACGAAGTAAAAGCCTCAACCATTAACAACAGAACTACAACACTTCACAGTAAATACACCCTAAATTCGCACATATTAAGAACAAAAACAAATGACTCGAATAAAACTGCTCAATTCGTAACAACACCGCAATTCCTTAATTATTTGTCTAATGTGTGTGTGACTTTAGTTCATTTAGGTACGATATGCATCTAATGATATTCCCCTACAAATAACATTGGAACCTTACCGTTCGTTAAATTTAAATTGTTTTTTTTTTTTGTTCATTTTGTTTTTTACTTCAAACAATTGACTATAAATAGGGAGACTTTAAACATATCTGCGAGTAAGTATGTACAACGTAATAAATAAAATGTGTGCTGCTGAGAAATTATTGTATGTATATAAAAGGAAAAGGTCGATTATCCTAGTGATTAAACGAAATTAATTTAAAACTTGCATGTATAGGTGCACTTGAGCAATGTAACGATACATTTCTTTTTTTTTGTTTGGTTTATCTCGTCCCCTTTTTTTAATTACAGTGTTGCATAATGAAAAACGATTCGTGTGTTATTGTAAGCATCGATTAATGAAAATAGATTAAAACAAAACAAAAATAAACAGTTGGTGTGTTTGTGGCTGGAAATATCAATTGTTTATGTTATTTAAGGTAATATAATACGACTACTTGAAATAATGAAAACAATTGATACTGTAAAAAAAATATACCGTATGATCGAGAACTTTTCTTTTTCTTTATTTTACACTTTGTTGGTACCAGTAAATAAAAATAAATAAAACGTCACTAGTTGTTATTTATCAAAACAAATTCTTCAATTTGTTAGAATAAAATAACCTAGAGCTTGTGGTTACTTTTATTGCCAACTTTTTTTTTATAAAAAAATCAAAGCACTTTAAAGGAGAAAAGTTCTCGATCATATTATTTATTTAGTCTTAAATAACATCGTTATATATGTGCCTCCCTACTTTTTAGTGTGAGATGTTCAATTATTTAAGCTAATCTAATATGATTTATTGTGATAAAGGAAGCAAGCCGTTGAACAAAATGTTTACCGATAATGTTGCACCAACATAAAACCTTAATATAAGTGACGAAATGTTTTTAAGTCCACTCTCACTGAAAAGTTAAGAGGTACATATAACGATATCATATCGCTATATCGTATAAAAAAATGTTTTTATTAGTTTTATACTAATAAATACTGTTAGAAATTGGCTTTTATGCCTTGGGGTTTCAAGATTATTATAGATAGTTTTTTTTTTTTGAATAAAAAATTGTATTTATTAGTATAAAACTAATAAATACTATAATAATCTTGAAACCCCGAGGCATAAAAGCCAATTTCTAATAATACCAATCATACATAAGGTTTTTATTTGTTATTCTGTTAAAATTAGAAAACTCAATTTTTTAATGGAATATGCTGGAAACTAAACGTTTCCTACACTACAAGCTTTTATACTTATTTTCAAGGCAATCATTACCGAGCGAAAAATAAGTCACAGATATAATTAAAGGCCGAGCCCTCAAACACATTTATAAACACTTTTTTTAACTTGCTATTGTTGAAGGAGGAAAGATTTGCTAAATTGCCTACCCCACCTAATAAAAACTAAAAACTTTTTTTTTTGTAAAATTTGTCATTTGTTCAGTAAGCTTCGGAACTATTTAAAATTTCAGAAATTCAATAGCTTGAGAATAAAGACTAAGTTACAAATTTTAAAAGATTTTTCGACCACCTCCAGCATTGCTTAACATGTTGGACATACGTGTCCGACACTAAAAGATGAAGTAAAAATATAATGGCCCGAAGATTTTTTTTAAAATTTTTTCAAGCATTGCACAATATCATCGTAATATTCTTTCTGCTCAAGATTTTTTTTTTATAATTATTTTTATGTAAAAATGGCATTCATGGTTAAATTTTAGAAAATTGGAATATTTTCTTGTGTTAACTTTATTGCGGTGATGGCCATTTCAGTTTTTCCTCGAATAGTGAATATATTTTCATTTTCTTGAATGATGAAAAAATATTTAATTGAACATTAAATAGGATTTTTACACATATAAAAAAAATAATTATTGAAAAAACTGAACCTCGACACCCAATATGGGTAAAAGAGGATAAGATTAAGAAAGAAATAAAGAAAAAACTGATCCGTTTGTATAATTAAATCATTTGGTATTTCCTTTAGAATCTGCTCGATTAATCCCAAATAAAAATACTATCACTCATTTCAATAAGTCCTTAATCTATAAAAGTTCAAATTGTAAAAAGTAAATAAAAACAAACGAAGTACGTAAACTCTCGCGTTTAAGTACAAGGGGACGAGAACCGTTCGACGGATAATAGCAGCGCGCGTTAACTGAACACAACACAATTTCTGTCTTCTTCGAATCGTCCATTTTTTTTTTTTCGTTTTTCCTAAACTTAATTGATCACATAGGAGTCCAGCGGGTTGAACTCCCTGAGGTCACCCCTGACCTTCAGGTAGCCCCAGAGATGCATGGCCTGCTCGCAGCTCTCCTCGACGTATTGCACTTCGGTCAGGTTGAGGTCCGTCCGCCAGTGGAAGGGGGCGCTCTTGGAGTCGCGGAACGTGCTCGACACGCCACCCAGGTTCAGCTTGGTGTGCGAGTCCAGGAAGGCCCGCACGTCCGGGTGGTAGCTGACCCCGAGGAACCGCAGCAGGTCCGGCACCATTTTGTACGTGTTCAGGGAGAGGTCCTCGTAACGGATCGCTCTAGAATTGATCATTTGAAAAAATTATAAAGATTTTTAATTAATTACATTAATAATTTATTACATTTGAAACCATTTTTTTTTGGAAAATAGAAAATAAACATTTTTATATTATTTTTCTTTTAAAAAAAAATATATAAAAAAGTTATGAATTTCTGTCATATTTTTATTTAAAGTGTTATAAAAAAATATGTATTTTTTAATAATTAATAGTGGCATAAAAACATTTGTGAACATCCTTGAAACACTCGCATATACCTATGCTAATTTATTGTTAATTGGTTGTGAGTAATAAATAATTAATAAATAGCAGAGATTAATAATTACGGGGACAAAAAATGCACATGCAAATTATCTATCGACACATATAAATTTTTGTAAAATAGTATTCCATTTAACTGATGTGTGGATCAAATCAATGAATTCACTGATACGTTACCTGAATGTGTTTGGATATTTCTCCTGGAGCTGCACAGCGGCGCTGTAATCGGACACCATGTCCGCGCACAGCAGGCTGGGATTATCACAATCGGGCTCTCCCGGGCACCAGTCGCGGTGTTTCCTCGACTGCATCACGCCCCTGGGGTCCCTAACTAATAATAGCACTTTCACGTTTAACCTAAACACAAAACAAAGAATTACACTCGATGATTGTTACAGTCTTTCATATACAGGGTGAGTCATCGAAGTGCCCGTCTTCGATATATCTCTCTTGTCGTTAGAAATTCAGCATTGATTTATTATTAAAACTTGTCTGATTACTTAAGGCGCATAATATAAAATTATTTTCATAATAATATGGGATAATGGGACACCCTGTATATACAGGGTATCCCATTAATTCGTATCAACTTTATGATTTCAAATGGAACACCTTATTTATTATTTTTTTTATTATTGACTTCAGCTTGAAATTTTTTTGGTTTACTTTTGTCAGTGTTTAAATCATCATTTAGTATGATTCTCGAATTTTAGGTTGAATGTATTTGTAAGACGTGTTTGATCGATGATGTTGCACTTTCTGAACAAATAAAGCCAGTCAGCATGACCTCGTTTAATTAAACGAATTAATTGCTTCCTCTACTCTACAATTAGATTAATCTGTCTTATTATTATTATTTCAAATGGTAAAAAAATAAATAGATTCTGAATTGTATTATTATTAGGTGTAAGGAGCTAAATTGTATTATTTTTATTTATTTAGTCTTATATAACATCGTTATACGTTTCTTTCTACTTCACAGTATGAATTGTATTATTACTGGGTGCTTATTCTCGAAGCCAAACATATAGATTTACATAAAAACGGAGACGATTCACAAGTTTGCGGTTATTTAAATTAAATTTTATTGATCATTAACTCTTCTTTATTTAATTTATATATATATAAATTTACACCATTTACGTTGAGCTTAATAACAATAGTGTCAGGATTAAGAAAATCCAGCAATGTTTAACAAAATCACATTTATTTACAAAGGCAGTTCCAAATTTAGCCACCAGATAGAGTAGGTTTATATCTCTGTGTATTTATAACTTAATAAACAGTGTCAGATTTAAGAAAATCCAGCGACGTTCAACAAAATCACATTTATTTACATGCCGTGATATAAATATATGTATTATAACATTTGCTAACAACATTGGCCGAGAAGCCAATTTCTGTAGGTCATCCCAAGAAAAAAAACTTGAATTTTTAACAAATCGACAAGAGTGAAAGATATGTGCTAAATCAATTTGTTATTAAAATACGTTTTAAAAAAAAAATAACTAGGAATATCAAGGACATATTTAGGTGTTTTAATAATTATTTAAAAAATTATTTAATATACAAATTGTAATATTGACTTTTAATTACTGACTCTTTTTTTTTAGTTTATGCAATTTCTTAGTAATGAAAGTGATACATATTTATCATGAATTGTGAATGAATGCATAATTTAACGGAAAATGAATATCTGGCGTGGTTTTAAAGCACAGATTGTTTCCTTTATTGTGGTTTTGTAATAAAGACAAAAGGAGGTGGTTTTCGTTGTAAATGCTTCTTAATTAAATATGCAATTATTGAAATTGTCTTTTCCATGATAAATATTATTAAATAGGCTGAGAGTCCTTTTGCTCGATGGCAAATTTGTGGATTGTACAATAATTATGTTTTATACAATTAATGTGTAAAAATATTTCTGTAAATTCATCTAAAACACACTAGTCTGATGAGGTTCGAAAAATGGCCATCACTAGATGAATGCTGGCTGAACATTTTATCATCTGAAAGGGTAAAAGGATTCGAGAAGACAAAGTATATAATTTTTTTTTAATCATTCACCTTTCTAGCACTGTGTGGTGTAAGGCAAGTATATAATAAATATTGTTTGGATATTGTGTCTTATAATTTGCCTTGTATGTATTAATTGGTAGAAATGTATTAATCCGACCAGTTTCTTCATAGGTTTACCTTCAAAGTCACAAAAATATAGCATTTATGATCTAATTTGGGCAATTAAAGGGAGTTGAAATCAAAATTATGGCAACAAAAAAATGAACGATGTGTTAAATACTATTTTCTATTACGAAATCTTAAATTCATCAATATTGGATTCTACTCGTATGACGTCAGAACAAATCTTGCTGAACTAATTATTTAAATATTTTACCAATGCTTGAATGCAACAATTTTTGTTTCTCATTTAATCGCTTTCAGCTCTACGAGCTAATTTTCTTTTTAGTGGATTCGGCGAATGAGAATTTTTTTATTTTTTTTTCTTATTTTAAATTTAGCTGTTAATTTTTGAAAGTCCAAATTTGTTAACATTTTAAGTTTTTGTTTTAAATAAAACACACTTTCAAAATACAAATTTGTCCTTTATTCGCGACAATTGTTTCGCACGCTTTTGCGGCGAAGAATCATCATTCGTCGAGCCCTGGCGTATCATTTTCCCGCCTTCGAAGCGGGATGAATTTTAAAAGCTATTAACTCGTCATTCAAATCATAACAATTCAACTTTTCAGGATCAGTCTGGAAGACATCGACCCCTCGAATATCATTTATCCGCATCCGAAGACGGATGAATTTTAAAAGCTATTATTTTTATTTATTTAGTCTTATATAACTTTGTTATATGTTCCTCTCTACTTCTCAGTGCAAGGTGTAAAAGCTATTAACCTGTTATTTAAATGGTAATGTAGTGTTTTTAGCGCCCTCTGTGTACCAATCATTAACTAAATATTGAAATAAATGACAGGATTTTTGAAAATTGCTTTACTTACAATTTTATGCCTTTTTTTAAATCAACGGGGATTTTTAATTTTTTTTTATTTACAAGAGATCTGTCCGCCTGTTCCCACTTAAATCTAGTAAGCATATGTAAAAAAAACTTTTTTCCCGCGGAGAGAAGTTCGGGGAAAGTAAAAATCTAAATTTTACAAACGAAAATGTTTTTAAAATGGTGCCGGTAAAATTTCTCGGAATTACGATAAAAATTATGAATTGTATGACGTTGGGCAAATTAATTATTATGTTATTGTTGCTTGCTTCGCTACACTCTTGATGGCAACGAATATTAATATTTGATAAATAATAACACTTGTTTACGGTTGAGGCTGTTACTTGATGAAACTCCATTTTAATATTTGGTAATAAAACAATGTTTGAGTTTCATAGATTTATTAATTAATCATACCTTCACCTGCCTGAAGAAGATACAGTGTATCGAAACAATTGTAGCAGTGTCTATAATAAATCTATGAAACTCAAAACAAACATTGTTTTATTACCAAATAACACTTGTTTTCCATATTTTATATAAAAATAAACAAGTGTCACTCTTTATCAAATATTAATTATTATGTTTTTAATTTTATAAAAATCTTACTGTTCGTCCTTAAGTAATTCCTCGGCTAGTTTAAGCCTCAACCGGACGACCTTCATCGATTGAATAGGAAACAACTTGCAAAACTCTTCGAGAAACCTGGAGTTCCAGCACAAATTCCTCGGCTTGCACTGGCTCCACAGCCTGCTGTTGTGCGTGAAGAGATTCTCGTGCGACTTCCCGTAATCCAAGTACCGTTCCATGTCACTGTAATTGCACATGAGGAGCCGCTTCAGGTTGGCTATGGCACTTTCGGCGAACGGGGCCCCGCGGATTTGCACGATCCCGTAATCCAGCAACGGCTCGTAGTGGTAATAATTACCCGGCACCGAGTTCAGCACTTCACCCAAGAAGGTCGAGCCGGACCTCCAGGTTGTTATGATAACACTTCGGATGGGTTTTCCGTTTGTGACGGGGGTGAAGTTGGTGAGTTTAGTCGACGGGGGGAAGCGGTAGTCTTTGGTTTCTTGTTCGATGAAGAACTTCTGCCGGCTGATGACTTCCCTCATGGGCAACGTGAGGTTTTCGTTGGAAGTGTTGTAGTCCATCTCGATGAGGTCGGTGTAGTGCAAAGGGCGCTTGTACTCCGGGATGTCTGTGCGTTGGTTGTAGAACAACAGCAGGATGCAGCACATCACCACGCTCAGCAATATCACGTTCGCCCTTTTCGCCATTTCTTTTATCTTATTGAAAAACCCTCAAGCCGAGCGTGTCATACTTTTGATCTGATCATGTTTTTGTGTTTTTTATCCCTGCGTTTCTGGAACGCACACGCCGAGAGGTGTTTCGGGAATGGCAAACGAAAACACGCGCACGCTTGAACCGAGACACGCGCCCTCCTCCCTTTCCCCACCTTTCTATTTTTTTCCCCCCACGCCATACACCAGACGAATTCCAATAAAACCGCCCGCAGCGAAAAGAAATTAAAAACGCTTACCGAAAACGTAAATAAACACAACGGAACCTGCCTACCACGCGTCCGTGAACCCCCCCTACCTCTCGGCGCATTGTTAAAAATGTTCGCTGCGAAACGGTACTTTTATTTACAAGCGTCAAGTTTAAAGAGCACGTTTGCCTTTGCCTGCCTTGTCAATTTGTGTTGGTCTGTGGGTCAGATTCAGCTACGTTATGCAAGAGATGGGTGTGTGGGGTGTGTGTGTGTGTGTGCAAAGGAGCGTGATGGCCGTACAATTTCATGAAAAGGAAAAACCAGCCAGCTCGCAATTTAATTACCGCGGAATAACGCGATACCAAATACCCTCCCACTTATAATTACTTGGTCTTGCTCACTGAAATGTAGTATTACTACATCCTTCTATAAATAAAAACAGAAACTGAAGACTATCTTAGATTAATACATTTTTTTATTACATAATATAAAATTTTAGGATGAAAAATTCGTCGATAGCCATATGGATGAGAAAATCATCTGCGAAACTAATTTTTGTAAATGAATTATTGAGGACGGAAAGACTTCTGATCGATAGCTTAGACAAACAACCCATTTTGATAATTTTTGTTTCGTTGAATTCAGAATAAAAAAATCTATCATTTGAGGTATCGCAAGGGGTGCTTTACTATTTGAATTTTTAAAGTTGGGGTTGCCAGCCCTTAGGGGCGAAGGGGTGGGGGGCTGAAAAATGCATGTCAGGATAGCATTTTAAAAATAAAAATCGACACGTCAGAGCATTTTTCTAAAATATGTTTATTTACTATTTTATGGAATTTATCCGTTACTTTTGAAACACCCTGTATATATATACTTCTTCTCGAATCCTTCAACTGTTTATGAATTTACAGAAATATGTTTATCTATTAATTGTATAACACATAATTAATTACAATCCACAAATATGCCAAAGGCCCATTTAATAATATTTATCATAGAAAAGACAATTTTAATAATTGCATATTTAATTAAAAACCATAAAGACGAAAACCACATCCTTTTGTCTTTATTACGAAACCGCAATAAAGGAAACAACATGTGCTTTTAAACGACGCCAGTGATTGATATACCAATAATTCATTTATATAAAGATCTTTATATACATATAAATTATTGGAGATGTTTGTGTTTAATACCTGCAAATAAAAATGTTTGACAGTTATAACGTTTTACTAACACAAACAACTTTTACGAGTAAAGAGAAAGAAGTTACATGAAAGTGTAAAATATTAAAGATTAAAGTTCATTAATTTAATATATCCAACATAGTTGAATTGCATATGAAATTATATATAATTATAATAATTATATATTATATATAAATTATATATAATTTCATATTTAACCAAAGAGGATGAAATACTGTATACTAGTTACTCTATGATTTAACGATTGTACCATAGAGGAAGGAGTACATTAGATAGTACCACAGTATACGTATTCGTACGTATATATACTGTGATTGTACTATAAAGTAAGGAATACATAGAGCGGCAACCAGTAGTGATTTTAGCGTCACGCTCTCGACGTATTTTTCGACTCGAGTTGGTGCTACGGATATATTGCGGAGATTCTACGAACAACTTGCATGTACTTACTGAATTTTATTACAGCGTTTTTTTTTTACTCTGGTTTCTTTTCTGATATACCTCAGATATACGCGTTTCAAAACAAACAGGATTTTTTCAAAAATATCGCCCTTGTAAATATATAAATTAGGCTTATAGAATATTACGTAATGCCTTCAACGACATTAGGTAATTGAAGTTACAAAAAATAAACAACTAGAGCCGTGTGTAGAGACTTGATAGTTAAAATTAGGTAAAATGAACAACTTTAAAGTTCAAATTAGGCAGCTCAAAATTAGGTAACTTTAAAGTTGAAATCAGGCAACCAAAGTCACATCAAATAACGTTGACTTTAGTCAGTTATAATTGCCCGCGATGCCTTTAAAGTCAAAATTGGGATTACGGATACATAGAGTGTCATCAAAGACAAAAAAGGGCAAAATAAAAGAATTTGAAAATAATTAAGTGATAAATTATTTTCTCCTTTGCTACTTACTTTCAAATTCTTTTATTTAAATAACTGTCACCGAGTGAATAAATCCTTTTCCTATTATCAAAAATAGGCGATTGCAGTTAGACCTCTGCCGAGGGAAACGGCGGTCCTTATAAAGGCTCCTGGGACCATCCCTCCAATTATACGTTTGAGGCGACCTCTGCCGGGGGAAACGGCGTTCCTTATAAAGGCTCCTAGGACCCATCCCTCCAATTATACGCTTGAGGCGACCTCTGCCGAGGAAAACAGTGTTCATTATAAAGGCTGCTAGGACCATCCTTCCAATTATACGTTTGAGGCGACCTCTGCCGGGGGAAACGCGTTCCTTATAAAAGCTCCTAGGACCATCCCTCCAATTATACGCTTGAGGCGACCTCTGCCGGGAGAAACAGCGCGTTCTTGTTACCTACGTTTGCCCCCGTGTGTCCCCACACAACCAATGTAGAGTTCGTATTGAACTTGACTAAACCTTCATTTTCCGCGCCTTTCCTAAATGCCAATGGTACCATCCTTCTAATTATACGCTTGAGGCGTCCTCTGTCGAGGAAAACAGCGTTCATTATAAAGGTTGCTGGCACCATGCTTCCAATTATACGTTTGAGGCGACATCTGCCGGGAGAAACGTTGCGTTTTTGCTGTAGGTGCCCGAATCTGACAAACAGTAATTGATTAAAAAATGTATATACAATAATTTTTTTCAGTATAATAATTTACAATTTAAATGACTATGCATAACCATAAAAATGCATATATACAAATATCTTTATTCCCAAAGAATACATACATATTTAATTCAATATACAATACATGAAACAATTTAAAACAAATATATATTCTTAAGAGAAACGGCTATCGACCGGAGGTCTTTCGGCCTGTCTTTGTCTAGTTCCTGTCGTTGATTAAACCGTCATGATTACTAACTGTCAATGTCTCGTCCTGTTAAATTTGATGAAATGAATTGATGAATAGTTAGTACTGGGTGCTTAAATTTTGGAATTATGTTTGGGTCTCGAGGGATGCATAAGTGTTGGATGATGGGGGCAATGTGGGGGTTAGTGGCAAATTTTAGGGAGAGGATTTCTAGCCTTTCTTCAATGGTTGGGATTTGGCAGATTTCGTATAGAAGGGTATTGGGTGGATTATGAAGTGGGTTATTCGGGTGTCTGATTTTTGTTAACACTCTAAGGGCTGACCTTTCCGCGACCTGGAGATTTCTCAGGACATTAGGACGTGGATTGTGAAACAGGATAGGCGCGTATTCAAGCAGGGGTCGACAGATCATTTTATATATATGTACGGCAGTGGCTGTCGAGATACCTTGATTTTTGTACGTTAATGCTCTAAAATGTCTCGCCCTGCTCTTTATACTAGTTTTCAGGTTTAGGGAGTGTTTAATGAAAGTAAGTTTGGGATCTAGAGTTACACCTAGGTATTTGCAGGTGGGAGAGGGAGATATGGGGTGGTTATTAATTGTAATTTGGAATGGGGAATTATTGTGTCTATGGAAAGGAATAAGTAGTTGTGTTTTATTGGGATTTATTGATATTCTCCATTTGGCGAACCAGGTTTGTAGATCATCTATCAGCCCCTGCAGAGTGTTAACAGCTTTTAATATTGTTGGAGCGTGGGAAATGAGAGCCGTGTCGTCAGCATATAGCAGCGGATATACAGAGGGATTAAAATAGTTAGGGTTAGGATTATATAGGTCATGGACAAAGATATTGTAGAGTAATGGAGATAGGGGTGAACCTTGGGGTAAGCCTTGTTTGGGATTGAAGCTGTAGGAGAAGGTGTTATGGATTCTGACACTGATGGAGCGACTCGAAAGGAAACTGTCGAGGATTTTGATCAGGTGTGATGGAATTCCTAGGGAGTGACATTTGAAAAGCACTCCTCGATGCCACACTGAATCGTAGGCTTTCTTAATGTCTAGAAATAATATGGCTGATTTTTTGCCTTCGAGGTGTGCCGTTTGGCAGTTGGACGTAAGTATTGATAAGGGAAGGGAAGTGGATCGATGTTCTATGAACCCGAACTGGTAGGGTGGGATTTTATGTTGAACGTGGGTATAAATTTTTCTCTGGACAATGGATTCAAACAACTTTCCGAGTACTGGGAGAAGGGCGATAGGTCTGTAGTTTGCTACAGATTCCGGGTTGTTTCCCGGTTTCTGTATACAGGCTATCACCCCCCTCTTCCATTCCTTGGGAAGTTGGTGGGAAGAGTAAACAAAATTGAATAAGCGGATAATGTAGGTGTGTATGGTGTCAGGGAGGGACTTTAGAATGGACCTGGGAATGTTATCATAGCCGGGCGAAGTGTTTTTACCCTTGTGTAAAAGTTCATAATAATCTTCCTCTTTTATATCGTCGGGAGTTTTGATTGGGATTTGATTAAATGAATTGTACCAGGAATTAATTGTTTGTAGGAAATCGTTATCGTAACTGTCGTCATTCGTTGTCGAAAATATTTCATTAAAATAGTCGGCAAAAATATCCGCTATTTTTTGTTTGTCTGTTATTGTTTCATTTGTTCTCGGATCTTGTATCTGCTGTAGGTAATCTGTTTTTCTGTACTTGCTGAGTTTTTTAATCTCGTTCCAGAATTTCTTACCATGCAGGCTATTAATTTCCTGACAGCTTTTTATCCAATGATCCTTTTTATATTCATTTATTAATTGTTGTATGTCTTTGTTGAGTCTATTAAATTTTGTTTTCAAGTGAGGTTCGTCCGTTATACTAATGTCTCTGTATAACTGTCTTTTGAATTTAATAAGTCGTAATATGTATTTGGGAAGGGGATATTTATATGGTTTTTTGAAAAATGCATATTATTCAACGAATGCGATAACAATCGCGAACAATATGAATTAAACAAACACATGTACAAAAAAAAATCGTTAAGGTACCTCTATAATTTAGTACGCGATTTCTCTGTTCTGTAATTTCAAACAAATTAACCGCGTTTTTGCACCGGCTTCATTTTTTTCCTGGTAATTATTGTTTAACTGTAAATAATTCAATCATTACCCAGCATGGAAATTGTACGCGTATGAGTGTGTTAATTAAAATAGATTACAAAAGACTTAAAAAAACGAATAGAGAGGACAAAAGTATCTTGGCGCTTGATCGTGAAGAGGAACAAATTTGAATGTCAAGTTGATTATATTTAGCGGTGTTATAAGCGGAGGAAGCTAATGTGCTCTTGATTGATAGATAAATGTTTATATAGCATAAGTACAATTTTAGATAAGTGTTATTAAATTGTAGATTATGTTGTTGTGTAGCATATTGCCACTGAATCATATTCTATTTTTTAAATACTAAATCAAAAATCAACCTCTTTCAAGGTATCTGCATGATACGAACAGTGTTTGTTTTACTATAAATGGGACCTAAGGATTCAGTATGAAACCCTTATCTTAATCAATAATCTTATCAATAATTATTCGAGCAAAATATTATTAAAAGATTATTATTATTTATTTTTTTGGTAAAGGATTAAAATAAAATCAACAAATATCATTGCATAAACATTAAAATAACATTTTAAAATGCAATGTATTTAGGTCGATTTTCCGAAGTAGGATCTTTTATTTTTTGTTATGACTCATAGGTATCGTGATATTCTACCACACCAAAATTGCGATTTCTAAAACATCCATTTCCGATTTTCACTCAGCCCGAGATTATTTATAGCCAGGATGGAAAACCGACGGCGGTATTTTAACGGATTCATTAGCTTGTGGAAACGGTGTCAATTCAGATACAGCATTCGGGTCGGAATCAATAGAAATCCGCGAGTTTGATCGATAAAAACGATCCTCTGTTGTTGTTTTGTTTGTTTGTTTTTTTCGCTCGCGTTTTTCTTTTGTTCCGCGACCAATCGAGCGTCGATAATTGGAGTAGCGGTTCATTTCGCGATAATGACTTCGCACGTTACTTTGTTTTTTTACGACGGAAGAACTAGTTGAGAATATATGTATATATATATATATTTTTCTATATATATATATATATATATATATATAGACCATTGCAAATCAGTTGAAATCCCAGGAGCTTTACAGTCTGGTTTGAGGAGATACGTTTTCGTTTGACTGCATCTTGATAGATTTATCCATCTTCCCTCATGTTTTTAGGGTAAATGCTCACATTAGTTTTGCTAAGGCTCTGGGTGTGAGTTGTGTTCGCATTTTACTCCGTTAGTTTTGACTAAGGCTGAATTAATAGTGATGCAGACAACTCTAGATGGCAGCTGCATCATACCTTGAAATACGCTTATTTATGGTGCGCTCATGCACAAATTTCCATCTTTTAACCACTAAATCAAAAATTAACCTCTTTCAAGGTATGATACAGCTGGTATCGAGCAGCGTGTTATTCTACTATAAATGGTACCTACGGATTCAGTAGGAAAGCGCGTTCAAAAAACTGTAGCGCTGCAGCGTTTTACGAAAGCGGTGTCGCTTTATGCAGCTTTATGTGTGACGCTGCAGCGCTTTTTCAAGCGGTAAAGCATATATTTTTTCCGCTGTATCGCTTTTCAAGCCGTGCAGCTGTAAACAAAACCGCCATATTTTCAGTACAGACAACTACAATTTGCTTTGCGCTGCAGCGCTACATGTCTAAAAATTTCCCTGAACGCGCCTATTGTTATCAACATTTTTGGTTGACTGCTCGAAATATTTTCATACTAATTATAATAATAATAATAATTTTTCTCGACTGTTAAAAATAATTCCATTCTAATTACAAATACAGTTAAAATTGAATTACGTAAAACAACAATTAGTAAATGTTTTAACACCCATTTACAACAATCAACAAATTTCCGTTACGCTTCGTTTCGGTTTCGAATTAACATCAATCATCAAACGAATTGTATGAAACGGGAATAATGCGTCTAATTAACGCTGCACGGCAGCAAAACCGCGCTTTATTTTTAATACGCAAAAAAAAAACAGGGCATAAATAATTGAGCCGAGAAAGCCGTGCATCGGGTGGGCGTAATTTATTCAGGACTCGATCAAATTACGACGGATTATCAGTGCATAATTAATTTATCGATTTTCGTGTGTAGGTTTAGTTTTAGAGGCGCGTGTCTATTTTTCTGCCTCAATTTTTCCCCTTTAAATAGGAAGAGTGTGGCGGCTTTATGGGATTTAATAAAATTTTGCGTGATTTTGAGGACAATTAATTAGCCTTGGCTGAAACGCTTCCGGCCGATAGAACATTTGTTTAAAGTTTAAATAAATTGTTTAAAATGTTAAAACAATATATATTAAACCGCACTTGTGAGGAATAAACATGTAAAATATATATTAATTAGTCTATTCTTAAAAATGGACTGATAACCCGAAACTAGTCGGGAATTTAAAGATATTCAATTTAAAATGTGTTATTTTTTTATTTATTTTAGTCGTAGACTTTTTATAAACTATTCATTTATATTATTGAGTCAATTTTATCAACATTTAAAAAAATATATTCTAATAAATTTTCTCCAATTAATCAATGTAATTTATACTTTTCATTTGTTTTGAATCAATTTCTTCGAGCTATTAATAATTTATTATCTTTAATCATTTAATAAAAATAAATAAAATATGAACAGAAAGTAGTTTATTTTTTTAATATATATACAAGGTGTACAGAAAATGAGTGAAAAGCTTTAGATAGCGTGACTCTTTGACTAATTTTTAGATAAAATTATTAAAGAAAATAAGACACACGGTCCTTCCTTAAGCCTCACGGGCCACTTAAAAGAACTATACATTTGGCAACGCTGGATCAAACAAGTGTGCAGTTATCCTGTTTATAACTGCTACATCATCCGCTGGAGGTGTTGCATACACCTTTTCTTTTACAAACGAGCGTGCGTCGTTGCCAGATCTATTTTCATTAAAAGAATGCTTCTGATGAAGTTATAAAATTGTAAAAATATCCGATTTATTAATCATTTACATCAATGGAATTATACACGTGTCTAATTGATTGTTAATGCTATTGATTTTTTACAAAATATTTAAAAAATAATACTAATTTATAGTCACATATTTAAAATTCCGAAGACCTCGTGAGCCTCAATGAAGAACCATACAACATTTTTTTATTTGGATTTTCTATTAAAAATTAATTAATCAATTGAGTTACCTGAAGGTTTTCACTCATTTTCTGTACACCTTGTATATATATATTAAAAAAATAAACTACTTTCTGTTCATTTTTTTTTAATAATTATGGAAATAATTTATTAATTAATTAATTTATTATTTGTTTTGTTTTAGTAATTTTAAAGTGAAATTTATCTGCTGACAGATTTAACCATCGACAATCTGCGGATTAATCAAATTCAATTAAGAATCAAGTGTGTGCGCGCGGAGAAAATGATGATGGAAATTAACATGCACCCATTTTGTCGCAATTACATACAGTTATATGTACTCGAGTAAGTTTCGTAAGTGGAACATCAAGTTCAAATTCCACAATTTCTATTCGCAAACGGGAACAATTACCTTCGGTGAAAATGCGCCGGTTGTTGATATATAAGTGATAACGCGAGTAGTCGGATAAGAAAAGTGTTTGTTTAATCTGGATGTACCATATGATCGGGAATTTTTCTCTTCTAGATAACGCGAGTAGTCGGATAAGAAAAGTGTTTCTTTAATCTAGATGTACCATTTTTTCTCTTCTAGAGCGCTTTGAGTTTTTTTTTCTTTAATACATTTCGTTGACACATGCGAGGATTTATTTGTTTTTATAAAACGTCACGTGTGTCATTATTTATCAAATAAAATTCTTAAATTTGTTATAATAACATAACCTATAGCGTGTGGTTAGTTATTTCCAACGTACATTTTTTTTATAAAAAAAATATTCGAAGCACTCTGGAGGAGAAAATATCTCGATCATATGGTATAATATGATATTTTATATATATATATATTATTATATATTAATATATATTTTTTTGCTTTCTCCATATGAGCTACAGTTATTTGTAATAAAATAAATTCTTCACCCTTCGTACAAAATTCTGTATTCCCCGTACAAGATTTGCCAGACTAAATTCTACCCTTGCTTGTTCAGCTCTTGGGCTATTTATGTTACTGTATTGCGTCTTATTTCGTACCACACACCAGGTTTTCTATACCCCTGGGCGTTTCAAATAAACGCTTGAAATAAAGATACATTTTCTGGCAGCATCAATGCATTACAATTATTTTAACATTTAATAAAATACATCCTGTAACATTGTAAATTTTTAAAACGTGTATTTTTTTGCGCATTTCAATGTGGTCATCACTTGCATTTAAAAAAAAATGAATTTCTGTTGCGGATATACTATTAAAAACCCGATTAGTCACAGTTTATTGTTGATAATCGAAACGAACATTCTGTTGAGTTGACTGAGTAAAAAAAAAACAAATTATTGTTGGTCGCAAACGGGGCTTGACGAAGTAAAAATGCGTGGTTTCACGTAATTACAGTAAAATATTAATCGAATACAAGTGATAAGTGATTTTATTAATTAACTGATATGATTTTAATACGACGTTGGTTACAATCGTTCATTGGTTGTGCGTTTAAAAAAAAAACAGGGCTATTCTGTAAGAGAAAACGTAAAAATCTGTTATGTTATATATATATATATATATATATTCAATAATCCTTTTCTACCCACATGGGTGTAGGGTACTGATCGAAATGTATTAACAATAAAAAAAGTGAAGAAAAGTGCATAAGTGTTTCTTATACTTAAATCAACCTTTACACAACTCACAATTTTTCAATATGTCAATGTCAAATAAATTTTACGAAAAACGGAGACGCAATCTTTCATTAAATAGTATTATTCATCTTCACGTAACTCTACAACCATTAAAGTGAATTTTAAGTTTTTACAACATTGGTCATTTGCGCCTGCAATCATTAGAGAAAACAATCCATGTTTTTTTTTAATTACTTTTACATTTCCACGCATTTCTGATTTTATTTTCCCTCTGTCGTTGTGGGAAATAGGAAATGGGTCATCGCGTGGTTTCCATCGATTTTTCACAGAGCTTCGCTCTGCTTTAAAATCATTTCACGATGACATTGCTGATACGTGTCTTCAATGCGTGCCTGTGAATGTAGTTAGTAGCCGCACACACTCACAATTTTTCTCACATGTTCGATAAATCGATCTTCGTTCGAATTTAATGCCGTTAATATGACCCCGTTCGTTATTTTTTTTTTTGACACGGCGCTGAAATACAAACATTGATGTTCCTGTGCGAGCGCGTAATGAAACATTTGTAAAAATAGATAATGATTGTTGCTAATTAATGTAAAAGTGTTTTAATATTGATTTTGTATGGTAAAAACACGCTGAAATAACTATTCATTTTTAGACAGAAAGAATAACGCAAACTTAACATTTTCTGTACAGAATAGCCCCCGATTGTCATCTTCACCTGATGAAGTCCCACACAGTGACTTCATCAGGTGAAGATGTTTTTTGTGAAAAAACAATTGTCGTGAGACATTAAACCAAGTTTTTGAAACTATACAGAATTGTGTTTTATTTTATCCAAACAAGTATGGAGTTTCAACAAATAAAAGCCTCTACACTACAAAAAAATAATTAATTAATAACAATTTATTTACCTCAATATTTTTTTTTGTATTAAATTATATAATCTCAAAGGCCATTCGATGCGATATTAAAAGCGCAATCAATTATGGTCATTAATTGAAGGACGCGCATTATGTCCTGATGATGATGATTCCGAATTGGAAGATGCATTATTACTCACGCGCGCGCGTCCTTTTTGTGCAACCTTGCTGAAAGGATACAATACAATTAAACATTAATTTCAAGTGTACACATGATTATGAACAAAGTGCCTGGGTATTATAAAATAATGAGGAATTAAGTATTAATTTGACTAAAACGTAATTATCATTAGTATAATTGTTTTTATTTTTTAATTGGGATAATTTCAATATTGAAAGATATTTTTGTTAAATCGGTTAAATAAAATTTTCAAAATTTTCAGAATAATGAAAAGATAATATTTATAATTAAAAAAAAAAACGTTTAAACTCGTCGAAACAAAATATAAGACTTACATTTTTTTAACGCCCTCCATTTACTAAATCCCACACGAGTTTCATTCCACTTTAGTTGTTAATTTAGAACAAATGACATTATTATTAATGAGAAACTGCCACTATTTTGCCACTATAAATCACAATCACTCACTATGTAGTTATTATCAATGAGAACTGTCACTACGTGGTAATTATTAATGACAATAAGTCATTATGTGTTTATTATCAATAAGAAATTGTCACTATTAGTGACAATAATAATAACTGTCAACTGTCACTTTTTTTTCCTTTTTGACCTCGGACTTTTTGGCAAGCTCTCAGCGGTTTAAAGAGAAAGAAAATCAACTGCCACTATGTGTTAATTTTCAATCATAATCAGTCACTATTAGTGACAATAATAAGAATTGTCAACTGTCATTATGTGGTAATTATTATCAATGGCAATCAGTTACAATGTACTCGTCACCCGATATGTCTTTATTATCAATGAAAATCTGATCCTACGTGGTTATTATCAGTGAAAATCAGTCACTATATGATTATTATCAATGAAAATCAGTGATTGTGTAGTTATTATCAATAAGAATTGCCACTGTGTCATTATTATCAATAGGATATTGTCACTATGTGGTTATTATCAATGAGAACTGTCACTATGTTGTTATTACCATTGGGAAACTGTCATTGTGTGCTCATTATCAATGAAAATCAATCATTTTACGGTCACTATGTAATTATTATCACTGTGTTTCAATGACAATCAGTCACTATTAGTGACAATAATAAGAATTGTCATGTGATAATTATTTTCAATGACAATCAGTTACAATGTGCTCGTCACCATTAAAAATCACCCGACATGTCTTTATTATCAATGACAATCAATCACTATGTGGTCATTATCAGTGAAAATCAGTGATTGTGAAACTGTCATTATCAATGAAAATTAATCATTTTACGGTCACTATGTAATTATTATCAATGAAAACTTGTCACTACGTGATTTGTATCAATGACAATCAGTTACTATGCGGCTATCATCAATGAGAACTGTCACTATGTGATAATTATCAATGTAATTAATCACTAGGTTGGTATAATAAATAAAGAGACTTGCGACAATAGTGCCACAGAATCGATTCCGTCATATTATCAATGGGAAACTGTTATTACGAGCTCATGATCAATGAAAATCAATTATTTTGCGGTCATTATGTAAGTATTATCAGTAAGAACTTGCCACTAGGTGGTTATTATAAATGACAATCAACGAGATTCGGTTACTATGTGGTTATCATCACTACGTGATAATTAGTCACTATGTTGTTATCATCAATGGGAAACTGTCATTACGTACTCGTTATGAATGAAAATGGACATTACCAATGACAATGTCACTATGTAATTATTATCAATGACAATCAATAACTATGTGAAAATCTGTCACTATGTGATTATTATCAATGATTAATTATTATTATTAATAAATAATTAAATTAATTAAAATTTAGTTTAAAAGTTATATAAATAAAATAGAATGCCTGAGAATTGTTTAAATCACGGAATTATAAGAATTATTATCGCTAAACTTGTGAAGATTTTGTAATTAAGTAAATGTTTAGATTTATTATATGCAACTTAATATACGTGGTATTATTCATGATGAATTGCTACGCTTGTACATTAAGTTGCATATATGAAACTGTGCATTTCTCAGATGAAGCATTTATGCAAAGTAAATACATGCATTTAGAATTGATTAAAAATTAGTGGGATAGTATATATTAATTAGTCAATTAATGTATTTTAAATTAACTTAACATTTGATTGAAATTTAACGCGGATTTATCATTAGTGTTTAAATATTCACACATATTTCTTTCTTTCTTAATCTTATCTTCTTTTACCCGTATTGGGTGTCGAGGTTTCACACATATTTAAATTGCATTATTAGTCACGACTAACGCAAATTAAACATGTGAAATTCAGACAACTAATCTAAATTTATTATTTATACTTCCTGAAAAAAAAAGATTTTAATATTCTTAAATATACATTTAATGAAATGGCGCTTGCGTCGTCTGTAATTTATTATTCTTAAATATGTTCAGAATATTGAAATCTTAAAATAAGCGATGTAAAGCGTCGTGGAAGTATAATTAATAAATATATAATAAATTTAGACTAGTTGTCTAAATTTAAAAAAAGTACAATAGTGAAGCCATTGACGTTTTACGGAAACATCTTACTTCAAATGAAATCAAAACTTTTTGGGAACATTTTGTCCATTAGCGCAATAAAAAAATACTATTTCTGGATCAAACCCTGATTTACTTTCACCATGAACAATTTGAAATGCTGCACCGAAGTTGTTTCAATCTCGCTGAAGTTTATTTCATCTCTTTTTATCGAGCTCGAAAATCGAAAGTTTGTTATGGCGATTCGGGTAATAATTACGTACGTGTTCAATTAATGGAATATCCGCGCGATTCCAGAAAACCGAATAAATCCAGTTCGGTGTCACGAAGGGTTATCGGTGTTTGTTGACACCGTCAGAACGTGATCTGGATAGCAGAGACGTAATTGGAGCGTCCAGTGCGGTCGGCGAGTGATGTGGAGTAATAAACTGTCCCGACTTGTTATTATGGTCGCTATCGATATTGCTGATTGATTGTATCTCTAGTTGTAAGCGATTTTAATTTCTTCTACATCAGTATGATAATCTGTGCAGCTTTCACAGATAAAGTCAAAAACTTGATCTGAGCCCGCCATATATCATCAGGACAGAGAGTGCTGCTGTTCTGATGATAGATGACGGATTTCTTTCATCGACATAAATTGCAAGGAAAAGCTAAAATCCTACCTACAATATTGTACTGTTGGAGGATTTATAGTCCTTACTGTCTATTTAACCGTTAGCTCCGTCAGACTCTATACTATAAACCGCAAGTTTGATCGACTATAATAGACTTGGCGAAAATAGAGTACTCTGAAAGATTTAAGTAAAGACTTCCAGAAAATATAAATAGAAATTTATATAAAACTGTACAGTCAATGTTTTAGAGTACTCTAAAATCTTTCAGAGTATTCTAAAAAAATGTAAGTAGAAGCTTCTAGAATATTTCAGAGTCAACGTTTTCAAGTATTCTATAAGCTTTCAGAGTACTCCAAAAGATTTAAGCAGAAGTTTTCAGAGTATTATAAAAGAGCACACTGTTTGAAGGTATCGTGAGAAAACACTTGCCCCAATTTATAATAATTTTACAACAATATGTTATCAAGAAATAACTTTTCGAACGAACCAGAAATTTCCCGTATTTTCCGGACCCAATTCCCCGAGGATTTATACATGTCGCGTCGGGTATGGGGAACGAGCTAGTTCCTTATCGAAAGGTCGCGTTCATTCGGTCCAGCAATTTTATGTTGCCATGCTTTTCGCGGGAATGAATTCCATGACTGGTAAAAGTAGGTGATTGATAATGTGAATGTTTTTTTTTTGCGCTTCTTGATGAGTAAATAGTGTTTATCATTACGGCATACATAAGATGAAATCTGTTTGAATAAATAGTATTGCAAAAAAAATAATAATGAGAATAATGTTCTCATATTGTTTGTTATCCCAATCAAGGTTTGTTGTTTCCACTTTTGTCGCTTTTTACCCGAATTATTACGGACTTCTCTTAATAATGAGGATAACCTGAGTGACATATCTTTCTGGGGTTATACAATTGAAAAAACCTAAACCTAAAACACAATATATGTCTTAAACTTAGTAATTTAGGTTTAGATTTATACAATTAAAAATTGTAAAAAAAATAGGTTTCGATGTGTTTTAGATTTGAGTTTCAACTAAATCTAAAACACATTGAAACTTAAATTATTTTTTACAATTTTTTATTGTAACCTAAATTTATGACATATATTGTGTTTTAGGTTTAGATTTTCTTAATTGTATAAAGTAATTTAGGTTTAGATTTATACAATTAAAAATTGTAAAAAATAATTTAGGTTTCGATGTGTTTTAGATTTGAGTTTCAACTAAATGAAACCTAAATTATTTTTTTACAATTTTTAATTGTATAAATCTAAACCTAAAATACTTTATACAATTAAAAAAACCTAAACCTAAAACACAATATGTATCATAAATTTAGGTTTTACGTTTCAAATAAATCTAAAACACATTGAAACCTAAATTTAAGAAATATATTGTGTTTTAGGTTTAGGTTTTTTTTAATTATATAAAATAATTTCGGAAAATAAAAATAATACTAAATTAACTTTGGAGTAACTTGTAATAACGAAATTACTTCAAAGTTAACTAGTTAAATTAGTAGTATTTTTATTTTCGACTTAAAGTTAAACAACTTTTCAAAATATTTGTATTCAATATATATATATATTATCAGAAACCCTTGTACCCTTACCCTTTGTATTCAATTCTAAACAATATTGTTAAATTTCGTTCTCCTTATTTTTTATTTATTTATTTACGGAATCTCCAATTTACGATATACATTTTATTTACAAAAAAAACTAAGAAATAAAATCCAAAATCTAATTGGTGCATTGAATCCCAAAATGATCCAATATAACCTTATTAACATTAAGATTATTATCTTAATATAATGTAGTAATATTTTATTCCTTTCTTCACTTTTTATTTTTATAACTATATGTACATTTCAAGCACAACATGCTCTTTTTCAATAGTTTATGTAAAATCTTAACTTTAGAGTTGAATACAAGAAAAACATACATAATAATCGTAAAAATTTTTAAAAAAATCTGAGCGCAATCATTAAAATATTAATGTGAATGCTACAAAACTTGCAACCAGGTAGGATAATTCCTGCCCGCAGCTTATAATTAATTAGAAATCTGTCTGACCCGGTTCACAAATAATTACACGCTATAACAAAATTCTCCGTTCGCCGCCCGTCTAAATTATTTGCGTCAAGAAATCCAACACTCAGGGGTTATCTCCGAGGGGCTGACGTAAAAAAAAAACAACAAAACAAACGAGTTATCTCATTGTTTTCGTTTTATGATTAAAATCCAACAAAACATGTTTTTACCGACTGTTTCGCAACTTTCGGACGAAGTTACACAATCCAACAGCTGACACCGATAGCCGGTGTGATGTTCGAATACGTCAGGATGTTTTGGACCTAAACGGAGAGCGTCAAGTCATTAACTTTCTTACAATTTTTTTTTGTTATTGGTTTATACGAATTATCTGAGCGTGTGTGTTTTTGTGTTTACACGGTTTGTCTTATCGTGATATTCTAATTACGAGTGGAATAGTTGTCGGGGACTTTTTTGTTTTGTAATTATTAACAATGGATATTATTTTTTCCGTTCGCCTCATGCGAAAAATTGCACTTTCCACACTAGTTATATAACCTACCTAGTTTCACCTGTTTGGAATTACTGATATATTATCTTGCGAAGAACCTGTTCTTCTTCCATTTCTTTGGCCCTGTATTTCTGCTCTTGTTTGGATATATAATCTTGTGAAGTACCTACTTCTTCTTCTTCCGATATAATAACTATTGAAATACCTGCTTCCGCTTCCTATTGTGTTATCTTACTACTAATTATGTTCTTCTCACCTAATCAGTAATTGCGACAAAAGTCCACTTGTGATTAATTCATAATAATAGAATATTGACAAAAAAGTAGAAGCTTCTACAATATTCTAAACACAACATTCTAAAGTATTCTAGTAGTTTCCAGAGTACTCTAAAAAATCTAAGTAAAAGCCTCCAAAGTATAAAAAAGCATCTAAGTAGAAGTTTCCAGAGTACTGTAATAGATCAAAGTAGAAGCTTCCACAATATTGAAACAGATCTAAGTAGAAGCTTCCAGAGTACTGTAATAGATCTAAGTAGAAGCTTCCAGAATATTGAAACAGATCTAAGTAGAAGCTTCCAGAATATTGAAACAGATCTAAGTAGGAGCTTGCAGAATATTCTAATTTGAAAAGAAGTTTCTATAACATCGTAAAATCATCGTTTTAAAATACTCTAGAAGCTTTTTAAAGTACTCTAAACATTTAAGTAGGAGCCATCTAGAATATTTTAGACTTAACGTTAACGTTAAAATCCAAAATTTGAATACAATTTTACACATATCCAAAACACAAACAATTTGAAGTAATTGAATAACAATTACGTAATTTGCGGCACACGAATCATCTCAAAAAAAAATACATTGTAAACGAGATTTGTTTATTTGGAGTGCATTTGATAATCGAAGTAGATAATCTTTCAAAATGAAAGATTTTTTTGAATGTATTATCTATAATTACGATCAGGATTGAATCATAATTTAATTTGAATGCAATAAAGGATAACAAT
This sequence comes from Philonthus spinipes, assembly GCA_963082785.1. NCBI lineage: Eukaryota > Metazoa > Arthropoda > Insecta > Coleoptera > Staphylinidae > Philonthus > Philonthus spinipes. The sequence continues at coordinate 3,575,857 of OY720308.1, forward strand.
GGGCTACGTTTGCGATTGATTAAACAATACAGTGTGGTTTTATATTCAACGCATATTTAATTTCATTTATTAATTTTAATGCGTTATTTAATTATTTTTAGCGAAATTGAAAAATATTTAGGTTAACGCATAATAATAATTTATTAACCAACGGATTAACTCCATCTTAAGGATAATATACAAATTCAATTAATACAATACAGTAATTAAATAAATACATTGATAAGCGTGAAGGTTTACTAATAACATAGCAGACAAATACTTATACACTTAGAAGTACCAGATTGGCTTGGAGTCAACCTCAGATGGAGCTGCTATTATCTCGAGGCAGCGAAAAAATTTGTATATGACGACTGCTGCCTAAATAGGTGGTATGGGTGAGGGCAGGAGATGACTGCTTATGACTGTGGCAAGAGCAAAACTTGAGTATACGGCACCAAACCACCCACTAAGTGGTAATTTTTAGCCCCCAACAAAAAAAACCTGTATTATTGGAAAACCATTCTTTAAAAAACATTGCCTGTTATTAATGGACGCTGGGCGGAATTTTACCAGGGCTCGAGGGTCACTCAGCGTCGCCTATCTTCAAATGAAAAAAGCATACAGGAGAGAGTCCAAGGATGGTCGAAGTTCTCATCGGAGCGACATCTACGTGCGAAAGAAGGCTGAGGCCAAGAAGCTAAAGATGAGGCCCACACAACCAGTAGTAGACTTAACCCCAAACATTAAACAGTGGATGGAAATAACACGGGTAGCTGAGTTGCCCAGGAGGTTTGGTAGCTATTTAGAATAGCTAATTTCAGATATTGCCCTGCAATTAAGTAGACGTTGCTAGAATGCGTTGAAAAATACAGAAAAGAAATTATGGATGTATCAATGAAACTACAATAATCCAACAAATGCTCAAGAGTAGTTAGGTTAGGTTCTACGAACGAGCAGATTTCGTTTAGAAGACACTGGAGCCTAAAATACTTAGGACTAATCTTGGAAGCAAATCCAAGATGCAGTACTCAGGTAAGGGTAGCAGTAGAGGCCGCCATACGCACGGAGGCAGTGATCATCCCCATTTTACCATATATGGTAAGCCCAAGCTAACATATGCTACGCCAGCTTAGGGTGAAGCTGTGGAGGTGAAAAGTCATCCTAATCCGCAAAAGGACATACTGTACCGTGTCAACGAAGGTGCTTGCGACCATTTTGATTGACAATCTAAGGATGAGAGCCATATGCTAGGTATATCAAAGAGATTCGGAAAGACGGAGTCTAAGAAATGAATATAATATAAATATTACCATCTAATAATTTGAATTAAATGGTTGAAAAAAATTAAAGTGTTTTGTTTACAATACGTTTTGCCTTAAACAATGATATAATTCCAAAAACTATATCGTATTGGGTAAATTGAAAAAAAAACAAAATAAAAGCGTCAATTCCGCCAATCAAAAGCAATTATCCCTTGACGCTTATGACGCTCCGACGCAAATCACTCGACGCAGAGCGCGAATTTTTTTCAAAACCGGTTGCCCCGTCAAAAATCGCCTCAACGTAAGGTCTGTGAACCGTCGAGACCACAAACACCACAACAACACTTGTGCGTAATAACACGACGAACATACATATAAAAATTCCCGCATCGACCCACTGAGAAGTCAGTACGCATCGAACGCACCGATCAGATCGAATCAAATCGTTTTCCCCGGACACAGTCCGACGACACATCATTCATTATCTCCCGTTATCGCGAAGAGTTTATCGCGAACCGTTCTACCGATTAGCGCTGCGCTTATAAATACACGCCGAGCCCGACAATCGTCCTCCAGTCGCTCATTGCGATTTCAGCAGTTCAAAACAACTTAACAACAACTTGTTTCGCAAAAACTCAAGTCACAAGGACTAAAACAACACAAGAAACTTGCAAACATGGGTAACTCAAACTGTGCTTTGAACTTTGGAGCTGGACCAGCCAAACTTCCACTTGAAGTAAGTTTTTTTTTTTAAATTTCAAATAACAAAAAAAAAACGTTGATTGTTGCTAATTGCTCTCTATAAAGCCTCTCGATGTTCAAGGACAGATCAATCTTGATATTCGCGCGCGTGTGGTGTTTTTTATTAATAAATTGATTAATTTATGTGTTCATTTATATTCAGAAGGAAATGGATGCTCATTGAATATTCAACAATCGTGAAACATATTTTGACATGTTTTTATTTAAACTTTATTAACAATGCGAATTTACATATTTACTCATATAAAATTTAAATTCAATTGCAACTAAATTAAAATGAGTTCAAAGATAAATAAATAAAATATTGCAGTAAAATTTTTCTTTTTTAATTGTTATGTTTTTGTTTTTAATATGACCTATCAAATTTGACATTTCAAAAAATTATTGATTAATATCAGATTATCAAATCCACTAAAATTACAATTATGTTAAAAAAAAAACAGTTCCAAGATTATTGTACAGTACCTAATATTCATCATAATTGCGAAAATTATCCAATTTTAAATTTCGAAAATACTTTTGAAAAAAATCAGGAAGTTCAGTTAAATCTCGAATTATTAGAAGATAGATAAAAGAATCTTAGATAGATCTTAAATTTTGAAAAATACTTCAAAAAAATACAAAATTACACACATTATTTACACACATGATAATGTTTCTCTCCAAAAGAAGTCAAAAGAAGTAAAAACCATAAAAAATCTTAAATTTTGAAAATACTTCAAAATTTAAGATTTTTTATGGTTTTTACTTCTTTTGGAGAGAAATAATCTTTATTGGTAGAAGCTGTGCACAATGTTCTTATAACAAACAGAAAATAATAACATAAAATATAAATACATTACGTTCTATTATTATTATTTTTTAATAATAATTTATGTATTAAGTATTCAATGAAATTGGATATAAACTGTTGGTCTTTCAGTCTTTTATGTAAATATAATTAATAAATATTCTTTAAATTTCCAGGTACTCACTGAAGTCCAAAAAGAACTGTTAAGCTACAACAACATGGGCATGAGCATCATGGAAATGTCACACAGATCACCTGAATACACAAAGATCAACAATGACGCACAACAATATGTCAAGGAATTATTGTAAGTATATAAAAAGTCTTGGCTAGGGTTTGGATAGATTTGACGTGGATTTCTGATTGCGACAATTCCGTTATCCGGAAAAATGATCCCAAATATCTAAGGTCACTTTTTATGCAAGTTATGCCTGAGATCTTGTGCAATACTGCAAATTTCTGATTGGCTATTTCAAATTCCATAATTCCTTTATCTGACAAAAATAATCTAAAAAACTTAAAGTGAACTAAGTTTATGCAAGTTATGTCTGAGATCTTAGGTAGCACAGCTGATTTTTGATTGGCTGAATCAATTTATGTTCTAATCGAAGACAAACAATCTTTACTAAGGTACATTAATCAATTAATATATTTGTCATTTTCTTTTCAGGAAGGTACCGGATAACTACAAGATCTTGTTCATGCAAGGCGGTGGAACTGGAGCCTTCGCCGCCGTTGCCATGAATCTTCTGAACAGGACCGGAAGCGCCGATTACATGGTCACCGGAACCTGGTCCGAAAAGGCCGCACAAGAGGCCGCGAAATACGGAGAAGTCAAATACGTCTTCCCCAAACCGAAACCCGGAACAATTCCGGATAAATCTACTTGGACACTCAATCCAGATGCATCTTACGTTTATTACTGCGCCAACGAAACCGTTGATGGTAAGATATCTTTCTTAATCTTATCCTCTTTTACCCGTATTGGGTGTCGAGGTTGATGGATGGTAAGATATGCGAGTCTTTAATTTGCTACCTTTTCTAACCCAATCAATCAAACAATGAACAAGTCAATTAAACTAAATATAAAAAATCGTCATTAAATATGTACCATTCTAAGAATGCTTAAGGGATTTGTTTTGAATACGGATGGAATGGGCACTCGTTGCACTGTTTTTAAATTCAATCTGAAAAAATACAATTTAATTATAAAAAGGAAATAATTGTATTTGCTTGTTTTGTAGGAGTTGAATTCCAAAGCATTCCTGAAACCAATGGAGTTCCCCTCGTCACCGATATGTCCTCGAGCATCATGACCCGCGAATTGGACGTCAGCAAATTCGGCGTCATCTTCGGCGGTGCCCAAAAGAACATCGGCCCGGCCGGAGTCACGGTGGTCATCATCCGCGAGGATCTCCTCGGCGATCCGATGAAGATCTGCCCATCGGTCTTCAACTTCACCAACATCGTCAAGCAAAATTCCGTACACAACACACCCGCCACATTCTCGTAAGTAATCCTTTAATAAAATCACTAATGCAACTCGCGAATCATATTAAGATTTCATACTTGTTGTTGTCGAAATGTAAATGTAACATACAGGAGTGGATACAGAAGGAGTTTTTTTTGTTGTTGTTCAATTCTCTTAGAAGCAGAGTAGTATATCGGCCAATCCATCTTGTTTTTGTTGACATAAAATTGAAACTTGCCGATGAAAAATAATTGTCCCCTCATCAGCATTTTTTTAAATTCAAATTTTGATAATAGGTTTCTTGAAAAGCAAAAAAATTGAGAAATAAAAATGGCTAATTATTCCTCTATGCATACACACCTTCTTAGTGTTCATCTGTGTTCAAATTAATTTTGTTCATCCAATTTCAGAGTGTAATAGAGTCAATGATTAATATTCAATTTTGTTCATCTAATTCCAGAGTATACGTAATGAACAAAGTCTTCGAATGGATCAAAAAGAACGGCGGCGTCGCCGAAATGGAGAAACAAGCCATCAAAAAATCCGAACTCCTCTACAAAACGATGGAGGAATCCGGCAACTTCTACACCTGCCCGATCGAGCCGAAGAGCAGGAGCCGCATGAACGTCCCGTTCAGGGTGGGCGGCCCCCAGGGCGACGACAAATTGGAGAAGCTCTTCCTCGAGGAGTCCGTCAACGTCAACATGCACCAACTCAAGGGACACAGGAGCGTGGGCGGCATGAGGGCGTCCCTGTACAACGCCGTCAGTTACAACGACGTCGAGCTCCTCGTCAAATTCATGAAGGAATTCCAGAATAAATACGCTAAATAAATCGTGATAAGGATTGTGTGAATGTGTACGGTGCACTTGTGGTTTAGGCTAAGTTAATTTCGTATTAAACGTAATTTATTGTATACGGAAACAAGAAACGAAAGATGAAACAAAAAATATATATAAATAAAATGATTATAATATATAAAGTATTTCGCCTGTAATATCCTCCCCGTCATTTCCACCAATCCCTCGAAACCCGATACTCCAAGACATTCAAATTTCATTAGTTACTAGTTTTCAGAGGAATGATACATGACAAAAGCCCCTGTTAGCAACTGCCAAATGCGCAGAAGTTTCCTAAATCCACCAGTTATTAGTCCTGCAAACTTCACGTTGTTTCTGTTGGAATGGGATTCAAGCATTAAAAGAACCACGGGGACGAAATAATAAAACACGAGAACTCTGTATTGGCTGACTTTATCTTAAACGTGTCTTTCGGACAATAGATGTCGACATAATTACTTTTGATATTTCACAAGTTTCTGCAATTGCCTCAGCAACTACACAGCAAGCCATCGTGTGCTGATAGATATCCGATCTCATGTTGATGTACCGGAACGTCGAAGAATTTGTCATTCTAATAATTTATTATTGAATCATTTTCAACAAGATTGAACAACTTGTCGTATAGCCATGATAGATTTATTACGCGAAATTTTCAGTAAATTTCCAAGTCGAAACTTGTTTCTCCTTATTGTTGAAAATAACTTACCCGTATGCAGGATCTACGTGGTGGTACAATTGTCGTCGAATATGTTCTATGCTCGGGCCGATAGGAGCAAATAACTCACCGGTAAAAATAATGGTATAAAATATTGCATAAAAAGTGCGTTAGAATAAAAAAAACATAAATGAATTTTTACTTACCGAGCTGTTATCGCTGTGACGACATTTTGCTATTTCAATTGTTCTCTCAAATATATCGTCCTCTGTTGCCATGTTCCAAATAAATCATTATTTTAGATGTTACTTTAACAAATATTCTACCGAATTTAGAAAAAATAATATGGGTAACTTATTTTATGGCTTATCAACTGTAGAAATTAATTGTTTTAAATGTATAATTAATAAAAGTAAATGAAATTTACTCACCAAGCTGTTACCGCTTTGGCAACATTTTGTTATTTCAATTGTTCTGTCAAATTATTATTTCAGCTAGCATCGGTTATTGCTATGATTCAAATATTTTTTTATTTATGAAAAATGTTCAAAATTAAATAAACATTCTATTTGTTTTAAAAAAATAATGCGCTAAATTTATTTTATGACTTTCAACTGGGAAAATTAATCGTTTGAAATGTTTAATTAATAAAAGTAAATTAATTTTTACTCGCCGGCGACGTTACTGCCCCTCTGTTGCTGTATTCCAAATAAATTGTTGTTTTATGTGTAATTTTAATAAATATGTTACCGGTTTTCGAAAATAATATGGCTATAACTTATTTTATGATTTTCAACTTGAGAAATTAATCTTTTTAAATGCATAATTAATAAAAAAATTACTCACCGAGCTGTTACCGCTGTGGCGACATTTTGTTATTTCAATTCTTCTGTCAAATTATTATTTCAGCTAGCGTCGTTTATTGCTATGATTCAAATAAATTGTTGTTTATGAAATTTTAATATTCAACTGATTACCAAAAAAAATACGTACTTGTTCTTCTTGATGCGTTTAAATATAATAAAAATAATTTAAAATCGAAAACGGATAGTACAGGAAGGACCCTTCTCGGGTGATTGTGAATCTAGTCATATAAATTCTATGATTCATTTTTTCTATTCCAATCCATTTTCATCTCCGGCTGACTATACATCCTTAATTTTCTCTTTCACAATTACAAATTCACTTGATTATTCAGAGAGGTTGATATTAAGATTGAATCGACGTTATAATAAATATATATATTTCTAAAATACACTCACTGCAGAGATTACATATTCCCTTAGCTCGTCAAACTCCTTTTTTCTGTCCAAAGTTTCGATTTTTTGCTTAATTGAAGTAGGGTAACATTTTTATAAAATTTAAAACTTGTTTACGTGCACCCTTTATTGACCCCCATCTTTAAAAATATGTTAGTTTTATATTAAATTCTGTTTTCAACAGCCTTCTATTCGCAATACACAAATAATAATTTAAAAGAAGTGGTTAAAAAATATTAGTCTATGATTAAGTCCTCAATTTTTATATAAATTATACATTTTGTTGTTTACAAGTAAATGTATAACGGTCTGCAAACAAAAAAATGTATGGTGGATACATTTTTTGTAAACAACAGAGCCTGTAATTTAAATACACTCATTTTTATATACATTGTTTATACTAATCTATGATTTCAACAGCTTTCTATTTACAATAATAATTTAAAGGTATTAATTTGTGCTTCAGTTTCTTTATAATAAAAGAGGTTGAATTTTAAGATAAAATGCTCTAGAATATTATATATTTTCAAATTGCACTCACCATAACCATTTATTTAGTCCCGTGTCACACTAAACTACTATATCAATTGAAAACATCGCGTAGGTTAAACCTTATAAACATAGAAAATTAATAATAAAATTCAAAACTTGTTTACCGGTAACCTTTATCAACCCCAATTGTTTTATTTAAATTATTAGTCTATGATTAAACAATCCTCAATTTTTAATAATTTACAATAACAAACATATTTAAATATGTTGTTCAGTACATTAAGTTTATTATTCTAGGATGTAACAAAACAGAATTATAACCTCAACATTTCCAAGGGAGCAAAACTGCTACGTAAAAAGATGATCAACCTCAAACTTGAATTCAATACGGATTATTTTTTCTTTCGGTAGACAAGTCATGAATTCCGGGGCAATTAATTTCGCAGATTTTTTTTCTTCTCTATTCGAAATAAAACTTTTGAGCGTTACAAAAAAAAACGTTATTTTGCGTACCGGACCAAAAAATGCGGCTGTGTGAAGCGGCCTCTCCGGACGCACGCGCGTTAAACAATTGGGGTTGATGGAGGCCGGAGGTAAACAAGTTTTGAATTTTAAAAATTTAACCCTACGCGATGTCTTCAATTGAGGAAAAAATCCGAATCCTCGGACAGAAAAAGGAGTTTGGCGTGCTGAGGGAATATATAAGCACCCTTGAAACCGACACGGTGAGTGCATTTACGCTTGTTATTTTATAACCTTTAAAATTTGTTAATAAACATTTGAAGACTTTGAATAATTGTTTTGTTGTCAGAATGCAACTTTTGTAATTGGAAATAGTCATTATTAAATGGTTAATTAATCATTTACAGTCATTATTAAATGGTTAATTGATCATTTAGTCATTATCAAACAGTCAATTGACTTGTAATCATTTTTAAAATTAACCGTTTGATAATGAGCAGTGTTTTATTATTTTTTTTACCTTCATATGAATAACCACTTCACACTGAGAAGTAGGGAGGAACAAATAACGATGTTATATAAGACTAAATAAATATATATATATATTCAATGACCCTTTCTACCCATATGGGTGTAGGGTCTAAATAAATAAATATTAATAATAATAAACATGCATCACAAAGTAATCACTTAACCCTCATACGCAATACAAAGTGTAACTATTTTTCCCAGCACTCGTCAACAACTAAACACATTAATCTACTGTAATCTTAATAAAAAAATAATTTAAGCAACGAATCACGTTACTTTCCGTTTATTTTAGTTGACGCAAATCGTTTCGAGGAAGGTCCACAACCAGAGCTTCATCAGTTTCTTCAAGTACCTCCTCGAAGGACTGGACGACTCCCCGGAAAGCCACGACAAGCGATTCGCGATCTTCACCGCGATCATCAAGTCTTCGCAGGTCACGGCCATATCGACGATGCAGCTGAAGAATTTACTTTCCGCCCTGAGCGCCGAACTGTACAAGCTCAGGACGGATCACTTGATCGAAATGTGCGGTATGTGCGTCGAGTTTATACAGAAGGGAAATACCAAGATGCAAAGGTATGTTCACTTGTCGTCGCCCAATCTTGAAATCATTATTGTTTCACAGATTTGACTAAAAAGTCACTCTATATTAATTTTACTGATAGTATACAGAAAGGCCCCTTTCCGGATGATTATGAATCTAAACACATAAATTCTATGATTCATTTTTTCTATTCTAATCCATTTTCGTCTTGTAATTGTAAATCCTTAATCTTCTCTTTCACAATCAACAATTACAAATTCACTCGATTATTCAGAGATGTTCAATATTAAGATTGAATCGACGTTATAATAGATATAGATACTCTATATTAATTTTACTGCTTAATTTTGACACTTTTTATTGACTTTGAAATCACCGTGTCTCAATATTAATGCCTAATTTTAACAGTAACGTTGCAGTTAGTCAGTGGTAATTGCCTAATCTTGAATATTGTTGCCTAAATTCGACTAAAAAGCCTGCATGTTTAAATTAACTATTTTAAAACAATGTGATTTAATTATAGTTGGAACGACTTGCTGCCGATTTTGTTGCACATAATTGTGGAACGGGAACACGTAGAATATAACGGTGAAGACATGACTGGCTCCGATTATAAAACCCAACTGATTCAGTCCCTCTTGATGATGGAATGGTCGCCCAATATAATTACGTCTTTAACTAACATGTTTATGTGAGTATAATAAGGGGAAACGGTAATTTTTCTGCCGCGTGTTGCTCATATTCAATTATTATTAATGATTTTTAAATCATAATTACCCTACACTCTTATGGGTATAAAGGGTTTTTTTTTATTATATATATATAATATAATATAATAATATATATATAATATATATTTAAATCATAATTAATTTTTTGGGGGAACAATTAGTAACCTTCCGCCTAGAAATAAATACGTAAACGTCATGGATTTACTACTATTATTATTAAACCACCCGGGTGATAAGATTTCTTTGTGAATATAAATGAATAACTATAATTATAGTACTATGCCGTTGACGAAAGAAGAACACACTCAAGTTGTGAATAAACTGGCACAGTCGATGGAAACATTAATCCCCCAAGAAATCCCCGCATTCGTGTACCAGTTGTTGAAACTGTGCAAAAACCAGAACGGGTGTTTGGTTTTCCTGAGGATGCAAAACTATTTCGGTTTGCGAGTCTACAGCAAAAAGAATTTCAATCAACTGGACTCGGAAAGCTTGGACAGTATAGGTATGTTAGAATTCAAATAGAGATGTATTGATAATTAAAAAATGTTTCATGTAATGACTAAAAAGTCGATTAATCTTGTCGCCATATTTTGACAGAATAGTCCCGGTTAATTACTTGTACACCTCATACTGAGAAGTAGAGAGGAATATATAACGATGTTATATAAGACTAAATAAATAAAAATAAACCCCGACACCAATTGGTAAAAGGGGATATCGATTATATATATATAAATAAAAATATAAGGCTAAATAAATAAAATAATTACTTGTAATTGCTTAATGTCGCCAAAGATTTGAGGTTCGAAATTAATAATTGCCCAACACCCGTAAGGGTACAAGGGTTTTTGATAATATATATAATTAATAATTAATTCTGCGCCATCTATCAAGATCTAAAAAAGAAATCCTTTTTATCAATTTTGGCGTAGAATCCGAATCTGCAATAAAAAGTATGGGTTATCGCTTAAGATTATTAACCTCCAAGGTTAATTTGTTTTTGTTTCTATGCAAATTAACCTTTCTAACGATCCGATGCCATTAGTACATCCTGAGATATTGGGTTAATCGCCATCTATTGAGAAAAAACATGGATGACTTTTTCACACCCAATATATACAAATAACTTTATTCAAACAATTACATTTTTGCAAACATTGGGTATATACTAAAATAATTAAAGGTTTGTCAGTACTGGGCTATCGAATATTTCATTTAATTTATTACTTCGTTACAATTGATTTTTTTATAATACTTTTTTAATTATATTATTAATTAAGTTCTCACTTAACCCGTGGTGAAACATATTTAAAACGATATATATATATTATTTAAATAAAACTCTTGGTTTGTTTCACTATTTATATTTTATCTCTCCGACTAGTTTCGACCATTGGTCATCTTCAGAGAGGAATGTGAAGTTTTATTTAAATAATATATATATATATCTACTTTTTTAAAATACTTCTAGTATACAATCTAATACAAACCTAAAAACAGTAAAATTATTTTTTTCTAATTTCACAGGTGATGCTTCTGATATGTACGCCCAACAAGCCGAGAGCACCGTATTATTCCACATCAACGAAGCAGCCGTTAACGGTGACGATAGCATCAACGATTACTTGAATTCCCTAAAAAAACTGACGAAATCTCCGGAATTCATTCTGCATCCATTCCATCTAACGGTGTTGCTCACAATATCGACAGTCACTTTTTACGAAGAGAAGGTGTATGAAATCTTGAAGGCGGCAGTGTTCCGGTCTTTCGCCGAGAACCACAAGAAAAATGATTCTTGTTGGTTCAGGGAAATGGTTCCGACGTCTCAGAATATTTCAAATATATTTCAACAGATAATTCATTTAAGGTAATATAAAAAGTATGGATAATAATACATAATACAAGGTGTACAGAAAATTAGTTAAAACCTTCAGGTAACTCAATTCATTAATTAATTTTTAATAGAAAATCCAAATAAAAAAATGTTGTATGGTTCTTCATTGAGGCTCACGAGGTCTTCGGAATTTTAAATATGTGACTATAAATTAGTACTGTTTTTTAAATATTTTGTAAAAAATCAATAGCATTAACAATCAATTAGACACGTGTATAATTCCATTGATGTAAATGATTAATAAATCGGATATTTTTACAATTTTATAACTTCATCAGAAGCATTCTTTTAATGAAAATAGATCTGGCAACGACGCACGCTCGTTTGTAAAAGAAAAGGTGTATGCAACACCTCCAGCGGATGATGTAGCAGTTATAAACAGGATAAATGCACACTTGTTTGATCCAGCGTTGCCAAATGTATAGTTCTTTTAAGTGGCCCGTGAGGCTTAAGGAAGGACCGTGTGACTTATTTTCGTTAATATTTTTATCTAAAAATTAGTCAAAGAGTCACGCTACCTAAAGCTTTTCACTCATTTTCTGTACACCTTGTATAATAATGTTTACGATAAACTTAACATTTTCCGTACGGAATAGCTCCAATTATATATATAATCGAAAAAAAACCTTTATACCCTTGAGGGTGTAGTGTGCGAATAAAGATATTTGTAAATATATCATTTCAGCTTGCAAGAAAGAAATCTCGTATTGCAAGGCCTGATAAACTTCAGCTTCATATTACTGGGGACTTCCGCGGCTTTCGGCAAAGAGGCAATGGCGGAGAAAATGTGGGACGTCGGGAAATTGATCATATTGAGGCTGATCAAGCGCAAGCGGAGTACAGCAGAAGTTATTGTACAGAAATTAGTGAATCATATTATAACGGAACACAATGTTTATCAGTATATAGGTAAGATAAAAAATAATTAAAATAGAAAAAAAAAACATGGATACTGGGATGTGTTTCTCGGAATTTTGTTCATAAAATGTCTAATAGGTGGCACTACTATATCTAATCTTTAATTAAATTCGATTTATTGAGATTGAGTCGCCTAATGATAAATATGAGCCCCGTTATTTTTTCTGTGCTATTATAATATTATTTGCCAAGAGAAGTACAGATTCTCCACATAATTATTTTTTGAACAAAATTTAATGGAATACACTTTACTGTAGGTAAGACCGTATACACAATAAAATGAAAGTGTTTGTCTCTCCTGGGCTATCGACCCAAGGTCTTTCTGCTCTGGAATGATTATGTCATTTTTTTGTTTCCATTTTAGTAACACTCTTATTTTTTGGACCCCTCCAAAAGAAAAGTTTGAAAACCCCCGTTTTCAAACTTCTCTTATTCTCTTGGTACAGTTTCTCAACCTACCACCCTCGATTTTAAGTCGAAACTAGTTGGGAAAAATAATTAAAAAATACGAGATTTTAATATAAATAGAAAAGAGTATTCATTCACTTGGTCACAGTTATTTAAATATATTAAATAAAAATGATTTGAAAATAATTAATAATTTCAACATTTAGCGATTCAAAAGTCACAGAGCTAAATGTGGAAATAATTTATTAATTATTTTCAAATCATTTTTATTTAATATACGAGATTTTATTTATAAATTGTAAAAAACTTGTTTATCAGAATGTTTACACATACTATCAAAAAAATACGGATTAGTATTGTTGGAAAATCAGAGCTGCATCATTGAATTAATGGAACGGTTGATCAACGTGCCCAGACAACAGCCCGATGAAATTTTAGAAGCCTTATTACCGCTCACAGGTATTTCCTTCACACTCAGGGATCACTTGATTTTGTTGCTTCGAAAAGGATTATTTTCAAGGTAAACATTTTTTTATCAAAAATTATAAATTCTCTTATCCTACACCCATGTGGGTAGAAAGGGGTCATTGAATATATATATATATATATATATAAATTCTCTAAAATCATGCGTTTAAAAATGAGACTATTTTATTTAGTCTTATATAACATCGTTCCAATACGGGTAAAAGAGGATAAGATTAAGAAAGATGTAACATCGTTATATGTTCCTCTCTACTTCTCAGTGTGAGGTGTTAAAAATGAGACTAATTAATATTAATACGTCATTATTTATTTTGTTTAGATCTATTTATACTCGTCAGATGGCGGTCACCGGTTTTCTGAAGCTCATAAAAGCGTTAAAGTTCTCCGTCCTGTCGGCGCTAAGTCAGAGCAGTTCGTGTAGTTTGTCGGATGTTTCCGTGATGACCCAGATTTCGTTGACGCAGACAAGGCAGAGTAAGCCCAACACGTTTACCAACGAGGCCCTCTGCTTGGAAGTGGTCAGCATATTGAGGAGGTGTTTCATCCAGCAAGCCGAAGTCAAGTATAAGCTTTACGAAGGTGAGGAATTTAAATGATGATAATTTTTTCGAAAAAGCATAATCTTTTTTTTTTATACCATAATTCTGGCATAGGTTTGACCACAGCTATTTCTCATTTGCACCTCACACTGAGAAGTAGAGAGGAACATATAAAGATGTTAAATAAGACTAAATAAATAAAATATTTCTCATTTGTATATTTATGTTAATATATGAGCTGTGGTGGGTAAGCTGCCAAGGCGTTGGTCTTAGAAGTTTACCTGTTACGGAATTCTAAGGCAAGACATATTTGTAATGAAATATACTTATCCGCAGGTCCATAAATGTTGTGTTTCTCCTCGTCATAGATAAATAACTTATATATAAAAAATTGTTAGTGACTGATTGGGAGAACCTACTCCAAAAAATAACGGATATGAAGATATTAAAACACTTTGTACACATTGATAATGATCACATGGTGATCGAAATGTACATCACATAAATAAGTGAAGAAAAGTGTACAAAGTGTTTTCATATTTCTTTCAAATCTTCACGAAACTCACATTTAATTAAGTATGAAGATATTGTATAGAATGGGCAATAATTTGAATCCTTGTCGTGTAGAAAATGACCGAGAAAATAAATTTCTGATTTTGACTCTTAGGCATCTTTTATTAAGGAGGTTATCAAGGTGTTTAATAAATATTTGCAGGAGGTCGAGGGACTTTCACTTGTATCGTTATACTATTAAATGAAAATAAATGCAAATCATTTTGGTATACAATTTCAGGACTTCAAGAAGCCGTTTCTACCAATTCTGATTTAGGTATACCGGTTTTGGAATTAATGTGGTCACATTTCAATCAATTTTACGTATTCGATGAGGACGCTACGCTCGCAATTCAATTCGATAAATTGTTTCAAACAAAGGACATGGATGTTATTTTGCTGGTAAATATTTATAACATATCTCTTTTTCTATTGTTTTCACAATAGATCTTAATAATAACTTTATTTCTAATGCATAATATAATTTTATGTTTGATAATAGCACTCTACAATTTTTTACAGGAACCTCTAGGAAAATTGTTGTATATGACTGGATTAATACTGAACAAGCAATTGGAAAACATGAATTCCGATCCGGTTATTGACAGATTCAGAAATGGTTTCGAGAAGATTTCGCAGAAGATGAGTCAATGTGAATTGGAACACTTGCAATTGGTATGATTTAAGTAGGGCTTGCATTTTATTTATTATTGTTTGGGCTGTGGAAGAGGAAAATGTATGAGATTTCCACTCTAGTGTGGTAGGCAAAAATCCATTTACGGATGCTGTGTCGGACTCCTCTCAGATTTTGTCTTCTTCCCGTGGCTCTACACCCCTCGATCTCCTCTATTTTTTCTCTATCCCTTGCCATTTCCCTCCAATTCTTAGCCCTCGGCAACTCTTTGGCGTCTTTTTGTACATTTTCTTGCCCTTGATCC
The DNA here is from genome assembly GCA_963082785.1 of Philonthus spinipes. Classification (NCBI taxonomy): domain Eukaryota; kingdom Metazoa; phylum Arthropoda; class Insecta; order Coleoptera; family Staphylinidae; genus Philonthus; species Philonthus spinipes. The sequence goes on from OY720308.1 coordinate 3,591,378, forward strand.
TCTTTTTCTTGTGCCTTCTATGCGTCCTACCAATATTTTCTTTGGAATTATGTGGTGTTCCATGCGCTCTACGTGGCCAGTCAACTTTTGTTTGACAAATTTTTTTCATTGAGATATTCCACTGTAATCTGGGCAAGAACTCTGTGTCTTTCCGACAAGATTTGCTCCTGCTACAACGAACGCATACACATGCGCATATAGTAGCGCGTGCATTAGTTGTTTAAATACATTACAATATAACATGTTTATATTTTAATTGCGTAATTAATATAAATTCTCGACACCCAATATGGGTAAAAGAGGATAAGATTAAGAAAGAAAGAAATTAATATAAATTGATTTGTTTTTATTTGTAATTAGAATGATGGTACTGACTTAACGAATGTTTTGCCGGAATCTCAACAAAAGTTGCTTTTATTAAAAGAAACCATTTCCATATATGAAGCTCTGATTGGATTCAACATTTTATCCTGGAATGAGAGTTCAGAAAACAAAGCCAATTTAATACTGCAATTATTCAATGCCTACAACAGATTTATGCAATTTGGTAAGGTAAGTAACTTAATTTAATATATTCAACCACCATTCATCTAGCATATGAATAACTAGTGATGGTCATTTTGGTTTTTCGAACCTTATCAGACTAGTAAAATTAGGCGAAAGATGGCGCTTGCGTCATCTTTCATTTATTATGATTAAATATAGAGATTGGCAAAATCGATCTTTTTTAAGATCGATCAATCTGTGATTCATCACTTGAAAGATCAATCAATCAGATTGATCCACAAAGGTTGGATTGAAAATATCGATCCTCAAAGATCGAGCTGCACATTTTTTCGGATCCATTATTTCAGCATGATCGATTCAGCTTGAAATATTTAAATTAAATATAAATAATCATTTATCTATAATTATTTAAACAAGAATATTTCTTCCTATAAAATTAAATTTTTACAATAAAATTTAAATTTTATTAGTTTAGTCTCATAATCACGCTAAACAGAAAGATGGAATCTCAGCTGCGAGGCGATTGAAGATCAGATTGAGCCAGAAGGATTGATCATGGAAGATCATTCAGTAAAGTTGTTTCAACCAATCACAAACAAATATCGAGCGGTTAGATTTTTTTTATCAATCTTTTCCATCACTAGTTATAATCGATTCGATCAATCAGTGAGATCGATCCAATCGATCATAAGCAAAGATCGAGCAGCACAATCTTTTTGATCGATCTTTCCCATCACTAATTAAATAACTTAATCCTTATAATGTAGTAATATTTTATTCCTTTCTATTGAAAGAAAGCACGTTGTGTTTGAAATGTACATATAGTTATAAAAATAAAAAAGTGAAGAAAGGAATAAAATATTACTACATTATATCAAGAAACTTCACGTACTCACCAACAAATATCTTAGATCTTAAGGATTAAGTTCCTTAATATTTCTTTTTAAATTAAAAACACATAGGACAAATTTATATTTCAAAAGTGTGATTAATTTGAAAAATTAGCAGCCTCAACAAGTTAAGTTATTAATAGCTAATTGTGAAGGTTTTCCTTATAAGAAACTGTTCAACAGAAACCAACATTAATTTTTATTTTAAGAGCTCTGTTAAACCAAAGAAAGACGACAAAAACAAAAACCTAACGAAATCCGTAACGCAGAATGAAACCACGAGAAGTGATGGCTCCTCCTCGAAAAAACTCTTCAAACCACCACCGACAGTAATCGATTTCCAATGCCTCGACAAAATGCTGCAATTACTGCACAAACCCTCTGTCCCGTGGACCTCGGTGGAAGAAGCGAAGACTCTGAGGAAAAACGTCGAGTTCAACCGTTACGCGATGCTAACGACAATAAGCCTCTTCCAAAGAGCCAAACAGCTGAAGCATCTCACCGAAGATAAACGGGTGACTTACTACAAGTACTGCAAGTCGATCGGCACGCTGTTGTTCACCAGATGCGTTTCTCGATTTAGTGATTTTTCGAATTTCGATAATACTTTGGCGTTTCTTTCGGTTGAGGCTTTTCACGTGTTAATGCAGGTTGTTAATAGTAAATTTAAGGATAAGTGGTCGTCGTTTTTGGGACACGCAAGTAAGTACACTTTTAATATAAAATATCGGAAATTATTTATTCAATTTTTACACTTTTATATAAATAAAACAATTTATAACTTTCAAATATATTGTAAACTCGCTACAATTGTTTCAGGCGAAGAAGCCACAGTGTGGCGAAACAATTGTAGCGAGTTTACAATATATTTGAAAGTTATAAATTGTTTTATTTACATAAAAGTGAAGATGAACTTTCAACATTTATCAACATTTATCAATCAATTATTCAATTTTTACAGTCGTATTTTCTGTTTGAAATGAAATGACTTGTATGAAAAGCATTTTTCTTATATCTATATCTAGTGGCTATACCCCTAGATGGGGTTGAGCCGTCACATACTGGAGCTCTCCAGATCACACCCCTTTCAATTTTCTAAACTTACTTGCTGATTTGCCTCCATTTTTCTTAAGTTTTTTTTAATTGTTGATCGTGCTCTAAATGTACAATCGGCAAAATTTAATGGTGTTATTTACACTTTCACCTCACACTGAGAAGTAGAGAGGAACATATAACGATGTTATATAAGACTAAATAAATAAATAAATATTTACACTTTACTGTAGGTAAGACCGATTTGACAAGTGTTCACAATAAAATGAAAGGGTTTGTCTATCCTGGACTCTCGACCGTAGGTGTCACTGCCCTGGAATGATTATGTCATTTTTTTTATTTCCATTTTAGCAACATATAGTAATGATGAAGTTAATCTGCATCAATGCTTGGACGTTTATAAGAAGTTATTCGAAACTATGGATGAAGACACACCGCAAGATGCCGAAACACAGAAATACTATCAGACGGTGGTTCAGTCCCTTTCAATACTCTCCGAACAAATTCCTATAAACAGCAATAATCCATCAGTAAGTTAGAGAGTACTCCTTACACCTTTTTTTTTTTTAAAAAAAAGTTAATTTATGAATTATAAAATTAAAAAAAAAATGATATTAGAAAAAAATCCATGTTAAAAAAGTGCCTTTTTATAATAGAAAAAAGTATTTATTCACAAGGTCACAGTTATTTAAATAAAAAGAAAGCGCCAAAGAGAGAACAATCTATTAATTGTAAACAAGTGTCAAGAAAATATACTTCATATGAAGAAATGTGAGCTTTCTTCATATGAAGTATAGTTTCTTCATACTTGTTTTTCTGTTTTTACAAGTAATTTTTAAAAGTCTCACCTCGCACTGAGAAGTAGAGAGGAACATATAACGATGTTATATAAGACTAAATAAATAAATTTTTAAAAGTTGAAGCCTAGGCGGTTCACAAGGCTCTCCTTTAACTTTTAGTTAGCCATTACAAATTATTATTGTAATGACTAACTTATGAAGAAATTATGCCTCACATGAAGTAAACCTGTAACCCGCATCAAATTTGTAAAGACAGAAAGACGCATCAGGAAACTGTGCTTTACGATGAAACATGACAAGTATTTTTCTGCACCAAATTTCGTTCAACATTGTTATTCGGCTATATTTAACATTTCGTTTAATTTTTTTTATTTCTAGTTGTTGGAATGGTTGAAAATGGTCCTCTCAAAAGAAAATATAAAAAGCAAACAAGTTTGTAACATTTTCGTGGAATTCACCTTCGATATGCACGTAAGGTTCAAAACGACGACGACGCTTTTGCGGAATGTGGCCTTGAACCTGAACAATGTTTTGGGATCCATTTGTGAAGAGGTAATATTTTTATTTTCATTAATGTGAAACATAAAATCAATCAGATTAAATTTTCTATTTGTAAATAAAACAGCAGTGTATATGTATGAGGTAAAGTGATTTTAAAATTTAATTTAAGAAACAGAAGGAAGTTGTACTGATATTAAAGTTTAATCAAGGCAATAAAAGCGAGCTGTAGCAACCTGACAATTGATCAATTTTGCCCCTCGTATCAAGATTTAGTTTAGAGGAAAGGGTGATTAACAATTTTACTCCTTCACTGTTTTTTTAGTTTAAAAAAAAATTACTTGTAAATAAGTTTTGGGGTTTAATTTAAAAAAAAAATGGTGTGAATGAAAATTTAACTTGTTTACTTATTGATACCTGCAAGGCAAAGTCGGATCCACGGTGGGCGAGATCAGACCCCAATCTCCCAACAAATTTTCTTACTGCGGGACTTAAAAGGTCCATTTTTTGTTGACCTTACTTCACTCGATCGATCTCCATCGTAATGATTAACGTCAGAACTCGTCCAACTTGTGACGATTAACATCATGATTTGTCCAACATGATGCTTAACCTCAGAACTTGCCCAGCTTGTGATGATTAACATCATGATTTGTCCAACTTGATGATTAACATGTGATGTCTAACATGATGTTTAACGTCAAAACTTGTTCAAATTGTTACGATTAACATCATGATTTGTCCACCATGATTATTAACGTCAGAACTTGTCCAACTTGTGACCAAGGTGGGGGAGATCAGATCTCCATCTCCCCCATCGTGGATCCACCTTTGCCTTACAGTCATTCAGGTATCAATAAGTATACAGGATATTTGTGGATTAAGAATTTAGGGGGGGAGGGTAGCAAGCACCCTGTGCCCACTTACGCCTTAACCCTCCTGTCCGACATAGTAGTAACTATTGCTTAGTCTATTTTCCTTCGTAAATCAACATTTTTTTTAATAAATTACAGGCAACAGAAAACTTAGAGCAATTATCAATAGTAACGCACACGAATGCTGGGAATATATTATCTATTCTTTGCAACGTCATCAAACAACTACTGGACGATATCGATTGGATAATACTACGACTGACGTCGGAATTCATGATGATCAATTACCCCGGAGAAGATTGCATCGAGCGGAGGAAGGAAAGATTAAAGGGGAAAGAGAGGGGGGTTTGCTGTCATATCTGTCAAATAATTTCAATAATGACGGTCGTGGGCGATATAACTATAACCTCCGGGAATTATTCTGAATCGATAATTAAAATAAGCACGCACCTGTACACAACTTTGACGAATTTAACTAAACACTTTATCGTCAGATCGAATAAGGTTAACATCGCCTTTCAATCTGCAAGGTAGGGGGATTTGTAGTTTTGTTCAGTGCTTTTAACACATGGTTGTGTTCAATAAAAAAAAATAATAAAATCCTTACTGAACATGAAAAGTTGAGATGAGGTGAAGCACGTTTAATATAAAGTGAAAAGAATCAAAAAAACTGTTTATATTTTTTAACTAATCTCATTTCCCAAATAGATTTGAAAGTGTCGTAAAACAAACCGGCAAGAAACTATCGCCCGTGATGTACCGCTTCATATTGGACCAACAGAAACAGTCCGACGGACAGACGCAAAGCGAGGACAAGAAAAAGGTCGACTCGAACAAACTGAAAATGAAAATCTTGAAGCAGACCCGCTCGATACCGAAACTGGTGTACGAGATGGAGCAGTTCAGCAAGGCGATCATTTTGCTGTCGAACAAAACGAAAGCGGACGATATCGCGAAATACGTCGGGCAGGGCACAACGAGGGATTTCAGGATTTTAAGGACTGAAAATACAACTCATGATTCCACGAGGAATGAAACGACGGAGTTGGATGATAGTTTGATGGATGCTGATACGATGGACGGAAATGATTCGGAGGAGGAAGAGCCCGTTACGAAGAGAAAGAAGAAGTGAGTAGGATTTACGTTTTTTACTTTTTGTAAGAATGTTAAAATAATTTAAAATATATTGGTATATTATATTTGAAGTTAAATCATTTATTTTAAATTATACATGAATTATCGGGGCTATTCGAAGGTTTTTAATAAATGAAATTGTGTCGTTGGGGGAATGGGAATAAAAAGGTGAGTTGATTAAAAATTGAAACTATAATTTATTTAATCCTTACACACTATAAACTTACAAATATTAACGTAATAATTCTAATAACATTAATATGTCGAATGTTATAACTTGATAAAACGAGGTAATACAAAAAAGGTATGTATGTACACGTGTAAAAGTGTGAGGTTCAGCTTCCTGATGAATGAGGTTACGGCGTTTTCACAAAATCCCTTCCAAACAAACCCGTACGTGTGCGGATCAGGCGACAAAGTCAAGCGGCCTGTTGAATCCGCCCTTCCTGTTCATATACTGCCTGTACTTGCGCTTCAGTATGACGTGCACGTTCCCCACCTCGTTGCCCTCGACCTTCTTCCCCTTGGTGGTGTCGAAACTGCAGAAGCCCATCATCTTCATCATCTCCTGCTCGTCGGGCGACTTGCCCTCCAGATCCGCCTCGGACACCTCGGGCCTCTCCACGGGCGCCTTGCCCTTCTTCTCGTAAACAGGTGACCTGGACCTCGAGTACCTCCTGTGGCTCTCTCTTTCACTCGAGTGTCTCCTTCTATCCCGATCCCGGGACCTATCTCTGCTCCGTTTCCTCCTGTAGCGCTCCCTATCGCGGTCCCTCTCTCTGTCCCTATCCCTGTCTCTGTCGCGGCGCCTGGAATTAGGGGATTTCGATCTGCTCCTTCGTCCCATCGCTGTTTCGGCGTCTTCTTTCCTTCCTCCTCCTTGACGTCGCGCGGCCGATTGTTTATCCGATCACATTAACGTTTCGTTTAAATCGCGCCAGGATCTCGGCGGAAAAACGGCGGACGGAGCATTAGCGTTTTTATTTTTTTGACAGATGTCAACTTAATTCGCGGCGTTGCCACGATTAAAAAAAATCCCTTCATTAACGTAGAAAAATATTCATAAAAAAAATGCTTAAAAATATTTTAAAAAAAAACACAAAAAATAATTATTTTTTATGTTTTTTTATAACATTTTTTTTATGAATATTTAATAACTTAATTAATTTATCCTGAATTCTCAAGTGACTCAATAACAAGTATTACGAAAAAAAAACACGTTATTTTTAATAAACAACGAATGTATTACGTTTTAGGACAGAAAGACCTGATAATTCGATTATATATTATGAAAATATTTATTTATTTCATTATGTTAGATTATATACAATGTATTATTTTTCTCAGATAATAAAAATTTCGTCGTAGTAGTATTAATATTTGTCCCTATTATTAAAAATGTAAGTATATTTTAAAAATTCTTATAAATAATGCATGTCATAGACAGTGGCGTACCTACCTCGGGGGGAATAAATTTATAGTCTGCTTTCTTTTTTAATTCCACACATTAACATTTAAATTTGTGTAATTTAAGCTGTATTATTTATGCTGGACAACTAAAAGTTTGAAAGCAATAAAATTCTATATAGAAATTGTCAGATTGATTTTGTGGATAACTTTGGTTATTTAAAAATAATACTTGTCCTTACTCCTACTTATTTTTTATTTCACTAGATATATTTCGGAAAATATGTTTCCATCTTCAGTAGTTGAAGTTTTATAAATATAAAAAATTAAAGTCTCCACAACCAACATAAAGAAGATTAACTTTAGTTATATTGTGTTTTATGTTAAATTAGTAATTAATTCATTGATATTTTTAGTTGGAAAAAATAATTCTTTGTTCGTTGATTATGAAGCACATCCTGTCAGATAATAAGACTTATGAAGAATAACCCTAATCATACAAAACATTTCTGGGCGTGATATCTTCAATAATTTGGGAAATTTAAAGCATAAAGAGGTTGATAAAAACATTGTTTTCCTTACAATAGCGTCCTCTGCACCCGCGATCGCTTCTACACATCTGAAAAGAGTTGGCCGATCGACCGTAATAAATCAGCCGTGTTATGTTTAAATATTTGTTGTGTAGGCGCTATTTTTGAATTACCCGCCTGTGCGCGCCATCTAACGCTGCGGAAAGGAAATGTATTTTATGTTGGCTAGACTTACGAGATTTTGGGGGAGCTATGTTCAGGCTGAAAAAATCATAAAGAATGATTATAAGATTAAGGTTACGTTATGTGAAATTGTTGTCAGAGGTTATTAAAGTTTTAAACAAATGCAATCCGTCTAATTCCTAACCCCACGACTGCAGTTTGATATTTTTTTATTCGGCCTCTGTCAATTTTGGAGTTTTTTCTTGGTACGTTCTTTGTATAAAACTTTTAAATTTATGATTTTTTTTCCTTCCTCCTTATTTGAACTGGTGTTGCATTTTTTTATACTTTCTAGCCTCTGCCATAGGGATACTTATTGTCATTCATAAATATTACAGTATTATGGATGATGTTACTCAGTTTAGTTTAGTGCAGTACAGATGTACAAGTCTTTAGTGCAAGTCGCCCGTAAGATTTACATGGTGTAGAAATTGTTGTGTTATTTCATGTAACGAACGAATTAAATGTAATTTGTATTTAATTTATTCTTGAATAAAGGATGTTTTTAATAACTACGGCACTGGAATTTTTCGCATCAAACGTTGGGGTTATTTAATGAAAACCGACAACGCCGCCGAAAAAACGTCGATTGTAGTCTCCTTTTTCAACGCACGGAAGCGCTGCCCGTTTTCTTTGCGCGCGCTCCGGCCACGCGAAACTCGCCCTTATCCCCAGCGACGACAGACGCGAAAATTCCGCGTGCCGCGCGCATTCCGGCGTATCGGGAGTCGGCGGATTGCGCGCGCACCGTTCACCTCTGGTTGCCCGTTATTAGAGTGCAGATGAAACCGCTGCGGGTACGCGACTCGAATAGGAAATCTGCATGTTTTTATTGATTGGCGGCGGCGGCGAGAGTGCGTGCGTGCTTTTTTGCGAACAGGGAGCCGAGTCTGTCGTCGGGCGGCGGAAAAGTGCGTGGAAATCCAGCGAGACCAACTGGGAAAACGCCGACGAGAAGAACAGTCCCCGGCCAGTGTGAATAATCGATGGGGCGTATGCTCGAATCGTTTCGGGCCCGTTGATCGAGATTTTCGTTTGTCGCGACCCGATTTTCGTCGGACTGTGGTGTGCGAGGGATTTTTTTTTGGTTTACTTTCCGCTTGGAGGTTTTTGTGAAGGGAACGCTGATTGATACTAATCAGGTAGGTGATTAATTAATTTGTACTATCTGGCGTAATCTTGTTTGTCGGGGTGTGCCCCGGATTCGTTGTCGGGATTTAATTTCACTTGGGTTCCTGTACGAAATCCGACCCTAATTCCATGCGCATTCTTATTCGAATTCCCCTTTTCTAAATTTAAAACACATCAGGAAGAGCGCCCAGTAATGTTTCCCGTTTTTTCCCCCTCTCATGTTTCTTTGTAGAGTGTTACTATATTATTTTAACATCTGTTTTAAATCTTGTTTTATAATCCAGCTTAATTCCATTGAAATTAATGTATACGAAATTCCATACTAAACTTACCTTATTTCCTTTAATATTTCAGCAAAAAATAAACTGCACAATGAAAAAAACAACCTATATATGATAGAAATGGACAAAATCGATTATTTCAATTATAAAAAAACTTGATATCAAACTTAAGATTAATTTAATTAAATCAATCTTTTTTCTTCATTAAACAATTTGAAATTTGGATTCCTCGGATTAGACACCTGAAATGGATGAGAGAAGAAGAAAAATTCTTCCGAGAATTCTAGATACTTTTTGTTTATGCCGGTACATTCAATTGTTTATGAAATATCGTCAATTGTTTAATGATGCTAAGGTGAACATTACTTATATAGGAATTATATTCTTAATTGTAGAAACTATCTACAACTAATTCTGACATTTATAAATTAAAATTTCCATCGTTGTATATTTTAAAATAAATCAATCCACCCGATTTAATTGTTTTTTTTTTTAATTTTGTCACTGTAGTAAAATATTTTATGTGGCAGAAAGACTGATGGTCGATGACCATTCTCTTCATATAAGAATTATATTGTTATTTTATTGTATATAAAATTATCTTCGGCAGAAATAAAGATGTTATATATAAATATTTGGAGATATTCCGTACGAAAAATGTTAAGTTTAACATATACTGTATTTTTTTATCATCAAAGTCTAAGCAGCTTTTGTAATATATATTTTTTCATAGAATGTGAAATTAATTAATAGCATACACGTTAATTGTAACACTTTCCATACGGAATATACAGTTAACTTGATGGTTACACTTTATCACGAATTTATTAGTTTAATTATTTGTGAAATTAATTCAACGTATTATTGTATTGTGTACACCCGACACTCATAAGGGTTATATGATAATATATATATAATATAAAAAAAAACTTTATACCCATAAGAGTGTAGGGTTTGATAATATATATATATATATATATATTATTGTATTTTGTAATTTGAGATTGTTATTATTAATTGTAGAAATGTGAAATAAAAAACTTCTGTAAACAGTTGAAGTGTCGTCATCTTGTAAACCAGGCTTTTAATTTTTTGGTTAGGTTATGAGAAATGTGACAATTCAATTAAATCATTTTTACAATCGTCTATTGGAGCGTATTTTTCTCACTTTCTAATGATGAAAATTTCTAAGTCAGAAAATTATTATTAATTTTGATAAAATATTTATTTAAAAATCGAATTCTGATTTCGACAGAAATTAAATACTCACTTTAATATTTATATATACAAAGAGGTTTTTTTATCAGTATACATTATGGGAAGTGTATACCTTCAAAAAAAAAACGCGAGTCAAACGCACTGAACCGATTAAATGTGTATGTTTAGTTGACTATTTGGCATATGTGTGTTCAGTTGCGTGTTATAGGCAACTAAACACACATACATTAATGCAATTAACTCGCGTATTTTGCAGGTATACATAGGGGAAATGTATACTGATAAAAAAAGCTCTCTGTATATATATATGTACCCCTACACCACCATTATGGTAGATGGGGATTTTAGATTATATATATCTATATATGTGTGTGTGTGTGTGTGTATATAAATATATACAGAGAGATTTTTTTATAAGTATACATTAGGTGAAGTGTAAACCTGCAAAAAATGCGAGCCAACCGCATTGAATTATTAATGTGTGTATGTTTAGTTGACTATTTGGCATATGTGTGTTCAGTTGCGTGTTATAGGCAACTAAACACACATATATTAATGCATTTGACTCGTGTATTTTGCAGGTATACATAGGAGAAATGTATACCAATAAAAAAAGCTCTCTGTATATATGTAATCAATATTCCCATTGTATCCTTTCGAGTGTCAGGTGTGTAATTACTGGTTAAATAATTAATACTTGCATTCTTACAAAATTCCCCACGATCTTCTCGATTCGTGTGTTTGAATTTTTGATTAAGTTTTCCAAATTCAATTGTCAAGTTATAATTTGATAATCGATTGCAAACGGTTTAAAATCAAATTTTTCTTTACTGTATTTTTTTTTCTAATGAATCCATTCTTTACAATAATCAGTTTTGCCCATCACTGTTTTTTTATATATATAATAAATTTACTACTTATTTAATAAGCCTTTGATTACAGTATACATTTTGTATAATCGTGCAAATATTGATAGATATTTATTTTATCTTATCTAATGCACAAATAAAAGAGAGATATTCCTTATCCGGTTTTTCGTTCGCTTCGGTGCGGAGACAAACAGCACGTACTTCATTTGATAGAAATATTTTTTATTATTACCATAAATATCCAAACTGTGTGTGTGTATATTAATCATAATAAATAAAAAACGATGTATCGCCCTCTTTCGCTTAATTCGTCAACGATTCGATGGCCATACGCTAGATGAATGGTGGCGGTACACATAATTCAACGATAAAAAAAAAAAATGACAATCAGTAATACTTATTGTTTGTATCATCTACAAACCGAATAAAAATATTCGCCGACACTGCTGTTGAATATGATTAATATTCGATCGATATCCATCCACAATGAACGGCTGCCCGCGATGGTTTCAATTTTATTTCGGTGGCCTCGGCGTAAAATATACGCGCGTTCGGAAATAACTCGGCGGATAAACTTGCCGGTGTAGTAAATCAAACAGTAAATTTAGGCGCGATGATATTTTCGATATTCGGAACGCGCGGGCGCATTTTCTTCGTAATTTTCATTAGCCGTGTAAAAATAATGCGGGGCGTCTATTAATCAATGGGAGAGAGAACGCCACCGTGAAAAAAAAAAATCTCGCGTGGGTTCAGTGAACTGAAATGGATATAAATCGTGTTGGTGGATTGTTGTATTTTTTTATTGAAAGGGGATGATAAAGTAGCGTTTTTATCCATGAAATCGAGGAAACTTTGTCAAGATCTTTTGTTTTTAAAATTGACACCTTTCATATGTTCTCATGATGAGACTATCGTTACCTTGACAGTTGTCATCTTATCATCAATGTGGTAATATTAAATAGAGAATTTCTTGTCGTTTGCAAATATAAATGTTTTGTTATTGTTTACTGTCAAAATAAAAAAAAAGTGAGAAGGTGGTGGAACACCAAACTGGATCACTCTGTATATTAGGATGATGATTTTTGAATCATCCATGAATGGATGAAAGTTTAATGGAAGCAAAAAAGCGCTACGCTGAGTTTAACTATGTTAGAGAGGAACTTCATTGTTGAGCAGAAATGTGTGTTAATTGAGGCAATTTGCGGAGGCCGATCGACGTGCGCCGAGGTCGCGGGGTCGCAATTTTCGGGTCGCCCATTCGCATCAGGATCCTCCGGGACGCGATGACGTGAATTCCTCGCGATCTTTTTTATTTTTTTTATTGCTTCATTACCATACAGGAAAGTAAGTCGCCAGAAAGACGATTAATGCAATTTACGTTCATTTGGATAATAATTGTGTTGCAGAAAAATATAAATCGCCAGATTAAAATTATTTGTCATACAAAAAAGAAACACTTGGCCAGAGTTATTTAAATAAATTAAATAAAAATGATTTGAAAATAATTTTTCTCAGATTAAAAATTGTTGCATGATGCAATATGTTATTGATATGCAACAGCAGGTGTGCGTTATGTAATTCAATGTCTGGCGGGGTATTTGGACGAGAAGTATTTGTTTTAATGTGCCGGAGACATCACTATCTGTTTAGAGTCCCATACCACTCGACGAATTACGGTTATAATAATCCAATATCTGGAGCAATGCGCACATTCAATTCATTGCCTAATTACATTGATATCTTTAATTTATCACGATATGTATTTCGCAAACACTGCTTTTTGGCAGCATCTTCATTTCATGCATAATCTTTTATTTTAAATTTTTTTGTTTGCTGTATGAAGAATTTTGAATATTTGTTTCTATAAATAATTTCAGTATGCATGCGGTATTGTTTCATTCTTTTGTGATTTTTGTATTATTATTTGTCTAGAGTTATTATAAGTTTGTAAAATTGTAGAAAGTTTATACGTTCAAATAAATAAATAAATAAAGTATCAATTGTTTGAAAATTCATGAAAATTTTAAACTATTAAGTTTTTGATAAAATCAAGTCAAGAACTGTTTATATTACAATTTATGAATGAACTAAACAATCAAATTATACAATGCCTTTTGCACAGCTTAGGTAAGCATAAAAAATCGCGTCGGCGTTCGGAGGAAATGCAGTGTGCAGGTCAAGGAGCGAGGAAAAAAATATGTACGGACAGTCGTCAGCAAAACAAAGGACGAAATAATAAAGAATTGTGTGCCGGTCCGTGTAGAAGAAAGTTTATTTATAGAAAATGAATACGGCGAAAGCTGCGACCGTTCTATTTAGCACAAACCGCGCGTAACACGATTATTTATTATTATCGGCAATTGTAACAATTCACACTAAATGCACTAATAAAGCGTCTGGTTCGAACGGAACGATTGAATTTTCATGTTTGAATCAAGCAAGCAACATGTTTATTTCATGAAATTGCTTTTAAAATAATATATATATATATAATCTAAAATCCCCATCTACCATAATGGTGGTGTAGGGGTTTATTTAAATAATAAAATAAATTAGAATAATTTCAAATAATCGTTAAAATCCATTCATTGATGTAATCACGCATTTAAAATTCAAATCGCTATCGCGGCAATCGCGCATAAATTATAATTTTCTGCGAGCGCTGTGCGATTTCGTGAAATTTTTTTCTGCGACGACATTTTTGACATTATTTTTACTCATTGTTGTAATTACAACGTCGAATTAAATTTCTCGTCTTACCGTTTAATGTGTTAATAATAGCTCGGAGAACGGACATTAAATTGTGATTAAATTGTCGCTGGGCATGGGAACGTAGACGGCTCAAGGAAACTCAAAAATAGCGATTAAAAAAAATATATATATGTCAAAATTGAAATGACGGGTAACACCTATTTTAATTTTGACTTAAATTGGAAATAAAAAGGCTGAAAGGCCACTGGTCGATAGCCAATTAACAGATATAAATTATAATAACTAAATTTAACTAACTTTGCTTGTACTCTTCTTATATTATGATTTTGATTGTATATTTTCCCTTGTTGGATTCTTCCGTTGGAAAATAAAATTATTATTATTATTAAACAGAAAAAAAGAGAACAAAGTATAAATTAATATTAGCAAACAAAATTAAACATTATGCAAAAAAAAAATTGTCTTCATACAAATAATATAAGAAAATACAAGCTATCAGATAATAAATTTAAACAAAAAAAAATTATACATTTGAGTTTGTTAATGTTTATTACTTATTTTGTATACTTTCTGTATATATCTGTTAATAAAGATTATTATTCTTCTTCTTTCTTAATCTAATCCTCTTTTACCCGTATTGGGTGTCGAGGTAAGATTATTATTATTATTAAAAATAAATAAAAAAATAATTAATTTATACAATTGACTAATTAAAATAAAATAATTGGTAACGTTTCCGAATGATGCACGTTTTGTCGACTTAGGTTATTTTAGTTTAGGTTATGTTAGGTTAGTTTAGTTTAGGTTACTTTGGGTTAGGTTAGGTTAGGTTAGGTTAGGTGAGTGTGCAAACATGTTTTGAAAGTATTCTGACAAAACGTGCAAAAGATCGTAAGTTGTACCAATCTATCCAATATTTTCATTAAAAAATCATTAATTAAATATTTATGTATTATTTATAATAGTCGATGAATAATTATCTATTATTTTTTATTATATCGTACAAAATACATTTGGTTTAGTGGAGCGGTGACGCCATCTATGTTTGATATCGTAAATTAAAATATCTATTATTTACAAATGAATCTAAAATATATATTGATTTTTTACATAAACGTCACTTTCTGTATAAAATTAAAATCGTGATTTTGGCTGAGTAAATGAAAAAATCGCAACAATTTTGTTAACTTTCGTCATAAATTAGAAGATTATTTCATCATGTGTACGATTTATACTCGCAATGTGCTTATTTAGTCGGAAATCGGATCAATTATAACCTCAAAAATTGGGACTTTAAATGCGAATTGTGACCAAACGGTAAGTTTCCTACAGATTTTGACTTCGGATTCGTTCATTTCACGCACGTTTACCCAAGATTCCGTTTTCAAAATTTTATATATCCGGCGATACCATTCGGAAACGTTACCAAAATAATTTTCAGTAATAAAATCAATTATTTTTAATTCCACGTAATTTTTCGCGAAAATCCCACCGCACAAGGAATAGCGCATAAATTTCGCGCGATCGATCCATGAATGGGCTCGGTTTTCTTTCTGTGCGTTTACAGAGAAGTGTTATTGAACTTTCTAATGTGCTCACACTTGTGTGTGTTTGTAGATAGACTCGGCGATTTACAATAACGGCCGATAAGATATCGACCCGAGTTGAAAAGGTCCATTTGTGCCGTTCCCATTTCCAACAATTTTTTTTTCCTCTTTCTTTTCGAATCTCCTCCCGAGTCGGGTAAACATTTATTGGAAAATCCGATTACCAGTTCCTTTGATTATTTTCTTTAGCAACGGATTTTTTTAAAAATATAATTAGTTTTGGGCAAAATCGAGTAATATACTAATATTACTCGATCTAGAATCTAGAAAACTATGGATGTAAATATTACTTCAAAAACGTCTATGTTAAATACATTTTTTTTTTCTGATAGAAAATATTGTAAAAAGCATAAACTATATAATAAAAAATGAAGAGTAGTAATATACTAATATTACTCGATTTTTCGAGTATTTCTAAATGAGTAATTTTAAATAAATAAAGTGAATAAGTAAAAGTAAATTGTAGTTTTTCAATAAATAGGGAACAGTTACTGACAATAATTGAATATGTTATATGTTATATATCACCTCCACCATTGATTTCTTATTGTCAGATTCTATTTAACAAATATAATTATTTAAATAAGGACAGAATTCTGTGAAAATAAGCTTTAATCATTGAATTTTCATTAATCGTCTGCCTGAAGATGCCACTGTGTTAGCGAAATAACAAGTGTTTCTGCAATAAAAAAAGAACCCGTGAAATTGAAAAACTGTTGTGTTTTCATGAAATTAAATTAAAGTCGTGATAAGTGTGATTCGTTTAACAAACGTCCCCATTAAAAACCCCAAAATATCGTTTGAATTATTAATGATGACACGTTTACGAGGATGATAAATGATTCAACAAGAAAGTTATTTTCGAGGCTAATCAAATATTGATAAGGACGGTATCTACATTAATAATGTACGATTTTAAAATCTAATAAAAATACGATTCCGCTCTACTTTCGGTTGCTGGAGAAACGAAAAGTACACTTTTCTGAGGTTGTACAACTAAATAAATTGTAATTGGAAATAAATAAAATGCTTTCAAATTAATCGTTATTTCTACTCAAAGTATTTGTTATTTCCAATGAAAACAACCGACCAACTCGGTTAATTATTAATAAATATAATTTATTTCACACATTCTCAAAATATGTTTATGGTCTATAAATCTTCATTTTTTATTATATAGTTTATGCTTTTTACAATATTTTCTATCAGAAAAAAAAATGTATTTAACATAGACGTTTTTGAAGTAATATTTACATCCATAGTTTACTAGATTCTTTAAGGAAAGGAGTTGATAAAATTATCCACCTGAGAGATATAAATTAATTCAAATTGTAACTGTTGTTAATATGTTTTAATTAATATATGAATGTAATAACAGGTTAAATGATACTTTTATAAGTTTAATATATTTTACTTAAAAATATTGTTGTTTTTATATGTTATTTTTTATGTATTTTTCCACATAATTTTATTAATTGCATTTTCTTATTTGCATGATCTACTGCTATTTTTCTGTAAAATAGCACATTTATAAAAAAAACTTTTATATCAATAATTTAAAGTAAAATAGTGAACAAAAAAACTATAAATAGAAAAATGTTCAAAAATCCCGCCATTAATTATATTATAGTGTGTATATGAACCTAACCTCAAAAACCTTATAAAGGTTTGAAACTTGGGAAATAGTTGTCCACTTGAGCACTGGACGGCGTTGCGCGCGTTTCCCAATATATATTTTTTTAACAAAAAAAAAACATTTTATTACTTTATTTATTTCTAAATTTGTAAGGTAATGCAAACATAATAAATGGAAGATAACGGAAGCGCCATCTATCTATATCGGATATTTAATCCCAACGCAAGATCCGTTCAACCGCTTTCATCAAGGGATTTCTCATGGACACACTGGTCTGATGAGGTTTGAAAAACCGAATCATTCGCTGGATGAATGGTAGTTGAACATTTTTTATTAAATAACGTAAACGTTAAATTTAAAATAACCCTACACCTGAAAAGGTAGAAAGGGTTACTGTATATATATAAATTTATAATTTATATATATATATATAATAATATAATTTGCCCATTCGCATTTTTTTATAATTAAATATTTCTTTTTTCTTTTCAAATGCGTCGGGTTAAATGAAAACAAATCTATTATATACATAATTTAGAATGTGTATAAATCACGAACCGAAAATTACGAAACAATGCGACATTATAAAACTATTACCCGAGTGCATTTCAGTGATCTCATCTATTGTTATTAAAGCATCCATTGTGTAAAATCTCACGTGTCACAAACCGCTCAATCATTCCGAATCGTCCCGTCCCTTTCCATCAAGAACATCACCTTTAGCCGTTCCGTCTTTCTCAATCTTGGCCACATCATAATTTCTTGTATTGGTTCTTACCCAACATCGAACCGGCTCGATTGCGTGAATTTTGTTCGTTCGTGAAATCGAAATGAAATTTACGAATAATGAGAGGAGGAAGGGGAGAAACACACAGTGGAGAAAATGTACTCCTTCTTCTATGATTGTAATGTAAATAATGCGTGCACAACTTTGATTATGACCGATCAACTCATACACGTACAACTTCACGTCGATTGAGGATTATCGTGAAGTTGATTTATAATTCGCGCACAATTTCATGGGGGTTACATTGTCTAAAAACTGTAAAGTCATGCATGCACTACAAATGAAAATTCGTGCACAACTTCATGGGGGTTAAGTTCTCGCACAATTTAACCCCCATAAAGTTGTGCGCGAATTATAAATCAACTTCACGATTATCCTCAATCGACGTGAAGTTGTGCGCGAATGAGTTAATCGGTCAAAATTGTGCGATTAAGTTTTTAGACAATGTAACCCCCATGAAGTTGTGCGCGAATTATAAATCAACTTCACGATTATCCTCAATCGACGTGAAGTTATACGCGAATGAGTTAATCGGTCAAAATTGTGCGGTTAAGTTTTTAGACAATGTAACCCCCATGAAGTTGTGCGCGAATTATAAACCAACTTCACGATTATCCTCAATCGACGTGAAGTTGTACGCGTAAGAGTTAATCGGTCAAAATCGGCGGATTAAATATTTGACGTTTTTAGGTTATGTTAATCATGATGAAGTCTTTACGCAAGCCAATTGCAATCGTGATTAACTATTTAATCATGATTAAGTAACCGCGGTGCAAGCGGGCATAAAACTAATTACGCTGTCATATAGACAGAATAAGCTATTAAATGAGCATAATTTTCAATGCATTTATTTAAAAAAAATCAAATTGGCGCTGAAAAGTACGACAAATCTCGAGGAGTGATTTAAAATTCGTGCGCAACTTCATGGGGGTTAAATTGTGCATAAATTAAGGGGAATCGGTAGAGCTCTTTGATGTGTTTCTGACTCAGTAGATGGCACCACTTTATATGGGACTTATAATGTAAAAGTTATCCTACACCAATATGTGGTGGAAGGATATAAGATTATATATATATAATGTAAACGTTTTTCCATTATTTCTCGAAAACTGTAGTTTTTAGAGGAAAAGGAAAACCGCCATCGAGTTCAGCACAGTTAGGAGCAGTACGCACGTAAAACCTTTTTTTTCGGAAATTAAGTATTTGTAAGAAAATAATTAAACAAAATATTTAAGCCTACAGTTTTCGAGAAATAACGGAAAAACTTTTACATTATAAGTCCCATATAAAGCGGTGCCATCTACTGAGCCAGAAACACACCAAAGATCTCTACCCATTCCCCTTAATTTATGCAGAATTTAACCCCCATGAAGTTGCGCACGAATTATAAATCACTCCTCGAGATTTGTCGTACTTTTCAGCGCCAATTTGTTTTTTTTTTTAAATAAATGCATTGAAAATTATGCTCATTTGACAGTTAACACAACACTTTTGTGGATGCTGATAAAATGTCTGTTTTAATAACTTAATAATAATAAATTTTAATTCAGATTGTTATTACAATAATGGACAAAATGAAATTGTGTCATTTTTTAAATTAAAGTCGTGAATTAAAATAATGAACCAACTGTAACACACATAATTACTCCGATATATATTTTTTTTTACATAATTACACAACGATCACTCTTTATTATTCACACTTTCTTATACGATTATGCATATTCCGCGCTGAGTGTGCGTGCATAAAAACGTAAATAAATTGTCTTATGAAAAAAAAAAAAAAAAAAAAAAATCGAGTGTTGTTATTATATTATTATTGTTGTTGTATAGAGTTTGGAAATTGAGAACGATAATTTCGGTTTTTATATTGTCATTACGAAAGCACGGAATTTAATTCCCATATAGGAAAGCTGTGCGAGCGCGTGCGTGTGGATTTTGTTTTTTTTTTTTTGTGAGCGTGTGGTGTAATAACGAGAGACTTTCACTTTTCGAATGAATTAACCGCCTAATTTAGCTCAGCCCAGATTTTCAATTCGGTATAACATTTTTTTTCGTTGAAATGTAATGAACAAAAAAAAAAACCTAAGTGTAAGCCAGAGAGTTAAATGTGGAAATAATTTATTAATTATTTTCAAATCATTTATTAAATAACTGTGACCAAGTGAAATAGAAAACTATTTATAAAAAAAGGTGTTTTTCAATTTTGAAAATACGTAAAATTTATACAGGGTGTTCGGGATACAAAAAAGATTTTCTTGTTCCTTACAGAACTGTCAAATTTATCCCGAAGATAAAAAAATGTTAAATTTATCTTCGGGATAAATTTGACAGTTTTGTAAGGAACAAGAAAATCTTTTTTCTATAAAAAAAAACATTTAGCATTTAGCTCTGTGACTTTTTTCAAAAGTCAAATTTATCTTCGGGATAAAAAATCAGCCAATAAAACACAGATTAGATTGAAAAAAAAAAATTCTTTTGAAAATGGGCTAAAACTAGTCGAGAATTTAAAGTTATTCAATCTAATCTGTGTTTTATTGGTTGATTTTTAATAATTTATTCATATTTATTTCATACAATATGAACTACTAATACTACTAAATATTAAAACTATTAATTATATAAAATATTATTTTTATTTAGAATTTTTTTATAAGTTAGGAAAAAATATTATTGCAAATAAAGCATCGGTTAAATTAGTTATAATTGTCGGTCCGCCGTGGAGTTCCAGACGGAACGAGATTGCCTTTAATTGCCTGACAAACAGACTTGTAAAAGGCTCTCGGCTAATGAGGGTGTGTCCGCTGCTCGTGTTTCAATTCAAACCGACGCGAATAAGAATTTGCTAACATAAAATCGAAATTCAGTTTAATTTTTTTATTGTTTGATATTATAAACAAAGCCCTAATAAACAATTATGGTCCATAAAATCAAAAATCGACAGCGCCCAACAATGACTTTTGACACTTTGAAAATTCCAATTTTCGATATGAGTGTCCGACTAAAAAAATGTTTAAACAGAAACAAGTCATATGTGGCATTTTTTTTATTGTTTGATATTATAAGCAAAGCCCTAATAAACATTTATGGCCAATAAAATCAAAAATCGACAGCTCCCAACAGTGACTTTTGACACTTTGAAAATTTCGAATTTTCGATATGAGTATCCGACTAAAAAATTGTTTAAACAAAAACAAGACATATGTGACATTTTTTTAGTTTGATATTATAAGCAAAGCCCTAATAAACATGTATGGTCAATAAAATCAAAAATCGACAGCGCCCAACAATGACTTTTGGCATTTTGAAAATTATACAAATTTCATTGAATTCTTACTGCAATAATTTACTGAAAATAAATGTTTTTAAGGTTTTTAAAAGAGGTATTTGATTATTAATTGGTTAACACTATTTTGTATATAATTGTTTGAGATAATAACAAAATTTTATGTTTTGTCAGATGGTGGAGGCGGCGCCGGATTCGTGGCTGGAAATTCGTAGCCAACTCCTCATCGGTTGAATCATCTTTGTTTCATTTTATTTAATAATATAAAAAAAATAAATATTTTCATAATATATTCCCATAACTCTATAAAAAAAAATGAAGAAATGCATAGTAACCTTGCATAGCAAGGGGGCGTAAATAAGTTTATTATTTGAAAAAATGTGCATTACTAATTCTTCGCTTGATCCACGATTAATTCAATTTTCAATTACGCGCGCAATTAACGTAATTTATTCCACGGTATATATTTAAGTACAAGGTGTTTTCTCGGTAAATGATGTGCGACCATAAGTCTATACTTACGCTGTCTCTCGAGTTGCTCAAGATGTAATTCCCCTCCTCCCCGCTGTCGGACTAATTGCACCTCGGGTAATTACAGGTGGGCAATAATAAATTGTAAATTTTGTCGATCGGAGGTGCGTAAACGCGTGTGCCTCATGTTATGTAATTATGCAAATAACGGGGCGTGTTTGTTTGGGGCGGGCGTGTTATTCAAATTTCACGCACGTTGGGAGTCTCATCCGGGGGGGGGGGGAGAATCGGTAATTTCAGCTTATACACTGTTTTTTTTAAATTTTATTTCGTTGATTACTGAGACGCTTAATTATTGAAAATCCATGCTTATTTTAATAAATAAAATATTTTTGATTTTCAATTAATTTTTTGTATTTACTTTCACTGCAATTATTTCGCTAAGCTGCAGCTTCTTCGCCTGAAATTAATGTGCGCGTGTATTAAAAGGTAAGTGAAGTAAAATTAAAATCGATTGTTTGTTTTTGTTTCACAAGTGATATAATAATTTTATTCACCTTTTAATATGTTACAGTGCTGCATAATTGTATTATTTTTTGATTTTAATTTTACTTTATTTACCTTTTAATATTAAAAATGTTTCTTTCATCAAGTGATAAATGAGAAAGTTATTCAAAAAAAATGCAACATATTTTTATATATATATATATATATATATATAAAACATATTAATTAAAATAATTTCTCCTAAAAGATTTAAAGAATTTGCTATTTTTGATGATGTAAATCTTATTAAACGTTCATTAACGCACATTATTGTTTTCCCCTTTATTAAATCTTCAATAATTTAACAAACAATTTTTACTGGACTGTAAATTAATTCAATTAAACTAAATATTTATTACATCTTCCTTTTTTCTCATTGCGCGGTGCAATTATTCGAATCCCACGCTCTCGCCGTCGTAATATATTTACTATCAACAAATGCACATTTTTTTTTCATACATACATTTGTAATCATTATCGAGAGTGTGCACGTTGCCATTGTGAGTCAGTGTGCTTTAGCTCAGGCTCCCTGGAAACGCGCGAATTTGTGACCGTGCGAGAAATCCCGATACGAAACTCAACACCGCAGCTAAAGATAATCAGCGGCGGAAAACATTTTTGTTGTTCGCCGTTCCTGCGATTCGGCGAAAAACCGCAATAACGGCTGCACAAATATAGAATTGCAAAAAAAAAATACGCAACGTTCGGTTTTCAGATTATAGTTTGGTTGTGTTAAATAATAAGATATTTTTTTGTTTTTAATGAAAACACAATGCATAAAAAGTTTGTTCTACACTAAATTGAACAGATTTGTGATGTCACTTGCTGTCAATACAGAAAGTGTATATGAAAAACAGAATATTTTAAGTGTAGTTTGCAAAATAAAGTAAAAACCTTCCGCGGCTTCAATTCAAATAAAATAGACAATAAAAAAAATGGTGATGTGTCCATCATGGTACTTTCCCCGGTGAATACGGTCACTTATTTGAAAATTTAATAGGAAAGCAAAATGATTAATAGAAAAAATTTATTGTTGTCTTTCAAAGTTAAAACCGAGTATTTAGAAGAATATTGTAATTAAGTGTGTTATTTCTTACCTTACAATGTGTTGAAATCATTTATCCACACTCTTCTTCATTTTTTCAAACTTTGCGAATGTGCTGAATACGACGGCACTTTGACGTTTTATTTGTCATTAAAATAATTATTTCAATAATTAAAATCTCTAAGGGAATTTATAAAATGAAAACCGGAGGTCCTACAATAAAAGTTTTATAACAGAAATTATTTATTTTCCAAGATCTAAAACTTTTATTTGAAACATTTTTCTATACGAATTAAAAAATGAAAAATTGCTAAGAATAAAGTTGCACTTAATGAGTTTTGATTCTAACCAAAAGCTTTTCAGATCATTACACTGTTATATAAAGCTTAGATATAAAGTTTGAGCTTAATCCATTCAGCCAGACAGACACACACACAGACATTTTTCAAAATTCGATGGAATGGACTCAGGGGACCTCAAAACGTGCATATTTGTTGAAATTGGCGGTTCGAAAATTTTCACGATCACAATACTTTCCCTTGGACAGGGGTCCGGGGAAAGTAAAAATGCATGTAAAAGCTTCTATGTTTCAGGATTAATAAAAGATCATAATTTAGTCATAATAAATGGTAGACGACGCAAGCGCCATCTTTTGCCTAATTTCACGTGGCCCTGTCAATGATTTGAGACATTAAATAATCTTTTTTAAAATCATATTTAATGTTGATTGCAAACCCGACACACACACACACATACAATCATGTTGATATGCAAATTAATACAAATTACAAAAAAAAACAACAACAATAATTCTTTATTACCATGTCAGTCACGATTAAAGACCGACTGATGTCTTAATAAGGGGGGCGTTCACAGATTGCCAACGACCTTTTAAGTACGCTCAATTCGCGTAATAATCCACGCAATTGCGGACCCGACTTTCCTGGACACTTTTCCGATTGTGGTTATTTATAAACGTTACTCAGCTACCATAAACACATTTCGCGGAATTTTTATATGGACTCGCGAAAAAAAAAAATAATATGAACAGCTTTTTAAAATGATATGCACGATGTTAAAAAGGAGCAGCGCACATGACATCACCCTCGCGAGTTAATTCCGAGCGTGACCTTGGGTTTGACGGGATGGACGTCTGGAGGAATGCCAGGAGAGTGAATATTTTGACCGGAAATACGGTCCGTGATTGTCCTTTGTTTAATTGCGCTTATTCGCTTGGGAATTAAGACTGCAGCGCTTCGTGAATGTGAATTTTTTTCAAATTCTGTTGCTTTTAACAAAACGAAGTAACGTGTTATTTGCTTAGAACAAGTGTAATAGAACAATGTAATTGCTTGTATAGTTGGTCCAAAAAATATAACACTTAATAATAAATTAATAAATCTATATATTCGATTTAAAGAATATATAAAAACGACTATATAAAAGTCGAAATGGAAGTGATTTAAAAATATATAATTATTCTTAATGCAACTGTCTTTTCATAATATAGGAGTGAAATTTCAAAGTTCAAAACGATCGACTTTGGCGCCTTTAATTTTCGATTTCTTTGGCTTAGATTGTTACTAGATGTCTTAAGAATTATATCAAACAATAAAAATGTTTATTTTTTTATTTTAGCTATTTTTCAATTTTTTTTATTATTCACGGTTTTCAAGAGAAAATCGGTTAAATTTCAAAGTTCAAAACGACCGACTTTGGCGCCTTTAATTTTCGATTTCTTTGTCTTAGATTGTTACTAGATGTCTTAAGAATTATGTAGAACAATAAAAAAATATTTTTTTATTTTAACTATATTTAAAAAAAATGTTATCCACGTTTTTGAAGAGAAAATCGGTCAAATTTCAAAGTTCAAAACTGCTGACTTGACGCCTTTAATTTTCGATTTCTTTGTCTTAGATTGTTACTAGATGTCTTAAGAATTATATAAAACAATAAAAAAGTTTATTTTTTTATTTTAGCTATTTTTTAATTTTTTTTCTTATCCACGGTTTCCAACAGAAAATCGGTCAAATTTCAAAGTTCAGAACGACCGACTTTGGCGCCTTTAATTTTCGATTTCTTTGATTTATATTGCTACAGTTATTCAAAGCAATCTTTCAGGTTACTATTAATATGCTAATCGGTTTGTAAACGGACTAGGGGGCAATAACAAGGCAATTATTTTAGTTTTGTGTTTGGTAAAGCGCTTCGTTGCTACATGCAAAGACCGCGACATCTAACCACTACTGTGGTTTGGTGTTTGATAAAGCGCTTCAGTGCTACACACAAAGATATACCCATCTTCAGTGCTACACTGCTAAGGTCAGGCAACAATTTTATGTGGCATTCTCAACTATTCAACGAAAAACCGAAATGGCCGTCACTTCCACATTGTGGTTTCGTGTTTGGATAAGTGTTACACACAAAAAGGTTCCTATCAGTGTAGTACTGAAGATAGAGACATCTTTGTTATTCAATAACGTAACAGTAGTTGAATGCTTAGTCCATTTTCGAGCTGTTTCTAGATCATGCGCACATATTGAAGTGAGAGAGTCAAAACTCCCTCAATTCATTGTATTCCAAGCTCCAATTGTAGCCGAACATATCCAACCTAAAAAAAAAACTATTCCATCAAATCCATTTTGTTTTCGTGTGGTTGTGTTGACGCCTTTAATTTTCAATTTCTTTGTCTTAAATTGTTACTAGATGTCTTAAGAATTATATAAAACAATAAAATCCATTTTGTTTTCGTGTGGTTGTGTGATGGATGAGTGGCAGTTGCATTGATTACAATCACCAAGATTCTGTGTGTGCGTGTTTGTTGTTGGTTTTTTTTTTTCTTCTTTATTGTGAGACAAGAATATCCACAAAATGTCCATTAAAACCTTTAAACCAGTATTGCGGCAGAGGATGAGATCATCGCCACTCTCGCATTACGAAACGGCCTCCTCCTCCTCCTCCCGTCTCTCCCCACTGATCGCTCGACCGTTCGTCCGTTCGTTCGTTTCGAAATGGCCGATTTGAAAGTTTAACGGCACGTATGTGCATGCATGCCGTTGTGTGTGTGTGTCTGGGAGCGTGGGCATCTCTCACCTTCATCAACTACAAACAAGGGGAAATGCACTTTTCTTCTACGGAGAAGCACACAATAAAAAAAAATGAGACAAATGAAAATACGCAATAAAGTTTGCATAAATTGTTGTGATTGAAATCATCGTAAAGTATTTGACAAAAAAAAGTAACTAATTTGCTAATTTAATAAATCATTTTTTTAACTTTGTTTATATAAAAAAAGACCTTTATTGGTATTTCCTTTACTTTACACTATATATATATATATGCATCATTTACCAACTTAAACTTTTCGCTTATCAAAAGTGCAACAAATCAAGTGTTTAATTTATCCTTTAAATATTATTATTTCAAAATGTTTCACCAAGTGATAAGTGGGAATGTTGTTCAAGAAATTTAAAAAAAAATGTGATGATTGCGTAACGATCATCCAGGTGCATTGTTCGCGATCCATTTGCGTCGGGATATCGTGTAAATATTGACATTTGCGAATTGTGCACGTTTTTGTGCACGGTTAGGCATTTCAATGCAACAAGCGATTGTCTCGGAGCCCGAACAATGATGGAAATTATGCAACGCCCGCGTATAACAATGGCGCAGGTTGTAATTAGTAAGCAGTGACCTATCTCATTCCCATTGATTGCCAGCTCTTTGAGCAGTCAAGTGTGGTCTTCGGAAGATTACGCAATGATTAACCGAAGATAGAAATTAGCACAATAAAAAAAGGACGCAGAATGTTGTTTATATTCGGATGAATAAAACTGTAAAATCTGTCAAAATAAAAAATTCTTCAATCTTTGTCGGAGTTATGGAGCTCGATCGCACGAAATCGGTCGTACGTAACTGTCAAATTCACATGTAAATTCATATCTAAATGACAGATTTCATATGACCGAAACGTTCAAACAATTTCAGGAACATTGTTCAGTGTTCCTAAAATGAAAAGTTTTCATTTTTTTTCTACAGCCTTGCATGGTATATAGAAGCTTGTTTCGCTGAATGGAAGAAAAACATTTTTTTTTCTACAGCCTTATATGGTATATAGAAACTTGTTTCGCTGAATTGAAGAAAAAAATATTTTTTTTATTGCTACATTTATTCATATTTAGAGTATCTCGCCAGGCAGAAATATAAACACATTTTTATAATTTTCACCCTACACCCATATGAGTAGAAAGTGTCATTGAATATGTATATATATATAATTTATAATTTTGCTTTTGTGAAAACATACAAAGTCCCAGAACTGACACATAGATGGCGCCTTAAGTTAAACAGTGTCTTCAAAATTATGAACGATTTTTTTTAAGGTTACAAATTCCGGATAGCTCAAAAGTCCCAGAATTGACACATAGATGACGCTACTAGTGAATTGATGTCTCCACGGCTGACTTGAATGATTTACTTTTAGGTTCCTGTCAAAATTGACCATTGCTATAAGTTGTAATACCGCTAGGCCAAGTGTGCTTATCTTATTGCACAGACGTGTACGTTATTTTTATCGTCACAATCTAAGCAACTTTTGCAATAGACATATATTACTAGAATTTGAGGTTAATGAATAACGTACATGTTAAACATTACATTTCCCATATGGAATAGCCTCGAATAATTGGAAAGATAACACCTGTTGAACATTTTTATTAAATAATTAATTTGTATTAAAAAAAGATCCACCAAGTGTTAATTAATATTAATAGTAATATTTACTAACCTCGACACCCAATACGGGTAAAATCGGTTTAAATTGCATGTGCCTCGAATTACTTCTAGATTCTGCAGAACGTTTGTTTATGATACACCTACTAACAATTATTATTCAAATTCTCCAGTTTTGCGTTTGTCGCGATTCTATAATCAATACGCATATAACATTGACATTTTTTCTGCATAATTTACAATATTTAAATATAATCTTAGTGAATGTATTCAAATTACATCTTAAGTTAATTATCAATGTATTCTTATGTTATATTATAGTTTCTTTGTATTGTATCAATGTAATGTATTACTGATATAGCCCTGTAATTGGACTTTCGAGTCTGTTGGGGGTTGTAAATAAATAAATAAAAGAGGATAAGATTAAGAAAGAAAGAAAGTAATATTTACTATCATCATATCATTTTCAGGGGGTTCCTCCTGAATAAAAAAATTCTATAAAATAACAGGTTTATAGATAGCAACTTATCTATTTTTTATGTGGGTTCTAATTCACTCGTTACTTCATCATTTTTTAAAAAAATCTATTTTTATTTATAATAGATTCAGCCGCTCCGAAATAGTAATGTCTCAACACCCGAAATAGTGCCGTGACGAGAAAAAAAAACTGATTCTTTTTTGGCGTTCACCAGTAACAATATAAACAGTAAAAGACGACGGCGTCGTCTATTTTTAAAAATAGAAGCCGCTTCCTGAGCGGCATTTCCATCGGAATGAAGCTGGAAGAAATTCGTCCCGGGTTTATTGCCCGCGTTTTATTTCCGTGCGTTTTGTGAAGTGAGTTAAATGTCAGCCCGATTATTTCGGTGCCGTTTAATAGAACCGCGATAGGAAAAAAGTAAGAAAGGAAACGGAACGAAGAAGAGGAGGAGGAGGACCACCCCTGGAGTAGGCAAAAATTGGGTAATTCAGTAAGTGATTGATCAGTTGGATGTTATTTGACGCCTGAAAAAAAAAATAATAAGAAATTTTGTATTATGGACGCTTCTACCATAGAAAACCTAAATGGAAGAGCAAAAAGGACGCTTATAACGATTGTTTACATTAGCGCGTTTTTTTTGATACCAACCTGCAAACATTGAAAGAATATCTTGAAAGCAGTTCTACCAACATCGAAATAAAATCGAAAATTTAAATCTGGAAGGAAATATTGGGATATTATGTAATAATGTAATAGCCATAGACGTAGAATATACTAGACGAGTAATGATGTGGTGGGGATAGGGAATGTTTGTAGTCCGATATATCGCGTCTGAAAACGTAAACATAAACTCAAGTCGCAGCTGTTCGATTTCCCGCTTAAATTCAAATTATTTATTATTGTTTATGATGGTCGGATTTCTTTAGCATCGTCGAATCATGAAAATATCCGCTCATTTCACGGTATTAATATCTTAATTGACCAAAAATATGCAGACTTATTATTACTTGTTATGTTATTATTACATAAACAGACCTGATGGTAATTCGAAATTGTAAATAAATATAATTTTATATTTTGACATCAGGATAATAACCGTAAGACACAAATAATATCGTAAATGAATTATTTCCAATGACTTCAATAAAGGGTTCGAAGAATTCAGGAAATAAAACAATGACAATATAACAATAATCACGAATCAGACAATAAACACAAGCAGAAATAAGCAAATAAAACACAGACAATTAAAATCTAGTCAAAAACACCAATACGAGCTACTAATTCAATAAATCACTGACGAGTTTGTGTATTGGGTTGGGCGTCAAAATCAGCTGTGAAATTACTTTGTGTTTACAAATTGTGTATTCCCCTTACGTTTTCCCCCTGTATTTTGGATGACAACAAACGGTGCGTATGCTTCCTCTAGTTATTCTAACTCTATGATAATAGCAATACATTAGCACGTTAATTTATACCAACCTACAAACATTGAAAGAATCCCTTGAAAGCAGTTCTACCAACATCGAAATAAAATCGAAAATTTAAATCTGAAAGGAAATATTGGGATATTAAGTATATAATAATAGCAAAATAATAATAATAAAATGCATAATTTATCTTTGGTGATAAATAGTATATGAAATATTTATAATATGGTAATAAAATGTACTGGAGTACATTACAATAGAATGTGAAGATAATTAATAACATACATGTTTAAATTTAAAATTTTCTGTACGGAATAGCCCCGAATATTTTCTTCACAGAATAGCTCCGAATATTTTCTTCACAGTATAGCGCCAAATATTTTCTATTCTGTGAATGCCCCGAATCTGCGCATGAAATGTTAAATTCGTTATTCGCTTAAATAAATGTTACGATTTACAATAATAATAATAAAAAAAATAATTTTGGGCGAGGTTTGTGTTTATTTATTTATTTTGGCAGCGTAATAACTTTCATTTCCTCCGCTATAAATAGCCAACGGTGATGTAACACGGACCGGAAAAGTGAATGAAGGTTAGTTTCGCGCCGCGGTGATAATTTATGATAATCGCCGGTTAACTGGAGCCGGTTTTCTGGGTTAAATGTTACCGATCGCTAACAGTGCGAGTTGAAGATTTAAAACGATCCTCCCCGCGTAGGTTAATATTAAAAAAAAAATTAGAATCGAGCGATGATAAGTTAATCAAATTCGCGAAAACAAATAATTAGACTTAATTTTATTTAATAATAACCCTACAACCATGTGGGTAGAAAGGGTCATTGAATATATATATATTTATTTAATAATTAGGTTCATCTTTACGCAACTTAAAAAATCATTTAAAGCCTTTAATTTTAATTTTAACTTATCCTCACGCTTATATATATATAAATCTTTATTGGCATATTATTTTTAACAATAATAATAATAAATACAATAAATAACTAACATAAAAATAAATTCTTCTGCCAATTGGCTATCGACCGTTGGTCTTTCCGCCTGATTTTGCAAAAGTCTGTCCTTGTCAGTTGCTGTGTCAAAAATGTTTTGATCGCTAATGTCGTCCATTGTCTTATGAAATCCTCACGTTTATTAAATAAAATAATTCGTATTCGGATCTTCACGTAACCATTTAAAGTTTTTAATTTTTAATATTTCGGTGATTAGCGATGGTTTTTTTGTATTTAATAATTCTGTTTATCTTCACGTAAAGTAAGTATTGTGAAATAAGGTGACTCTAAATTTTTTTTCGCGATTACAGCACCATCTATCATATTGACGAAAAAGTAAGCTAAGTTCTAATTTTTTACCAGGAATCTGATTCTGCAATAAAAAATAGGGGTTTTTATTTAAAAAAAAATGAGTTGACATTGATTTAGCGATAACGGCGCCATCTAGGACAAAGCCAATACTGTGTAATTATGGCCCACTTATATAGCTTAATTTTTGCCCAGGTCATTTTTCCGTAAAATTGATTGTTTCCGAGATATTTCCTGAAAACACTTTAAATGGACCATAAGGTTTTTTTTCTTAAATTTAATTACAAATAAATAATAAAAAAATCGCATTAATTACATTTAATAAATCTCTCCGTAAACTTGGTTGTTTCCGAGATATTTCTTGAAAACACTTTAAATGGACCATAAGGATTTTTTTGTTAAATTTAATTACAAATAAATAATTAAAAAAACGCATTAATTACATTTAATAAATTGGTGAATCCAGATGTCACGTTACATTTACACCTGATTATCACAGTTAAAATAATAGTATATTATCCACGGGTATATTAATAAACCATTATTTTTATTGCACTCTTATTAATTATGGCTAACAATTAAACCAGACTTCTCATCCGATTATGTCATACAATTTAAAAAACACCGACCTTCCTTAATTAACCCTCTCGGCTCGATTAAAAAGAAACACGACCGGCAGAATTCCTTTGATGCGAGCAAACAATTAACGGATCCGCCGAGAGATAGAGAGAGAAAAAAAGAAGGCACCGTTACAGTCCGTTCTTCCAGGCCGAGCCTTTTCTTCTATTCTTTCAACACTCGCGATATTATTATTAATAAACCGCGCGTGCATATTCATGAAAGCCATTTGCATCCACCCATCGCGATTATTAATAATAAACACTTTCGCCTGTTGTGAGTGCGGTCATTTTTTTTTACTTTCCGTGGTTTTACGCTCTAAATGGTGCGTATTTAAATTTGTGCGGTGATTATGAGAAGGAAAACGAAATTAATTGAGGATGATTAGCGGGGTGAAAAATAATTTGAAAAAGTCGGTTACTTTTATTTATTTTTTTTTTTTTGGGGGGGATCTGGTTTTGACTATAATATGAATTTAAATAGAAAAGAGGGTAATGTTTCCGAATGGTGTCACGGGATTTTTAAAATTTTGAAAACGGAATCATGGGTAAACGTGTGTGAAATGAACGAATCCGAAGTCAAAATCTGTAGGAAACTTACCGTTTGGTCACAATTCGCATTTAAAGTCCCAATTTTGAGGTTATAATTGATTCGATTTTCGACTAAATAAGCACATTGCGAGTATAAATCGTACACATGATCAAATAATCTTCTAACTAACTAACCATCATTATTCAAATGTGTATATGTATGTACAATAATATACAAAGGTTAGAATTATATTCTGTAGATGATGAATCGGCTATTGACCGGAGGTCTTTCAGCCTAACCTTCTAATTTATGACGAAAGTTAACAAATTTGTTGCGATTTTTTCATTTACTCAGCCAAAATCACGATTTTAATTTTATACAGAAAATGACGTTAATTTAATATCTGGCGTGGTATTTGCCCGAGAAGTAGTTGTTTTAAAGTACTTACTTAACGTAAGTCAAAAATGGCACAGATGCAAAAGAGGAAATAATTTATTAATTATTTTCAAATTCTTTTTTATTATTTAATTTACAATATGAATGAAAATAGTTATATTTTTGAAATTTAAACTGACATTTTTCTACTTGACAGTACAAATTCATATTATTGAATCCTAGAGACTTGCCCTTTTTAAAAAGATTTACATTTTACTAGCTATACAGTTTCTACGCAACGATAACATGTGAATTTGACAGTTGTCTTGATCAATTTCAGAAATAACGATTTCGTAACGTAACAACATTCATTCCACGCTCATTGTACGATAAGCTATTTTAAACAATTCTGATTTATTTATAACACGTAAACTAATGTATTCCACTTTGTTTCAGGTAATTACACCGTGGATGTGACCTTCCGGTCGTAGCGGAGCGGTGCGGTGCTCAAATATTTGCGGGATTGCGTAATTTCGCCGCCGTGATTAAACGAGGGCTCAGGAGGCAAGGTTATGTCAATTTTTATCTTTTGCGTGGCGCGGCCCGCGTGTAGATAGGCCACTTTACTCCTCTTGATTATGTCATTGGAGTTACGCACGCTCGGTGCGTCCGTTAATGATAATTGTAATTTATTCGCCGGGAAGAATGAATGAATGTGTAACAAAAAATGAACGGTAAATAATTTTTATCACTGCAATATTAAAATTCAATAATTTTATGTAAATGTTTTTATAATTGTCACTTTATATATATATATATATATATATATATTATTGTATTGTTTTTGTAAAACAATATATATTCCTTTCAGATTACTTTAACCGAGGTTAATATTCTTTAAGATAATTATTATTCTTTTGTTTCGTAATCGAGAAACGTCGATTATTATCAATTTTTTTTGTTTTGTTTTCGAGACAACCGTAAACAGACATTACTTAATTAGGCCGCGTTTTCCGTTCAATTGTCCAGCCGATGATTAATCGCTACAAACATTCGCTCACACACCGTGGTCATTAACAACGGAATTTAATGATATTCAAATGACGTCCGACCGCTCGACAAACAACCGAAACACGAAACAAAACAACCCCGCCGGCGATCCTCCATTGTCTTCTATATACGTCCAGGATGTCATTAAGCTTCGCGCAATCACCACTTGGATGATCAATGTTGATGTTTCGGATTATTTAAAACAATATTTATACGATTAAGTTGATTTAAGAAGTGTTTGGGTTTGGCTAAATTTCTATTACAAATCAATTTCTAAAATCAAGATATAAATAATTTATAGTTTCTTCTTCATTTATTTCATATGTAATCATTGTTTTCTTCATTCAGGAATTAATTCGTAACTGGTGAAAATGCTCACTTCTAAAAAAAATATCAATAGTGTAATTGAAAAGATCCGAAGCATCAACATTGATCATCCAAGTGGTGATTGTGCGAAGCTTAATGACATCCTGGACATATCTAGAAGACAATGGAGAATCGCCGGGAATTGATTTGTAACTGGTGAAAATGCTCGCTTCTAAAATATATCAATAGTGTAATTGAAAAGATGCGAAGTATCAACATCGATCATCCAAGTGGTGATTGTGTGATCGTTACCCACCCTGTATATATAAACACATAACATAATTATTAATAATTATGTTTTATTATTATAAAAGAGTTAAAATTTACTTTCTGTGTACAAAAAAATTGTTTGCTACATAATTAAAACACAACCACTCGATTGAACAAGCACATTTTTTTCTCGTTTCGTATAATTTTATAACGCGGACAACGCCTTTATTACATACATTTCTTTATTCTCTTTTTGTGTTCGCTCATTGGGCCAATTACGGGCATTACACACGAAGGAGATAAGGCAGCAGCAACAAGCCCGGCTCGGTTGCGTGCGAATGAGGAAACTGGGCAAAAGGTGTGCCTGAATGAAATGGAACCATACGACACGCATGCGATGCTGAAAAAATAAAAATAAATATATAGGAGGAATAATAATGATAATGGGCGACTTTTATTTTAGGCCAAAGGCCTGAATAAATAATTGTTACCGAGTTGTTGCGATTGCGCAACAGTAATTACACATTCTGGACTTCACTGTTGAGTTTCTATGGGGTTTTGAAAATGAAATAGATCGTACGCAATTGTCAAATTCGCTTGTTGAGAACCTATCTTGTTACTTAGTTTCTTGATGTAGGAGCTCATATTAATTTATACACTTTACAACAATGCTCTTCTTCTTTATTAAAGATAATTTCATAAAAATACGATCTCAAATCATAATAATGATCAAAATAATAAACTATCTTGTAACTTAGTTTATTATTTTGATCATTATTATGATTTGAAATCATATTTTTATGAAATTATCTTTTTTTTGCCACCTCAATGGCGCACAGGTTAAGCGGCAATCTAGTAAGCCAGGGGGCTCTGGTTCGATTTCAGGATTTCAGTCGTTGATTGAATGGCGTGATTGTCCCCCAAAATTGAAATTACAAATATGCAAAGGTTATATGGTTAAAGATATACCGATACTCGCACATGGGAGTGGAAGCAAAAAAAAACTTTTGCTCAAAGAAATGTTCAGCCAGCATTCATCTAGCGTATGGATAACTAGTGATGGCCATTTCGGTTTTCGAACCTCATCAGACTAGTGTGTTCCATGTGCAATGCCTTGATGAAGGCGACTGAACGAAAATTGTGTTGGGGTTATATGCCCGATATTATTCATAATAAATTAAAGACGACGCAAGCGCCACCTTTTGCCTAATTTCAATACTTTCTTTGCCGGGAAATCTTTGTAGTATATTGCTGATTGATGCAGCAATATATTTTTATTAACACTTTCTATCTCGATGAACATTGAGAAAAATATTACTCTCTTGATATTTTCATAGTGTTATTTCTCACTGCTGGAATCTCTTCCTGGTAGAATTGTAGACTACCGTGTGGACAAACCATGTAACTCATAAAAATTTGCGATTTTTATGAATTATAATCGATTTTACCCATCACTAATGTATACCATTTCCACTACATTTACTTACAAGCATAAAAAACGCTATTAATTCCCGTGCAGTTTTCCATGAATAACAAACTAACCCCACAAAGAAAATTTCAAAACCCGCATTCTACGATTCTCTTATAAATCCCTCAAAGAAAACCTAAAAACCCTCATTCCCCATTCTCTTAAGACGTTGCGGAGCCATTTTATTTGTTTTCTGCTTCTTTCAATTAAAAGATCTTTAGGGGAAAAAAACGGGGTCAAGTGGAGAGCGATCGAGCAACACATGGCCGGGGCGGAGGCGTCGCGACGCCTCGGATCGATAGCGTAGCCGCCGCGTCGTTGCCACGGCGACCGGATCCGCGAATGTGGGCCGGTGCGTGTGTCCCGCCCGGAAATGGCCATCGGAACCGTGACGTCAACAGCGGGGAATGGAAGAAATTCCCCCCCGAGTGAGGATTATTTTATTTTTTTCGACATGTGCTCGACATCTTGACGTGCATTAAAATTGAAATGTGTGTCGTCGAGTGTACGGGATCAACACTTGTTGCGCTTAAGATGGAAATGTAATCAAGAAGTTGATAATTTTACGAGACTCTTACTGTTATGAATTTTATACGTCATGTTAATAACATAAGAAATGGTGGGAGAATTAAAATTCTGTAGTAGTTTAAAATGCGCTCTTTTCGAACGGCATTGCTTCCTCGCACGTGAGACTGAAGCAGTTTTTGGAAATTCTAGTTTTGAGCAAGGAGCATATGTTAAACAAAAACGCCGGTTTAAAGTTTGCTCTTGCTATTTTTAGAAGTGCACAGTTTCGGAAATGCTCTTTTCCATTTGAACTGTACGTCTTGCTCTTCTCTCATTTTCATTAATTCTCTCCTATTTGCAATACACAGGACGTGTAAACTACACGAAAATAATAATAATAATAAATAAATAAAATACACCGTGTAGTGCAAATATTTTTTTCGTGTTATTCTCTTTCTTTCTCACTCTCTCATTCGTACCAAATGTCGCCATTCTCTTCCCTTTTGTTCTTACTATAACATTCGTTCAGGATATTCTGATTTTCTCTCTATTTCTCACTCTCCCATTCGTACTGGACGTCCTGCTATTCTCTCTTTGCCATTTGCACTGGTCAAGGTGAACCCTTCTTTCTAGCTCTATCTCTTTCACTTAATAATTAAGTGAAGTAAACCAAGAGTTTTATTCTGTATTTTTGAACCTTCAAAAATGTTCCATCAAGTTTTAAGTGAGAAATTAATCTAATCTCTTTATCACTTTCTCATTCTATCACTATTTTTCACTTCATCTCTTTTTCTCAACCCATCTCTTTCTCACTCATTCTCTCTCTTTCTGACTTCATGTCTCTCTCTCACTCCATCTCTCTCTCTTTCTCACTTCATCTCTCTCTCTTTCTCACTCCATCTTTCTCACTCATCTCTCTTTCTCACTCAATCTCTCTCTTTCTCACTCTATCTTTCTCTTTTTCTCACTCCATCTTTCTCTCTTTCTCACTCGATCTTTCTTTCTTACTCCATCTCTATCTCTTTCTCAGTCCATCTCTCTCTTTCTCAGTCCATCTCTCTCTTTCTCACTCAATCTCTCTCTTTTTTACTCCATCTTTTTCTCTTCCTTACTCCATCTCTCTCTCTATCTCACTCCATATTTTACTCTTTCTTACTCCATCTCTCTCTTTCTCACTCCATATTTTTCTCTTTCTTACTCCATCTCTCTCTCTTTCTCACTACATCTCTCTCTTTCTCACTCCATCTTTTTCTCTTCCTTACTTCATCTCTCTCTCTCTTTCTCACTCCATATTTTTCTCTTCCTTATTCCATCTCTCTCTTTTTCACTCCATCTTTTTCTCTTTATTACTCCATCTCTCTCTCCTTCTCACTACATCTCTCTCTTTCTCACTCCATATTTTTCTCTTCCTTACTCCATCTCTCTCTTTCTCACTCCATCTTTTTCTCCTCCTTACTCCATCTCTCTCACTCCATCTCTCTCTTTCTCACTCCATATTTTTCTCTTCCTTATTCCATCTCTCTCTTTTTCACTCCATCTTTTTCTCTTTATTACTCCATCTCTCTCTCCTTCTCACTACATCTCTCTCTTTCTCACTCCATATTTTTCTCTTCCTTACTCCATCTCTCTCTTTCTCACTCCATCTTTTTCTCCTCCTTATTCCATCTCTCTCTTTCTCACTCCATATTTTTCTCTTCCTTACTCCATCTCTCTCTCTCTCTCTCTCATTCTCACTCTATCTTTCTATTTCTCACGTTTGCGCCCTCTTTGACACACACTGGATGCCCGGCTCTTTTCTATTTCTCACTCTTCCATTTACAATGGACATCCAAATGTTCTCTCTTGTTCTCACTCTACTGTCTATAACTGTTCTATTCATACCGAATATCTTTCTCACTCTGGACATCCTGCTCTTCCTTTTGTCCTCACTTTCGTATTCACATATATTCTTCTCTCTGGCACTCTTGAATTCACACCGGATGCCATATTTTGTTTCTCATTATTCCATTCGCACTGGTTGTCCAGATATTCCCTTTTGTTTGTCTTCATTCTGAATGTGAATTTTTACCTAAAGATGGCTTCGCATCACCGTTTCTCATCAAGAACGAATGATAATAGGCGTTTCTCTCAGATCTCTATTGTTACTTCTTTTTTTTATTTCTACTAGCCGTCTTACTCTTCTTTTTTTTTATTTGTACTGGCCATCGCGCTCGTCTCATTTTCATTCTCGCCATTTATACCGGCCATCTCGCTCATCTGTTTCTCACTCTCGCTATTTATACTGGCCATCTCGCTCATCTGTTTCTCACTCTCTCGCTATTTATACTGGCCATCTCGCTCATCTGTTTCTCACTCTCTCGCTATTTATACTGGCCATCTCGCTCATCTGTTTCTCACTCTCTCGCTATTTATACTGGCCATCTCGCTCATCTGTTTCTCACTCTCTCGCTATTTATACTGGCCATGTCGCTCATCTGTTTCTCACTCTCTCGCTATTTATACTGGCCATCTCGCTCATCTG
This sequence comes from Philonthus spinipes, assembly GCA_963082785.1. Taxonomy (NCBI): domain Eukaryota; kingdom Metazoa; phylum Arthropoda; class Insecta; order Coleoptera; family Staphylinidae; genus Philonthus; species Philonthus spinipes. Next base: position 3,630,489 of record OY720308.1, read on the forward strand.
TTTCTCACTCTCTCGCTATTTATACTGGCCATCTCGCTCATCTGTTTCTCACTCTCTCGCTATTTATACTGGCCATCTCGCTCATCTGTTTCTCACTCTCTCGCTATTTATACTGGCCATTTCGCTCATCTGTTTCTCACTCTCTCGCTATTTATACTGGCCATCTCGCTCATCTGTTTCTCACTCTCTCATCATTTATAGTAGCTATCTCACTCTCTCACCATTTATACTGGCTATCTCACTCATCTCCTTCTCACTCTCTCGCCATTTATACTGGCCATCTCGCTCATCTGTTTCTCACTCTCTCACCATTTATACTAGCTATCTCACTCATATGTTTCTCACTCTCTCGCCATTTATACTGGCCATCTCGTTCATCTGTTTCTCACTCTCTCGCTATGTATACTGGCCATCTCGCTAATCTGTTTCTTACTCTCTCGCCATTTATACTGGCCATCTCGCTCATCTGTTTCTCACTCTCTCGTCATTTGTTTCTGGAAACGCGGATCGACCGGATCGAAAATCCGCCTTCAGTCTGGTGACCCAGTTCAATTCGCTTCACTTGGTGCTCGTCGCATCACTGCCCTCGCCTCCGCCGCCTCCTCCTCTCCTTCTCGTTTCACCGTTCTCTTAGCGGATTTCCAGTCCCCTCCTCCTCCGCCTCCACCTCCGCGGCATTACTCACGTCCGTAGATATTGGGTTAATTAGCGGTGCCGAGCGAATTGGGCCATGAGATGCGCGCCCCGAAATCTTCACAAAATAATAATGCGTCCATTCAATTCGAGCGGTGGGTTTACCTTGAACGGGAATTGTGGTAATTATCTTCTCACGCGAACACGAGTGTTTCGATGAGTTTTTGGTGAGTCGTTGCAGAGGGGATTGTTGAAATGAGGTCTTCATTAATTTTAATTGACGAAAAGGTACTCTTCAATGGAATTAACGTAATTCCATAAATCAATTGAAATGAGAACAATTGTCATGTTAGCTCTGAAGTTGGTTGAATGTGGAAAACAACAAGATGGATCAATCAATATAGTTTTGTTTTTCAACGCCCCGAATAAGACGTTATAGTTTCGTTGTTATTTGTACAAAAAATGGGAGAATGTAATTTAATGCATAATTCTAATGAATCAGTTTGGATTCAAAAAAAGGCACGCCACAATAGACAAAGTGCACAGATTTACCGACCGATTGGAGAAATCACTAGAAGAAAAGAAGATATATTTCAGCAGTCCTCCTGGACATGGCCCAGGCAGTCGATATAATAGGAAAATGATTTATTCACTTGGTCACAGTTATTTGTTAAAGTACTTATGTAAGATAAGTCATAATGTCACAGTAGCAAAAGGGAAAATAATTTATTAATTAATTATTTTCAAATTCTTTTATTTAATCAGTCGATATAGTCTAGCACCAAGAATTTGAACATAAACTTAAACAACTTCTGCCAGAACAATGCAGCTTGCTGTTAAAGTGGAATGTTTGGAATTAGATATGAAGACTAATATTCAGAATTTAGACCAATAAAGGCTGGTGTTCTAGATCCATTCCGCATCTATTTTTTTTTGTCCTGTATTTATATTTCTTTTTTGAAATTCAGATCCAATTTTAGTGGTTTTCACCGCATGAAATCGTCGACTCTTGTGGAACAAAGCGAGCCGCAGCCGATGCGGAAAACCGGAAACGGAGCTGCCGTGGCTGATTGTCGCTGTACACCGGTTTGTAAACGCACAAAGCAAATCGTTTCGTTTTTTTGTGTGTGTGTGTGTGGCATCCATTTAGCGGCAGTGCGTGCGGACATGGCGAGCAATGTCTTGGCCACGAAACGGCGACAAAGGTCAGAGCGTTTCACGCCATCGTGACCCCGCACTGAAGCCGACCATTGTCTGTCGTTGGTCTGGGCGCCCGTAAGAAAACGACCTTTGCAAATCATATAATGAATAAGTGTCGCGATCAATTGTCTATGATCAGTTTTGTAGAGTTTTCATTCAGTTGATTCATTTTGTTATCGTCAACAACAATTCGGTTAATAAAAGCATAGAGATACTAGTATACGTATATATATTTCATCCTCTTTGATAAAATTAAATAAATTTGGTGTCATGACCATAAACTCGACAAGATCGCTTTCCTGATGACGAAACAACGATTCTCTGTCATTTACCTTGTAGACCAAAACTAGTTTAGATAATTATGTGAGACAATCGTGCAAAACTTGCAAACAATCTAATTCTCTAATATTTTTTTTGTTTGGGATATTTTTTTCTGACTGTCAAAGTACATATTCGAAAAACTGTCAACAAGAAAGACGTCTGTCCTTTTTTTGTTGACAGTTTTTTCAATTAACATAACCTTCATTTGACAGATTGAAACCTAAAATGGAATAAAGCAGACTAGATACTTGTCCAGTCACACCAACATAAATTTAGTTCGATAGAAATATGTATACTATCAAACATATTTGTTATTTCTTTCGAACTATGAAAAATCTGGCTTGTTGACAGTTTAAAACAATTAAAACATGAAAATGTTAACACCCAATACGGGTAAAAGAGGATAAGATTAAGAAAGAAAGAAAACATGAAAATGTACTAATTAACTTATTTTCTTTTTGTGGACAGTTGAGATCGATCATCCCAACATAAATTTAGTATTACCAACTGAGGACAGTTTAATTTAATCATTCACTAAATCACACTAGGCGATCAGCAAGTCGTAATAATTTCTAATTAGTACAGCCAACTCAGGACAGTTGATAGTAAATAGATAAATATAATTACCTATAAAATATATAATTTCATATTCAGTAATAAAACCCAATAACATCACACAAATCGTTCCGTATGAGTAATATTTTACAGTTGTGTCTATTTATAAATGAGCGTTGCGCGCGCGCGCGTGTGTGTTCTAAGAGAGAAATTCCAGGATCGGGAGAGCGACCGCGGAGAACACAAGATAAAAAAAACACCGTTGAATTTATAGAGCGAAAAGTTGGCAGGCGAAGTGACTTTCAGGTGTGTTAAGTTCACGAGTTGCGAATGTAAAACTGCAACTGTGTCACCGTAAATTCCGTCCTCGGCTGATTCATATTCATGCCGCTTTTCACCGTTAACTCTTTATTGCGCTCGCATCCACACCGTGTGCGGATTTTTGCTGATTTTTATGCGTTGAACTCGTAATTACACTTTGACCTAGAAAAACATAAAATTAATTAATATTTCATTGAAATAATAAAAAAAAAATCACGATCCTTTTTATTACTTCAATTAAATATTAATTACAATCAGACGAATTATATTCCAGCACTATCTTTCAAATATAAGCTAGCTGTACCTATTTGTTACAAAAATTCTTCTCTAACAAGTTTTAAGAGGTGCCTAGATTTAAATCTGTGACTTGAAACCAACGTCTCAAGGAGAACCTTGAAGAACCCCATTCTGAGATTAGGAATGAATGATACCCCTCAAGGAGAACCTTGGGGAACCCCATTCTGAGATTAGGAATGAATGTTACGCCTCAAGAAGAACCTTGTGGAACCCCACTCTGAGATTAGGAATGAATGTTACGCCTCAAGGAAAACCTTGGGGAACCCTATTCTGAGATTAGGAACGAATGTTACACCTCAAGTAGAACCTTGTAGAACCCCACTCTGAGATTAGGAATGAATGTTACGACTCAAGGAAAACCTTGGGGAACCCTATTCTGAGATTAGGAACGAATGTTACACCTCAAGTAGAACCTTGTAGAACCCCACTCTGAGATTAGGAATGAATGTTACGCCTAAAGGAAAACCTTGTGGAACCCCACTCTGATATTAGGAATGAATGATACACATCAATAAGAACCTTGGGGAACCCCCTTCTGAGATTAGGAATGAATGATACGCCTTAAGAAGAACCTTGTGGAACACCACTCTGAGATATTACGAATGAATGATACGTCTTAAGATTTTACTGAATAGCTTACTTTTTTATAGTATAAGGTTGTTGATCTCATGCCCAACCACCTTTGTGTTAACTACACAAAGGATATTTGCTGTTGCTACATAAATGATATTACGAAATCATTTATGTTTAAACAACAAATGTCTGTTGTGTAGTTGCCTCCATATAGAATTAATATTCTTCTATTCAACTTTTTTTTTGTAGAGATAATTTAATATAGAGAACAAAACGTTACTTAATATTTTTTATTTTATTTATTTAGTGTTACCAGAATAATCTTTACACAGGTCAAAAAAGTTATATATGGTCATCTGTAGACACGTGTTTCGGAATTTATTGCTCGTCAGTACAGCTTCATGTTATAAACCTTCAAAGTTGTTAAATGAAATTAATTAACAAGTTATTTTTGTGAGAAATCAAATCGGTAAAAAACAGGATTTCGTATTCTATCAATTGCTGCTGTGTTGCTCCGACACTGTGGTTTATATTCCTAATAAGTTATGTTTCAGAATACTTTAGCACAACAGCCAGCTCTGCTTTAAATCCACAATCCCTTCCCACGCGTATTTTACTGTACTTTAGTATTAAATAAGATAAAAATTGCATTAATTTAGACAGATTCATATCATTTAAATTATTTTTTTGTTGTATGCATATTAACACGAAATAGGTCACCCTAACTCTCTAGAAAATCTGCATTGTAGGAAACGCCATTATATATTTTTTACGGCCGGATTATACAGTGCTAATAAAGTTTTATTGCGCGGAGTGGGCGTGCGGGGTGGTTGCTTATTAGGAAAACTGGCGTCGGGACGGCGGGTCACTGACTCGACTCCGCGACTCCCATGCTTCGGGAGTCGGACAATCGATCGATGATAGGCAGTCTAGGAAATGCCTTAACGCCGCAACCAGGAAAATCTATTTATACATTTACGCCGACCGCAAGAATATTACTTACCATCTGTTCTTCCTGGTGGTGTGTATTTTTAGTTATGAATAGAGAGTATTATTGCAAACAGGTACGCATGCGGTGTGTTGAAATGTTGCTTTCAGACAAGAAATTAGAAACGGTATGTTTCACCCATTTATATTTATTTAAAATAAAAATAAAAAAAAAGTGAAATAATATCTTCGCACTTTTAGTGTGAAGAAAGGTTGCAATATTGTTAGTTATATTGAATATTTAATGTAAGGAGAACCTTGAGGCACCCCTTTCTGAGATTAGGAATGAATCATACGTCTCAAGAAGACCCTTGAAGAACCATCTTCTGAGTTTTAGGAATGAATCGTACGTCTCGAAGAGAACCTTGGGGAACCCCCTTCTGAGACTATCATTCATCCAAAGTTTTTTTTTTCATAATATATATATATATATATAAATATATATATAAATATATATATAAATATATATATAAATATATATATATATATATATATATATATAGAGAGAGAGAGAGAGAGAGAGAGAGAGAGAGAAAGAGAGGTTATTTTATTAGGGGAAGTGTATACCTGCAAAAAAACGCGAGTCAAACGCATTGGACCGATTAATGTGTGTATGTTTAGTTGATTATTTGGCATATGTGTGTTCAGTTGCGTGTTATAGGCAACTAAACACACATACATTAATGCATTTGACTCGCGTATTTTGGGGAAATGATACTGATAAAAAAAGCTCTCTGTATATATGTATGTATACGATAAGTTCGGTTATTGTTTAGTTTAAATTACAACTAAAGAACTTTGCATCACCAGCCGTGACTTATGACCATCAACATAACATACTATTATAGTACAACTAAGAGTTTTCCATACTTTCATTTTCTCTCGTCTATTTTTTCCTTTTTTTTTAATATTATCAGAAACTAATAGCGTGTCGAACGTGAATAATGGCAAATCACTCGAGACATCGCCGCGCCGTTAATAGGGGCGGCTGCGGGCGGAGGGGGTGTTCTCCAGGGGGGTTTACTACATTAGCGTCACGCAAGTGAAGACATTGAACCTGCACGCGAAACACGTTCGATATTCCGTTTGACAGGAAACAACGAGCTTTTGTGTACACACCCGAATCGACGACACCGAGTAATTTATTAATCAATATTTTTTATGCATTACGACGGGCTAGACAGATGGAGGATAACGAAAAACGTAGACTCAATCAAATACAAACAAATATAATTAGACGTTTTGCAAATACAACAATTTGAACACTTTCAAAAATATCGCTACACATAAAACATTTATGTAATAATCGGGGCTATTCCGTATGGGAAATATTTTTCTAACAACTTTTATTTCTGTTTTGGGGGATTTTTACGTCCCTAAATTGGGAATAGTCAAAGCACGTGTTTGTCATGTTTGTAAACTATCGAAATTAATTAGACCATTTATTTCTAAATTAATTTTGACGATTCTAAATCCTCGCTTGATTATTTTCGTCAAATCTCTATATATCTCTTTCTATGATTTCTATCAACTCTAAATAACTTCACGAATATCCTCAATCGACGTGAAGTTGTACGTGTATGAATGAAATATTCGACGTTTTTAGATCAAATTTCTATCTATCTATGATTTCTATCAACTGTAAACAACTTCACGATTATCCTCAATCGACGTGAAGTTGTACGTGTTTGAATGAAATATTCGACGTTTTTAGGTTAGATTTCTATCTAACTATCTCTTTCTATGATTTCTATCAACTGTAAACAACTTCACGATTATCCTCAATCGACGTGAAGTTGTACGTGCATGAATGAAATATTCTACGTTTTTAGATCAAATTTCTATCTAACTATCTTTTTCTATGATTTCTATCAACTGTAAACAACTTCACGATTATCCTCAATCGACGTGAAGTTGTACGTGTATGATTAAGGCCCAATTTTACAATCCGCAAGTATTATTTTATATCTAAAATTATAATTATTTTAATCGTTGCCTTTTTTTTCAAGTTTAAAATCATTAATGCAAATAAATGCAATCGATAACTAAAACACTTCGATATGTTTAACAAACAACAAAAAGTGACACTAATTACGTTTAATTACCTCAAAACTCGATTTACTGCGGCTACTTTATTTCTTTGTTAACTCTGTGCAAGCAGAAGTGTTTGCGTTTGCATAAAACTTATCTGTCGTGTAGTTTCCATTGCCGGTATTCCGCACTAAAATATGGTAATGCGACAATTGAATATGATAATGTATTTAAATAAACACAAGTGGGGCAGTGCTTGCCTTTTATTATTATTATTATTTCAAGTTGCATAATAACGGCCGGAGGGTATATTGGATAACAATGCGAACGGCGATGACTTAAACCAATTTGAGTTTGCTCCAATTCGTCTTTTATTGTGTTTGCGGCATAAATTCAATTTAGTATTGACACACGAGATAATTAACAGGGTGATTTCAACCGTTACGAAATGGTGATTAATATATTTTTTTATTTAATTTTGCCGGCGTGTATTTGATATGTTACATTCGAAGCAATACTCCATCTGATGGAAGAATTTGGAACACTTTGGGATCATAACTCCTGTCATTTTGCAAGTAATCATACTAATTCAGTGGTTAGAAACAAATGCTAACATTTCCACATAAATTGCGCATTCATTATTTTTTTACGATGTGTGAATACAGTAATAATAATCACCCATTTGTGTTAAAATACAGCGACGAATTTTACAGCCCTTTCGTTTTATTCAATTGTCCTCTTCTTCCATTTAGTACTTGCTGTTAATATAAACATTATGCACACGTGCACTTTATGTGTGAAATTATGCAAATACGTCTTGAATGCATAAACACGTAGACACATAGCGAAGAAGTGAGTCGTCGTTCCGCGGTGTCCGTTTAAAGGGCAATAATAAGTTCGTTGACTCAGCGGAGCCTTGGCTGCTGCTGCTGTCATGTCAAACTGGCTCGGCTCACGGTGCCAAGAAAACGCAACATACATACACACACGTACGTACCTACAAAAAAAACAACAGAATAACAGTTTCTCATTTCCGGCTTTGAGTAAATAACCAGCCCGTATGTATTACGTATATATATATATATATATATAAATATTTAGCGTTTGCCGAGGAGCCGGCCACCTTTTCCATTTCTGAAATTGTAAATCCATTTACCCAGTTACGTTATCTCGCATCTCTCGGTTCGACTCAATTAATTGCATAACGAGCCGGCGAACGCGGGAAACGCGCTACGTGTTGACATCTAGCGGTGACGCGTGTGAACCGTGTCAATGGGTTTCAAGCTGTATATTTTTAATTCCTTTGTTATTTTAATTAAAATCACTAATCATTTTCTATCATCATAATATTCATTTTTATTATTACTTCTTTTATATGTAATTTATGTTTATTTTTTTATAGAAGAGTGTTTATTCAAGTGTTAAGTTAAAATGTCACACAGCTAAATAATTAATTAATTATTTTCAAATCATTTTTTTTTTTCAAAACTATTTTTTATATAAATTTTAAGTTTCTATAGTTGCCTCGTAATTGAAAATAATTTGCGTAATTTAGTAATTCATTATTCTAAAATCCTCTTAGAAGTAAAAAATGATAAATGTGTTGTCTATACATTTTTTTTTATTTTTATCCAGGGGGTTGTCGGATAATATTTGACATTAGGAAATACGGCAATGGTTGTCTATTTGAGTCTCAAGTGTAAAATTTATAATATTTGATTTTAAATTTATATATATCTATGATTTTAAACAACCTCAAATTTTGAATTGGTTTTATTCAATAAAATAAAAATGAAAAAAAAAACCAAATATGTAACCACCAATCAAATAATTCCAAATTTTCGCAATAACACCGGAAAAACAAACTTTTGAAGACAATTTCTGAGAAAAATCTAAATATTATTACCCCAAAAATGACTATTTTCTGTTTCTTAAATTAATTACTACTTAATTTCCGAAATATATTTAATAAAAAAGTACGAAAATTTGGGTGTTATTTTTTTTATTAGAATTAAAAATGTGTTTTTACCTTGTTACGCCACTGCTTTAATTTTTTCGCCTCTGTGAAAATTCGACCCATCGAGCTTTCGGCAGATTTGACAACGTCGCGCCGGTGATGTAAACTTCTCAAAAAAAAAAAATTACACAAACCGGTTGTGCAAAAAAAAATTATTAACGACAGCCCGAGATATCCAAGTTAATTGTCGGGAATTTGAATCGAAATGGAAATGCTGTAATTCGGTACGGTTTTAAAAAGTTACGCAATCCCTCGGTTTAATCTTTTTTTTTATTTTACCACCGCGTTTGAATTCTGCGCGACATAACCTCAAAAAACAATGCAATTATTTTTTTTAAATTAATCTTTTGTTTTTGCAGGTAAAGCATGGCGGATACGAGTCAGGTGGAGGTTCCACCGCACACGAACGGTATTTCTGAGGACGTCGACGAGGATGAGCGGGCGAAGATGCGCCCCGCTGATATCGACGCGGATGTCAAGGAGATGGAGCGGAGGAAGAGGGTTGAGTTGATTATGAACAGTAAGCTCTTCAGGGACGAGCTGGAGAGGATTATCGAGGTGCAGTTGAGGGACGGTTCCGGTACGTCGGGGTTGATGCAGCAGATTTCGGATATGATGGGCGTTTCGAAGAACGCCGGAAATGTGTTCAAGAATTCAAACTGTGTCGTGCCAATTAACGATATCCGTGGCATTGAAGCGATGGGTTACGCCAAGGGGGAGAAGATCCTCCGTTGTAAACTGGCCGCCGTTTACCGACTGATAGATTTGTACGGCTGGACGCAGGGCACCAGCACTTTAATTACTGCCAGGCTGAACCAGGACGAGGAGCACTTCTTAGTTAACCCGTACGGGATGCTGTTTCATGAGATTACTGCGTCGAGCTTGATAAAAGCCGATATGCAGGGGAACGTCGTCGAGCAGGGAACGACGAACTTTGGGGTTAATTTATCGGCGTATTCGCTTCATGCCGCGATCCACTCCTCGAGGCCGGATATTAAATGCATCATTCACGTCCACACTCCTTCCGTTGTAGCTATTTCCGCCCTGAAATGCGGCTTGTTGCCGATTAGCCAGGAATCAGTCGTGATAGGTGAAATCAGCACGCACTCGTGCATCGGCGGCATCAGCGATCCTGAAGAGAAAGATAAAATCACCCGCAATTTGGGGCCGAACAACAAGGTCTTGCTATTAACGAATCAGGGTGCCGTCTGCTGTGGCGAGACAATAGAAGAGGCCTTCTTCAACGCACGTAATACCGTCCTCGCTTCCGAGTCGCAGCTTAAATTAATGCCGATGGGCGTCGATAATTTGATACTTCTCACCGACGAGCAACGCAAGAAGCTCTATGATGCCGCACACAAGGCTCCGGAGAGTTCACCAAGGCCCGATCAGCCGTCTATTCTGGAAACCAAGATCGAGAGGAAGTGGCGGGTGGGAGGTGTCGAATTCGAAGCGCTCATGCGGATGCTGGACAACGCCGGGTTCAGGACCGGCTACATATACAGGCATCCGCTTGTTAAAGGCGAACCGCCGAGACCGAGGAGCGATGTGGAGGTACCCCCAGCCGTTTCATCCCTTGGATACCTTCTCGAGGAGGAAGAGTTGTACAAACAAGGGTAAGTATCTCATATTTCATTTTCATCCGAATTTAAATTGTTTATTCAGAATTACACCAATTTTAACTCAAGACACTAATTTATAATGAAATCCTGGAATAATAAAAAAATTATTTTAATAATCAATGAAACTCCAAATTTACAATCATCTTTTAACTCTATTAACCCTCTAGTGTAACTTTTTTTTTTATTAAGTTAATGTTTTATAGTTGACTTTTAATGAAATGTTCAACCACCATTTATCTAGTGTATGGATAACGATGCTACTAGAAATTAGACAATAGATGGCGCTTGCGTTGTCTCCCAATTATTATGCACTTTAATCTTTTTTTCTTGATTTTTTTAGCTTGTGGAAGAAATTGGAAGGCGGCCGCAAGGGCAACGATCGCACACGCTGGCTGAACTCCCCCAATGTCTACCAGAAGGTGGAAATCCTCGAGACGGGCACGCCCGACCCTAAGAAGATCACAAAGGTAGAATATATCAAGTTTGAGGATAAAGAATAAATCGATTAACAGAAAAAAACAAAACGAGAAAGAATCTTTATAACAAGTCACATTCCATCACTAAGATAAAAGTAATATTGATAACGATTCATTCCATTTATTAAAAAAAATAATAAATATATATACACTTCTTTCCACTACTATTACTAATTAATGAATTTAATAACAAAAGTTATTAATATTTATAGCGACAACGATATGTGTGTAATATATGAATGTGCGTTATTTTATTTGTAGCTATAAGCTTAAGCTTTTTATTTAATTAATTCACTTCTATATTAAAAATTATTCATTGTAGTTGAATATCGCGAGTGAAATCCCTATTTAAAAAAAATTATCACAAGTTTTTTCCTAATTAACCTAAAAAAAATTGCAATGAAATGAATGAAATACTTATTGATTATTAAAAATTCACAAATTCATAACACGATACCATATGGTAAAATTGCTGATTATATACAAATTTGTTGTGAAAATAAAGGAGAAACTTTTTTTTTTAAATAATATTTTAGGTTTTTTTTCTTATAAAAATTCGTTTGACGTAATTACAATCATGAATTAAAATTAAATCAGGATTTTTATTAATAAATCTAAAAAAAATATTACTACAAGAATAAGAAAAATTTATATTAATCTTATCCTCTTCTACCCGTATTGGGTGTCGAGGTTAAATTAATATTTACGAATTATTTACTATAAAAATTCGTAAATAATAATTTTTCCTGCAAAGTAATTTCAACCAAGAAGATATAGATGTTTGTTATCTTTGTGGTAATATTTTTTTAGGTTCATTAACAAAAATCTTTATTAAAAAATAGTAAGGAAAAAACGTATTAACAAAATAATAAGGATTTTTGTTAATAAATATAAAAAAAACATTAACAAAAAAATCCATATTTTCCTAATAAACATTCCTACAAGGTAATTTTAATAAAGAAATTTTAAAAAATAATCACAAAAACATTAAAAATGAATATTAATTATTAAGAATACATTTTTTTTTACATAGTAGTGAATTTATTAAATAATAAAAAATGCTTGTTTTCGCATTTCAACTAAAAGCTTCCTTTTGTGTTTATTCGTTTTTAATTATTACCTTTATTAAACGCGCATTATACATTGTTAATTTTTTTTTTTTAGTAATAGTCAGTGGATGTTTAAGCAATTGTAATCCTCTTTTTTTTATATAGCAATATATATATGATATATCAAAATAGTTAGGCTTTTATGAAAATAGAAAATGTTTTTATTTTTGGGGAACGTGTTTTTTGCACAATTAGTCAAATAAGCTGAGTATAGTCGGACTGACTCCATGAAAGCAAGAAAGAAAAGGGGGAAAAAAAGTAGATTGTTAGTTTTATTTTGTAAAGATATACAAATCTATAGGTTTGTTCCGCACTAAATTGAACTGAGTAACAAGTATGCAACGTTTAAATTAAAGAGTATTGAAAATAATTAAATTATTAAATATTTTGTTGTAAAGAAAACACTTAATTTTTTGTATAACTTTTATTGGTATAAAAAAGTTAAAGTGTTTTCTTTATATCAAAATTAAAAATGTAAAATTGAATAATTTTCAATGAAAGAAATAATTCAATTATTCTCAATAATTACAACCGAGTGAATAAAATCTTTCCTATTATTAACGTCACTTTGCTTTGTTGTCAGTGCAGAAAGTTCCACACTAGTTTACGTAACGAACAAACCTCATGTCTTGATTACACGTAATGAGTACAGTAGTTATCATAAGCAAAATGCAAACCGATCAGTAATCACATGTAAATCTTTGGAAGTTGTGTGAGACATATTTTATTGACAACACAAATTTTCACTTATTATTGAGTCAATTCTGTATTGGTTATGTCGACTTAGTTGATAAACATGAATATTCTATTTAATAAAATGTTCAGCCAGCATTCATCTAGCGTCTGGATAACTAGTGATGGCCATTTCGTTTTTTCGAACCTCATCAGACTAGTCTATTCCATGTGCAATGCCTTGATGAAGGCGGCTGACTGTATCTTGTATTGTGGTTATATACCTGATATTGATTATGATTAATATCATCGTTTCGTTTCCTGTTTTCATAAACAGGACAAGTTCGCCTTCCTTTAGCGGATGAAACGATTCCCGGTCTTCTACCGTATAGACTCGAATCGTTGACAATGCCACATTAAATTAACCGAAAGATGGTGCTTGCGTCGTCTTTCATTAATTACGATGAATATTCTAAGTGAAATTTTGTGACTTTTTTTTTAATCTATTGATATTCACTGCACTGCATCAGGCGTAATCAAGGGCTTTATTTTGTGCCATTTTATATAAATATCCATTTTATTTGAAACAAATAGCAATGTTCTACGGGAAAAAGAAGTAAAAAAAAAACCCGTATGTCGGTTGTTGCGCACGTACAAAACGAAACAGGACTGTGTTAGGTCTTATTTTATTTTTTCTCTAATTGTAATTAACGTACATGTGTCATAATAATATTAATTAGAGACTCTCCTGTAGAACTTAGGACTAATTTATAATTTGCTTGCTCTTTTTTTTTGTGTAACTTGAATAAATAAGAGATTTCGGACGATGCGAGTTGTTTTTTGATTTACTCATCTCTGACTTTCTTGCACTATCACTCACTCTTAACACCGATATCATCCGAATAACAGAGAGGTATAATGGTTAAACAGGTTTGGTGATGAGTTTTAAAGTCCATGGTGAATGAGAAATGATTTTTATATAAAAAAAAGCAATTGACTCGATTTTTATCAAGAATATATAATCAATTTTCAAATCATTTTTATTTATTTTTTTTTAATGCAGTATGACACTATAAATTCTGTTTTAATGACAATGCACTTCTTTAGAGACTGTATTAAAGAAGCTGAGATTGTTTTAAAGGCACTAAGACTGTATTAAAGACACTGAGACTGTATTAAAGACACTGAGATTGTATTAAAGACACTGAAAATATTTTAACAACACTGAGACAGTTTTAAAGACACTAAGACTGAATAAATATTGTTTTAAAGACTTTCAGAGACAGTATACTTCCCTAGAAAATGTTCTAAAGACAATTTATTTTTAAAAAGGCTATTTTAAAAAAATGTATTTTTATATAGAATATTTTAACATCGTCACATTTACAATACTTGTCTTAATTATTTATTTTTTCTTAAAAAAAAATCAGTCGATTGACTTTTAATTTAATCAAAATCCGAATGATATCCACTGTGCATTAATATTGTTGCCGGATCAAGTAATAAACCGACCGGTGCTTTGCGTGAAATGTCGGATCGGGGAATGTTCGTTGAGAGTGTGCCCGTGACTTGTGTTGTTCCCTGTCGTGTTTCTATGTGGACGTGTGGCGAAACCAGTACATTAGAGACGCAGAGAGCGACACTTCACGGCGAGCGGGCACACGCGGGCGGGGTGTTCTAAACTTTGTCCGATGTTCCATTCCGAAACGCTAAAAAAAAAAACAACATGTCTCTGATGATCTCTAATGTGCTGGTTTTGATTTCAGTGGGTGGCGGATGGGTCGCCGACTCATTCCAGCACGCCCGTCAAGATCGAGAACGCCCTCCAGTTCGTCCCGAAGAACACCAACCCGAAGGAGTTCAAAAAATTGCAGCAACAGGTTCGTAATTCTTTAAAATATATATATATATTTTTTTTAATATAAAAATTAAATACACACAAATGATTAATGGAAATACATTTCTCAATTTTATAAAGTGAAAACTGCTTAAATCGATACCTATAACCAAAAAGCAGTTCTTAGCATAGCTAGCCCACTTCATCGAGTTAGGCTAGTAGTATCGAGGTTTGTGGATCGCAGTTTCTGGTCTGCAATACATTAATGAGACACTGCTAGCCCACCTCAGCCCACAGTTTCTGGGGCCATATTAATGAAATTAGTCGTATGTTTCGGTTGTACAAAATCTCTCGTTTAGATTTGAATTTGCAGTTGTGTACGACCGAAACATACTATCAATTTCAGGTCATTCATTCTTAATGTAGCATACGTTCAACATGTGTTTAATGTATTGCTCCGGTCTGCAATACATTAATGAGGCATGTTGTCCAACAAGTGTCCAACATTATAAGTTAGTGGCAGAGCGCGCCCTACTGTAACGCGTATGACACCAGAATGTTGTAATATGTAAATAAATTCCTAAAAAATCGTAGTTTCTCATTAATAAAAATAAAGTCTATTTTCAACGTCGCATAATGAGTCACTGTTTATTATTTCATCATTCAAACAAATTCCTCGAAAAATCTCCAACAAATAATCGGTTTATTTGTGTAGATTAAGGACTACAGGCGGGCGGACAAGATCTCGGCCGGTCCCCAGTCGCACATCCTCGAGGGGGTGACGTGGGAGGAGGCGAAGAAGATGCAGGACGCCGGCGTGACGCAGACGGGCGACCAGGTCGTGCTCATGGGTGCCGCCTCCAAGGGCATCATCCAGAGGGGCTTCCAGCACAACGCCACCATGTACAAATCCCCGTACGCCAAGAATCCTTTCGATTCCATCACCGACGAAGAGATCGACGAGTACAAAAAGGTCGTCGAGAAGAAAACGAAGGGTGAATGTGAGTTCGATCGACGAATCAACACATATTTTTTTTTATCGGTATTATAAAGTTAAAACTTCCAAAATCATAAAATCATTCATTGAGAAGAAAATGATGGATGAATGAAGCAAACTGATTCATCCATCAATGTCCTTTATGTGTCCAACATTAGAAAAAATTATTTCATTCTACAAACAAAGTAAAGAAGGGGAATATTGCAAAAACAATAAATAAATTACTGCATTATTTGAAGCAAAAGCAATATAAGGAAGTTAAGTCCGAATTAGATAGTCGAGTATATTAATTTTTTTTTTTTTTCAGATGACACCGATTTTAGTGAATCCGAAGGACTGTCTTCTGCTCAAATAAATAAACGAATAAGCGACATTAGATCTCCTACATCAGCTGCCAGTGAAACCGAAGAGGAAAGTCGAGATGGTGAGTCCATAATTAAATATCCCGTATAAAAATTGTAGCGAAACGAGACGACTATTAAAACGCAAAAAATGTGGCTGCAGGTTTCGGTTAGGGAACACTTAAGTCCTCTCCTCTCTGGCCAGACGACAAAAACAAACTTATTTCCATTGACTTGTTTTTTTTTTTTTTTTTTTACAGAACCTCAGGTCCTGAGGATAGAAACGAAACAAGCGCCGAAACCCAGCCAACCGGAAGTCGTGCTCAGCGACGGTAAGTGCCCCTCCGAAATCGGCCATTGCTTATTCTACATTCATGCGATTAGTTGGCAGTAGTCTCATCCATCTCTCTTTCTCTGTCCTCCTATGTTGTCTCTCTTATAAATAACCATCCCCCCGTTTTCATGACCGACAAGTAAATTAATACGACGTTTTGTGCTTGAGCAGATTATAAGAAACGAAAGTGATGCGAGGGTAAGTGGTCATCTTTACGCAGAATCACTCTCATTTTTAGAGATGAGCTGTTGTTAGAGATCGACACTATCCATCTTTTGTTTCCGTAATAACTTCTAAGTGTTTTTTTTTTTTAATTTATGTTTGCATCAGTTTACGATCTCTTTTGTTGTTGAATTTTTATCTGCATAATTGTTATGGAACTCACTAATGCATACCTTGTTTTATTTTGTTTGATTTCGAAAACGGGTTAAGAAATATGAAAAAAATTTAAAGTTTTTGTTACTAATTTTATTAGAATAAAAAATTAATTATTTAATTAAAAATACTTTATATTTTACAATAGTATTATTAAAAGTGAATAGTAGTGATGGGCAAGATCATTCAAAAAAGAACGACAGTTCTTTTCTTTTTGATCGGTTCGAACATTTCAAACCGCTTGATCGGCTCGAAAAGGTAATTATTATTTTTTAGGAAGTGCTTTTTGTGAGGTATGATTTTATATAATTTTACAGGGATTGTGATTTTTCAAATATGTTTCATGACGTAGTTTTCTAAGGGAGAAATTTTCAAGTAAGATTTTTTTAGGGGTTTTCTTATCAACTCAATCTGTTTGATCAATGCCATTGGCTTGATCTTTTTACGATCCAATCGAACTTTCTGATCAACTCGAGCGGCTCGATGCTCAATTGTTTGATCTTGCCCGTCACTAGTGAAGTTAATTTTCTTATCAAATGCCAATAAAATATATTACATATTTCCTTATTTTTGATGTAATTTGTGATTTAGTTATCTGGCCATTCCTTCTGCGAGAACATGACACAGAAACTCACCAAACCTCACGTTTTGTCATTATTGGAATTAATTAAGAGGGAAAATTCACCTCACACTGAGAAGTAGAGAGGAACATATAACGATGTTATATAAGACAAAATAAAAGAGGGAAAATTGCATGGTTAATTATAGGATCCAGAATGATTGGGAATCAAAATTCCAAAACTAAACAAAGTAAAACGATTACCCTAAAATAAAGCAGGCTCTGCTAATATAATATTCGTACTACATCAAAGATGAAGGAGGAATAGTTGTAATGATATTTTATTAAAATATTCAATTCAAAGAATTATTATTCGTTACAAGTATCACTTAATTTTATAACTGCTTACTTTAATTATTAACATTTTTCAGTGATTTATTTTTGTTTATTTTTTTATTTGTATGTTCATTGCATGTGACTAACAAATATCCGCACTTTCTCCCGTACGTAAAAGTAGACGATGATGTATTCCTAGCAGCAACACCACCCATTGACACTAACATTTCACCAGGTAAAAAAAAATATTAATTGAAAATCACACAATGAACTAAATACCGATATACATATATTTTTTTCCCATCGTTTGTGAGTAGTTGCACGTTTTAGTAATTGTGACACGAATTTGCATGATTTAGATGTAGCGACAAGGAACCTGCTGATAGCGGAGAGGAATTCCGCCACGAATAGCATGAGGAGTAAGTTTATGATTATTCTCACACAAAACAGATGCACACAAAGAAGACGATACTTGGGCTGATTGTATTGCTTTTTGCTTCATCCTTGCATTCGTTTAATTAAGAATTGATGATTTAAAGAAACTTTGTGAAATATCTATCGGGTGTCTAAGTTATTTACAGTGTTGCCAATTTGTGGAGTTGTATGAAGATAAATCACTAAGTAACGAAAGCTACTTTGTTCACTGATTTATTTAAACACTTGATTTACTTTTCCAACACTATGAACATTAACTGATAATTATCATAAGTTAACAATGTAGTCTTTCTCTATATCTAACTGATCATAAGTTAACTATGTAATAATTATCAATAATTAACTGATCATTATCGTCAGCTGAGTATGTAATCATTATCAATAATTAACTGGTTATTATCTATAGCTAGTTGTCATTATCGTCAGTTAACTATGTAATCTTTATCAGTAATTAATTGATCATTATAACTAATTTATCCTTATCGTCAGTTATCTACGTAATTTTTATCAATATTTAACTGATAATTATCTACAGCCAATTTATCATTTTCTTCAGTTAACTATGTAATAATTAACTGATCATTATCCATAACTAATTGAGCATTATCGTCAGTTGAGTATGTAATCATCATTAATAATTAACTGGTTATTATCTATAGCTAGTTGTCATTATCGTCAGTTAACTATGTTATCATTATCAGTAATTAACTGATAAATATCATCGGTTAATTAATAATTAACTGAACATAACATAGCTAATTAATCATTATCATCAGTTAATAGTCATGTGAAGATTATTGTTAAATAATAATAATTATCAGTTAACTATGTAACTACTATAATAGTAAATTGATCAGAGAGCCCTATAATTAGTTCGGAGTTATAGGGCCCTCTGATATCTTTGGTCATTCGCACGTGATAGGGATCAATTTACTAACTGATCCCTATCTTAAGTTAATTAAGTTCTGGATAGTTTTCACTAAAGTTTCTTGTTCCATCAATATCATTATAAGCATCAACATCTATTACTAACTTTGGAGACATCCTGTTTCAATGTAGAATTTTAACGTATATATTATTCAAGTGCAAACATCATCATCATCTGCTTATCATTTTTGAGCTTTACAGGGAGAACAAAACTTTCTTTATTTTTTTTTATTATCTTTCAAACAGAAAGATGGGTTTAGATCGTTGACCAAAAACCCCCCAACAACCGCAATCAACGCTCACCCTGGAATTTCTCTTAAATTTCAGGCAGCAACGTCATTAAGCTAGTGACGCACACCGCCCCATCGAGCTATTATCGCACTAACAGCTTCTCCGGCTTTCCGAGCGGCTCATACGCAGTGCCTAACCCCAAACACTACCATATCACTAGAGTCAAGAGGGCCACCCAACACCTCAGGCCCGCACTAATAAAATTCACTGGCGACAAACATTCTAACCTCACTAACAAAACAAACAGCACCGGAGGTGACAGTGTAATTGTTCTCGCTGATAGTTGTCGGATTCAAGTCGGCATGTCAATGGATGCTTTCGTTGATTACATCCAACCAATTTCGCGGGGTTTAGCCATGATTTTGTGTAGGGACGTAACCACGCAGACTATTTATAACGGGAATGATGGTGGTGATTCAGAAATTTCGAGTGAGTTGGAAATGGGGTCGTTCGAACTGAGTATAATGAAAAAAATGCACGAAAATTTGATGGAAGATTTGAGGGATTCCAATCGGGCTTACGAAGCCGAAATGACTTCTTTAGGTCGATCGACCACGGTCAGTTCGATTGAATATCATTCATATCCAGAGGTGTTTAATTTTTCAATTGAATCAATTAGCGAAAATGCAAATGATAAAGCAACACAATCAGATGGTGACGATTCTGATGTAGTTGAACGACATAGGAGAGTGTTGAAAATGTTAACTAGTACTTTGAAAAATAAAAACGATTCAGAATTTTCCGAGGATTCATTAAACATTGTGGAGGATCGATGTGAAGAAAATGGGAACGACAAAACCACAACGTCAATCGACAAAGTTGTTAAGGAGTTCGAAAAACGTATCGAAAACCAATTTAAACACATCGGTAGTATTGATAAATTTCAGGAAGTAGCAAACTCTTTTATCGAAGAAGAAAATTACACATCTACCGATAATCTAGAAGGGATGAATCAGGATTCCTCCATGGAAACATTTGACAAAACAATCAATGACAATTCATTTCTCACCACAGATCAAGAAATCAGTGGAGGACCTCTTATTGAAGAACAAATCGACTCTAAGGAACAGCATGAAGTAAATTACATTCCTGAAGAACAGGAAATTATCTGTAAATTAGAAGAAAAGGAACTTAATTTCAAATCTGAAAAAAACAAAATATCAGAAGAAAAGGAACTGCCCTCGAAATCTGAAGAAAAGGAACTTGCTTCGAAATCTGAAAAGATCATTGAAAATGCTCTCGGATGTGAAGAGATTTTCATTGAAGAAAGACAAATTTCCAATAATCGTAGCAGAACTACATTGGATACAAACAGCATCGAAGATTCAATCTTCACAGCAACTCTTGTAAGAACTGAAAATGAACTCTTCTCTAAATTTGAAGAAAATAATGAAAACTCTCTGAGGAGCGATGAAGATCCTCTTGCCGAACAAACCAACAACAATGAATGTAGTCTTTTGGAAATCGACATTTGTGAAGGAAAACTACCGATTTACAAATTTTCTAAAGTAAACCCTCTTCTTCACAAACGCAAAGAAATTTTTCTTGAAGAAACACAAACCTCTGAAACACTTACATTGGATACAATTAGCATTGAAGATTCATTCGTCACCATCAATCAAGAAAGCATCGAAGAACAAACTACCGGCATTTGTGAACACCTCGAAGGAAATAAAATACCTGCAGAAGAAGAGCGTATCAGTAATTGTGAAGAAATCAGCGAAAATCCTGTTGATGTCGAATCCAGAGAGATGTTCATCAACGAAAGTGTAGTTAAACCACCTACAGAAGAAAGCAATGTTGCTTTGGAGGAATTCTCTTCTTGTAGTACATTCGAACAGGATGTAATTGGTGATTTTTCTAATCCGGAAGATTGTCAACATTTGATGACGAAATCCACCGAGTTAAATGAAATAATGTTGATAATCAGTAAAGAACAAGTTAGTCTTTATGAAGACACTCGAGATGTTATTTCGGAAGAAAATTTTAACGCAAATGTAGATGAGACTTCAAATGTAAAAACTCGTCAAGAATTTAGAAACAATGTCTTAAATGAAGAAGTGGGAGGCTCTTGTGGGTATCATAAGGATTATTTGGAAGAAACTCCAGGTGTTATTCTTGAAGATTTTATGGACATGACAAATAAGAATGAAGATAAAGAACAGGATAGTCTTTATCAAGACACACTTGATGTTATTTCGGAAGAAAATCTTAACACAAATGATATTTCTGTAGAAGAAACTCCATGTGATCTAGAAGATGTAGACAGTGCAGCAAGTAAGAATAAAGAAGGCAGTTCATTCGAAAGAAAAACAATTGAGGATTTTGTAGAAGAAACTTCACATGATGCTAGAACTGGCGAGGAACTTGCAAACAATGCATCAATTGAAAACAAAGAAGAAAATTCTTTCGAAGAAAATCCCAAGATAAATATCAATGACGAGGGAAATTTTAACCCAGACGAGGAAACTCCACATGATTTTAAAACAGTTGTAGAACATGTAAATAGAGCATCAAGTAACAACAAAGAAGAAAGTTCTTTCGAAGAAAATTTAAATACAAATAAAGACTTTGTAAAAGAAGCTCCACATGATGGGGAAGAACTTTTAAACAGTGCATCAAATGAAAATAAAGAAGGAAATTCTTGTGGGGAAAATCTTCTTGATGCAAATTTTGAATTAAACAAAAAAGATGGAGAATTATCAAAAGAAGAATGTAAAGAGTTTGATGATGAAATGATCAATGAAAACACAGATGAAGTGTCCAATCAGAATGAAATACCTGAAAGTAATGGTCGTTTCAAGATTGGTAATATCCAGATTAATTCTGAAAGTCAGCAAATTAACAACAACAGCAATGGGAAGAAGCAACAGAAGAAATCTAAGAAGAGCCGAAATAAAAATCGTAATTCCAATGAAGAACCTGGAAAAGGTGATTTAAATGAAAATGTGAAGGATTTCAAAATTAGTAAAAAAGAATCGGAAATTTTAAAAGGAAATGTCACGAAAAAGATTGAAGTTAATGGAGAAGAGTCAAAAAATTTAAAAGAGGTGAAAGTTAATAAAAAAGGAGCAATGAATTTAAAACGTAATATACAAAAGATTGAAGTTAACGAAAAAGTAACTGTGGATTTGAAAGAAGATGTTATTCAAACGGAGGAAATCGAAGAAATAGGATTGATGAATTTAAGGGAAAATTTCGGGAATAATAAAAAAGGATCAACGAAGAAAGGGAAACAAACAAAAAATAACAATTGGAAACAACTCGATGAGGTAAATTGCAAGAACAAAAAAAGCAAAGGAAACGATGATTCTAAACCTAAAACAGAGCCCCCATCATCAGACACAAAACAAACGCCCGAAGAAAACATCAATAAGGATCCCAAAATAGGAGAACGAAGTGACAGCTTCAAGGAGAACAAGAACGAGGAAAACATCAAAGACTCCGATGAAAAAAAACTCGAGGTGTCTTCTAAGAAATTTGAGGAGAAACAAACCAACACGAGCTACGTGAAGAAAAACAGGAAGAATAAGAAGGGTAAAGAAAAAGTGAGTGGCTATCAAGGAAAAATCGCAAGGGATGTTGAAAAATTTGATGAAGAAAGGAATAAAAACTTGGATAATTTTGAGGGAAACTTCAAAACGGATGTTGTTATATGTGAAGAAATGGTTGGGATAATAGAAACGGGTTGTTGTTTAGGAGATCAGGAAGATTTTGAAGAGAGCAGGTTTTGTGGATTCAACGAAAACGAAGACTATAAGATTAAAGAAAACTTCATTGAAGACAACTGTAAAGAAGAAAGCAGTTTGGAAAACAACACGAAAAAACCTGAACCCATAAACAAAATTGAATTAACGAAAGAAGACACTATTTTTTATAAGGTAAATGAAGAGAGAATAAAGGGCACAAGAGATTGTTCTAAACAAACTGAAGATTTGGAAATTCTTAAAGAGGATTTTGAAGAATCTGAAGATTGTTTCAAAAAGTTAATAAATCCTGATCACCAGGAATCTGATTCAAAATTAGAAGCTGATGAGGATATTAAAGAACTTGCTATAGAAAATCAGCTTAATTTAATTGAAGCTAGCATTTCTCATCCTGAAGAATGCATGAAGGAATTCAATGAGGACTTAGGAGTCA
Source organism: Philonthus spinipes (assembly GCA_963082785.1). Classification (NCBI taxonomy): domain Eukaryota; kingdom Metazoa; phylum Arthropoda; class Insecta; order Coleoptera; family Staphylinidae; genus Philonthus; species Philonthus spinipes. Next base: position 3,653,875 of record OY720308.1, read on the forward strand.
ATTCGCCTCGAGAAACGAGTCATTTCGTTAAATCAAGTGAAGACGCTTCGTTTGTAACTGTGAACGAAAGCTTTGCGTCCTCGGAAAATACATCCATCACATTTCAAACGCAAGTAATTTCCAGAGAAAATTTAGAGAGGAATAAAGAAGATTCGAAGGAATCTTTTAATAGGCTTGAAGAATGTGTGATACAAAAAAATTCAGAAGATAATGAAGTCGAAGATAATCTTTCTTCGAAGAAATCTTTTAAAAGGCTTGAAGAATGTGTGATACAGAAAACTTCAGAGGATAATAAAGTCGATGATAATGTTTCTTCGAAGAAATCTTTTAACAACCTTGAAGAAAAAAGTGTGATGCAGATAATATCTCTGAAAAATGTAGGGGATAATAAGGAAGAGAACAATTTTTCTTCAAAGAAATATTTTGATGGGTTTGAAGAAAATGTCATACAGATAACGGATACGAAAAATTTGGAGGACATTTCCGGAGATGATTTAGTGAGGAATAAAGAAGGGGATTTTGCTTCGAAATCTTTCAAACGGCTTGAAGAAGATGTTGTGCAGAAAACATCTGTGAAAAATTTAAAGAATTCTAATAAGGAAGATAATTTTTCTTCAAAGAAATCTTTCGATAGTTGTGAAGAAAATTTCACACAGAAAGTATCTGTGGAAAATTTCGAGGATGGTAATCTTTCTTCAAAGAAATCATTCAATAACCTCGAAGAAAAAGTAACACAGGAAGCATCTGTGAAAAATTTAGACGATATTTCTTCGAAGATTGAAGATAGTTCGTCGCAGAAAAAATCCGTGAAAAGGCACAGTGATGAAAGTGATGATCACAAATGCAAATGTTTGAAGACTGAAACTACGAAAGGAAACTCGAAGAGGCATCGAAGAAGTACCCAACGATTGTCATTCAGGAGGAAAATCAAACAGGAAAAACCGTTTGAGCTTAAAATTCAGATCGATCACAACATTCACATTATCATAGACAATAAAAACAGTTCCGATACGGAAATTGTAGCTCAATTTCAAAATACTTCGATTGAAGAAGAGGTTGAGCAAATGCCGATACCTGTCACGAATGAATTGAAGTCGAAGACAGATTCAGCTGAAGTTGATAACCGTAATGTTGGTCAAAATGAGGTGACATCTGTTGCCAGTGAGGGTAACATGAATCAAAATATAAGAATTACGATCTCTGAAGAAGAGATGATAGAACAAGATTTGACAGCTGAGAACAAAGAAGCAGCTCAACTGACAAGTGAAACTGATGCTAATGAGGAATATCTTAAAGAACACGAAGAAGGAATTGAATTTATAAGTCGAGCAGGTTGTAATGAAGAGTCTATTGAAAAAAATGAAGTAGAAATTCAATTAATAAATCGAGCAGATTGTAACGAAGAATATTTTGAAGAACACGAAGAAGGAACTCGAGCAGGTTATACTGAAGAGTATTATGAAGAAGACAAAGAAGGAATTCAATTGGCAAGCCAAGCAGGTTACACTAAAGAGTATTTTGAAGAACACGAAGAAGGAATCCAAATGATTAATCGAGCAGGTCGTAATGAAGAAGAAATTAAAGTCTTAAATCAAGGTGACAATGAAAAATATCTCGAAGAACAATCAGAAAAAAATCTGAAGATGATAAGCAAAGAAAACCAAGACCTTACTGCAGAATTGAATGAAATTCTCACAGATCTGATTAAAACTGTGAAGAATGAAGAAGCAGTATACAATGATTTTACTGAAGAAAACCGTTGTTTCGAAAATCACACGAAAAAAGACGATGAAATAAACTTAAAATTTGAACATGTTGTCGATAATTTTGAAGTAGTGGATGGAACAAATGATGAGAACAAGAATGAACTTCAAATACACGTTGGTGAAGAAATAAATGATGAAGAACACCCCAAGAGTGATCTTCAAATGCGCGTCAGTGAAGGGACGGATGAAATAATTCGTTTGCGAAAACATTCCATGAGTGATCTTCAAATTCAAGATAATGAAGAAAAAATATATTTACGGGATCATCCCAGTGAAGAAAAATCGGCAACACAAGATTTTGACAATCCTTGTGATTTAGAGCAAGAAATGGCCGACCTAATATCCAATTACCTTTCGAAAAATTGTGTGCAACTGAATGATAACAGCGTGATCTTCCCCGATCTCTCCGAAGACCAAAACTTCGCTGACTTAACCCGAAAAATACTCCTACTCTATCAGGAGTACTTCGTCAATAGTTACACGACCAATAGTCTTAAGAGCGAGTTGAGGTTGTCTATTCAGGAAAAAGTATTGAATTCACTGGAAATCAACATGGATTTGGAATCGGTGTCCGATAGAAGTTTTGCTTTAACGGAGCTGCTTTTTTATATTTTGGATTATATTTTTGAAAACTTCGAGTTGATCGGCGATGAGATTTTCGGGAGTTTTGAGAGTGATCTGAACGTGGATAGAATTAGCCATTCTACGCCGATTCATGAGAAGTCTCAGGGGAACGGATGCGTGTCCAGTGAAAGAATTTTATTTAAGAGCGAAAATGGTTCTCCTGAAATTCTAATCAATATAGGATTGGTTAAACATGAAGATGGGTTTGAGGATTATGATGACGAAAGTTGTTTTCAAGGAGATGAAGATAGAAATAAGTATGAAGAAAATAGAGGTAAAATTGATGAATCGAAAGTCAACCAAAATGATGATCAAAAGAAGTATGAAGAAAACAGTGTAGAAACAAATGTTCATCAAAATAAGGATCAGAAGAAATCGAAAGACAACAGTGATGAAGCAAATATTGATGGAAAGAATTTATATGAAGAAATCAGTGATGAAATTAGTGTTCATCAAAATATTGATGAACGTCAAGATAAAAATAAATATAAAGAAACCGATGATGAAATTGACATGAACGAAAATTTAAGCATGAATGAATCAATGAATCCCAGGAAACCCGGAAGTCATGATGTCCGTAGTTTAAAGAAACGCTATGAAGCACTGGTTTCTCCGCAAAGCGATGAATCAATGAAGAAAAAAATTGATGAATATCAATTTAAAAAGGGGAATGTAAAACAACGGAAAGAATTTCAGGGCGAAGAAAGCCCAATCGTTTCATCTGTTCCGAAACGATTGAGAACCACAAGAGAACAAGAAACATCTGTTGAAAATGTTCAATTATCGGAAAATTATGGAATTAATTCTAAAGCGGATTTAAAAAATACTAACACTAGAAATTCAAGAGTGAAAAAAATCCTTGAAGATAAATTCCCACATTGCCACACACGTTTATGCAAGAGTTCTCCGATATCCAGTGATGAAGTAGTGGAAGAAGACGTGACTTCGTTTCAAGTAAAGCGCTTGACTTCGGGCAACGAGTTTTACTGGCTGTCGATTTCGAAATCACCGAAATCTTCTCCGACTATAACAAAGAAAAACACGTTTGTTAATGTCGATGACATTCCGCTCCGACCACCTCCTGATTTAAATCGAACTTTTAATTTAGAAGCACCGAGCGGGAGGTGCTTAACCCCCATCAAAGAAGAACCTAAGCGGCAGTTGTGTTTCGATCACTTCTCGTTTGAAACAGGCAGCAGTAATAGAAAGCACGCTAGACGGTCGAGAAAGTGTAATGAAAATTTGTTACTCAAAACCAGACTAGCTTTCGAAAATCCTCGAAATGAAGAACTTAATTTTGAGGTTGAATCGTCCATAAGCGAAGCTGCGCAATACATCCCACCCGAACAACAAATCGATGTCGAAAATGCTGAAAGCAATCCTGTGGTCCACAATGAAGTGCATTTTATCCGTTCGAACGCCGCCAATTCCGGCAGTTATGTGCAATCAGAAAATGTTAGGTTTAATAAAAATGACAGCGATGGGGATTGGAAGGGTTTTGAAAACGCAAAATTTTAATCCCGGAATAACTTTTCTTTAAACTGAAGCTTGTATATTTTGTGATATGATCTCGATTTAAGGATAGTAAAGTATATTTTTATAATTAAATATTATTTTTTTTAATACTGAAATAGTCATAGTTATTAAAATAATATAGATTTATCAAACCAAAAAAAAAATATTTATATATAACAATTTATTTTTGATATATCATTACTTGTTTTTATTGAACGAATAAGAATAATTAAAACTTTGTTTTTTGATATTACATTATATTTATAATATTTTAAAAGAACTTATTCGGATTTTTCTAATAATCAATGTTTGTTAAATTCTAGTTTTATAAATTGGCATTTGTAATAACATAACTATTTAATTTCCCTCCAAAAAGAACCGTTACACTTTTTGTGAGAAGAAAAAATAAATTTCACAAAAGAAAAAATACAACAATAATAATTTATTTTGCACTTTTAATCAAACTTAAGTATTTGTTTTGTATTACATAGTTTTAAGTTTTCCTTTTTTAAAAAAAATATTTTGTTTGTGTTTATTTATCGTTTGCTGTTTGTTTTTCATTTATGCATTTTCATTAAAACTGTGTTTGCAATTTGTGGCGCCACTTACTTCAAAACCCCTTGCATCCCGCCCCCTCCCCTTTTCACAGAAACAAACGAACTGGTGCACTGCATCTAAAAGAAAATTTTGCATGGTGTTGGTTTATGTAAGCTATAACCTAGGGTTGGTTGTTAATTGTCACAGGTATTTATGTAATTTTATGTCCTTTTGTTTTGATATTTCCTGAAATGGTTAATTTCTCTAAAAAAATAATAATAATAATTGTTTAAAAATAGAATTGAGATCTTGCGCAGATTTTCTTCTATGGTTGAGACTTCATTTTAACAACTTTTTATAACACTTTTCAGTACACTAAAATGTGTACGTTCTGTGAATTTTAAAAATTGTTAAACGTAGTTAGTGGTAGCATACATAACCTAAAAAATTGTTAATGCTATGGTTAGTGGCAGCATACATAACCTAAAAAAATTGTTAAACCTATGGTTAGTGGCAGCATACATAACCTAAAAAATTGTTGAACCTATGGTTAGTGGTAGCATACATAACCTAAAAAAATTAAACCTACGGTAACCTAAAAAACACACTTGCACAATGTGTGATAATGAGAAATTCTCAGTAATTTGGTTTAGAGAAGTTAACTATTTTACTTTTTTACTAACAAAGATAAACACATTTACACCAATCACACACAGCACACTTAGCAAACTACAACCCGTTTACTGGATTTATACTTTAAGTTTTCTAATTGGATTTTTGTATTTTTAGGTGAGAACACTGTCAACGGTGACCAATCAGATGCACACATGAGCACGTTATCACAGAGTAGCAGAGAGGTAATTTATTTTTCCTTAAAGACAATCAATAAAAAAAATTATTAGTAAAAGCAAGCAAGGGTTGTACTTGTAGGAAAATTAGAAACCGTTTTTTATTTTGTTGTAAAATGATATTGTTGGAATTCTAAACAAATTCTTCCCATATAGTGCCCGTTTAAGATTTGTTCATTTAATCTGCTCTAAGTTGAACTGAGTGCAAATTTTATAAAATGTACTTTCCTGTCAGTGCGGAAAGTGTAAAAAGTGCTCATGTAACGAACAAATCGATTATGTCATGGACAACACGTGGCTCCATCTGTGATTAGTAGTTGTTATTAGCCTCCGTAACAACCAATGGGGGCGCAGCGATCGTGGCAATCATTTGATGAAATAAAATACGACTTGTGAATTTCCACTTAATCTGAATGATTAATTATAACAAGTAATAAATGTATTTTTCAAGCTTAGCTCTAGTATTCCACGATAATCATACTTTATTTCAATAGCCGATTTACTATTGCGTTGGTTGAATTTGAATCGATTATTAATTAATCTCTGATTTTTAGGATCGCTCTGTATCTGAAGGGTCCCCGAAGAAAGACAAGAAGAAGAAGAAGGGGCTGCGGACCCCGTCCTTCCTCAAGAAGAAGAAGGAGAAGAAGAGCCGCGAGGCATAATCCCCTCGCTCCGCGCGTCGCGACATTAAGTACACACATTAAAATTTAAGCCGCAATGACTAGAATGAAGAAAAAAAATTATTAAAAAAAAAGAAACGTGTTTCAAAGACACTGCCTTCGTAAAAAAAAATCGATTTACAAAAATAATCCATCGTCAAAAATAAATCAAACTGCCAGCGGCTTCTCTTGCACTATAAATGTGACACGGACTGCATTGGTCTAATTAAGAATAAATTAAAAATTTAAACAAAAATAATAATTTAAAAGATTAAAAAATAAAAATACATTTATTCTAGCTTTATTTGTACAGACACTAAAGATTATAAACTGTTGAAGTGTGAGCTGTAGCGGTGGTCTATTAAAAAAAATTATTATAAATATTACGGATAAAAGAGGGCGCGCGTTTTTTCCCTTCCCCCACCACCTCGACGTCCGTGCTCATCTTTAATTTAATTGAACAAACGGATTAAAATGGCCCGGAAGAAACGCCTGCGCCCTGCTGCAATTTATTATATATGTAAATTTTAGCTATCATGCTTTATTATTATTATTATTAGTTGACCTGCAAAGAGCGATAATTAGTTATTTAAGAATGTGCAAATATATATAAATATCTATATATATATATATATATCTATTATGATTTTTTTATGTTTCTAAAACAGGGATGGGTGCACACTTGTAAGAGCGGACGGCGTTTTCTTTTTTTATATATACATATATATATAAATACAAAATGATTGATTTTTTTATTGTTTATTAAATGCACAATCTCCGTTCTCTCTTGTCACGCGCGTTTTTTTTTTACTATTTGTCTCTTTTGTTTTTGTTAATTTAAGTGTAACGTATTTTTCTTGTTTTTATTTCGAAAGTTCGCGCAGGATGAAAGTGGCTAATTAAGTGAAATAATTACAAAACAAAAATCGCTTCCTTGCTAATTATTACTCCTATATATATTATATATAAAAAAGAACACAGAGCGTATTTAATACGTCGTTTGTTTTTTATTTTTTAAATCATCTTTACCTCCGTCATTTCGTTCATCTTTTCTTGTTTCTTGCGTGCGATTGAGTCGAGCATATTGCAACGAAACAATTTTTAGTGAAATAATAATTGCACTAACATTTGTAAAGCTCGACAATGCTTCAATCTGCTCGTCTGAACTTTGTAAAGTGCTCTCGTTTCACTCGATCAAACGCAAAGGAACAAGCCATACATCACACACCCCCAAAATTAAAAAAAAACTACACACCCGCATGCGAGTTTCTTTTATAAATCCATTGTGATTAACAGCGCCGTTTTTCCTCATGTGTTCAAACACCATCGGCAGATGTAGGTACTTTCTAAATCTAAGAGTTTTTTAAAAAAGAAAAAAATATTGGCTAGCTAAGTAGTTATTCGGGTCCAAAACAGGCTCGTGTTTTATATTTATATATGTATACACATAAATTCATGTACGTGAAGAAACAATCGACTCCATCTTACCCTTTCCCGCCCCGGAAACGTGTAAGATGTTGAAAACTGTCTCCGAAAAATATTGAATCGATGATGCTTTTACGTTTCCAACAGACGTTTTAGTTGATTCCGAAATAAATATATACGCTTCCCTTTGTGTTATATTTACACGAGGATGGTCGATGGATTTTCCTCGATGTTCACCCGGTGTTGAATCGAATTGGTTTAATTATGAATCCTCGAGTCGGTTGCTTTTATAAGAAATAGCAGGAGATTTTGAGGGGTTATAGTTTAAACCTAATTTGAGTACAATTTACGAATGCACAGTCAGGCTTTTGAATAATTAAAAAATATCAATTTTTCAAAATAATAGACAAAAAAAAAGGTTTCAAAATTGGTTGACGAACTTTCATCAACAATTGTTAGATAATATTTCAAATCAATTGATGAGAAATAAAGATTTTATCAACAATTGACAGCTTGTCAAACAATATTTCAAATAGGTTGATTGGTAAGGGCTTTAATATGTTGAAAATCCATATTCACTTAGTGTAAATAAAATTATGAATCAAGTTGGGCCCTGCAAAACAAGGTATTAAAAATTGCGTTAGTATCAACAATCGAACGTTTAATAGATAGTGAACTATAAATAAAAGCACAATTAAAACAATTGCAAACACAAAACTCCGCAATTGTTAATTTTTTTATTTCGATTGCAAACACAAAATTGCACAATTGTTTATTTTCTCAACCCAATTGCTTGACTGTGCACGATTCTTATAAAACCTACGTCACATTGTGGCTTCCAAATTTCAACCGACAATTCCCAACAACGCCAATCACCATTTTTTTAACAGGGGGAAGGTATTTAAAAAAAAAGTTGCTGCCTAGTCATTCTTGTTGCCCGCAAAAATTCTCACTATTCATGCATGTTATTCGAAAACGAAATAAAACCTTTATAAAATAAAAAAAATGAAACAATTTTTTTGTATGCATATTTACTAAAAAAAAAAATGTAAAGTGAAATAAAACGAACATTAATTAATTAATAATTGCATGCGTTTTGGATTTTGAATTACGATACCCCCGAAGACAAGAATGTTGTAGGGAGATAGGGAGAGAGAGAGACGCGAGAGTGTGTCGTTTGAGTGTGAGATATATTTTTTTTTTTATTTAGAGAGACCGTATTTTGTAAGTTTTAATTATTTTTTTTTTCTCTTGTGCAAATTTTATATTAGGATTTATTTTTATCACAACAGCTAATAAATTATGTTGATATAACGCGTCCAGACTGTTTGCTTACCATTACTACACTAACATTTTTCCTTATACTCTGCTTTTTTTTTAACAAATTTGATTTTTTTTTCAAAAATTTTAATAAAAATTTACATATTTCTTACCCTGTTTTTAAAACAGGACTGCAACTGTTTTCAGTAAAAACACCGGTCATATTAAAAAAAAAAAACGGAGTTTACTGTTCCTTTTAATATTGAAATGAAATGCTAAATCTTGGCTGCATGGAAAATATTGGTGTTGGAATTTTTTTTTAAAAAGGAGAAAAAATAAGTACCGATTTAAAATCATGCCTCAAAAAATAAATGATTAAAATCGTCTTCTTTTAAAGCCTGACTGCACACCATAAATTTGGACGTAATAAAAAAAAACAAGTTTGTCATTCCTTTTTTTATTTACATAATACAACGGATTGCAGAAATATTCTGGTGTCATCCGCGTTGCATTACACGTGCTGCCACTAATATTTTAATATTGAAATGAATGCTAATTCTTCACTGCATGGAAAGTATTGGTGTTGGATTTAAAACAAAACAAAAAATGGATATGCTGATATAAAAATGAAATGAATCTTGGAGGGATGAATCAAAGGGAAGACTCGAATCGTAACGTTATGCGAGATTCCACAAACCAAGGTATTGAAATTTACATTAAAAATTACTTCTATTTAAAGGTTTTCAAGCAAAATGTGAGTTTTAATATAAACTAATTTTCTTTCTGGAATATTTTGTTTATATTTAAAAAAAATCTAATAAAGTTTAAACAAGACCTTATTTACACTTAAAATACAGAAAAAAAATCAACCTGTACTATTCCTCTTCGGAATACATTACAGCATCACTATCACTATTTTCCTCCACTTCCATTTTGCCTCCCTCATTTGATTTTTTAGACGCCAACTCGCCCAGCCGGCATATGTACTGCATGGTATACTTGTTGAAATCACAACTGAAACATGTAAGAAATATTTTAATGAATTTTTGTTAACTGATGATTTCTATATCAGATCAGTGCAATGCTCTGCGTCATTTATTAAATTTTTTATTCATTTAAAAACTGTGATGAAAAAATAAATAACGTATTCATTAAATTTAACATCTCCCTTACAGAATAGCTCTGATTTTTTGTTTAATAGTTCTTTTCAACCAAAAATTACGTTCTTATATAACATCGTTATATGTTCCTCTGTACTTCTCAGTGTAAGGTGAAAATTACGTTCTTACAGCTTTAAATCTGCTTGTCATTCAACGTCTTGAAATATCGACAAATGTATCCATTCTTTACGCTTATACGCATACTTACATTTTGGAAAGCTGTTCGTTTTTCCTGGTGAGGCTTTTCTGCAGGGAGATCAAAGCGGGGAGGACTCTGTGGTTGCTAATTTTCGGTCCGTGCAGGGTTAAAAGATGCCTCGCCCAAATCAGATAGAATTCTAAATGGTTCGAAGTGTCCAACAAGGTCGCGATTATCATTATCAGCCTCTCGACGTACTTTTCAGTGAGATTTCCAACAATCAACTCGACTGAACAAAAGAGAAAAAGTTTAAATTATTTTCACTTGAAAAAAAAAAAAAAAAACAACGTAAAAAAGTACTCCGAAATTAAACTACTGTATTACTCCAACATTAAACTAAGGGAGGAGTCGGGTCTATTTTCCAATAGTTTCAACTGTATTGGCTAAATCAAGCAACTTACTATCTTTAATGGGAACATTTTCCAAAACCTCGTGAATTAATATCGATTCATTTAATTTCATAGACATAACCAAAGCTAAAAAAAAAGAAAATCATTGTAAGCTTTTCATTATTTAAGAACTGTATTGTTGAATCTATGGTAGTAGACTCACTTAGGCCATTTAAGCCCAGTAAACAAACAAACAAACAAACCTCGACACCCAATACGGGTAAAAGAGGATAAGATTAAGAAAGAAAGAATCAAACAAACAAAATTACCATTGGCGTAATCCGCTTCCGTTACCGATTTCCTAACTGAGGACGGAGTGATCCCAACTTGCAAGTCGAACGGGTCGAAAATGAGGCTAGTGTTCAGGGAATAAATAAGAAGTCCCTCAGTTGTAGCCGCAGCCCATTGCTGACCAGTGGGGGCGAATTGTAATGAAAACACCCGTACTTCCGGCTTAATCGACCTGTCGGCCATTTCCCCTTTCCTCGCGCCGGGCAAACGGATCTTCACCGTGCCCCCTTCCCGCTCGTCTCTTTCCTCCACTAAGGCTATGTTACCGTATTCGGTTAATTTCCTTCTGTTGATAAAATCCTGCAAAATTTTAACAATTCAGTACTCTACGTCGCATAAGTCAATACTTAAAAAAGTTTCCCATATGTTGCATATTTACGTGAACACGTATGTGCAAAGTAAATAATGAAATTAAAAAAGATTTATTACCTAATAAAACGTAAAACTCTGTATATATTTCAAACCAAACCCATTTGTACATCATTCTTGATAATGGCATTAAGCCGAAACTAGTTGAAAATAAAATTTGAATAAGTGAAACAAAACCAAGTGAATTTAATTTACAAACCAATATATTTAGAAAATGTTTTACCAAGTGATTAATGAGAAAAAAGTGTCCGAAAAGATTTTCATTGGACATGGATATTTTTATGAAAAAAAATCTTACATCGACACCATCAAATGATCGATTTTGTGTAATCTCGAACCTCTTGATGATAATGCCTTCTTTCACGTTGTAAATGCAAACATTTTTCGATTGCCCGCCTGCCAGGATGTATTCACCATCGGCTGAATAACACAGACTTGTAAAACACCTACAAAAGAAGAGATGAAATAAATTATATACATTGATGTACTTTTCATGACAAAAGTGTTGGTGTTTCACTTTGCGATTAAAATATACATCTGAGATTAACAAAACCACAGTGAAAGTAAATTTACTGTGTTTATTTATATTCTTACTTTGCTTTAAGCGATTGTTTTGCAGTGACCAAATCAGTGTCGAGTATTCCACTGTTCAAATCATTCCTGCCTTCGATGGTGCTCGTTTGAGTGGAATTTTTAATTTCAAACATCGTTATCTGTCCATCGAGCGTCGATACGGCCACCTCTAATCCGTTTGGATTGAAAGCAACGAAAATACCGTCCGAAATGAGCTCGATTGTTTCGTGCGCCGAACCTTTTTTCAAAGCATCCCATATCCTCAGCGATTTGTCCCATGATACTGAAGCTAGAGTGGAACTGGTCGGACTCGGACTGAACGCCAAACTCGACTGAAATAAATATACCACTACAATATTCCCCAAATTTATAGAGCCACTTGGAGTGGAAGTTCCACAATTGACTGAAATACTACAATGTCTGCCAGATCTGTAGAGTGGGTCTAGCCACTGGGAGTGGAAGTTCCACGATGGGCTTAAGGTTTAGCTTAAGTAGGCGCAGCCCACCCACTCCAAAACTGTTACACCAGAATATTTCTGCAATCCGTTGTACCACGTAAGTAAATAATTAATTGTTTGTTTCTTTCTTTGTAGAAAGCTACCGACCATAAGTCTTTCAGATCAGATATAAATATATTATTTTACAATAATAAAACCCTTTTATTCTCTTTGAATTTTGCGTTTCTTACCACTGGTCCTTCGTGTCCACTCAACACCTCCAATAACCTGCCCAATTTAATGGACCAAATGAATATTTCGAACACGTCTTGTCCTCCGGCCGCGACGAACTCCCCACTGCTGTCAACAGCGACACATGACAATTGCACCGGTCTGGGTGTAGTGAACGTCCGGAAATTTCGATATCTATGAAACAAAAAAGTTAAAGCATTCATAAATCAAACCCTTTGTTTTCTTTTGTTTTTTTTTAACTCACCGTACAATATCGAAAGCCCTGACAGTGCCGTCCAGTGAAGCGGAAACGATAAACTTTTTGTTCCCGCTGAAAGTCACTGCGGATATCGCGCTCGTGTGCTCACTAAAGGTGACACTGCAATAACCGGACTGCAAATTCCACAGTTTCACCTTTCCGTCCTCTCCGCCGGTGGCTAGGTATTGCCCGTCCGAGGAATACGTCACGCACGACATGTTATTCGAATGGCCTTGCTGTTTCAGCACGTACGTTTCACCTTATTGCAAAAAAGACAATAAATTAAAATTATTTATTCACTTGGTAAAAAAATGACTCCTTACACCTGAAAGGGTGAACGGGATTTTGATAATATATATATATAAATAAAAATTATTTGAAAATAATAAATAACCCGACGCCCTAAGGGGCAACAAGGGATAGCAGAAGAAGAAGATATTTCACATTTAGCTCTGTGACACTTTGACTTACGTTAGGTAAGTCTCTTTTGACTCCTTACACCTAATGGTAGAAAGGAAAAAGATTAAAAAAAAAGTCTCTTTTGAAAATTGAAAATGAAAGGGTGTTTCAAATTCGAGTCGATTTATGACCATTAGTGAATAATAATTTAATACCATATAATTGATAACTTTTCTCCTCTAGAGTGCTTTGAATTTTATTACTAGAAAAAAAGGGTGTTGGTAATATTATTTTTATTCATTGGTGCCAATGAAAAACCTAAGTAGAAAAAAGTTTTCGATCATATGGTATTTATATTTTATTTATTTAGTCTTATATAACATCGTTATATGTTCCTCTCTCTCTCTACTTCTCAGTGTGAAGTGTGGTATTTATATCAAATTAATTTTTCTAATGAATTATCTATAACTTACTTTGCCATTCCCACACTAAAAGCTGCCCGAGTCCTCCGCAACCCAGAGCGATCCAATCCCCAGTGTTGTTTAGGGCTATTTTAGAGATTTTTTGTTCGGATATACTCAGTGAATGAATTAAGGTTACATCCGGTAATTCATGGATGAAGAATGCACCCGTTGAAAAACCTGAAATGTTAGAAATCTTCAATAATTGTCTATTTATTTATTCTTATATAACATCGTTATATGTTCCTCTCTACTTCTCAGTGAGAGGTGATAATTGTCTATTGCAGTCCCAAATCATCGACGATGCCACATGAAATTAGACAAAAGATGGCGCTTGCTTCATCTTCCATTTATTATGATTCAATAATGCCGTTTAATACGTTCTGAACCTAGGTTTTTTTTTGTTAAATAATAAAATAGAAACTTCAACCATCAATAATTTTTCTTTAATATTGAAAATTATTATTATTCTTCAATAATGATAAGTTTTTTTTAATGTAGGAAAAAGCGTTCACAAAAATTATTCTCCGAGGAATATTTACCTGTAACCAAAATTTTCGTTTTTTTGTGGTAAGCGGCCGATGTGAGGACGGCATCCTTATTTTCTTTCCTCGCTTCATCGGCCAAATAGTGGATCGATAACCGCTTGTAAAACAACTTTTCGATTTTCTTATCCTCTTCTTCTTCCTCATGAGCAATATTCACTTCGGTCATTGCGGCAACAATCTCCGATTCCGTTCTTTCAAATGTTTTCGTGGGATCTATATCGTCCTCGTCACTGTCATCCTTGACTTTCTAAATTAACAGAACGACGGTATTGAATAATTGAAACCGTAACAGATATTAAAATATTCCTCAAAAAGAATTCTTCTTCTCGGATCCTTACACCCTTTCAGGTATCGGATGTCAAAAAGAATTAAATCCAGAAATATTAGATTTAAATTAAATGTATATTTATCAATATATCGAATATTTCGAACCGATAAATCGTTGCCATCCCTAATACTAAAACCTTTATATCATTCTTGAATACCTTTTTCTTTTTCGGTGGCGGTTGTTTCCATGGAATAAGCTCGTCTGAACTTATCGAACACTCCCAAATGCAGGTATGCCCGTTTCTGCTGATTGTCGTGATATCCAAAGAATTCTCTTCGAAGAAGCAAGCCACAATCGAATCAGTGTGGCTACCCAGGTTGTAGCTTTTAAAATTTGACCATCTAAAACAAAAAATCCGTGTTTTATATATTCCAACCCTACACCCATATGGGTAGAAAGGGTCATTGAATATATATATATATATATATATATATATATATATTCCCAAGAGGGTGTTATAGGGATTTAAATAATTACGTAAGGACTCTTCCCAATGAGCAAAATGTATATAAAATCATTGTATCATTTACATTAACATTCGATACAACGTTATTTGTGAGTATTTTGCTTAATACGTTTCTGCCCATACGTGTGTACAGTTATTTCATGATAACTTATAATATCTAGTAAAATTAGTACTTGTCGAGGGGATGTAAACGAACTGTCATATCCTTAGAGCCGATCGCCAGAACTCTCGAGTCGCTCGACCACTCCAAACAAGTCGTCTCGTCGAACGCAGTGTGGAAAACTCTTTCCATTATGAACGCGTTGTATTCACCCGAAAACGGTCCAGGTGCTTTAAAAACAAATACTAAAAGAAAAATTAATAATAAGCTGGACATGTCGAACAAATGAAGGAGGAAGGCGAACACATAGAAGGCCAAGAAGAAGGTGCATTGATACTGTGCAGTGAGACATAAAAATAAGTTACAGTAAGATACAACAGAAGTTTTCACCTCTAACAATTTATATTGTAGAATAAACTGTGCTCGAATTGTGGATATATGATATTTACAAATAAAAAATGAAGAAAGAATTACAATATAAATATTACTTTAATAATTAGAACTCACCATTGTTATCCTTACAAACAGCAAAGTGTTTCCCATCGGGGCTATATTTAACAGCGTGCACTTTCTTCTTAAACCGATACCTGTGCACCACCGTTTGCGAAACGAGCGAAATCATATGCGCCTCGCCTTCCTCGTTCACAGCAATAAGAGTACAACCGTTAGGGCTAATATCCAAAGCCGTGTAATTAAACCGACTTTCCACCGGCAGTGTTTTCGACGTATTACTAAAAAAACAAACAAAAAATCAAACCAAAATCCACACCGATTTGTTTCTTTTTTTTAGTTTACTTCCGCAAATCGAAAATCGATATTCTGTTTCCCACGGGGCTGATTACGGAGTTTCCATCGGAGGTGAACAGCAGATCGCCTTCTCGGTAAACTGTCCCCAGCAAGTTGCTGAACTGTAATTGTGCGATTGAAAATAAGAAAAAGAAAGTGGGATTTTTTATTAAATGTGTTGTTAATGAAATGTACTTACTTTATAAGCGAATCTCATTGTGGGGGTTTGATTTAATCCGATCGGAAATTAAACATGTGCTTGGGAATTTGTAAATATAACCTCTTTTAAAATCTAGGTTATGTTATGATTTGAACGGAATGAATATAGCTCCTTATTTTCTAAACATAGTTATTGGATTTGTAGATAAGGAGTGCATTATGGCTGATTTCATGTGAGATTGGCTTCTTTATGTTAATTTTATTTCCCCCCAGCAAAATTATGAAAAAAATTATACAAAAATTTGTTTCGAATTATTAATTATTAAAGTAATATTTATATTATAATCCTTTCTTCATTTCTTTATTAGTAAATATCCTATATCATAGAGTAACTAGTATACTAGTATTCTCTATGACTAGTATTTCATCCTCTTTGCCTATATCAATAATTCGAGCACAGTTTATTCTTTCTCAATAGTTTTTTTTTAATTAACTGATAAATAAATTAAAACAAAATTAAATATACAAGTGTGACGTATTTTAAAATTATTTATTAACGCTGAATTATTTTCTCTTTCTGTATAAACTTCCAAACACTGTGAAGATTAAGTTGCATTTCCCAATGAAACAATTTATATATTGTATATTTATTTATAATTCAAAAGCATTGTAATATAATTGGAAATTATAAATCTGACGCTATTTTTTCTTTTGTGTAATTTTATTAATATTGAATTATCTTTATCATTTTCCATCTATGGTTTCCAATTGCTTTGTAAATTAAGTTGCATAAATCAATTAAATAATTTCATAGATGTAGTATTATTTAAATACTAAATCTATGAATAATTTTATTCATCGTCGTATAAACATCGATTTATTACATAAAACATGCTTGTTAATTCATTTGTACAAAATCAATGTAATATAATCAGTTATTAGAAATATTTTCTTTCTGAATATAATTTCAATATGCTTTAGAAAACAAATTGCATTTCTCAATAAAACATATATAATGCATATTTATTTATTAGTACAAAAGCATTGTATTATAATTGGTAATTATAATCCTTATGCTAATTTTTCTTATGTGTTATTTTATTTGATGTTGAATTGTCTTTTTAAATTTCTATCTATGGTTTCAGATTGCTTTGTAAATTAAGTTGCATATATCAGTGAAATAATTTTATTCGTTTAAACATCGATTTATTTTACCAAATATGTTTAATTCATTTATACAAACACAATGTAATATAATCAATAATTACAAATTTCTTTTTGTGTTGATTTATTTGCTTCTAAACGTCAACTTTTCCAACCTTTTTTTTCCCAAAGGTTTCCATCCTGGAAACAGCAGTAAATTCAAAATGGCTCCTGAATTGTTTTTCCTCCAGTCCACAACAAATTAATCCCATAATTTTTAAATTACAGTAAAAATATTCAAACAAATCAACCCTAAAGCAATAATAAATCCCAAGTAAAAAAAATACAAACAACTCTCGTCGAAATCCATTCAACAAATACAACCCCAAAATACACCCTTTCAGTTTGTTTATAAAAGCCCGAACGATGAGGAAATTATTCAGAAACGGTCGTCTCGCGGGGATGTGGATTTAATCGAAGGTGTCGCGAGTTGCAAATGCAGAAACACCGCGAGGAACATGCCCGAGTGTCCCAGTGAGTGCGAGGTGAGGTCACGGACACGAAAATGGGGCGGTTTCATGGATTTGCGCTGGTGTTGTGTCTGTGCGTGCTGATGGTGAGAGGGGAGTACTGTCCCTCGAATTGTACGTGTAAGGGCGGTGCCTCGCAGAAGGATGTGACGGATTTCATGAAGGTCCGATGCGGGGACGGCGCGAAGATTTCGTACGTCGAGGACGAGGATTTCATGAATATCGCTAATGAAGTCGTGCAATTGTAAGTTTGAATTTTGTTTATTTATGATGTATGTATGTAAATCAGACACCTGAAAGGGTATAAGAATTCGAGGAGTAAAAGATATGTATAATCGTGAAATCTTTATCTCGGTTGTGGGATGAAATTATGATATCCTGGAAGGAGAAATGTTGGTTTTGTTTGTTTCTTAATCTTTTTTTTTCTTCTTTTTTTTTTTCAAATCAAATCATTTATTTGTGCCAAATAGTACATACATATATACTTTACACACGTCAGAAGAATATATATACAATGTGAAATCTCTCTTATACCCTTTCGGGTAGTGGGGCGAATTTACGAAATTCCGGATGGAAATGTTTTTATGAAGAATTCTTATTGGATAAGCTGTCGAAGTACTTGACAATTAATCATAATAAATGGAAGACAACGCCAGCGCCATCTTTTGCATAATTTCATTTTATTCAATTTATTAAACTTCAATTAATATTTTTTATCACGTTTACACTCAAAATTAACAAATCTTTTAAAAGCCACCGACCTTTTTGCTTCTTACTTTTCAGTTTCTAATTAAATTAAATATATAATCAGAAATCCCTTTTACCTGATGGTGTCGTCGGGTATTGAATTAAATTAAAGGAAGATTAACTATAAACGCATCTTTTAAAAGAAATTAAAATAATATTTAACAATAAAACACCTCACACTGAGAAGTAGAGAGGAACATATAACGATGTTATATAAGACTAAATAAATAAAATAAATAACAATAAAAAATCTCTATGTGTTTTATATTTTGATGATAATACTATGCATTCTTTTTTTTTGTTTTAGAAATCTATCAAACAATTACCTAACTGCGTTTGAGCCGAAAGTACAATTCTTAGTTCTGCAAAAATTGTAAGTATTCCTGCCCACTTCTGATTAACCGTTTTCAATAAAACTCGATGACGTTTTAGGGACCTGAGTAAAAACCAATTGGTTTCACTCCAGAACAATCAGTTTGCCGAGTTCCCGGACTTGAGACGATTAGACTTGTCTTCCAACAACATAAAACACATCGACACTTTGGCGTTTGCCAATCTGCGGAAATTGGAACGGCTGAAATTGAATCACAATCAAATCAGCACGATTGAAAAGGGGACTTTCACACCGTTGAGTTCTTTAAAACAATTGTGAGTATTATTTTGTTAACATTTGCTTATAAATATATATTTTTTTTATTAATTCATTAATTATTTTCGCAGAGATATCGCAAATAATCCATTCAAATGCGATTGCGGACTTCTGTGGTTACTGGAATGGGCGAACAAGTATTCGGTGAAGTTAATGTCGAATCCCAAATGCAACACGCCGCAAACCTTTTACGGGAAACCCCTGCGAAAATTAAAAGTCGGGGTCGATATGCACTGCAAGTCCCCTGCTAAGAACAGGGAGATGCCCATCGTTGAACTGACCCCGGACCACAGCCAGGTGGTTTTCGAGGGTGACTCTCTGAAGTTGCAATGCAAAGCCCCCAGCATGACCGACGGTTTCGATTCGTTTGAACCTGAAGGGAAATACAGGGTGGAATGGCTTTGGTTAGACTCGAATCCTCGCCATCATTTTCATGATATTAATATAGAAAGTCGGTTTTTACCTGACAGGGGTTTAATCGACTCCTCGCTGATTATTCATAAGTTGCACAGGAATCACAGCGGGATTTGGAATTGCCACTTGATTTCGCAACAGGGTAATCACTCGAAAGGAATCACCGTCGTCGTCATATCTGAGGAAACGAAATATTGCCCCATAACCTCGACTTCGAATAACAAGGGAAGCTACACGTGGCCGCGGACTGTGGTTAATTACACCGTAACACTCCCCTGCGAATCGGTCCAGTTAACCAGCGAAGTATCCGAGCAAAAAGCCTCCTACTTCTGCTCGACTCAGGGCGTTTGGGAGAAGCTAAACACGACCAAATGCCCCTACATGTCGGAGTCGACGAAAATTTTAGAGCAATTCTCCAAAGTCAATTTAACCTTAGCCAAAGGCAACATCCTCGAAAGCGCTAAACACTTCAAAAACTACACCAGCGATTTGAAAGTGATGCGCGATGTAATGGACCTCGTCTTTTCCGCACGCACCATCGAAAACTTTTTAGAATACCTCCCCCTCGAGGCGAAACTAGGTGAAATCTTAACGGACATCATAAACAATTTCTTCG
Source organism: Philonthus spinipes (assembly GCA_963082785.1). Lineage (NCBI taxonomy): Eukaryota > Metazoa > Arthropoda > Insecta > Coleoptera > Staphylinidae > Philonthus > Philonthus spinipes. The sequence continues at coordinate 3,673,766 of OY720308.1, forward strand.
ATCTCGACGAAAACTACTTACTCGAAGCCCAACTCGAGGACGCCGCTTGCAAACGAATCCTCCGTGCGACCGAAAAAATAGCCAATTTCACCCCCTCGTCCCTCTCGCATTTAGTCCTGGAAGAGTTCGTCGTGAAACGCGAGAGTTTCACTGGGATGACGTGCACGTGGTATGTTAATTCAGTGGATAGGTCTGATCGGTTGTTTCACTGCATCAACAGTCTAGTTCCGACTGCGGCCATTCAAGAAAGGGAAGTCGAAGCGTCCATTCAGATCCCCGAAAGCCTCTTCTATCAGTTACAAGAGATGGACATTCCTTTAGGGTGGACGCCGCCTCGCTTGTTGATTTCAATGTTCAGCAACGGAAAGTTGTTTCCCGTTAAATACGACAAAGAGGAAGTGACGTCGGCCGTTGCTGGAGTTAAATTAGGTTAGTAACTATGAATTCACAGCAATACAATTATGTATTAATAATATAATACATCGTTGACGTCACATGGAATTAGACAAAAGATGGCGCTTGTGTCATCTTTCATTTGTTATGTATAATACAGGGTTATTATATGCTCGATTTTAAAAACAATTTTTTTATTAAAGTAAAAATCCAAAATTAATACTCTTTGAAGAAATGAAAAAAGGAATAATAATAATATATATACAGGGTGGACCATTTAATGTGTTTTCAGAAAATATCTCCAAAACAAGAAACTTTAAAAAAAAAATGACCCAAACAAAAATGATTGTATCGAGGGGGGCCATAATAACATAATATTGGTTTTTCCATAGATGGCGCAGTTGTCGCTAAATCGAGGTCAACTTAATTTTTTTAAATGGAAACCCCTACTTTTTATTAAAAAATCAGATTCCTTGTTAAAAAATGAGAAGAATTCGCTCAGCTCATTTTTTCGCCAGAGTGATAGATTGACTGCAACTGCAGCTAAAATATTAACTTCGGCATTCTCCTGGGTTACAGACCATTTAATGGTCCACCCTGTATATATATATTCAATGGGTGTAGGGTGGGAATAATAATAATAATCTTTATTTAGCATCTTGCTATAAAAAAATTAAATTTTAAATGTATTGGATGGTTGAAGCCATTACTGTGATACATGTTTTTTCATTTTCAAAATTTTGACGAAACTAGTCACAAAAATAAATTGTGTAAGTGATACCAGCAAAGTGTATAATTTCAAAAAATGACCATATTAATTTGAATTTTAAAGTTTTTTTTTTTGTTTTTCAGGAAATATGACAGTCACCAACTTAACGGACCCGATATTCATCATGCTCCGCCCGCTACTCCAGTACTCCTTCGATCTGATGCAACCGACCCCCGTGTGGTGGGATGAAACCTTGAACTCGGGCCTCGGGGGCTGGACTTCGGAAGGCTGCCAACTGAGCCACGAGCTGAAGGACAACCTGGTTTTCAGCTGCAAACACCTCGGTTATTACGGCTTGATGCAGGACACCTCGCACATAACCTACGTGCAAACGGGCGCAAAATTCCGCTTCTCCCATCCGGCAATTTACGTCGGCACCCTCGTTTTATTCACCTGCCTCTTTTTCTGCATAATGAGCTATCTGTTTTCGTACCCCGCGATACAAATGCCGAAGAAAACGAAGCATTCCCTGTTAAACACTTGGATAGCGGTTTGTTTGTTGTGTTTTATGTACGTGTTCGGGATTTATCAGACGGAGGATGTGCAGATTTGTCAGGTGGTGGGGTTGTGTTTGCATTATTTTACGTTATCGTCATTGCTGTGGATGTGCGTGGGGGTTAACACGATGTATAAGCGATTGAGGAAGAACGACGTAATAGAGCTGCAGGATGATGAATTACCCTCGGATGAGCCGATTCAAAAACCGATTTTGGGATTGTATTTAGTCGGTTGGGGGATCGGGTTGATTGTGTGCGGGATTTCGGGTGCCGTTAACATGAAGGAGTACGGCGCGCACTCGCACTGCTTTTTAAGCACAGGTCCGGCTTTGAGTGCGCTTTTCATCCCTTTTTGTATACTCTTCGTGTTTTTGGTGATAATGTTTTTGATGATTCGCTGCGCGATTTACAGCACAGACACAAACGGACATTTAAGTGAGGGAACGCAAGCTACGGAAAACGTAGACTTGGATTTGTTGGAGCCTAATTTTCCTCACATAGACAGTCGGAGTGTGCATAGCATTTCGATAAAAACGGCGTCTAGTGAAGTTGAAGATCCCGAACACGCTCCAATGGCGCAGCTTAAAGCATATGTGATCTTTTTTATAATTTACGTATTTACCTGGGTTAGTTGCGCTTTAGCAACCGTAAAATTATTAAAATTAATTCCTTACGAGGAAGAAGTATTTAGCATACTTTACGCTGTACTAGCTTCGCTTTTAGGTATATTCGCCTTATTTTTTTATTGTATAGCCAGGAATGATGTTCGTACTCAATGGGTTTTAGTGTCGCAGTGGATTAAAAAACAAGGAATTTGTTTTCGATCCAGAACTATTTCCGACACGCAAGTGAATATCCCACAAATTCAAATACAACCGTTACCTCCCATTCCCACGCAGCAAGAAGTACATATCATTTCTCGATCGAGTAGCCGGTCGTCTTCCGCGCACACTAAATCGGTTTCTCATAACAGCAATGCCTTTAAAGTCGCCGCTGATTTAAACAGCAGCACCTTAAACGAGCCGTCAGGCACGAAAATTAATAACGTTAATTTAGTCGTGTTACACCGGCAGCAATACAGAAACGGTATGGCAGTTCCTAATTTAATCGAAAACCCGACGCATTCTGCTGAAATGTTCTACAACCCTCATCAAAGCACTGTCGCTAGGAAGTTTTTTAAAAAACAAAAGAGGAATATGATGAAACGCAACAATATCACTACACGGCGTATGGATTTGAATAGTGAAAACGGTTCGGTTATTTCGCACCCGCAAAACAAACCACCGAAACATAAAAATGTCGATTCTAGTTTATACACTAATAATTCGAAGGTTAATAATACTAACATACACGTTGAAAAAATCCCGAAGAAATCTCGACATCATAATCCTAACATACTCTCCGATAGTTGCGAAGATTTGCACTCAGTGGATATCCCGGTCGATAAATTAATTTTGCAACGCGCGAAACGCGAGCGGATCAAAAAGAAAGAAAACGTCAGCGCGAAATCCTCGCTTCACGACAACAACATGCGCTCGGTTTCCCAGCAGAGCTTCCATATCGAGGACGGGTTAACAACTCCCACCACCGTTTTTTAGACGATCGGCCGTAGTCGTGGAAGAAAGAGAGAAACGGTGTGAAATGCACGATTAGAGGACGTACGTTAATTTTTCATGCATCAATTTGGAATTAGCGGAATTGCTGAAGACCGCATAAATGAGTGCGTCCTCCCAATGTAAATAAACACTTGAGGCACGTTTTATGGTTGATTTGTATATTTCTCCATTTATTCGGAAATTTCTTCTTCCGACCGGCTAAACGTTGCCTTGAATTGGCCCGGGAAATTTAAAAAGTTATTCATTTCAAAAATTTTATTAAAGATTACTATTATTGTTGTGTAGTTTTCGATTAATATTAATCTACACTATGAAAAATCATCTTTCATTTAATTTATTTTATAAAACGAAACAAAAACACGATATATTTTTTTTATTTATTAAATTAATATAATTATAATTTCGTATACTTTTATTTAAAAGCATTAGAGTATTTAACTCTTTCAATTTAATTTCTCAAAAATCTGTGAGAAATGTATTCAAACCTTTTTTGAAAGAACCAAGATTGCAGTTCATTACTGCAGGTTCGTATACCGGGTGTCTCACCCTAAATGTATATGGATTTTCTATTAATAGATTCTAATGCAATTTTCACTATTTATGTAAACCAATATTCTCTTATTAATTTTATAATTTCAAGATTTTACCACTTCCGATTATACCGGAAGAACGTATAAGCTTTGTTATTTTAAAAGGAACCCTATATTTCTGATTGAAAATTTAGATTTTTATAAAATTCGTGTAACTGTTTTTTTGATATAGGGTTATTATGTCAATTTTTGATATTATGATATTTGATTGTTGAAATCGATTAATTTTTTAGGTCTTGCATTTTAAAATTGAAAAAAAGAACAATTAAATTTTCTGCCAACGCAATACAATTGAAAAAAATACTTAATAATTGAAATAAAAGTAGTTTTTTATCATAAAGCAAATTTTATATACAGGATGAAACAATGCGCAAACTGTTTTTTTTTTTATTATTATTTAAATGGAACACCCTATATTATTTATGAAATTTCGATGGAAAATTGTTTGTTCTTCCATTTTTGTATGACAAAACTATACTTCATTACAAAATTGAATGTTTCACTTTTAGTCTATAATTTAATTAGGCTATAACTAATACAAATGCAATTCGTAAATGTTTTCCTACATTTAAAAATATATTTAATATAAAGATAATAGTGTGTCGACAAATATTTAGGAGTTATTTTAAAAGCAAAAAAATCTAAAAAATTTAAATGTTATTCAATAGAAATATTTGATATGAATACGTTAATTACATACATAGACATTTTAATGGAGGAAAATTTTAATATTAACAAAATATTAAGATTCAAGTATTGAATTATTTTACTAGGCTTGTTGGTACACCTTCTGGTTTGCAGCCTACATAAATTATCTAAAAAATAATTTTAATAAGCATATAAGAATATTTAAAATTTTTTAGAATGACCAAAATATATTTTTTGTTTCTAATAACTAAAGTATTTTTTATTGAAGTATGTCTAACAGTAACAGTGTTACAAAAATAACATAAAATGTACTTTACTTATTAAATATGATATTATTAAGTATAACATTGATAAGTAAATAATAAAAATTTGCGTATTTGCATTTTGATTTTAAATATCTCAAAAATGGTAAGGCCCATATTCATTTTGAAATGGCACGCATAAATATAGCGTTTTCCATTTAAGTAAAAATAGAAGAAAATCATTTTGCACACAAAAATTATTCTAACAGAAAAACGACTATACCTATTATTATAATTTTTCCAATTGTATAGCGTTATCAGAATATCTATTTCGTTTTTAATGTTTGAAATATAAGGTGTTAAACATTTTTCGACTTCAACTTTCATTTGTTTGTAACTTTTAAAATAAAAAAAATCTACCTAATAAATTTTATTAAAAAAAAACTTAGAATCGAAAATCATTATAAAAATTTATCATTCCGTTAAAAAAATCATATGATTATTGAACACCCTGTATATATGAAACGAATTTTAAAATGTTAGGGTCAACAGTGGCTAGAAATTATATAAGTACCTTTTATTCTCGTTTTTTTTTCCTGTTTTAAATTTACTAGACTTTGCTGTTAATATGAGACACACTGAATAATATTTTTAAACTGTTTCTACATGAGAATATTTTCATTCCTGTGATTTTATTCCATCTTCAAGTATAATATTTTAAAATGCTGTCTAAAAAAATGATGATTTTCATAATCATTGAAAAATCTCAAAAACTGTTACATGAAATTTGTAAAAATTAACACGTAGAATCTAAATTTTCAATAAAAAATATAAGGTTCCACTTCAAATAACAAAGCTTGTACGTACTTCCGGTATAATCGGAAGTGGTAAAATCTTGAAAATATTTTAATTTAGAAGAGAATATTGGTTTACATAAACAGTGAAAATTGCATTAGAATCTATCAATAGAAAATCCAAATACTTTTAGGGCGAGACACCCTGTATATGAACAGTAATGAACTGCAAAATTGGTTCTTTCAAAAAAGGTTTCAATATATTTCTCACAGATTTTTGAGAAATTAAACTGAAAGAATTAAATATTGTAATTCATTTCAATAAATGAAAACGAATTTATAATTACATTTATTTAATAAACAAAAAGATATGCCATTTAATAAAATAAATGAAATGAAAGATAATTTTTCACAGTGTAGATTAATATTAATCGGAATCTTCGAAATTATTTTACTTGTCATTGATAAAATTTTTAAAATGAATAACTTTTTAAATTTCCCGGGCCAATTCAAGGCAACGTTTCGTCGGTCGGAAGAAGAAATTTCTGAATAAATGGAGAAATAGAAAAATCAACCATACAAACGAAAAAAGTGTATTAAGTGTTTATTTACATTGGGAGGACGCACTCATTTATGCGGTCTTCAGCAATTCAGCTGATTTTAAAACGATGCATGAAAAATTAACATACGTTCTCTAAACAAACACGGCAGACCGTTTCTCCGACTTCGGCCGATCGTGTGAAAAACGGTGGTGGGAGTTGTTAACCCGTCCTCGATATGGAAGCTCTGTTTCCCAGCAGTGCACCCTCGAGTACAGCTCCGAGCCCATCTCGGACTCCATCCTCGACTCGAAGAGCCCCGAGGAGAAAAACCTCAACATCAACAGCTTCACGACTGAAATCAGCGAGCGCAGGGAGAACAGCCCGATCGACGCGACTCGATATTACATGCCGATGAAGCCGAGCGAGAACCCGAGGATTTACGTGAATCCCGCCCACGACGTTTTCATGGCAAAGAGGGCTCAGAGCAGGGCGAGTAGCGTTTCGGCTAGTGAAATCGACGAGTTGTACCAGCAGATCAAGAGGGGGCCGAAATCAAAAACGAATTCCCTGTCGAGGGTTTACGGGGATGCGGCGGGGGTCGTCAGGCAAGGGAGTCCGTGCTTGTCGGATTCGGAGATTAATTCGTATATAGGGGTGGATAGGAGGAAGAAGAGGAACGGTAAAGATGAAACGACTGTGTAAATAATTTAAACAAGAAAAACAAAAAAGAGTGAATATTTCAGGTACTATTTTTTTTTTGTCAATATTTAACACAATTTCATGGGAGATGCCAGATTTTTTTGCGCCCACTGACCGAAGACCTTGTACGTCATTCATTCAAGATCATAAAGAAGCAATTAAATATTAAACATATCTAATATTGATTGAAAAAAAAAATAGCACCAGAAATATGAACAATAAAAAAAAAATCCCACGGGATTCCTAGGTGATAATGCTTTATTTATTGTAACGCTATTTTGAGTATTTTTCGGATGCCTTAAGAGAAAGAAACCGACGCCCGACGACGGATTAATTTTTAAGGAGTGTGATTGTCTTTTTTACATATATTTTTATAACGAGTGACACGCTTAAGTTTGCCTACTTTTCGACGGATCTCCTCACTCGGTCGGTATACGAAAGTCTAATTCGATCGTTACTTTAGATTATCGACTTAATTATTTATTCATCTGAATCAAGAACGACTTACATAATTATTAATAGTCAATTCTTTTGTTTAATTTACACATGACAGATTTCTTTGTGGAATATTTTATCGTTGATATAAATTGCAATATTTATTTACATACACAAAAAAAAAAGGTTAGTGATGGGAAAAATCAGATTGTGCCACTCGATTTTTGCTTGTGATCGATGGGATCTCAGTGAAAGATCGAATCGATTGTAACTAGTGTTGGAAAAAAAATTGAGCCGCTCGATCTGATCTTCAATTGCCTCACTGCCGAGGTTCAATTTTTACGTTTATCTTGATTATCTTACATGATCGATCCTCGATCGCCTCACGGCCGATGTACAATTTTTACGTTTAGCTTGATTATCTTTCATGATCGATACCTTTCGGCTCGATCTGATCTTCAATCATCTTGCCTGAAGAAGCCACGGAGTGGTAAAACAATTGTACCGAGCTTACAACAGACATTGAAAGACTAAATAGTGAGTAACAAAACGCTCTTTGTAGTTTTTAAATTAATTACTAATTGTGTTTTGTTATATTTTTATTGCAATTTATATCAAAATATAATATTATTTTAAATGTGCTTACAAAATCCGTATTAATAAAAAGCTGTGCTTATTCCAACAAAACCTTAAAAACAAACGCAAATTCTAACTGTAAGCTTGATGTTTAATTAACCTAACCGAAAACGAAATTCCGTTACACACACACACAATAAAAAAAAAGAGAACAAAACGAATATTTGTAATATATAAAGACTGTTACTAAAAGTATTATTAATTGTAAAAAAAAAAATAAGAAATTGAGCGCAAGCGGCTATTTGTTAAAGTATTTATAAAGATATGTATAAAAAAAAATAAACTATGTGTAAATACTAATTCCCCCACTTACAACATTATTTACCTCACCTAAACACCTGACAATACATACATACACATAGCAAAAAAAAAAAAAAAACAGTGGAGCCGTGCACTTTCACTTCAGCTAGCCTCACACAGTCACCCACTTTTGGAATGAACACATGTGCAGAGTTTGAGCAATATGTACAGTCCTTATCAACGTGTTCATTTTGTTTGTTCGGTTTATCAAGGGAAGATGATTAGAGTGATCAGTTAACCTAAATTCCGGGCGCTCGAAGTAAGATGATTAACAACAAAGATTATTCAGGTGAGATCATGCGTGTTTTAATCGGTTTGTGTTGTAGTGTGTAATTAGTTTGTGTGGTTAGTTAGTTAAAAAAAAAACAATTTTTTTTTTAGATAAATCGTTTTACACAACGAGCACATTGTTTTGTTTGTTGTAATTAAAAGTTTCTTTTTTTTTACATAAATTATTATTTATAATAAGCATCGTAGTGCTTATTGTTAATAATAATTGTTCTAGTTAACTTTTGTTTTTTTATTCTTTCTTTTATTTATTATTTTCTAACATATATATGTTTTTTTTATTATAATTTATTTTTCAGAGAGGAAAGGGAGCCTAATAGTACTCACAATAATAATCCTCCTAGTATTAGTAATCATCCTCATAGCAGTAGCCGTCTCTCTATCGGTCGAGAAGCACATCGCTCGAATAGTGCTGTTTTGTTTGCTGGCTTTGCTGTTGCTGATCGCGGTGCTTTCCTGTTTCTTCGTGGAGAGCAGGAGGAGGGACGCGCAGAGGGAGAGGGATAAAGGGGCCAGTGATTTGGTGAGGCACATCTACGAGGAGCAGCGGCATCATGTGCAAACGGGAACGGATGGGCCTAGGCAGACGGTCGTCGATGGGAACACGGCGACGTGGGCTTTGACACAGCCCTGGAGGTACAGCCAAAGGTCGACTCTCAAGGTTTAGTTGTTTTTGTTTTATAGTGGTTTATATTTTTTGTTACCGATTTAATAAATACGTTTATTCTATTACAAGTGTTTTATCGGGAAAAATAATTAATTGCACTTATAAATATCCTGATGATCTGAATGAACACAAAATGCAATTCTTGAAATTTTACTTTTTGAAGTTTTATACTGTCGCTTGTTATAATGCCACTCGTGATTCGGCAATAGATGGCGCTTGCGTTATCTTTCCAATTATTATGATTCATATCAAGTTATTTAATCGCAACGCAAGATCCAACGCAGTGCTACAGTATTGAAGTTTTATCCTGTCACTCAATACGAAGCCACTCGAGATTAAACAATAGATGGCAATTGTGTTATCTTACCAATTATTAGTCTTCATCATCAAGTGACACTTGATAAAACTTCAATTAATAAAAATGTTCAACTGGAAAACTTAAAAAAAAAAACTTCAAGAAAATATTTAAAAATTTGATTTTGTGATGATTTAGATTATCAAGAATTTGTAAGTGCATTTTTTTTTTTTCTAAAAAAATCCAATAAATTAAAAAAAAAACAATATTTCTCCGTGAATCCTTATTTGGTTTAAACAGCGTTCTTTCTTAATCTTATCCTCTTTTATCCGTATTTGGTGTCGAGGTTTAAACAGCGTTCACGATAAATAAATTAGATGTGCTATAATTAATTAATAATTGTTACTCACCACACAGAGCTCAATGAATAATTACGATAATGAGCAAAGTAGAGGTCTTGACCTGCCTATTAACGTTTATTGAAAAAAAAAAAAAAACGTATTAATTTTATAATTCATTTATAATTTACAATAACTATTTATATATAATTAATAAGATAAAATAAATAACATCAATATATTTTAATAAAGAACATATTTCCAATATTGTCCGCTAAAAATCCTTAACAATGCTACTCACTCTTTTCAAACTACGTTTATAGTAATCATACTTTTAATATATATACTTTTTTTATTTCATTACACAGTGCGACACACAAAACATATTGACTTCAGTTTCTGAAAGTACGCACCCAAATTATTCATTTATTTAGTTTTATATAACATCGTTATATCTTCCTCTCTACTTCTCAGTGTGAGGTGACGCACCCAAATTAACAAAATTTTATATGAGTTTTAAGAGTTTAACTGTATATTTTCGAGTTTACGTGAAGTAATTGATCACAAAATAGAAAGACTGTTATTCCTTACTTCACTTTTTATGTTGTGTGTGTATCTCGAAATGTACATCTAACATAAAAAGTGAAGTAAGGAATAACAGTCTTTCTATTTTGTGATTTTTTTAAGAGGTTAGTTGAAATTCTTTGTCCATTATGATTTTTTTTATTGGAAAATACCAAAGAAGTCAAAAGATGGCGCTTTGTGCTAGCGCCATCTTTTGGCTAATTTTGTAAGAGGCATCATCAGTGATTTGAGCCTATAAAATAGACAAGTAATCGTTTTTTTTTTTTTCACTGAAAAATTACAATAGAAAATTGCACATTTTATTAAATGTTTTCTTTTGTTTCGGTTTTTCAATGCTGTATCTAATAAATGAATGGGAATTTCCTTAAGCAATCTTGAGACAAAATTGTGAATAAACACTGCAATCTCTTCTTTGCCATTATATTATGAATACCACATGAAGTCGAAATGCACAATTACTTATTTTATTTAGTCTTATATAACATCGTTATATGTTCCTCTCTACTTCTCAGTGTGAGGTGACGAAATGCACAAATTAACAAAAATCCAAATAACCCCTATTTGGATTTTTGTTAATTTGTGCATTTCGTTAGTTTGAGTTGAAACTTCGAGAAACTGAAGTCCATAAAATTTAGTTTACTTTCGATCACCTCGAAAATGTCGCACTGTGTTCTTATAGTTTTGATTATATAATGTATTTTGCACATACAGAGTTTTCAGAACTGGAAAAATTACATATTCTATGATATATCAGTACTTATATGTAAAGTTTAAGTTTACAAATCACATTTTCTTCAGCAAAGAGACAGATATACTTCGTATTTTTTTTTTTTTTTTTTTTTTACTTTAATTCAGAATTATTTGAAATTGAACTACACCAGATGAAGACGTCTTCATCCACAGAAGTAAATTATATACATTAAAAAAAAGTGTCATTAATTATAATTCTTATACAAATAAAAAAAAAACATATTGAATAAATATCTTAGACTAATATCAATTCAGTTCTTCACTGATTGAGAAATCCTGGATTAGTTTTG